>OW121852.1:7764158-9072072 GCA_933228895.1 Platycnemis pennipes
ACGGAACAAGCCTTGTGAATTGTTCTCCGAGGCCGGCTGCTATAAGGCCGAGTACCGTTCTTCATAAGTTCTAAGGCTGTGGTTACACATGGGCGAAGCAAATAGCGAAATGCACGGGAAAAGAGTTGGCATGCGGTTAAAATGTGGTGAGAAGAAGGTGAATGAGCGAGTTTCAGATATCTGACGACACCAGAGTTCCATACGGTAGGCCGCGGTGACCGGCGCGCGTTACTTCACTCAAAAATAATTTTCTTTCTTACACGAAACATTACCTCTGGCGAACTTTTTTAATTTATAGAGGAGGGTTGTGTCTACAACATATAATAAAATAGCAAAATCGAATGCAGAGGCACTTCGTCAAAAATAGATTTGAAAATTTAAAATTGTTATAACTTTTATAAAATAGCTTTATTTAGAGTATAATCCATTATTATATTTATCCACAAGACCTTTAAAAAAAGAAGTTTTGCACGTCTGTAGCTTTAATAATCTCGTATATATATGGCAAAATTTGTACTAAAGTTTGCAAAATTGGAATTTTGCAACGTTGCAATTTCTCGTAAACGGTTGGGTTTTTTGAAAACCAGCTTTGGGATTTTCATTTTGTTATCAAATGGAACCGTCATGCCAAATATGGTCAAAATCGATTGCACCCTAAGGGCCATATTTGCCGATTTCCTGGTCTGCTTGACGTGGAATGTGCACAATTCGTATTTGGCGCAAAATTTACCCTAGAACTACGTCCATCTGTTGATACGAAATAAATTACACGTTTTACTAAAGTATTAAATGTGCAATTCAATCTTTACCTCGCGATAAATTAGCTGACAATTGCAAATTATTTTATTCAGATACTAAATTTCTGGTGGCATGAGTGTGACTTGTATGGAGACAAGTATTAACTTACAACTTTTCCTTACTACATTATAGATACCGTGGAAAATTTATCCACCAAAAAAGTAAATAATTTCTTAAGCAGTACATTTCAGAGCTCACTCCTACGATAAATATATCATGGATTATACTCGTGCAAGGTGTGAAGTATCGCCCAGCGACACTGGCAATAATGCTTATTGCTTGCCTCTTAAGAAAAATGATGCCGAAATTTCGGATTGTGCATCACCACGACAAAAGGATGGATGACAGTTGAAATCACTATGTTGTACCTCTTCCTGCATGACATAGCCTCTTTTATGATCAGTTTAGCATTCAGTTGCGTCGAGGATGATGCGAGAATAAAATAATAATACTACATTGGGCTTTCCTTTGCCTTCATTTGTTTTCCTTTGCTATTATTTTGCTAACCAAAATTCCACCCAATGAAAACGTTCACCGCTGGAGCGTCTGACCGCCATTTATTCATCCTCCTACTCCATTCATCCTACTTTGCCCACAAACACCTAGCAGGCACTCCTTTTCAGCTGCACTCGGTCCAACCTTTAAGGGGTTGGGCAACTCGCGAAAAACTCTATTTCCAAACTCTTGACTTTAGTACTGCTACGATGGATTGGTGGCAGATGAAAAAATAACGTTTTAACGAATCGCGGTAAAGATGCAGCTATCTCCTTTGTGCGTGACTCCTAACTTATTGAAGTGATAAACGCGTTTATTAAATCTAAATCAACCATTTTTGCCGGTGTATAACTCTGCCATGAGATTGACTTTTGGGGCCAAGCATTTCTATTGCACTGAGCCGTCCATGAACGTTCGACTCTTCTCCCGGCCTCGCGACGTGAGTGAGGAAACTTCATTCTGTTCTCCGAACCTTCAAATTGCGCTGGCTCAGTCGGGGAGGTGCATGAAGGGCGGAGGTTGAGGAGGGGGCTTTTTTTAATGGTATTCTGGCCCTGCAACCGTGGGTGGTAGTGGAGTCCCTTCGGGAGGAGAGCTCGCCGACGCCTCTGCTCTGCTCAACTGCTGTCGTCTCAAAAGCCGGCATCCTTCCTCATAAACCCTTATTCCCGAAACCTAGAGCGGCCCTCGTTAATCAATTTTTGTACCATTTGTTTCAGAAGAAATCTTAATAAAGTGCTTTTACAAAACCTTTGTTGTATTCCCCCGCCAACCAGTTCAACATAGAATGATTATGTGTTCAGAGTCACGTCTTTCTAAGAAGAATATTTTCGATGCAATCGTGTACAGCGTAAACCTCTTTGCGCTTCTTCTTCTGTGCCCTGCTACACTTTCAACGCCATAGCATGGCCTCTGATTCCCCCCCCCCCCTAATTTCCTCGTGTTCGCCACGGTCCACCCCCTGCCGACATTTGAATCTTAAGAGGTCTGCTTTGGTAGAAAGTGATGACGACGACCTGCTACATGTACTACATTCTCTGCATAAGCAGGCACGACCCAGTACTGAGAGGTGTATTCTTTCGACTAAGCTTTCCCCTTCATTTACCCCTTGTTGATTAACTTTGACCATAGATATCAGATTAATTAATCACTGAATGTTTTTTTTCATTTTTTGGTTTTCAATAGAGTTTTCGCACATTTTTTGTTATGAGCTAACAGTCGTACTTAATTTACCCCTAGTCTATTATCCCAGTGTGAGGACTGGAGGAAAGAACTTGATGGCTATCTTCAACAGCCGAGATCCTCTAGTAATGTAAACATTTTGAATTGGTGGAAGGCAAATGAGTCAGCCTTTCTAGTACTTGCAAAAATGGCGAGAGACTTCCTTAGCATTCCCGCTACAACTTTGCGAGGGGAAAGATTGTTCTCACGGGCAGCATTGACAATGAGACTGCTTGGGCCACGAATCTGCAAGAAGTTCACTCTGTGTGAACTCGTGGATAATATGCAGTTTGGCAAGTCAAATAAAAAACTAATCTTGAGTTATCTATTTTGAACCTGAAAAATATTAGACTACTTTTTGAAGCAAAATTTTTCATTCTATCTTTAACTAATTACTATACGATTACAGTTATTTTAACGTTCTTTGGATTTCACTGTGACTACATACTCAATTTTCACAAATTTTATAATTCACAATGCCAGTTTATTCATTGAGTATCATTAAAATTATTGATTTCGAATGCAGTTTGATGTGCTCGACGCCGAATTTAATATATATATTTAAAATTTTTATGAATGACATTAATATTTCGAGTGCACCGATTCAGCGATTACGTACGTAATGGTAATGGCTTTTTAGGGTTTCTTAAATTTATTTTCGGGGAAAGGAGACGAGGGCCTCGCCCAGGACTCGACTCCGAGACTGTGGTTCACGAGACGGAACTCGAGACCAAGTCCCGTCTCGTGACTGAAATACCCTGAACCGTACCCGAGTACCCTGAAAACGAGACAGAGACGAGACTGGCTCAAGTCTCGTCTCGTCTCGCGGCAACACTATCCGTAAAAAGAAACATTTTGAAATTAACTCACTCTCAGTGAAAATCAATTTGAAGCTAGGTGCCCCCAAGGCCATCGGCATGTGGACAGCTTATAAAAAGAACAAAGACTCTACCAGCTGGCAATGGCTTTCCAAACTACTAATGTTACATGCAGATTAGATATCAGATGCACACAGATAACTTTAGGAAAGACTTTCCACTAAACACAGACCATAGGTATGTCATACAGTTAGAATATCAGCAGGATTTTATTTTGGAGAAAGGATACAATTTACAATTTCTATGTTCAGTAGCCATAGTTTTAGACGACTTAAGAATACACATCCCTCAAAGCAGTCTTAGCGTGTAAAGGCAACATATTAAATGCCTTTGGCCCTATAAAGATGAAACTATGTTTATATAAAGTTAAGCAGGGCTGAGCATAACAAAAATGTTTCAAAGGGCATAAGAGGGCGGTTTTTGAAATGGTTTTAGCACATTGCCACTGCCAATCAAAAATAATCTCAAAACAACTTACGGAAGAAGTTGACGCCGCAGGACCCTAAGACTCCATGTATCCTTCCAAAAATCCACAAAGACAACTGTCCACTTCGACCGACACTTGCTAGCACCATAGATTGCCCAACGTATGAACTGGCCAGACACATTGCAGAAACGATTCAACCGAAAATGGAACGTGTCCACTCAAACGCGAAGAATTCTCAACACTTCCTCAATCGCATCTGAAATCGTGAACGTCTTATCGAGAGACAAACACTTCGGAAGTCGCGTAATTCGAGAGGGGATGCAGATTCAAAAAAGGATCACCACCAACAGGGTAACAGGGACCAGGGGCTAAGCAACCAATGGCTTCCAGAGTTGAAATGCAGGATGTTCGAGAGTAATGACTTCTCGCCATCTAACCCGAACCCCCATAATGCACAGCGGGAAATGCACATAGGGATGCCCATTCTACCCTGAGGAGCCGTCCAGCAGCGAAGAGGAAATGTTGGTGGATAACTACGACAACATACAGCTACCCAAAAAACGATATAGTCATGGACCGCGAAAGTTTTAATCAATTGATGCGTGAAGGATTTTCTTTGTAACCGTACAAAGGTCATTTATCATCTACATCTACATAATACCCTGCAAGCCACTATAAATGTGTGCGGCAGGGGTGTGAACTCTCAAAAATGCACTACATATCATGCATAAAATTTGTAATTAAAAATTTAAATAGCAAAGCATGCATGCAAAAACATGCTGTTAGTTGGGTTAGCTATAAGTCCTTATACCAACATGCAGCTACCAGTGTTATCCATTGCTACACTCGTACTGGATATATTTACCGTTATTCATATCCCCAATAGTACGAGGAAAAAAGAACATATTGAATCTCTCAGTTCGGCAATCTATTTCTCTAATTTTATGATTATGGTCCAGTCTACCATAGTAAGTTGGGGTCCGCAAAATATTTTTTACATCATCACTGAAAATATGGTCTTGGAATTTATTTAAGAGATTAAGTCTAAATTTCAACCTGTGATCTGACAATGATTCCCAATTTAATTCATTTAATAGACTAGTTACGCTAATATAATTATCGTATCGTCCCTTTACAAATCTTGCCGATCTTCGCTGCACACGTTCCATTTCGTTATTTAGACCGATTTCGTAGGGATCCCATACACTGGCAGCATATTCCAAATGAGGTCTTACAAGGGAAAAGTAGCTGATTTCTCGTACATGATCGTCACATTTACCCAGTACTCTTTTGACGAGAAGGTCTGCTCTTTTAAATCTTTCATTTTTTTAAATATTGTCAAAATTAAGGAGAAATTCGCAGCAAGTAGGTACTCTGTGGTCACCGTGGTCACTAAATCTTAGCCACTCGTTGTACAATAGAGTTTGTTAGCAAGTCAAAAATGTTCTCCCCTATGTTAGATGATTTAGTTGATTGCTTCAAGGTGTTGTCTGAGAACATATCTTATGTAGTCTCACTGATGGCTGTGTCCCTTCCTCCAGATTTAAAGCAGAAAGCATTCCTGGCTGTTGAAAGAGCATTGAAATTATGTAACGATCTCAGTAACGGGACGTGATTGCGTTTTCCTGGCTTCCTAGTTCTAATACTGTGTCAACATCGGTATTGAGTGGCCTGTATAATGCGCAAATAAACACTGATTTTTATGTAAGGCATCTTAATGAACAGCAACCACATTCCAAGTTGTTGCGAGGAAATATTTCTGATTTCCATAGTCCGGGAATAATTCGTCAAGCAACTTTCTATTCCTATAATAACATCTGCATCAGTACTATGAATGAGAAGGTGAGACTCAGGGGACTTATTTTTAAGACTACGGCAATTAACCACTGCTACGGAAACACATTTTCCTCCATTATTTTTAGTTAGACTACATACGGGAGAGCCTCGGTCGTGTCTGAAGTTTTTTCGGGGTTTGAATTATTATCATACTTATTTCCTAGATCTA
This sequence comes from Platycnemis pennipes, assembly GCA_933228895.1. Taxonomy (NCBI): domain Eukaryota; kingdom Metazoa; phylum Arthropoda; class Insecta; order Odonata; family Platycnemididae; genus Platycnemis; species Platycnemis pennipes. Next base: position 7,769,983 of record OW121852.1, read on the forward strand.
ATTTGAGTGGAAATTTACTGGCAATGAGAAATACCTACTTCACTACGTGGCCTACCTATCCCTTTTCTATTCTGCCTATTATGTTCTCTTATATTTCATGAGGAAGTACAATTTTAAATCTATCAGTGAGACAATGTATCCCTCTAGTCTTGTTTGCCTGATTAAATGTTGCGTATGAGGCCTTTAACAAATCTTGCTGGACTCTTTGCAACAATCTGTAATTCTAAATTATAAAAAAGAAAAAAACTTAGTTCTTTTTTATAATGAATAACTTCCACAACCTAAACTCACCAACCATTTCTTTAATTAACCTGTAATTCCTTTGTCATACCTTCCTCGTACGGTCGCATACACTAGCTGCTAATTCTAAATTAGTCCTGACAAGTGACAGGTAGCATCCTTTTCGGACTCTCCTATCTCATTTCCCTGGAACACTCTTTACAAATCATATCCGACGGTTTTCTACACCTGTTATTTCCCTGGTGTGTTTTCCGCATGACATGTTTTCGTCGAAGTTGATGCCTACGCATTAAAACACTCTCTGCTCGGCATTTTATTTCTCTTGATGCAATCTATATTTCAGGTGAAGCTATTAATTTTCCAAACGTTTAGTACCGCGCATCACTTCAAATTCAACTCAAGATGGGACTTGGTCTATCTATGGTATCGAGGCATTTATGCATTGGAAGATTAAAATTTGGCCTGTCACACTTCCCTGAGGAACACCCGACGTAAATGTTACTTCACTTGCGCTTACACCATCTAATACCACCCTTGTTTTTTCAGTGTCATAGCAATTGACGCTAACTGGGAGAGAGTAACTCAAAGTAGGGCACATTATAGGACGCTGATAATTCTGGACCCAAAACTAAAAAGGAAAAAAGCATTCCCATTCAATAGTAGGGCAAGTATGGGCTTTGCTTTCCACAATTTTTATGTCACCATTCAGAAGCCATCGGAAGAGTCGGAGAGTAGGCTAAATCCGCGGAGACAAAAAGCAAGCTGCAGTTTGCAGATGGCATGCCAGGGAGAGTGAAAGAGCTTTAAGGAAGAATCTATAAAAGCTAACACAGAATAGATATCACTTATTGCACAGGTGTGATTGAAGGTACGTTTCACCTTCAATGAAATCTGCGGAATAAGTGCCATTGTACTATTTAATTTAATTATTCCTTAATTTAATTACATGACTATGACATCCTTTCGCTACGTCTCGCCAGACGCAGTTATGTTGAATCTAGTAAACATGGATTGTGTGTAACCTGCACATCGGAAGAATGAAGCCAACGCAATGTGGTGCAGTGGAAGAGCTGGGATGAAGACCGATATGAGACGAAATCTAAAAGAGGAGAGATGGTGTTGATGTCTGGGAAAATGGGTAACCAGTGAAGGAGTGGAATATCACAGGCGAAGATGGCCTCTTAGCGGGAGAAGAATAGAGGCTTATAGCCTGGGATCGTGGAAGCAAGGAATGCTTCATCACAGCTGTCTTTGGAGCAAGCTCATTTGCGGATGTTAGTCATGGACTATAACGCTGATAATTAAAAAGTGATATTTGGTGTGTATCTTGGTATCCAAATTGCGTTCTAAATCAATTAAAACATGCTGATTCAAAATATGCAAATAGTTTTTCTCTATCGCCCACCGTTCTTTAGATATTTGACATCAACTATTTATATATATTTGGCATAGTACCTAGGAAAACTTCTCACATACAAGTTTAATTTAAATACAAGCAAACATATTGTACTTCCTTAATTTTAATTATTTATCGTATGCAGTTGTTTAAGGAATTTCTTGGCCGTAAACTGTCGTTCGAGCATTTGGCATGTCGCGCAGAGGCGTCCAGCAATCATCGCTTCGCTCCATCGATCCTGATAGTGGGACCTGCATGTCTCCATTAAAATATATCCACCCTGTTCATTGCTCACTGAATCTAGGTTTTAAGTCCGGATGCGAGTTTAGAAGATTAGTTTTAAGGGCCATGTTACAACCCTACTGTCTGTACACCCCTATGTTTTCCTGCAAAACATTCATGAAGTAAGGAGATTTATAATTTACAAGAATGTTTAGTCACGGCTGACTTAAATACCACCCATTCATCTGTTATAATACTCCTTAGTAAGTTTTTGAAATGGCTGTCAGCAATGATCTTCCTACTTTGAGGACCTACGAACACTCCTCTCATGTACGACAAGCTCAACTCCGAAAACTTGTCGACGAGGCACGGAAAAGCATCTAAGTCGTTGTCTCCACGAAATTCTTTACGAGCCTCGACTTCATGTGGAGCGATAGAATCATTAGTTGGCCATTGGCTCATGGAAGACGTTTCCCCGACTGCATCAATCCTCTGGATCGTCCTCTTCATGCAGTGGTGCTTCCTTTCCCTGCCTCACTCTTGCAGGTGCAGTATCAGTACCTACTTGGTGTACTACCCTGCTTGCATTACCATTAGAATACTATTAGATCTCCTCAGGTGAACTCGCCCTTGCGTATTTTTTCCAAGAACTAGCGATATCCGCTCGTATGCCTTTTTCAGGTAAGTGGAAGGTCATGGTTGACAGTGATGGATTTCGGCGCGGTATTCGCATTTAGGTGAAAGTCATATGTGAACTTGATTTATTGCGAATGCTTGAGACGATGCGACACCGTGAGTAGTCACTATAAATAGATGATATTTATTATTTTACAGAAGAAAGTACCTGCACCTGCGTTTAATCGAATTACAACGAAATATATCTCGTGCACGGCTGCGTGTTAAGGAATCGTCGAATCTCGAAAAAATCGAATCGTTAATTACATTTTTTACCCTTTCATCCGGAGCTATCACTAATAAGGATATGTATGTTAAGGTTCACGAAAATTTGCAACTTGACGGAAATCGCTGCAGCCACGATAATTTGAAACCAATTTACAATATTGCCTGAGGTTTATCGATGCACAATTAAGGTTCAATCAAGGCTAATAGCAAAGACGACTGGATAATAATGAAAGACCTTCGAAATACAGTAAAGGGTAATTTTAAATCTGTTAATTAAATGCCTAATATGGTAAATAAATAGGCTTAAAAAATAAGACATAGCTTCCGGGAATCAAGAATATTTTGAAGTGTGCCAAAATAGCTGAAAACGACGATTTCATTGGAGTTCAAGCGCCACAGGGTGGGCGGTTTTTATACTGACTGTCTCTAACAAACGACGAACAACATTTTCATCTCGGCATGAAACAGTGAAAAACGCCGAAAAAATGCGTGACGAAAGTCGTTCCATGCTAAATAAAATTGTGTTGAAATTTTCAAAAGCTGACGTGACAGAGAAGAATGGTATAAATGGTAGATGGTGACTGTTGAGGGAAGAAAGAAGCCTTCTGGAAAGAGTAAGAAGGCGAGTGAACTTAATCCGCGCAATATAACTTGAAACATGATAAAGACGATGGTCTCGTGAAAAAGGACCGGGGAGAATGGGAAAGGAACGTTTATAATGGAATACGTTTTAATTGCGGAAAATAATAATGTAAATATGAAGAACTCAGCTGAAATGACAACGGAATTTAGAGACCTGAATATCGAACAAATCTTAGGAGTGCAGAGCAGTAAGAAGGTATCAACTAGCAGCGCTCAATTTGGAGACGAGGAAAAAGACATGAGAGTAAGAAGGAAGCATCTTTTCCTACGGTTTAAAATTAAGAGGATTATCCGGTCTGCTCTGAAAAATATCGCGAGAAAAGAACTTAAGGAATCGTCGGAAAAAAATTGATCACGTTCTCGTTGACGCTGGTGAAACACCAGGTCGATTGTCGTGGTGTTTAGAACAAAAATGGAAACGTAATTAAGAACTGGGTATAAAACCCAATATTTTAGCCATCTTCCATTAATGTGTGTTCATCGAGGACGGAACGGAGCCCTACAGAGATATTCCAGTAAGTAAGTGACCCATGAGAGAGGCTAAGTCAGGATCAGAGTAAATAACTGCAACGGCTTACTTCAATAAAAGGCAACGCATTTTCAAGATACAGGAAAAAGATGTTTTAAATACCATGAATTTCACGGTGCCTGGAAAATTTTCCTCCTACAAGCGCGATCAATCCTGATGAATAAAGTCCAGGGAAATATCTCTAATATTCTGTTGTTGCAAATTCTTGGCCATATTTAGAAAGTGGTGCATTTCCTCAGTCAATATCGTCACGGTTTCCGCCAAAGTTTGTGTAGTGAACCTCAGATGGCATTGTTTTATCGAAGCAAACGCATCAGAAGAGCACCAAGCGACCAGAGGTTGAGTGACGGCGGGCGCCATTAAAAAACGCGAGTCAGCTGCAATTGCGGATGCGAAGGTTCGGCCCTCAGCCGGCAGGTGGACGTCTGCGCGCCATTGCAGGGGGTCGCCAACTCCCCCACCCCCCAGGGCGCCGAAGGTTGTCAAGACAACGCTCGCAGCCAATCGGGTGGGCGGAAGTCGGCGCCGCGGTCGCCATTGGCGGAGGGGGCGACCGGAAGTGGAGTGAGACCCCCTCCCCCAAACGAAATGCATCTCGGTAATCAGCGGACTGTGCTCCCTCTGGTTGCAAGTGAAAAAATGAAAGTCTGGCTGCGTCACCCCTTGTCTTCCAAAAGCCTCATGCTCAAGTGTGACATTAGGTGAATATTCACGATGTGATCCCCATAAAAGAAAAAACAAGAAGACAAATACTCGACGAACTACTGCATAGGATAAAAAAACACACAGACGAAAAAAGGACATGAGAGACAGAGTAGGCTCCAATCTTTAGGAATGATTTTCTTGCATTGGTGGTTTGACACGTTTTTGCCCTTTACTATATCTCATATGCTTCAATAGCTTGATGCCGTTTCACGCGGCGAGTGAACATGCGCATGAATTCATTCGCGAATGAATATTTAAGTGATGCTCTGGAATGTCTCCCGCTTGGAGCGTTTTACGCGACGAATTATCATTAGAATTGATTCCATGAATCATCTGCTCTGAATAGATGGGCACGGGGTATAAACATAAGGTGGGTGTCCCTGATATGGTCAAGCTAAGGTGGGAGAATTTTTCTAGCCGCCGTTTGGCAAAAATATCAACAAAATTTAAAAAAAATCAATTACAGGTAAATGGACTTTCACCAAAAAATTTCCTTTCTTATAAAAATGGTTCTACTGGTTAAAAAAATGAAATTCGAAAAGTCTACCGAGTGGACATATCAGGGACACGTGCTCATGATATTGCCACCCTCATTCTATTTTCCACATAGAGATTTTTTCAGTTTCAAATTGCAGTTTTGTTAAAATTAAATGATTTGGTTGCAAAATAAATAAATGTGATTAAAAATTATTATAAGAATTAAATCAAATAAATAGGATGTTAAATAATACTATTTTAAATGAAATATTACTTATTTAACTCAAGATTTTCCATTAAAAAAGAAGTTGTTTGCAAAATTGACATTAATATGTTCCAAAATTGTAAAATCATTTATGACTGGAGTAAAAGTCAATAATTCGTTGTGCAATGACATACCTTGTATTAGTAGTACGATGAGAATAAATGTAAGAGAAGTGCACTTCATGTGGCCATATCAGGAGCTGGTCAGCATTCACAACAATCGTTTGATTACGCACATTTCATTGCAGGTACGCCAGGATTGACAACACCAACAAAAAGAGCATTAAAAACTGAACACAATAAATTATTTTCATGAATAAAGTCCAATGTAAACAAACGCCAAAGTAAGGAGACTTAACATAGAAAAGCAAGAAGAGGTCTCACGATAAACTGGAATTGCACGCCACTGACGATCTATTGCTTCTGCCTATGGCTGGATGGGTAGTGGACCGCGTGGCACACAAGTGGAGGCCCTTTCACTGGATGCTAATGACATCCAGTGGATTTTGTGGCTAGCTAACTCAAAATAGGGGAATTGCCATATCAGGAACACCCAACCTAATTATATATGCTCCATGGGCACGCCAAGAAATTACATAAGTAGATACGTGAAGGTCAGCCGATTGAAGTGCAATTTGATGCTCTCCCGGCGAATCGCTAATATGAAAGGTCTATTCCGTGGCCTTCCACCGCCGGGTCAGGTCCTGCAATGGTCTTGCCAGCCTTTCGGAGACCGAGTCGCTCTCTCCATCCTCAGGGCTGATGTCGACACTTGAATTGAATTTGAAGGTGTGTTTATTGTGACCAGGTTACAAAACACTTAATAAACATGAACAGAAAACATAACAAAATAAATAATAACAATAACTCTGGTCACGACCCCGTTTGGGATGTCTCCCCTTCAGGCCTCTGTGAATATCACAGGATTTGAACGTTCTGTTAGGTGCACCTTGCACAAATACTACTGCAAATGTTTTCAACGGGAGCGGTATTGGCTGGGCATTGGACCGCGCACCAAGGGAAACCCACGTCGATACTATTAAAATTGGCCTCTGTATATGTGTATATGGTCGTCAAGCGCCGTCCTCTGATTGGCTGGGGTCTTCCCGTCTTTTTGCGGCCACCAGAAGTTTGTTGAATGCGGGTTTCCAGGCGTTGCTAAGAGAGTAAGTAGCCTGTGTTGAACGTCTTCTCCGCAAGTCGGATCGGTTCTCTTGTCAGTCTCTCTCCCAGAATTCCTGCTCCCGACATAGCATTTTTACGTCGTCCCATTGAATGTTATGGTCCAGCGTGATGCCGTGCTATGGCGACTGCGATATATCTCCGTTCGGCAGAGCCTCTGGTAAGTGTCTCCGATGCTCTTTCTCATCCTGGTCGCGACTGTTCTTCCGGTCTCCCCTACGTTCCTACACTTTTCCACATTCGCACGGTACTTGGGTAGATACCCCAAGGTTCTTCGCCTTGACAATTTGGTCTCTCGGTTTGGAGACGGGTTTAAAAAAGGTTTCAATGCCGTTTTTTTAAGGATCCTGGAGATTTTGCCGGAAACCGTCGAGACGTATGGCAAACCTACTCTGGCTAGATATATGGCAGACTTGGACACGGAGTTTACCACAAACCAACGAATATTGACCTCTACCTCAACAGTCGTAGCCTTCACCACCCCTCACAGATAAGAGCAGTTTTATCGACCCTTATCAATCGGGCTTAGGCCATAGCCATTATGGAGAGCCTTCCCAACGAGATACGACACCTGAGGAAGACTTTCCGCCAAAATGGTTATAGTGAGAAAGAAATACATTTGACCCTAAAGAAGACCTTCGGACCGCCAAACGCAGCCAGGGAAGAGGAAAAGCCTGAAGCCCCAGCCAGAGTTGGATTACCATACGTCTCGACAGTTTCCGGCAAAATCTCCAGGATCCTTAAAAACCACGGCATTGAAACCTTTTTCAAACCCGTCTCCCAACCGAGAGACCAAGTTGTCAAGGCGAAGGACCCTTATCACTCCGGGTGTCTACCAAGTAGCGTGTGAATGTGGACAAGTACGGGGTACCGGAAGAACGCTCGCGATCAGGATGAGAAAGAGCATCGGAGACACTTACTAGAGGCTCTGCTAAACGGAGATATATCCCATTCGCCATAGCACGGCATCACGCTGGACCATAACATTCAATGGGACAACGTAAAAATGCTATGTCGGGAGCAGGAATTCTGGGAGAGAGACTGACAAGAGAACCGATCCGACTTGCGGAGAAGACGTTCAACAGAGGCTACTTACTCTCTAGCAACTCTCTGTCCGAAAATTGTCCTCTGCTCTCTTGAGTATAGGACAATTTTCATCCGGTGGATCCAAGGGACTCTCAGCTCTGAACTGACTCCGGCCGATTCTAGGATCCCGAGTCCCAAATCTGTACACAAAGCGCGGGCTGTACAAAGCCTGCGTACTATCCACCATCGCCTACGCAGCGCCAGTGTGGTCCGGAGCAGCAAGGTCCCACGTCGACAGGATTCAGATTCAGGTGCAGAATCGTGCGGTGCGCATCCTGACACGCGGCCACTACCACGGAGCTGCTGCCGAGGTGCACCGGGACGGAGATCTGGAGCCCTTGACGACCTCCTGACGAGCAGGGCGCTTCTTTGAGGAGGCAGCGGTCTCGAAGCTAGCAAACATCCAAATCTTGCCATGGGATAGCCACAAGCGACCCGTCGCAAGCCTGGATGCGGAGGAAACGAAACCACGTAAGCCACCTCGGAGACACTAAACACTGAGCACCAAGGACATGAGCAAGAAAAGGAGCGACAGATATCGCCGAAATGGCGCTTTAGTGGCAGCAGCCCGGGAAAGCGTCTCTTTGGTCCATCACCAACGGATAGGACCATCACCATGGTGCAGGCACCCGGTGGAAGACACGAATAGACTTCACTTCAGTCCTCTCTTGCTCATAAAACAAAGTCGTGCGCTCGTGTCACGGGATCATTCAAGGAATCATGCAAATGAATTTTCATGCGAGGAGTTGTCCGTTTTACACGACTCATGAATGCCATGCGCATGAAATCGCTCGCATGATAAGTTGCCCTTAGGCACAGGCATGGTACTAATACATTAGGTAGGCCATTGCGCATGTCGGTCATTAATCGATACCTCTCAGTTTCGATTGTGTGACGTAGTGTGGAGGACAGACCGAGTGAATTCCGTGTGTTGATCATTGTTTACTTTGAATGGTGAGTCGCTTTTTGGAGGTATTTTTACTCTCTGGTGACAAATACCATCGGAGAAGATGTCCTCCTGTACTGTATTTGGCTGCAACAATAGCCGCCGAAATTGTGAGGGAAAATTGAAGTTTTTTCGTTTCCCTAATGATAGTGAAATGAAAATGAAGTGGGTTTGAGCATGCCGGCGAAAGGACGACTTTAATGTTAAAACAGGTCGGTGAAATCCAGTATCAGTGAATTCTGAATTTAAAAATATTTTGGTGCCTACCATGGCAGCTGTGTTTACATACCTTTTAATTTCGGTGTTGAGTAGAAGTGCTTTAATTGAAAGGTACAATATGTACCTGCTCGTGAATGGTAATACGCGTTTAAAGTTCCTTTATCTTAAGAAACCAATTTTCCAGGTTTTACCAAGACTTTACTTATAAGAGAAACTCTTTATGCTGGTTATTAATCTTGAAGAATGAGTAGTGTGTCCCGAATACTTGAGTGGAATCAAAAATATTAGATTTCATCATGTTGTGGTAGCTGAAATTATTTGTTACAAGGAACTTTTATTGTTACTGGAGGGTATGTCATTTGTCCATTGATTGTGTGTAACTTTAAATTCATGGTGTTAGGTTGTTTGATTAACACCTTAAAAATTTTCCAGGCTTTACCAAGAACTTATAAGAGAAACTCTTTATGCTAGTTATTAATCTTGAAGAATGAGTAGTGTGTCCCGAATACTTGAGTGGAATCAAAAATATTAGATTTCATCATGTTGTGGTAGCCGAAATTATTTGTAACAAGGAACTTATTCTTACTGGAGGGTAAGTCATTTGTCCATTGATTGTGTGCAACTTTAAATTCATTGTGTAATATGGTTTGATTAAGCTGATAAAATAACTCAGTGGGTAGCTGCATTAAACCAATCTGAGGATTGATGACTAATAATCATGAAGGTTTTTGATATTCACACTTTTAAAATTTTCCAGGTGCTTTTGCAGGTGGTGCTATGTTATTGGATTCTTAGTTGATGGCACAGGTCTTGCCAAGATCAGTATCTTACCAAGATTCATAAGGAGACACAATGTTAATCCTGGTTATTGATGCTGAATAATGAGTAATGTATGCAGAATGCTTGAGTGGAATAAATCTTATTTCATTTCTTCATTTTGTTGGAGCCAAATGTTGTCTGTTATAAGGAGCTCTCAATTTCTATTTTTAGTCCACTAATTGTGAGAATCTTAACATTCTATGTATAGGCTTGTTTGATATGCACACTTTTCAAAATTTCCCAGGTTTTATCAAGATTCGTACGCTGAGAAACTATTGATGCTGGTTGTGGATGTTGGATTTTGAAGTATGAGAAATGAGTATTGGTTGTGAAATTGACCTCAGTTCTTATTTTACTAAGCCAAGTATGTTGGAAAACATAAAATCATTGATGCTGATCTTTTGTACAGCAGTCTATGATGAAGGATTTGTGTACTGGTTACCTCTGTGGCAATAATATTTTATTTCCTTTGAGTTATCTGATATTTCTATGTTATGTTTGTATTTATTTTATTAGGTATGTCCCAAGACATTATTGGCATTTCTATGTGTTCACAATAAATCTAGGTAATTATTATATCATGGATTATGCCGATACTGCATATTACTTTCTTCTGTGAAAAATGGATTGTAGTAAGTTTTTTAATTAGAGAATTGAATTCTGTGAAGTTTTTCAATTCTTATTTATCTAATTTAAGATATTTTTTTAGGTTTCTGTTGACCTTTTAATCCTGTGGTATTGGAAACAAATTTGGATTTTACGTTGTGCTTTTTGTTATTGAGAGAGTCACAATCTAGCCATTATTCTGTTGCTTTCTCTTGATTTTCTACTTGAAGGGAAAAAAAGTGGTTTCATCGTGGTAAAAATTTGTCATTTGTTGAGGTGTTTCAATAATCTATTTCAACCATTTTTGCTTGGGTAAATTTCCAAAAATAATGCATATCGATTAGGAAATATGTTGAATTTTTATTTACTTGAACTTGTCACCCAGCCTTTCTTTTTTAATTTATTACGGATAGACTTGCAAGTTTGCTGGACCTTTTATTAAGCATTTTCTGGAAACCATTTGTTATTTACTTTCCTGTAATCAAGAATAAGTATAGTGGCAGTTTCTGACTGGAATAGTTGTGACTTGCTATTGTGTTATGCTGCTTGCAGAACGGTTTTCCATTTTTGACCTCACTCATTCATTGTGTATATTTATATTCGACGTTTATTAGCCAAAGAAGTTAAATCTTGTACTTGAAAAATCTGACTATTGTATTGTGAATTTTTGTTTTTTTTCCTTTAAATAAATATTTGTTTGAATTTTTTTTCCTTGACAAACAAAATGTTATGGCCTTTTTGTAAATTTAGCAGCATGAATCTTTTCGAGTTCTCTGGAGTACAAACGTGCATTACGAGAGGTAACACGGCTCTTTTCCAGGTGCTTTGATAGTGAAAATAGAATAATATAAGTAGAAAATATAGTCTTTTTTGAAAAATTATTTTACCTGGAAATTTGGTCAGTATTTATATCGTACAGTAGCGATCATTAACAAGTTGAATGCTGACAATTTGCATTCACGCGCTGACTAAAATGTCGTTTCTGCATTCTTTTGAAATATATATTTCGAAACCAACCATAAAACGGGCATTCACTCAGTTTATTGTGAGTACTATAAGTTCGCGATAGCCTCAACCACCGTACTAATTCTTGAACTCAACCTTCGTTTTCGTGCACTGAGATTTTTTTTCCGGTACGAATTTCGCCAACACGCACGAAAATATCATAGCACAATTCTCAGCATTATCTAAGAGATGCACAATATCATAATGTCAAATACGTTTTTACTATCAACAGTATTAAGGCCGCTTTGCACGACACAATTTCTTGTACAGACGCTTGTATGAGGAAATTGTACCGTGTAGAGCGGCAAATTGTGTGGTTGCTTGTGCGAATGTCTGATTGACTGTACGGAAAATAGAACCTGTTCTAATTCCATTCAGACAAACATACAATTTATTTAAGTTTATACAAGCGTTTGTGCAAGAATGTATAACAAATTGTATCGTGCAAAGCGGTCACTAGGCTCCATTTTAAACGCCCGCCGCCGCTTGTCCTCCACACTACGTCACAGCGAAGCTGCGCAGAACGGACGCATTTTCGTCCTCGGGAGCGACCTACCTAATGTATTAGTACCATGGGCACAGGTACACACGCATGCTAACGTACGCGAGGCAATGAAGGCAGAGAGGGGATTCTTGGGAAGGACCAACCACTTCGGCACAAGTTTTTCGTTTCTATGGCTCGTAAGGGGGATTTTAGGGACATTAAAATTTGAATGATAATGCTGGCAACGGGGGTCGGTTTGGGGAGGCAGCTGCAATACGGCCTCTCACTCTGAGGGCCTGGGTTCGACTCCCGGCAGTTGCAGTGATTCTGCACTGGACACTGCCTTATGACGAGAGGCGTGCCTAGTCCGTTGGATGTGACGCCAAACCTCCGGCACATGTTTTTTGTTCCAGTTCTGAGGGTGAAGATAGTTTACCTGTCGACCGATAGAGTTACCCGAGTCAGCGCCATTCCAACGGGTGTACTTGTTTAGAGTGTGTCTTCTTCGTTGTTAATGCCTTGTGAGGGAGGGGGAAGAATCCCCTCCCAATGCCTTTATTGCCCCATAGTGTAGTGCAAATTAGTATACCTGTTGTTCAGTAGTGCAATCTGTATATATCACTGAAATTGTGCAGTGAGGGGAGGAAAAGTTTGACGACATCCTTTAGCGATAGCATAACTTATCCGGCTCAAAAGTCTAATTTTATAAGTTAGAAAGTTTGATCGCTTTATTTTACCTATTTTAGTAGGTAATTCATACGGCGATTCATTTTGTAACCCCATCTATTTGAGTTATACTTTAAGAATTAACTGATGTCACATAGTTCCTAGTTTCTGCAGTATTCCCGATAAGTATGGCTATGATGACCAGTCGATATCCTCATCAAAATTGACTAAATAAAAAACTACATCGCGATATCACTCTTTATTACAGTTTACGTTCTCATTTCAGCTAAAGGATCCCTTCCTAAACGACCCTTGCTTTAGTAATGCTTCACCCTATTCACTAGCAGTCGGTTAAAATTCAGCTCCCACTGTGTTGTATGAGAACATCAAATCACTTACCTCTGACGCATAAGGTGTTATTACCTGGGTAGTAAGTACTCTACCCCACCACGAGAGGAAAAAGAAAAAAAGTCATGGTCGTTTTGAATGATTTTTTTTTCCTTTTGGCATACCAAATTGCCTCTTTCATTCTTCTCTCCCATCTCACGTTTATTTTCGCAACTTCTCTTCTCTTTGGCAGCCAAAGTACACGGGGGATCCCGAATAATCTCGGACTGACTTACTCGGGAAGTATGTACCTATACATTCCAATCAATTTTTTTTCCAGCATGAATTGTTTCCACAATCCCTGTGGATCCTCTCCACTTTTAGTCCTCGTTTCGTCCACACTGCGAATATGCAGAAATCTCTTTGAGTTAAGCGAAGCTGGCCTTGGATTTGAAAGTAATAGTTGTACTTCCTTTCATCCCGTCCTTCTTCATCTAAAAACTAACTTTTCCTTTCGTAATTGCTTCTTACACAGTCATCTCCTCCGCAGCCAATGATGGGCATTTCATTTCCACGATACCTCGATCTCCAACGATTCCGTCAGGAGTTGCTCCCGGGCAAGGAGCAATTCTCTAGGTATCGATGAGTATAGACCACAGGGTTTCAATTCAAATGTTTCCGCCGTTTGCAATGCCGCACGGGCTATGTCCTTGTTCCAAACCCCAAGTGAGGAGAATTGAAATTGCTCTGCATGATTGATTTTATCAGATTTCCACAGCCAGTGCGAGGAAGCATTTTACAAACACGCCCAAAATTCGAGGCAGTGAGCATTTTTTGGCGCATCATTACCCATTCAACACTTCCCCACTGCCTTATCGTTTTCCTCTCTATTTCCTTTGCATCATCCTCGTCCATAAATAAGCCGGCACTCATTCTTAAAGTCCTCAACAGGCATATCAGCCCTTTCAGAGTAGTCGGGATCAGGTTTTTTCCCAGCCAATCTTATATATAGAGTAGAATATATGTGTGTAAATATGTTCGCCTAGAACTCGAGAACCAAATGCAGCACATATTTGAAACTTTAAGGTTTATTAAATATCATCCTTGGACAGTCAATAGGCCACTCGTTTTGTAACTAGTGGTCCTCAGTTCAATCCTAGTTGAGTCAAAATAGTCTCCATAAGAAATACACGTAAAGGGCTGTCTTACAGCTTCCAGGCATTTTTCCATTTGAAAATTTTAATTAGAAATACCTATCGGACAAACTTGAGACGCACATCAGCCGAAAGATAATTCAGTAAATACTCTTATTACTATCGTCGAATTCTGATTTTGAATCAAAATTACTGGCATTTCAGTAAAAGACGACGATTTCTGGTGTATTTTTTAGTTTAAACAGCCCTATCCCCTTGACTACTAAAGGGATTATTACATTATTAGCTAGAGAGTAGCCATGCTTGAAGGCATATTCATTCGTCTAAAACTCGAGAGCCAACCGTAGTACGGCATTCAAACTTTACTAAATGCCTTCCTTGCGTAGTTGTGTCATACTATAGAATATAGAATACTTTCCATGTACATAAGAGTCCCCGGTTCGACCCCAGACGAGTCAAAGCGTTCCCAAAAGATTTGCATGTCTTATTGCCTAAGGCAATCAATTCATTCGTAAATTTTAATTAGAAACATTCATTGCACGAGATTGAAACGCACTCTAGCGGAAAGATAATACGATTCTTATATTTATCATCGAATAATGACTTTGGTTGAAATTACCGGAACCTTGAAGATTTCTACGTAACTTTCTGAAATTTTACTGTTTGAACATTCATTTCCCATGGCTTTGTTTACAAATAACTTTAACAAGGGTCGTCCGCTGAGACTTTCGTGTTTCTCGCTACGCTTATTCCTTTGAATTATTTTCGCTGACCTATCTCTAATGCTGTTGGTCTGCATGCCTGAATTTAATTCTTTGCTCCTGGTATCAGTATGTATTGGTGAGTATTTATTTATTTCATTTACTCTTAATTCAACATCAACAGTGACTGGAAAAAATTTAACAGTTAAAATCCCTGTTTTTTTTTGGTAAGTTCAAAATGTTGAATACGATATTCCAGCGTACGGGAAACTATGAAGGTTGTAAACTGTAGCGTCATAACTATGCTTCCTCATAAATACTGACATTCTGGATCGAAGAAGGTGTTGTATAGATGTGATTAAACTGTTAAAAATGAACAAGTTAGAGCTAAAACATCTTTCAGATTAAGAATAAAGCGACGGTACTGGAAAATTCAACTTGTAGGATAAAATAATATAAGATGCTAGGTGTAAGATTCTTTCTTTCTTGTAAAATCGCACCTGCTCTGTTATTTCTTACTTTTACTCCTCCCGTTGAGAATCCCCGAGCTCCTTCATCTGGTTTATATTCCTTAATGGATTTTTGTGCAACTTTGCTGCGGGTGGAAGTGGACATTGCCTCCTTTAGTGTTCTTTGGAGGGACTTCTTGCACCCCCTGTACCCTGGTCCAGGGTACCCTGGACTCACATTCATCATCCATCAGTGTTTCAACCCCAGGATTGGTTTATTGCAGCCCTCCATTCTGCCCTATTCAGTGTTAATTCCCTCACACCCTAATCTTGTTTCCTCTATCACCTCCTTCTTTATTTGCCCTATACATTTCTCCCTTGTTCTTCCTCTCGGGACCTTCCCTTTAATCTTCCCTTCTATTATATTTCTAACTAATTCATTATGCCTCAAGGTATTCCCAATCCATCTGTTTCTTCTATGCCGTAGGGTTTTCCACATTGTCCTTTCTTCATTTGCTCTTCTGTACACCTCTTCGTTCTTCGCTCTTTCTATGCATTTAATCTTCAGCATTCTCCTCCAGCACCATTTTTCGAAGGCTTCCATTCACATTACAAACTCGCTCGCGTCAAACACATTCCGGACTCACATTACAAACATTTTATAAGGAGGGTTTCCCGAATTGAAGGCGACCACTGCCCCGGCACATCTTTCCTTGTATGACCGAGAAAGAGCAAAATTTACCCTCTTTCGACCAATTAACTTTACTGAAATGTCATTTTAATGCTCGACAGGATTATTATCCACGTCATAAATAATGCTTCGGCTATGGCGACTAATCATCAGGGCAATATTTGTCAATTTTTCTACTGCTTCATCCCTTTTTTGACGCTGCCTTGCAGAAGGCATTTGAAGGATACTAGGTACAAGTATGGTACCGTAACAATACTGTCGGAAGTACTGAATTCCTCGAGGTGGTAAAACTTCTCAACTTGCGAATATCGTGTGCATTAGGGATAAATGACTGGTGGCTCAAGCTGCTTGCTAGCATCGCCTGTCATCAACTACCGTGCTACAAAGATTATATCCCTCACGGACTCCTCGGGGAAGTCAGACTCCACCCCCCCCTCTCGTCGCTCCTCAACCCCCCCCCCCCTGTTAAGAAAAATTTCTTCCCCCCCCTCATCTTTCTAGCGAGATGAAAGATATATGAGATGGCCTGTTCTGAGAGAGCGCTCGCGGCGGGAAAAAAGAGAGCAAAGACAACAGCGGGGACTGTTGTAGACGCCGAATACTACGCTAAAATCTCACAAAACTAATTTTTGTTCCTCCTTAATTACACATTTATTTGAAAACATTTTTCTGTGGCAGTTGGTATGCCAATGATAGACATCTAACCCTGGGGTGCGACTTAACCAAAAAGGTAGTTTCTTAAATCGGCATTCCGCAACGTTTCCCGAAAAAAAGGCCCATCTCTGTTGCATATCCCTCCTATAAACATTGATTTCTGAAGATTTTTAAAAATATAGCCCCCTACTTTCACTTATTTCCTGTAATTAACCAAACTTTCAAGTTGATATGAGAAAAATTGACTGCGTGAGAGCGGATCGCATAAGATGCTGCAAAATAGGTGGGCAATACGTCCTCTTAAGAGCCAGGGTCACGATTGGATATGGCTGTTTAAGCAGTAAAATTTCAAAAAGTTCCGCAGAAATCTTCATTTTAGGTAATTTTAACCAAAATCCGCTTTCGACGATAAAGTAAGAATCGTTATTGAAAATTTATCTTTCGGCAAGTGTGCCTCTCAAGTTTGTGCTATGGGTAGGTATTTCTGATTTAAATTTATAAATGAAATAATTGCCTCAAGCAATAAGATATTTATATGTACATTTAATGGGAACGCTTTGACTCGCTTGGGGTCGAGCCGCAGACTATCATTTACATAAAACATAGCTTATTAACTGCGCAAGGAAGAAATTTATTGCTCCTCGAAGTTTGTAATTCTGATCCGTTATCAGACTTCGACTATATTTATAAGAATATTTATTGAATCATCTTTTGGCTGGTGTGCGTACGAATATCTCGGCGTCTCCCAGCGCCGGATGCAGAAGGTGAGGGCAGTGAAGGAAAGGCTTACAGCCAAATACCGGCAGACTCTCAGGCGAATCTGGAGCTCTGACCTGTCAGGCAAGAACAAGGTTCTTGAGACCAACACCTTCGCGGCTCCGACACTGCTCTACACCTTTAGCTGAATCAAGTGGAATGTCAACGAGCTGCAAAACCTCGACAGGGGAAGGAGGAAAATGATGACCATCTATCGTAGTCTTCCGTCGCCAGAATGTACATACCTCCCGAGAATGCTAGGTGGTACAGGGTCTAATAAGTCTGGAGTGCCTTCACTACAGAGTAGTCCCCAATACAGCGTGCAGCGTGTTCCACAGCACGGACCCCCTTATGCTGTTCGTGAAGAAACACGAGAGTGTAGGCAAAAGGGTGTTCCTATTCCAGGTGGCGAAAAGGGCAGCAGACGGCCTCGGTTTCGACTTGGTCATTACTTCCAGCGGAGAAGCATGCGACGCATGAATCTTGTCGCTGAAGGTGGACGAGCTCTAGCTTGAAATAAAGAAAAAAGACCCTGCTCCACAAGCAAACCGAGAAGCCCATGCATAGAAGTTTCTATCGAACAGCATGGGGCTATCAAAGGATCTCACGTTCGCCTTCCTGCGCTCCGCAGGTCTGAAGTCCGAAACCGAGGGATTAGTGCTCGCGTGCAAAGATGGTGTCATCAACACCCTCGTGTACCGTCACCTCATCTTTGGGGCAAACGTGACGGACACGAGATGCAGAGCGTGCCGAAGGCAGCCGGAGACATTAGGTCATCTACTCTCCGGCTGCAGCTTTTATGCAAAGAACGCATACATAAACCGGCACAACTCAGCTCTGCGGGTGTTTTATTACCATCTAAGACACAATTACTCTAGACGCAAATCCGGTGCTGCCTTACGCCCCTGGAGACATCGAGGCCATCTTGGAGAACGATAAGTGTAAGATATGGTGGAAATATTCCATCTCCACCACCTGGCAGTTGGAGGCGACGAAGTCTGACATCGTTCTCCTCGACAATCTCTCTCATACCATGTTCGTGATCGAGTTTTGGGCACCGTCCGAAACGAACATGGCAGCGAAGGAGATAGAAAAAAGGACTAAATATAAAGATCTGCTGTGCGAACTCCGGCAAATGTACGCGGGCCACTCTGTGAAACTGGTAGTCCTCATCGTGGGCGTGCTTGGTGGTGTCAAGAGCTCACTGCTTGAAAATCTCAAGTGCATCCCGGCGTGCAGGGCGCGAGCGGATGCACTCGCAAGTGCAATGCAGAAGGCTGTCCTTCTCGGGTCTCTGTGCCTGCTTCGTGAGCATGACCCTAATGCCGGGTCCTATCCGACAGTGGCTACCCTAAAGCTACGTTTTCATGTGGCCGTTTTTGCGTTGCGTTGACGCTGCGTTGTGCGGCAGGAAAATTCCCTGTTTTCATGTCACCGGCAGCGCCAGTAGCAACGCACCAAAACATATGACGGTCGTAAACCGTGGTATACGTGATAATTCAGCGAAAGAATCACGTGACGAACAAATGACAGGAAGAATGCGTTGTTCCTCGCTCTGACGCAGCTGCGTCAACGCAGAAAGATGAAAGTTGACCAACTCCGACGGCAACGCAGGGTGCGTTGGCGTGCTCGCTTCTGATTGGTGGCGCAGTGTGCGTCAACGCAAAAACGGCCACATGAAAACGTAGCTTTAAGCGCGACCCCTCTCGAGTCTCCGGCAATTATGACGGCAACGAAACCTGATGCTAGCCGGAGACTCGGAGGTGGAAGGTACGTTACAGTAACTAAAACTAATGACGTTTATCATTGTGGGCTATTCTTAGACCCAGAGATAATGTTGTACAGTCAAATGAAATTAATTATATAGTGCTAAAATACAAAATCAAATTAATAATACGAAGAAAGAAAAACATTTATAAACTAGGAATTTGTATTACATCCGTACATAGTATAACGAAGAAACACTACTCGGATACATATACATACATACTCGAGCTTACAAAAACAGAAGAAAAAAAAGATGATGATATTAACAATAATGAATAAATTGACAAATGAATTCACATTCAATGAATAAACTCTCCTTCAATATGTACAAAGCCACCAATTTGCTTAATTCTCCTTCGTTTCACTTTCACACAGAAAACACTTCAGTGCATGGATACAGATATGGATTCAGTGTAAACATGTATGCATTTGAGATTCCTTACTTTAGACAGTAATAAATAACATAGCCCTGAAGCTGTTACGGTGAATGACTTTCTGACGTAACGTGTGCTGTAAAGCATATGTGAAGGTCGACGGAGTGATTGCTGGTGGGTACTGTGGGTGAATCTTTTTTCCAGGTGAATCTAGTAGACAGGGTTGCAAGTGGATGAAATTGAATTTTATAGGTAAGCAGAATAACGTGATACAAACGGACTGTTGAAAATTTCAACCAACGTAGTCGGACGTAAGTGTTTGAAACCCTGTTCCATTTTTTGAGCTCAAAAATATAGCGCATTGCTGAGTTCATTGTCACTTGCAATTTGTGATTACTTTCATCGTCGAGGTTAGTAAATAAAGAGGAACAGTAGTCTAGGCGTGGAAACATTAACGCACCAGGGTGGTACGAACTTTGGATGGTACGATGTTCTTGGTTCTGTATCATTGATGTCGGATGCTCAGTCTCTCCTGTTTCGTGATATGAAGTTGTTCCTTCCTGCTGAGGAGTTGCCTTTGGGACGTTATTCCTAGATTTTTGCCGTTTCTTCGTACGATATTTCATGATTCTCTAATTGAATTTTAGGCAGAGTGAAGGGTATTAATTTTGGTAGTTAGATAACTTGCCCCAATTATGATGGACTAAGTTTTTTCTCGCTGAGTCGTAGTAGGTTTTTCCGCGCCCAAGGAGCTTATTCTGTGAGAATTTCTTAAAAGAAGAAGTATTCTGTGGATATCATTGTTGATAAATGTAATAACGTAATAATGATAAATAATAATAATGATAATAATAACCTAATAATGATAATTGTTGACTTATGTAATGTAATAATAATGTATCATTGTTGATAATAGTGGATCTAATATTGACAAGTGATGGGAGATCTGGATCTCAACCGCGTAGAGATGGCATTTGCAATGCATTATAACCTCGGGAAAGTCATTTATAAACAGAAAAGCAGGGGGTTAGAACTGATCCTTGGAATACCTCTCAGTAGCTCTATATCCAGTGGTGTTACTCTGAACCTAACGACCTGTGTTACTCGGTCCAATGATTGATTGAGTGCTGTTGCTTAAGTACATCTACAGCGAAACGATACCCTGAAAGCGACCACGAGGGTGTGTGGCAGGGGGTGAAGA
Organism: Platycnemis pennipes; assembly: GCA_933228895.1. NCBI lineage: Eukaryota > Metazoa > Arthropoda > Insecta > Odonata > Platycnemididae > Platycnemis > Platycnemis pennipes. The sequence continues at coordinate 7,790,448 of OW121852.1, forward strand.
TCACCAAGCATGCATTACTAACATGTAAACAAGCAACTATAGGTTCTCACGCAACTAGATTGTTGGTATCTATTATATTTAAGGGATTAATACATGCATCATGCACTACAGACTACTCTAAAATATTTCCCCTACCTATCCCTTCGCTATGCTGCCTATTCTGTTCTCTTATAGTACGGGGGAAAATGCCATTTTGAATCTATCAGTACGAAAATCTATCTCTCTAATCTTATTTATCTGGTCAAATGTAGCATAATACGCTGGTGTTTTTAATATAGGGTCACATTCAGCACATAGGGTAGGGTAATAGGGTCACATGCAGCTAGATGGTTACTATCTACATAATAAGAAAGGGATTATTTGTTGTTATTACTTGCATCATGCACTACAAACTACTCTGACTATATTCCACCTACCTTTCCCTTTGCTACGCTGCCTATTGTTCTCTCTTATGGTACGCGGGATAAATGACATTTTAAATATATATCGGTACGACAATCTTTCTCCCTAATTTTGTTAATCTGATCAAACCTAGCATAATGCGCAGGGGTTCTTAATATACATCTAACATCATCTGTGAACAAATCGGTTTCGAATTTACTTAAAAGGTTTAGCCTAAATTTTAACCTGCATTCTGATAGTAATTCCCATCATAGTTCTTCTATTAAACTCGTGACACACACACAATTATCATAACGGCCTTTAACATATCTACTGAATCTCCTTTGCACACGCTCTAATTCTTTTATCATACCTTGCTCGTACAGATCCCATATACTAGCGGCAAAATCTAGATGAGGCCTGACAAGTGTAAAATGGCTCTTTTCTCGTACTCTCTCATCGCATTTGCCTAGAAATCTTTTCACGAATCCTAATCTACGGTTTGCTACACTAGTTATTTCCCTGACGTGTTTCCCCATAATATGTCTTCAGTGATGATGTCGCCTAAGTATTTAATAGATTCTACGCTAGATATTTTCTTTTCTTTGATTCAACAATTATTCCGGGGAAAGCTGTTCTTTATCCAAAAGTTCATTATCGCGCATTTCTTCAAATTTAATTCTAGCTGCCAACTATCACACCAATCATCAATGGCCTTAGGATGTCCTAATTATATTATATTGTCTACATGAAAATATCAAGGTTTTTCGGTGAATGGATGACTCCAAGGAGGCTTCCTCCGACAATCTTACCAGGATTTTTCCATTTCTCAGCCACACAAATTTCACGTTACCCTTCTTTTTGAGGTCCCTGGCTATGGCAAAGAGTTTTCTGTCGAATGGGGCGAGGGTCTCGTCGATATAGATTGTTTTCTGAGGCCAATGAGGGTCAGAGGCTAGTCCAATGTCAACTGCATTCACGTCCTACCTAACCAGGCTTTTGGCAATGAATTCGTCTCTTTTTTGCTGTCTGATAAACCGAACAATGATTGGAGGTGAGGGAGATTCATTAGAGCTAGCTTGCCGTATTATCTTTCTTGGGGGAAGTAATGTTACGAACGGAGTTGATGGATTTTTTATTGAAATATTGAAAATAATGTTGTTTTCACTTGTAAATTACATTGATATGCACCAGTTAGCAGCCATTCGAGGTGGAGTTGTATTTTAAGTAAATACGTCCAACCGAATGGTGACTTCTCGTGGTCACGCAGATTTTTGGCCTCCGACCGCAGACCCGAGAACGAAGTGAGCTGCCTTCACCTGCAGTCCATTCCTGGAAGTAAACTTTGAACACTTTAATGTGGAGAAGGCAGGAGAAATGGATTTTGGGACATAGTCATCATCAAGGACGCATTGGATTTCACGCATAAGATCTTTACTCGATTGAAAGGTCTTCTCTCTGGACCAATTGGTCTTATTTTGGTACTTAGGCCGCGCAGCCTCCATTGTGATTTGATGCTTGGAGTGGTCCATTATGGGCTGATAATCTAGTAACAAAATTTTCTTTTTATTTCTTTCAGTGGTCGAATTTTATCTATTGTAGTTATTTATCTAATTTCATTATATTCATTATATTAGCATCGTCCTATTTTCACTGATCGTTCCAGTATAGCTCAACGAGATTTGTGAACACTAAAAGTCGCTTCACTTGTTTGTGGCAGGAGAGGTGGGCGAGGAGGATGCTGTGATCGGTCTTGCCTACCCAAAGAGTCTCTCCTTCTCATTTCCAAGCACTTGCAGTTCATCCCAGTCTTACTGTCTCTGAAGAGAAAGACAAATTTTTTTTTACCTGGATAAATCTCTTCGTTAGTCTTTAATTGTAACTTGCATTCGGAACAATATCTTCGCTCTCGACAAAATTTCGGAGAGTCCATTATTGGCAAAAAAGTATTTATAAAACAATAGCATCTCTTTGCAATCTGAGAGTGAATATCCCATTTCGGAAGCCTTTTTCTTCGGTATGATATCCACCAATACCTGCAATCGGTCGAGCCTGGATTAGGACCTTGGTGCAAATATACCGGTCATCGCTCATATTTGAATTAGGGTTTAGGCCTATGAGTTAGGCGTTGCCTAGCAGGCGCTACTGATCTTGCGGAAGCATAGGATCCGTACTCAGCTGTTAAGGAAGTTCCGAGATCCTTGGCGGCGTTGAAGTCTCCAATCCAGAGGGTGAGAAAATTAGCCAACGACAAAGGCTCAGAAGGTATTTTCAAATTTCCCGGCCAGTGACAACTCATGGATGCGATTGGAAAAAAATATTCTTTATGACACGTGGGGAGGAGAGCGGGGCGGGGTCGAAAAGACTGCAGTGAGGCAGCCATAACTCACGAATTTGACCTCTGGCGAAGTTTTCGCCACCGCCTCGGGAATGAACTTCGGATTAAGTGAGGTCTGGGGGGTTATTTTGTAATCTCACCTTTTTAATGACTCTTTACGGGAAGGCGGGAGATCCGTTTCGCTCTCTTAATCATCAGCTCACGAACGGTTCGTGAATTGTCGAAGCTTCTGTCGTTGAATAAATAAACGAGTGCCTGACAACGGCGACCGCTTTCTACAAAAATGGAGGAATACGGTGAAAGTGAGTGAAAAATTGTTTGTCCCTATCATTTTAATTATTCGGATGGCCTGTCAAGATAATTCATGACCCATAATTTCCTTTATACCAATATTGGAATTGCAAATGTTTCTCGCTACATTTTACGTTAATAGTGTTTCATCATTTTTCATTTTCTCAATAGTGTTTCATTCAAGAAATCATTTGTTGATAATATACAATTCGTGATTTAAGAAAGTTTAACTTCTTCATGTTGTGCAAATTCCAAAAATACAATAAAAAATCGATTGTATATTTCCCGCTCTTGCTTTTTTTCCAACTCAAGCTTCAAGTGGAAACGATGGTGGCTCCATGTCACGTTTTTTATGTAGATGAGATGGGAACTAATGGCAGGCGGAGATAATGAAACGGATCAAGAGTCGAAAGACACGGATCAGGAGCGGATGAATCGTCTAAAAGACCAGCACATGACCGGTAGTTCACCGCTTGAGATCCGAAGATGGTCACGCCGCCTGGGTGGCGGAGTTTAACTACGAAAAAGTGACATTTTATGACGTATTCTCACTAAAGTGAGATTACAAAATAACCCCCCTGGACAGCGCAATCTCACATTAGCACCCGAAGCTCCTTTGAAACCTGCCCTACTTAAATACTGTGATCTGGTTCAAGACAGTTCGAGTCTTTAGAAAGCCCCTTCGCCCACACACAAAATCCGTCTCTCTGTCTGAATGACCTCCCTTAGATGATTCTCCCTCCTCTTTCGTTTACCGCAGAACAAAAGCAGATGTGGGAGCGTCGAATACCTTGCCGTTGTCCTCACAAAGAATTGGGATGCTTGTTTCATAATTCTGGGTGTTGTGCAATGACCGCATTCAAGTTGGATGACACGGAAAGCATGATGATGAAAGATCGCAGCTACTGGGGGAATAAGAGATGAAGGGTGGATAATACATTTTGTCCTTTGTTCTCTGCTTCAATAGTCCTTTGTTTTACGCTACCATTAAGCTATTTATGGGTAATCATGTATTGAATTTTACTACAATTAATATATAAGTGCAAATATATATCGATGAAATCTGTGATGTGTTGGCCTCCCATGAAGAAAGAGTGTAGTTAAAGGAGACATTTCAATGTGAGGCTGTCTCTTGGGGGAATGCGGTGTGTGCAAGAGTTGAAGCGATAAGGTGCAGCTAACAGACAATGATTCAGTAAATTGGGAGCCACGCAAATCCCAAAACATATGCGTTGGCTAGCGGGGCACTGTGCACACGAGGTTGAGAGAAATCACTGGAGAGATTGAGGCGATCACGAAGCTGTTCCTCACATCCGATGTCAGTTTCCACTATGACTGCATTTGTCGAGAAATGCTCTTTTGTACCGGGATCCATTTTCCCGTCATTTCGCTGGAAGCGGAGCTCATGAAATGCATTCCACGTTTTCTTTACTCTTCGCTGTATGCGAGGGATTTAGCTCTAAGGAAAAGAGTGTCGGGGAGCATTCCGTTATCTCATAAAAACTGAGTTAAATGTAAGAACATGGCCGTGTCTCATCCTGTCTATCACGATGCAGAACCCTGGGCGCGCACTTCACACTTCTATTGAGTTCCTCCACTTGGACGCTCGTGGGTTGTGCGGAGGCGCAGTGACGTGTTTCATTCTACCAGTGCAGCGCAATCCATTGAAAGATGTCAACGGCATGGCATTGGTGGCAATTCAATATTACGGAAAACCAAATGGTGCAAAAATCCATCGGCTGATTTGATTGGCATCCCTTATACCCTGATCCTGTGCCAGTTAAAGAACTCCTGTGAACTCCTCCGGCTGACGAAGACTGCAGTCGAAAGCTTCAACTGTTTTAAATGTGAGAGTCCCACTTTTTATACTTATTTGTGTTTCTATATTTTTCGTGTCCTATCTTCGTATGTGTTTCATTGGCTCTTCTAAGTGCCACTTCCGTGATATAGAAAAAAAAGACTGAACACTAAACATAGACACATGAAATTTGATTTCATGTGTCTATGAATTTCATGTGTCTATGATTGGTGTTCAGTTTTTTTGTGCGAATTTTTGTGCATCCGCCTAATGCGTCCTCTCTGCGAATATAAATTTTTATTTATTAATTTGACCGCATTTGGCAAAATGTTTTGCCATTTCATAAGAAATTGAAAACCCTAAAGTCGTTTTGAAAAAAAATCAAATTTTGCTAAAGTTGCTACACATTTTACAATATATCTCCAAGACTATTTAAGCTACAGATGTGCTTAAGGACTTATTTTAAAGGCCTTGAATTGGAAAAATATAATTGTTGATTATATTGTTAAATATAAAAAAATTTCAAGGTTTATCACAATTTTAAATTTTAAAACGATTTTTGACGATGTACCTTTGCCTTCGATTTCGCTCATTTTTGTATATGTTGTAGACACAACCCTCGTCTACAAAAGAAAAAAGTTTTTCAAAATTTAATATGTCATTTAAGAAAGAAACATATTTTTGAGTGAACGCGTGACGTAAAGCTAACGGCCGACTGTATGGTACTCTGGTGTCTTCAGATCCATGTAACTTTCTCATTCATCTTCTTCTCACCAATTTTAACCTTATACCAACTCTTTGCCCGTGCCTATCGCTATTTGCTTCGCCCAGGTGTAACCACAGTCTTAGAATCTATGAAGAGGACCAGGCCTCGAAGAACAATTGACAAACCTCGTCCCGTCTTCAGCTTCCAATGCTACTGATTGTTTTTACGTTTCTTAAATTGATATTTACTTGATCTATAGATTTTTTCACAATGGAAGATGTTTGATCTAACGCTTTCAGGTCTTGTTCAAACTGTTTAATTATTTTTTTTCCTGGGCGTACCGACTTCCAGTTTTCTTCTCAACATTTCATTAGTCCCGCTTTCTTTCGCGGCAATAATACACGCCCTTGACCCTTAAGATGTATTTCCTAAAGTAGCACCGTACGAAGGTGCTCCTTAAACGCTCCTCCGGTAGTTGTCCTCGGAGGCATGCACTGACTATTATTAACTCATGCACTGTTACCGACCCAAGCCATCTTTTTTGTCTTGCTGAATTTTCCCACCCCCGCCTTACATGATGAAATATGTTTCAAGCAATGAACTCGGTAAAATTTGTGTACATTAACAACTCAGATCAAGTTTCTAAAAATGTTCTGCGGGGCTTTCCCTATGAATACTACGTGGGTACCACGCTATGAGTATATTGCTCGAATGCAAATCGTTTAAGACTTGGAAGTCAGAGACAACCTGAAATCGTGTGAAGTTGTCTTTGTGGTTGATTTTTTCGACGAATTTTCTTTTCTGCACCAAGATTCAGTGAAAGGTATGCACTGGAAATAATTGCCAGGCAACGACACATTCGATTACATGTTGCAATCAATTGTGTGCCCCTCAGTGCTGTTATACTTTCAGACTGCATGAAGCACAACGTCATCTTTCAAAGGAAGCTGCTATATAGTGTAACAATAATACTAAACCTACTAAAAAAATGTACTTTTTCGACGTTGCGGGGACTCAATACAAGAACCGATACAAACTGTGGAAATTCTAGCATCGCCAAGATTTCGGAGTCGATGCTGAATGGCATTTCTGTACCTCATCTCAGAGAAAGAGTACAAGTGACGGATTTAAAGGGGCACTGAAGACAAGCCACACGTGCCAGTCTTAAGCTCAATTCTAAGAAATAAATTCAGACTGTTCAGGAACTTTACAAATGGGCCACATCGAAAGTAAAAGGAGTTCAACACTTAGTAAAACTTTGAGTTTTACTTAGTAACTTAGTTGAAAACTTAGTAAACAACGAGCAAGGCAATTACTTGGAGATCTTCTGAGATGCAGCTCACGTCATCTGTCTTCACCGAGCTTTTAAATCCCAGGTCCTGACATTTGGCTGTTTCTGTAAAGGCGTCGCTGATTTCTTGTTTACCTACTCTTTGCTTGACATAGGTTATCCATCGGCACCGTCTTATATTCTTTTTGAATATTGACAAATATTAAATACATGTCTCAAGACTCTTTTTTAAGATGTTTTCGAGTAAAAATCCTATGCACACCTGAACAAACAGCCATTTGGTTTTTCTGATTCCCAGACTTTGGTTTCTGTCGATGTCAAGACTTCCATAAAGTATAACGTCTGATCTTAGAAAGATGATGCCTGCGTGGTTTCTGGTTTTGAAATTAGTTCTTTCCGCTCATTCTTAGATTTCCGGGATCAGGCATCTTTTCATGCTTCTTATGAAAGCAGTGCGCTTTGACTTCCGTTTACGTCACAACCAGCTTCATGCCAACCGTATCGACAAGCGCCATTAAATTATACCCTGGCTTCTTGCTGTTCGTTTAATGAATTTCTCGTATTGGTACTCCCTAAGCATTTTCTAAAAATGGCATTAAACCGGATTGTAATGTTAAAGGCTAAACATTATGTCATTATGTCATTGGGAATAATTTATGGCCGTGGTAGTATAGGCGAGCGAGCTCTTGTGCGTTCCTCGCGACTTCCTACGTGCTATCTTCGATCTCCCAAGATTTTTTGAGAGATTTTGATATATTATCTACATCTACATCCACATAATACCCTGAAAGCCACCACAAAGGTGTGTGGCAGGGGGTGATTTCTCACCAAGCATGCACTATATATCATGCATTAAAAAGGAATAGTATTAATATAGTAGTCAGAACAACACTATTCAAAAAAGATACAAATTGCTAAGCAAACATGCAAAAACATTCTATTAGTAGGGTTAGCTTTAAGAACTCATACCAACATGCAGCTACCAATGCTATCCATTGCTACTCACCGATTGGACATATTTACCGTTATTCGTATCTCTAATTGCACGACGGAAAAAAGAAAATTTTGAATCTATCAGTTCGGTAATCAATTTCTCTAATTTTATGATTATGGTCCAGTCTACCATAGTAAGTTGGGGTTCGCAAGATATTTATAGCATCGTCACTGTAATTATTGTCTTGGAAATTATTTAAGAGATGAAGTCTAAATTTCAACCTGCGATCTACAATGATTCCCATTTTAATTCATTTAATAGACTGGTTACGCTAATATAATTATCGTATCGTCCCTTTACAAATCTTGCCGATCTTCGCTGCACACGTTCAAGTTCATTACTTAGACCGATTTTGTAGGGATCCCATACACTGGCAGCATATTCCAAATGAGGTTTAACAAGGGAAAAGAAGCTGATTTGTCGTACATGATCGTCACATTTACCCAGTACTCTTTTCATGAATCCCAGTTTCCAATTAGCCTGACCCATTATTTCACGTGTGTGTTTACCCTAGGAAAAAGATATTTAATTGATTCCACGTTTGTTATTTCATTATTACTTATTTTGTATGTGCTAGGAGTAGAACTATTCTTTTTCCAAAAATTCATTACTACACATTTAAAAAAATCTAATTCCAACTGCCATGTATCGCACCAATTTTCAATTGTTTGTAGGTCATCATTTAAATACTCTTTATCGTTTGGGTTTAGAATTTCCCTATACACTACTGCGTTATCGGCAAATAGACGAAGCTTACTTTTTACCACCTTATTGATATCATTAATGTACAGAAGGAACAGGAGTGGACCTATCACACTATCTTGTAGACACCCGAAGTGACTTCAATTTCCGGTGAGGTAACACCTTCTAAAACAACCCTTTGAACCCGATCATGTAGAAAATCACTTATCCATGATATAATGTTACTGTCTAGCCCATAAGATTTTAATTTCAAGATTAGTTTGCTGTGAGACACCTTGTCAAAAGTTTTATTGAAATCGAGAAAATCAGCATCCACTGGAAAATTATTTTCGTCAGAAACTAAAATATCGTGGGAAAAGAGAGCAAGTTAAGTTTCACACGATCTGCTCTTCCGGAAGCCATGCTGAAAGTTGGACCACAAATTCTGGCTATCTAGGTGCCCCATGACTGAACTGACAATTATATGTTATAGGACCTTGCATGTAATGGATGTGAGGGATATAGGTCTGTAGTTAGATGGCTGCTCCCTATCACCACTTTTAAAAATGGATGTTACATCGGCTGCTTTCCAATCCAACGGTACGACGCGTTCGGTCAGGGATTTATGAAATACTATTTCAAGGTGGGGGAAATTTCGGAGAATATTATCTCCGTAGTACTACAGTGAGACATTTCTTCTGCGGCTGGACAACATTATCGGTTCAACATGAAGAGAACAGAGGCTGGCGAATGATTTCAAGTAAGAAAAGACTTCTATGAGGATCAGAGTAAGGTTTTGTTCCTCGAGGTGGAAATTTGATAACTCCTTTCCTTGTGTAGTAGTGGTAGTAGTAATAACCCAAATAGTTATATTAGCCATCCACTCCCACGAGTGTTTCAAGAAGGGATTCCGATTGCATAGAGGACGGAAACGGAATCCTCCTCTCGATGCTGAGGACTGCCACTCGGGTGATTCCTCGGAGAGGGCCTCTCTCTCTTGTATCTGGGCCGGGGCCCGAGTTCCTGGGCCCGCAAATGGTCCACTACAGCTGCCCAATGCAAAAAGAACGAGAGTCCTTTTCTTTGGGGCCCGGAGGTCCAGGTGGCGGGGGCGGGCCCTTCTTCCGGCCCTCCGAGAAGGCCCCTGGAGATTGCGACGCCGACGTCGAACGACTGCAGCTGCTGGACCAAGACCGATCGAAGGGCCCTTGGGGGCCTCTGCAAATCACGGTCATCACAGCGCTTCCTAGCACACAGCCGAGGGAAGCCGAGGAACATGTCGCCAGGTAACCTCGGAAACTCTGCCCGAGTTCTGCCATGAGAATTTCTTCTGCAAGTACGTCACGACAACCGCAGGGGCGTCTTTCCTCGTGGCATTGTATGGTTTGAAGTATTATTTACGATAGGATAGGCTAGGCGATATAGAATGTCGGAGAAAATGCTACTGTTGTGTATCTGAGGGTTTCAGTGGAAAATTTATGATACAAAATATATATATGCGTATTTATTTTGTGTATTTTCTTTTTGTGTCACCACTGTCCGCCTTGTGACTATTATTGAGTATACATGTATTTATATACATTTATATACACAAATATAAATTCAAATACAAGGTGATAGAAACAGTATTTTTTACGGCGTCGCAAGAACTTTGGAGAGGTAATTTTTATTCAAATCTTTCTGTGCATGGCAAGTCCCAGACTAGCTATCAAGAACGTAATAAGACCTAGAAAATGTGATGCTTATATAATGGCTTTAGTATTAAATGAGTTATAAGACCTTGGAGAGTGCCAATTTGAGGTGTTGCGAACAGACCCGCTGCGTTCTGGTCTTCCTCCAGACTTAATTTCATCCATGATGCCAAATCCTGGCACATGAGTGCCAAGCCTCACCATAATATGCATTGTGTAAGCCCTCTCTTAAAATATAAAAATCTTTTCTTTACCTAAAAACCAATTTTTACTCGAAAACATATAATCCAAATCTTATGAGCGTTGTAATTTCTATATCTTCGTGATGTGTACTTTCCACTGAAAAATGGCGAACAGAGGGTTACCCATCTCGAGGGTTCAATTCCATGCACCGGTTGATATTTAATTGGCGTACCTATTCGAAAGCATCTTTAGTTCAGTACTCCGTCCGTCGGATGAGACGTTAAGCCGTGCACCCCTTGGCGTCTTTTCGCTACGGGTCCACCCTTCTTCCTACGTTCCCTGAAATGTTCCTACTCCCAGTGTTCTAGCCCACTTGTCTCTGGCACTAAAGGCCCAAAGTCCCCTCGCATTCATAACTACAAACTGCAAATGTGGAAAGAGATTTTGGGTCTAATAACTGTCTTTATAAGGCATAAGACGATTCATATATTTTCTATTAACATGGATTGTGGGGTCAAAAATATAGAACGGGCGAAACTACTGTGAAGGTGTAAATTAAGGGAGCCAAATGCCTTTTCCGGACTCGGAATAGATGATCGAGTGCAGTGCAACAGCAAGCTAATCTGACGACACTTTCCATTTCTAATAGCTCAACATTATCTCCAATAATTTCCACCGCCTTCACAGTTTTCTCTGATGGAAGTTTGGCGTTCTTACTTTTTTTGTCGACAGGCGACATTAATAGTCTCATAAAATGTCTTTTCATCTTGGAGACTCCCCCAGAATGAAGATCCTCCCCGATAATTTATAGATAAGCGCAAAACATGGATATAGAAATAAATATCTTATGTCACTTTAAAACAGGGAACTTTTTTCCCACTTACTATACGGCGGTTGAATTGATAACTGTTTCGTTTTCAACCCCCGTTGAAATTCAACGGACACCTTCCAGAAGTAGGTACACCTAGTACACAATTTTACGAAGTCACAGTAGGTAAGAAATATTCTATTGAGTTTGATTCTAAGTGAGTTGAACGATTTTCGGGTCCGCGGAGTCCCATTCGACACTCAGTCATGACTCACTCCCTCTCGAAGCAGTGGCTGCGAGGGTGGTTCTGCGCCGGTCGCAACGAAGGGAGGGCGCTGCTCATTGGCCGTCCGTCGACTGTCGCGCCTCCCCGGCGGAGGGGGCGGGGGTCTCTTGCAGACGGGGGGGGGGACCGGAGTCTGGGGGGGAGGGGGCTTTTCTTTGTAGAAGGAGGGTGGGGGGGAGAATTCCTCCGACTTCAGCTCTTGAAATTAAATGAATGCAGAGGAGGGGGTGTGCTCCTTGAAAGAGATTTGGGGTGGGGGAGCCAGGGCTGGTCGCCCCTTTCTTCCCTTTGATGAAAGAGTGCGTTCAATTACTTCCCGGATCAAGTCAAACGCAGGGGGGGGGGGGGGCAGGGGGTTTCCCCCCCCCCTTGCACAGGGCGCCTCCGAGATGAAAGCACACGATAGGGACGCCGAATTAATGATCAGCCGAGAGGGTGTGCACCATCGGGGTGCGTGCACCAGAAATGGCGAATCCCTCCTCTCCAACGACGTCCGAGCCCTCAAAAGAAGGCATTCGCCAACGCCTAGCGATATCAGCAACGAATGTGCACTGCCCACTGCGATTAGCACAACTCTCCCGAATTCCCGAGAATACGCCGATGAATATATTCTCTCTTCCATCGGCTGAGAGACACTTTTCCTCTGATCCATTGCTTACCCTCTTTTGCCAACTTTTCCTAAATGCTGCCGGGGAAAACGCCAAAATGCTGTTTCCCCAGCGGGTCCAGAATTGTACGTCAGGTTAGAGAATTCCTACAACTATCCGGAGATGTTGAGATACAAGTGTTACCGTAAGTGCGGCACGTCTAGCGACGAAAATAAAGCCGGAGAAATGTGAGGTTTTACATTTCTGTCATAAAACTTTTCACCGATTTTAAATATCAGTGTAAAAGAGGTGTTTACAACTTTAAAAACCTTGGCGTTGCTCTTGCCTAAAATCTTTAATGGAGTTTTTTAGTTTTGATTTTTTGACCTTCATAATGTTAATTCGTGACGGCAAATATGTTACAAGTTTTGTTACATGTAAAGAGAGAAATATTGATGCTTGATCAGTTCAGTGGCTTCCTTGCAAGATGCCAGTCTGAAATTAGTTGTAGTTCAGCTTACCGATTTCTCCAGTCTTTCTAACGCTATCTAACCCGCTCTAATAGTTACCCACGAGCAGTATGGTTACCGTCATGCATACCATCATCTGCCCATTGTGGTGGCTAGCAGGCTTCAACAAAGGTGTGCAAATGAATTCCAAATATCCGCAATGCCTTGAGGAACCTTCGAGAATGAAAATGATGGAAAAAGAGACGACTGAGTGTGCCAGAGGATCACATCATGAACATTTGATTCGTGAATTAAATGTGATGAGGGGCGCGAAAATTGAAAAAAAAACCATACAAGGGTATCTACAACAGTGACCAGGGAGGCTTTGAGGTTGTAATGGGTCCCGTATTATTTCTTTTATATATAAACGATTTGGGTACCGTAGTTAGTAGTCAGCTTAGACTTTTTGCAGACGATGCGGTAGTGTACAGGGGTGTATCAAAAGAAGAAGACAAGGAATCGCTTAGCAAGGATTTAGATGCCATTCAAGAGTGGTGCGACAAATGGCAGTTCGAACTTAACCTTAAAAAGTGTGTAGGTATCAATTTTTGGAGGAGAAATAATTCGATAGAGCGATCCTATAGAATTAATAACACGAAGATCGAAAGTGCTGAAGGTAAAGTGATTCAACTGAAACCATAAGGTATTAAGGTGTAACAATCACTCAAGATTTATCGTGGGGAAGACACATCCGGGAAATATGCGGCCGAGCGAAGAGAAAGCTAGGATTTATAAAAAGAGTACTTGGAAAATGTGTGGAGAGGACAAAAGAGCGATGTTATTTTTCACTAGTTATGCCCCAACTAGAATGTGCAGCCAGTGTATGGGATCCTAATGATTTAGGTTTAATCAGAGAACTAGACAGTGTGCAGCGAAGAGCAGCTAGGTTCGTCAAAAGGTGTTACGGTAGGATGAGTAGTGTTTCAGAATTAATAAAAGAATTAGGGTGGGAATCATTATCAGAGCGTAGGTTAAAGTATCGATTAAATCTATTAGAGAAATTTCAGTCCGATAGCTTTACTGAAGATGTTAGGCATACATTAAAAACACCAGCGTATTAGACACTATAGTAGCTTGTTTGCATGTCGATAGTGGATGCTTGGTGATCTTCATCCCCTGCCACACACCGGTGACTTGGAGGGTATCGCGTAGATGTAAATGAACACCAAATTACGTTCCCTTCGTAAATTCTCATGGCTCAAGCACCGACTGGGCTTACAGTCTGTGTCCAACGGGAGGAGAGCGATGGCCAACCCTCAAGCTCTCCTTGCCCTCCGCAATCGACGATGCTCCGTTCCGGGGCGATACTCCCCCGTCCCCTCTTCCCGTGCCTTCTTCCCATGCGGGTCCCATGCTCTCTCGCCAGGCTGGCTTTTGCACTGGCGGTAATCCTGGAAGCAAATTCAAACATTCCCCTTGCTTTTCCACCTTTTACTCACAACTCTGTCTCCTAAATGCCCTTATATATCTTCGCAAAAAATATTTCCATCAATTAACTTGTTTATCTTAAAATCATATGGTTCAATCCTTAAGGAAATAAATAAATTTAATAAAGTTGCGCTAAAATCCTGACAATCTTTAAATGAAAAGTTATTGTAAATGAAGGATTGTATCACCCGTATGGACAATAGTGGGGTATCTTAGAGTTTATAGAAATCACTGTCAATGCAAAGCAAAGAAAGTCTTTTTTCTTACTGACCGGAAATGGGAGGTTGGAAGGTGCACCGCTCCACAAAATGGCGGTTTCCACGCACTCCGAACTTTCCTTTCCTCACAATTTAAAGAATATACACTTAAAAAGAATGAGTTAAAGGTTTCAGTGCCCATTATTCAATGGTGACTCAATTGCTAACGGTCTATGCAAACACAGCGGGCATATTGTGATTTTGCCAGCCGCGGAATCAGGGAACATATGAAATGATGCACTAAATAACATTAAAACAAGTGGATTAAAATGCTTTACTCTAGCAGTATGTTTTGGGTGCCTCAATATTTGGATTAAATGCTTAATATTACAATTATAAGGATAGAAGGGGGAGGTTGAAGTGACTGGCACCATTCGTGTGCACCGATCGAATAAATGCAAGGCGGTGGTGCATCGCACTGCAAAGATCCTTCCTCACCGCGCATAGACACGCATGCACATACGTGCATTACTAACATTGTGAGAATTTCATTAGGAATAAACATGAAGCGATTTCGCCTCTCGAGCTATCTTGCAGTCTAAGGGCCACTTTCACCAACGACGGTAATATTTCCCATTATTGATGGTAACTCCGATAAAATTATCATCTCCATAATTTCTCATTTGCATTACATCACTCTTATCTCGGTTTTATAACGCCGATATTTCTCTGAGTACGTTTAGGTTAGTAAATTTCTCACACTCCTGACGTCAACAAAAAAATAAAAGTGCCTAACCGATTTGTAATTCAGCTGATTTAACTTCGCACTTATTGCAACTAAAGGCATTTTCATGGATCCATGAAACACAAAATACTAACTAAGCGTCCATGAAATATCTAAATTATCTTCTACGTATATCTAGAAAACATCAGGTAATCACTTGTAAATATCATCTATACGTTTAGTTATTCAATGCCCGCTTTTCCTATTTCTACTATCATTCTCCTTTAGATATCACTTATTGTCTTCACCATTACTTTTAGGAGATACAGAAATAAAATACTAGCAAGAACTGTACTGACATTGCCTTTATTTACAGCGCACAGTGGGTTGAAATCGCAAAACACTTGCCAAAATTCAAAAAGTGATATTTTTCAATCCAGGAAGCTAAAACTTTGCATAAATATTCTCAAGTGACCTGTGCATGCGATGATGCAAGGTATTTTCATTAGTACTCAACAACTAACAATTTGCATGAGGTCAAAGTTCCACAAATACCGCAAAAATGGTCTACACTAAAATTTTTCAAGAAATCTTCAAAATCTGAAACTGTATGGGTAAGAATTGGAAAATAAGGTGAAGTAATTAGATGATACAGTTTTTCATCTTTTTAATGTAGTCCACTTACATTTTTGATATTATTTACCAAATAAATTAAACAAAATGACTCGTGTTCCAATGACAAAATTCCATAGTGGGAATCCGATGAGTTGTGCGTTTGCGACGCCGAATTTCACATCCGTTTTTTTATCGCGCGGTCGAGTCTGGTCCAACCCGCGTCTGCAACGGGGCGGCAAGTATGTGTGTGGATTGGATTGTAGCCGCATCCACTCCGCTATGGAGATTTCCGAGATACAAGCATTGAAAAGAGCCTGCATGTGTTACATTTTGGATAAATCGTGGAAAAAATAACGCATTTTATCCCTTGGCGTAAAGGTCTCGGAGGTACTGAAAGACTTCTTTCTTCGGGTGCATCACGGAGCAGGAATGAATTGATGAACAAGAATTCATCCGACATCGATTCTCAATGCCATACTTGATTATCCAGAGAATGGCTAGAGCTTTCGTCAGTGTAATATTTACAAATTAGTGCAAAATTTATATTATGTGCGGTTGATTAATCTCTGGAAATGTATTCCAAAATACATTATACTGTATGATAAAATGGACTGAAATTTAACTTCATAAGAGTCTCAAATCGTAACTTCAACTGGATAAGTAGCACTTTTAGCCATCCGTATTCTTTCCTAATTAGGATATGCCATTACATTCTGCTACTTTTCGATTACCTATGTAAATACTACTCCCGACAATAATTCATGCACACCTATATACTAGCTCTTCGAGAGTTATATGGAAATCATTAGCAATGGAGCATCTTCCTCGGACATAGCTGTTGGCGTCAGGTCAGTTTTCTTCCACTTCGAAAGTGCTCTTCTCAACATAGTTGGTGTGGTCGTGGTAATTTCTTTGAGGAACTTGGAGGCTGCATCATCTTCCTCTTATCTTAAACTCATACCTAGAGGCCGCGAATAAAATAGCGGCCTTGCCGCAGAATGAGACGATCTCAGACTTTCTGCTTTCTTCCTCTTTGATCTGTCACCTGCTAGTGCGAAAACGTTTTTCCGGGCGCCCAGAAGAGCCTAATAAGTGCTGCAATGCTAGCATGAATTTGATTTTAAAAAAACATTCAAAGTCAAAGGTTATTTCTTAATCTTACATTTCTGGATGTACTTACGGGGCAGCGTTGGAAAACCTGTAAAACTTTGCAGCAAATGTTCTGGAAAAACAGCATTTACCTTCTGCCATTCGCCATAGCGCATCAAAAAGCTCTTGTTATTGCGTAAGCTTCGTTCCCGCCGCGACGCTAATCCATTGTGAAAGAACTTCTTAATGCAATCACCTTTAAAACTTCATTATTCTCTTCCAGATGCAATCTTTCGGTGAGACAATTTAACAGGTACCTACTTTGTCTTCATACGAAGTGACGCATTTTTCACTCCCATTAATATTTTATACATTTGTAAACGTGTGATTTCAAATAGAAGCATTTTTTTCATTGAGTAGCACCATCAACCCCAAGGAGAGAGCCGAATCTTTTAGTTTGAATAGAAAATAGGCGAGTGCAATTTTATGTACACTCCAAAAGAAAAGAACATTCAAAAAAGCGAATTGGCATCATATTAAGGATTCTGCAATAATATTGAAGTTTTGCCATTCGAAGCAATCGAATACAAAAAAATAACTCCATAAACGTTGTTACAGACGAACTATCTAAAGAATAGGTATTAGCTAAATTACCTAAATAATTTATTTATTGCGTATCACATTTTTTCTATTTGTCTGTAATCATATTTTCCCTTTTCCATTATTTTGTCTTGCGTCTCATCCTCCATTTCTTTCTTCCACTAGCATTTCTACTGTTTCAATTTGGACATCATAAATGAAATATTAAGTATCGTTAGAGCCTTTCTAATATACGCTTTCATGCAGAATGTATATAGGTATATCGGTTTGGGGATGATTGAGCGCGGAAGCGCTTTAAGCATGAAATGTATTATTTAGTCCAAAAACCCCGATATAGTCATTGCCCTGTATTACATTCTCTCCATCATTAGGAATGAGAGGAGTAATAGAATGCACAGAGGTGTAGCGTCTTTAGCCAGGTCGATAACGTCCCGTACTCAAGTCTCGATTCGAATTTCAACTTGGCTGCTGGTGTCGATAATATCATAAGATTAGCGATCGCTAGATGGTTCGATTTTTAAATTTCTCCCTCTCCGTCAAGAGTTCTTAATTGGCTATGTAATAACCAGATAGGTGGCTGTAATTAAGTCAATAGTATGTGTAACTGGAAATTGTCCTAAAATATATTGACCCATTACTTAAATATACTGCACCATCACATTCATAAAAAATATTATTTATTTTTGGGATATAAACAAAAAAAGAAACAAAACCATTAACAAAAATTATGCCACGGGGGACCGGGCCGATGTACATGTGATAATATCAAATCAAATACTGTACTACCAGTCTTGATAGAGTACACAAACCTTGAAAAAGCGAGGAATATTGAAGTGGTTAGCAAAGTATCCACACCACTAGAGTAGTTGTAGAGAGAATTTCGAGAGATTCAATCCACAGAGACCAACACGAGTGACATCCGAGCTGAAGTTTCAAAAACCTTATGATTCACACCACTGCAAAACTGCAACTGAACGCTCTAGTGCATTTCTTTGAAGACTAGAAAACGTTCTCCCAGAAATATCCGCAAATAACCGTGTAAAGAGCTGCACAGTGCAATGAGACGACCCTTCGCCGTACACCCAACCACAGTGCGGGGGGCGGGGGAGTTGCAACCATGCGACACCAGCTGTGGCCTCGAAGAGACAATAGTCCTGTGTGGTACGCATGCTGTCTCCGTTAAAAAAGTGTACGTAATCGTCAGTAGGCGATGTCAAGTTGGTAAGAAGAGAAACTCTCATGGTGCACCCGAAGAAAGCAGTCTTTCAGTACCTCCTAGACCAGGGGGGTGTGCTTGAATCGTTCGAGATTGATTCCGGTACGGAATAATCCCGATTGCAATGTAAAAACATACGAGTGAGTCCTTAGTTACGTACCGGAATCAATCCCAAGCGATTCAAGCACACTCCCCCAGGGGTGGTGAACCTTTTCTTGATTGAGTGCCAAAGTTCATGAAATAAGAGTATAATACTCGCTCGACTCGCGTGCCAACCCATCGGGTGAGACAGAGGTATGGATCGAGTGCCCTCTCAGCTCCGCGTGCCGAAATAATCGTGCCATAGGTTAGCTACCCCCGAACTACACCTTTACTCCACGTCATAAATGGGTTATTTTTTCCGTGATAACTCCAAAGTGTAATACATCTCTTTTTAATGCTTGTATCTCGAAAATCTCCATAGCGGAGTGGATGCGGCTACAATCCATTCCACACACACTTGCGTTGCAGGCGGGTTGGACCAGACTCGAGCGCGCGATCGAAAAACTGATGTGAAATTCGTCGTCGTAAAAGGTCGCAGCATAACTCATAGGATTCGCACTATGGAAGCTTTGTAGAGTTTCCCCATATAAGTTACTCCGTGATGCTCGGCGATGCAATTTACTTTTTCTCTACATATATTAAAAAATTGACCAAAAATGAGGGTCCGCTATTTTGTTTAATATCTTCGGTAAATAATAACAAAAATGTAAGTAGACTACATTGAAAGGAAGATGGAAAACTGTTTCATCTAATTACATCACCTTTTATTCCAATTCTTTACCTATTAAGGTTTAGTAAGGGTTTGAATATGAATATTTCGTGAAAAGATTGAGTGTAGACCATTTTTGCGAAATTTGTGCAACTTTGACCTCATGCAAATTGTTAGTTGTTGAGTACTAAGGAAAATACCTTGCATCATCGCATGCACAGGTCACTTGAGAATATTTAGGCAAAGTTTCAGCTTCCTGGCTTGAAAAAATCACTTTTTGAATTTTGGTTAATTTGTACGATTTCAATCCACTGTACAGCGTCTTGAAAACGTGCAGTAACCGCTATAGTACCTTTCTTTCAATCAAATCTTAGCATTTCCTTCATTCATTGTTGTCAGAGCGAAGACTTCTTTCCCACCACCTAATAAACATTTTCGGCCGCATTGTTCGTGGATATCCTTACACTTGGCTAATAGCACTCGACTACATTTTCGTATTTGTTTACGCTGAAAACAAATGGCGCACGCCGTATTTAGCTATTCAAATACAAATGGAGTAATATAATAAATGCAACCAAGAGCTTAAGTTCCCTGTGGTTAATTCAACAGTTTACTATCTCACGGTAATATAATGTCGGGCACTACGTATGAGTGCAGCTACAAACTTCATTCATGTAAGTAATTACAGAACATCAAGACAATATGATATCTTTCGGCAGGAGAAATAATGAAACTTACCTAAAATATTTAGGTTCCAAGAATAAGGATATTCGAGGAATTCACCATTTCGCCCTGCCATCTAGAGAATTCGCAGTGCTGAGAAAGTAGGTAGTCACAATACAATCAACTGGAAAACAATTGTTGTTATGTGCTTTTCGTTGCGTTCAGGATAAATAAAATCTTAGGTTTCGGATTCAATCAATTAGCTCGTTCCCTAATTCACCTAGTGATCGCCTTAAATAAAGATTATTGAGCTCAAAATCTCGTCAATGTATCCATAAGGAATTCACGAAATCGTCTACGCGTCATATTGCTTCTACAGCGTTATCTCGGATAGTAAGCTTTCACCGGACGAAAACCTTCGGGCAAAATGTTAACCGAAATATTGCCCTAAAAACCAAGTTAATAATGGGGTCGTTTACCATATTTTTTTTATTGTCGAATATGATAGAGTTTGTAAAATAAAAACACCCGTATTTTTCCGTTTTCTGATCCGACAATTATTTCCCGAGTTATAAGCGGCGAAAGCGAAAAACTGATGTTTTTAACCCTTTCGTAAAAGTGGGTGTGGTGCAACCTCTGACGTACAACGACTTCGTCCAATCACAACTGAGCCCGCGAAGCTACTTCGCCTTATCGCAAAGGGGGGGGCACAGCTGACTCGGCCAATGGGAGCGATTTCGACAGCATATGTGCGAGCAGACCTTCCGAGAACCCCCCTCCACTCCCTTCCCCCTCCCACGAAAGCAGTCAAGGACTGGAGGAAAATGACGTCAATGTTATCACAGCAGCATTTTCGGTGGGCGTCACCTTTTGCTTATTTTAATTTTTGATTTATGAGTGAATGGTTGTGGTTAGAAGATTAATTTTTTCACTAAAATTCGTTTTTCGTTTCCATCTAACGATTTCGTGTACAAAATTGCGATTTCGGTTCCGAGTAAACGCCCCCATTCTGGTGAAACAGAAAAGTCACATTTACTCGGTTATGGCTAAATTAACCGAGTTAAGACGATTATATTCGTTGGTGAAACTGGCGCTGAGGACCTCTGATATAATCCAGAATATTATTTATAGCGTCTCGCGAGCTGCCGGCATCCTTGAATATCTTCCTTGACTATCAAGAATAACAGAGAAACTTCCTGAGACACCTCGTCTCGCTGAGTTTTCCAGCGCGCATCGCTCCTCAGCTACTGCCCGTTTCCACACTATTGGCGTGGTTGAGAAAGGCAGCGAGGCAACAGAGTGCACGTGACGGTGTTCCGTGAGCCTCGGGAGCACCCCCGAATCGTGACGCCCGAAGGCCCCGAGGCTGGGAACCTCATCTGCCGAGACGAAATAAAACCAGTTCCCTTTGTGATCGGCTGAATGGAAGGGGCACGCCCTCTCATCTGCATGCGGTGTCCCGAGTGTATGCAGATTGGCCGACACCGGACTCTCCCGTGGAAGAGGTTCACAATGCCCTCTTTGGAGGCTCCCCTCCTCTCGCATTCCTCACTTCTTCGCTGGGGGACCTTCACTCTCGTGGAAACGGATTCAAAGTGATTCCCTCAAATTCCACCGTGTGGAAGAACAAGTGCTGAGCAAAACGGCTTGAGCGATGGTGTACAGAGTGGAAGTCAAAAGGTGAAACCACCACATCACTATCCCGAGGAGTCGCAGCTACTCCACTCTTTGCTTCGAATCAAGACGTGATGGAACCCTCTCGAGTAATATATTCTGGAGGTAAAATAGTCCCACACTCTGGGCGTGGAATACCTAAGAAGGTGCATCAGGCAAATGAGATACTAATATATTTAGGATAGTGAGGACATGAGATCACTTCGGACCAACAAGAAACTTGAGTTGAATAGCGGCGAACGCACTGAGGATCAGCGAAATTAAGTGGAAGTAACTAGACCCGAAGAACTAACTGATTGGAATCTACTGGCACACACACATTGGATCATCGAACGGTAACATTGGAACGGGCGAAATATTCAGGAAGGGTGTCGGAATACATGTGAAGAGGTTCCTGCAAAGCTTAGCGAAATGCTATATGATGGTGAAGAAGGAGAGAGCATGCCTAAATCCGCACACGTCCACATGCCTACATTGGGATGAGGTTATTGAAGAACTGGAAAACGTGTATGATGACATCAATTCTGAGCAGAGAGGCCTCTTTATTTCTCGCCACGGGACTTAATTTCGCCTCCTCGCCAAGAATAAATCGTTACAGGAAACTTCTCTCCAACCATCGCTGATGTTTCTCAGGAGATGCGATAAGATGTCTCCAGCATTCTGAGGAAATGCAAGCACCCCCAGGAAAACTTACCTGCAGACCAAAAAATTAACATCCAATCCAGGAATTCTCATTTTACGCGCCGACATGTGGAATGCCACTGTCATCATGACCAAGGAGGATTATGGAGCCGCGATAATAGCAGCAGGTCTGCCTTACTTGTAGATGTCCTCACCAATACGGTCTCCCCCAACAAGAAAGACCCCGACCCACTGGGTCTCTTCGGCACGCCAAACATCCGAATTGGACAAACCTCCCTTGAGAACTCACTGAAACTATCCGTATTCTGTAAGAGGTGAGAGTCGACGAAGGAGACGCTCTTCTCAGTTTCCATGTGGTCTACCTTCTCACCAAAGTGCCCGCCGAGGAATTCGTAGATACAATCAGGAAAGTGACGAAGGGGTCGGATTGCCACCAGCCTTAGCAAAATTTATGGATTCTCTGCATCTGGAGCAACTACTTCCGGTGGGACGGAGTAAATAAGAAGGATGAAGCAGCTAGAAGTTCTTTCCCCCCTCCGACACCCCGAAATGGCCGACGTAAACACAGACGAAACGTCACACGCAGCCAAACCAGAAACACATAATTGTCGAAAAGAAGAATTTCCTCTCAGATGGCAATAAAAGCGTGGAAGTAAGGAAACCATTCATCAGAACGTACATCTGGAGCATGCTTCTCTGTGGCAGTGAGGCATGGACGATGACAGCAGTGGAGAAGTCAAGGCAATCTAAACGTGGTGCTACAGAACAATGGTGAACAGATTGAGATTGACGAAGAAGTCCTAAGAAGAGTGGGAGAAATATGAGGTCTCCTGAAAATTTTAACCAATTAGCTCAATTAGCTCCCAGATATTTTTTTCTTTCCAAATTGTCGTTATTCACGTATTTCCTTCTTTAATACGTTTCCAAAATGATAGAAAAATTATTTAAAAATTCTTTTAACAATATACAAATATTTTTTCGGTTGGTCGTTAACGTTCCATTGGGCACAACTCCGAAGAGTATGAGTGGGTGACGTCATCCGTTCCGAAAGTGCGTCCTCCAGATGTTTTTATTATTTCTATTACTTCAGATTTGGCTGATATTCACGAATATTGCATGTGATATAATTTTTAAAAATTAATACCTACTTGTTTTCTTTCATTGCTGAAACATACAGGTATACTTAGTTAATGCATGAAACACACATACCTGTACGGTTAATTACATTGATTATTTTCTCAAGAAAAATTCAGAATCCTTATGTAACAGAAAAGTGCACTTTATTTCTAAAAATATTGTTAATTACAATGTCATCTTTCGTTTAACAATTTTCAATAAATTCATAAAATAAGTGCACGAATTTGTTGCAAATATGCAAAATCATCCTTTTTCCCTTTGTTTGGCATTTCATCAGGGGAAAACCAATGCGTTTCGGTTTTTCCCTGCAAACTGCTTGCACCCATGTCTTCCGAAATATGGAATCATGGCTTCGTCCACAGATACCTACGTGTCTCTCGCCAGAGGGCTGTCTCTCGCCAATGAAAGCTGCGTTCGATCGATTCAGAAGTGGTAACTGAAGCCATTCTCTCGCCAGGATTTATGCGATCATTGTTCCTTTGCGTGGAGGAACCTTTGAATGTCCTAGAAGCGATTTTTCCTCGTGGAATTCACGACTGAAGTATTCCGCTCATCGTCGTCTGCGCCCTTCCAGCACATGCGGAAGGGGAGCACATCCAGTGAGGTACAAAAATTCCCGCAAAACATTGCGCCTCCTCCACAGTAAGTTGAAAATTTGGGAAATCCCTCGCAGCTGCGTGTTCGGCGGTAAATTCTTCGATCTCTCTAAATGAAGTCCCCGCTGGAGATTGCTTTTCCCGAAAGTCAATTGGATTTGATACAACCGTCAACTGAGCTGCCTTCTTGTGATGCGGTTTCAAGTAAATCATGAGGGATATGTCACCATGCTTCCGAAGCGTAGGACCTTTCTCTGATTGGCGAGGCCGGCCTTTCCTTCTCGCCTTGCACCATGTTGACAAAGGGATCCCAACTTCTATTTAACTTGCTTGCCGTGTTTTCTTTAAGGTTTAAACTTGCGCTCGAGGTGGGTTCCTGGAGAGATGGAAAGTCACCTGCGCGTCCATCATGTCGTCTTGAGGGACAGAAATTCTGCCTTAGCCTGAAATTGACGACGAGACAGCCGATCGGGGGCACAGTATTCCTCGTCACCGGACTCATATTAATCTCTATCAGCAGGAGACTCCAGAAATATATCAGCGCGGGAATTTCGCCAGATAAGACATCAAACAACGCTTGTAGTATTTTGGATACAGTCAAACCTTGCAACCTAATCACACAACATGAAAATAATACGCATATCAGCAAAGGCCCTAAAAAGTCAGTAGTTGATACAATTCAAGTATTTGGAAGATTATGATTTCAACAATTCCGTTATATAATAGTAGAAAAAGTGTTGTTGCTCACAACAAAGTTTATATCCGCGTAGTAAAAATAACTTCCAGTACTTGCAAGGCTTTTCGGAACGCCCTCCCAGAAGGTTCTCTTTCAGCTGCTTCCCCACACGGCCTCCTGCTCTCAGGTGAACACTCCTCATGAAGTCCCTCGCACACAAAAACTTTCATCCTATAGCTACATCAATCCGATGAATACATTGTAATGGTATGCATTGCAGTACCTATTACACCTATTTACATGGCTCACACGTTGGAGACCGAGGAAATGTTGGCCTGATGGAGCACCCTTCTTCTAATTACTAATATTATATGTTCAGAATTTCTGAAAAAACCGTGACCCAACTTTTTACATTGTAAGTAAAGGAAGACTAGCCAGTCGTAGTTTCTTCAAATGACATCTGTCGTGAGATTGAGTTTTCTGTCGTGTATTTCCACACTCAATTCATTCCTCCTTCAGCTTCAGATTCCTTCTGCTTCAGAAGGACTCGATTAAGACTATAAATCCATATCGTAGAAGTTGTGCGATCGTGCTGAGTTGCGTAGTCTATGACTCTTACAACTTGCTCATGTTTGTCTATCATCTCACGCTTTAATTCCACGGATATCACATTTTTCCTTTTCTCGCCACTGTTCTTTACGTTCGTCTTCTTAGGACTCACGATTATATAAAAAAAATAACTAAATAATTACTGAAGTTCCAAAAAAACACAAAATTAAAACAATTCAACAGAGAAGCTTCTGCAGCGAAGTGAACACGTGAATTGAACGCGAAAGTCTCGAAAATCTATAAGCGGTGGCTTGCTTTGCCAACTGTCTGTGTTGTCACAGAAGCTGGCTCGTATCTCAAATTTTGACTCGTATCTCAGGGAAAAACTTACCCTAGTGAGTCCTGTTTCAAAAAACTCGTATGTCAGGGCACTCGTGTATCACGAGGTTCAGCTGTATTTGAAACACTACAGAAACCCAGGACGTAGCTTCAAAGAGGAGATTTCTAGACAGAAGAAACTAAATTTGAATCAGAGTAAAGTAATGATAACAACAGAGAAGCTCCTCAAAATATAATGAAAAGCATATTAAATTAGTTAATTTAAAATCTGACGAGATAACCCAGTCTCGCTAGGTGCAGTTGGCTTTGCAACGGGGGTTCGGCACATGCCTCGTCCGATGTGTATTGAGCAACCAACTGCCGCTGGCTTGCACTCTCCCGTGGTCAGGTGTCCCAGTTAATTCGCGAGAGGTAACCGACGACGGCCATTGGTCATTTACACTGCACTTACAGGATACATCTACATCTACACGATACCCTGCAAGCCACCGCGAGGGTGTGTGGCAGGGGGTGAATATCACCAAGCATGCACTACCGACATGCAAACAAGCAACTATAGGGTCTCATGCAACTAGATTATTAGTATCTACATAGTATTTAAGGGGTTAAAACATCCATCATGCACTACAGACTACTCTAAAATATTTCCCCTACCTATCCCTTTCCTATGCTGCCTATTCTGCTCTCTTATAGTACGGGGGAAAATACCATTTTGAATCTATCGGTACGACAATCTATCTCGCTAATTTTTTTTATCTGGTCGAAACAAGCATTATACGCTGGTTTTTTAATATGTGCCTAACATCTTCAGTAAAGCTATCCGATTGAAATTTCTCTAATAGATTCAATCTTACTTACTTACTTAAAATTACTTTAACCTACGCTCTGATAATGATTCCCACCATAATTCTTGTATTAATTCTGATACACTACTCAACCTATCGTAACACCTTTTAACGAAGTTAGCTGCTCTACGCTGCACACTGTCTAGTTCTCTCATCAAACCTAATTCATTATGGTCCCATACACAGGCTGCATACTCAAGGTGGGGCCTAACTCGTGAGAAGTAACATCGCTCTTTTGTCTCCTCATCACATTTCCCAAGTACTCTTTGTATAAATCCTAGCTTTCTCTTTGCTCGGCCGCATATTTCCCGGATGTGTCTTCCCCAAGATAAATCTTTAGTGATTGTTACACCTAAATATCTTACGGTTTCAACGTTTTTGATTTTCGTGTTACTAATTTTATAGGTACGCTCTATCGAATTATCCCTCCTCCAAAAATTGATTGCTACACACTTTTTAAGGTTGAGTTCTAACTGCCATTTGTCACACCACTCTTGAATTGTATCTAAATCCTTGCTAAGCGAGTGAGGATAAGGTGATAGTGACTGGGCGTTGGAAATAGGAGTTCCCTCTGAGGACGGATGGAAACCCTGCTCGGGTGTGAGGCGGCTCTCGCCTTCAATAGGGTGTTTTCAACGAACTGGGAGTGGGCGACTAATTGACAGAGAAGTGCTCTCCACACTGGTGAGACTTGGCTCGGAATATCTAGCATTTGGAATCCAACGAATAAAGATTCATTCCTGTAATTGAAGAAGACCCTGAAGAACGCCGCGTTTTTTGTAATAAACTCTCAGAAAAATTGTGACTCGGGTTCATTGGAGGAGCTTGACTGGTAAAAGGGCTGAACAGTTAGAGAGCCAAAGTTTCTTCTACATTATGTAATATCCTGCCAGCCTCCGCGAGGGTGTGTGGCAGGGGATGAAGATTTCTAAAGATGCACCATTTACATGTTGTAAGATTTCGATCCTGGTCAAATCAGACACTGGAGAAATATTGAATGAGAAGCAGTAACTTTGTAATTCCACATGTTATTATTGGAAACGAACTATGTTTCGACGTAGCACGTCATCATCAGGTGATTACAAAGGTACTGCTTCTTATTCAATATGCTAAGCAAATTCCATAAAGTTACGCCTGAAACAACGGAGTTTAACTGGAGAAATATTTCAACCCCAACATTACGTAAGCAAGAATTCAGAAGCTGCAAGTTAAAAATATCAAATTTTCAACCGAGCGATACAAGAATTCCCATTCGGAATACACGACTACAATGCAAGCAAAGCGTAATAAAATCAAACACTTAACACAAAATGAGTTCATAACACAAATCATAACACAAAAAATAAACACATAACACAAAATAATGAAACCACATTGTTAAGTAACAATCCTACATCTAATTGCAATCTTCAAGGCTAACCACTCCCTTGCCATAGCGCTGGCTCGCACGTAAATTAAGGTGGGCCAACGTTGGGCACCTGACGTTGTGTGCCCTTGGTTAAGAAACCAAACCTGGATCCGTGGATCACGTGGATATAGTGCCATGAGTCTGAACAGGGATTTTTTAAATCTTAAGTGCATTCAAAAGGCCGATTTTATTTTCAGCAAAACTACATAATACACGTTGCCTTGTCACATGCGAAAGTGCCCCGAAAAAAGTGTTCATGAACACCTTTTTGTACATGAACATGCGTGTAAGAAGGCTCCTAGAGGGAATAAAACCCAGAATGTCACTCGCTTTCGCACGTGAAAGAGGCTCCGAAGCCTTGCTGAGCCAGAGAGATTACTCTGCTTGCAATAAATTCGATGATGATCAAGGCCGCAACTTAGAGAGACCACTGTTAATGACAAGAATTGCCCTACCCTTCGAAATGCACCTCGGGAATGCATCAAGTCGATTCGAGTTTTTTTGTTCAATGTAGCTCTATCGTTATAAAGAGGACATGCAAACCACTCATTTCACCCTTTTGCGTTCCATCACTTTCTTCGATCTCCGTGCGTTGATGCGCTTTCTCCAAGAAGGTGCTCACCAGAGTAAATTTGAAAAGGCCCTGGGCAATGATAACATATAAGATACTCCACATCACCTCATAGACAACAAATCAGTCGGAACAGTGGGCGTGTCCAGGGAATTGATCATTTTCTTCAGAGGCGAAGACGGCAAGGTGATAGCATTCGGTTTTTTGGGAATCATCAACATGGATTACCTGAAAAAAGGACAGACAACAAATGGAGAGCATATTGCGTTGCTATTAGACGGTTTGGGCAAAAAAACAAGGAAAAATATCCACATTTGGCCAGAAATAATGAGACAATCACACATCTGTGCAGTTTCGATAGCGAAAACTCTGGAACTGAAGTTAAAATTGCTGCGGAATCCTTCTTATTTAGCATATTTGGTCACAGCAACTTTTTTCCAATTTCATTGCTTGAAGAAATTACTTGCTGGAAAAGGATTCACGTCGAAAGAAGAAATAATAGCTGAAATATGTCTATTTTGAGAGCCTCCCGATATCCTACAATTTGTCTGGATTAAAGAAGTTGCCACTGGGTGAAGTGGCGTACCTAAAAGTGGATTACGTTGAAAAATAAATCAACTCCAAATAACGTCTTTCTAAATTTCTGCAAAAACTTATTAGCCTACCCTCGTAATGTGGGAATTAATGGATCTGACGATTACAGCACTCTCGAGAATAAATGTTTATCTGTTGTCGGATATCTCCATCTTGTGTGACGCTCCCGATACCTTCTTATATCATCAGTTCTTGCCTTCAAAGCTTCTTAGGAAAAAAAAGCAATTGGAAGAACCAATTCCTCGGCCATTGATACTCTGTGGATTATCAGCTTCTGCCCAGCAGGTACCACTTATTAGATGACGCCATGAATAGATCCGGGCATAAGGGTCAGCTGTATCTGGAGAGTTATCCGTGAATACATTATCTTTGAGCCCGTGGTCACTTAACAACTCTTCAAATTGCAGAAAAGTTATAAGTTTCTCATTTAATCTTGTAATATAATGTACCTATAGTTTCATGATAGTAAATTACGTTGTTCACATCACAGGTCCCTCATTTTGTTGACTAGCACACAGCATTTTAGCGACAACAATCCCAGGTGCATGCCACATTACATTCCAGGCCAAAACTTCCATATTGTACACTTATCAGTGATTTCAACTTAGCACCCGCGAAGAAGCGTCGACCCGCCGCCGTTGGCCTGACGTTGTTATTAACGTTGTGAGCATCGTATGAAACTTCAGAGAAATCTTCCTCTAAAAACTGGATTAAGTGCGTACTTCCGCCTATACATCATTCTCCTCGTCTCTCTCAATACATTCCGTTTGTGGAAACGTTGCCTTGTGGTGTGGGGTCGTCATCGAGCAGACTGGTGGTCGTCGGCATGATGAGGAGGACGTCTTCTATCTACATCCACATAATACCCTGCCAGCCACCATAAAGGTGTGCGGCAGGGGGTGAATTCTCACCAAACATGCACTACATATCATGCATAAAAAAGGATTAGTAATAATACAGTAGTCTATACGTCACTATTTAAAAAAAGTTAGAAAAGATAATGGCGCCATTCGCAGTGTGGGGATTATTTAGCCATGGACGCGGCACTAGGACAAGTAGGCGTAGGCAAACATGCAGATTAAGTGTACCTAGAGAGGAAAGTGAGATCAATCTCAGTGGGAAGATGATCGAAGAGGAAAAAGGGAGACAATCTAAATACCGCAGCAAGCAGGACCTGCGGGTGAATAAGACTTCTGGAATTGACAAATTCCTGCCAAGCTACTCAAAAT
The DNA here is from genome assembly GCA_933228895.1 of Platycnemis pennipes. Lineage (NCBI taxonomy): Eukaryota > Metazoa > Arthropoda > Insecta > Odonata > Platycnemididae > Platycnemis > Platycnemis pennipes. The sequence goes on from OW121852.1 coordinate 7,820,535, forward strand.
GCAGTAGTGGAGACATTAACCCAGCTGTTAAAAACAATATGCAATAAGAGAAATCCGAGTGGACTTCCAAAAGAACATGGATATCTCAATCCTAAAAATTAGGGCAGACAAATGTGAAAATGTAAGAACGCACTCGTCGAAAACAAGGATGGAAGACCAGGAGGGAAGGCAGAGTAGTTACTGATGAATATCAATTTGAATTCAGAAAAAATCAAGGGTACAGGATTAGTAATTATGATCATTAAGATCGCCTCGATCATAATTCGCCGTCCTGCCCCTTGCCTCTTCGCCCCTCATCTGTTTCTCCCGCCGTTCCTCCCGCAGCCCTTCACAGAACTTCCTCCCGTCCTTTTCATTCTCTCCGCCCACATCTCCAAGGCGCCCATTCCAAGGAACTATTCTTTGAAGAAGGAGTGCGGAAAGAGCAGGAGGCGGAGAAGCACCAGAGCTATGAACTGCAATCGACTGTGCGATCGAGTACTCTCGCACACGGCACACATATCGAAGTCGTTCTGCGCCTTCTAGAATATTCGGCTGGCGTCACCGCCCGGTGCCCTCTGGCTAGGAGGCCCGGGATCGGTTCCCATGGGAACGGTGGCGTGGGAGGAGGCTTCCAGCCTTCCCCGCTTGGAGGGGCTAGCTTCCCCGCTTGGCAATCCCACCACGCCACCCCCCCCCCCCCTCTCCCCCGCCCCCTTCGAGGGTTCACTCTTAATTTTTTGTTCCCGCGGCCCTTTTGTTTCCTTCCACAGCGTCTGGGGCCCTCTGCCACGCCCCGACGCAAGGGGACAGATGTTTCCCGAGCCCCACCACATCATCCCCCCACCCACCACTCCCTCTCTCTCTCCAGCCGGAGTAAAACGGACAAATCATACTCTTTATCACATCACGACTACTTCTGCATCAGAGTCGCGGATCGGAATCCGATTGAGATGTTAAGCGTCAGACGTCGTCACTTCCAAGTCTCCGAAATCAATTCCCATCGAATCAATGCAACGCCGGCGAAACTGTCTTCCCAGGAACTATGGACCAGAACGCGGAGGAAATCCCGGAAGACCAGCATCTTCAATTGCTATCGATTTGCTGCGAAGCATTTTTTATCGGCGCCGGTGATTCGAAGACCTTCTCATTGTGTTTCATCCCGTACGACTGATCTTTGCTAGCATTTTCCTTTAACTCCATTAGATTTCTTTTCATTTGACACATTTCCACCTCCGCCTCCATCTCAGAAAGGTATTATAAGCAGCAATTTTGGCCATGGACATTTTGGAAGTCGGGAAATACTCGCCATCATGGATTTCACAAATCTTGCAAGACAATTCTTTATTAGTACAAGATCTTTTAGTCTCCGGTGTAAATAATACTGGATTTGATGCGATAGTGGTATATTTCAAAAAGGAAATTCATTAAGATCCCCTAACTAAATCAATTTTGGAGTCAAATCACTTGGAATTCGAAAAAGGTACCTCGAATATTAGGTTGTTGAATTTTAAAGATGGCCCAAAGACGATGACCGACAAGGGCGTATCTGGCGTTCAATGAGCTCTAATGGTTCCCCTTCTATTTATTTCACTGCTTTAGTAACCGTGGGTTGGTGGAAAAGTTGGACCTTTTACTGGTGACGTGGCAGTGCGCCGAAATATTTCTAACGATGAAAGTCACTGCTTGAATCTCAACCAGACACCAAGACACTGATTCAAGGTTGGTGCATTAAATGGCAATAAGTAATTAACCTGCAGAGATTTATATTAGTGTATTTTGGCACGAGGAATACTTTACTCAAGTGACATTACTTCATCACCATCATTATGCATAGTCAATCTTTTCCGCCACCATTTGTGAATACATGTCCTTTCTCTTACCCTTCTACATTCCCTTTCTCACTCTTACTTACCCGGCACGTTCTCCCTAAAATAGCCTTTAAGATCTCGTCTTCTTCCAAATCTTTCACTGCTTCGATTTCATCTCTAAATGCATTTCTGTCTCCTGTATCCTCCTACCTAATCATTTCCTAATCTTCCTAATCGCTGTGAACTTTTTTCGCCCATAAAACGTGTATTTTCCCCCCTCCTCCTCCTGGAATCTTACACTCGTTCTGGTTCCCTTCTTTCGATGTGTCCATTGAAGGCCATGCATCTTTTTTCGTCGTGGTGGAGATCTTTTCTAAGTTTTTAATTCATTCTTCATCTGATCACTGGAGGAATGTGAATTCATTTGCCGTTGTTCCTCCCAGCATCTTCCGTGGAAACAGCCTTCTCTCTTTCTCCATTGATGAGAGTTATATTCTGGCTACAGGTTCTGCTGATTAAGAGCGTTCTGGTTGAACCACCCTTCTAGAGTGACTTGGAGCGGTATGATACGGATTCATGTCTTCGGGCACAGTCTAAATATTATCACGATTCTCAGGAAATAAACACCGGCGAAGGGTAGTCGATCATAATTAATCCCAGTGCTCTTGTGTCGACAGCCTTTTCGGATGCGCTTCTGATTCATAACTTCCAGTCGCTCTCGAATCACCTTTTTTTAACATGCAGTCCAACATAGTTAAGGAAAGATCTTGTCCCGTTCTTGCTTTGATTTCAAAGGGTTCAGATAATAAACGCAATTAAACTTGCGATCGAGTGTTCGTTCATTTCTGCAATGTCAATGTTCTTCTCTTTTCTTCCACTTTACATGGCCCGGCAATTATATCTACGTCTACATCAACGCGATACCCTGCAAGCCACCGCGAGGGTGTATGGCAGGGGGTGAAGATCACCAACCATGCACTACCGATATGCAAACAAGCAACTATAGGGTCTCATGCAACTAGATTGAAAGTATCTATAGTATTTAAGGGATCCATACATGCATTGTGCACTACAGACTACTCTAAAATACTTCCCTTACCTATCTCTTTGCAATGCTGTCTATTCTGTTCACTTATAGTACGGGGGAAAAATACCATTTTGAATCTATCAGTATGACAATCTATCTCTCTAATCTTATTTATTTGGTGGAATCTAACATAATTGTAATGAACTTGAACGTGTGCAGCGAAGATCGGCAAGATTTGTAAAGGGACGATACGATAATTATATTAGCGTAACCAGTCTATTAAATGAATTGAAATGGGAATCATTGTCAGATCGCAGGTTGAAATTTAGACTTAATCTCTTCCACAAATTCCAAGGCAATATTTTCAGTGATGATGTTAAAAATATTTTACGAACCCCAACTTACTATGGCAGACTGGACCATAATCATAAAGTTAGAGAAATTGATTGCCGAACTGACCGATTCAAAATGTCCTTTTTCCCTCGCACAATAAGAGATACGAATAACGGTAAATATGTCCTATCGGAGAGTAGCAATGAATAGCATTGGTAGCTGCATGTTGGTATGAGTACTTAAAGCTAACCCTACTAACAGAATGTTTTTGCATGTTTGCTTTGCAATTTCTATCTTTTTTAAATAGTGTAGTTCTGACTACTATATTAATACTATTCCTTTTTTATGCATGATACGTAGTGCATGTTTGGTGAGCAATCACCCCCTGCCACACACCCTTGTGGTGGCTTGCAGGGTATTATGTAGATGTAGATGTAGATAATACGCTGGTGTTTTTAATATGTGCCTAAAATCTTCAGTAAAGCTATCCGATTGAAATGTCTCTAATAGATTTAATCGATACTTTAACCTACACTCTGCTAATGATTCCCACCCTAATTCTTTTATTAATTATGAAACATTACTCAACCTATCGTAACACCTTTTAACGAACCTAGCTGCTCTACGCTGCACATTGTCTAGTTCTCTGATCAAACCTAATTCATTCGGATCCCATACACTGGCTGTACATTCAATTAGGGGGCTAACTAGTGAAAAGTAACATCGCTCTTTTGTCTTCCCGTCAAATTTCCCAAGTGCTCTTTTTATAAATCTTAGTTTTCTCTTCGCTTGGCCGCATCAATCATAGATCAATTTAGGTATCAATCTATGGAGTATTACATAATTTTTTTTAAATCAACAATTGTCCTTACGGCCTTATCAGCTGCTACTGTTGTCAACATGATTAGGGTTTTGAGGATTAAGATCTGGTCCACGCATCATCTTCCTGCACTGAATCCCAATTGTTATTCCCCTTCACTGTTGACCTATTTGGTGTTCTATTCTGTACTGGAGTACTGCTCTAGGGCAGTTTTTATTCGCCACTTCTGGTCGGAGAAACATTCCTCTGTAAGTTGTTGTAAGTTTTGTCTCTCGTGTGTATCGGAGAGGTGGTCGCATCCCTTTATTCGTCTGTCATCCTGATCTGTTGTAAAAGACTCTCCAACTGATCTAATGCCTTCACTCTGGCGTATTTATAAGACGTAAACACGTCTTGGAAATATGTTTTCAGGCCAACAGATAGCAAGGAGAGGGAAAGGAAGGAAGCATTTATATCGCCATAGGAATATGAAAGCCCTGTTTCACTTGACGCCACACGTGTAATGTAAGGCTGGAGAAATGGGATCCAAATGAAGTACTATTGACACAGGAGAGCAACTTGGCTTGTGAATACGTGTGTTACAATAGGTGAAACAAAATTCTTACTGGAATTATTTTTGGAATGTCATAATGATTGTGTATCGAGAATTTGGAATGGATACCTTTTCTTAGTTATAATATAGATAAACTTCAGCCTAAAACATATCACCTCTTTTTCGAGGACGCCTTTTTCTCTAAGGATACAAAATATGAAACAAGGGCATATCTTTCATTATACCATTCAACCTTTTTGAGACCCAATCAGGAGAGTTGCAGCAGGGCGCCAGACATACACACACACGCACCCCGTGAAGATAGGCGAGGTGATCGGATCCAGCATTCCTGTGAGAGCATGTGTTCCATTAGGATCCTACGTCTCCCCTGTCGAAATACCTCTCCATAGTACCTAGAGATAACAGCCTTTGGCACGTCAAGGACAAGAGGAATTTTGAAATGTGTTGCTCCGGAAGAATGGACGGACAGGGTGACAAACGAAGAAGTGCTGATAAGTGTGGGAGAAGTCATCTCAACGCCATTAAAAGGAATTAGATTCGGAGTATGCTTAATCGGCCACACGATGGCCCGATGCTAGCAGTCTATGAATATGAAGGGGAACAGAAGGGTGGAGTGGAGAGCTGTGAAAAACCTATCTTAGGATTGCTGATGATGATACCCTTGCATACCGGTATAGGTATAACCGTAATATATGGCTCATAACGCTGGTTCCATGGCCACTTGGAATCAAAATATTACTCTCAGAGTGACCACGATAAATAAATATCTCTCATTAGCTCAAGTGCAGTCCTTTTCCTCAAGAAATTAAGCCCACCCAATATATGTTCATTTCCCCCGCTGATCACTGCCAGAAGAATGACTTCATTACTTTCAACTTGATAACACATTAGTTGTGTACCTTGACATGGCAACGGAGTGCAGAATGCAGTATGAACGCTAGGCTCCTGGGAAGTGAACGTTCTAAAGAATGAGACCGTGGGAAGTAGAGTCAAGACCGTTAATTGCCTCCTCCTCGGAGGTCTTGCAACGGAAAGCATGTGACCTCGTTGAGGTCAACTGCCGCGGTTTCCCTTCTACTGGCCACAAAGCAACGAGGTCAATCGCCACGGAATGCCAGAGGAAGGTGAATTTTGGGGGCAGAGCTGAATAAAAATATTGCATTTAATCTGCCACTTGGAATATAATTAGGAGGAGATCAGCAGGATACAGAAATCCACAACCAGAGGGGGCAGCAACCAAGGAACTGTCACTGGCATCACAACTGTTTTCAAACGGAACTGAAGTGAAAAGCGGGCTTTCAGTCAATATGTAAAAAAAAAAGCATTTCTGTCCTTCAATTTGTGGTTGCCAGGAGTTTTTCTCTCTCATCTCTTTCTTTCTCCGCCAGCATATTCGAGTAATCAGCCCATTCCATACTTGTATTTTCCACAGTATACATTAAACACTCATAAGTGAACAATGCGACCTAATATATGCGCGGGATGACCCTTAGATTTTCCCTGCACTAGGGATTCCGCCACCAAGAACGGAAATGTTATAATCCCAACTTCAAATTTCGCTTAAAATACTTAAATGCATCGTATAAAAAATCATCATTTTGGGTCAACAATCCTAGGATTGGTTTGACGCAGCCCTCCACTCGATTGTTCTATCGGCCAACCTTTTCATTGTGACGTAAATTCATTTCTTTTACATCCTTCACAACCTGTTCAATGTACCTCATACGAGGCCTGCCTTTTCCATTTTTTGAGTTCACTTTTACCTTGACGATTGTCTTCATTAGGCTATCGTGTCTTAAGATATGGCCGACTAAGTTTTCTCGTCAGTAGACTTATCTTTTCTCCCACTCTTCTTAACACTTCTTCGTTTGTCACTCGGTCGATCCATTTTATCTTCATCATTCTTCGATAGCACCACATTTCAAATGTTTCCACCCTTTCCTTCTCCGCTGCTGTCCATGTCTCACTGTCATAAAGAAACATGTTCCAGATGTTTGTTCTTATGAAATGTTTCCTCAGTTCCAAGCTTGTATTTGCAGCTGTAAGTAGATTCTTCTTTTTGTAAAATGTTCTTTTTGCTTGGGCAATTCTACTGGCAATTTCTCTTTTACTTCGTCCATCGCTGGTTACTCGGCTTCCCAGGTAACAGAACTCTTCCACCTCTTCGATTGTATGTAACTTCTTCTTTTTATGTAAATTCTTCTTTTTATTGATCTTTAGATGATATCTGGTCATTATTCTTTCCATATTTCCTTGTGTCTTCTTTAAATCTCCTTCCGTTTCTACTACGACTGCAATATCCTCGGCGAATCGCAGCATTCTGATTTTCTCCCCGTGGATATTCACTCCCGGAGACTTTTCTTTGACTTCTTGGATGGCTTTCTCGCTGTAGGCATTGAATAATATGACAGATATTGCACATCCATTCTAACTCTTTTCTTTATTCCTATCTATAAAAAATTAGGCAAGAAATTAATGATTTACGGATTCAAATAACTCCACACATTCGTGTTACGACCAGTGGGTTTCATGCTTTTCCTATAATTCCTCCCCCTTTTAAATTTATTGCAGTACTTGCAGGCCTTTTGCATTTTGAAATGAATCAAGTGCACTTGATACACGTATTGCCTCAGACGCACAGTGAGAGCGTCGCACCAAGTCGCCTTCTACCTTCAAGTCGCGCGCCCAACATTGCAATCCAGGCCGCGATAATCCTGACCAGTAAGTATTCCTGCAGCTAACTGACGCTGGGGCGACGACGCTGAGTGGAGCCGTTGCTGAGGAGTGGCAGCTGGGCGCGGTAAGACAAAAAAACCCCCTTTTTCGTTGGCCGCCCTTTGTGCTTCTCATTTGCATGTGCAGGAGTTGCTTCCACTTTGTCGCCATTTCTTTCCCCCCCCCCCCCCCCTCCCCCTTTGGGCCCTGCGCCCTTGTTGCAATCGCCGCCACCTTTGTTTTCCCGGGTCGGTTTTTTTCTGCCCGGGCCCCTTCCGTTCCCACGGCCCCCGCGAGAAGGGGCCCCTCGGGTGTGACGCCGTGGGAAAGGCTCGTCTCCATCGCCATGGAGACAAGAACACACCTAGGGTGGAGACCCTCAGCAGCAGACTGAGATTCGCCGGAGACACTGGCATGTCAGTTCCTCCTGATCGGGTCCAAGTGTCTCCTTCGGGCCTCCGTGGTTCAAAATCCTCCTGACGAGGCATCCGCTTGTCAGCCATTGATTCCTCTCAGGATGAACTCATCCGCTGACGACGAATGCATCCCCACGTGACTTCCCTCCATGAGCTCTTGCCTCAATGCACCAGTGAGCGGACATTTGCACAAAGTAATTTGAATGGTCCGATAGAGGGGAGAGCCTCTCTTAGCGGTCACGGTGGAATCTAAGGGCAGACACTGCAACGCGAAAATAACGATAACTTGAAAATTACACGCTGGTTTCGTGTACGCCGGCCGTGTGGTTTTTTGTAAATCAGGTGAAATGAGAATGAAAGAGCATTCAGTTTTCCATCAGAGTGCTCCATAGGATTCCGCAAATACATATAACGGCGGTCCAGAGAGGAGGAGGACGACGAATCTCCAGCCAGATCTCCAGGGGAAGCGAGCCACGTGATCGCCGAAGGACAACAATCCTGACCCCCTCCACATTCTGCCACCAGCTAATCACTGTTTCCGTGATTCTCGCCCATCGCATCCTTCACCTCGTGCATTTCATACGAGGCAGAAACACGTACCCACACGCAATGCTAAAATTTAAAAAAAATCAGCATGAGAAGTTACCTATGGGAAAGCATGGGAAAATTTTCATTACCTACCTAAGTCGTGATTTGCACGATGCAGTACGTGGTGAAAAGGAAAGCCTAGGATGAATAAGAATCATCTACTCTATCAGTAGAGCATAAAAACTGAGAAAAAGCTAGTAGGGAAAGAATGATTCGATAGTTCATATTGGTTTGAGCGAAAGAGAAAATCAAGAATGGCAAAGAAGAGATTTAAATGAATGAAAAATAGAAATGCATAGTGAATGATGCTTTTGCACGTGAAACATTTAATTAAATAATTGGCACACGCTAGCAAGGATTATGTTTTTGTCCACATATTTTGCCTATTACATAAACAACATTTGCCTGTACTTTAAGAACAGTTATTTTATGGCTTAAATTCGTCTTATTTTATGGCAAAGCAGAGTAACAAATGAAGATTAATATCCATAAAGCCGTAACCATGAGGAGGCAGAGGAATAAAAAAGGGGGGAGAGGGGGAGAGGGGGAAGGAAGGAGTATATACAAAGAAGGGAGCTTACAATCACACTTACAAAATCAAGAATACGGAGAAACTTAAAAGTGGTGGTAAATGACACATTCGCACGCTCAATCACAACGTTAGAAATAACCGTCACCCTCAAAATTAAGGGAATCAAGGTGAAAATAAAAACGAACACAATCACTCACTCACCCAGGTTTGTATACAACATGCACTCGAAGCAGAATGTTTTTATGGATGTAGCAATAGATTTATGTTTTCAACCAAGTCTAGTAAGGTTCCTTTGATGATTAGTTTAATGCGTTTTCAATGATCGCCAAAGTTATAGGTTTATAGTTTTTCCTCTCTTACTAGGCAAGAACACTTATCGGACAGCCTCTTGTTATCCACAGAATTATTTCATTTTGCGCACTTAAATAGTTGCTCCAATACTCTCATCTGAGGTCTATACTTTTCCCATTAACTCTCTCTTCGATGACTGCCGTCATCAGGCCATCATGTCTCAAGATTTCAGGAGGCCTCATTTCTCTCCCACTCTTCTCAGGACTTCTTCGTTAATCACTAAATCAATCCGTTCACCATTGTTCTGTAGCACCACATTTAGATTGCCTTGACTTCTCCACTGCTGTCATCGTCCATGCCTCACTGCCACAGAGAAGCACGCTCCAGATGTACGTTCTGATGAATGGTTTCCTTACTTTCACGCTTTTATTGCCATCTGAGAGGAAATTCTTCCTTTGTAGGAGTGTCCTCTTTGCATGGGCTATTCGTCCAGCGCAAATTATTACGGTTTCCACATATTAACACACTTTTACTTCAACTATCGTTTTCTTCCCGAGGTCAACATTGGCCTTGGTGTCTGTACTTCTCCTGTATGACATTCCGCTCGTTTTTTTGTCATTGATCTTCAGGCGATTCAGGTCAGAGTTCATTATTTGTTTACTATAATCTTCGTTTATTCTTTTTCTGTCTCATGTATGACCGCTATGTCATTTGCGAATTGTATTACAAACATTTTTATGGGATGGTATGCAATAATACACAATATAGTAAATTAACTATTAAATCAATACGAGGTACTATGCATCAAAGCTGTTCTAACCCCTTTTTTTATTCTTGCGTATCCACTGCAGTGGCAATATTTAATCAAAGGTTCATGTTTTCATATAAACAGTGGATAGTTCTGTGGTCATTTCAGGACACTCCAATCTCCTTCAGAATTCTAAAGATTGATTTCAGGCCACGTTTCCAAGTTTTCCTTTTTGCAATAAGGACGAAGGCAGTCTCCCGTGTTGGTGAAGTGTGAAAAAAAGTGAGTAAAAGTTCTTTTGTTTAAAACTTAAAAATAATAAATTATTTCATTTGAATGTTTCTTATTTTAACTGTATTTCTATTGTTCTTTTTTAAAGTGCGCCATGATTCGGCGATGCGTATAAAATATTGTATACCAGGCAGAGGCGCCCCTAGGATATGGCTTGCTTGGTAGACGGCCAGGGTTCCTCCTGAAGGAGGCTCGAAACATCCGCTGCCAAATACCCTAGGATCACCCCAGAGATCTACATGTGGCATTCAGAAAAACAATTTGTCATGGTAATTTTGTTTCCGTCCAAAGTTTTCAATTCCTAGAAGTCCCCTAGATATTAGTTTCGTCGACGTTTTCCCTTCCACCAATGCAATCAACTCGTTGCTCTAAAATATCACCAGCATTTTCTTTCTACGGCAAACATTTGGTGTTCACCCTCATTATCTTTCCATTGTAACTTTTCTCTGGGTTTTGTTTTCACGGTGAGAATATTGTGCATCATAAATATTCTAAATATAGGTATAATGAAATTAAAAAATTAATAACAATATAAATATTGTTTTTATGAAGAGAGACTATAATTTTACAATCCTTCCTCTGAATATATGCCCCTTCTCTATTTTTTTCCCTTTCCCTACATTTTCTGTGGCAAGGTCAAATTTATTTAATGAATGTGCGTTTTTGAATACAATAGGGTCTCATGATTTACAGAATCCCTGACTCCAGTACAAACCTCAAAGCTTCCAATTAACTTCATATTTCACAGTTTTTTGCTATTGATTCCGTGAGGATTGTAAAATAATCCCCCTCTTAAATGCTGTTAATATCTTTAATTTATAAACAAGGAACCGTGACCATAAAAACATTTTACCATCCCATAACTCTGAAATTACCTTTTGCAATGACAGTGATGACGGTTAAAGAAAAAGGCGGCCACATTTTAATATTGACTGAATGAAAAAAGAACGTTTTTTCTTCCAGAATATCACAAAAATAATCACCGAGATCATCGCAATCCATTCCCCAATGGCTGTTAAGACAGAATATTAAGCAAAGCGTATTCTTTGAATCATTTTCTCTGGTGCAGCAATCCATACCGGACAATGGAAATAACATCTTCGTTTGGTGGCAATTTCTCGCCTTGGTTTAAATAAGATTCAGTTGTCTAAGAATCCCCATCACTTCAATATTGGTCCAGTGTGGAATAAATAGTCTCAGGGCTATTCCTAAAATATGTTTAGATGGATCTTATGCAAAGTTTTTGAAGAAAAGTCTTCACTCCAAAATGTAACGGTATATCGTTTCTCTGTCCATTCAACTTCCTTTATTTTACTGTATCCTTTACTATGATTCAGAAGGGCTCTAGAAGTATATGAACCCGGCTTATCGAGGTGGCTTCTTTGCTTGGGAAGTGACAGAGGACAAAGTAATTACAGCAATTTCCGGACTAAATTAAAGTGCATTACATGCATTTAAATACAATTGTTTTTGACGAGACTGCTTCACACTACTTCGTGCTGCATTGCCAGAATCAAATGCTCTAGAATGTAAAAACTAAATATGTCCTTCGCAGAAATGTTCAATAAATACTGCAGCGTTTGCAAAGATCACCAGCACAAGTTCCTCATCCAAAAGGATTTTCCTGTCAGCAAACATGTGCGAGCTTCAGGTACATAAGGGAGGGAGGGAGCAGTAAATATTATCAATATTAACGCGCCTACGACCACAAAATCATAAAATAAACGCATGTGCGTGGTAATTTATTCACGCACACGTGTATATGCGAATAAATTCGGTTAAAATATGAAAAAGGTACTAATATATTTTAATTAAATGGAATAAATAACTTTTACAAAATTTATACTGAAGACACGTCTATAAGATATGCACCCAGCGCCAGAGTCACTCACTCAAGGAATCATCCTGAACTTTGTGAATAACTTTTGAAGAGTCCCGCGTTTGCTATTTCATAAATCTCTACATGTCCATTGGCCAACTAGAAATATGGCAGTTTTATTCAAAAGTGCTTATTATTTTCTATAATATTGAAGGCACCATTTATTTTCTTTGTAAAAATCATGAAATAAGCCGGTTTCATAGAAATAATTAGCTAGACAATCATCTATTCCCAAGCTGAGAGTTTTTTCCCTAGGTGGTTACAAGAATAATATATATCTAGCAGAAAATACCCCATGTTGGGGTCTCCCATATCGTAGTTTTTCACACCATATTCCTCAATAGCTTCACATTGAGATGCTGCCGTTCGAATTACCCTTCAATGGATTTTAACAGTTGACACATCAATGTCTAGGGTAGCGTATGAGTAACCTCATCTTTAGCCTGGCGTATTTGACCACATTCCTCTGGAGCGTCGTCCACGCCCCCTTGAGAATAACTGGAGCATGCTCACAGACCAACAAGATTATCTGCCTTCTAGATATCCTCGAAATACGAGATCATTTTCACGCACGGAACACGCTTCTGAGGTCTGTTCTTGGGTTCTGGAGACTCAGCCATTCAGGGTTGGTCCTTCCGTCGTCACGGGATGACCCTGAATTCGAGATCCCTGGATGAATCCAATTGGGCTCTCGCACGTTGCCAGCAGCAACGGCGTCCCCCTCTCCTCCCTGCCCTTCCAACCTGGCGACGAGGGCCTCTTCTCGGACGCTAACGCGGACATCGTGCATAAAACGGGTGACGTAAAATATCTTGTTATAAACGACATTGGCTGCGATTACTCTTGAGGCTTCCGCTGCTTCATGGCTTCAGATCAATTCCGGGAACCTCCGTAGCGCTGGCTACTGTTAGGACGAGGGTCACACCCTTGTTCGCCATGGGGGCACCCTGAAGGCACCCCCAGGACGAGAATTGATATTCCTGACAACCAAAGCGACGGACACTCATTGTTAACATTTATTCCCTGCACGGAGTCAGTAGAATTCAGAAAGTCAGATGCTGGAACCACCTTGCCGGGAAGTGACATTATCCCCGCTTTATATAATTATTGTCTTATTCGCCGAATTTATTCAAACTTATTTTGGCAAGTTATTTTTGCGCTGGTAAAGAAAAATATTCTATCTACGACAAACGTCCAATGGATCTTAATTTGCTGACTTGATTTTCCCGTTCCATCAATGACCATTCCATCAATGAGACCTTCCTTTGCCATTATGAGACCCGTTGCAAATGAAGTTGTACGTTGTATTTTTAATTACGACGCTAATGGACACCATAATTCCATCAATACAATGTTTTATACATTGAGTCATTGAAGGATGGTACTAATTTACCTGTTATCATACTAATATATAATAATTAAGTGGTGTCTGTCTGTCTGCCGGTTCTATGTTCGTTAAGCATCTCCTCAAAAACTAATGAACCGATTGAGCTGAAATTTGATAGGATTGTAGCGTATACACTAGAAGGTGCTATATATAAAAAAAGGCTCAGGGCCCGGGTTCGATTCCTGGCACCAATTATGTATTTACATTGGTTTAAATTGACTCTTTCAATTTATGATAGCCCAAGAGTTTTTTCTTTCGGTCAGTAAAATGACTAAATATTAATCGATTTATTTCATTCTTTCTGTATTTAATGGAACAATGTTTAAACTTCCTTATTCTCTCAACCGATTTACACTTTGTCCTCGATGTTTATGGGTAATGTGTAATTTACTGTTTATTTCGGTTCTGTTCCGAGCGTTGCTAAGGCCTTTGCCAACGTCGTCTCCGAACTGAAAACATCGTTGATGTTTTCATTTCTATAACAGTTTGTCATAGAGGGATGCCGTAAACTGCATTGTGCTTTTCGGGAGGATATAGGAAGGTACTGAAGGTATTGTAGGCTATTCGCGAAGCAATGGAATGTTCATTGATGCCATTGCAAAGATGCTACAAATGTTCGTCTAATAGAGAGGCCTAAACAGCATTGCTCTTTTCGTGAAGATATTGAAAGGTACTATAAGAGGTATGCCAGCTAATTATTGAATCTAGATCGGCCATTTCATTTGAATAGATCACACGGGATAACTTTTGCGCTACTCCCAGATCAAATAGGTTCATTTGGTAAAACTAAAGTATTTAAATGAAAGTTTCTGGGGGGTTCAAAAGGTGAATACTTTATAAATTTATACCATATTCCGAAGTGAACCGCTTTCAAAGTTGTTGTCTTTTGAGACTCAAGAACGTGATGAGAAACTTAAATGAAGTCTAATCAAAAATAAGAGTAGCAAGATGAAAAAGTATGTAACATAGTTATAAGTACGTCAAATATACAGTTGAAGGTGCGAATATACGAAACCCAGCGATAAGTACTCCTTTTTAGTAGGCTAAAACTGTGCTAGGTAATAAGAATAGAATTTAATCTAATTGGAATGAAATGCATTAATACGTAGGTATCCATAGGAAGTTCATTGACACCACTATCATGAAGTTGGAGAATTGAGACCAACATAACATGCATGAAAGGCCAGAGAAAGAACTTCTTTGCGGAAGAAGTGGGTGCTGCCAAAACCCCGAACCTCATTGCCAACAAAAGTCAGACGTTCTTGTGCAACCCCCACCCCCTTCTAACCTCCTTTGTTTCTTCAAGTCGGAAAGTTTCTGAATAATATTCTTATTTTTGTAAAGACCAAGGTATGAGTCCAGGCAGTCATTATGTTTTTACATTGGTTTAAATCATATTTATGATTCCGATAGCGACTTGGAGCCACAGCTAACGCCATGACACAATTTCTTCCCTTCCACACATATTTCGTCACTGCATGAAGATTGATTATGTCTTAAAACAATTTGTACCTATTTATTTTATTTCTTCTTCCCGTTGCATTTCATGGGCACCTACAGCTAGTTTGGTATAAAATGTATATATTTATATATATATATATATATATATATTTTATTTTTTATAAATTTTTATATATTTATCATTGCATTACTATTATCAATCAACCAATCAATGAACTCAAAGGGAGGCCTTCCGGAGTGAATGTACACGTGGAAAGAAATGGCATGTTCCGATTCGCCGCTTCGAATAAACCCAGCGCTGGCGATTCACCGCTGCGCAACAGCCACTTGGGCCGATGGGAAGTCTCGATGCGCCCGACTAGCGCCCGACTAGCCTCCCATCGCGTCGACGGTCCGAGATCGAATCCCGGCAGAGGCGCAAATTTAACACTTCCCTCCGATAGAATCAAATGACTCATAAACGTAAGGCCCTTCATCGCTCCACTTGCTTACTCCAATGCACGCCTACGGCCCACCGGGTTTTCATCCCGGAAACACCAAAGATTGTTCAGCGCATCCCTGCTTCGTGCAGAACACTCCGAACACCCGATGGCGCCTTTTCCTCTCGCCAGAGAGCGTTCCAGTCCACTGCTGTTCCCGCTTGGCACTCCTGTGAGAGGCTGTTCTCATTGGAGCGGCATTGCTCCACAATTAGTGAGAAGAGCCTTTCGAAATGAGCTTTCCAGTAATTAAATGGAAAATATGATATATTATGAAGTTGAGGGAGGAAGGAAGATTAAAGGAATTTATTACGACCCGGCAGTCCGTAAATATTTGGATGGAGCTTTATTGACGCAGACGAAATCAACTGGGAGCACTGCAGAGGCGGGTTGCAGTGATCTTAGCTGTCGCTTGCTGGCGTCTCGGAAGGAATTTCCATCTTGGAGGCTTCACTGAAGGGCCACCCTCCTCTAACTGGCGCCACCGGCGGCTTTCTCCGGAAACAGTCTTGAAGCGCCATCCCTCAAGTGCCACGACGTGACCTATCTACTTAGGTGAAACCATCTACTTCCTTTAATCGCGATATTTCTGTGGTTTGGACGAGTACTCGGGACATGCACAAGCATCGACAGGTCATCAGGGGTCGTATGGCAAGCGACTCATTTGACTCATCCCTCCATCTACGGAACTCGTCCCTCATATTTTTAGGATTTATATGACTTCATACATCGCTTTCGAATTTCTTCAACCGCCTGAATTACTTAACTTGCGATACGCACATATTTGTCCCAATGGTTTCACAGCCTCTCCTTTTATTCGCAATGATATGACAGCGTCACACTGCCGCCGACACAGCATTCAGCCAGCCGTTGGGCACGGCGTGGTCACTCGGCCGGCTGTCGACGCGTCCGCCGTGGCTGCGCATGCGGGGGATGAGGGGTGGAGGGGCGGGGGCCCCTGTGGCCCCATTGGCCCCTGTGGGTAGACACGCCCAAAGGGGCGCGCGCGCAGGCGGGGGAGGGGGAGGGTTACCCCACCCACCCCCTGAGGAGAAGGGGGCGTATCCGGGGGCGGAGAGAAAGGAAACCCGGCGACAGGGGGGTGAGGGTGTGTTAGAGGGCTGTGCGGTGCTGCAAATACTGAACCGGTCTTCGGTTCTGATAAAAAAACAGTTCGCGTTGGCGGTGAACCGGATCAATAGATCGAACCGGTGTTTTCTCTAGAACCGGTTCTTTCTACTGAACCGGTTGTTTCTACTAAAACGGTGTTTTCTACTGAACCATTTTTTTTAGCAGTTTTTTCTATTGAACTTTCTTCCTCGCGAACAGCGTTTTTTTTTCATCACAAAAGTTATTTGACAAAGTTTTTATTTAACATAGTGTTAATAAGTTTATTTCCGTAAAGTAGATAATTCTTAATAACGCGAGTACGCTTTCCTAAACTGAACAGTAAAAAGAGACTGTTTGCGTGAGCCAATGGTTTTTATGCGACACCTGGGCGTACATATAAATTGCCTTTTGTAATTGTAACGGCGATGTAATTGACATTATTACTGAAGGAAGACAGGGCAAAATTTCCAAAGATAATAATTCACTTAGCACAAAGCGTTTCGTTGTTAAAACCAAATTATCAAGTGCCTTGATCAGCTTCGATGATAATGCTGCTGTAACAACTAAACGCCTCGTGCTAAGTACTAACTCGTACCTGGTGAATGAAAAGCTCTCTAGAGGCAGAGGGCGACTGGTGTCTGCATACGAACGAAATCTCTCCAATTAAAATCTTATTTAAGTGCTTCCAGAGAGTTGATATGTGTGGAGAGGCTGATTGCATTCGTCTGTGACTCATATTTATCTGCCTTTCTTGGTTGACATTTCCTTTATCTCTCATCTTGGCATCGATTCTGGGGCGAGGGTCTGACTATGACGCCTTTTTTGAAATTGCTAAAAATTAACAGCCCGAAAACCACCCGAAAATTTCTGCCGACATAGCGTGTCACATCTAATTTTGCCTTAGGTAACCGTATTCTCCTTAAATTTACCATTTATTACAATATTATTCATTTTAAAATATCTCAACCATCCTTTGACATCAAATAAGCTTTGGAAAGAACTTACAATATTGAGCATTAATAATCAACGTACAAATGTTCGAATTTCATTTGTATTTGGCGCATCTTATGTAAGATAATTCCCATCCATGCCTGCATTCGGGACACGAATTTCGAGGTTAGAAGTTGCATTATTCTCTTAAGTCTTGCGTGTGGCAGAGGTAGATGGGAACTTGAAGCATTGCTCCTTCCTTCACGAAGTCTCCCAAAATCAACCGCGTTGGTTTAATAAAATTGCTACTGCACCAATATGAAAGATCACTACCTTGAACTCTTTCTTATTCGTTGCAATCGTCGAAAATACTAAATAACATTTGAAACGCAACATCCTGTTGAGTTACGTGTGTGACAATCCATTGCATGGGTAAGTGCTCGCTCTGCACTATAGCGACTTTAGCAGACGACTGTCAGGCGAAAAACTTCTGGCACTGTAAAGTTCCCAGGCGTGGTCGTCAACCAATCAGCCTGGCTTCGAGCAGAGACGGCGGCGGCGTGAAATCCGAGCAGCGAACGATCAGTGTTTCAGAACCAATGCCCATGTGCACCGGTGTTTTCCCTTCATATGAATACTTCCTGCCGGTTCTGAAAAAAGCCGAACCGCTGAACCGGTGCACCGGAAAACCGCTCAGCCCTAGCGGGTGTCATCCCTGGATGAGCGCACCTCTCGAAACCAATCACACGTTTGCTCCCTCCAATAGATGGCAGTGAAGTTTGTCTCGTGATGTGTCATCGGGTGCGAACGCATATAAAGTAAAACCTCTCTAAGGCGGTCACTGCCGGTTCCAGGAAAAAGTGGAGGGTTCACCGCTTAATTAGGGGCTTTCAGGAAAAATTACATAAAATACTTATATTCATTAAAAAAATTAGGTTATTAAAAATTATTTTTAAAAATTTGGTTACATATTCAAATAACAAATTGGGTTTAGAATTAATTTTTGAAAAAGATCGGTCAAAGTACTTTGTTTCAATTGGCTACATTTTCTTTTGATACATTTTCTAAACAATTTTTGAGATTTTCATATGACTCCATTGAATTTTCATCGTAATCCTCGTCAATTTTTGGAAGAATGATTTTAATTTTAATAGTGGCTCACTTCCCTCCTTTACGCTCATCTCAGTGATCGTTTCATTTTCCACTTCTTCTTCACTATCGCATATGTCTTCATCTAATAAAGAAAGAAACAGCTTATGATGAATGATCTCTTGGTTTGATGAAATTCGCAAGACTTCGAAAGAAAAATGAAACAACCCTTACCTTTGCCACCAATGCGAGACTCCCAATTTCCACCCAAGTCATCGCAGGCACTCTCGACATCTGCCTCTTCTGCGCTATCGTACGATGTTCGTGCAGTTCGTGCAGCCAACATTTGCAGCAGCGTGTTGTTGCCATCAGAGCTGCAGGAAATTTCCTCTTCACAACTTTCACCTGCCATTAGTCCACAAGGAACAAACCTCTTCCTGATGGTTTTCTTCTTTCCTTGCCGATTTTGACCATGACACAGCCTCTCCCACGCTGAATAGATGAATATGGCCGTTTGGAGAGGTGTTGCTGTATCCATTGTGCAACAAAAAACCCACGAACATGTTGAGAAAAATGACTTTGTGCAATTCCAAAATTTTGATTTATTTTGCCTGTTGGGATATTTGGTAAAATGAATTAAAATGTGGAATTGTATCTACAGAGTTATTTTTCTTAACATGTTCAGTGCAATTAGGTTCCACCAAGTATCGCCTGCTTCCATTGACCTAAAAATAAAAAAAAACCGTGGTGGGTACCAATAGTCAAAAGAAACGCCATAATTCCGAATTGTAATTCCGATTTTTATGTGGCTGCTATGCAGAGCGAGCGAGCAAAGTTATTTTGGATGATTTTGGAAATATTGGCTCAATTTGGAGGCATGTGGTCTCAGGATCTCGGGGTCAGCCACAAAATTCAATTCGCCTCTTAATTCATTAGTTACCTAAAATGATGCGAATCGTGTGTTTTTGAGTGCAACTCATAAGATGAATGCATCGAAACAAAGTGAACCGAGAAAAATATTTGTAAAAATATCGAATATCCTTAGCGTAATAGATAAGCAGACGGAGGTTGGTTCGAGGGAAGAAAACCAGCCGTTTCCTCACTCTAGCAATAGCAATTGAAATCTCCTCATCTGCCGAATTTTGTAGCACGGCCTCGTGACGGCTTACCATTCAGCATCTTCTGCATTTCCACGAAGCCGTAAAATGCCTTAAAAGTCTTGTCACGGCGCCAGAAGATGTCACTACGTCACGATGTGCAAAATTAATAAAAGCTCGTAAACGTCGTCGACAGTTGCTCCCGATAGGAACTTCGTTTAGAATAACACTTCGTTTCTGATACATATTCCGATCGTTAACTTATAATAGTAGCACGCTCTCTTGACATCCTAACCTTTAGTACAGCTAATACATTTTACGTAGGTGTTTCCGAAAGCTCTTGCCTTCTTGCTAAGCCCTGTTCCCTGTGAAAATTTCAGAGCAATTAATTTTAAGGAGTTCCTCTAAAAATTAGGTGTCTTGAACTTAAGATCGAGAAGAAAAGAGGAAATGTATTTTAATGCAGTACTGTACTGCATAGAATATTCATTTGTACGTTGATCTATGAAGATTGTAATTGCTTTTGTTCTCTAATAACACTTAATAATAAGTTGCATGATATATTTGACGTTTCCTTGCTGAAATAGGGAGGATCCGAGTAAAATAGAAAACAGATCCATGAATATCAATACGATGTGGTTCACCTTCAAGTTCACAAGTCACTCCGGGGAGGAAAAGTATGGCGACTGCGCGTGCAGGTTAATTGTGATGTAATGACCAAAGTCTCCAATCAGTTTGCTTATGGATTGATTCGTCATTTTACTTGCCCTCTAATTGTTTTGAACATTCATCCCCTTCCCTTTCATATTCCTCTCCTCTTCCACAGTGGGGCATAGTAAGTATAATGCCGTAGAAGCAGCAGGCAGGAGAATCGGCCGATACATCTGCTCCACCGTCTGATGGGATTTGCTGTCCCTTCAGACACTCTCAATTCAGACAAAATCGCTTCCTCTTTACACTTTCAAAAGAAAAAGGTTGACTAGAGGAGAACAGAGAACTGTTGAGAATTTTTATTCCTAATAGTTCAATAAAATAGGGATTAATTCATATGCGCCAATAATTTATCTCTCATGTTTGTGTCCTTCGAGCTTGGAGTAAAAATAATTCTTATGGTGGGTGAGGATGATGTAAGCGTCCGTTCTGTTTCTCACTAATTTACGAAGATAATAAAAAACTCACGCAATTATCTTCAACTGAAACGGATTTCCACGATGTACATCTGTTCAACGTGAGGCATTACTTTTGTCGACTGTCCTCCTGAAAGACTGCTCCCACGGAGAATCCTCGTGAGTGAGCCTCATCCTGAAGACAAAACGAGAAATTCACGGCTCCCGATTGCAATGATACATCGACTCCAACCCCATTGATGTTTCCGCTTTCTTTTTTTCCCTTGTCATGCGAATCCTTCTCTCGGTCCAGCATTTGATGGCCACCATTATGGCATTGCATCATTCCGATGAAGTGATTTCATCCACCTTAAAATTTCCTGGTTCCTCCTTTAATCTGTTTAAGCAATCTCCCTTTCCACAAGAAAAGAAAGGTGTTCCACAAGGAAATTTTTATCGGTCCCGTGGTACACCAACGATACCACTCACTGAATTTACATTATGTACTAAAAGTTTATAGTCCCCAATTCGGATCTTCGGGCGGGGACTGCCCGAGAGAGTAAGTATACCAGTCAAGTGTGATAATCATTTCAGGGTAGGAACGTGGAACGTGTGATCACTTCGGACCTGCGAAAGACTGGAGAACCTGAAGTTGGAAATTCGGAGAATGGACCTCAATGTATTAGGAATCTGTGAAATGAGATGGCCCGAAGACGGAGACTTTTGGAGTGGAAGTTATAGAATTATTCACACCGGATCACTGAATGGCAACGCTGGAGTAGGCATAATGCTCAGGAAGAGTGCAGAACTGCGCGTGAAGAGCCTACTGCAGTACAGTGAGAGGATTATAATGGTGAAGATTGAGACCAAGCCTACAGGTACCATTGTGGTGCAGGTTTACATGCCTACATCGAACTACTAAGAAGAAAAAGTGGAAGACGTATATGAGGATACCACGGAAGTAATAAAGCACGTAAAAGGAGAAGAGAACTTAATTATTTTAGGAGATTGGACCGTTGTCGTTGGCGAAGGTAAAGGTGGAAGATTAACTGGAAAATATGGCTTGGGAAATCGAAATGAGAGAGTAAAAAGACTTACAGAATTCTGCACACAACACAAGTTGGTGGCCGCAAACACATTGTTTAAAAACCACCAACGGAGAAGATATACCCGAAAAATGCCAGGAGACAGAAGAAAATTTCAAAATGACTACATTTTAGTGAAGCAGAGGTTCAAGAACCAGGTGAATAACTGCAAAAGCTACCCGGATGCAAATATGGACAGTGATAACAACTTAGTGATGATGAAATGCCACCTAAAATTGGAGAAATTAAAGAAATCAATGAAGAAAATTTGGCAAGTTGAGAAATTAAAAGAGTCTTAAAAAAGGCTGGCCTTTCAGAAGGCAGTAGAAAAGAGATTGGAGAACATCAAAGCTACATAAGGCTGCACAATAAGTTCTGGAATTAAGAAGAAGGATTACAGAAGAAGACTCAAATTTAATTGAAAAAAGAAAAAAATATAAAAATGAAACTGGAAACTGAAGAAGGGCAACTTCGCTACAAAAGAATTAGGGATGCAATAAACCGTAAAGCGAGAAAAGTAAGGGAAAAGTGGATGAGGGATCTATTTGAAGATGCACAAAGCAACCTCGCAAATGGAAGTGTCCTACAGGATAGTGAGAAATCATTCCAAGGAAAGTGCTGCAAGATGCAACAATGGACAAGAATGGAGAAATCTTAATTGAGCATGAGGATAAAGTGAAGAGATGGAAGAATTTTACAATGGACGAAATCTTAGAACGAAAATAATCGAAGATGAAAATGCAATCAATAAGGATGATTTGGGAACCCCAATGTTAACTTAGGAATTCGACGAATCTGTAAGGGACCTTAGGTTGGCTTCTTGAATAGATTATATTCCCGCCAAAGTAATTAAAAATGGGGGAGAGAAGACATTTATCTAGCTGTACAAAACCATATGCGATATGCACCCAACAGGAGAGATACCCACGGAATTTGAGAAGAACATCATCGCTATTGCCAAAAAGAAGAGGGCTGAGAACTGTGAACATTTTAGGACCATAAGCCTGACGACACATGCCTCGGAGATATTGACGAGAATCATCTATAGAAGAATAGAACGAAAAGCTGAGGAGTTCCTGGATGAGGACCAATTCGGGTTCAGAAGAAACAAGGGCACAAGAGAAGCGATCTTGGGCCTCCAGATACTAATTGAGAAGAGAATGGAGAAGCATCTACCGACGTTCGTCCCATTTGTAGATTTGGAGAAGGCGTTTGACGACGTGGATTGGAACATGATGCTAAAGATTCTGAAAGAAATTGGAGTACCATACAAAGACCGAAGAATTATCCACAGCTTGCATAAAAACCTGTTGGCTGTAATCAAATCAGGGTCCAACAGTAGAGAAGCAAGCATAAAGAAAGGAGTGAGGCAAGGCATGAAGGCACATATCATCTGCCGGACCGACGGATGCACTGAGAATGGGGAATATGCAGGAAATTTGTTTCTTGAAGATTACTGATGGGCTAGATGCGAAATTTTCTCACCAATTTAAATGTATAAGCCAATTTTTTCTACGCCCACCACAAAGATTATTAAATGAATTTTAAATGCTCCCGAAAATCGACGAAAGCCACGTGACCTGAAACGCCTTCTGATGTCACTGCACGGTATAGGTTCCATATTGCTGACGGAGATAGATATTTATATTTAAAAGAAAGCGAAGTGAATATATTGATTTGAGGTTTTAAGCCGTTTCTCGAAAGAAACAATGACTAAAAAAATACTGAAAAAAGCACATTCCGACAATTTCCTTTGGTTGACTCCATTGCGGCAATAAAATGTCTTGCCGGTGAATATGCCGGTATCCTTCCACAAAATTGGAGCTTCGTCTTTCGACTTTATTGGTTGACTCCCTTACGGCGGCGTTCTTCTTAAAAAAAACCAGCGATAGCATAGACATAGTAGAAATTCTTGGGCACTAAACAGGCATTATATAATTAATGGACGATTTGCTCGTTACCACCCATACTAAGTAAATAAAAATCGAAATTCAATCGTTTATTACAATAAAAAAATGAAATAAATGCATACGTTATCGCCAAGTATTCATTTAACGACTTACCTCCACGCATAAACAGATAAACAACGCCCTTAGTGATAGCATTCCGTGACGCCATGCGATGACGTCGTGTTTTTAAGCTGTCGAAAAAATAAAATTTTCAAAGAGTAATATCTTTGTAACGCAACTAAATTATTCAGCAAAATTTTCGTCAAGCACATTTTAGCTAATAAACTTCACATTCAAAGAGTTATAACAAATAGTGCATGTTCCCCATTCTATTTTGCTCGCACAACGCACAACTTCAACGCAAACAGTTCTTTCGAACACATTGTTGCACACTTGAATGAACAGTTTCGTTTCGGCTCCTCGTGCGGGCTAGCCTCTCCTCGGGCCCACTGCATCACTCGATCCGCTCCTGGGCCTGAAAATGTGGCGTACGGAAACTGCGACAGACTCTGCTGGCAGTTGCGAGGAGGAGGACGCCAGAGGAAGCCTTGGCGAGGAAAGGCGGATGTGAAGGGGATGCCACGAATTCCAAAGGAACGGCGATAATGCGAGCAAGCGAAGAGACGACACTACTCGAATAGGAAATCATCCGTGTGCTTCCGAATGTCGCCACTCAATGCCGCACCCTGCATTGCAGCCGACTGCATCGTTCGGCGTCCCGTCGCTCTGGAGGCGGCCTGGTGCTCTTGTGATGAGACTCTAAAAGACCAAGTGTTCCTTCACTCAGAGACAGCTGGTGTGGCACCCTCTGACCCTTACGTGATAAGACTATTGGGACACTGAATCCACGACTATTTCCTATCAGTTGTCATCATAATCGTCATCACTCAACTGTCCGTGAAGTAATGTCTTAATATTATTTCCTGAAATTTCCGTGGCGTCCGTAGTGCTCTGAAAACATTTTCACCCTCCATTCTGGGGGAGTCTCCAAGATGAAAAGACATTTCATGAGACTATTTACTGTCGTCTGTCGTCAAAAAAACTAAGAACGTCAAATTTCCATCGGAAAAAACTTGGAACGCGGTGGAAATTCTTGGAGATAATGTTGAGCTATTAGAAATGGAAAGTGTCGTCAGATTAGTTTGCTTTTGCACTACACTCGATCTTCCAGCTAAATAACTTCTTCGTAAATATCCCGAATCTAGCGGAAGGCACCGGTTGAAATCCAACGGGGATGAAAAACTTTGAACTTTATAAAATATATTAAACCAAATCTCATAGAAATTGAATTCCATTTTCTGTTTAAAACCTATCGACAGATATTAAGCAACACAGATTACTCGGAACTGACATGAAACCAGCCGCCGTATAGTAAGTGGAAAAAGGTTCTCTGTTTTAATGGTACATAAGCTATTTATTTCCATGTCCATGTTTGTGCGCTTATCTATAAATCATCAGACACGTTACTCCGTGGAGTACATTACAATCCATTTGGACTGAAAATTCAGAGTCCGGAAAAGACATTTGGCTCCCTTGAGTGTATAACTTCACAGTAGTTTCGCCCGTTCTATATTTTTGACCGGACAATGCATGTTAATAGAAAACATATGAATCGCCTTATGCCTTATAAAGAGAGTTATTAGACCCAAAATCTATTTCCACATTTGCAGTTTGTAGTTATGGATGCGAGGGGACTTCAGTGCCATTAGTGCGAGAGACAAGTGGGCTAGAGCACTGGGAGTAGGAACATTTCAGGGAACGTAGGAAGAAGGGTAGACCCGTAGCGAAAAGACGCCAAGGGGTGCACGGCTTAACGTCTCATCCGACGGACGGAGTACTGAACTAAAGATGCTTTCGAGTAGGTACGCCAATTAAATATTAACCAGTGCATGGAATTGACCCCTCGAGATGGGTAACCCTCTGTTTGCCATTTTTCAGTGGAAAGTGCACATCACGAAGATATAGAAATTACAACGCTCATAAGATTTGGATTATATGTTTTCGAGTAAAAATTGGTTTTTAAGTTAAGAAAAAGATTTTTATATTTTAATAGAGGGCTTACACGATGCATATTATGGTGAGGCTTGGCACTCATGTGCCAGGATTTGGCATCATGGATGAAATTAAGTCTGGAGGAAGACCAGAACGCAGCGGGTCCGTTCGCAACACCTCAAATTGGCACTCTCCAAGGTCTTGTAACTCATTTAATACTAAAGCCATTCATCTATCTAAGCATTATATTTTCTAATTTTTTATTAATTCAATAAAAATTAAAGCACTCACACACGGCATGTAACAGTCAATAGTAATAATGTTCCTTCAGTTGTTTTCTGTAAGCACCTCACGAATATACTCCTTGTCCATGCACAACCATCCATAAGGGAGTCTCCCAACAAAACCACGCATGCAACAATAAGAACAATTCAGTAGTGTTTTGAGCATACATTCGGCTGAGTTGAGGCACATTCACGTAGAATAAATGCCAGCAACGAACAGTGAATAATGATTTCAAAACCTATTGCACTGGGAAATTAATTGCAGGAGCGGCGACAATGTGGTTTTTAGACGCATCTTTCGTTATGTACTCTAACCATCTTTATAGACTTTAAATAGATAATTAAGCAGGCAGGAATGAAAGTTCATGTAAAATTAATTATTTTAGAGTTTTTGTAAGAACTTAAGAGAGATATCTTTACCCTAATCTCTCTTTGCATGGAAGAGTATGGGATCACTAGTAACAAGCGTGCACTAGCATTGAAATTACGCTAGACATTTTGATAATCAATAGACATTTAATGCTGCAGGTCGATAACCACTGTAGCATATGCTGGAATTTGTTTTGCGTACATTTAACAATAGCTCAGCGGGTGGAGAACCTGAAATGTAAATGCATGACTGCCATTGTTGCGTGCGATTTTGATGTTTTCAAGGCTCTATTAGCGGCAGTTTTTCATCGACATGGCCTGCAAAGTACACAAATAAATATGCACATATCAATGTTGTCGCTCCATTTAATGGGCTTCGCATCGCCTTGCTATTTTATACTATTACACATCGCTGGCATTATTTTGCGTAAATATGCCTTGCCTCCGTCGATGGTACACCTGAAACATTGTTATTGTTGCTGTGTTCGTCAAGGGTTTGTTGGGAGGCTCTGTTAGGGACAGTTGTTCGTGGACAAGTACATAGTTAATTTGTGAGGTGCTTGAAGATTAAAACGTAATCAACTTTCCTGCTTTTGAATGTTACCCTGTAATTCTTTAAATTTTCAATGAATTTAGAAGAAATATCGATGCAATAGAATTTAGAATGCGAATGGGCTTGATACGAGCGAAGAGCTTGGAGTCTGCCTCTTTGAGATAATGTAAAGACACCCTCCTGGTTCTGACGGTCTATCCGAGAATGTAATGGGGTCGTTTACCATATTTTTTATTGCCGAATCTGATATAGTTTGTAAAAATAAAAAGACCCGTATTTTTCCACTTTTTGATCCGTAAATTATTTCTCGAGTTATAAGCGGCGAAAAACTAATGTTTTTAATCCTTACGGAAATTTGGGTGTGATGCAACCACTGACGCATATCGACTTCGTCCAATCGCAACTGAGCCCGCAAAGATCTTTCACCTTATCGCAATGGGGGGGTAGACACAGCTGACTCTGCCAATGGGAGCAGTTGCGACAGGATCTGTTCGAGTAGACCTTCCGAGAATCCCCCTCCACTCCCTTCCCTTCCCATAAGAGCAGTCAAGGAAGGGAGGAAAATGGCGTCAATGTTATCAAAGCAGCTTCTTCGGTGGGCGTCAACTTTCACTTATTTTAATTTTCGATTTATGAGTGAATGGTTGTGGTTAGAAGATTGATTTTTTCGCTAAAATTCTTTTTTCGTTTCCATCTAACGATTTCGTGTACAAAATTGCGATTTCGGTTCCGAGTAAACGCCCCATGACAAGGCGTGAAAAGTACACGAAGAAATTGGCATTTACTTTGTGTTGTGAATGTCCACCACTGATAGTATTGAACTCCTTATACCTAGGTAGGAACCTACTTCTTGCTGTTGTGTTGTTATATTGGGAGGCTCCGATACGGACAGCTGTTGCGTGGACAAGGATTAGTGCAGGTATTCCTCGACAACGACCCCCACATCCATTTTCTAGAGTCCTACACGGAGAGTACCAAGCGTTCACCGTTCTGAACAGCCTCTTAATCAAAACCTCTAATTTTTTAAACCTGAAAAACCGAACTTCACCTTAAAAACTTAAAAACCAAAATTTAATGACGTCGGAATGTCAATTTTTGTAATAGGTACATTTATATTCAAAGAGGTACATTTCTGAAATAAGTTTTGATGCTTATAAATATCTTTAAGTTCAAGGGTTCAGTGTCTTGAGGGTCACACGAGCAAGTGAACCGCCCGGTAATCCCAGACAGTTGAAATATACACGATATTGTGTGATGAAAACACGATTTTTGTGCGTTGAGAGCGTATTTGTGCGTGCCAACACACTTCCTGCTTCCATCTGGATCACGCACCCGTCGCTGTTCACAGGCCCGTTGTGAACTGCCCACTGAGTTGGGCGTATTGCATGGCCAGTGCTTGGCAAGGGGCGAAATGCCGTTAAATTGGTGTGAGCACAACTCGAGTGTGATCGCGGTGCCATTGGCCCTCTGCCAATGCCGTCTCTAATAGTTCTCCTCAAATCCCAAAGACAGCAGCATGTCTCACGCAGATAAATTAGATTAGAGAGATAGAGTGTCGTACTGATACATTCAAAATGGCATTTTTCCCCTGTACTATAAGAGAACAGAATAGTGGATCCACAAGTTAGTGTGATAGGTCCACTCCTGTTCCTTCTGTACATTAATGATATCATTAAGGTGGTAAAAAGTAAGCTTCGTCTATTTGCCGATGACGCAGTTGTGTACAGGGAAATTCTAAGCCCAAACGATAAGCAATATTTAAATGATGACCTACAAGCAATCGAAAATTGGTGTGATACATGGCAGTTAGATTTAAATTTTAAAACATTTGTAGTAATGAATTTTTGGAAAAAGAATAGTTTTCCTCCTAGCTCATACAAAATAAACAATAATGAAATAACAAACGTAGAATCCATTAAATATCTTGGAATAAGACTGACAAATGATCTTTCCTGGGGTAAACATATACGTGAAATAATTGGTCAAGCTAATCGTAAACTGGGTTTCATTAAAAGAGTACTGGGTAAATGTGACCATCATGTACGACAAATCAGCTACTTTTCCCTTGTTAGACCTCATTTGGAATATGTTGCCAGTGTATGGAATCCCTACGAAATCGGTCTAAATAACGAACTTGAACGTGTGCAGCGAAGATCGGCAAGATTTGTAAAGGGACGATACGATAATTATATTAGCGTAACCAGTCTATTAAATGAATTGAAATGGGAATCATTGTCAGATCGCAGGTTGAAATTTAGACTTAATCTCTTAAACAAATTCCAAGGCTATATTTTCAGTGATGATGTTAAAAATATTTTACCAACTTACTATGGCAGACTGGACCATGATCCTAAAATTAGAGAAATTGATTGCCGAACTGACCGATTCAAAATGTCCTTTTTCCCTCGCACAATTAGAGATACGAATAACGGTAAATATGTCCTATCGGAGAGTAGCAATGAATAGCATTGGTAGGTGCATGTTGGTATGAGTACTTAAAGCTAACCCTACTAACAGAATGTTTTTGCATGTTTGCTTAGCAATTTGTGTCTTTTTTTTAATAGTGTTGTTCTGACTACTATATTAATACTATTCCTTTTTTATGCATGATATGTAGTGCATGTTTGGTGAGCAATCACCCCCTGCCACACACCCTCGTGGTGGCTTGCAGGGTATTATGTAGATGAGATGTAGATGAATAGGGAGCATAGCAGAGGGATAGGTAGGGGAAATATTTTCGAGTATTCTGTAGTGCATGATGCATAGATTCAACCTTAAATACAATAGATACTAACAATCTGGTTGCATGAGACACTATAGTTGGTTGTTTGCATGCTAGTAGTGCATGCTTGGTGATCTTCACCCACTGCCACACACCATCGCGGTGGCTTGCAGGGTATCGTGCAGATGTAGATGTAGTCCGTGGCGTTGACAAGCTCCATAAAATGAGGAGTGGGTGAGTTCCAATATGATTCAGTGTTGTAGTTTACTTTAGTACTGAGAATTTTTACGAATATATACTAACGCCACTTTTCAAATCGACATCATGTGGGTAGTTTTTAAAATTTCATGTGTCAACTTCATATGTGTGTACCTATCGGTATATTCTACAACATTGGCAACACAATGCAGGCCATTAACGTACTGACTGACTGAGGAACAACTTACGCAATGTTATATTTTCATCTATTGTCAGGTCTGCGTGAGCAACCAAAGATTTTACGTACGTGACGCCGCTTTTTAAGTTATAAGATTTTTTTTTACATTTTGCTCATGTATTCTTTATTTAAAAATGTAGAGCTTGCGTATATGTGGAGATCAATTTCCATGGGTCCAAATGCAGAAGTTTTCTCCGAATAGAAACTTAAGTAAATACTTTATCGATGCAAATGGCATGTAACGCACTCTATGGACAAGGGAGGGAGTATGCAAATTTAAGACGATGTGCACAGATATGACTATTAAAATGAATGGTTTGTTGAACCGGAATGGCGAACTTACAGTTTTTTACCTTCTATATTGTGGTTAGTTTAGTAACCATTCCTAGTCGTCTGAGTAGCTTGATATCCGGTCATACGTTTTGAACAAAACAATTCATTGGTTTAATGTAATTTCTTTTGTTCAAATATTTGCACCCACCGTTGAAAATCAAAGGGGGCCTTCCGTTACTTTTAACAAGTAGGTACGCACAGCTTTTTCTCTCTCCAATGTTGCTCACCCGAGACCTTTCTTTTCCATTGCTCCCTTTCACTTTTCACTTGTAGGTATTCACCAGACATTTTGGATATTAATGATGGCTGCGAACACAAAACCGATCTCTCATCTGCCAAAGCAACTTTTCTGTGTGTGACAACAGATATCTTAGTGGCTCTGCTACATCGATAACAAAAGTTAGATGAAAATATCTCCGGCTGGTAAAATAATACGTCAATTTGCTAATCAACCACAGTTCACCTATATGTGAAGTGAAAGAAAGGGTACCGGCATTCGAGTTATGCTTGCTGATAATCCAAATGTTTCGAGCAAAAAAAAGATATTGCAACTGCAGCCTTCATCAGTTTCGTGACATCTCCTCCCTCAATAAGTGTGAGTTCCGGTCATGAAAACATTTGAAGGCGACAAGCGCGGCCAAGGGGCTAGACTACCACCATGCGAAGGAGGTCCTCGCCTTGGCGAAACCCACGGAGCGACACTCCTTCTCTATCGGCGCCTTCACTTGTTTCCACACCTATCCGCCCAGGTGCGTGTCCTTGCAGGCTGGCCACCATTCCGAGACCAAGCCCTTTGTCTGTCAGGAGGGATTGGCAGCCACTTCCACGGCATTACATCAGGTGGCGCGCGGGAGAGATTTTCGTTTGGGCGTTGGACGCGGCCACGGCGAACCTCCATCTTGGTTTTCCGAGTCTACGGCGTCCGTCGGGAAGGGCTCAGAGCGTATTTCAATGAAGCGATGTTTAAGGGGGGTGTGGGGGGCCCTTGTTCCCGGTCCTCAAACAAAAGACGTCGCCTCGAGCGCGGTGCGGGGGAGGGAAGTGGAGAGGTAGAACCTGAAAGGCTTCGAGCGTGATGGGGAGAGAAGGGGAGACTTCGCAGACGTGAATCAATGGTGAGCATCTTCTGAAATGGCGCTCTTGAGCAAGCACGAAGTGTGGTGCGCAGGGGGCAATGAATTGCTTCTGAGCGGCAGTGAGAACACAGTCTACGTCTACAGTACCCAAATAGAATGCCTTGGCACTTACGTAGGGGATTCGATGTCCCGAGGAAGGTGCGTTTCGAATAGGTGGGAGGTCAGAGCAGACGCCGAGGGCACGGGGAGGCGCATCGCAGGAGCGGAATCCAAAAAAAGCACGCCCGAACTCAAAAAGTGGTTTTTTCTAGCCAGGAGCTGAAAATTCGCATTAATATTCTCAAAAGACCTGTGCATGCGATGATGCAAAGCATTTTCCTTAGTGATCAACAGTCAACAATTGAGGTCAAAGTTGCACAAATGTGCAAAAATAGTCTACACTCAATTTTCTCTCGAAATCTTCAAAATCAAGTCCCGGCTGAACCTTTGTGGGTATCGAATTGGAATAAAAGGTGATGTAATTAGATGATACAGTTTATCATCATCTTTTTTATGTAGTCTACTTACATTTTTTATATTATTTACCAAAGAAATTAAACAAAATGGCGGACCCTCATTTTTTGCCATTTTTTAAAAATCTGTAGAGAAAAAGTAAATTGCATCTGCGAGCATCAAGGAGTAACTTATATGGGGAAACTCTAAAAAGCTTCCATAGTGAGAATCCGATGAGTTATGCTGCGACCGTTTGCGACGCCTAATTTCACATCAGTTTTTCGATCGCGCGGTCGAGTCTGGTCCAACCCGCCTGCAATGGCGGAAAAAATTACGCACTTTATCACGTGGAGTAAAGGTCTAAGAGGTACCGAAAGACTTCTTTCTTCGTGTGCACCGCGGAGCAGGGAGCTGATGAACAAGAATTCATCAGACATCGATTCCAGGTGCCATATTTGCATATACTGAGATTGTCCTGAGCTTCCGTCAATGCCATATTTACAAATTAGTGTACACTTTATGTTATGTGCGGTTGTTTAATCTCTGGAAGTGCATTCCAAGAGACGCGATGCTCTATGATCAATTAGACTTTGAAGTTTAACTTCACAGGTATCCTCTTAAATATTAACTTCACCTGGATAAGTAGCACTTTTTAGCCATCCGTATTCTTTCGTTTTTAGGATATAAATCATAACCATGATTTTCTGCTACTTTTCAAAGACCTATACACTGGTTCTTCGAGAGTTGCATGGAAATCATTAGCAATAGAGCATCTTCCTCGGACATAGTTGTTGGCATCAGGTCAGTTGTCTTCCACTTCTAAAGTACTCCTCTCGACCTAGTTGGTGCGGTCGTGATATTTTCTTTGAGGAGCTTGGAGGCTGCTTCATCTTCCTCTTCTCTTAAACTCATACCTAGAGGCCTCGAATGAAAGACTTGCCGCAGAATGAGACGTTCTCAGACTTTAAGTTTTCCTGCGCTGTTGTGTACTCTCGTAGTGAGTGCGAAAACTTTCCTCCGGACGTCCAGAAGTGCCTAATAAGGGTTGTATGCAATCATAAATTTGATTTTTAAAATAGTTCAAAGCACTAGGTGATTTCTTAATAATCTTTAATCGCTCGGATATACTTGCAGGACGGCGTTGAATAACCTGCAGGATTTCGCAGCAAATGTTCTGGAAAAACAGCATTTACCTTCTGCCATTCACCATAACGCATCACATATCTCTCTTTGTTCCGTGAGCTTCGTTCACACCGCGACGCATATCAATTAAGAAAGAACATCTTCACGTAATCACTTAAAACCTTAATATTCACTTTCAAATGCAAACTTTCTGTGAGACAATTGAACAAGTATTTTGTCTTCATACGAAATGTTTCTCTCCATTAGTATTTTACACATTTGTAAACATATGCTTACCATAAGAAACATTTTTTTCGGTCATTAACACCATCAACCCCTAAAAGAGAGCCAAAACTATTAGCTTAATGAGGGATATAGGCGAGTACAGTTTTATGCACATTCAAAAGGAAAAAAAATCGAAAAAGCGAATTGGCATGTCTTCAAATCGGACGGTTAATAAAAAAAGGATTTCATGATTAAAGACATGCCTTTTGACCTTAAAGACACCAGGATTCTACCCAGAACATTGCGATGAAGTGTACATCGGGGAGACAGGAAGGACTATGGAGGCGAGGGTAAAAAGGATCACCAACGCCACGGACGCGACGTCTGGCACAAATGGAAAACTCCGCCATCACAGCATCACCATGGACCACGGCATCAATTTCCATATGAGACAAAGGTGCTCGTCCGCTCCCATGGGAACTGCATGTTCGCATTGTTAAGGAGGCTATATTGAAATCCGACGAGAATGAAGGAATTGCAATCGAGACTTTCCCTTAGTGGCTCATGGAAACCGTTATTAAAACCGCTGGCCGGTTCAAAATCTAACGGCCGGCTTGTTGACCCTTCGATTCCCTTGACCACGCACAACAATGGTGAAGGTTGACTTTAAAATGAAAATCCATCATTTGCCTTTAAGAGGATGGAGAATCCGAGACGGACTTCGAAACGTCGTCGGCTTCCATCGAAATCTTATCTCCCGATGGAAGACCCGCGAAGACTTCTTTAAAAAAATGGAACTAAGAGCTACCATTAATGACTGCTTTAACAATATTTCACCTACCTATCCCTTTTCAACGCTGCCTATTATTTTCTCCTATGGTACAGGGGAGAAATGACATTTTAAATCTATTTTTATGACAATCTTTCTCTTTAGTCTTATTTATTAGGTCTAATGTAGCATAAGACGCTGGGGTTATTATATACACGTACCTATATATTGTGTACGTCCTTTTATGTGTTACCTATCCCTATTCCTTATTCTATCCTTGGTACATATATGTGTAACGCATGAAGCGAGCACACGAAAAGTATAGAAATATAAAAACATAAAAAGTGGGACACTCACATTTAAAACAGTTGAGGCTTTCAACTGCCTCTGCAGTCTTCGTCAGCCGGAGGAGAACTGAAGTGTGCGGAGAGGGTGTGAAGGAAGTTGGAGGGGAGGAAGAGGGTTGAGGGATGAGAGGGGGGGTGATTAATGCTGTTCATTCAATCCTGGCCTCTCGAATGCACGGAGAGCCCAAATAAAAGCAATCTCCCGAGTCCTGAACTCTATTTTGCTAGCATGGTCCGGTAGGGATTCGAGAATTGAGAGGGAAAAGCACTTGTCGAAAGGGAGGCTGTGGGAATCAGTGTGTTCAGGGACTGGAAATGATGAAAAGGTGGCGGATTTTGTGGAAGGTCGATGATTATTCATACGGGCTGCCAAGGGTGTAATGCATTCGCCAACGTAAAATGCGGGACAAGAATTACAGGTCAGAAGGTACACAACATTTTTGGACTGGCAAGTAGCTTGGGAGGAGGGGAAAGAAGTGATGAGGGGGTGTGGAGATGTAGGTGCGGACCGCATTAAAGGACAGGTTTTACATCTGGGACGATTGCATGGAGAAGGCCGTGGGGGAGGAGAATCAGAAGTGCGATTGAGAGGGTTCGTGGACTTGAGAATATTTTTTAAGTTCGGTGGCCGTCTGTAGGAAATGGAGGGGCAACGAGGCAGGAGAGAAGAAGAAGTGACGTCGCTGTTTTTCAGAATGGGAAAGAGGTCCTTAAGAATGGTTTTGAGTTTGTGGGAACCGGGGAAGAAAGTGGTGCAGAGAGGACTGAATCTTTCAAACCACTTTCTTCCCCGGTTCCCACTCTGCACTAAAGTAAAGTAACATCATTCTTTACCGTTTCGTCATATTTTCCTGGCAATCTTTTGATAAATCCTAGGATCCTGACAATCTTGTGTTGGCCGCATATTTCCCGGATGTGTCTTCCCCTCAAAAAATCTTTGGTGATTTTACCCTCAGGGTACCTTGTGGATTCAACTCTTTCAGTTATCGTTAGATGTTAGACGTTAAATGTATATTAAGAATTTCTGTGTAGTATGCTAGTTTTTATCAGATTAACAAAATTAGAGAGATAGATTGTTGTACAATTCGATTTATAATGTCATTTTTCCCGCGTTCCATAAGATAGCATAATAGGCAACATACAAAAGGGAGCGGTAGGAAAACTTATTGGTGTAGCCGGTAGGGCCCGAAGTTGAGGGATCTCCTTATCAGTAGTGGTGCCAAGTCGTATCACTTTGGGTTGGATAGTGGAGACACCAACGGTAGGGGAGAAACCCTCTCCGAATATCTTATGTCTATGTCGGAGTTCCATATGCACGGCAAAGATTAGGATCCACCTTTGAAAACAGTGTTAGGGCGGAAATGATAGATTTTGCACTCTGCACCAGTTTCTGGTGTTCAGGATTGATGGTCTGGGGAGATAATATCTTCAGACCACAGGAACATAATGGGGGCGTTTACTCGGAACCGAAATCGCAATTTTGTACACGAAATCGTTAGATGGAAACGAAAAAAGAATTTTAGTGAAAAAATTAATCTTCTAACCACAACCATTCACTCTTAAATCAAAAATTAAAATAACCAAAAGGCGTCACGCCCACCGAAAAAGCTGCTGTGATAACATTGACGTCATTTTCCTCCCGTCCTTGACTGCTTTCAGGGGAGAGGAAGGGAGTGGAGGGGGATTCTCGGAAGGTCTGCTCTCATAGATGCTGTCGCAATCATTCCCATTGGCCGAGTCAGCTGTGTCCCCCCATTGCGATAAGGCAAAGTAGCTTCGCGGGCTCAGTTCTGATTCGACGAAGTCGATATACGTCAGTGGTTGCACCACGCCCACTTTTCCGAAAGGGTTAAAAACATCAGTTTTTCGCCGCTTATAACTCGGGAAATAATTGTCGGATCAAAAAACGGAAAAATGCGGGTCTTTTTATTTTACAAACTCTATCATATTTGGTAATAAAAAAAATATGGTAAACGACCCCATTGGCACACTCTTAGAATCCAATCGCGGGCAGGTTAGATACAGGGACGCCCCAGGACTAACAACTGGGCACTCCATCGGGATAATGTGGGGGATGTCCTGGAGAGGTCACCTCAGTGCAAGTTTAGAAACGTAGATGAGATGGATGCTGTTGTTTATCGACAGAGAAGTAATATCTCATCCTATGAAAACAGCTGTCCCATAAAGACAAGGAAGGAGGGGCGTGAAATACCCTGGTTTTGGCACAGAATTGAATAGTCTCCGTAAGTAGATTACGAAACTCTTTATCAAAGCAAAGAAGACAAAAATGCCTCGGAGTTGGGAAAGCTACAGGGCCATCCCACGGAGGAACAAAAACAAAAGATTCTCCTCCTAGTTGTATTAATCTTTCGTTCCTGCCTTGCATATGACTATGTTCCAAAAGTCAGAAAGGTCATTAAGGTGGTTTTTGTACCTAAACCACGTAAGATAGATTACACAAGAGCTATCTGCTATCAAAGGATCAGTCCTAAGTATTTCTATTGAAGACACTAGAAATGAATGTTTACTGGTACATAACGATGGGCCTTTAATAAGACGCATGCGTACCAAAAGTGGATTTCGCTCCACAATGTTGCTGGCATGATTAAGGTTGTGCTGGACCGTTGGATGTCCGGTTTGAAGGCATTTCTTGGTGTCGGGAGAGTGCTTAAAAACACTACTTTCGATAAAATCTTCATCTTACCCATAAGACATGGAATCCATTCTCACGCTGTTATCTGGATTGGGTGCATGCTAAAACAACATACTTTCGTTGTCCTGAGGAATAGTTCGATGAAGGTAGCCGTGACACGAGGCTGCTCTCAGAGAGGAGTATCATCACCACTCCTATGCAACATGGCGGTCGACAGTCTTCTTTCAAGACAAACTAAGACTGGAGCGTACACTTTGGGTACACAGATGATGAGAGCTATACCTATCACTGGAAAGTATCTGGATATTGTCTCCAGACTCATACAGAAAGCCCTGTAAATGGCAATGGGTTGGTGTGCTGAAATTAGGGCTCACGGTGAATCCGGAAAAGACCAAGCTAGAATTGTTTACCGATGGAAGGAATATGAAGGGCTGCAGACTTCTCTCTCTCTCTGCAGGGCAAGGCTCTACGGCCTCGACTCTCATTTCAGTTCCTTGCTGTTACATTAAATTGGCGGATCATCTTGAGGCAACAGCAAGATAAGCCTGCTCGTCGTCATGGATGTGTGGCCAGATCCTTGGAAAATCATGGTCACTTAAACCAAAAGTCATTAACTGGATATATACGGCAGGCATTAAACTTAGTTTTATGCACTGATCTATAGTCTGGTCTATAGTTGGCCCGGCAGAAAACAGTCAGGAATAACCTTAACCGCCTACAAGACGTGCATGGGATTCCAGGGGCAATGAGAACAACCCCAAACTTGACGCTAGAAACTCTACCAATGGATGGATGGATTTATGTGGCTGTGGAGATTGAGGAAAGGATATTTGCTTGGAGTCTTAAATGTGTGGGACAATGGTATGACAATGGAAGTTCTCTTGGTCATAGACTGAGCTCACGAAGTTGAGCCCCAGACTTGAGATGGGCAGTGACGGAATGATAGCAAGGTTAAACCTATCACGCCTTCATTCCAAGACCCTTTTCCCTGATACATCTACGTAATACCCTGAAAGCCACCAAAAAGGTGTGTGAGTGATAGGGAACAGAGGACTGATAAAGAAGGAAATTAGCATCATGTGGGGGGGGGGGCGATGTATGGCAAACGGATGGCTCCAGGAAAGATCAAAGAGCTGGAGCAGGGTTATACATATACAGGCTATAGCACACCAAATTAGCTCTCAATCGCTCTGGGAAATCTCTCGCTTACGATATTCCTATCCCGAGGTACATGCAATACACATCTGCGCGTATTCTAGCAAAGAGACTGGGAATTTTAACTCTGATTGCCCTGATTTTCAGGCTACTCTAGAAAATCCTGATATCACCAAGGTGCAAACCACTGCTGTGGCATGAGTGTCGAGAGGCAGTCAACGCGATAGGTGGATGCGGCAGGGTGAAACTCTTCTGGGCGCCGCCCTGGGGCGTGTTAGCATACCTCTTCGGCCTCATTCACTAATTGTTACCGAGAATTCGGAAGCGGAAGCCACCGAGACCGTGGGCTCCGTCACCGAGACTTTCTGACGCGATTCAGACATCAGCGTCAGTGTGTTAAATCGGAGATGGCTGAAGTTACGAAGAGCTACGTCACGGATATCATGATGCAGTTTCTCCTATCCAATGAAGAATTCCAACAGGCATTTGTTTTTATCAAAAAAAAATGGACCGCGAAGGTAAGTGAGCACTTTGTTAGCATTTTTAAAGACATTATTAGAAGAAATGTGCAAATCGATAAATTTTATCACTTCAGTTAGACATAAAGTATTAGGTATATTAATTATGGCATGACGTTGGGCTTTCATATTTAAGGGTATTAAAAACAGTTACCATAACATCAAAACAGCACTCTCTTTGATTAGGTGAATATCTGTTGGTTTTTCTCAGATAATTGGGTAATCAGGTGGATCTGTTGGGTAGTTAATGTTAGGTAATACACTTATGATCACTGCGAGTTTTTGATGGGCTATCATTTTAGTCCCTAGGTAAACGTTAAAATTAATTTTTTATCAATATTATCATGTAGTTGAAAGGTGAGATGCAATGATTGTTTTAGCATTATCTTCGTCCAAATTATTTATGTTACGAGAGTTTCTAAGGATTATTTGCATTGTTGTTCTTGGCCTCTTACTATTAATGAGCATTTGAAAAAAACTTAAATAATCGTTATTCTCTGCTGTAGATATTGATGTGATGATGGGTTGGCGGAAATCAGAGGAGTGCGTTGAACAACGGGAGGTGATAATGGGTGCTTTCCATTCAAGCGACTCATGCGTCGTCTTGAGTTAACTCGCGGCAACTCAAGTCGACTTGTGCCTTCACGAATGGAAAGCAAGTTTCAGATGCGCAGTAGCTGATGCGCTAAGGACTTTCACGGGGACTCGTGATTGGTGCGTTTTTGTGGGGAGGAAATCAGGAGCTTCCTTCTATTTGACTTATTGTTAGCAGTGCAAATCTTGCTATAGCAAGATCGTTACCAATGAACAGAAAAATGAGTTGTAGGATGATTAATTAAGAAAATACTTGACTTAAACATTTGTTCTGATTTATCGGTTATTTTCAATATTCGTCTTGCAGGAGTATTGTGATTTAGAGCTTGCGCCGTCCTTCTTTCTTTTTTCAATAACTCACCATTACCGGTGTGTCACCGTGTGTCGACTCGCGTTTGACACAACAGCCGCACACACTGATTGGAAAGCACTACACGCGACACAAGTTGACTTGTGTCGACTTGCGTCGATGATTGGAAAGCACCCAACGTAGTTCTTGGTAGATCACCCTGGGATTGGCCAACAACAGCTTCACGAGTCGGAAGGAGCCACAAGGAAGATTGTGGACGACTTTGGAAGCAATTTAAACGCCTGTGGTGCAAGGGCCCGTAAAACCAAGGAGAAGTGGATCAAGGTAACATTCATCTCGCATACGCACGTCTTTTACCCGTAACTCTGTCTCTTGCTAGAATATACCTACGATGATCTACACATCTATCATGAAGTCAGCTGCAATGAAGATTACTCGACCATTAAAACATTAAAATTATTTCTCATAATGTGTGTATAAACAGTGAGAGCATGAGAATACGGCTATTAATTTAAGGTAGTGCTCATTCGTTAGACATCATGTGTGGAAAAAAACCCATAGGGTTTTTGGGGGGATTGTCATATTACTTAATTATGAATGCCTTAGGAATAACAGTGTAATAAAAGGTTTGGGTGTGATATTGATGACTGAGCTAGAATTGGAAAACCATATCGATATGGTACGTAAAAGAGCAAATCCACTTCTTTGATTTCATTTTTGATTTACTATGGACTTAACAGGTATTTCAGTGCTTTAAATATTATTTTCATCAATTATTTTGTCAATACTACAATGCAGAAGTTGTATATGGTCACCAAATCTCTCATACCACAATGTGCATATAGAAATTGTTCAAATGAGATTCATTCGTTTGTGTCATATCTCCTTATTGAAAAGCATGTTTTTAACTCAATTGTGTTGTGCGTTGTCTTCATATTATGCACTTACTTACAATGTAATTTGGTAGCTACCCTTACTTTCCTGTATATACACATACGTGTCCAATGAATAAATAAATGATGTGGCATTTTGCATGCAACTCGCAGGTGTGGCAGGGCTGGCGTTGCGGCTGTCAGGATTAAAATCCACGCGGGTGGTACCGGGAGAGGCCCCTTACTGTTAAGTGACGGCCCACCCGCCCCTAGAGGATCCTGCTGGGCATTCTGGGCCTCAGTAGAGATCCTTGAAGTGCATTTTTCTATCATTCGTGTGAAAACCCTATTCCTTATGGCTATAGATTGAATTCATGAGTTACCTTAACTTCAGAAGTAGTATGGAAATAAAAATGACTTGGTGTATTCCACACCTTTTATTGCAAGAACCGTCCGCGGTTTCGACGGCTAGAGTGCCATTATCAAGGCAAGTGAACTGTATGAACTGTGTGCCTTGATAATGACGCTCTAGCCTTCGAAACCGCGGTCGGTTCTTGCAATAAAAGGTGTGGAATATACCAAGTTATTTTTATTTCCATACTACATCCATACTGCCGCGGTCCTACATCCATCATGAAGGATGAATTAATGTGAGTGAGGTTTTCAATAGCAAGGAGCCGAAATGTGGGTTTTCCACTGAAACTTGCGAGAAAAATGTGCAACGTTTTTGAAAAAAACTACAATTGAAGTTTCATTATTTATTAATAACTATGTTGATCATTTATAATTTCATAAAGAAAAAAACAAACCGTTTGTTTTAACTTGTGGCAAGATGCTGTCCAACAAGAGAAAGAAAACGAGGAATTACGCTCATGCAGTAAAGTCGTTTGTCAAATCAAGGAGTTTTCAGGGCGTTGCTGTTAGCGTGTTTT
This sequence comes from Platycnemis pennipes, assembly GCA_933228895.1. Classification (NCBI taxonomy): domain Eukaryota; kingdom Metazoa; phylum Arthropoda; class Insecta; order Odonata; family Platycnemididae; genus Platycnemis; species Platycnemis pennipes. Next base: position 7,861,965 of record OW121852.1, read on the forward strand.
TTTTCCATTAAGGATCAAATTCGATTGAATGGGTGATAATCCGATGGATCGTCAAGTTATTAATTTACTAATAGCTTTAGAACAACAAATATACCTCTAATTGTCGAAGAGCTGGTCCATTCATCCCCAGGTGTCGACCAACCATTGACTCCGAACCGAGGATATTCTCTGGCAGCAACCTCCCATCTGCAAAATGCGTCTTTCTGTACCGCGTGGGGGCGCCTTGAGGCCAGAGGACATCTGGGCCGTCCTCTAAGCCTCGATCCCCGAACTCTCTTTGGTCGATCTCGGCCCTCGATCCAAAAGGCAAGCACTGCGGGCGAATCGCCTTGAGCTGCGGCCAAACACCAGCGCCGTCGTTGGCTGACCGTGGAAGCAGTCCGCTCGAAGTGAGATCTTGAGGACTGATGCGCGGCGTCCAGCGGCAAATGTCGGACTGTTCCAGAGATTCAGCGATCGGTAATGCCAGCTTCCTTCCATGGTGGATTGCCGCTCCCACATCCAGGAGTATGAGTGCGCAAAGCGTGTTGCATGTGAACGCGATCTCCTGGCATGACTGTGGCACGGTAGGCGTCCTCGCCACTGTTCGGCAAACCGCGAATCCTCGCAGTAACTAAAGTCACCTGACGCACATAATCGCAGATAAAACGGACTCGCCGAAGATCCAAGCCTCAGCGGCGAGAATCGTTTCATTAAGCACGCCTCGTCCTGGGGACGAAGTCACTAAATGGCTCCAGAAGACGATCAGGAATCGCATGCGAGTCACTGGTGTCACATCTTCAGGTATCTGAAGCTGCTGTCCACGTTGTCGTCTTCGTCGAGGTCAGAGAAGGTGGGGAAGGGGTCGATGACGCCCCTGGACAGCAGGTCGTGGAGGTGCGGGCGCATGCGGGAGTGGATGTACAGCTCGCCCATGGGGTCCCGGCCGTACGCCACGGACGTGGCGAACGCCGCTGCGAACACTCCGCAATCGACGCCGTTGGGTTGGGCCTGCACCGGGTGGAACACCACTTGCCGGCGCCAGCGCGTACCGGGATACAGGCGCCGCAGGAACTCCTCCTGGTCCTGGGTCAGAGTCCGCGCGTTCAGGCTGTCGTAGACGTGGAGAAGCGCGCCGTCGTGGTACACGCAGATCCAGTGCGTGATGTCCTCGGCGTGCTCGAGGGCCCGGCCCGGAAGGATCTGCAAGTGTTCCTGAGTGCGCACCGGCTTGATGAACTCCATGGCGCCGATGAAGAACACGTTCCGTGGGTTGAAGTCCGTGAACGCGGAGAGGATCTCCTGGAACTTGTTGATGTGCTCCCCGCTGAGGAGTTCTCCGTTGAGGATCTCGGCCAGCTCTGCGTCCGAAAGGGGAGGGCCCAGCTCCTCAGCGTCCTCCTCTTCCCTCGCAGACGACATCTACTGGGTGTCCTACAAGGAGCAGTGTTCGGTCAGAGCCAGTACACACTTGTAAAGAGAGCACCTCTGGCTGGCCATTCGCACGCACTGCGCTATTCACCGACAGATGGACATTTGTCGCTCATTCCCGTAGCTCAAACAGCATTAGTGCTGTTTCTCATTCCCGTATCCAATCGTTCTGAGCTCACGGTCATCTCTCGTGATGACAGTGGTAGGGATGGCTATGTTTAGAGTACCGCTGGAGACTAGGAAAGAGCGAATCACCTTGTCATTTGAGAAATTTTGTGCCATGTCATCCAGATTTGCATAGAATCTTTAGGCAATAATTCAACAGAGATATTTGATCATAGCAGAGAATTGTGCATGGATACTCGAAATATTAGCGTGAGCCATCGATCACTTGAATTCGCTGTGTAGAAAAGCATGGTAACACAACTTTGACTCGAATGAGGTTTTTTTCCTGCAACCAATTCGTGACCCTCATTTTGAAATAAAAAATACCTCAAAGATGCACAATTGTGTAGTGCTATTTACGGATCAATTCGTCAGCACTAGTTTTGGTTTGCCAGACCATTCGGCGATAAAGCATCGTTTCTTCAAATAGTGTGAAAACTGCAAAAATATGCCTCCATTGATGGTTGACCAATGAATTGATGTTGTCACGCAATAAACAACACTTCATCAGACCGACACCATTCAGTTCAAAAAGGATGGCATTGGAGAACAGAGAGGCAAGTTGTGACAATTACGTGATTCCGTCTGTTTTACCAGCGATATGGATTCCGAGCGTTCCCTTAATTTCATAGACCTGCCAAGTTCAACGGAGAACGATATTTTAGCCTGTGTCCTTTTCCATAAATCAAGTTTTAATAATGGCTACTCTATCTCGACAGATTCCAGACATTGCATCACTCACAGGCTAATGCCTTTGCAATCATTGGTTCGTCGCCTGCTGATTATACCAAAGGGTTATTTCACAGCAGAACACTATTATAACAAAGAACCATGGACAATGTTTACCTTACCAGCTTAGTTGATGAACTAATATTTAAAAAACAGAAAAGGTTGGCTGTTTTTAATGTGCCTATCCGATCGCGTCCCAACCTCTGACAACCTCTGACCTTTTTAACTACACATATAGAATAGATTTTCCATAAAACTTTTAAAACTTTACCCAACGGAAGTTTTCAAGTGGGTTTTAAACCCCGAGTGACTCAAAATATATTTGTGAGGTGCAATGATACATTCCACGCAGTGAATGAAATTAGGATCTACATCAATATGGAATCACAGATGGAACAAACGTCGGACTGGCGTCCAAATCAAAAGTTAATGAACATTTAAAGCCAATATAATTATGACGCAATAGTAATTTCGATACAAATTTGGTGGAAACTGACCATAAATATGATTTTTATGACAATTTTTTCTCTATTTGTCGAGAGAGTGGTTCTGGGCTGCAAGGTTCAGTGAGTCAAAGAGCTGCCATTGCTGCCAGTCATATAAATGGCAATGTGGAACCGAGTGAACGAATATAAGAGATACGGAAATTTAATAGTACGACTATCCAAGAAAGAAAGCCAAAGGCAAATATAAAAGTAGAAGATCATCAACTGGAACAGCTGAAGCATTTCACTTCGATATTCTTTTTTGCGTTGTCAGACCCTCTCCACAAAAGATGTTCACCGTAGTAATACGTTGGCAAAAGAGATGTTTTCTAACAGAGGATAATTATGACAGGGTGAATATGCGAAAAAATGATGGGTGGATTTTTTCCGTATGAGCATGGCGTTCTGTGGCTATGGAAAGTAAAACATTGGAGAAGAGGGATCTTAGGTGTTTAAGATTGGAACCTAGAACCGTAGAAGAAGGTTCAAATGGACGGAGAGAAAAAGAAAAATAGGGAGCATCGTTGGGCATAAAAAAATTACTGGAAGTAATTAGGGAGAAGTAGAGCAAGCGTATAGACCGAGTATTTCATGAGATGGTTTATTGCAGACTGTCAGAGAGGGAAAGGTGGAAAGGATAGGATAGGTCTTGTGGGAATATGTAGGTGATGAGAAACACAAGGAACGTCACAACGGACTGAGGAAACAAATGTTCTTAAGCATTAAAATGTAGATATGGGCCATGGAACAATACTTAGAGTTGTGGAAATCGCAACACAATGAATAATGAATGAATATTATTATCACGTGCCAAATTTTCATTACTAAAGTATTTAGAAAGTTACGTATTTAGTACTTACGTTTTCTTCAGATGAAGATCACTCGTGTATATAATATACTCTTGGACTGCAGACTTCATTGTTTTGGATAAAAGGTAAACAAATTCGTTGCTATTTAACTTTTCTTCCAAAAAGTAAACACATTGCTTAACCTCTTAATGCCAGTAGGTTCATCCCTGTTTGATTTATCTCACTGTGGTACTTTCTGCAATAAATGAGCTACTGAAATAAACATTTTCGCGGTTAAATTTATTAGAATCAAAACAATCTAATATTTAACCTAGGTTACTATAGCCTTGATCTTATCATTTTAGACAGAAAACATTTGGAGTGCCTAACTTTTACATGCCTTCAAAAAGACGCTACTAAGCATTTTAAATTATGTAAATATTTCAGAATAATCTTTCCTCAATGCTAACCCTGAACATAAAATCCAAATCCTCGTCAGTATACTTCATGGTGTTATTTTCTTTCATTTGTCACGTTTTTGCTATCCAAAGCTGCGAATGAAATACATTTTTCAATAATTAGTGTGAATTATTGTTTCACTATGTGAATTAACCACACTTTGAATACTTAGGAGCCTCAAGTGGGTGGGTACATCTTGACGATGTAGTACAAGATCAACAAGGAGAAGTGCAAACGAATTTTCTAGAATGGAAAAAGTTAAAATTCATGAGCGTTGTGGTTGGTGGAGAAAGAAGTGAAAAGAAATACTTTGGGAACAGGAATTACTGCGGTGGATATTAACTGAAATCACTTAGAAAAAAATTGATTTGAGGCGTACGCGATGGTTCCATTAAATAGGTCATTGAACCAGATACTCCTTGGGTATGACAACGAGACATTGACAAATACGCATAGACGGCGTAATAGCTTAATGCCGCTTGGTCTTCAGTGGAGACACATATTCCATTAATGATCGGGCTTCTTGGGGTATGCACTCCGATTACGACAACCGCGTAGCAGATTTTAGGTTGACCTCCAGAGGTACACCGTAATAAAAGTAATTTCACCCATTGAATGGAATGGAAGATGTAACGAGGATATAAGAAGTAGATACTACTACTCTAGAATATGTATTTACTTTATACATATTCTCTCAAGTGTTCACGTTGAAAGTAGGAGATGTAGGAGACCCTCGAACGTAGAAATACAAGCAGTCATTTTCAATTATTCATTCATCTTTCCCGGATGTTCACGTGAGAGTCCAGTTCTTTTTGAGTTTTTTTTATAGATCGTTGACAACGACAGAAAAACCTACAGAACATACGCAGTTTGCCAGGGCACCGCTGTTTCGGGCGCTTCAACTTTCTCAGCGCCTTCCCTCAGTTGAACCTCTTTAGGAGAAATGCTTTCGGGGGAAGAAACTAGTATGACTTAAAGTTGCAGGCTTAATTTTATGGAACTCACTTATGAAAGAAAAGAAATCACAAGTTGGTGCGTTCCACACTATTTTATTTCCATCGAACATGGTTTCGACACATATAACGTCATCATCAATGCCTTAATACCACCAATGACATTGTATGTGTCGAAACCAGGGTCGATAGCAAAATAAAGTAGTGTGGAATGTAGGTACTTACCAACTTGTGATTTCTTTCCAAAAATACTAATCTTTTGCACGTTTCTTCTAATTAGTTTTTCCAAGGTAATTTCATTTTGCATCCGGAATCTTCTCTTTCTAGCAATTCTTCCTAACCGACGTTCACTCTCCGACCATTTTGTCTCGACATCAATTGAGATATGAAGAAATATGGGTAACTGATTATTAATGTCAATATTTCATCGCAATGCTCCTGTTCCACCAAATATGAACTTTTTACTACTTGCATTTACTTCAACCTTTTTATCATTAATGCCAAATGCATGCAGTAAAAGTCTGAATGTGTTCACTGAAAATATGTACGCATTGCGTCTTCCCCTGAACCAACACTATACAACTATAGTTAAACTGATTATGGTAATTTTACCATGAGAGTTATAGACGTATGGCCAAAGGGGCTATAAAATGAGATAGTTGCAGGCGTCATTTTGTGGAAGCGCATATTCGGAATGAAATGATTTACTACGTTTATTAGGTAGTGAGGTTAATATATTTGTGTGGAAAAACCTAGTAAATCTTTTCATGGAGACCTTAGAATTTCCTATAGAGATTTATAGAAAATCTTACAATCACGTTCTATTGCGAATAAAGTGGAATTATTCAAGATGAATTGTAATTTAAACATTTTCACGGAAAATGAATGAATTTATTGGGTGAAAGAACTCTATATTGTACCATAGTATTTTTCCAAAGGATACTGGAGCTTTGTGATTGGACATTAAGAACATTCAAAGTGCTAAGTGTACGATGTTTTGATAGAATTCAAATCGAGGATTGTCTTAACCGTTACAATAAAAAATATTTACGAAAACAAATTGCGACACTTCGATTAATTTTTGGAGAAATGCACGGATTATAGTCAATGTTAATGTTGAGCTGATGCTGGAAGTTAATTATTGTGACCACCTATGTACTTTATCGTTTCCAATATTTCGCATTTTCTCGTAAATGTGAGAAATGAAATATTGAAGGGATGTGAGGATACAGATTTTTATGTGATAAATTTTAATAGAAAACACCAGATTGTATTGTATTGTCAACCCTCAATTATTATGCGTTCTCTCAAAAGTAGAGATCCTTTTTTTATACAAACGTCTTGATTACGTGAAAAGGATTTAGACGAGTGTTGCAACTTTGTCTCGTTTGTTGTCTATGGAATGAAATTACTTAAGCAGTGCACATTGCACACTGGGTCTACCATTAGATATAGAGGCTTGCTGCGAGATAGGCGAGTTTACTTGTCGAATAAGCAGTCGTGGACGAAATTCTGCAATACTCCGAAGTATTCATCTTTCTTTAGGACTTTCAAATTATGCAGGAGCATTTGAAGGTGTCGTAACTCGGCGATGAGAGGCCGCCAACATGTAGGCCATTTTCACTCACACAGACCGGCAGTACCCAAGGTGAGTACAATAGGTAGATGGAATGATAGGGATGAGGTTTGAAAACGGAGGCATTGCCTGCTTGTGCTGTTTTACCTTAGGCGGAAATACAGGCAAACGTTTTTGGGTTCATCCACTTTTTAAAATATAATAACTATGACATAAAAATTAATTTTGTAATAAAAATATCCTTGCCTATTTTATGTTGTTCTTTCTTTCCCATTTCGACGGAATCTTCGTCCAAAAATGTAAACACCTCTCTCCAGGCATTTTCCTTTTCAAGCTTATCTTTGAAGCAGTCCGCGGTTTTGTCCAAGGCCTGCTCTCCACCAACTTAGTGAACGTCACCAGGTCGTACTTGCTCATCTTCAAGAAAGAAAACGTCAACTTGATGGGATTTCGGCTCCGTACGCTTTTGAAATAACGAGCAGACTGAATTTTGAACCTATTTCCTCACCGACACAGGCACAATCGGTAGGTATGAGTGTAAAAGTGCTCAATTAAAAACATTGAAACCGACAGCTGGTGCCGGCTTCAAATTTGTCGAGTTCATCGCCGGCTGCCGTTGCCGGTGCATATAGTGCCCGGCCGCACACATCTCGCCTGTCACTCTGCCGTTTGAATGACATTGCACCCGGCGCCAGTGCCGACACCGGTTTTGCCGGTGGATGTGAAATCGGCCTTAGCCCCCCCATCACCCATTGCACTACACACTACACAACATTTACTTTAAAGGCTGTGGGACTGCGATGTGGAAGGCAAGGAGAAACCACCACACTATTACCCCAAGGCGTAGCAACTACCCTCTTTTGACTCTTTCATTTTCATCAAGACGTGATGGAACCCTCTCGAGTAAAATATTCCGATGGTGAAATAGTCCCCCAGTTCGGATAATAGTTCGGATCTCCGGGCGGGGACTACCCGAGATAGTGCATCCGTCAAGTGTGATAAGCTATTTAGGATAGAAAAACTTGGAACGCTACAGAACCGTGGAAGATTGGAGAACCTGAAGGTAGAAATGCGGAGATTGGACCTCAATATATAAGGAATTTATCGAACTGAAGTAGTCCATTTAGAGAGACTTCTGGAATGGAAGCTACAGGAGTATTCACACAGGGTCACTGAATGGTGACCTTGGACTAGATATAATGCTCAGGAAGAATACAGGAAGGGGTGTGATAACTCTTCACCACCAATCTCCTTTCGCTATACTGCGAAAGGAGATTGGTGGTGAAGATCGAGTCCAAACTTACAGATACCGTAGTGGAGTACGGTGCTTACGACCGACTACGAAGATGCAGAAATCGAAGACGTCTCTGATGATGTCACGGAAATAGTAAGGAAGGTAGGAGGAGAAGGAAAACTAACAATTTAAGGAGAAAAATGGAACCCTATCATTGGTGAAATTACACAAAGGAAGCATAACTGGAAAATATTAAATAGGTAGGTAATCGAAATGAGAGAGCAGAAACACTTAAAGAATTCTGCACACAACACAAGCTATTGGTGACAAATACTGTTTAAAAACCAAAAATAGAGAAGATGTATGTAGTAGATAATAGAGGCCAAGACTTTGTGGAATGCCATACTATTAAAATGAAAAGACAAACTTTAGCTATCCACAGGTTAGAAAAATTTATTCCGACATGTTGCGCTACGCTGTAGCATCTTCAGGAACATGTGAGCAGACACATGTTCCTGAAGATGCGTGTTGCAAAACATGTCGGAATAAATTTTTCTAACCTGTGGATAGCTAAAGTTTGTCTTTTCATTTTAATAGAGAAAATATACCTGAAAAATGCAATGAGACAGAAGAGGATTTCAAAATGACTACATTATAGTTAAGCAGAGATTCAGAAACCAGGTGAAGCGCTAAATCAAAGGGTAGATAAATACAGTATCCCCAACCTGATGATGATGAATTGCAAATTGATATTGAAAAACTGATTAATACAATGTATGATATTTGTACTGTAGAAAAATCGAAAGAGACTCATCACTAGCAGGAATTTCAAAAAGCAGTAAAAACTAAGATGGAAGAGGACCTGACTGAAAAATCATTGGAAGAGAGTGGAAGAAACGGGGTACATGAAAATTCACAAGAAGTTCTAGGGAGAAGAGAATGGGGGCGTTTACTCGGAACCGGAATCGCAATTTTTTACACGATATCGTTAGATGGAAACGAAAAAAGAAATTTAGTGAAAACATTAATCTTCTAACCACAACCATTCACTCATAAATCAAAAATTAAAATAAGCAAAAGGTGACGCCCACCGAAAAAGCTGCTGTGATAACATTGACGTCATTTTCCTCCCGTCCTTGACAGCTTTTAGGGGAAGGGAAGGGAGTTGAGAGGGGTTCTCGGAAGGTCTGCTCGCACAGATACTGTCGTAACTGCTCCTATTGGTAGAGTCAGCTGTGTCCCCCCCTTTGCGATAAGGCGAAGTAGCTTCGCGGGCACAGTTGTGATTGGACGAAGTCGATATACGTCAGAGGTTGCACCACACCCACTTTTCCGAAAGGGTTAAAAACATCAGTTTTTCGGCGCTTATAACTCGAGAAATAATTGACGGATCAAAAAACGGAAAAATACGGGTGTTTTTATTTTACAAACCTCTATCAGATTCGGCAATAAAAAATATGGTAAACGACCCCATTGTTCAAGAAGAAGCACTAGTTCATATAAAAAGTCTTATAATTCAAAGAAGAGAGAAAAGATGCATAAATGTAGAAAATGAAGAAGGGAAACTCTGCTACTAAGGAATTAAGGGTGAGATAAACAGTAAAGCAAAAATTGCTAGAGTAATGTGGATGATGGATCCAAGTAAAGATGTACAAAGCAAACTCGAAAGTGGAAATTGCGTATGTGGTGGCAGGGAATCAAATCAAAAAAATGTCCGTTAAATTTTACGTCATTAGGGAAAAGAATAAAGAACTTTAAATTGATGAGAAAGATAAAGCGAAGAGATGGAAAGAATATTTGGTGTAGTTATGCAGCGGAAGCAATCTCAGTGCAAATGTACCTCATCGAATGGAAAAATAAAGTTGAAAAAGACGATCGAATAGGAGCCATCATCCTAAAATAAGAATTTGAAGCAGCAGTAAGGGACCTGCAAAAGAATAGGGCTTATGGAATTCATGATATTCTTGTAGAACTAATTGAAAAAATGCTGAGGAGAAGACATTAGTCCATTTGTACAATACCATCAGTGGCATGTATTCAACAACAGCAGAGATACCCATGGATGCACTTCGAGAAGAACATCATCATTCCTATTCACAAATGAAGAGGGACAATAACTGTAAAAATTTAGGGCCTGTAACAGTAAAAGCCTGACTACTAATACCTCAAAGATACTAACAAGAATTATGAATAGAAGATTAGAAGGAATTGCTGAGGAAATCCTGGGCGAAAACCAATTTGGGTTCAGAAAAAAACAAGGGTGAGAGAAGAGAAGGAATTTTGGCACTCAGGCTTCTTAGAGAGAATAGAATGGAAATTTACCAGTGATCGTTGTGTTTGAAGATTTGGAAAAGGAATTTGACAGCATGAATTGAAATTTACTAAAAAGGATTATGAAGGAAATTGGAGTGTCATACAGCGACCGAATAATTATCTTGAGTTTGAATAAAAACCAGGGGATTGTGATCAAATCAAAACCCAGCAGTAGAGAAGCAAGCATAAAGAAAGGAGTGAGACAAGGCTGTCTTCCGTACTATTCAATGTCTACATCGAGAAAGCCACCCAAGAAATCATATAAAATCTTTGGGAGTGAATATCCATGGGGAGCAATTCAGCATGCTGCGATTAGTCGAAGACAAAGCAGTCGAGGCAGAAACAGAAGGAGATTTAAAGAAGACACTAGTGTCGGGTATTACTTCGTTTCCGAGGGAATAAGCACTCAACCCTGAACATGTAACACATGAATACATTTCAACAATTATAAGGCACATACACAACATCCTTCCCATAATTGACAACATGGGATAATCAACATCGGCGTATGCACAATAAGCACATTTTGTCCGTGAATTCAAGCTGTGAACTTCTTGCCCCACTCGGTCACAGTCTCCTGATTATGTAGCCATGTTCCTGCATCCCCTTGCGTTATCTATAGTTACTTCAGAGCGTTCGGCGTTGTTTAATTACCTTCAACACCTATTTGCCTGTTCGGCGTTGCAAATGTTTATTTTTGCAGATTTTAGTTTTGTGCCTGACTCTTTGCTAATTATACTGCTCTGCTTTTTGTATTCCTATTACCAAAATAGTTTATTTTTAAGAATAACTCTTGTTTTTGCACGGAATGGGTTTGTTTTTGCTGAACTGTGTCTTTGAACTGGCTGTGAGAGTTATCGACTGCGTGTAACACTAAATTTCTAACTTGCCAGTTTCACGTAAGCACTTCTTGGCTCTCTTCAGTGTCTGAAAGTGAACTACTTATTCAGTGCTGTTTCGCATAACTCCACGATTGCTTGGTATCTTTTTTGTGATTTTCGCGCAAAACTCGTATTTGAGTGCAATCGTGAAAATGTCTCCTCCCGAGGTTGATGGTGGCGTCGGCACCTCATGGAATGAATGAACATTTGTGTGGTTCCTAATTTTAACCCTGAAGATTACGAGCACTTTAAAGATCAGTTAATGTTTTTCTTTGAAGGGCACAAAGTGGTTTCAGCCAGCCAAAAACGATCTCCGTTTTTCTTTCCTGCACCGGAGCTCATACTCTTACCAAGAAACTTGGTGCTTCCGACCGGCCAGGCGCGAAAAGCTTTGATGAACTTGCTTCTATTATGTCCAGTCATTTATTCCGACTGCGCGTGTTTGGGTCAAGAGAGCAGATTTGACGATCGTGTCCAGACGAGAGCCATTTAAGGACTTTTTAGCAGATCTCCTTCAACCGGCCGATAATTGGAAATTGGAGGACCTAGATCAAGTTTTATAAAGGCAAGTGCTTCGAGGAATGAGCACATTGGGCCTCCTCAAAGAACAGCTTTTTTTCGCCAAAATACGATGACCTAAACCTCAAGGTTACCGTTGTCCGAGCGACCGCTTCAGAACAGGCCAGGCAGTAGCCAACTAAATAGTGCTCCCCGAGGCGAATGTATTCTCTGTAAATTCTTGTGCGCGTATGAACTCTCTGCCTCGAATGACTTGTCAATATTCCCCGGCGCAGGTCTCACGGGCTCGTTCAAGTGATTCAACTCAGGGGCTGGATTGTAATAGTTGTGGGGCTCCAGTGATACATAAATTGTCCCGTAAAGAACGCTGTGTGCCATTATTGTAAGAAGAAGGGCCACATCGCAAAGGGGTCTGGTGAAGGGGTGGGCGTACCCAGGTTCCACGAGTCAGCAGCGGCCGGCGAGATGGACCGGTCGCCCGATGTGGCCGATGCTCCGCCGCATCGATGCGGGACGTCGATGCCACAGCGATCGACGCATGGGGGTCAACGCGGGCCTGAGAGGTTCGCTCGCAGTTACAGCGAAACATTGACACTGACATTGAAGCCAAGATTGCGCGAGTTGTGCCCGGAACAACCCCCTTAAAGCAGAAACCATTCCGGGGAAACATCACATAAGCCTTGGGCCAGGTTCCACTTAGATTTTGCTGTTCTTTACTTCGGCCAAACGTCGATAATTCTAGTTGATTCCACCAGTAAGTGGATCGATGTTGCTTTCACCCGTGGATCCTGCTCTGCAACTATTTGTGTATCCAACTTTCAGAGGTGGTATTTCTACTCATGGCCTGCCTGACTAGACTGATAGTATTTGGTGATGGACCAGCTTTCAAGGCAGCTGAGTTAAAGTCCTTCCTGAGTAGACATGGGATCAAACATTACGGTAACCCCTTACCACCCTGCTTCTAACGGTCAGCTGAACGTGCTGTTCAGAGTGTACAAAAATTCCTTAGCAAAATTCCCCCGCATCAATGGATTATTCAATTGCCGGGGTTCTTGCTGGCCAGGAGAACAACTCCAAGTGCTGCAACAGGAACAGACTGTGATGTTCTAATGGGCAGAATGCTGACTACCTTGCTGGACAGACTTCAGCCCTGTGATAAAAAGGAGGGGAGACGGACTGATCAAGGCCAGTGCAATGAAAACCCTAAAGTTGTAAAGTCACGGGTTAGAGAGAGGTTTAAAATTGGGGACTCTTGTCTATTTTAAGGGATTATAAATACAGTAGAAGTCGAAGGTCGAAAAAAGTCGAAGTCGTGTTTATTAAAATGATTCCGAGGAAGGGAGATTGGAAAGGCGTCACCTCAACCTAATGCAAAGACGATACCTGCCTAGTTACAATTTTGATTATCCCTGACAGGAGACTGAAAGAAGAAAACTGCAGAGGCAATGAGGGGCAGACTCCATTAATTTCAAATGCCAATGGAGCAGAGTTTGTGCATTCGCGTGAACCGGATACCCTTGCCTAGTTGTCTCCTGGGCCAACTCATCCCTCAAGTCTGGAAGTTAGTCTACTTGCAGAGATGCGACCAGTGGTTCATGAGCGTGTCTCAACACCACCAGTCTATTTAACTGACCATGTCTTGAAATGTGGGATCTTTTTTTAATCAGTTGTTCTTTTTATGTACGTATCCTATAATTAGGGATCAGGGGGAGACGGAACATGAATGCATTTAGACAATAATTACATGCACAACAACTAGGAAAAGTAAAATATCTTTCCATTTGTCATACTCAGTCCTCTGTTTCTTCTGTGGACAGTGCAGGGTTCCTGATTCAGGCCTATTTTTTGACCATGCCTTCAGAGAGTATCCTTTGCAGGACCCCTTAGGCAGCCTTACTGTGTTGTAGGTTGCCCTGAAGCTCGGCTATGCCAGCCATGGTTCGGCCCCGCTCACATCTTCTAGCTCCTTCCCTTCGAGGGGATATGGAGCTTTCTCTCCGGAGAAGGACCCCAGGAAGGAATGCAGACTATGCACCAGAGTCCATGTCAATAGTGCGCCTCTCAAAGCCCTCCATTGTTAAGTTACGCAGGGAGTAGTGTGCGCTTGGTGCCATGAGTAGCTAGTGAAATATAGTGTTTGCACATCCAGAGCCCCACTTGCATCATGGGTAAGGGGAAATAAAACTCTGATGGTCACTCTGTGTCCAGTCTCTCTGTTAATGACCTCTTACCCCCCAGATGCGATTACACTTAGCACGGCACCAAGGTGATGGGAGCTCTTTATCAACCGAACACGTCACTTTCTCAGTAAAGTCATTCTCAGTGGTCATCAGTGAAAGTTGGAGGCACCTGGTGGAGCATGTCGCTTTTTTATCACGCATGACGGTCTTGGTGGTCCATAGGCATGTTCTGCCCTATTTCTGGGGTCTCTCACCCTTTACTCCCAGCATGCATGGTTCAAATTGACAAAAATTCCTACTTCCCAAAAAGTCCTATGCTTTAAATAAATCATTTGTGAATATGTGTTTAGCAGACTTGTCGGCAGATTCTTCATTAGTCAACGGTACATGAAATCCAAGAACTCTCACTTCTTGGATGTTTCCATGTTCTGTTGATAATGGCATCATGCCTTTTGATTTGAATATTACAGCAGTACATATATTGGATTTCAGGGACCGTGCATCTTTTTTTTTTTAATTTTGGTGTTGAAGTTTGGTCATTTTTTCAAAGGAAGGACACACCCAACAGACCAAGGGAATTCCTATTCTCATAGCGTAAATCAGAGATTAATCCTCTCTTGGCATCCATTTGTAGACATTCTTCCATACATTGCAGTCAATTAATCTGAATCCTGAATTGATGTTTAAATCAGACCAGGAATTATAATTACGCTCAAAAACTACAATTTCTATGTTGATTTCATGGGTACCGTATGAAGCTTTCTAATGATTCATCTATATTTACCCTTGGTTTAGCTTTAAGCTTCCCCTCAGAGGAAAAAGAGACACTCAAAATTATCCATTCATCAGGCCTCCTAAGAGATGGGATATTCCTCCCTCAAATTTCAAACTTACCTACATTTCCTATCAATTGTGACTTATTTGGTACCTATGTGGAATGGAAAATATTGTGTGACTTTATGTGGATGTAATTGTGAAGTGGTGTTAAACAAAAATGTTGGAAGTTCCATATGACATAGAAATAACCAGGACAAAGTTGTCATAACGGCTAGGGTATCTATTTTCATATCAGAGATTTTTTCTGCAATCTGTGAGGGTGCTTGACGAATTGTCTTGTTTAACACAAAGTTAAAAAACATTAGTGATAGTGGATCTCCCTCTCTTAATGTAATGTAAATTGGAGCAGGGGTCGACCAGGGGGGCCTTCTGGAGCCCCACTTCTGGCTCTCCGACCACTCTTCAGATCCATTGTGCCAACCCACCCACATTTAACCTGCCCGCCAATTGAAGACAGGGGACAAGAGGACCACGGTAGAGGTATGGAGGGGGGCCACCCATTCATACCTCAGACATGTTGCCTGTTGTGGAATTAATTAAAAAATGCTGAGGAGAAGACATTAGTCTATTTGTACAATACCATCAGTGGCATGTATTCAACAACAGCAGAGATACCCATGGATTCCCTTCGAGAAGAACATCATCATTCCTATTCACAAAAAGAAGAGGGCCAATATGTGTAAAAATTTAGGGCACAGTAAAAGCCTGACTGCTAATACTTCAAAGATACTAACAAGAATTATCAATAGAAGATTAGAAGGAATTTCTGAGGAACTCCTGGGTGAAAACCAACTTGGGTTCAGAAAAAAACAAGGTGCAGGAGAAGCATTTTGGGCACTCGGGCTGCTTCTTATAGAGAATAGAATGGAAATTCACCAGTGTTCATTGCGTTTGAAGATTTGGAAAAGTTTGTGGACTTTTCCACAAGAATTTCCATATGCTCGTCTCTCCTCCGGAACCCATGCCTGGCATCGAAAAACTCTGATATGTCTATAGTCAATTTCCTTAAGCTCCCTCTTCATCCACAATTCCAATGGGATCAATGGACCCAGATGGACACCGGTTCCTCAGATAACTTGCGGTCATCAGTGCCTCTGCCCAGAATCCCAGTGACTTGGCCAGCAGACATCTGATAGCATCACACAGGGTCCGGTTCATTTTCTCAGCTAGTCCATTCTGTTGAGGAGTCTTTATGTATATATCTTCATTCTATGCAGTATTCCATGTTTTTCAAAAAACGTTCATTTGAGGTATATTCCATCTGCAACTCAACTATCCTTTTTTGGTGCATTACCTCACTCCTCTCCTTAAAATATGGGAATTTTTCAAGTGGCTCACTCTTCTTCACCAAAGGGAAGACAGTCAGTCGCATATATCTTGATGCTTCATCAATGAATGTTATAACAGACCTCTTTTGTCCTAAGGATTCTGGTTTAATAGGACCCATTATATCTGAATGAACTCCTTGCAATGCCTCTGTTGGATTCTCATTTTTGTTGGATGGAAAACCACCCCTTTTCATTTTTGCAACAATGCACATTCCACAGAACTGATCCTCACTGCTCTTCTTTCCTGAGGTCAAACTTGACTGCACATCTAGTTTCTTCATAACATGCATGCAAGGGCGCCAAAAGCCTCTTATATTGCATCACTTGAGATACTTTTGAGGCTTTCTTCTTACAGTCTAGGTGTGCTTGCTTCAATTCATCCACAGTTGCACCTCCTTCAGAGGTAATAAAGTAAAGTCTGCCAATTTTATGAGCCCTAAAAATCTCTTGCTCATTCCTAATAGCTCTGATTACTCCATTCTTGAATTTAAACTCTACATTTCTCTCTTCTACTACTTGCCCTTGAGAGAGTCGATTGTCATGAAGCTGAGGCACATTTAAGGACATCATTAAGTTCAATATGTCTTCCTCCACATTCATCTGTCATGTTCATCACTACAGTTCCAATACCTTCAATTTTCAATGGCTTTCCATCCCCTATTTCCACTTCTCCACGGTATTCTCTGAAATTTCGAAATATCTCTCTTCTTCCAGTCATATGATCCGACGCTCCTCCATCTAAGGTCCAAACACCATTCTCCTCAGATGAAACATCTCTCAGCACACAACACCACACGCTCTCTCTTGTAGCCACAGTTGCGCATGCTATCTTGGCTTCTTTTCCTTTCTTCTCTGGATCTTCTCTTTGCTTTCAGTGTCTTTACGCATTGGACAATTTCTACTTATGTGTCCCTCTTGACCACAGGCATAACAATAACATTTCCCCCCCCCCATACACTTTCTTTAGTTTCACCCCATCGCAGGCAACTCCTTTTCTCACAACATTCTTAGACTCACCCTTGTTGTGTAAGTTGTGCTTCTTCCGCCTTGGAATTTTGCCGCCTTTAATGCTTGATGGGATGACGATCCATCTCTGCCAATCATATCTTGCTCCTATTCTATCAATATTTGCTTCAGCATGGATACGTTCATTTCATCTTTCTGCATCACCAAGGTCTTCACCGCAATCTCATATTGTAACAGAAGCACAGACAGTATCAGATTGCATATTTGAGATTCAGTCAAGTTCAGTTTATTTCTTCCCAAAAGTCTGTTCGTGTCCACCATAGTTGTAGTGTACTCTTCCATCGATAACTTGCCTTTAGTTAGCAATGCCATTTGTCTCAACTTCATCATGGCTTTGCACTCAGTGTTTTGCGTGCATCTGTTTTCTAGCACTGTGATGCTAGAATAGACTCTTTCTACATGTCTACAATATCGTGCATGAATTCAATCCCACAAGTCTTCTTCAAAATGGCTAGGGCTAAAAGGTTATGTTGGTTATGACGTGCTCATTCTCCGGCAGTTAAATCATAGCCCTCTGGGTCATTATACCTTATTATGGACCCCCATATGTTTTTACATAGCATTTCACTTTTCACTCTTCCTTTCCACACTGTAAAGGTAGTTCTCGTTAATCGGGGAATGCTGAAAGACTCATGGTCAGCCATAGCGATGTATGTATTCCATATTCTTCAATTCTCAAAAATCATGATTTTCACAGCCCAATTCTCAGTTTCTCCTTGGGCCCATTCTTGCCTGTTGTTAACCTGTTGTTGCTGTCTATTCTTAGCAGAACACAAATTGAAACGAGTGGGTAATATTGGATTTCTTATCTCGAGAAAAATCAAGACTCACCGTTCACTAGATATATTGGCGGGAACCAACACCTTTTATTTTCGTCATTCATTCATTTGTTTACAAGACGCTAGCCCCAGAGGGCAGCACGTCTCCCCTTCTTCTAGCGGGACATTTGGTTAGTTTTTTATACCATATCAACAAGAACAGTATGATACACAATAGTTGCCCTAAATCATCACACTCTGAAAAAATGGCCACCAACTGCAAGCCTATCAGCAGACAAGATTACCGATGATAGCAATACCTAATGAGTGTGTGAGTAGAGAGTTATGATCTTTATTAATAAGATTTCTGAAAAAATTGGCAAAATGCTCATGCAAACTGAACATAGATTTGGTTACATTAATAGGAAAACTCTTTCTATTCTATCACCTTCTTCAAAACTAAAATTGATCCTAAAATTGGGATTAATGTGAAGCATTTTCCTGTAAATATTGCAATGAAATTTATATCAATACAGTTCAGTACCTACCAACCTTAACCCTTTGTCTGTAAGACAGGACTTCTAAGTCCGAATGATTTCATTCTTGTATTTCACATATCATATTGCTTCTTTTAATATTTCAGTAATGATTTATTTTTATTATTGGTTTTGTCTCATGAACTGCTATCAGTTTTCTTTATCCTAGTAGTAGGTATCCAGTAAAATTATAAACATTGGAGTTGCAATCCAAATATGTAGACTTTTTTGAATGCTTAGGAGTACAGTGATGTTGTTATGAAAATAAAAGAATTAATGCTAATAGTAGTTGTATAGGATGTTCATTGGGCACTCATTTTCATATTATTATTTCATTATTCCATTGTTTCATTTTTTAAGGGCACTATAATGCTATTAATAAAGTCACAGTATGATGGGAAATGTCAATTAGCATGTGCATCTTTCACTTAATGCTGGCGTATTTCTACAAGAACCCTAACAGGCCCATTTGTGGCCATAATGAGACCAGTTATTATCTGAAACAAAATGTGTTAGAGTTGTATCCGCGAACTCTAACAAAATGCAGTAACTAATCCTCTATGATTTTTGCCTAAATCATGCAAATTTGAGGTTTATTGAATCACGATCTCTCTCGTAAAGTGTAATGCCATGACAACACCAGTGACCCCACCACAGATGACCACACCCCCAATGCATGTTATGTCGCAAGCCGGCAAAAAGGGAATAAAAATGCTAGAAGGGCAAAAGAGCTACAATATTTGGAAATTTCACATGATGCTGATTATCTCTGGTCTGTGCAAATGTGTGACGGGTGAAGATGCGGACACCGAAAAGGATCATCATACGCTTGCAAAAAACAGTCTTGCAGTTCAGGCAGTCTGCACATTCCACATCTACTGAGTCACAACCACGAAAGAAACATGGGAAAACCTGCGCAAGGCTTTTGATAGTTAAAATCTCATGCAACAAATAATTTTGGAGAGGCAGTTAAATATAATTAATCATGAGGTCTTCTGTTCTATGTCGGAGGACATGAATGCATAAATTCTTTTGCTTGCCAGTCAACTAATTAGCTGATATTGCCGTTGAGATTCCAGAGTGTAAAGTAGGTACATTACTGTGGGGTGGTCAACCAGACTCGTTAATTGCAACCACACAAGGGTATGCATCTACCCATTATTGCTGTTTTAAGTGAAGAAAGTTAAGGTGAAGAATTTATTGTCAGAGGAAGAATTCTGACGAGATGCCAGTGAAGGTGAATCTGCATTGACAGTGATGAAGTGTAGACCACAGCCTAGCGGCAAGCCTTCAGCTAGTGTGCTATCAGGGGAAGGGCACAAGAAGCGACCACAGTGCAAGAAATGGAGGAAGTACTAAAGAAGCAGGCTCAAGATTCATCAAAGTCGATAGGAAAGTTAGCTGCGGAGAATGGGAGTATGCTGCTGACCACTGCATTTGTTGACAGTTCATTGAGCAGAAACAGTTGGTATTTTCACAGCGGTGGAATTCAACATATGACTACACTTGGTGGTTGGATGGGTAATCTTAATCGAAATGTCAAAAGGGATATTCTTGTATGGGACGTGTTGTATTGTTCTAGTGGTGTTGCAAATTTGTTGTCAGTTCAAAATATTGCTGATAATGGTCATGTTTTAATTTTTGATAAATATGGAGTAAACCTTTTTGATGAAAATGAGGATGATATCCTAGGGGGAAGTAAACTCACTGGCCGTGTTGACCATATTGTCTATAAACTTGATCCAAATGGCAAAACAAGGGCTACTGCATATGAAACTCGATTACATATAAGGTAGATGTTGATGTTAATACATGTTGATAATGTTTGCACCCTGATTGATGCACCCAAAGTGTCACAAGAAATATGGCATAAAAGGCTGGGGCATTTGAATTATAAGAGTTTGATTAAGCTTAAAGACAGATGGCAGATGCGACTGACTTTGTTGCTAAGGAACATAAGAATTGTATACCTTGTATTCTTGGGAAGCAGTACAAAAAGCCCCTTCCTATATCTAGTCACAGGGCAAGTGATAAATTAGAGCTTATTCATTCTGATGTGTGTTATCCTGAGAGGGGTGTAGCTTTCCTAGGGTGGTGCACATTATCCAGTTATTTTTACAGATATCTTCTCTCGTTTGATATTTGGTTCTGTGATGAAAACCAAAAATGAGGTTCTCTCCTGCAAGTCCCTACGTAGCTCAGACATTAATCTCTCATGGGTTACTTTGGATGTGGTAAATGTACTGTTTAAGGCGAATATTTTAACAGGAGAGTGGTTTTCTATGACCTGAATGCTCCATTGAGGAGTGATGAGAGCTTTTTGCGCATGGAGAATGAAGATCATCCTGTTGGCAATTCAACTTTTGTTGCTTTCAACCTTTTTGAATATACCTGAAACAAGAACGGCCATAAGTCTTCCTTGGAGAGAGAGTTAAGGGGACTAAGTACAGCGCAAGTGAAGGAAGCTAAAAATGAAATTTCTTTCCAAATGGACTCATTACAATTCACCACTAACGAGGATGTGGAAGAGGGAGAATTGATGCACAGACTCCCCATGGAAACCATTCATGAGTTGATTGATTTTGAAGATGAAATTAGCTCCAAGTACAGGAAGTTTGTGGCATGGTATTTTTAACCATGAAATGGTTTCAAGTATTTTTTTTTCTTCTGTTTGCATGAGGCTAAAATGAAATTCTTCATTTTAGGCGCAGAACCAACATGGGAGGTCCTCCAATATGCTGTTCAGGAAGCTGACAGAAAAATGTTTTGCCGTAAACAAGACAGTTAATGATGTCCTGTCACTGCTGTTCAGCAATGAGGTGGGAATGCAATTCTGCACGAAGGGAACAAATCCAAAGAAGATTTCATTTGAGAGCTATTTCCCATCAATAATGAATTTGGATTTTGGTAAGTGGCATTGCCTATGATATGATCCACAACCACTTATAAATGTTCATTAGCTAATGTCATAGGTACTGTTTTACTCAGAGGTGATGAAAATGAAGGGGAACACTGAAACAGCCAGATTGAGGTCCTTGCGGTGGGAAGGAGCATGGAAGGGATGGCTTTGCGTTGCAAGGATGCGAGCAGGAGTTGCCAACTGGAATGTAAATGATGGTGCAGCAGATGTGCCGAAATAAAGATCATTTGCTATAAACTTCCGAATTCATTTTGATGTTAAAATATCCCATCGTACAATGTGTGTTGTGGTACTTGATGTTGTGGTACTTTTGCCTAGAGATGGCAAGAATGGGTTTGTTGTGGAGACCAGAGAAATAAATAAGTGTGTGATTAACAGACATGTAAAAGAAAAGTCAAGCAAATAAAAAGACTATAAAAGATATTATAAAACAATGTGAAGCATCTTTTTTCTGTTCAAAGTTTGCAATAGTTATGTGAGAAAATTATAGTCATGTTAATCAATTGATTCTTGTATTGACATTTTATTTTTGCTGATATTAAGGTTGTGGTTTTTCAACTCTAATCAAACTACTAGATCCCTTGGTTGTAAACTTGTTGCGAGATGATTTGGTTTATTTCCCTAATTTCTGCAGCAGTTGACTTATGGATGAATCAATCTACTTTCCATCAAATATATTTATCAGAAAAGTAAAACACATACTCAACTATGAATTCAATCAAACTTCAGAGATGAAGACGGTTCAAAAAGGGCGCGTTTAGGAAGCGTACGTGGTACCAGTATGGCCGTCAGATGGTGTTCCACTTTCGTAGAGGCCAGAGTCCTCTGCACAGCCAAATATTAAACTACATAGTGGAGTCGTCGCATTCCGCTATTTTAATTAACTCCCGGCAATAATTGTTTAATGCGTTGTGTGGTGACCGAAATCTGTGTCGAGGCAGGTTTTTGCACTTATTCATAAAAATATCGGCGAAATGGGCGTCTGTTTAGCACAAGAACAACGCATCGTCTTTTTCGTTTCCCGAGAGAAGAGCAAAACGGCTCTTCCACTCATGTGTCTGGTTGAATCTAGCATAATACGCAGGTGTTTTTAATTATATATATATGCCAGAATCGATGCCGCAATTCCCTGCTTCTGCTACGTTGCGGTCATGCATTAAAAGCACGCCTATTGTGACCATTCTTCTTGAAGTGTTCAGCATGGAAATAATGTTACCTACTCCTAAACTGCATATACTTGCGTTAAAATTGTGCACCTTATAGAAGCAGCTCAAACGTTCGATCTTTTCTATGAATTTCCTTTCAATGTGTGACTGTTGATTATATCAGCCTTCAACTACTGGCTATGATATAACACGTGTATCCATAGGTTTGTTGCCCCGATTCGATTTTATCACCCCTGTAACCTTGACTGTGCCCTGTCATGGGTCACGGTTAAAAGTGATTTGTGTTACTCGTGCCCAAAAACCCACCTATTTAAATTTTGGCAAAAAAATTCTGATCTTCTTGTATCTCGATGTTTTTACATTTAAACCTTATGAGGCTAAATTTTATTTTACTTTGGACCTTCATTCTGGGGTCAAAAAATAAAATTTTTAAATTGATACACTGCAGAAAACATGGGACCTTTTACTATCCTTGTATTAAATTTCATCAACGAGTAACAAATGAAATTGCCTTAAATTCGAGGTCAAAAATGACAAGTAATCCATGGAACAGTCTGTATGGAAACATCGAGTTCAGGGCCGGCGACAATGGGGGATAAAGCCCAGGGGCCCGGGCCATCAGGGGGCCCGGACCAAAAAAATCAATTGAAAATAAAAATTTAAAGTATCAATACATTTAAATGCCAAAAAGAATACAAAATGTTGCTTTTCAATAAGTGAAAAAAACAATTCAAGGTAGAGCGTGTGTCAGTGTGCGAGAAGTATGACGTTAGCATTGTTGTTGTGCAGCGGCGTCGGAAGTGGGGGGCAAGGGGGCCATCGCCCCCAATAGTATACCCTGGGCCTTGAGGAATGAGTAGTCTTCATCAATAAAAATTGAATTTCACTTGTTTCTGGCTTGCTTTTTCCCTTCTGACACATATTCTACCGCCTTCATACGCTCTTTTAGCGGAATTCTAGTCTCTACCCCCTCCTATCCGCTAAAAAAATGCGGGCCCTATTCATAGGAGCCGGGCCCTTTTCAATGTTGGCCCTCCCAGCGAAAATAGTTCCGACGCCCCTATTGTTGTGGTCACCGAGGGTTTTGGGGTGATAGGGGAGGAACAGAGCGACAAGCGCTGTGTCCACACTCCCCTCCCTTTGCCCCGCGAACATTCGGCGACGTATTTGTAACCTGGACGACAAGAAACCCCATCCCCCGCCTAAAGGCTATTGTTTACTTGCTAGTAGACTGTAAATAATCGTTTATTCTACAGTCAAGGTTACAGGTTAGCAGTAGCAAGCTACACATTCTAGTGTTGTGTCATTGGTTTTGTATACGTGAGCGCCCATACACGGGGGCAGGGAGAGGGACCCCCCCCCCCCCCCCCCCCCCAACCTAGCCTTTCGGTAAGGATTGCAATCCCGGAGATCACAATCCCGGGATTACGGGATTGTGATTTCCTCAATCCCGGGATTTAACTAAAGTAAGTATCACAGGCACACATGGAATTAAATTTTAAAAATAACTGAAATATCACATGCACAAATGGAATCCATATTACAATTACTCAAATTTTAAACAACATTGATTGATAACAAAATTAAAATTATTATAAAAGAACACCACACAAAGTTTAGATACAAGGGAGCATCTTCACTGATGATGATGATGCTGAAGCATTGCAATTCGGGTCGTTCGTGCGTTTGTTTTAATTTTTTTGTGTTTTTTATTGTTTTATCTTTGGTATCAAAATTGCAAAAACGCCACAAAGTTACTAAACAATCAATTTTACTTAAACGTAAAACAATAAAGTTTTTATTGGGAGTTAAAAAAATAAAGCACCAAAAACGATGGCAATTGCTCTTAAATTGAAAGAAATTGTAGACTTTTAAAAAATCAAACAAATACTCTAGATTTAGGTTACCCTCAATGAAAAGTTACTTACGATTTTTTTAAATATGCCAATAAAAAACAAAGACTTTGTAATGTCTGGTCACTCATTCTTCACACATAGATATTTATTGCAAAGAAAACCCGTTGATGGAAAAGCACTTTCTGATTCAACGCAAGTGGGAGGAATAGCCAGTAAGTGCTCGTAAATAATTTGCATATTTTCTCCTCTCCGTCAACTTTCACGGAAATTCTCTCACTCTTGAGCTGTTAAAATAATTCTAGGTCCTTTGAACTGCAGCTGGAAGGATATTGTTCGGGAGAAATCCAGCATTGGGTATTGACCGAATCAAGTTCCTTCTTTTGCCCATCCGAACATAATGAACCACTCTCTGATTATTTAGCAGCTGACTCTCTCTCTCACTATGCAAGCCATCAATATAACGACTTTTTCTCACTAATGAAGCTCGTTCTTCTTCCACGATCGCTGATTTAAATGCTTTTGTAGCATTATAATTACGAAATTTAAGCAAGTTTTTTTTTTAGGTTCACTACTTTTAGCACAGAATATAAGTTCCCCAAATCATGGCCACTTGCCCATAAACCGCAGTGACGATACGGTAAAAACCCCTGATAAATCAGTTCGTCTTTTCGGTACTTGCTTCTGCAAGGCAGTTTTCATATTATTCTCCAACTCTGTATTCACATATTTTAGTTTTTGCATCAATAATTCCAACGCAGCCTCACACTTCAAAAGATTTGGATCCCTTCAGTAAAGCGCCTCCACAGTAATGTTCACTGGCTGCAGTGTTGCAAAAATGGAAGAAGCGAGTTCATATTCACACTCATTGAATGATATTTCGGAATTAAGATCAATTAAAGCCTTCATCACGCAAGATTTTAGCGATAGAAAACGTACCGTCATGTCAAATAAAGTGTTCTATGGGGTATTTACGTCAATAACAAAAGCTCTTTCCTCACCAAATTTTTCAATAACATATTTTTGAAGGAATCTGTAGTTTTTTTTAGAGTGCTTTTTTAAATAGAGGAACTGCTTCCCTAATGTTTTTTGGATGTTAATGTTTTGTTCTGATTGTTTACACGCGCTTTCATCTTAAAATGGATCATCCCCGTATCACTCCACGGAAAGTCTTCATCGCTGAATTCACTTTCTTCAGATTCGACTTCTTCTCCTACTTCAAATGAACTCTTTATTGCATTTACTCCTCCCACAGATCTGTACATACCATCATGACTGCAAGATGGTTACCATGAGCAAAACAATGGTGATGATTTGATGGTATTAACTTTTGGCATTACACTTACACCGTCAGTGGTGATTGCGAAAATGTGTTTTTCTAAAAAAATTTCATATTCTCTCAATTTTTTTTATAAGTTCAATACACAATTCTGCGGGCATATTCCCATTAAGTCAGATAAGCTCCAAGTTCCAGATCTTTGATTTTCTTTCAGAGGAGTGAACGTTAATATTAATATAGCTTCTGTTGCATGGCGAAGTCCATTTACCGAAAGGTAGACAACATTTTCTGGAATTTAGTCCATCTTGTCGTCCATTACTGGCGATCACTATGTCTTTAACACGCGCAACGTAAGATTATTTCCGTTTTTCTTATGTATTACAAATGATGGAAAATCACTAATTCCATGAAAATGTATTAGTCGATGACCTCAGACGCATAACGTGTTGCATTTCAGGTCCAAGAAAACTTACTTATCAGCGCTGCCAGTTAGCGAAAAGGCGTACGTCAATTCCGGAATCCCAGGATTCGTATACACTAAATCCCAGGATTGTCATTTCATCCGGGATTGCAATCCTTACCTCTCTCGGGTAAAATAAATCGGGAAACGAAAAAATATTTTCCATTAAAAATTTTGTGAATATATACATATTTCAGAAAGTTACTCTTATACGTGATGTATAATTTATCCTTCTGAAAGTTTTCTTATTTTTTTTCTTGTTTTACTTAAGTAAGTTCAAGGCCTACGCACGCACTGTCATGATTTAGCGTGGTTTTGGTCAACAGAAAGGAGAGGTAGTAAAATTTGAACCGATGCACAGTGGGCTGAAATCGAAAAAGCTTAACAAAATTTCAAAACGTCTTTTTGGAGATAGAATCAAGAAACTTGGTACAAATACTCATAATTGATTGGCAACCATGTAATGGCATGTCCATTGGTCATGTTCTGTCGCCGTTACCGAGATACAGGTGCTAAAACAACCAAAATTCCAAAATTACACCCGACTTCAGTTTTCTACGAAAATCTTCCTATTTAAGTTGAGGGTGACACTGTGGGAGGACTTTGGTCGGATAAAACACTACTAGGTCTATTAAAACCACACTTTTACTTTACTGTGCCAAACTTTGGGAGTTTTTTTCCCAAATGTAGGTGATATTACGTAACAAAACGGCGGACGCTATTTTCACGCAAAATTTCATTTTAAGTTGTAAATAACTGGCATGTTACGAAAGTGCTTGTCAAGTGACTCTTATTAAATAAATTTTTGATGCTTTTTAAAGGTAGATTTGAAAAAAAATTAAAACTTTGTTCGTGACGCCAAAAATTATTTTTGATTTTTCGTACTCGCGTCCGGAGCCTGAGACGCGAGCCGGGAGTTGGAAATGCCGTGACGCGAGTAAGTTTTTTCAAGTCATAAGTAACATAACAATTCTTATTCGCCTTTTTTAATATGTGTGCATTGCAATCGATCTCCACAGGTTCTACACGTATAAAATCATGGGGATTTAGGTATATTAACGTCTTAAAGTGCACGCGAAATCGCGTTCAAGGTTTCTTCTCTCAAAAGTAAATTTCTCATTCACACCCTCAAAGCCTTAAAATTCCTGTATTTTTCGCATGAAACATTATTTTACGTTCCAGAGGGATACTACCAAGGACTTATTTTCGTTTCTTTTCCCCTTCGCCCCAGCAGTCCATGACTTTACCCCTACCAGGAGTTTCATGCAGAAATTGGACATCGCGGAGCTTTTGGTTGTTCAACGAGAAAATCTACTCAAATATTTCATCTTCACTGTGTTACAATATGCATATCCCTGATTTATACGTCAAATTACACTGTATTCATCTAGGAAATCTTTAGTTTCTACTTCACTTGAATTATGCACGCAGGAAGGGCACAATGGGGGCGTTTACCCGGAGCCGAAATCGCAATTTTTTGCACGAAATTGATGGATGGAAACGAAACAAGAAGTTTAGTGAAAAAAATTAATCTTCTAACCACCACCATTCACTCATAAATCAAAAATCAAAACAAGCAAAAGGTGACGCCCACCGAAAAAGCTGCTGTGCTAACATTTACGTCATTTTCCTCCCGTCCTTGATTGCTCTTAGGGGAAGGGAAGGGAGTGGAGGGCAATTCTCGGAAGGTCTGCTCGCACAGATGCTGTCGCAGCTGCTCATATTGGAAGAGTCAGCTGTGTCCCCCCCCCCCCCCCCATTGCGATAAGGCAAAGTAGCTTCGCGGGCTCAGTTGTGATTGGACGAAGTCGACATGCGTCAGAGGTTGCACCACACCCACTTTTCCGAAAGGGTTAAAAACATCAGTTTTTCGCCGCTTATAACTGCAGAACTAATTGATGGATCAAAAAACGGAAAAATACAGGTCTTTTTATTTTACAAACTCTACCATATTCGGCAATAAAAAATATGGTAAACGACCCCATTATCGAAAACAGCTTAATATTGAGGTACAACAAAATATATTCTGCTCGTCAAATCCCTTAACTTACATTATTTTTACACATTCCCTGCTGTTATGTTTGATTGAGAGAATTGTAGTGAAAGCAGAGCATAGTAAAAGAAAAAACTCTTTGCATTCAATTTAATTTGGGGGTGATATAATTATATCCGTATCTCCGAAAAGATGGGAGCAACTGTGGATATGCCAATTGTGAAAAAAAGAAAAAGTACGTTTTATTATGACTTTTTACAGCATTTTCAAGTTCAAGTAAGTCCTAGTTTTGATTACTGCAAAAGCAGAGTCATCCATCCAGCAGAGTTATCCATCGAAACGTCGGCAGCAACCGAATACTTGACCTGGTGGAAGACCCGTGAAAACTTCATCCACATCATACGCCAGGAAAACACCAAATCCTTCAAGACTGCTGGAGTTCTGCACACAACATAAGTTAGTGGTGACTAACACATTGTTTAAAAATCACAATCGAAGAAGATACGCATGGAAGATGCCAGGAGACTGAAGAAGATTTCAAATTGATTAAATTTCAGTGAAGCAGAGATTTAAAAATCATGTGAAGAACTGCAAAATCTACCCGGATTCAGACATCGACAGTGAACATAATTTAGTGATGATGAAATGCCATCTAAAGTTCAAGAAATTGAAGAAAACAAAGAAAATATATATAGATAGATAGAAAAATATTTGTTGTTCCGGAAAAATCCATAAGAACAAAAATAATATAAATACAGTTTGAGGCACATCGATAATTACAAAAAAGACAAACTTTTCATTTTTATGAAATGTCAATATATAGTCTTCCCAGTTGATAGCATAACAAATATAAGTACGTAAGAAAAAAAAGGCAAATGGAGTTATAGACCAAGCCGAATTTTATATACCTAACAAAAAACTAAGGTATTCATAATGTAACAAATAACAAAATGGCAGAGTAAATATGGAACCATAATAACATGAACACAAATTGAAAAAAATAGAAACTGATATTATTCCCGGGAAAGTAAATAATCATAATATTTCATTTTAAATGTTTGAACAGATATGCAATTTTTAATTTCAGTTGGCATCTTATTCCATGTGTGACAAGCTGTTACAAGAAATAATTTACTATAAACAGTGGTGCGATGCCCTGGGGAATACAATAGCTTAGGATCAGACCTGGTGAACATTGTAGAAACAGAGGGGCAACTAAGGAACAAATCATACAGATACTCAGGTGATGTGTTTTTATATATGGCAAGTAGAAAAACTATAGGAGGCTCAACATCAGCTGGCATTTCAGACAGCAGTAGAAAACAACATAGGAGAGGACCTGACTGAGAAACCAGTAGAAGAGCGTTGGAAAAACATTAAATGTAGACTACAGGAGACCGCAAAAGAAGTTCTTGGAAGAAGAAACGTTGCCAAGAAGAAGCCATGGATCACGTAAGAAGTCTTAGTGTTGACTGAAGAAAGTACAAGAATGTGAAAATTGAAGAAGGGCAGCTTTGCTACAAAAGAATAAGGAACGAAGTAAGTCGCAAAGCCAGGGAAGCTAGAGAAATGTGGATGAAGAGTCTATGCGAAGATGTACAAAACAACCTTGCTCTTGGAAAGGCGGAAGATGCCTATAGGATAGTAAGGAACCACTTCAAGAAGCGGAGCGCAAAGATGCAATGCTATAAGGGACAAAGAAGACAAGAAGAAAGACAAATGCAGACAAAGTGAAGAGATCGAAAGAATATCTGGAAGAGTTATACAACGGGAACAATCCTAGCACGAAAGTTGTTGGAGAGGAAAGCGAAGTCGAGAAGGATGATTTGGGAGCATCGATCTTAAGATCGGAATTCGACGCAGCAGTAAGACACCTTCGGATGATTAAGGCTGATGGAATTGATGATGTACCCGCAGAACTAATAAGGAATGCGGGAGAGAGGACATTGGCCCATCTATACAAGGCCATCTGCGACATGTACTCAACAGGAGAAATACCCAGGGACTTCGAGAAACACATCATCATTCCTATTCTCAAAAAGAAGAGAGCGGAGAAATGCGAAACTTTTTGGACTATGAGCTTGAAGACAAATGCATCGAATATATTGACAAGGATCATCTACAGAAGAATAGAACGAACAGCAGAGGAGTTCCTGGATGAAGATCAATTCGGATTCAGGAAAGGTAAGGGTACATGGGAAGCAATATTGGCCCTTAGGCTACTCATAGAGAAGAGAATGGAGAAGAACAAACCGACGTTCATTGCATTTGTGGATTTAGAGAAGGCCTTTGACAACGTGGATTGGGATTCAATGCTTGAAATTCTGAAAGGAGTTGAAGTGTCGTACAATGATCGAAGAATTATCCACAAGTTTGTATAAAAACCAAGTAGCTGTGATAAAATCTGGACCCAGCTGTGAAGAAGCAAGGATAAGGAAAGGAGTAAGACAAGGCTGTGCACTGTCTCCCGTAATTTTCAATGTTTACATTGAGAGAGCCATCAATGAAGTCAAGGAGAAGTGTTCTGGAGTGAACATCCACGGAGAAACAATCAGCATGCTACGATTCGCTGATGACATAGCTCTCATAGCAGAGACAGAGAAGGAGCTGAATAAGATGCTAACAACCATGGAAAGGACAAGTACACCACCGGCCAAGGCTCTATCTCCTACAAAGGCAGATGTACCTCCTCCTACTGCCGGGGATTCCGCCGATCTTTCGGTGAAGGGAGACGAGCCGAAGGCCGATTCTGATCTACTCAAGCGTTTGTAAAGCACGATAAACTACGTTAAGACGACTACCAGGCAGAGAAATATTCATCATAAAATTTCTCTGCGGGAACAACAGCTGTTCTAGAGGAATGGCATCGTTGATATGATCCTGACCGAAACGAGCAGCCTCTGGGAAATAGGCTGCGTGGTACATGCTGCCGCCACACTGTTGGCCTCTCCCCGAGTGCCTGCCACTTGGGAGATTAAAGCAGCAAACAGGCTTAAACAACTTAATGCCAAAATCACGCTGGAAAGAAAACAGGTGTCGAGATTTCAGTGTGTGACCTTTCCTCCGGTCGGGCCTTTACACCGAAGGTCAAGCGCATTGCGCGTGAAATCCGGAGAGACCACCACACACTGAACAAAAGAGTTCTGCTTATCCTTAAGCAGCACGAGGTGGATAAGGTGCGGGCGCTAACAACGGCGAGATGGAAGTTGGTCAAGAGGACCAACGCCAGGAAAGAGAACTTCACCTTCTCCTTTCAGCCGTCCCGCCTCTTCCGACCCCCTCCACCTGTTGTCCAAACACCACCAACTGTCCCGGAGGTGGAACGTTTCTGGAAGGACATCTACGAGACTAGGAAGCCATTCAACGAAGGTACTCCAGCTATTGCCCACTTTAAAAAGTTTTGTGACCGCCACCTAGCAAATATGGATCGTCCCATCTCAGCCAAGGAAAGTGATGTGAAGAAGGCCTTCTATGGCAAGAAGAACTTCACTGCTCCAGGATTGGACGCAGTGAATAACTTCTGGTGGAAAAAGTTCTCTTCCACGCACAAACACCTTGCCAGAAACTTCACATCCTTCCTGTCTGGGACGGAGCCAATTCTGTCCTGGCTGACCGGCTATTTCGGCATTAAAACCGTTCGCCCCTCAGCTGAGGGGCGAACGGTTTTAATGCCGAAAAAGGGAGACTTATCCGATCCGAAGAACTACCGCCCAATAACCTGTCTCGACACTGTATACAAGGCGTTCACTTCCATCTTGAACGACCTTATCCTCCGCCACGTCCAACCGGTATGGGAGGAAGTGTACGAGCAGAGGGGCTCGAAGAAAGGCATCGCGGGATGCAAGGACAACCTGCTCATTGATAGGTGTGTGAGCCAGGACGCTTGTCAATACAAGCGTAACCTGTCAATGGGCTGGGTGGACTACAAGAAGGCTTTTGATACCACCTCTCATGAGCTGATTATAGCCATGCTGAGGTACATGAAAGTCCACCCAGAGGTTGTGTCCTTCATCGAACTCCTGTTACCACTGTGGAAGACGCGCTTCGCCATACCATCTGGCAAGAAGACCGTCTACACGGATTTGGTAACGTACCACCGTGGCGTTTATCAAGGCGATAGCCTTAGTCCCCTCCTTTTCTGTTTATCTCTCCTCCCACTGTCCGTTCAGTTGAGACGAGGTAGGGGATATATGTGCGGTGTCCCGTCAAAAAGGTAGGATAAAGCTACGTTTTCATGTGACCGTTTTTGCGTTGCGTTGACGCTGCGTTGTGCGGCAGGAAAATACCCTGTTTTCATGTCACCGGCAGCGCTAGCAGCCAAACATATGACGGTGGTAAACCGTGGTATACATGATAATCCGGCGAAATAATCCCGTGACGAACAAATGACAGGCAGAATGCGTTGTTCCTCGCTCTGACGCAGCTGCGTCAACGCAGAAAGATGAGAGTTGACCAACTCCGACGGCAACGCAGGCTGCGTTGGCATGCTCGCTTCTGATTGGTGGCGCAGTGTGCGTCAACGCAAAAACGGCCACATGGAAACGTAGCTTAAGGTCACCCATCTTTTCTATATGGATGACCTGAAGCTTTATGCTTCAAGCGCGAAAGATCTGCGCTTGGCGTTGGAACCGTACGCAGATACAGTGAGGATATAGGGATGGAATTCGGATTGGACAAGTGCGCGACCATCCATCTGGCGAAAGGAGAGATTTCGGAAGACCAGGAAGACGAGCAGCTCGTTGACGGAAACGCTATTCGTCATCTTGATGATGACGAAGCGTATGAATATCTCGGCGTCCCCCAGCGCCGGATGCAGGAGGTGAAAGCAGTGACGGAAATTCAGACTGACTCTCAGGCGAATCTGGAGCTCTGATCTGTCAGACAAGAACAAGGTTCTCGCGACCAACACCTTCACGATTCGGACACTGCTCTACACCTTAGGTTACATCAAATGGAATGTTAACGAGCTGCAAAACCTTGACAGGGGAGCGAGGAAAATGATGACCATTCATCGTAGTCTTTATCCGAAGTCTTCTGTCGCCAGACTGTATCTCCCGAGAAAGCTAGGTGGTAGAGGGCTGATAAGCCTGGAGTGCCTTCATGACAGAGTAGTCCTCAATACGGCTTGCCGCGTGTTCCACAGCACGGACCCCCTTATGCTGCTCGTGAAGAAACACGAGAGTGTCGGCAAAGGGGCGTTCCTATTCCAAGCGGCGAAAAGGGCAGTAAGGCCACAAGAGAAGCAATATTGGCCCTTAGGCAGCTTATAGAGAAGAGAATGGAGAAGAACAAAACGACCTTCATTGCATTTGTGGATTTGGAGAAGGCTTTTGACAACGTGGATTGGAATTCAATGCTTGATATTCTGAAAAGAATGGGGTCGTTTACCATATTTTTTTTATTGCCGAATCTGATAGAGTTTGTAAAATAAAAGGACCCGTTTTTTTCCGTTTTCTGGTCCGACAATTATTTCCCGAGTTATAAGCGGCGAAAAACTGATGTTCTTAACCCTTTCGGAAAAGTGGGTGTGGTGCAACCTCTGACGTATAACGACTTCGTCCAATCACAACTGAGCCCGCGAAGCTACTTCGCCTTATCGCGAAGGGGGGGGACACAGCTGACTCGGCCAATGGGAGCTGTTGCGACAGCATCTGTGCGAGCAGACCTTCCGAGAACCCCCCTCCACTGCCTTCCCTCCCCTTAAGAGCAATCAAGGGCGGGAGGTAAATGACGTCAATGGTCTCAAAGCAACTTCTTCGGTGGGCGTCACCTTTTGCTTATTTTAATTTTTGATTTATGAGTGAATGGTGGTGGTTAGAAGATTAATTTTTCAACTAAAATTCGTTTTTCGTTTCCATCTAACGATTTTGTGTACAAAATTGCGATTTCGGTTCCGAGTAAACGCCCCCATTGGAGTGTCGTTCAATGACCGAAGAATTATTCACACTTTGAATTAAAACCAAGTAGCGGTGATTAAATCTGGACCCAGCTGTGAAGAAGCAAGGATAAGGAAAGGAGTGAGACAAGGCTGTGCACTGTCTCCAGTAATTTTTAATGTTTACATTGAGAGAGCCATCAATGAAGTCAAGGAGAAGTGTTCTGGAGTGAACATCCACGGAGAAACAATAGGCATGCTACGATTCGCTGATGACATAGCTCTATTATCAGAGACAGAGAAGGAGCTGAATAAGATGCTAACAACCATGGAAAGGACAATGGCTATACATCAGCTGAAGATCAATAAGAAGAAGACTAAGATATTGGTGTGCAGCAAGAAAAAAGAGTCTAAAACCGACGTTTTACTAGGAAAACAGAAACTGGAAGAGGTGAAAGAGTTCTGTTACCTGGGAAGCAGAGTAACCAACGATGGACGAAGCAAGAAAGAAATAGTGAGTAGAATAGCCCAGGCAAAGAGGGCATTCTATCAAAAGAAGAATCTACTAACAGCTGGAAATACAAGCTTGGAAGTAAGGAAGCAATTCATCAAAACGTATATCTGGAGCATTTTTCTTTACGGCAGTGAGGCATGGACGATTACAGCAGCGGAGAAGAAAAGGGTGGAAGCATTCGAAATGTGGTGCTATCGAATAATGATGAAGATAAAATTGATCGACCGAGTGACAAATGAAGAAGTCCTAAGAAGAGTGAGGGAGAAAAGGGAAGTCTGCTGAAAACTATAAAAAGAAGACGGGACAACCTAATCGGCCATATCTTAAGACACGATGGCCTGATGAAGACTATCGTCGAAGGAAAAGTGAACGGGAAAATGGAAAATGCAGGCTTCGTACGAGTTACAAAAACAGGTCGAAAAAGACGTGAAAGAGAGGAACTACATTAATTAATATAGAGGTTGGCCGATAGAAGAATCGAGTGGAGGGCTGCGTCAACCAATCCTAGGATTGTTGACCCTTGATGATGCATTTGTGAAATTCTTCGCACTCTTTCCTGCAAGCGATCGACATGAACGCGTCAATGCCTGGTCACGAGCACATTGGGCGATGATGCAATGTCGGTCCAAGTGTCTTGCGGAGTGAAAAGAAGATGGCTTTCGGGCGTCAGTGCGCTTTCAATCAGCATCAGGAAAGGAGACCTTCTAAAATGCTCTAGAAGGTCCTACTGTTGCGTCGCATTCCAGTGAGGATACTGTGCATCTTCGCGATAGGTTATGATGATGCCATTGTCTTAATTCGGGAGTCGAGCCCTTCGGCACGAGTGTGACCAACAAGGACTCCTTCCAAACCACAGGGAAGTACGGGATGTCTGAGCTGGCTCCAGCGACGTTTGTCCATTTCCGCAGATTTGCGTGGAGCTTTAAATGCGCGTTGAAATTAGTGTAAAAATAGTGTAAAATAATGGCAAAAGTGTAAAAATATGCACTTCACCGATTTGGTGTGTTATTAACTCGAGAAGTTTTTAACCTTAAGGCACACGAGACACGTTCCATTCATAATTGGGTGACACATGCGCAGATTTTCTTCTAAACGTAAAATAATTAAAAGCATGTTATTAAAATGATAACCAACAAATATCACATGCGTGACACCAACTCGAAGACATAATTACAGCGTATTTGATTACAACTTCCACCTCTCGTGATCTTCCCTCCCACTCCTCTCAAACATCAATAGTAACCAGGCAATTCGTTGTTTTGCTAACTCATAACATGATTTAATCAAGGCAAAAAGACAAGGTAGCATTCTCGTGTAATTTTGGTGATGGTCTATAGAAATAGTCGCACTGAATGCATGACATGCGTGTCCTATAGTGCTTGTTCGACGTACTTGACCATTCGCAGATTCAATCGCTCCATCCGCCTTCAAGAAGGGTTTGGAGCGGGAGAATCCAGAGAGGGTGCCGAACGGTACTTGCCGAAATTGAATGCACGAGTTTCAATTGAACATTATTGTCTGTGAGAGAGTGGAGACGGAGATGAAACTTGTGAAATATACGTGTTCCATTTATTAATTGCATTAATTTTACCTCTACAATAATTATTACTGTAGCATGTGTGAAGAATTGTCTAGTGTCAAACCCGGGTGTATTAGATAGAGGAATTAGGGTGAGTATCGATATACTGCCCCCGTTCTTCTTTGCATCGCTTTTTCTCAATGGCTCCATTCCTAAGGCAACTGCTGCTCCTCGCCGTATTATTTGTTGCTCCATACCTACTTTCCTCTTCCTCCCTTTCCCAGCTATCTGCCTTCGATAGTAACGTCACAATACCTTCAACTTCCTGTACCATCCTACTACTTTGCCTTCATCTAATGTCTAACCACTGTATCGCTTAATATGATAGAGATAATTGAAAGAGGTTTGCGGAATCGAACGCGATAAACACTAAATAATGGAATGAGACTCAAGACATGAATCCAAAGAAGAGTTAATTCATTATCGATGCGACGCAAGTATCGAGTGGATTTATAACATTAGCGATCGACGATGCCTTCCGCAGTGTTGTCAGACTCTCGTGCTTTTCCTATTGGTTCCCGCGAATTCTGCATTCAGGCGCGCGAATGATTCTGCGCCAGCCTGGGCAAACGGCGGATGACCTCTGCCCCCGAAGCAGGCCGTCCACCTCCCCCAAGGACGTGGCCAGGCGACCGATATTTACGGCCGCTAGGGAGTCGACGCTGAGCGAGCGGACTGCCGCCTTCGGCTGTTTGCCCAGAGCGCGCCCTATATTACGCCGGGAGACACGACAATGGATGGTTGGGAAACCGCGCTTTCCGCTGAGGAGCCCGCTCCGCTAGCAGATGAGTGACCTTGCCTCCTCCTCGCTACGAGAGCAATTTCGAGGCGACGAGTCACCCAAGAGAGAAGAAGTCGTTCGAGGGAACGAATGAGTCTCAGAAATACGTTGTGATGATAGTGGATGACGTCAGTCCAATCTATTCTGCCTATGACTGTCAAATCTATTGCGCTGGAAATTGTTTGAAAATACTATCACTCTTTATCGCACAATATCTCTTCACGGAGTTTCATAAGAAGCGGATGACTTGCCCCGGTGAGCGGACGGGCCCCGGAGATTTATTCCTACAGAGGTCCACGAAAGTGATTCAATATTTACATCCAGTGTTGGGACCTTGGGGGTGTGTGCTAATCACTGGGCATGAATTAATATGAAGAATATTATAACTAAAGCAATATAGGTTCTCCTGTCAAATTTACATTTTATCATCATCAAGTGTCAACAATCCTAAGGTTGCTTAGCGAGGCAGCCCTCCACTCGATTCTTCTATCGCCAACATCTTCATATTAACGTAGTTCCTCTCTTTTACATTCTTCACAACCTGTTCCATGTATCTCTTACGAGGCCTGCCTTTTCCAATCTTCCCGCTCAGTTTTCCCTCGACGATTGTCTTCATCAGGCCATCGTATCTTAAGATTTGCGATTGCTCAGCGATTATTACACCTAAGTATCTTATGGTTTCAACGCTTTCGATCTTCGTGTTACCAATTGTATATGATCGCTCTATCGAATTATTCCTCCTCCAAAAATTGATAGCTACACACTTTTTAAGGTTCAGTTCTAACTGCTATTTGTCATTCCACTCTTGAATTGCATCTAAATCTTTGCTAAGTGATTTCCTGTCTTCTTCTATTGATATACCACTATACACAACCGCATCGTCTGCAAAGAGTCTAAGCTTACTACTAACTACGGTACCAAACCGTTTATGTATAAAGTAAATAGAAGCGGACCTACTACGCTACCCTGGGGAACTCCCGATGTGACTTTGATTGTGTCCGACATGATACCATCTATGACAACCCTCTGCTCTCGCCCACTTAGGAATTCTTTTACCCGATATCCAACGTCTTCATTTATACCTAAACTCTCTAACTTCAAGATTAATTTATCATGAGGAACTTTATCGAATGCCTTTTTAAAATCTAAAAATATCAGCATCAATTTCAGTACTGTTTTCGCCGTAGACTAAAATATCGTGTAGGAATAAAGCTAATGGTGTCTCGCAAGATCTACCTTTCCGGAATCCATGTTGGTTGTTTATGTGCAATCCCTGTCTATCCAAATGCCCCATGATCGAACTGACTGCAATGTGCTCAAATACCTTAAAAGAGCTAATTATGAATATTCCGGTGATATTGAGTGGAAGCGAAACATGATAACACAGAAAGAAAAAACACGAGCCGAGAAAAGGTTCTACCCTTCCAGCATTCTGGGGCGTTAGCGCACACAAGTTCGCTAGATATTCTCGGAGCAATGGAAATATAAATAATATCGTTCCTCGTAAATGAAGAGGATAAGAAAATACTCTGAAGTATTAAGATCGTTGAAGACATTTCATGAGGGAAACTAATCAGGGAAATGACATGTGTGGCAAATCGTAGATTAGGATTCATAAAAAAGGGTTCTGGGCAATTTTGATGAGAGAGAGAGTTTGGCAAAGATGCTACTTTTAACTTGTAAGGCCTCATGTATAATATGCCGCTTGTATATGTAATTTGTTTGAGAAAGGTATGATGAGGTTGTGCAAAATATATCAGCAAGATTTTTTAAGGGCCGTTACGATAATAGTATTGTCATAGTCATGTGACGAGTTTGCTGGAAGAACTACATTGGGAATTACTATAAGGAGCAAGTTAAAATTTAGGTTAAACCTTTTCGATAAATTTTAATCCGATATTAATAATTGCTTTCGGGCGTTCCTCCAGACTCTGGTGTCTTCCAGCGGCATCAGTTTCCCCAGCAACATTGCTGGCGTCTTGAGGTGACGATGACCGAAAGCCCTTATTAATTATAATTGCTACGGGAGCCTCAGATTTAATTGAAGCTGATATGTTGGTAAATGGCATTTGACATATAACCCCTGCGTGTGGTGCTACACTTGATTAGATTAACAAGATTCGAGAGGTAAATTGTCGTACCGATAGATTCAAATGCCCATTTTCCCATGCAGCATAAGAGAACACAACATGAAGCATAGCAAAGGGATAGGCAGACGAAAAAAGTGTTTGGAGTTGTCTGTAGTGCATGAAGCATGTTTTATCATTAATAAACCACGCATGCTAAGGAACTATAGACAAATGCATTTAGAGCAATGCCTTAATAAACAGTAATCCCATCACTACTGTGCATATAATAACCTTTTGCTTGCACGTGACTCTAAGATCTAACACTTTTTCATGAAGTACTAGCACTTTAGCTCTTAGTTGCATGTTTATATATTGTGACCCCCTGTCACACACCCTCGCGGTAGATCGCAAGGTGTTACGTAGATGTAGATGAAGTCAAATCATAAATTTTGACTTGTAGATGAAAACAGTGGAATTTTTCGGTGAAAACATTCATTGGACATGTCTGAGAGTAAATGGAGGAAGCGTTTCTGTACCGAGAAAGAGTTCTCGTGTTTCTATGTCGACTTGAAATGGTTCTGAGAAGAGATGGGAGTGGTTTGCGAACCAGACCTATGGCAGCCGTTCATAGACACACCGCTTAAAAAATCGGCACTGCTACGTAATGGAAACCCCTGCATTCCCTATCCCGTATTTTATTAAATCATTTTTATCCCGTATTACACTAAAGAACCACACAGTTCCCTAGGATTGAAAAGTAGCTAACATTACACCTATATTTAAAAGCGGTGATAGGGTAGAACATAGTAACTACAGACCCATTTCACTCACGTCAATCTCTTGTAAGGTATTTGAGCACATTGTAGTCAGTTCGATCATGGATCATTTGGATAGTCAGGGATTACTCATAAACAGCCAACATGGGTTCCGGAAAGGTAGATCTTGCGAGACACAATTAGCTTTATTCGTACACGATATTTTAGTCCACGGCGAAAGCAGTACTGAAGTTGATGCGATATTTTTAGATTTTAAAAAGGCTTTCGATAAAGTTCCTCATGACAAATTAATCTTGAAGTTAGAGAGTTTTGGTATAAATAAAGACGTTGTATGTTGGGTAAAAGAATTCTTAAGTGGGCGAGAGCAGAGGGTTGTCATAGATGGTATCATGTCGGACACAATCGAAGTCACATCGGGAGTTCCCCAGGGTAGCGTAGTAGGTCCGCTTCTATTTCTTTTATACATAAACGATTTGGGTACCGTAGTTAGTAGTAAGCTTAGACTTTTTGCAGACGATGCAAAAAGTCTAAGCTTATGCTAAGGTGTGTAGGGGTATATCAAAAGAAGAACACAGGAAATCGCTTAGCAAGTATTAAGATGAAATTCAAGAGTTGTGCGATAAATGGCAGTTAGAACTCAACCTTAAAAAGTGTGTAGCTATCAATTTTTGGAGGAGGAATAATTCGATAGAGCGATACTATAAATTTAATAACACGAGGATCGAAAGCGTTGGAGCCATAAAGTATATAGGTGTAGCAATCGCTAAAGATTTATCGTGAGGAAGACACATAAGGGAAATGTGCGACCGAGCGAAGAGAAAGCTAGGAAAAAGAATACTTGGGAAATGTGATGAGAAGACAAAAGAGCGATGTTACTTTTCAGAAGTTAGGCCCCACCTTGAGTATGTAGCCAGTGTATGGGATCCGAATGAAATAGATTTGATCAGAGAACTAGACAGTTTGTAGCGTAGAGCAGCTAGATTCTTTAAAAGGTCTATAGCAAGAAGTTTCACAGACAAAAAATCATTAACCTTGACCGGGACTCGAACCCGGACCCCCTGATTTCCGGCCAGGTGCTCTACTAGTTGAGCTACCAAGACGTCCTCTTTCTCTGTGGAAATCAACGAGGCTTAAAGGAACTAGGTGTAAACGGACTGCGGGACATATCATGTCACAATGCAGCCGTAATCGTGCGCAAGGCGCCACTGTCCACGAGGTTAAGCCGAATTTGAAACACTAAGGTGCTTACTATTTAACAAATTCAAAGACCGCGAACTGGCCGCGGAAACTTTAGCGGCGTCACCCGCTGAAAATTGCACTATAGCAAGAAGTTCCACAGAGAAAAAATCATTCGCCTTGACCGGATTCGAGTTTCCGCGGCCAGTTCCCGGTCTTTGAATTTCTTGAAAAGGTGTTAAGATAGGCTTAGTAGTGTATCAGAATTAATGCAAGAATTAGGTTGGAAATCATTATCAGATCGTAGGTTAAATTACAGATTAAAACTATAACAGAAATTTAAATCAGATAGCTTTAATGAAGATTTTAGGCATACATTAAAAACACCAGCGTATTATGCTAGATTCGACCAGATAAATAAGATTAAAGAGATAGATTCTCGTACTGATAGATTCAAAATGGCATTTTTTCCCCCGTACTATGAGAGAACAGAATAGGCATCATAACAAAGGGATAGGTAGGGGAAATATTTTAGAGTAGTCTGTAGTGCATGATGCATGTATTAATCCCTTAAATACTATAGATACTAACAATCTAGTTGCATGGGACCCTATAGTTTCTTGTTTGCATGTCATTAGTGCATGCTTGGTGATATTCACCCCCTGCCACACACCCTCGCGGTGGCTTGCAGGGTGATGTGAGACTTAGTTAGGGAAACCCTTAGCAAAGCCACACTGGTGTGCAAACGAAAGCTGTCGACGCCGCGTAAAGCTGTTCATTTTGGAAGCCGTGGTGGTAAATATGTAGTTGTCGAACAAATACTCTGCAATTTCACTATTTAAAAAAGGAAATTACTGAACACGAATATCAAATAAATATATTTTTTAATCTTTGGAATTGTTTAGTTTGGAATGGTATTCTACAAAAAACGGCCGCTTCCATCAAACACATAAAGTAATTATCTTTTATTGAATTTTTCTTTATTTTTTGTGCATCTGTTGTTCCTTTTTTTTCCAAATATGCCGTTTTTTAATGATTGCGAAGGTACTTGATTGAAAATATATCGAATTATGTGTCGAATCTGTGTCTGTAAACTTGTGTTGTAAAAGCTGTATAAAAAAAGATGTGCATCTCGTGTGTGTGTTGAGTGTGTGTTGAGCTACAAAGTTTGTTGGCATATCCAGGATGACGTCAATGACCCTGACTCTTCTTTTACAGTTAGACCCACTCAATCTTCTCTTTAGTCTGGGGTTTCGAGACCTATTACTATTGTGGTCCGCTTTGTCAGGGCTGGTATTGATACACTGGTCATTCAAGCCAGGCCATCTTAGCCCAACCTAAACCTAGGAGACTTAAATGTAGATTTGGTCCCGAGCAACTATAATTTTTGTAAGTTAGTCCTTATCCCCATCCAACCGAAAGATCTATGCAGCAGACATAGCCTTAAAGCGTATAGGATTCCTCCGTAAAGGATTAGTATTTGTCCGCGTTCAAGACGGCAGTGAGCGTATCCTTATCCAACTTCACCTCTGACCAGCGAGCAACGGCCTGAATTCCTCGATGCCGAAATAGCAAGGGCATATAGTTCAAAACAACGTATTAATCGTTGTCTAACGACCACCAAAATATTTGCATTTTTCTAATATTGAAAATGTATGTGCCAAATTGATCCTTACGTTTAAAAATGTCGGATTCTTGGTGATGTTAACGCAGACTTTTTCCGATATAATTATGATAGCACATTCTTACATACTGTTATACATTCCAATGACATTTGCCTTCTTCCTTAGAATGCAATTCATCATTCTGAGAACAGCCATACGTTCCTTGATCTTTGCATTTTTGATTGACAAGATAATGTTCCTTCTTTTCAATAATCTCCAGCTACATTTCATTCATCCATAATTAAATTGTATTAACTTAGAAATTTAATCTAACGAAAACATCCCAGCTTTCAATAGTTATCAGATGTAAGAAATGTTTTGATGTTGAAAGTCTCCTGGATGAGTTGTTTAGCTTCGACGTGAAAAATTTGCTCACTTCCCTGATTGTTGATACAATGCTGCAAAGATCCAACTCTGTTTTCCTTGACTGCCTTGATCGTTATGCTGCTAAAAGACTTATAGAGCCTAAATGACCGCCAGGGCCATGGTTTACCTCAAACGTAAAATAACAAAGC
Organism: Platycnemis pennipes; assembly: GCA_933228895.1. Taxonomy (NCBI): domain Eukaryota; kingdom Metazoa; phylum Arthropoda; class Insecta; order Odonata; family Platycnemididae; genus Platycnemis; species Platycnemis pennipes. Next base: position 7,904,762 of record OW121852.1, read on the forward strand.
AAAGAAAGAGACGAAAGGGTTAGACGTACCACCTTTGTACAGACGAAGAATCAAGCAATTATTCTTGATACAACGCAACCTTGTAAAACGTTCAGTGATGACCTATAAACGACTGAACTATACAAAAATGTTTTCTCTAAACCTGCCAGTCCTATCGGCCGTTGAAAAACTAAAGAAATCTGAGGCTTATTGGGCAGTTCGACGATTCTGGGATATCATTTAATGAATTAAATACTCATTTCTTATTCCAGTCCCATCAATGGTCACCTTCTCTATTGGTGATTCCTTCTGCAGATGCTATCGTGCCGTATAATGGCAAAAACTTTTACTTTCAATACGTCACGCCAGACGTTCTGAGTAACGTACTCATTGGGGCAAAATCATATTCATTTGGAATAGAAGACATCTCTGTTAAATGCTTGGCATCTGAAGATATGACCACTGCTGTACTTGAGATACTCAAAACTCTTCGTTGATGTTCAACATTTATCCAGCGCTTTGTAAGTCGTCCCGGATTCGCCCAGTAAGAAAGTCCCTGCTCTTCTGGTGATCACAGCCTTATTATATCTCTACGAGGTGCCGTCTCCTAATGTCTAGAAAAGATACTTTTTCTGCAGAATGTACGTTATCTCACTGCAAATAAATTTTCTGACCCAGAGGCTGGAAGTTTCCTTCAAAATCATATCCGCGATGCTATTCAACTGGGACGGCCGTTGGTCCCGCAGAAGAACATTACGATGGATATTTCTCTGTCTAATAGACGCCTCATCGTATTTTATTGAGCTTTCCAAACATCTAAGGGTCAGAATCGGCCTTCGGCTCGTCTGCCTTCGCCGAAAGATCGGCGGAAGCACCGGCAGTAGGAGAAGGTATGTACATCTGCCTCTGTAGGAGATAGAGCCATGGCCGGTGGTGTACTACGCTGATCTTGCGGTTGGGGTGTCATTTTCTTGCGCAGGTGATTGGCGTAGTCGCGCAGATTCTGCTGCGACAGATGGTTATATTCAGGATGCATCTCACACCACAAAGAGTGCATCCTCGCCATCTACCCTCTAACGACGTGGCTCACTGGCAGCATGGCAAAATAGATCTCCTCTCAGGGTCTCCGTCTACTCAATGCGAGCTCCTTTGTAAGATGTTTTCGTTGCTTTGCAAGCAACACTTCTTTTCGCCTTTCCACACACCTTTTCAAGATTTTCCCAAGTTTCATTCTGCTCTACCGTCTCCTCTTTGTCAACAGGCCCCTCTTCATCTTCCAGTATTACATAAGGGTTATTCAATTAAAGGGCATGAATTTAATCCTATTTTATCAGAATTTCCCTCTCATTCCTCCCCTTCTGTCCCCTGTGAGTGCAGTGAAGTATACATCTGTGAACCATTGAGATGAGCATCACGGAACTCGCATCGGGGTCTACCGCTCAGAAAAATCCTCCATCGCAGAACGCAGCCTCGAAAATGACCACTTGCTACTTGCTTCGACCAGACGCCATCGGAGCATCAAGATTTTGGCATACATTCATTGTATTTATTTTTGTCTTATCTGCGAACTTTATGACTCAAAGTCCTCTCTTCCAATTAACAGATTGGACATTAGAAGCACCCGTGCCCAAGTGAAAATTCTCCCCGGGCAGGATTCGAACCCGCGACCCTGGGATCGACAGGCGAGGGATTTACCCAGCCTTTGTGAATCCCTAACAGCCGTTAGATCTGAGGCAAATAAATCTGATGGGTAACTCCATCAACCGTGGCACCGGTTTTGCCATATGATCTGGGCATCTTATCCTCTGTCTAATCAAGAAGGCAAGTCATAAACAGACAAATTATCAGACGCCGAGTACAACTGACGTAAATATTGACGGATAAGTAATGTTTTGGAATTGTAGACAAATTTAAAGAAATCAAGGTAAAGGCAGATGACGCCTTAAAAACGGTATCCGGGCCAGACACCGAAACGTTACCAGCAAACCTGGTGGGTTTCCCGAGAAATACTCTCACGCATTATACGCCAAGTATAACCAAATCTTTCATGCCTTCATTTATTCTCTGAGTTTAGGACCAATTAATTGGACGTGAAAGATGCGATAAATTACCACCAATTTAAAATATGTTTTAAGCCATAGTCTAAACATAATAGTAGAGACCCTAGTCCCTAGAAATATATTTCTCCGTTTGTAATCACTTAAGCATTGTGTGTACTTAGTTTTTGTGCATTCAAGATAGTGCATTCCCGTTAATAGATACGTTAACAATAAATCTGTGAATAAATTTACTCCAGTTTACTTTAAGTTTAATCGCAAATAATGTCAAATTCTGATTCTGCTGATAAAAGATACCTAGTAACAACGGTTAGTGTTCAATTTTATTGTATACCATTAATTGTAAAAGCGATGTATCTGTTACATAAATAATTATCATATATACAGAAAAATAAATTTCGAATTTTAATTCTAAAGAATAGGTTAGCAGCGCTCCACCTTAGGAACAATAAGCAAAGAATTTTTTCAATTTGTTACGTTCAGTTGTTTGAATAAACGGCATTTTTAAAACCACAATAACAACAGTACAGCATTAATGACTTCGAATTTGAATTCAGCACATCATAAAGCTATTATAACATCCTTGTAATATAGTGATGATGTAGAAATAAAAGCGGTATTAATTTGGCCACTTGTTTGTGTTTTCGCCCCACTGTGCGGCGCCTTGAAGATCTCCTCCTTTGAGATTCCGACGCCGGGTTTCCGTGGCGTCTCGCGGCCCAATCCCCGTGGACCGCCCCCACCCTCCGCCAACGTGATTTATCGCCCCCCCCCCCAAGAGCACGCCCCCCCCCCCTTTAAAGAGGCCTCCCTCCTCCTCTCCGATGTGTGCTGAGTCGCGAGCCTCTTCGACTCAGGGCTCATCTTCTTCTTGGGACGTGAGGAGTCGCTATGCGCCGTCAGCTGTGATTCTGTGCCAAACAACGCTCTCCCCCGTGCCACGGAGTCCACTTCACAGGATACATTATCGGGTAATAGCAAATAGTCTTTTACAAGTTATGGTGGTAGCCACAGGACGGCTCACAGCAACTGGTGAATAGCTTTGCGCCTTTGTGGTTCCTGCCCTGGAAATCCTCTTCCTCTCCATCTGCCTGCATCGATCCTACATCCTCTGTCTCGCCGCCGATTGCACCAATGGATTCACTTGGTTCCTCTTAGCGCACCCAACCGCCTTCCATCGTTCGCACGGACCCCAAATGTTCCTCCCATCATCCTCCTCTGCCTCGCTGAAGACCACCACGCATCGCTTCGTTCCGTCTCCCTCAAAGGATAAGAGCGATAAGAGGGACCGACGAAACAGCAGAAGGCCCTCGATCGCATCCCTGGGCGGTCAGCCGTGCACCTTGCCCGAAAATCGATTCGCAATCTAAATTCTTTCTTTCCGAAGGAAATGAAAACAAGCTGCCATGTTTGCCCAGTGTTTTATTTTTTGCTTGGTACACAACGCGTATCGGGACGCTGTGTCGTTTTCAAGTGCATGCATTGGGTAGTAATCAGGCCTTATAGGGGAGGCGGTTCATGGAGGAGGAGGAGGGGGTTGGATTTTGTGAATGGGGTGGAATTGGGGCGGGTTGGGCCGAGGGGGTGAGGGAGGCGTTGCAAAGGTCAAGTAATTTGGGGCTATGAATCGGTGAAGGCCGCCCACAAGTGTTGTCGTTCGATTGGATGTCCTTCCTGCTTCATTACTTCTTCCCACTGCTCTTAGCCGAGGTCCTTTTTCTTCTAGGTGTGAAACTTTGTAGTTTAAGTCGGAGGCTTGGCAGTCTTTGCGAGTCGGGAAATGCCGTTGGTCCAGCACCGTCGAAGATCTCCGCTTCTCCCACTGCCACTTTGAACGCACGCCACTTTTCTTACACTCTCATCGATTTTGTTATTCACAAGGAATTTGTTGTGCATCATTGCCGTGTGAAATGTTTGTCTTATTCCTTTCTCTTGGTAAAAGTGTAGCCACTCCATATGAAAGATAGTTTCACCAAGGCTCTTTATTCCGTGATGTCAAGTTAAAAAATAATTAGTAATATCTAAAAATGGCACCACTTCGTTTTTTTTAATTTAAAGAATTTTGTCCACCATGTCGTCTTTGTATCCGTTTCCTTTCCGATTTGCTTTTCTTTAAGTCTGTCCGTCGGTCTAAGGAATGGACTAAGGATTTAAAAACGGTCACTTTTCGTTCACGAGGGTGACTGGAGTCCATAGGGATTTTCATTTTCTGTTGTCAAATATGTTCCACTCCGGAAACTGTAAATGTATACGTCCCTGCGTGTTCCGCTATCCAGGCCAGGTACATTTCGCCAAACGGTTCATCTACGTAATTACCCTGCGAGCCACCACGAGGGTGTGTGGCAGGGGGAGCTATCAAAGTAGTGGTATTTCACCGTCGACAGCGTTCCCCGAGGGGGCTACAGCACCCACTCATGCTACACCTCTCACGTCTCCTTACAGTACCGGACTAGAGTCAAGCTGAAAAGGGTCTTCTTTCCCCGCTGGTTCTTCCGAGCCCGTTCCCTTGGCTGTGGTTTCGCTAGAGAGTTGATAGGGACAGTGGGAATCTCGTTAATTCATTCATCCAGGGTTCCAGCCAGGAAGAGATTAGTTCTATCCTCGCTGAAGGAGTGACCACTAAAATATATCCTCATTACTTGTGACTGCTACTTTTTTTTAGTGTTTCCTACGCTTGATTGTCGCACCTACGATTCCATTGTATTTCCCAGAAGGGTGGTACTTCAGCCATCAAATATATTTCACCACTACTTGTGAGTGAAGACGGAGAAGAAAGCTGTGGAATCCTTGTGTCCGAACCATTCTTAAAGTTAGAGCTGCGTACCATTGCCTAGTTTCCGACAAAGGAATATTAGATAGAGAGATAGTTTTCGGCCGATCAGGGTAAGTATCAACGTCGCAGTGTCTTCGGATTCATAGAATATATCCGTCTTCTTCATGTCGGCATAATTCTGCTCACTTTCTTTCTCTCTCTCCGTCACTCAACCAGACCGTCAGTGACCCTCCATCGTCTTTGAATTCCTGTTCCATGCAACGACTCTGTCTTCTCCTTACATCTTATCAATTATCTCATCTCCAACTATCTACAACACCTTCACGTTTATCAATGGCACTTTCTCGATTCTTCTCCACACACACACACCTTAGGCTTCCAACATTTACGGATACGTGAATTCTGACAGTGAAAGTGACAAACAAGTGCTGGGAATGTAATTCGGTCGTCACTGTCCCCTCCTTCATCGAGGAGAGAGTAACCAACCCCTTCCTGACTGGATTTACCTTTCGGGGCGGAAATTGTTCCCTTTAATCTGTTAAGCGTCCGCTTTTAATAATTAAGCACTTTGCAATTCCACCATAAATGTCTAAATGGTTTTTTCACAAATCGCAACATTTTTCACAACACTGTAGCATCATAAGGTGGTACATACACCACCAAATGATGCTACAGTCAGGTGGTAAATTTTGTATTTACCACCTGATGATGCCACAGCGTAGTAAAACATGTTGTGATTTGTGAATAAACCATTTAGACATTTATGGTGGAATTGCAAAGTGCATAATTTCAACCCGAACATGGACTTCCACAAGGTATCGTCCTTTACAATCAACTACGGCATTAAATAATCTACGGACTCTAAAAATACTTTCCAGAGCTCTGTTTTATCACACAAACCCATGAGTGACCGTGGTTTTACTCTCGTAATACACGGGAAGTTTATTTTTTTGAAGTTGCAGCATTAGTCCCCTGTTCTTTTAGCCATCTTGACAGCATGCATATTGTCTGCGTACAGCTGGGCACTGGCTGATCCAAAGGTTGGAGTTTATGCGTTTGCTTATTCTAGGATCGCGCAACACCCTGCAAGCCACCACGGGGGTGTGTGGCAGGGGGCGAATATCACCAAACATGCACCATTAACATGCTACTAGGGAACTACACTACTACCACTTCATGGAAGCAATTTAGTTACATGAGCCACCAGATGGATAGTATCTGCACAGCAATGGAATGATCACTTGTTAGTTAGGCTGTCCTTTAATACGCAGTTGGTGTATTAGCCTGTATGTCGTCTGTAGCATGTAATGGGTTAATAATGTTAAAGCACGCTTCATCGGCTACAGACTGCTCCAACAATTGTTTTATCATGTCCATCCCTTTGCTATGCTGCTAATTTTGTTTTGTTATGGTGCGCGGTGAAAATGGCATTTTAAACCTATCAGTGAGACGATATAGCTCTCTAATCACCTGATCAAATTTAGCATGATACGCAGAGGTTCTTAATATACTTCTAACGTGTGAACAAATTGGATTCGAATTTCTCCATAAGGCTTACACTAAATTTCAACCTGCGTGCTGATAGTAATTCCCATCATAGTTCTTCCTTTAAACTCGCAACATTAATGTTATATATTCATCCTTTAACAGATCTTACCGGAGATTGTGCCAAACAGTATGACGGAATTTCGGTCGCAGTGTAACCAGTATATTTTTATAAATATCGATAAGCATACTGTTTAAATTAATTACATCAGATCGATAATCCTATGGCATGGTATTGAAATGGCGACGCTTTTATTTCCTGGAACTCGTTTACAATTTATTGGAGTCACGTCAATATGACAATATTACTTTGTTCGTCCGATTAATTGAGAAGCGATAGTTTTTATAGTCTAGGATAATTAAGGGACATTTGGGTCATTTACCAAAATATTGATGAATAATAAAATTGCGAAGCGTAGTATTAATAGCATCTTAACACGATTTAAGGGAAAATAATTGTAGTACTACTCTTCTACTATAGGCCATTAATGTTATGGGCAGTACTAACAAAGAATCACCTAATTGAAATATCGCAGCAAGCAAGATTATTTCGAAAGAAATGCATGTCACCTAAGCATTTCGCATTGCAGCGAATTAGATCAATATGCATTGCTGACTCAAGCAGGTTTCTTGAAAGTGCATTTACATATTTCGCAATACAATTGTCGAGGAATTCAATTTCCCTCTTCAAATTTCAAATATTCAACAGCTGTGACAATAATCCTAGAAAAATACGCCTTCGGACTATGAATCATTAGTTTCAAAGGACGAAGTTTGTTTACCACTGAAACAATATACTTATGGGTGTGACGACTACATTATGAATTATAATCGCGATATTGAAAATGCGAAGCGTTCATGGATCAATTGAGATCACAAAAAGACACTTCACGATGGTAATTTCTACTTAACATCTATTCTTCCTTCCAATGTTGTTGTAGCAGCTAAACGCAAAGGATACAAATTTGTATAATTCATCATAGGACCTCCTTACCACGAAAGATACAACCATGCACCGAAATCGAGGTGATAACAAAACACTGTAGGCACTCGACGTAACTACGTACATTTTTGTTGTATTTGACCTCGCACCAAATTCAGACTACATCTAAACTACGTCAGAGCCAAGTTCGGTAGCGATGAGCAACGACTTAACGTTGCATTACAATTCCCTTACTTTTCACCTAATACACCCGAGGTATTGATTTTGACTGCTCTCGAATTTTTCTCAATTTGATCCATAATACCTACGTATTTTAATTGTTTTAAATCTCTTATAATGTTGTCGTTCATGGTGTGATGACGCAATACGATCTTCTTTTTCGTTTATTCATGTAAATGCTTCAAGTCATAATACAGTTGTAGCGTGAGGGTGCTTGCAAATCTTAGGTTTTTGGATATATGGGTCTCTGTTTCAGAGTTAGAGTGGGTGATGTGAAATAACTTTTTCTTCCGCGGCAAATCGACCTCATGAAGTCGTGTAGTCCGTTTATTTGCGAGAATCTCTTTTAAACCTTGACCAAATGGCGATGGAAACTCCTTAAATGTTGGTTGCGGATTTGGAGAGGACGTAATGACTCGTGGGACGTGTTTTGAGTGATATAGCAGGTCTTTCAGTCGAGCACTCTTTGATTCGCTCGTTGTGGGAGACTCTCTCCGTCCATTTGTTAATGATTTATTGTGATAGCATGCACTTTATTGGCATGGAATTAAATGTACTTAATTTATTTGTGCATTACATTTGAGACAGCAGACCTGTATATGAGGTAGCACGCGTACCAAATGTAAACAGCACGTGATCCTGAGGCGAGATCCTATTGGCTACGGTCGCACAACCGGCCGCCGCCGGTGGGAACACCAATCAGCGTGTTTGGAACAGTTTGCGAAAACACAGCTTCAAGGCGCGTTCTCATTGACGGCCACCGGAGGAGTGCACTGTCTTCGGAGATCAGAAAGGTTCCCAGACAAATCAGAAGTTCTCAAGACATCCGAGTAGGCAATCCTCGTTCCTTCAGCACGGCATTTTGCTCGCTCACGTAGATGACAGCATGTTTTGCATATACGAGTCCAAATCGTATTGTCTCCTTCCTTACCCATCTCACCTGTCTGCCGTTGACTTACTCTTGATTCCGACTAATGCAAATATGGCAAGGAAGGCATTTTTAGACCATCGAAAAAGTAAAACAAAAATTAACACATGGTGTATTTCCAATTCCGAGAATTGCGTTTGCGAATACTGTTTACTGGAGTGAAAATGACCCAGCGGTGAAAGAGCACAGCAGAGGAAAGATAGGGGGTACATTTTAGGGCATTCAATGACAAAAATGGTAAATGCTCATAACAATCATAGTCATTAATCTGTCCTGGGGGTGTGTTGCATGAATCGTTTGAGATTGATTCCGGGGCGGAATAATCTCGAACGCAACGCAAAAACACGCGAGTGAGTCCCCAGTTACGCACCGGAATTATTCTCCAACGATTCGAGCCCACCCCCCCTGGAACTTTACATCACGCATCTCATCATCAAGGGTCAACAATCAACTAGGATTGGTTTGACGCAGCCCTCCACTCTATTCTTCTATCGGCCAACCTCTTCATATTGACGTAGCTCCTCTCTTTCACGTCCTTCACAACTTGCTCCATGTATCTCATACGAGGCCTGCCTTTTCCAGTCTTCCCGTTCACTTTTCCCTCGACGATTGTCTTCATCAGGCCATCGTGTCTCAAGATGTGGCCGATTAAGTTGTCCCTTCTTCTTTTTACAGTTTTCAGCAGACTTCTCTTTTCTCCCACTCTTCTTAGGACTTCTTCATTTGTCACTCGGGCGATCCATTTTATCTTCATCATTCTTCGATAACACCACATTTCGAATGCTTCCAGCCTGGACTTCTCTGCTGCTGTCATCGTCCATGCTTCGCTGCCATATATGTAGTAGAATGCTCCAGATTTATGTCGTAATGAAGCGTTTGTTATGAAATGACGATGAGCTAATGAAATAACGTACCTATATACGTTTAAATATTTTTTCTACTAATTCTGTAACTGCTGTGGAAAGAAAGTATTTGCGCAATGGGATATCATGCTGTTAAAAGTTAAGGGAAGGCAGTGACAGTAAGAGGTATACGCTGAATAGTGAAGGGTCGGAGGGACATTGGAGTGGAGGAGGAGGATTGCCTTCTTCTTCTTGGGAAAATCGTCTGCGGAGGATTTACAAGGACGTCACAGATTTTCCGTCCCGAGCGATTAAAGTAAAAGTGTAAGAATTCCCTGAAGTGAAAGTGAAGACACAGTTTCCATTTGTCTTTAAGAATATGTCCCGCATCCCATCGAATCAACATAGTGTCCTATAAATTCAAGGGTCAGCGGAGTCACCCTCAGTTAAAAAAGCGCTCTTGATCAGGAATTCCACAAGGAAGAATTCCACCTGGACTGAGACTTGGACGGAAATCAGGGAGTTCCGGGTTCGAGTCCCGGTCAAGGTGGATTTCTTTCCTGTAGAGATTCTGCTAAAGCGTTGTATTGCTTCGTTAAATGTAGGTCTCCGTAGAAATCAGTCTAAGTAAAAGTTTTCTTCTCCAGTACTGATCGTAAGGTGAACCCTTTGAAACAAATAAGTAAGGGCACGTATCCGTTCTTGATTAGCAGCAAGGGAAGGTAAGACGGGCTTCTTTAGCAGTGCGTGTCGCGTTTCTTAAGTGCCTCTGAAAGTCACCACCACCAGAAGCACTTATGGGTCTCATTGTCAGCGAAGGATGCTCGAATACTTGAGACGCGCATTCGAAGGCTAAGACGTCGTAGGACGGCTACCAATTGCCCAGCGCGATTGTCGCGTATTAGATGAGTGGCAGGGATGTCACTTAGGTGCTAGTGAGCTCTCTTGGACTGATGGAAGCAATTGAATCGCGCAGTGACCATGGGAGAAGTAGAGTAGGAGGTCTGAGGGATGAGTCCGCAATTAAGCCCTTCATATTCCATTGCCAGTCGCATTCCAACATGGTAACAGTAAGAAGCGAAACACAATTTTCCTCAACTTTGATATGTATCCGGAAGGCAGAGGGAATTGAAGAAGAAAGTCTCTCGTAGCATTCCACTTGTCACCATATTGAAAATCTTCCAAAGAGGGGATGGCTCCATTACCGTAGGCAATTAGTACTTAGTGGTCGCATGTTCATGGCCGATGCTAACAGACTTGGGCAATGCTGCGCGCGCACCTTTGTAGCGGACGAGAGAAAGTCGGGAGTTTTTCAGGGGAGGGGAATGCTTGGACAATCCAGGGACAATGGAGTCGTTTACCATATATTTTTATTGCCGAATCTGATAGAGTTTGCAAAATAAAAAGACCCGTATTTTTTCGTTTCTTGATCCGTCAATTATTTATCGAGTTATAAGCGGCGAAAAACTGATGTTTTTAACCCTTTCGGAAAAGTGAGCGTGGTGCAACCTCTGACGTATATTGACTTCGTCCAATCACAACTACTGAGCCCACGAAGCTACTTTCCCTTATCTCAATGGGGGGGACACAGCTGAATTTGCCAATAGGAGCAGTTGCGACAGCATCTGTGCGAGTAGACCTTCCGAGAACCCCCCTCCAATCCCTTCCCTTCCCCTAAAAGAAGTCAAGGACGGGAGAACAATGACGTCAATGTTATCACAGCAGCATTTTCGGTGGGCGTCACCTTTTGCTTATTTTAATTTTTGATTTATGAGTGAATGGTTGTGGTTAAAAGATTAATTTTTTCACTAGAATTCTTTTTTGTTTCCATCTAACGATTTCGTGTACAAAATTGCGATTTCGGTTCCGAGTAAACGCGCCCATCTTCAGCTCTCAGAGGTCGACTTTGGAGCAAAGGAGCTTGCACCGAAGCGATCTCTTCAAGCATTATTTCTAAGATGACTAACGAAAATTGAAAGCCCCGAAAGAAAGCAATCGGTCGAGGGATTCGCGAAAAAATCTATTTCCGAGAGTCATGAATATCATCCCGCTTAAATCTCCCTGAAATTTAATCAAATGTTTCAGGCGGTTATCCATAAATACTACCACATATAGCTGTACCGCTATATACTTTTCTTTTCTGCTGCCTTGCATTATTATCGATGAATTTATACCAACTGCGAGTCAAAATGCCAAAAGCTAGGATTCATGAAGAAAACCAAAACCAAACAAATTGTTTTACTCTGTTTTGGTGAAACCAAAACAATTGTCCCCGTGAAGGGAGGACTGAAAAACTCGTCCAAGACATTTGACTACCTCTTGATTTGTGCAGTAGTTGCAAACGAAGTCTGTACAACAATCAAAATACCGAAGAAATTACTGTGGAATTTTCCGACCAGAAACCTATCAAGAAATACGTGTCCTAGATCAAAGAGCAACTCTGAGAGTGTTTGTGTGTGTTGTTGATACAATTGTGACCGTTCCCAGAAACCAGTATTGATTTGAATGATTTGAGTACAATTAATTGTCGTGGAGCAACAGCTCCGTAAGAACAAAATACAATAAATGAGTAAATGAACTCTTAAGAGTATTACAGTATTGAAATTACAAACAAGTATGAATGCTAAAAGAAACAATAAATATATAATTAATTTTCAATCAAACATTCAATCATGATTATGACACTGAAATTATTCTCAACAACTGCATGTAATGCTGCACACGATTCAATGGATGGATTAAATTTGCAAATTTATAAGATTTTACAAGTTGTTTACATAGTCAATAAGATGAAGAATAATAAAAAGCATTATACTCTCAAGATTATTAAACAAAGAAATACAAGCCTCACATGTTATTTCGTAATGTTTTCTTCCTCCATCATTAAGTTATAGAGATTATGAATTATGATGTAAATTAGATTTGATAATGATCCATGCTCAGGATAATATAAATACTTTGGATCAGCTCTGGTACATTCATCTACATTATTTGGTTTTGTTACAAACATATCTGTGAGGGTTCATTCACAAGAAAAAGGCTGTACAGAAAGGTCCCCAGGGAATATTTTTTTCGGGATTCTGTATTTTAGCCATCCTAACTCCTTGTAATGAGGAGAAATATCCTCCTCTCTACGTGGAACAAAAATAAATCTAACGCATGAATTTAAGGCCCGTTGAAGTTGAAGACCTTTATTCAAGTCGTAGAAGACCAGGGAAAAGTAGTCGAGGATTGGAAAAACCAGGGTTGGTATGAGCATTCTTCTCGTATTGTAAAGCATAACATTTCGTGGGAATTTTAGTTGCCATAGTACAGAATTGATTCTACAACTCATAATATCAACATGATCGGTCCATGAAAGATTATTACTAAGAATAACACCGAAATTTCGTACTGAGTTAGAGAAAGGATTGTTTTCATGGAAAGCTGTAATAGGAAAAATACCATCAAGGGATACAGTTGCTTTTAGACGGGAACTTCCAGAAATTATTGTTTTTGTTTTGCCTGATTTGGTAGTAAAATTAATATTTTTAGCCCTCAAGCAAATGGCTCTGATATCAGCATTTATGTTGTTAATTGTGTTTTCAAGATCTAAGGGAGGGCAGCTACAATAAATTTGTAAATCATCTGTATACAATAAATATTTGGTATGTTTCATACAGTGAGGCAGATCAAGCAAATAGATAGAGAAGAAAAGTAAAGGCCCAAGAACGGAACCTTGGGGAACTCCAGTCGAGATAGAATGCCAGCTAAACTGATCACCGCAGAGACCTTGACAGCTTGACGTCGTTCCAGCAGACAAGATAGAAACCAGTTCAGGACAGAGCTTTTACATCCTCATTTTAGCCATTAAGGTTGCGTGGTTCACACGATCACCGAAGCCTTACCGAAATCAAATAAAATGAGAATTGTCAACTTTTTAGTCTCCATGCCTAATCTTATGTTATCTGTTAGTTTTAAGTAAAGTAGTTTAGGTAGGAAAACCTTGATAGCAATCCGAAACTTTGCCGAGGATAATTAATATTTTGCCGAAAAGAAAGAGTATACCAGTCGCTTCAACGAATGTACAAATGAAGGATAGGATAACATGTCAAAGTTTCAAAACATTTTCTTTTGACATTTTCAGTAAATGAACTGAACCTTATCGCGTCGATATATACCTTGTATATTCATGTAACATTATTATGTTTTGTAATAACTACATTATCTTTCTTCCATTGAAATGTTTGATGAGTACCATTAGAAATACTTCTCCCCTCATATGATTGAGAACATTCGTCTCCTAATGCCCCCCCCCCTGGCATATTTCCGGGTGAAATGCAATGACTTACCGTCGAAATTCGATGCAGCTATTGCTTCGCATTAGGACTATTTCGTAAATGCAGCTTGATGACGCTCATGGGTGGCTTGAAAAGTGCTATTCCAATCGCATGTTTGAGAAGTGCAGAGCAAGATCCTCACTGAAACGAAATCGAAAAGAAGACTCCAGCCATCTCGTTGCCTCGCCCACGCGGTAGAGGTGTGAAGGTATCGATAGAGTCAAAGGAACTCCGATTAAATATCAGTTGCTTTTGCAGGTGATTATTTTAAATACTGACCACTTTGCATTTAAGTCACAAAAACGTCGTTGACAATAGCTACACGTGTACCAAAAAAAATTGCTAAAATTTTTGAACCAAATTTAAAAGACAAACTATCGATTGAGGGCCATTGTAAATGTTTTAGCACAAGACAAACAGATAAATTTTTAGAAACATATAGAAAGTCGCTAATTGCACAAGTCTTCAGAGTATAATACACCACGTAAAAGTAAAACGTTCTTCGTCTAAGTGCCAATTGAAGTCCGGAATTGATGGTTGAGGAGAATTTAAAAGAAATACGCCCTTCGATTCAGCCAACAATAGAAATTGAAGGTTCGCGTTAACACAAACTGAAATTGGAAGATGGTGTGTAACCTTATAAGGATTTGAGAGTTAGTAAATTAGCGATACTTGCCCATGTACCTGATTCTCAGTAAAATTATGACACTGTGGCCCTGTGGCTTTAGTCTGTGATCACCAAATTGTCGGAAACCATGGCAAACGATCTTAAATTGGCCCACAATCCGGTTGGCATAACTTCGCATAGCAGTTACTCTATCCGTGACCCTGTTGCTATGCAACCAAAGGCAATTTGATTAGACTTGGTGCGCACAAAATGAAACTAATGCGTTTGAAAATTGAAATTGAATGTTCAATCAATGGCAGGAGCTGAATAAATAAGATTAAAATTTTACAAAAACTGCATCCACCGAGATGCTCTTCACTGTGCACATTCAAAACCAGCCGACATGTGATTAACATAGCTGAGCTGCAACAACTGAAGTCCGCGCAGTACTTTTTCATGCAACCGATGTTTTTAGAAGAAATGCAAAAGCAGGTCTCATAAAACATTTATATGGGAGAAATACGAAATATTTATGAGCCATCTTAAATTTTCATTCGTCAGCCACGCAGAAATAAAATCTGGAGAGATCCCATATCGGTGCAAGAATTTTTGACAGCATGCCACGAGGGCTTATTAGCAAGTGTCTCAGAGGAATATTCATTCAGTTAATTAATTGCGATTGACTTTTACTGATTAAATTTAGAATCATTTGCTCAGTTTATATGTTTAAAACTGTCGGTATTTTATTTTGATGAGCTTCGTCGTCTTTTCTTCTCGTGGAAGGGATGGCCGACGAGGATTCGCGCTTGGCGACCACATTGCAGACAGCAGCGCCGCCAGTGGCCGCCATGGGCGTCAAGACGTTCGGCGCACTCGACTACTCGGTGTTCGTGTCGCTGCTGGCGCTCTCTGCGTTCATCGGCGTGTACTTCGCCTTCTTCGCCAAGCAGAAACAGAACACTACGCAGGAGTACTTGATGGGCGGGAAGGCCATGGGCGTGTTTCCCATTTCCATGTCACTCATCGCCAGGTGAGGAGTCGGAGTCACAAAGAACTACAGTAAAATCCCTCCTAGCACTTACAAAATAAGTAATAATAAATTAACAAACGTGGAATCCATCAAATATCTTGAAATAAGACTGACACATGATCTTTCCTGGGGTAAACACATACGTGAAATAATGGGACAAGCGAATCGTAGACTGGGATTCATCAAAAGAGTACTGGGTAAATGTGACGATCATGTACGAGAAATCAGCTACTTTTCCCTTGTAAGACCTCATTTGTAATATGCTGCCAGTGTATGGGATCTATACGAAATCGGACTAAATATCGAACTTCAACGTGTGCAGCGAAGATCGGCAAGATTTGTAAAGGGACGATACGATAATCATTCTTGCGTAACCAGTCTATTAAATGAATTAAAATGGGAATCATTGTCAGATCGCAGGTTGAAATGTAGACAATCTCTTAGACAAATTCCAAGATAATATTTTCAGTGATGACGTTAATTTTTTTTTGTGAACCCCAACTTACTGTGGTTGACTGGATCATAATTACAAAATTAGAGAAATTGATTGCCGAACTGACAGATTCCAAATGTCATTTTTTCCTCGTACAACTAGGGATACGAACAACGGTAAATATATCCAATACGAGTAGCTGCATGTAGGTATAAGGACTTGAAGCTAACCCAACTAACAGCATGTTTTTTGCTATGTTTGCTATGCTATTTTTATCTTTTTTAAATAGTGAAGTTTAGAACAGTATATAAATACTAATCCTTTTTTATGCATGATATGTAGTGCATGTTTGGTGAGGATTCACCCCCTGCCACACACCTTTATGGTTGCTTGCAGGGTATTATGTAGACGTCGATCCCTCTCAAGAAGTGGAGTGCGATACTCACTTTTTGGTGCTCTGTTATTGGTTGGTTTCATACATTTGGATGGGAATTTTTAGCAAGTTCTATCTGTTCGGTGGAGTGTAGATTCGAGTGTAGATTTCAATAAAAGCTTATTACATTTACTGAAACTTTTATTCAAGGAATTATTCTGAACTGTGGCGCTATATGCCGTAAAAGATGACTATTAGGTAGTATACACCTAGGGTATTCCGTGAAATTTCAAGATATCTCAAAAAATAAGGGCCACATGTCATTTTTGGTTCAAGATTCTTGTTTCCGACTAGAAGAGTCATAATAATAGACGTTTAAACTATCATTTTACTCCAACATGTAAGAGAAAACTGCATTTCTTTAACTTATACGCTAAGACACTTCCGGTCCATTTTTCAGCTGGGCAACAGCGATTTTCGGATTCAGCGGGGTCGATATAGAAGGGAATAAGGCTGTTGCCCAATTGTTACACGAAATGCTCCTAGACTCATAACAGAGACCCTTTTCGAGATTTTAGCCTAGACTATTCGCAGAAAGTTCCAAAAATATGTCTTAATCCTGCTGGTGCCATTTGCACCAATTCCTCCATTGGTTCTAAAATGCCATGTTTAACATTGCTGAGTTTATGTCGGCGCATCCTAAGTTTATGACCGCCGCCCAACTCCTTTAGGCGCATTAACATCATCCCTCTCCCCTCCTCTTCACTCCAGTTACATCTCTGGCGTGTCCAGCCTGGGCGTTCCAGCGGAAGTGTACACGTACGGGACTCAGTACGGCATGGTGATGGCAGCCGAAGTGGCCGTCTGCGTCTCCGTGGCCTACGTCTTCATGCCGGTATTCTACAAGCTGCAGTTGACTTCGGCCTACAAGGTGGGTCACGCCTGGGAATATCTCCCGACGAACACAATTATATACTCGGTGTAACCAATTGAAAGCATTGCGATGTTGTGTTAGCACCTGCATTGTGTTAGCAGGCACAGGCATAATGTGGATAGAGCTGTTTTCGGATCCACGTCCCCAGGTTTATTCCATTAAGTACCTGGGGGTACGCACCAGTTAGGTACTTCAAACAATCCAGTCTTTGCAATTGTTACATTAATCATTTAAGGTAGTACCTGCGCTTTGAAGTACTACTTTAATAAGGCAAATAAAGTATGCCCGAAAACATAAAATTGCTCGAGAAGCTATTGCTAATAATTTAAAACAATTTTCAGCCTTTTGTCATGGCTACCTGAAACATGAGTTTTCTTCCAACTGAAGTAATTTGGTGATATGAGGAAAGGCTTTCATATTCATGTCTTATAGGTACTTTCAAACTCTCTCAGGAGCAGCAATATCAGCAAAAAACATTGTTCAGAGACAAGTTGCAAAAGCGCAAAGTTTACCGTCCTGAAGAATATTTTTAGCTGGCCGAAGAAGAAAGGGAACTGACGTATTTGTGATGAGAGACATAAAAACGAAATAAAGAAAACACTTATAAACAGGACGCGATTATTTTAAAATTTGTGTTTTCTAAAAGGTAGGCTCGTAATGCGGAAATTGGCGTAAGTTTTGAATTTTTATCATGTGTTCGTTCGCCCCCTGCCACTCACCCTGGCAGCAGAATTCACTTCTGTTGTGTCGAAAACAAAGTGATTTTTAAATCCCGTAGTTTTCGACATCACAGTAACTAATGAAAATCGGTCATCTGTTGAGGATAACAATCATACTATAAGTATGAAGTGGCGTCTGTCTGTTCTATGTTCGTTGCGCATCTACTCAAAAACTACTGAGCCGATTGAGATGAAATTTTGTAGGATTGCAGCGTATACACTAGAAGATGCTATAGGCTATATAGAAAAAGACGCCGGGCTCTGGTTAGATTCCAGGCGCCAGTTATGTATTTACATTGGTTTAAATTGACTTTTTCAATTTATGGTAGCGCAAGGGTTTTCTCTTTCACTCTGTAAAATAACTAACTACGAAGTTCGTTCAAAAATTCCTCAGAAAATAGTAGGAAACACAATTTTTTTGATATATTTTTTTTATTTTTCAACATTATCGCCCTGCAGCTCTATACATTTTTCTAAGCCTTTTTCCAAATATTTCAAGCCGTCCAACAAGTAGGATTTCGGAAGCTCCTCAGAATTGGCATTGGGTTGGGCAATGAACTCCTCGTTAGACGTAAAACTTTGTCCACCAAGCCATTTCTTCAAGTTAGGAAATAAGAAAAAGTCACTGGGGTCAAATCTGGTAAATACGTTGGATGTTTTAATAATTGGAACTTTAATTCCTTAATTTTGGCCATCGCAACTGCGCAGGTGCGCACCCGTGCATTGTCTTGATGAAAGAGGATCTTTTTCCGTTTCAAATGAGGACGCTTTTCCTTGATTTCTTCGCTCAGGCGGTCCAATAACAACGCATAATACTCTCCTGTTACCGTTTTTCCCTTTTCCATGTAATCGACGTATGTATATGATGCATCCCAAAAGAATCCAGTAGCCAGAACGTAGCAATTTGCCGATTTCACCATCTTCTTCGAAGCCCGTTAGCCATTTAAAATCCATTATATTCACTGTTCTTTTGTCACTGAAGTGTGGTAATGTATCCATGTTTTATCAACAGTTATGTATCGATGCAGAAACTCCTCAGTATTGAGACGGAAAAGCGCCTGTATTCTCTATTGTGAGCAAACCCATCTTGCCGAGATTTTTTCCACACCTAATTTTTCGTGCAAAATTGAAGTGACTATGCCTTGCAATATGCCTGTGGCCTCAACTATTTCGCGCACTTTGATTCGTCGATCACTGAAAACCATAACGTGAATTTTGTAAATCATTGTAAACAGTTCAAACACAGGAGAAGATGTGCCATGAACTTCGTCCAACTCAGCTTGATTTCTTTAGGCGTTAACCGTTTTAAATGAAAATGTTTTACCTATCACCGCGCGAAACTCACTTTTTTCATTTTCATAAATAAACAAAAGTTGTTGACTTCAATCGACAATGAAACTATGAGATGGATAAAACTCTAACAGCTGACTAGTTAGGAGCGCTGCTTGCTGGAAAAAATTCATTTTTGATACTGCGAGCGCAATCTCTTGGATTTTCGAAGGAATTATTGAACGACCCTCGAATCAACCGATTTTTTCGTTCCTCCTGTATTTATCGGGAAAACATTTACTCTCTCTTATCCTCTTAATCGATTCACGCTTTGTCCTCGAGGTTTCTGGGCATTGTGTTATTTATATTCAAATTTACCGTTTTATATCGGTTCTTTTCCGAGATTTGCTAAGTCCTTTGACATTGTCGTCGACGAAATGAAAACATTGTTGATGTTTAAACAGTTCATCATGGAGGGATGCCGTAAACGGCATTGTGCTTTTCGCGAGGATATGGGAAAGATACTGAAGGCATTGCAGGCTATTCGTGAAGCAAGGTCAGCCATATTTTTAGCGCACAAAGATACGTGCTAACTACTAACGCTACTCAGGGATTTAGAAGGTTTGCATACGGTTAAAATTATGAGTATTTAAATTAATGCTTCAGCGGAGTTCAAATTTTTGAAAGTTTTTTTAAATTTCTTTTACGTGTTTGTACATTTGAACCAACCCGGGACATGAAGAGAAGAGATGGAAGGCTTTCGTCGTCGATGGAGATCGCTTGAGATTTGAGATAGCTCAACAAAACCAGGGAATAAAATTCAAATCCCAATCGAGCTTAAGGTCTCATTACGTATCCGTGGGATGTTCATCCATGGGCTTTGCAATGAAGCTGAAAATTTTCTTCCAAAAGCGATGCCGTAAACAGCATTTTTCTTCTCGTGAAGATTTTGAAATGTACTAAAAGAGGTATCGCAGAGAATGGGGGCGTTTACTCGGAACCGAAATAGCAATTTTGTACACGAAATCGTTAGATGGAAACGAAAAACGAATTTTAGTGAAAAAATTAATCTTCTAACCACAACCATTCACTCATAAATCAAAAATGAAAATAAGCAAAAGGTGACGCCCACCGAAAATGCTGCTGTGATAACATTGACGTCATTTTCCTCCCGTCCTTGACTGCTTTCAGGGGAGAGGAAGGGAGTGGAGGGGGTTCTCGGAAGGTCTGCTCGCACAGATGCTGTCGCAATCATTCCCATTGGCCGAGTCAGCTGTGTCCCCCCCCATTGCGATAAGGCGAAGTAGCTTCGCGGGCTCAGTTGTGATTGGACGAAGTAGATATACGTCAGAGGTTGCACCACGCCCACTTTTCCGAAAGTGTTAAAAACATCAGTTTTTCGCCGCTTATAACTCGGGAAATAATTGTCAGATCAGAAAACGGAAAAATACGGGTCCTTTTATTTTACAAACTCTATCAGATTCGGCAATAAAAAATATGGTAAACGACCCCATTATTGAATCTAGATCGGCCATTCCATTGGAATAAATCATACGGACTTACTTTTCGTGCTACTCCCAGATCAAATGGTTCATTCGGTAAAACAAAAAGTATTTAAATGAAAGTTACTAGGGGGTTCAAAAGGTGAATACTTCATAAATTTATATCATATTCCGAAGTGGACCGCTTTCAAATTTGTTGTCTTTTGAGACTCAAGAACGTGATGAGAAACTTAAATGAAGTCTAATCAAAAGTAAGAGTAGCAAGATTAAAAAGTATGAAACATAGTTATACGTCAAATATACAGTTGAAGGTGTGAATATACTAAACCGAGAGACAAGTATCTGGTTTAAGTAGGCTAAAACTGTGCTGGGTGATAAGAATAGAATTTACTCCAATTGGAATGAAAACGTATCCATAGGAAGTTACTTGACGCCACTGTCATGACATTGGAAAATTTGAACAAATTTGGATTTCATCTCCGCCTCCCATCCCGGCCGTTATCAACTGGAACCTGTACGTACAGAAATTGGAAGAAATGCTGTCAACTTTTCACCCAATTGACTGCTAGACTGCCGACTCCAATGACGACAGACTGACGAAAGAAACTGACGGAAACTGACGAAAGTCATGACTGACGCGAAAAATAAAGCCTCCTTTACGCCAAAAACCCAACCACAAGGGCATGATCAACTGCTAGCGGACATTACGGCACAAACAACTGAAAGGGACAGAGCACGGCATCGCTGGCAGCATACTCGCCATCCAGACGACAGAAAAGTTATAACAGATTAGCTAACGAAGTCAAAAAAATCAATGAGAAATCATAACCAAAGACGCTGGACTGAATTCGCGAACTCCCTCAATACCGACGACAATTCCTTATGGAAAGCAGCACGCTCCCTACGACAATCCTCCATTAATCTCCGATAACAAATTCATCTTAAACGCCCACACTGAAGCCCAACTGCGAGTCGGCCACTTAAGAGACAATTTGCGCAGCAGCGAATTCCGTACCGCCCCTAGACGCCGTAGTTAACAACTTCCACTTTCCTCCCTTGACGCAATGGACGATGAAGACGCCGACTTGACTGAAGTCGATGAAATCAAGAAAATCATCCATAATCTGCCAATTAAGAAAGCACCCGGTATTGATAAAATCACAAGCATCATGATCAAACGCGCAGCAGAAATTCCCAAATTCAACCTCATTCTCTGTGACCTTTTTAATAACATAAATGAAACAAATTACTTTCCACAGCAATGGAAAACCGGAAAAGTAATACTTATTCCGAAGCCGGGCAAAAATCCACCCATCATAGGAAACCATCGTCCCAACACATTACTGTCCAATATATCAAATATTTATAAAAAATATCATTTTAATCCGCCTTCAGCATCATGTGGAGTCGACTGACGTCATCCGGCCCGAACAGGTGGGCTTCCGCACGAAAAGAGCCGTCGTCTATCAAGCGATGTGATTGGTGGAAACCATCACCCACGGCTTCAACATCAGCCGCACGACGGGAGTCAGTCTTCCTCAATGTGGCGCGTTCGATTCCGTTTGCCTCCACGGCCTGTTTTACAAACTTCATCGCAACCATTTCCCTATCAGCCTCATCAAAATCATTCGCGGCTTCCTAGCCGGCCGTAGCTTCCGTGTTGGCGAAGACGAATCACTGTCATCGACGCGCCCGCCGGCGTGCCTCAGGGCACCCTGGTATCACCATTATTGTTCCACATATTCGTCAATGACATGCCATCTTCATCAAAAACACAACTACACATGTACGCTGACGACACCGCCATTCCTTGGAGACACGAACACCAGGAAGCTGCAAATACACTTGGACCAAATCGAATCCTGGACTCACAACTGGAAATTCAAGATCAACGCAAACAAAAGTTCATGCTACACAAAAGAGCTCTAGCGGCTTCCAGCACTACACGTAAAGTACGCAAACATCCCGAGCGAAAACTCACACACAAATTCCTCGACAGAGGTTTGACTTACAGGGAACATGTAAACGCTAACATCTGAAAAGCAATTGCCTGTCAGGTCGCACTCCGGGGTTCTCGTGACTAATAGGCCATCATCATCAACAAGTAGATACCCCATTGGAGGAGGTTTGATGGACTGTGACACGTCATTAATTGCGATGGAGAAAAGCGTCACACACCAATAGGACCCTGGGGTACTCCATTTCCTTGCAGGTAGGATTTCGATAGGTCTTTACCTATCCGTACTTTAAAAACGTTTTGATAAACATTTTTGGATGAAAGTTGGAAGTAGCCCCCTCATACCCCAGTCGTGTAGCGACATTAAGATCTTTTGCCTCGAAACCCTGTCGTATACCTTTTCGAAATCGAAAAAGACACCGATAACGTGTTGGCGGAGGAGAAAGGCCTCCTGGATAAAATTATCTAGGCGGCCACGCCAAAAGCCATACTGGATGTTTGAAAGAAGGTCTCGACGCTCCAACCAACAAAAGAGACGCCGATTCAGCCTTTTTCTCTCCATTACCTTGCTAAGGCCACTTCTAAAATATATTGGCCTATAGTTATTCGGGTCAGCTCTCTCCTCACCCTGCTTTGGAATAGGAAATACTATAGACTCTTGCCAGGACGATGGAGGCTTCCTTCGATCCAGACTTGGTTGAGGGTGCTAAGGACTTCCTACAATGTCGTCTCCGGATGGTTCCGTAGGAATGCATTGTGGATTTGATCCATGCCTGGGGCCGTGTTTCGGGAGTCTGATATGGTGGAGCGTAGTTCCCACAGTGAAAATGTCAACTTACAATCTGCCACCGTATGTCTCTCGGTAAAGACTTGGACTCAATCCGTTTCTTCCAGGAGAGGAAGCAATCGTCGTAATTAGCGTCACTGAACGCATTGGCGAGTAACTGGCCAAAAACCTCACCAATGGCGGCAGAAGATGTTAAAATATTCGAGCCAACTTTCAGGTAACAGATACCGAGATTTTTGTGATTTCCCGAAGAACTTGTTACTTTCTTCCACGCCTGTGCAAGGGGTGTTCTGTGGTTGAGGCTGGACACGAATTCAACCCAGGAGGAGGCCTTTTTTGCTTCCTTGACCTCCCTTCGAGCATTAGCACGACGGCGACGAAAGGATGCTAGGTTTGGCGCTTTGAGGTACTTATTGAATATTCGTAACGCCTTTTTCCACTGTCTCATCCGCTCTATCACAGGCGTCATTCCACCACGGAACTGCCAGCCTCGGGTTGGCACGCTCAGACCGAGGAACACTCCCATTGGCGGAATCAATGATGCTGCTTGTCAGCTTCTTGATGCTAAAGTTAGCGTCCTGTGTCTCGTCATATGTGAAACTAAAGTGGTCTTTAAAACTGGCCCAATTGCCTTTTCGTACAACCCTTGTGCCCAGTTCGATGCAAACTGGGTTATAACGTTCGTCCTTCCTAATCAAGAGAGGGAAATTCTTCCACACAAGTCATCGTTGACCGACATATGGATTTCATGCAATAGAGTGCTCGACGCTAGGCAGAGGTCTATTGTGGAATATTGGCCGTTAAAGGAGTTAAAACGTGTCTGGTCCCCGTCGTTCAATAAAACCAAGTTAAAAGCCATAGTAAAATTAGGTAGGATACGGCCTCTTCGGTCACACTGTTCACGAGTACTACCTCACACGGTATCGTGGGCGTTAAAAACACCTGGAATGGATAATATATGTAAGGTCTGGGTGGTTGACGGACGAGTGCTTCCAGGTTGTGCCATGTGACAGGTGCCCCCTCTGGAAAGTAAACGTTACATAACGTTATAGCCTCCGGGACATGACCGTCACAGCGACCGCCTGAAAGAGCGTGTTTAACTGCACTCGGGAAGTGTAGAGGGCCTCTCCAGTAGCAAGCAGTTGCGACTCCACCTTGGGCCTGCTGACCACTGGTGTCGTCTTATCTAAAAATGTTGAAGGCTTTAAAAATTCCCTTAGCCGTAAGTTTAAAATGGGTCTCTTGGAGACACACACAACAACGGGTTAAAATCACGTAATAAAAGCGACATCTTCTCCTTGTGTCGGTAAAAACCATTGCAGTTTCACTGCAGAATAAATTCCATTTAAATATAATAAATAACAAATAAAATGTAAATTACAAATCTGTTAACCTGGAGGGTCAGCTCGTTGCTTTTTCCCTTTTTGTTTGGCAAGGAGGATTTCAGTCTCTGAGAGACATTCATCCTCCTCCATTGACTCCGGTCTGTTCGGTTTCCCTACACCGTCTTCTCACGCCTAACGTGAGAGTTGGTGGTGGTGGTGGTTTATTATTGGTTCTTCTGAGAAGAACCCGCGTTCGTGAGAGTTTTGGTGGCCGCATTAGAGGCATTTGAATGTTGGGCCGATTTATTCCTAGCTCTACATATTTCTTCGCAGTCTGTCTGAGTGGATGCATTTGCTTCTGGTACAGCCTTGGCGGCTATAGATGCGAAGGTTCTGGAGAAATTGGGGGCCGCCAGTGCCCTATACTTTTTCCTCGCATGGAAATAGCTTACTTTATCAAGGACCTTTATTTCCATAACGTTTTTTCCCTCGATCATTTTGGGACACTTGCGAGAATACACTGGACGTGTACCCTCGCTGTTCACGCAGTGTTCTTCCGTAGCGCAGTCCCCATCATGTCTCTCCAGGCCGCAGCGCGGGCAGGTGGCCTAGCCCTCATATCACGTGGCGATATGGCCCAAGCGTTGGCACTGGAAACATGGTATGGGGGCCGGTATATATAGCCGACCTGGAACTGAGGCTGAGAATCTTACCGGGCAGTAGATCGAGGGCTAAGGTAAGGCGCCTGGTAGTGAGCCTGTGGACATAGACAACGCCTTTGATATCCTCCTCGATCTAAAGGAAGTCATGCTGGCTTATGACACCCCGACAGGGATTAAGGGTACGATGTGCCTCCACCGTGACGGGAATGTCATGGAGTGTGTTCATGGGTAGAAGTTTATCCGACTGCACCTGATTAGACGTTCCGATTAATAAAGATCCGTCACGAAGCTTCTTGGCAGACCTGAGCTCGCCCGGTATCTTAGAAGAGATGGATTTTTTTAATAAGAAAGGGAGACACCTTTTCAAGGGTCTCACCTTCTCACCTACATTTCACTGCAAGAAAGCGCTTATTAGCGCCGGGCACATTATCTCCCCCGCCCACATCCCTTTTCTGGATCTTTTTGAGAGTGGAAGGATGTTTACCTCCACACCACTACAAATACTTCATTCCATGAGCCACCACCCACCATGGAACCACACTAAAGGGACTCCGCACCGCAAAACGGTGAGGTCGCCAGGACTACCGGAGGGGATATAGCACCCTAGATGTGGTTGTCTGTTTCGGGTTGGATCTTCGAGGCACGGGCCCACCAAACCCGTGCATCTCCGACCGCCCTACGCAGACCCCCACCTCCCTGGCACTCGCCACCGTTAAGCAGAACGCCACGGAAGCCGATTGACCGGGAGTGGCTAGCTCCCGGCCGCCCGTTTACAGCGAATCCGGGGCCAAAGAAGGGTATCGGCCCGTAGTCCATACCGGGCATCCGACACCCGGCTGGGAACCTCACCCTCCAGGATCCCCTTCTCCCCCCTTACGTGTCTCCGCACACGGCAAACATGCGGGTGGATCGCAGGCCAGGTGGTGTGGCCGCACACAGACAGTTGACCCACAAGACTGTCCGGGCTCAACCCTTGCTGGCTCTGGGTTTGTTTTCGGGGTTGTCTCCCCGCCCTTTTAGTCGCCTCTTACGACAAGCAGGGATACTGCCGGAGTATTCTCAATCCCCCTACCCGCAGGGGTAAAATGTTTAGATTTCTTAATACAATTAGCATTTATTATGTTTCTCCCACCCGTCCTATTTCAACGGGCACATCCAGCTAGTTATCAATAAAAGAAGAAGGCTCTCCAAAAGTATTAAAAACAGTATTTTTAAAACAAACTGGTATATTATTTAATATATAATTAATCATTTTCGTACAGAGTGAATATAACTTTTCTGTAGCAAGAATGGCCGTGTATAAGTAAAAAGTCACGAAATCAGGAATGTTGACAAAGCAGGTGAGCTGTGTGCTAGAGCCGTGAGACTAATGCTGTAAAGAAGGAAATTAGAATGCATTGAAGGAGGCGTCACAGATGATTTGAGAAGCCAGCGGACATATTGGTAGGCACGATACTCGGATGAATGGGAGTTGCTTTTGCACTCGTTAGCACTTAAAGACTAATCATTGAATATGAATAACATGGAATCATCATCATGGATAAATCCAAAGAATGGTTTGACGCAGCCCTCCCCTCAATACTTCTATCGGCCTATCTCTTCATATTTAAGTATTTCTTCTCTTTCACATCCTTCACAACCTGTTCCATACATCTCATACAAGGTCTACCTTTTCCATTCTTACCGTTCAGTTTTCCCTGTCTTCATCAGGCCATCGTGTCTTAAGATATGGCCGATTAAGTTCTCCACGTCTTTTTTTTTGTGTTGTCAGCAGACTTTTATTTTTCTCCCACTCTTCTTAGCTCACCATGCATTCGCAACGCGACAAAGCGCGTTGTAAGCACGTTGTGAAATCATCAATACAACGGACTTTTGTCCGCCCTCTACAACGCGAAGCCATCGCGGTTAAGGTGGCTGGTTCGAAATTTACAAGTGTATAGATTTTCTTCATAATTGCTATATTTGTTCCTTTAATAGGTCTCTGGCCACATATTCCAATAAAGACACTTTCGTATTTTATGCAAAAAAAAATAGTTGCTGCGAAAGCAGTTTTGACATGAAGTATTTTATTTTTAACATATTTGCATTTGAATCGCCACGAGTTGGTCCCTCGCAAAAACGTAATTCGCATCGCTGCCATCTTTAATGACGTCAGGTCCTGCAACAGCGGTCGCGTTGCGTATATTTCTTTGCGAAGTTTCAAGCGTTTGGGAGATTAAAATTGAAATGCCAATCATAAATGTCTTTACACTTTTTAATAAGCCAAAGCGTTGCTTTAAATGTTGTATTGTGCCAAAATATAATGACACCAACGGAAATGCCTCCAACGAGTACTTTTTTTAATTACCCGAAACAGAATAATATAGGTGAAGAAAGAAGTGAAGGCGAAAGGATACTATGTCTTTTCAATCAAACGTGTGCAGTTTTGAGCGTTCACACTGTCTACATTTATTATACCAATTCTGAAAGCTAAATTAAACTTAATTTTATCTTAATTGTTCAGAAACTAGGTGAAAACAAAGCGCCGCTGGTAGTACTATTGATGTTTAATATGGACTCAATATTATTCGGTAAAGTATTTTCATTGATTTAAAATACTCCTATGAAATTTAATACATGCACATATAATATCATAAGCACATAGTAATCAGAGTACGAAGGAAATGTGCTGGACATATGGCACGAAAAATCTTTTCCATGTGAAGCATGCCAAGTTTGAAAGAGTTCGCTAAGAAAATTTCAACTATTATTAAAAGACTGAACCCACTGAACCTATCGCTGCTTACTTTTCAAGATTAGTTGTCCTAACTTTTAGTAATTGCAAGCAGTAAGTTATGTTCAACGGTCAATTTCAATTTTCGAAGGTCAGCATGAACGATGGATGCGCGATAAATGGCTACTTGTGCACATAAACACAATTTACTAAACCAAAAATAGCTGTAGACGGGAATATTTGTTTCTTTGCATTACATTCACGATGTAACACATTATAGGATGTACGTTTCGACATACTGCGTCTGCGTCGAGATCAGCTAATATACCAAATACACGAATATCACACCGCACAACATAAGAATCTAGGATCACGATCGCACTTGCTTGCTGCGTAACAGGTTAAATGTTGAAGTTCATCGGTATATTCGGTAATAAAGGGTCTTTTTAATCCACCTTTGTCTCAATTGACCAATATATATTTCCCCGAAAGGAATTTCTTGGAAATAGTATCAAAACTCTTCAATGCACCATGAGGTTATGCCACTGCAAACAAAAGATTTTCACGTTCATTGTATTTTTTATTTTTAATCCAAATCCTGGGAAACATCCCAAATGATACGTTAATGATATAAAGTGCCTGAAAACAGAGAGATGTCTTCACTTATTGGAGCAGGAATTCAATGTAAACAAATGGATGAAGTAGATGCCCATAATACTCTTATTTTTACGTTCCCGAACTTGACGTGCAATCCTTGCACGAATATGCAAGGATTACAAGTCCCTTCGAGTCGAGTGAGGCCACTCCCTAATCTTTCAGACTGGTTCGTTGCGAGGGCCCTGCCCAGTTTCACTGGTAGCGCAGTGAGGGGTCCTCCAGGATGCCCCTCTTCCTCGGAGGAGACGGGAGGGTCCCCTTTCTATCGGATGGAAGGCTTTCTCCCGATTCTGCAGCGCATTGGTCCGGGGCACACTCTCAGTGGAGACCTTATCCACGGGATGGCACCAGACATCCGGAGAACACGGTCAACAACTTTCCTTTATTTCCTCGAGAGGGCTATTTATCTGACTATCCTCTTGGCTAACGCTCCGTTCTCAGAGTCGTGTCATGCACCGATATTCCGAGTGACTTCAGTCAGCCATTCCACCGAGTAACAAACTGCCTTTGAGGTTGCACTAAGGTTAACGGTGGTTAAGGTTATTCGTAAGTCCTTAATTTATTAGTGAGGTAGTACGACGCGCGGGACCCTAAAATCCTAAGGTAGCAGAGGAATTGCATAGACTCATGAAGATTTGTGCGGATCAAAATTATTTCCTGTTTGAAGGAGTGTACTATAAACAGAAGGAAGGCTAGCTTTGGAATCATCTCAATCTCCAATACTAGCCGAAATATTCATGAACAAATTAGGATAGCAAATCTTCGACCCCGTGAGTAGCCAAGCACCAAATATTTTATACTCGTTTTGATAGGTGCGTCGACGGCGTCCTCTGCTGTTGGATGGGGAGCTACGGGCAGCTTCACCAATTTCCATCGTTCCTAAACTCAATGCATGAGTCCATCACCTTCACTATGGAACTTGGAACCGATAGAATGATACACTTCTTGGATCTTTCCACCAAATGTAGTTCTTCAAAGCACGAATTCGCCAATTTTAGAAATCCCACCTTCACGTCTCAAGTGATACCCTCGGATTCCTGCCGTCCTACGTCCCACAAATTAGCCAGTTTCAACTCAATGCCTCACAGACCAATAAAAATACCTATGCCGGAAATCAACTTCAAAAAGGCACTTCAGACAATTAATACGATCGCCGTGAACAACGGATACAGTGCCGACAACATGACTGACTCGCTCCTCTCCAAGAAACGGAAGAAGCTTGCGAATAACCAAATTACTTCCCTCCTTCCAGTAAACAGCAACAATGGAGGAAAGTGATGTAAACTTATGTTCTTTCATAAGTTATCTTACAAAATAGTGAACCTTATTTCCAAAGACAAGCACAAAGTCCCCTCCTACACATCCACATCTCTCGCCAAACTCCTTTGCAAGAACAAGGGCACAAGAAGCGAAAGAGAGTGGGGTCTAAGAGTTATTCTGCGAGTGCGGAGCCAGTTACGAAGGCAAAACAAGGATGAAGGAACACAGGAAGAGCAGAGAAAGGGGACACAACATATCCATGGTGGCAAAACATTTGATTGAATCGGGTCATAAGCGTAGTTCTGAACCCAAGATACTACACACAGCCAGCAAAGGGAAAAAACTGGACGCTTTGGAACAATTAGAAATCAACCCAAGGACGATACAAAAGAGGCCTCTCCTGGACGAAGTTCTGTATAATAGCAGCTCACCACTCCTATCCATCGACTATCCCTAGCCTTCCCCCCTCCTCCCTCTCCTTTTCGTCTTTCCCTCTCTCCCCGACAGATATCGCGGGATCCCCTTCGATGTCCGACACCAGAGGACGCCACCAGGACGAGGGTGTCCAGGGCGGGCGACCACCAGGGAGGGATAAGGCCAAGGGGAAGACTGGCCAGGGTTTTCCTGGGGAAGGATCCACACCTCTCCGACGTCCACCACCCAAAGAGGCCAAAGATTAGCGTCTGCACGCCTCCGAGCATCTTAAGAGAGGAAGGAGATGTCCCTATTTCAGCCTTCTCTTATCTGTATGATTCTTCCACCCCTGATTCCCTCGCCGTATTTTCCAAACCCCCGGGCATTGAAGACCGTCCACAGATCTTGCCTTTTTCCCCACCCACCCCTCCCCTTCCTTCTGCCTCCCCATGCAATCTCGTACACGCGGATACACGTTGCCTGAAGATGCCGTAGAAAGCGAAAACCGGTCTCAGTAAACGTTGTCTCTATGGAAATCGCTCATTGTTAAAGTGCCAAGGTACTGATTAATGCGGTCCACCGTGTCACTTGAGTCCACATGTCTTAACGGCCCGCGGAGTAATTTGGTCCACGAGCCGAGAAGGCCACGATTTAAGCTAAGAAGAAGATGTTCCCCAATCCCTCTCAGTAGAGTTAGTAGATTTTCGCTTATTTGATTGATCAAACTGGCTTTTGTGAATTCTAATATCCTGATTTTTTTTGCAGTATCTTGAATTAAGGTACGACCAAAAAGTGAGGCTCTTGCTCTCTGGAATATCAATAATTACTATGGTAAGTTCTTTTTTATTTTCAACTCTTCTTCAAGTATATTAATTCTCCATCCGTACCCTTTACCTTTGAAGCTCACATTTAAGGAGGTTGGTCCATGTTCTGAACCTTCGCGTATTCCAAAAAATAACGTATACGTCCTCTGGTGAAATACGCGGCCTAAGACTATAGTCTTAGGCCGGTGTGTCACGGTCCACGGTCCACGGCTAATTTTCGTGTAGAAATTGAATACAAATACTTTGACCATGTGACAAGAACTATATCCAAATGGATTTTGATCCAAAATTTGTTTGTAAGAAAGATTTTGTGCACAAAATTTTGGACCAAACTCTAAGATAGGAGAAGAAAATGCTGCAATTCCGCATTAAAACGTTTCTGTGGAATTGTAGCATTAGCATCTTCATGGTGGATAAATTCGACAGAGTAACGCATGAAACTGTGATCTCTGGAACGAACTTGTTCAAAATTTAAACCCAAATGTTTGAAATCAACCAATCCTGGAGCCCTGGGGCATTTCTTTTACTCATTTAGTGCATGGAAAATATGAATTTATTATGCACGGTACCTTATATTATTACTTCATAATATTATCTTCATTCAACTGATGTACGACTTCTCAGGAGAGACCACAAATTTGGTGTTTGCGGCTTATTCACATTTCGGTCGTGGCAGCCATTTCCATTGTTTACTATTTCCTCATATATCGTTGTTCGTTTGTTTTGGACCAAAAAAACTGCACCGTGGGACACTCCATTTATGATTCATACAAAAAATTCTATGGAACTTTTAGACCAAGAAATTGATGAAAGTTCGACCATGGCACGCCGACTCAAGCGAGAGAGAGGCACTCTGTTGTATGATTTCAACGAAGAAGGGCATTTTTAAAGGAGTAGTCAGCAAAGAGCGATGTTAAGTTAGGTTCTGGTGAAATTCGGATAGCATAAGCGTCTTAGAAATACGCGGGTAGCGAATTGTGTGAACCACAGGTGAAATGACCGCGCAGTTTTCCATAGGCATCACCTCGGGTGCTCACCACTTAAAAACGGAAACGACAAGGGCGGGTGAAGTGTGTCGGTGGTGTCGTCCGTCATTTGGAGATGGATATCACCCAAGTTACAGAATACGGCTGGCCCCTCGAAACGACTCGCGAGATATCACTGGAAGGAACCAATTGCAGATGCTGTGGAGAGCGTTGCATCTGAATACAAGAGGGTAGTCGGGGCTAAAAGATGCATGAATGTTACAAGGCAATATACATTTGCTACTCCAATTATTGCAATTACATGCACGTGCCATCGTTTCCACTATAATTTCGTCCGAGTCACTACAATAACGTAACTAATGTTTGTTTCATGCGAACAAAATGTCGGAATCACGATACATTCAGAGGGGTGATGAGGAGAGGTGGACTTTTGAGGCGGTGGTCGTGGGCATCACGTCGTTGCGTCGCCGAAGAGCGGTGAAGTCACTAACGGCTAATCGCCGAGTTACAGAATACGGGCCCAGAAATGGATACTTAGTATGATATGGCTAATGCCGTTTCTGGGAGAGAAAGTATGCAATTCATTGTCAGGTGACATATTCCCTGAAATCGTATTATATTTCCATTTCATAAAAGAAGGAAATGTTCATAATTAAATGCAATGGTATCACTCCTGAAGGAAATATATTTCTTACTGAAGGAAGCTAACTTACTGAAAGAAATCTATTTCTATTTTATGCATATGTAATATAACGTAATGTATCATTTTCAGTGAGCCTTAACATAGCTGGAGGCTGGAGCAATTTCGTCAGATGTATGTGAAACTAATTACAGATAGTTGTGGGTAGAAGTGTAACAAATTGAACTTTATCGATTTGATTATTTGGCGATTCGACGCTTTTGCAACCCGTCACCTTATTCAAGAATTGCGACCTAGCCGCGAATATCTTACTCAGTGGAGTCACCCTTAGCTTAAAATGCACAGTAGCCAGCTGCATTTCCACAAGGAAATAAATCCACCTCGACCGGGATTCGAACCCGGACCCCCTCATTCCGGCGGATTCATAGGTCTTCCTGCTATTTCTTGCCCTCTCAGAAGTGAATCCCCAGATTAAATATTTGCTACGGAGCCGCATCCGGGCACTCGACTCCGATATACTTAAATCGCTTCCTTTTACTCGAAATCGCTATTTTGTACACAAAATCGTCAGATGGAAAGGAAAAATGAATTTTAGCGAAAAAATTAATCTTCTAACCATAGCTATTCACTCATAAAGCATAAGTTAAAAAAATAAGCAAAAGTTGACGCCCGCCAAACGAGCTCCGTTTAGTATTACTACGTCATCCACCTCCTCCAGTACTTGACTGTTTCGAGGAAGGAGGGGAGGGGAGGGGAGCGGAGTTGGGAGGGAGGGGAGGTCTGCTCGCACCGATCCTGTGGCAACCACTTCCATTGGCAGAGTCAGCTGTTTTGATATTTTTGATTGGGCGAAGGAGCTGTGCAGTCTCAGATGTGATTGGACGACGTGGATGACGTAAGAGGTCGCATGCACGCCCACTTTTCCGAAACGGTTGAAAACATCAGTTTTTCGATACTTTTCACTCGAGAACTAACTGGCGGGTCGAGGAACGGAAAAAGTACAGATCTTTTTGGTTCACAAACTCTATCAGATTCGGCAATAATTCGGCAGATTCGGATGCTATCGGTCCGCAGCAGTTCGAAGAGGGACTCATTGTGTTTCCCCCATGGGGGGGGACTGCGTCTGAAACCGTCGGCATTATCTCGAACGGGTAAACAAGGAGTCACGTGGTACAAACGAGGAAGGGTCGCTGATTTTGGTTCGTTTGAATGGCTCATTGAATCGCATAATCTCACCCATTGTTTTCACTTGAGTTTTTCTCGTCCGGGATTCATATGTTTGAGACGGAAGATAAAAACTCAAGAAATCCTAATAAAGCTGCTTAAGCGAAAGTAATTGCGGGGACATTTGCAACAGGCGACTAAAACGCACCAAAATTTGCGAACGATTCGTGCTCGTACCACGTGACCACTTGGTTACCTATTCGAGATAAACCCGACGGCTTCAAACACAGCCCCCCAGAATGCACTGCGCCAAGTTGCGTCGTCCTAGTTGAAGCGCTCACTGCTGCCACCCCTTGAAAACTTCCCAAAGGGGACATCAGAGCCAGTGGAATCAATATTGGAATCTAAATGGAATCTAAATGGCTGCCTCCTCCGAATTCCACATTTGGCAACAGGAAGGAAGGAAGTCCCTTTCTCCCCTTCCTTCGTTTCCAAATGCAAAATCCATCCTCAACCCAACGCCTTCTTTGGTATCCTTAAATTGCTCGCCTCCTTCCTAGAAAGGATGCAACAATCTAACTTCAGCGCCTGCCTATTCTCATGTGTATTTGCTCTTCAAGGTGCTCTACATTCCCTTGATGATCTACATCCCAGCCCTGGCTTTCAGTCAAGGTGAGTGTCGTCAGCACTCGGAATGCTTCAATCAAATGCTAAAACATCGATGCGATGAACTTGAATGGTGATGTGAGACACTTTTCTTTGCAGTCTCCGGAGTCAACATCTACGTCATATCTCCCGTGATCTGTGCTGTTTGCATCTTTTACACGAGTTTGGTAGGTATACCCTGCTTGTGTTCACACATATCACACCATATTTTGTCCATGATAAAGACCCAGTGTAATTTATTCCCTTGAAAACAACTCTATAGTAACTGTGTGCACCCTTATAAAAACGAATGGAAAACTAATATCCCAGGCAGGAATAACTCGAAGTTGCCTCCACAGTTAAATCTCCATCCTCACGTGCGATATCACTTCGAATGAATTCGCATCCGGCACCTTCACTTGTCACCGGAAGGACTCCCCCCCCCTTCTTGACTCCACGAGAGTGCATTCCTACGTCCGCGCCCGACAAGAGCTCACATTGACAGATTGCGATAAAGATTTCTATTTTCAGTCCTTGCCATTCACCTAGTTTATTTAATTAGCAAATAGCATGGGGTCTAATGTGATCGCATTTTGTAAAGAATTATTATCCACAATTTTATTTTAATATCTGCAATACCGTGCTGTTGCTAAACTAATGGAGGCCAATCTTTGGAAATAAAACAGGTTCCGTGGTTCCGTAGTTCAGGACCTTTCTTTGCCATCTATTGGTCGTAATGGGGAACATGCACTACTTTTTATAACTCTTTGAATGTGAAGTTTATTAGCTGAAATGTGCTTGCCGAAAATTTTGCTGAAGAATTAAGTGGCGTTACAAATATATATCTCTTTGAAAATTGTACATTTTCGGCAGCTTAAAAACACGACGTCAAAGCATGACGTCACGGCACGGTATCACTATGGGCGTTGTTTATCTGTTTATGCTTGAAGGTAAGTTGTTAAATAAATACTTGGCGATAACGTATGCATTTATCTCATTTGTGTAATGCAATAAACGATTGCA
The DNA here is from genome assembly GCA_933228895.1 of Platycnemis pennipes. Classification (NCBI taxonomy): domain Eukaryota; kingdom Metazoa; phylum Arthropoda; class Insecta; order Odonata; family Platycnemididae; genus Platycnemis; species Platycnemis pennipes. Next base: position 7,940,291 of record OW121852.1, read on the forward strand.
TTTCGAAGTTTTATTTACGTAGAATGGATGGTAACGAGCAAATCGTCCATTAACTATATTATGCCTATTTAGTGCCCAAGAATTTCTACTACGTCTATGCAATCGCTGTTTTTTTTTAGAAGAACGCCGCCATAAGGGAGTCAACCAAAGGAAATTGTCGGAATGTGCTTTTTTAAGTATTTTTTCGGTCATCGTTTCTTTCGAGAAACGGCTAAAAACGTCAAAACAATACATTGTCTTCGTTTTCTTCTAAAATATATGTCTATCTCCGTAGCAATATGGAACGTATACCGTGCAGTGACGTCAGAAGGCGTTTTAAGTCACGTGACTTTCGTCAATTTCCGGGGAAATTTTAAATTCATTTAATAATCTTTGTGGTGGGCGTAGAAAAAATTGGCTTATGTATTTAAATTGGTGAGAAAATTTCGCATCAAGTACATCATTAATCTTCGAGAAACAAATTTCATGCATATTCCCCATTCTAATGATTTAATCGAGACACTCAGAATGAATGTATAACAGAACCTTTCGCAGTCAGTTTACGCTCGAATGCTCGAATGCAGGGCGGGCTGAAGGCTGTCGTCTGGGCTGACACGGTGCAGTCCTTCAGCATGATGGCGGGTGTGGTGGCGGTGTGCGTGATTGGCACCATCCACGCCGGAGGTGTGGCGCCCGTCTTCGACAAGAGTTACCGCAGCGGACGCCTCGAGTTCTTCAAGTGAGTGACTGTGTGTCTGCAGACCCTCCTCGAATGTGATTTCGCCTCAGTCAGCTGGCGAGAGAGTGCTTTGGAGGAGCCTTTCGGGTCAACCGCATCTCTTTATTCTTCCGAATGCCGTTCCGCATCCACACCGGAACCTCCATCCTCCATAGTACTCTGCCGCAATCTTCATCAGACTCATTCCGCACAAAACATCGGAACAAGCATTCTTCGAATCCCTCCATACAAATCTAAGCAACATATACCTAGTTATTTATAAAACCAAGGACTACATAACCTCTGTCCCTCTGGCAACTGTGAGACACCCCTCTACTCCCCCTTAACCTATGACCCCAACCCCAGCATGAGAAAACTGTCTTCGTCCATTAGGGCACAATCAAGGCCTCTCCTTTCCCCCTACCTCCCCTTTCATCTTCTTTCTCTTCCTTTGTCCGCGGAGCAGCATCTTTGAATTCCACAGCCACCTTCTCACAATTACCATTCCCCGAATGCGGCTGTCCTAAACTCCATGTTCGTATATACTTTAAGCGAAGTATTTCTTAACGAAATTTATTCAGTCCATCCGTACTAGTTGGCATCACATGTGTTAATGCCATTGTCAGTTTACTGAATCCCTTGTCTTCTTGAAGCAGTAAATTTTACCTTTTAATTACTTATAGTTTTAAGATGAATATTCAACGACAGCATTAACGACTGAGAGAGAACTTAAATTCGCAGCCATCATCACGCTTCGAAACTTCCCGCAATGATTTTGCCATAAACGGTGGCACTTAATTATCCGAAAATTATAATTGTCAATAAATCAATAAATAAATTGGCCAATCGCTGGCTTTATATGCTTAGATTGTCATGCGTTCGGCGAAATATAAATTTGCTGGTGCTTTTAGAAGCTGAGCCATGTTATTAACATCAGCGGCTCCCAGAGTGGAGAACTGACGGTCGAACCTCCTATTAATATAGAGTCCGAAGCAGCCAATCCGAGGCCCCTCCCTCGAGTTCGAAGGTCGTTAAATGACCCGACCGACCCTCCTTGCGGGAGGGCCCACTGCTGAAGTTGACCATTTTCAGTTGCATATAGTTGAATTTAAAAGTTTATAAATGTAACCCGAAATTGTCATGTTTATGGGTGTAGTGTGCGAAAAGACATCAACCAAATCAGCCTCTTCCGGCTGATTTAATCGATTCCTCACGTCTGCGATTAATTATCACTATTTTATCAGAACTATTTTTGCTGATTCTCCTCCACCGGCCTTCTCCTTGCAACCGTCCCAGATGTAAAACCTGTCCTTTAATGGGTTCCATGCTTACATCTCCACACCCCCTCATCACTTCTTTCCCCTCCTCCCAAGCTACTTGCCAGTCCAAAAATATTGTGTACCTTCTGACCTGTAATTCCGGTCCCGCATTTTACGTTGGCGAATGCACTACACTCTTGGCAATCCGAATGAACAATCATCGATCTTCCACTAAATCCGCCACATTTTCATCATTTCCAATCCCTACACACACTAATTCCCACAGCCTCCCCTTCGAAAAGTGCTTTTCCCTTAACAATTCTTGAATCTCTACCGGAGCATGCTAGCAGAACAGTGGTCAGCACCAGGGAGATGGCTTTTATCTGGATCCTTCGTGAATTTGAGAGCCCTGGTTTGAACATCCAGCATTTAAACCCCCCCCCACTCTCATCCCTCACCCCTCTTCCTCCCCTGCAACTGTCTCCACACCCTCGCCGCACATTTTAGTCTACCTCCGGCTGACAAAGACTGCAGAGGCTGTCGAAAGCTTCATCAATTTTAAACGTGTGTGTCCCGCATTTTATGTGTGCACACTCCATGTGTGTATGTATAGAAAAGAACGCCATGGCCCAAATGAAGCGTTCATTCAAGAAGCGAGGCGTGCGCCAATCTCGTGTGATGTTGCCTCCCACCACGTCTCACTGTGGCGCACGTCTTACTCTCTCTCCTTTTTCTCATAAGAAAGAGGAGAGGTGTTCTCGGGGAAGGGTGGGGGTTAAGGGGGGCACAACAATTTTGCGTCAGACCATGGCATTTCACAATGGAAGAGTATTTGAGTCGTGATTAGCTTCGAGCGGTGCACTCGTGAACGTTGTACTTTCTTTCAGCATGGACTTGGATCCGCTGGTGCGGCACACCTTCTGGACGGTGTTCATCGGGAACTTCTTCATGTGGCTGTCCCACTGCGCGGCCTCGCAGGCGATCCTGCAGAGGTGCCTGGCGCTCCCCACCCTGAAGAAGGCACGCAGGTGAGCGGTCGAAACGTCTGAAGCATTTGCTGATCTATTCGCCGATCGGTTGAGCGTATATCTGTTGAATTGGTTCCAGGGCAGTGCTCAGTTTAGCCCTGGGAATTTCATGCTTTGTGCTGCTGTTCCTGTACACTGGGATGGTGATCTATGCAAACCATCACGATTGCGATCCAGTGAAATCCAAGGCAAGTTTATGAATGGTAGCATTTTTTATTGTATAGTGTTTTTCCTCTTTGTCGGACATATTTCTTTTCTACTGATATTATTTCAGATAATAAATAAAGGCCACTTGAGTAATGTAATCATTCGAAATTCAATAATTTTGGAGCAGTTTGCATAAAAGGTTAGACCTCCTTTAAAACTAATAAATGAAATAAAAATATCAATTTAAATAGTTGAGTCACCTAAATAAGGTTATAATCGTGCAGAAGAGAAGGAATACTACTTGACGACAGATTAGTTTTATGAAGGGGAGGACAACTAGTTGCCATTATTAGTAAATTAGACCATTATTGGTAAATAGTGCAGAGGACTTTGCATCAAGAAGGATGCAAAGGGAAGAGAAGGGTTGGCAATACATTGGAAGGGCTCATGAGAAGCTTCCTTTGGAGATCTGGGAAAAATACGTAAGAAGGTTATTGTTTTGGACGGATGTAAACGTAGGACTTAAGGTTGTCGAAAGAGGATCACACTGAAAGGAGAGATGGTTATGACATGAACCACAGGGCAAACACCATGAATAAGTTTGAGAGACGTTCGGTTAAGAAGGTGGCTTTGTATGGAAGGTGTGTTCAAAAGTTTAATAGTATGCTCAAAAACCAATCCCTCATTACTATGTAGATACTAATAGTCTAGTTGTCTGCGACCCTATAGTTGCATGTTTGCATGCTTATAGTGCATGCTTGGTGATCTTCACCCCCTGCCACACACCCTCGCGGTGGCTTGCAGGGTATCATGTATGTGTAGATGTCTCTTTATGCCAGGAAAGGAGTGGGCCGCTGTGCGAAAATATTTCTTAACGTGTGCTAAATTTTTTTGGGAAATAGGTCAGGTTCTAATATTCTTACAAGATTCAGAGGCGTTCATAGGAATAATTAATTGTAAGAATAATCCTCTCATTTGCGACATTTTGTATCTACTAAATGCCGAGTCGAATGGTGCATTCTGCACCCCAAGAAGAGTTTGAAATGAAATAATATTTTTAAATTTTTTTTCAGAAAATCCGAAAATCTGATCAAATCCTACCCTACCTAGTGATGCAATTTGGCGATCAAATCCCAGGCCTCCCTGGTCTGTTCATCGCTGGAATATTTAGCGCATCTCTGAGGCGAGTGACTTTTTCAAATGTGAAATCAGGAACTGAAAATGTTTCTCGAATTTTCAGTGCCAAGAAACAAAACCCGCCAATTTACCGAGGGGGAATGTGTTTTATCATTTAGTTCCATGTCGACCCTGTTGAATGCCGCCACTGCTATGATCCTGGAGGACTTCATCAAGCCGTGGTCCGGCATCAAAATGTCTGAGAGCCAGGCTAGCACCACGATGAAGCTGGTGGTGGTCGTCCTGGGTGTCATCTGCACCGCGCTCGTCTTGGTGGTCGACCGACTGGGAGCCATCATCCAGGTGCGCTCGTCAACTGTTCCGGCCATTCATACGTCTCGTTTTACGGATCACTTCGCTTCGCAGGCTACGGTTCGGTCACATTCCGATTCGCTTCGTTCACGGTCCGTATACGCTTCCCTCCACAATGCTTTCGCCGGGGTGGGAAAATAAAACGTCAGGGTAGACATTATTTTGCAAGAACTCATTCATCTGGATCCACGTTGTGTTGCGAGCCACTACGACGCAGCTAATAGTTACCAACGATGAGGTGCCGCTATCACTACAGACTACCCCAACAATGTTTCACCTACGTATCCCTTTGCTATACTGCCTATTGTGTTCGCCTTCTTCTCCAGAGCCCTTTTCTTCGTCCCTTGAAACGTCTCTGCATCACATCTCGAACTCCCACTTAGCACTCTGATCATCACCCTTCCACAGGTTGCCACGCGACGACCAAGGATTTGCACTCACTGCTTCACAGCTATATCGCCAGTCAGTCTTACCCACGAATTACTTATATTCTGCAATTTCTCTCCAGCTCCATGTAGTTATTATTAATTATTTGTGCATCCCAACGTGATATTCCCCCTACACTTCCACAAATTAATATGTATATAGCAATGTATGTTTCGTGTGTCATCAGCACCTCTTTAAAGTGTAAATTATAACTCTCTTGCAGGTTAGCAGAAGTCTTTCTGGAATTTCAGCCGGACCGTCCTTGGGAATTTTCATTTTAGGAATGCTGACACCGTGGATGAATGCTAAGGTAAGTTTTGAAATCTGCAACATGGAGAGGAACCTAATAACAGGCACAATAAAAGTAATTAATAAAGTAATCATTGAGTACAATCTTAAGTTTCCGCGGTGTTAAAGCGTTACACTTTGCATTATGATACCGTGTTATTTTCCATACATATATTGGTAACAATTTCTCTGTAACTCCATCTGGCGTTTCCAGGTCGAAATGACGGCTTTCACATCGTTAATGCAATCCACATTTAACTTTGGTTGTGCTGTGATTTACCGTTTCCGCTGCATTCCAGATTCATAACCACTTTCACGATTGAAATTTTCACATCATTTGATAATTTTAATTGCTTCTCCAATCAGCCTGGGTCATAGTTTTAACTATTACCAGTAACAACGATATTAGTCATAGCGTTGTTCTTCCTCCATCACTTTCATATCGATGCTATTCCCGGGCTCATTCCGTGGACACGTAGCCGACTGCTGCTTAAAGCTGAACGGTGGCGTTCATTCGGAACCGAAATGGCTATTTATACACGGAAGCGTTTAGGTTTAGCCTAAATTTTAACCTGCGTTCTCGTAGTAATTCCCATCCTAGTTCTTCTATTAAACTCGTAACACTATTACAATTATCGTAACAGCCTTTAGCAAATCTAGCGGATCTCCTTTGCACACGCTCTAATTCTTTTATCATACATGCCTCGTACGGATCCCATAAACTAGCGGCATATTCTAAATGAGGCCTGACAAGTGTAAAATAGCTTCTTTCTCGAACACTCTCATCGTATTTCCCTAGAAACCTTTTGACGAATCCTAATCTACGGTTATTTCCCTGATGTGTTTCCCCATGACATGTCTTCAGTGATGATGTCGCCTAAGTATTTAATAGATTCTACGCTAGATATTTTCTTTTCTTTGATGCAATAATTATTCCGGGAAAAGCTATTCTTTGTCCAAAAGTTCATTATCGCGCATTTCTTCAAATTTTATTCTAGCTGCCAACTAACACACCAATCATCAATTGCATCTAAATACGGCTGTCAAGAAACGCTGCGTCACCCCTACACGTAATCTTCTCCGGAAACTAGAATATCATGAACAAAAAGACCTAATTGAGTTTCGCAAGACCGTCCCTTTATCTGAACCCATGCTGCTTTGTTTCCGAGGAATTCTGGCTATCGAGGAGTCCCATTATTGATGCTCTATAATTTTACATGATAGTGACGATAATGATATTGGTCTATAATTGGTCTTTTAAAAATTGTGGTCACGTTTGCTATCTTCCAGTCTTTGGGAACCGCGTGTTCTTCGAGCGATTTGTTAAATATTACTTTATTATTATACTATACTATATATTATACTATATATTACTATACTATTACTATACTATAAATATTACGGAGCCATTTCAAGAGCTAATTCTTTATACACACGAGCTGGAATTTCATCAGGACCTGAGTACTTGTTCGGGCTAATATTTTTAGTAAGGATACGATTCCGCTACAAGATACATCGATCGCTACATTGGTTGCTGAAATCGTTCTGGCATGGTTTCATGGTGATTGATTAAAGTGGTTACTCAAAGGGGAGAATTCATGAGCTTCTACATCATAAGAATGCCCTGCAAGCCACCTTAAAGTTTTGTGGCAGGGGGTGAATTCACTCTAAACATACATTGCATCATCATTGATCAACAATCCTAAGATTGGTTTGACGCAGCCCTCCAATCAATTCTATTATCAGCTGATCTCTTCATATTGACGTAACTCCTCTCTTTTACATCATTCACAACTTGCTCCATATATCTCTCACGAGGCCTGCCTTTTCCATCACTTCACTTTTCATTCACTTTTCCCTCGACGGCTGTCTTCATCAGGCCATCGTGTCTTAATATATAGCCGATTAAGTTCTTCGTGTCTTCTTCTTAGAGTTTTCAGCAGACTTCTATTTCCTCCCGCTCTTCTTAGGACTTCTTCGTTTGTCACTCGGTCGATCCATTTTATCGTCATCATTCTTCGATAGCCCCATATTTCGAATGCTTCCACCCTTTTCTTCTCCGCTGCTGTAATCGTCCATGCCTCACTGCTGTAAAAAACATGCTCCAGATGTATGTTCTTATGAATTGTTTCATTATTTCTACGCTTATATTTCGTGCTGTAAGTAGCTTCTTCTTTTGATAGAATGCCCTCTTTGCCTGGGCTATTCTACTCACTATTTCTTTCTTGCTTCGTCCATCGCTGGTTACTAGGCTTCCCAGGTAACAGAACTCTTTCACCTCTTCCACTCCCTGTTTTCCTAGTTATACGTTGGTTTTGGCATCTTCTCTCTTGATACAAACCAGTATCTTAGTCTTCTTATTATTGATATTCAATAATAAGAAGACTAAGATATCTGGATAGGATATCTGGCCATTGTCCTTTCCATGGTTATTAGAGTCTTAGTCAGATGTCTCTCTGTCACTTCTATGAGTGCTATGTCATGTCATCGCAGCATGCTGATTGCTTCTCCGTGGATATTCACACCAGAACACTTCTCTTTGATTTCATTGATGACTCTCTCGATTTAAACATTTAAAATCCCTCCTCTCTACTTCTATAAAGGTGTCCACTTGTAACCAGGGATGTGACCCGAAAAGGCACTTTACGTTTCGTGCCGTACCTGGGAGGCACCCGAACCCGAGTCCGAGCCTCGGCGTTGAAGAAGACCCAACCCTTCACCACGGGTGGTTTATAGCACCAACTGACCTGTCACACTATAGTTTATAAATTCTTAAAGTTAAGCAGAAATGGCACAATTATGTTCATCTTTGTGCTGCACTAGTCACGTTGATGAAAATGGTTTTTTCATCGGAGTCATACGATAGATATTAACCAATTTACATGCTTTAGTAATTAAATGTACATTAAACTGGCTTGGTTTACTAATTCACATAAAATGGTTAATATATATCGTACAACTGTGTTCAAAAAACCATTTTCATCAACATGAATAGTAAAACACAAAGATGAACATAATTGTGCCATTTCTGCTTAACTTTAAGAAGTTATAAACTATAGTGTGACAGGTCAGTTGGTGCTATAAACCACCCGTGGTGAAGGGTTGGGTCTTCTTCAACGCCGAGGCTCGGACTCGGGTTCGGGTGCCTCCCAGGTACGGCACGAAACGTAAAGTGCCTTTTCGGGTCACATCCCTGCTTGTAACCTTTTTGAAGTAGCCATCCCAGAGCATCTTATTTGTGTGTTTTATCGCTAGAGCAATAATTTTTTTTGGGCATGGCCAAATCTGAGCTACAAACAATATATTTGGGAGTATATACTGGTTTATTAAACTAGCTCTTATTGTTATCGGCCGGCGTGGATCAGCTAACCTTTCCGCCTTCCATTTCACCGAGGCGATCGCCGTATTCCAGTTTTTGTCTATTATCACCTCTGGCTTGTTTTCCCAGTGGAGCCCTAAAATATTTACCGCAGGCACTGGCTTCCAATCTGAACTATAGTCTCCCCACTCTCCCGTGAGCAATAGTTGATTGGACTTGAACTTGTTGAGGGACAGGCCACATTTTCCAAATTTTATGAGTGTATCTTCAGCTTGATATATCTGTTCTGGGGAGGTAAGGAAAAGGGTGATGTCGTCAGCGTATGCTATTCCTACGCATCGGTTTCCGTGGCGCAGTATTCCTAGACTGTCTCTTTCAAATTGACGCAAGACAGGGTCTGATGCAATGGCAAAAAGAATCATCGAGAGGGGCATCCCTGTCTTACTGAGTTCTTAATGCTAAATGCCGGGGTTTTGAACGGCGAAATTTTTATTTTTGCTTTTATATTCTGATAGAAGGCTGAAACTGCATTGATGAAGTATGCCGGGAAGGCCATTCTCTACAAATAGAAGGACGATCCATTCCACCCGAATGAAATCGAAGGCTTTTTCTAGATCGAGGGCCAATACCGAGAAAAAGTTTTCTCCGTGAAGGTCCGACGTCAATACCATATCTCGTATTAGTAGAGTAGCGTCTAAGATATTTCTGCTTGGCGAGACCGCGTATTGCATTGGGTGTATTACTCTGTCTATCAGGGCCATCAGGCGATTCTTAAATGCATGTGTCATTATTTTATAGTCTACGTTTATAAGAGAAACTGGTCTAAAGTCTTTAAAACTCTTTGGTTTCGTAGTTTTTGGCATTAGCGTAATGTGCGCTAATCGCTGTGAATCAGTTAAAAACCCATGTCTCAGGGTTTGCCTAAAAACTTCGGTAAAACTTTCACGTAAAATTGGCCAAAATGTTTGGTAAAATTCAAAAGGGAGACCATCCGACCCGGGTGCCTTTCCCCTGGGAGCTTTCTTCAATACGACATCGAGCTCACTTGTTTCTATCTCTCTCCCCAGGAATTCTCTATCTCCTTCTCCTCTAGGGTAGGGAGCTCTCCTAATTCCGGAGCTTCATTTTCGTTCCACTGTCCATATCTGTTGAACAGGTTGGAGTAGTGCTCGAACGCGGGGTCTAGCATATCTTTTAAGGCCGTCTCCCTAACTGCGCTACCCACTGGTGGGGCCTCACGTTCGGATCGCTTAAGTAATCTAATATCTCTCGCAATCATTTCTAAATTAAAGTCCTTCCCTTGTTGCCAAGATTCCTGTTGCCATATCTTGGGGGCATACTTTATTTTCTCCCTCTCTAGTATGATGCGCTTCAAAAGTCTTACCTGTTCGTAGAAATTTTGTAGCCTGTCTGAAGTAAATAAAAGTTCCCTCAGAGCTTCCCTATAAAAAAATAGAGTGGCATTCTGCTCCTTTTTATAGCGAAGAGTGTGCTTCTGTAACAATCGCCTTACTGAGGGCTTGAATATGTTTTCCCACCAATCAGAGTATGCTTGATTTTGTGGTTTACAGGCTATCATGCCTTCCAATTGTCTTTTTATTTCTTCCCTGATCGACGTTACCTCTGTAATGTTTATGTCTAATCGCCATTGCCTGGGTGGGGGTCCTTATCAAGGGCGTAGAGGTTCGCAATTCAATCACTAAGGCGCAGTGGTCGCAGAATGCTACTGGCATAGTGTTGCCCTCTGTTATATCCTCCTTTATCATCTGCGATGCGAAAAAGTAATCTATGCGCGTCCTCCTCTTCTTCCCGCACCGAGTATACGGAGGGCGTTCTCTCAATTGTTTTTTCATTACGTCTATGCACTGATACGAGTCAATCAGCCGTAAAAGCGCTCGTCTGGGACGGTATGTGAGCTTGTTAGCGTTGAATTCACTATCCTCCCGTTCGTAGATGGAGTTAAAGTCCCCCACAAGTATTGCTTTTCCGGTAAAGCTCTGTAAATAAGGAACCAAAGTGCCCGTAAGAAAATTTTCTCTTTCTACACGCCTTTCCTCACCCGAGGGTGCATAGATATTAATCAGAGTCGTATCTTCAATTTTACACGAAATTATGCGACCAGACTCGTGCCGACGTATTCCTTTAGCATCGGTTCCGTTCTTTATTAGAAAGGCGGTGCCTCTCTGTGACTCGCCAAAATTTGTTATTTTATAGAAGTTTCGAAAATGCCACGTTCCTATCCCCATCGCCTCATGTAGCATGACAATGTCAATTGATTGTTGGTCAATAAGTGACTCAAGCATGCATAGTTTTATGGGGCTGTGTATTCCTGCAATATTCAACGATTAAATTCTTCGCGTGACGTGTTAAATTAACTTGAACCCAAAAAAATTCTGGAATGATTTTTAACACACTTAAGGCTAATGGCGTCAACAATAATCAGTTTCTCGTCACTCAGTACTCATCTTTCTTTCCTCTGTTCTTCCGCTCTTTGCTTCGGTCCCCCGTCCCCTGTTTGGCCAAGACCACCTAGATATAAAATTCAGCACGACCTACAACTGCTTTTTAGTGCAACTTCATGGTGGATACAGTGAGTAAAAACCTATCTTGGTTTGATTAAGTTTTTCTTTAAAGGAAACATTTCGTCGAGCATTTGATGAACCGACCATGCCGAATGCCAGGGAAAATCAGTGATTCTTAATAATAAAAACATCAGTGAAACTTACTAAAAACACCCTCGTGTGAAAAAGTAAAATAGCGAAGAAATAAAATAATGCAGAATAGATAATATTCCGACTTCACAAATACTTACTTTTGAAAACTGAGAAGGTTGAAAATCTTTCCTTGGTATGGTGTTCAGCCATTTCTCTCTCAATGCCTCATCAGTGGGAAAGTGGAACACACAAACCTTCGTCTCCTTGTCGTAATTTCCTCGGCACAATGGAGCACAGCACTTATACACCATGGTGATGCACTTATGATGCAGTGTAAATATATATAAATATAGTAAACACCACTATGTTTTCCCTTCTACTATTGCTCTTCACCCACTTTCCAACAACAACGATCGCTTCCTGCAGTAGGACTGGCGCGGTCAGGGTATGACGGACAGGTTCAAACCTGTTTTGCAGGGCCCTTTTGAGCGAAGGCCTACTAGTCGTGGCGTCACGAGCATCGGGACTCGCAGTGGTGAGGCCTTGTATATCTAGGCGGTCTGGGGGTTTGGCCCCCTACCGCCGGGTCCCTCGTCTTTTTCTTTAGGCTGGTTGTTCCGGTGATTTCTTCTCCGCTGTCTCCCGATCTATCCCTGAAGTCATCAGGAAACATCATGGTGAAGTCCCGGGGTTGAGGAGTCAGGTCCACGCTCCCAGGGGCCTGGATTTGGAAGTTGATACTGTTGGAGAAATAGTCTGTCTGAAATAGTGTGCAAAAAAAGGAAGTTGTTATTTGGGGTTCAATATTTGAGCCACCCATTTCCTCCCTCTCCCCTTCATTTAAGTCTTGTTTTTTCGGTAATCCTTCCTCCTTCCCAACTTCACATTTTTCTAATTCCCCTGTTGAGGAACAGGCATGGAGGTGAGAACTTTGTGCTGCCACTTCCTCCCCTATCCTCCCACTCGTTACTTCTGCACTCGTTGGTATTGCCCCACAAGTCGGTGTCAAATGCTCCGCCCCTCCCATCTCTTCTGCTATCCGAGTGGCGGTCTGTCCCCAGACTTGCTCAACACCTTTTGCATTCGACTATCGCCAATGCTCACGGGACTTCCCTTTCCTTCCGTGGAGCTGTGAGCATGGGAGGAGGTCATCCCCCCCTCCTCCTCCATGCCAGTCCTCTTGCACTTGCCGTCATTCCCTTTTCCACTTGTCCCCCCTTCTTCGCTTCCTCCCGTTCACCACTCGCTTTGTTCCCCTATGTTCCCGATCCCTTCTCTTTCGGTGTCTGTTTTGACTGCTGATACTCGGTCTTCTGTTTTTCTTTTCCTCATCTCTTCCTCAACCGGGTCCTTTTGCCTCCCACCTCCTTCCATCGGGTTGCAAGGAGAGTAGTTCGTCTCCCCTTCTGCATTGGAGACCTCTCTTCTCGGTCTTGTTGCCGCAGGGTCTTACTCTAGCTCAAGCAGCCCTCTTCCTCTCTCCAGGAGGTCTGCCTCAGTGTCGTATACATTCATGTCTTCCCTTTGCATTATATCTGCGTAGCTCACCAAGGTCCGGTTTTTTGGGCAGTCCCGTCTAACGTGCCCTTCGCCGTTACAACGAGCACATGTCTTCTTTTGACCCTTATAAATGATGATGGCCCGATTCCCTCTTATTGTGAGGCAAGAGGGAATGTTCTTCTCAACCGTCATCCTGGCGATCCTCGTACCCGTCAAGACCGGCGCCATTCCACTCCCGCTCCATCTGTGTTCCCATATTCGATGTACTTACTTTTCCGTACTGCAGAAGTTCTTGTTTGATGTCATTTAACTCAACGTCGATTGGGAGCTCCATTATCTTAACGTTCACTGGTGATCCGGCGACCGGTTCAATATCAACCCAGCAAAGTGGGTTTTCAACTCCCGGAAAGGGAAGTTGTGCAGTGTTTTTTTCCAAAATTTCCAGCAACCATTCTTCATTGGTCACTGTAACAAACACACGATGTTTTTGCACTGTGCTCATCTGGATCGCTCGTATATCAGAGACCGCGAGGCCCAACATGCACATTGTAAACGCGTGGACCTCAAGCGGCTTCGGTGGTCGTTTCGTTTCGTCACATTTGATGACAAAGGAGTTCCCTCTTCGGATATCAGAAGTCTTCTGTTGTTCCAACTTCAGTAGATTTCGTAGCAACAAAACAAAGAACAAAAACTGAGGGTGCAATAACTGCGCGGTACCTCCCACCCCGCTGACCGCTCCTGCGGCAGCAAATAAGTTCGAAAGAAGTAGAGACAAACATGAAGACCGGACTTCTTCGTGCTTGTGGATCAAAAACCCCCAGAATCACACTCCTCACTGCTCCCGGCCTCCTCCTCCTACAGAGTCCGGGAGCTCGTCTCCTCCTCCTTTCCTGGGTTAAACACATGCGTGAAATAATGGGTCAAGCGAATCGTAAACTGGGATTTGTCAAAAGAGTACTGGGTAAATGTGAAGATCATGTACGAGAAATCAGCTACTTTTCCCTTGTAAGACCTCATTTGGAATATGCTGCCAGTGTATGGGATCCATACGAAATCGGTCTAAATAACAAACTTGAACGTGTGCAGCGAAGATCGGCAAGATTTGTAAAGGGACGGTATGATAACCTTACTAGCGTAACCAGTCTATTAAATGAATTAAATTGGGAATCCTTGTCAGATCGCAGGTTGAAATTAAGACTTAATCTCTTAAACAAATTCCAAGACCATATTTTCAGTGATGATGTTAAAAATATTTTGCGGACCCCAACTTACTCTGGTAGACTGGACCATAATCATAAAATTAGAGAAATAGATTGCCGAACTGACAGATTCAAAATGTCCTTTTTTCCTCGTACAATTAGGGATATGAATAACGGTAAATATAACCAGTACGAGTGTAGCAATGGATAACATTGGTAGCTGCATGTTGGTATAAGGACTTGAAGCTAACCCAACTAACGGCATGTTTTTGCATGTATGCTTTGCTATTTTTATCTTTTTTTTAAATAGCGTAGTTTTGAACGGTACCTATACAAGTACTAATCCCTTTTTTATGCATGGTATTTAGTGCATGTTTGGTGAGAGTTCACCCCCTGCCACACACCTTTATGATGGCTTGCAGGGTATTATGTAGATGTAGATGTCTCTCCGCTCTCTAGGCTTCACTCGCCGCCAAAAAAACACCGCCACTGCTGGAGGGCACAGAGCTCTCCCACACGCACGTCCGACCCCCAGCTACCGAGGCGTCACTTTTCCCTGTGGAATATTAATATTCCACAGTGAAATATGACGCCTCGGTAGCTCAACTGGAGGTTTGTTGCTGTAGCTGGTTAATCGCCCGTTAACTGTACACGAGTAGTCCATATGTCCGTAATCTCAAATTTAACCCTGAGGGCAATCCCCACTTGACACACTCAGGCACTTCACCAGTTTTCAGGTTAGTTTCGTTTTAGAAGCTTTGTATTCACTCTGGCTGATTTCAACCTAGTCACACTGGGACCGTGGGGTAACGTAGAAGTCTTTAGTGCAATGGGGTCGTTTGCCATATTTTTCATTGCCTAATCTGATAGATTTTGTAGAATAAAAATACACGTATTTTTCCGTTCTTTGATCCGTAAATTATTTCTCGAGTTATAAGCGGCAAAAAACTGAAGTTTTTAACCCTTTCGGAAAAGTGGGTGTGGTGCAACCTCTGACGTATATCTACTTCGTCCAATCACAACTGAGCCCGCGAAGCTACTTTGCCTTATCGCAATGGGGGGACACAGCTGACTCTGCCAATAGGAGCAGTTGCGACAGCATCTGTGCGAGCAGACCTTCCGAGAACCACTCCCTTCCCTTCCCCTTAAAGCAGTCAAGGATGGAAGGAAAATGACGTCAATGTTATCACAGCAGCTTTTTCGGTGGGCGTCACCTTTTGCTTGTTTTAATTTTGGATTTATAAGTGAATGGTTGTGGTTAGAAGATTAATTTTTTCACTAAAATTCTTTTTTCGTTTCCATCTAACGATCTCGTGTACAAAATTGCGATTCCGGTTCCGAGTAAACGCCCACATTGGTTCGGAGGGCGTCGCCTGTTGCGTATTTTAGTTTTTAAATTACGAGTGAACGGCTGATCTGGTCATAACGTTAACTTTTCGATGATCAAACGATTTCAGGTATACAATAGCGATTTCGGTTCCGATTAAACGCCCTCGCTGTTGTTTCCCATCATTTCTTCTCTGAAACCAAATGCATGGATGCTAATGTCAATCGGGATTCGTAATCATGGATCAGTCACATCTCTCAGTCAAGGTAACGACGAAAGGGAGTGTGTGCATAGCACGCAAAAAGCATTCCTCTGAGTGTGTGTTGTGATATTGCAGGGCGCCCTCGTCGGAGGCATCGTGGGCTTCTGCGTCAGCGCGTGGGTGTCCGTTGGTGCTCAGATGTCGATCGCCAGGAAGTGGCTCCGCTTCCCGATCAAGCCGGTGACCTTGGAAGGGTGCAGCCACCTCACCGGAATCAATTACACCAGCCTGACCTTCGGGACTCCGACCAACACTCACATCCCCGAGTAAGTGTTCACCGCAGTTTCTCCATATTTTACATTGGTACGCACTTCCCAGAACAATATATCTCCTCACTATAGCAAATATTCCACGGAGAAAAAAATCATTCGCCTTGACCGGGACTCGAACCCGGACCCCCTGATTTTAGGGCAGGTGCTCTACCAGTTGAGCTACCAAGGCCTCCTCTTTCCCTCTGTGGAAATTATAGAGCCTTAAAGGAACAATATGTTCAGGGACTGCTAGATATATCAATGTCACAAAGCAGCCGAAGTCGTGCGCATGGCGCCACCGTCCACGATGCTAAAGCCGACGTTGAAACACTAAGGCCGGGATTACGATGAACGTTTTCTGACGTGAGGGAAACGGTGACGGTGGCGTTGTTGAAGTTAGGAGAACGGGAACGCAATGAAGCTAATCACGACGGACGGACGTTGACGTGCCGCGTTGACGTACGTTACGGAAAGCTTGTCGAGGTCTAGCTTTCCCGTCGCGTTGGTTTCCGTCAGCCAATCACGAGTGACTTGAAGATCAAGTGGGGGGGGAGGGTAAATGTTCTGATAAGGGTGACACTTTTAAAAAATTTTTTCGACCACTGAAAATCGTCCTTTTTCGATGAAATTTTCACAACACAATCTGCTATGTTCACACTTCACTCATGCTTGAAAAGTTTTGGAAAATGGTGAAAACTTACGGTTTAACAGCAATTGGAACCTAAGAGGTGACTGTTCGCCTCGCCGCCATATTGGAAAACGGCAGTGTTTCCTATCGCCCGTCGATCGTGATTGGCCACCAACAATTGAGCCGCTACGTTCCCGTTCACCGCCACCGTCCGTTTCCGTCACGTCAGAAAACGTTCATCGTAATCCCGGCCTAACGGTGCTTACTTGTAACGAATTCAAAGATCACGTACTAGCCATGAAAACTTTAGCGGCGTTACCCGCTGAAATTTCACAAAAGCAAATATTCCACAGAGAAAAAAAAAGTTTTCACGGCTAGTACGTGAGATTTGAAATCTCCTCACTGCACAAAATAAACGTACAGTTCAAGTGGGTACGCAAATCCACAGAATTCCTTCAGGTGCGTCCTAAGGAGCAATCACCGACCGCAAATATGAATGCGTTATGACACGCGAACGTAATTTTATGACGTGTGCTTGTGAAAACCCCAGCCATTGGATTGGATGAATGGGCCGCGGCCTGTCTTTTTCGACGCTTACGCTTGTCAGTGTCTTGATGGACCCGAGCTACGCGAAACAATAAACGTCCTTGCTTGGCGGTTTCTTCGTCCACGGGAATCTGCACACCGTCGACAGATGGAGCAGGGAACACCAACTCTGTCGTTTGAGTGGCTCGCCAATTACACGCTGGGAATTTTCATACATTGGGTAATTTCCTTCACCAAAGAAAAAAGCAGAATTTACAAACTGCAATTTGAGCCACAAGACAAGATAAGGTTACAGGTACATTGCTTACGTTGCTACAAGTAATAAATATTCGTCGCTTGAACTTGTCGTCATGAGCCACTGAGCTCTGGTACACATTAATAATCGCCAATGAAAATCATCGAATCTCGCAAACTCTCCATCAAACGTGCTATTTATAGTCGTCTCATCTATTTCACCTGCTGCTTGTGGACTGGTCTGCCACCGCGATGCACGGTGTAAAATTACTACGTCTATGGGCCAAGTTCACAACCATGCTTAGTAACGTCAATGCTAACTTTTTTTAGTCAATAAACTGATTAATCAATCTTAAATTGTATAAAGCATTTCTCTAGTACCCGGCTTGCCTGCGTCTCCAGTTCAGTATTTCTTCTTTCCGGCATGCTTTTCCAACAATGTTGTAAATATTTGCTGGCATTCGCATGAAATCGTGTTCAATCACGATACATTTTAGCTTTTCAAAGCAACATTTCACGATCATGCTTTTTAATTTCATTGCTCTACCTTGGTTCATTGTCTGAGCCCTCCTCTTTGACTCATCCAAATGTCTGTTCAAAAATAACTTCATCCACTTCCTACCTACCTACTAAATTATGTTTGATTCCATTGATTTCACAGTAGGTATAGACACTTCTTCTCAGTCGACCAGTTACTGGCATCCCTACCTAACCAAAAAATTCCCCGGCATGATTCCTTCTCTTGATCACAATCTAAAAGAGGCAGACGACCAATAATTTTTTTATCGGCTCCAGCATTAACGTGGTACTTGAGGGCATTCCTAGCGATTCCGTATTTTGAGGCAGCTGTTTCCAGGGGAACGCTCTTCTTCACCGCCGAAACCGCCATCGTGTCCTCCGGAATCTTTGATCTTTTTTAACTCATTTTCTGAAGAACGAAAAATCGTACATGATTTACAACAGTTAATTCAATGAATACTCGTGCTTCCCTTAAATATTGTTATGTAAGGAAACAGCTAATTGTAGAGCTCTCAAAACCACAATAGCTGTGTGCATGAGTAGCACATAATTCAACGATCTCCGGTACTGCTATGTGCGAGTTAAACGAAAATTAAGAGCAGCTAGTCCTTATTCCGACACCTGTCGGAATTAGGAACCCCATGATCTTTCGAACTCATTCTTGAAATGCTCGCTGTGCATCAATAAATTTCTCTTGATTATGCACACTGCACTATAGACCAACAAATAGGCTGTTAATCATTATAAATTATCTATCAGTTTATAAAAGTTAAATACCGAAATTTGGTTGAAATGACACGTACCCCAAGACGCACGCCTTTCGCACTAGAACACAAAAAATGTGCTCTAATACAGCCAGAGCCACACTTGCAGGACAATGTAACTTTTTGTGTCTCCTCGTTGATAGACGCCAGTCCGATACTTAATGACAACTGTCCGCCAATTTCAATAATTTCAGCAATGCACCCGAGTGTCGGAATTATGCCCGTGTCGGAATACGGCGTAGGTAAAGTGACGTCGGTATGCTAGTATTGAATAAATCTAGGGGTTCTATTACAAATCATACAAACTTTACATTATACTGAGGCAAGTGGAGCATGTCCTAATTAGAAATATAATGTTTCCTGATTGCTATTACAGAACATTAAGAGTTATGTTTGGACAAGATGTTTTATACATTTCCCTTTGAAACACATGGAACTGAGGTGATAACACATATTTTACACTATTTCATTTTAATGAAACTTAGGCAGCAGTAAAAAAGAATAAATGCTGACTTTATTTTTAAAAAATCATTCTGACGAAAAATCCTCTCAAGTAACTAGATTCATTTTTTAAATTTCCCTTCGATTTTTACTGAACGAATTAATATTGTAATTGTTTACGTGTTTCATAATATGAGAGATGCGTTAGCTATAACATAAATTGTGATTGAAGGGATTTCAAAAGAATACGTCAAAACTTTCTTATGCCAACTTTCTGATACTGTCCAAGTGAACTGTATTAAGCTAAAATAAAGAATTTAAGGCTTTTGAATACGAATGGTGTTTAAAGAATTGAATATTTTTATTTTACTTAATAAGGAGAGATAAAAATTATATTTTCAACTAACCCAAATATTAAATACGAAACTAATTCCTTTGTCTCCCGTAACCTAATTTATTTTTTCGCTGATTCCGGAGACTTACATCATTTGCATGTGTGACGTCATGTTGCGAGAATGTTTAAAACATGAGTTAGAAAGAGTGACCAATTAAATCGATGGATGCAATAGCAAAACTATGGGATGTCAGGGTGTTGCCTTAGGCTGTCGTATGCGAAGAGAAACATAATATCCGTCTTGGATGACATAAAGGTAGTTGCGCTCTGCCTTCCCCGTTGTTTTCCCAGAGAGTAAAATTGGAATGGGTGGGCGACGGAATAGTTCACACGTTTCCTTGAAAAAATAACTCAATAAAAAATAATTGTTCTGAAATATAGTGGTTGGCTGAAACAATGGCCTTGCAATGTTTTGTTGTAAAATTTTAAAAAATCGCTTAGGGTAAAAAACAGGATGAACACCAAAATGAAGACCAGAAAAGAATAATTCCAGAACGACAAAAATTGTGCTAGGCGTCAAGGAGCGAATAAAAGTGGAGGCGGCAAAACATTCGGGACAAGGCGAAGCGGACATTACGAGGCAAATAACTTTTCCGGACGAGAAAAAGGAATATTTCGGGTCGTGAAGACTTTCGTGTTGAGACGAGACGAAAATCACGGGACGAAGTGTGTTCACTTCCGTTCCGATCCCTGGTCTGAAACCCCTCTCGCATTTAAATGAATGAAGACCTTCTTCATAAGACATCGAGCGTGAGAGGCCCTGCGGATTGAGAAATAGTCTTTAACATTTATAGTTACAATGATAATAATGTTAACTCATGTGTACATTTTAACGTCACGTCATTGATACCGTCACATGCTAAGCACTAGAAAAATAATCCTTGTTCCGACACCCCCATGCCCCTTAGAGAAGCTTTGAAATAGCTGGAACCTTGCAAGCAAACACGATACTTGATCCAGCACAAGATCTAGTAGTGTGCTAGCCGCTACTTGATATTGAGGACTGGAGTTATAGCATGATTGGAGTTCTACTAGGAGGTTCCACACGATCATTGACCTTGTGCTTGCTATGAAGCGGTCATTCCATATGATTCCATACTAATTAAAAAAAGAGAAGTTCGCACAGCTTCTGTAACGTGACTTGATTGGTCGATGGCTTACTGGGCTACTAGGTCCTACTAGAAACCTAGTACCTCATCAAGTATGAAATCCAGTAGCTCAGCGAGCATACTAGCTAGCATGCTTTCCAGCCAGTATACTGGTTCTGTCCACACAATACTGGAAAGCTAGCATACTAGCGAGTATACTAGACCTTGTACTGGATCAAATATCGTGTGAAACGGGCATTAAGGTGCAAGCAAAGTTTGAACTTTTGGCAGCTGGAAGGTAGAAACGTCACGCTAGAAATTTACTACTCTCGGTCGCTACGGTACCGAGTGTTGTTTATGTAAAAAAATGCGAAGCGATCACCGAACTTCAACGGATCTCAAATCAAACAGAAATCGAGGGAAAACAGCTAAAAGCGTTAGAGAGCACTAAGTCGAAGTAGTGAAGAGTCCGAGTGTAGTTGAAATTACTAGATATCACACCGAGAAAAATGCTGCAGGTAGGCTGTTTGGAATGAGGACGAAGTCTCGCGTGTGCTTGCTATTACGGTACTAATAATGCTTGGTATTATATTCCGTAAATAAGTCGGTAAATAAGCTTGTAAGCACGTTCCGTCACAAGTACCTACCGTTGCCAATGATAGCAACATACTGTATCGCCACTTTCACGTAACTAAGGGTTTTCTGTTTTTTTCGAGCAAACATTTATTAATATCAATTAAACAAGTGTGGTAAGGCGAGAACGTTTTTACAATGCTAAATCCTACATAAAATTGCGCATCTTATGCTAGTTTTTCGTCAAAACGACATTTCTCTTTACATTATTAATCTGCAAATTTGACCGCAAGAGCCATGCTCTGCTGTTTAACCACATATAAAATGGCTGATTTTCAACGTCTTTTTTTCTTCAAACATATGATGGAAAGGCCTCATTATTTTATTGACAATCGATAGAAGGGCCAAAAAATGGTGTGTCTTGAAATGTTCACAGAAATG
This sequence comes from Platycnemis pennipes, assembly GCA_933228895.1. Classification (NCBI taxonomy): domain Eukaryota; kingdom Metazoa; phylum Arthropoda; class Insecta; order Odonata; family Platycnemididae; genus Platycnemis; species Platycnemis pennipes. The sequence continues at coordinate 7,961,764 of OW121852.1, forward strand.
ACATCTACTTCACAATTCGGTGGAGCCACATGTTGGTCGCGCGCACTCAGCGCTGTTCACTGAGATTGGCGCCGCTTCCCCGTAGATGGCGGCAGCATTGCAGTTTGCGCTCTCTCACCTTTCTGCTGTTGTTTGTTCGCAGGCACGATGACGTCTTCTGGCTCTACCGAATCTCCTACTTGTACTACACGCTGATTGGATTCCTGGCGATGGCCGTTGTAGGCATGGCGGTGTCGTACTTCACGGGGCTCGAAAACCTCGAAACACTCGACAGGAACCTGTTGTGCTCAGTGAGTCAGCGGCTGCTCCCGAGGAAGACCCCTGAACCGACGGAGATCAAATTACTTGGGAGTGAAAAGGTAACATCGCCAAGTCATCAATAATCTCCTTTTCAAAATAAGGTAACTTTAATACACTCGGTCGCTACGGTACCCAGTGTTGTTTACGTAAAAAAAATGCGAAGCGATCACCGAACTTCAACAGAAAGTGTGAGTATTCCTGGTCCACCTTCCGTGACTCACACATTCGTACATGATGTTCAGTGAGTTCGAAGTGCCTCCCAGTCGGAATGAATGTGTTTTGCATTCATTCTGCTCTTATATCTAGATCTACGACATACCCTGCAAGCCACCTCGATGGTGTGTGGCAGGGGGTGCATCCACACCAGGAACAATGACACAACAAACAAAAATGAACAACACAAAACAAACACCACACCTTTAAAAGTAATTTGGGAAAAAAAACTACCGAATCCCAATCATGCAGGACACACCCACGAATATCGTGCATGACTTGAAATCCGACACCAATTTCATAGATACCCATGCTTGCAAAAAAGCTATAAGAAAAGCAATGAAGGAGAGAAGCAATTTTGTCCAACACCAGCCCCCCCCCAGAAATCAGGGGTTGTGGCTCACTTTTTAATGGACACTTGACCGATCTGTAAAATTATTACTTAGCGACTCCGCTCTGATTTTGAACGATGCGCAAATATGGTGCTGTCTAACAGCGAACTCTCGTTAGGAAGACGTTCCTTGATAGCACATACGTTTTCCTTGTTAGCACGTCCGTTTCCGCGTCACGGTGCATTTAAATAACACTGGTTGGCACGTTTTCGTTACCTCTTTAGCACTTTCAGAGGAGGACCAAGCCGAATTCATCCGAGGAAAATAATCGCCGATCACGTAGGTTGATTTGGTGATGGATATCTCGCAAAAGGCTTAAATCTCACATTAAAGAGATTGTTAATGCTTATAAAATATTTAAATAAGGAGAATATGGTGAAAAAAATGTTTATGCAGAATCAAAAGGGCGCCCAAATGCCCCGACTTTCATCGCGATGTTCGTTTGTTTGACAAGTGTCGACTCGATGCAAGGCCGTCTCGACATGCATGCCGGAAACCATAGGCGTATCCAGGGTGGGGGGGGGTTGGTTTGGGGGTTGCAACCCCCTCCCCCCCCACCATCATTGGTAAAAAAATGTATAGTTTTCAAAATGGCCGAAAGTTTACATGGGGGGTAGGTATTCCATACCCCTCATACTCTCTCCTGGAGTGACCCCCCCCCCCCCCTCCCCTTCAGACTCTTCTAGACACACCTATGACGGACACTCACTCCTACCCAGGCACGCAGAAATTTTTTCCCAATAATCTTGTTGTACTGATTTTAGCAGAGAATTTTACTAGTGAGAAGAGATACCTACTCATGGGCACTGTAAAAGTAAATAACAAGCGCTGAAAACTAAGGGAAGGGATTTGTAACATTTAGACACCGAATGGGCAAGGCTGATTTGTTTCAAGGTACGCAAGACTTAGCACCCCCCCGAAGCAAATTTCTGGCTACGTGCCTGCAATCCTATGACGTCACCAGAGTGATTCGACGAGAACTCGAGGCGCGGAGAAATGCGAGATGTCTTTTGTTTGAATACTTTGACTCATTTAACGACGTGGTAATTCGATCTGTTATCATTCCACTAATAATATTCCATCGCTCAACTATTCCATCACTTACCACCCTCATCCCAATTTGAATAAAACAACCGAAATATGATAATACTTTAGGCGTTTACGGAAACGACTTTTTCTAGATTTTGCAACATTTTGCCGTTTTATTGCATCACTTTCATTTTTACATTAATTATTCACAAGAATGTTGCTCCTTGTCCCAATATTTTTCTTACCAGCATTGTGAATGGCACTCAAATACAAACCGCACCGACTCAAAAACATACGGCTCACAGCGCTTTTCCCCCCATCTGAAATACGTAAGGATAGTTTTTACTCGCCTAATATTATTTAAAAAACACGCAATAGTTGGTTTCAGGCGTCACTTTATGTATCGCCGAAACCATGATCGTAGTGTGAGATAGTGAGAAACTGAGGAAATACCAAGTTTATTCTATCAATCGTTATGGTAATCACGCAACAGAGTAAATAATTTTATTATTCAACATGTGAAACTAATAATTTACTTGTTATAACAATTGTTTTTGAGTTACCTACTTTTGCAGCGTTTCCTTCCATTTCAAGCTTGTTCTGCTAAATACGTAAGGTTATACAATACATCTTATTCATACACATGATTGGATAGATATATTTCTCGTGAGGGCAGCTTTCACCGACCCTTTAGCCGACTTCTTCGTATAAAACTGTAAAGCTCTTTATTAAATTTTTATCAGTGTTTCCGAAAAGTAGTAAAAGTGTGCAACATGAAAATTGTCGTCAGTAACAGTTATACATTCAATTAAGTTGGAAACTTCATTTAGTTCTAAGCGAGTAGTACCTACTGCATAATAATAATGCTACTGAGGTTTTCTTAATTCAAAATATCCTTGGTGCCATTAAACCACGATTTCAAATGGACTTATGGATGACAACGGTGATAAGAAACCAAAAGAAATTCAGCTGTCAAGCTAATCCCAAGGTGAAAATACTACTGCGAACATGAAGAAAACAAATTAAGTTATACTAAATGACAACAGTTACGAGGAAAGTGAAACCTCTTCGCCCACACGCATATCCTCCGCACAGACATTGCCTTGATTACTGCTGTGGCAATATTCAAAGATCTTATCCTGAGCCTCGAGGAATCCTGAATAAACGGTTTCCAATTGGGAGCAGCGAATTGGAAAGATCTCCAGCTTAGGATGACTTAACATGTCCGAACCGGAGCTGTCGAGCTCCTTAGCAAGAGAAAAAGCTGCACCCACAGTGCAACGAAACTGATCGCGTTTGAAACGCAATAACTTCAGCTGCGAATCGAATTGCTCCCGAGTACACGCTCCCTTCTTTTTCGCCCCTTCACCTTCAGCCATGGCTGAATGAAATAATCAAATGAAACTCCCGAAAAGAAAATAAACTTTCTCGAAATAATTGTCCCGGGTTTCGGCACCAGAAAATGTAGGCACACGTGGTCCGTTGGACCGTGACGTGCGACAAACGCAACAGAAAGAGGTTCAATAAAATAAAATGGGATAAAGAAAGAAAGTCATGAATGGGAGATGGGAAGGGGAAATGAGGATAGGCGCTTACCGGAGGACGAATACGGCAGCTCCGAAAATGTAGGAGACGAAAAACTCTCGAAAAGTCCTCCCTTGGTCGAAGCACTGATCAACCAGCATAGGAAGACGACTGGCGATACGCCGGGTTTTTCTCCCCCTCCTCACGAACTTACCTCACTAGCGCCACAAGGGAAGGTAGGGGAAGTTGGGAAGGGAATTCAAACAAAGAAAACTCCTAATGCGCTTACGCGCGAACAGCTAGAATAACGAAAATAAGTAAATCATCTGAAACTCAAAGGACATCATGAAAAAAGTACTATTCATATAATTCATATTCTATCGATATTCCCTTTCATTCGTGCATATCATATTGTTATGACAACCGCCAGAGTGACGCTGCTGCCCTCTGCGACTCGGAAAAAAGTGTGCAATTTTTCATCCTCACTGCAAAGAGATGCCACAAAAGTGATTATTTAAAATCTTATTTTAAATTTATAAAGTAGAGTTTATAGAATATTTAAAAATTGGATTTATGAAAAGTCTGTTGCCTGCATTAAACGAAAGACTGAATTACCTATACGCTGATATGCTCTGTACGAATATCGCGTCTTCCGTTTTTGAGATATAAATCTTTCAAGTTGAGTCTTTTCTTGCGTGGGCTGCAGGTATAAAAAACGTGCTCTCTGGTCATTATCGCCGTAATCAATTGCTGAGTGCCCTCCAACGTAAGGTATCGTAAGTATTTTATTGAGAGGCGTAACGATTGCAAATGAAACGTTGTTACAATGAATGAACAACATCGATCTACGGAATGAACTAACTCGAAGGCCCCCGCATATGTGTTCTGAGTTATGCAACCACCTCCCCCCTCCCCGCTTTTACAGATTTTTCAAGGAGTTTGCCCCCCCCCTACGTTCCGGGGGTTGTTGTTCTCCGACACGGAATATTGGGAGGGATGGATCACAATCGTGAACTCTGAACACTTCCCATGTTCGTCACGCGTTCTAGCTTCTGTGCCAGGATCACGCCTCGCCTGGCACACCAGGGTGTTTGAAACCGTCGAGATTATCTCGAATAGGTAACCAAGGAGTCACGTGATACAAACACGAATGGTTTCAAATTTTAATGTGTCTGAATCGCTCTTTACAACATCAATAATTCTTTTCAGTGGTTTTTTTCTCATCTATTTCAACTAAAGAGTCCCCAGTTGAGATATAACGCAAGTGTAAACAAAGAATGAGGTTGCAATTAGCGGTTTTAACACACCAAATTTACGAAGTATTCGTGTTTATACCACGTGACTCCTTGGTTACCTATTCGAGATAATCCCGACGGTTTCAAACACAGCCCCCCAGCTGGAGAGAGTGCGCCTTCTGTCGCTCGACTGTCGCCTCACGGGCGAGACACACTCTCCGACGAGGAGGATCCCTTCTCGCTCTCTCTGCTCTGCTGCAACGTTCGCATTTCCGCGGCATCAAATGCGTCGGACGAAGGCGCCGCCCTAGAAGGGAATCATTCTTCCCTTCGCTCTTTCCCTGCCTTGGCCATTTTCTACTCCTTATTACGAGCCCAGTGCCCATCAGCGCATAAAAGGGAACCACCTGACAAGGGCTTCCACGCGGTTTCATTCGTGCCACGGACAGCAGACTAGTGCCAACGGTATGCACCAGATCATCAGAGTACCACAAAGAGTGCAAGAGTAAGCAAGAGTGTATTACTATGTTGTCGATATCTATTGAGAAACAGAAGATACATTACGCATCCCCTGTCAAATAACGCGGCCAGGGATGAATCTCAAATGGAGTCGTCTCATTAAGACGAATGCACTCTTAACAATGCTTTAGCAAATGTCTCTTGCTTGAGTTGGACAATTTCTTCACACTGATATGGATCGAGACGGAACAAGTTGTCGCTCTTGTGTGCGGGGAGGAGGAACCATTAAGGCATTCACCACAACAATTGTGTCCTCAAAGACAAGAGTCACGTGGTTCTGTGCAACATCTCCCTCGGCTCTCTGCGATCCTCGGACAAGCAATGATACCAATTCCAAGAAATCTAGCCCCGGATAGTCTGTCGCTTCCGTTTATATCGCACCTCATGTTGTTAATTGAGGGAACGAAATCAATTGAATGCGATAGGGTAATATTTAAACCCTGGAGAAGTTCCCTGCGCAAATTTTGTATAGTAAGACACCTCTAAGGCCACAAGAAGTTTATCCTTACCGCGAGCGATTGAATACTTAATGTCCATCCCTCCGTGAGATTTCTGCTCTTTAGGAGACATTTTCCTTCCGAATTCTAGGTTTTTCAACGGTCTATGGCATTTATTATTCCAAAAATACATTAAATCCACTTCATGAGGTGTTCATCTTTGAATTAGGGCTTGTCGTCATTAAACGAATCTTTTCTTCGCCTAATTTTGAGATACTGGTATCTACTTTTCGAGGGACGTTAAAGCTTCCAATTGATTAATCACCCGACTAGTAATTATTTCTATCCATTCACCACCCTAAGATATAAGTGCATTAAAAACCAGCCCTCTCCGTCGTCAAAAACCTGTTTAATCGTCAGGTGACAGTGCGAGGACAGGGGGGGGGGAGTGTGCTAGAATCGCTTGGGATTGATTCCGGTACGTAACTAAGGACTCACTCGTATGTTTTTACATTGCAATCGGGATTATTCCGTACCGGAATCAATCTCGAACGATTCAAGCACACACCCCCAGGGCACTGAGGAGAAAATGGCGCGGATGCACGAAAAGCACGGGTTCTCATCTCACGGCCTTCTCGCATTTGTCCATGAAGGCTGTGTCTGTGAATGGCACGAATTTTCTTTCTCTCCAAGTGATCACACAACAACCTGTGATTTCAATGATGGCCGTAGCGGATGCACGGAAAGCACGTTTGTGTCGGAGAGTCACGAGAATGTTAATGTAGAGTAACCGGCCATGGTGCATACAGCATTCGACGCGTGCTTCACACCCAGAACTAAAATGATACGCTCTCTTACGCTGCGATACAGATATGGTCAGTCGGATGGAACAATTTAACTAAGCATAGCCAAGGCAAATGATTACGAGTCCCGTATTATATATTCAAGGTCTAGATTGAGACAAGGCTGTAAGTCTGCCTCCCGTAATTTTTAATGTTTAAGTCGAGAGAGTCATCAATGAAATCAAAGATAAGTTTTCTGGAGTGACTATCCACGGAGAAAAAACAAGCATGCTACGATTCGCTGATGACATAGCACTCATAGAAGAGACAGAGAAGGAGCTGAATAAGATTCTAATAACCATGGAGAGGACAATGGCCAGTTATCAGCTGAAGATCGATAAGAAGAAAACTAAGATATTCGTGTGCAGCAAGAAAGAAGAGGCCAAAACCAATGTCAAACTAGGAAAACAAAAAGTGGAAGAGGTGAAAGAGTTCTGTTACCTGGGAAGCAGAGTAACCAACGATGGACGAAGCAAGAAAGAAATAGTGAGTAGAATAGCCCAGGCGAAGAGGGCATTCTTTCAAAAGGATAATCTACTTACAGCTGGAAATACAAGCTTGGAAGCAAGGAAGCAATTCATCATAACATACAACTGGAGCATGTTTCTTTACGGCAGTGAGACATGGACGATGACAGCAGCGGAGAAGAAAAGGGTGGAAGCATTCGAAATGTGGTGCTGTCGAAGAATGATGAAGATTAAATGGATCGACAGAGTAAGTAACGAGGAAGTCCTAAGGAGAGTGGGAGAAAAGAGAAGTCTGCTGACAAATCTACGAAGAAGACATGGAGAACTTAATCGGTCATATCTTAAGACAGGATGGCCTGATGAAGACAGCCGTCGAGGGAAAAGTGAACTGGGGAAGAATTGCAAAGGAAGGCCTCGTGTGAGATATATATGGAGGAAGTTGTGAAGGACGTAATATTGGAGTAATTACGTCAATAAGAAGAGATCAGCTGATAGTAGAATTCAGCGTCAGACCAGTGTCAGAATTGCTGACTGTCACGAGTGAGACCCGGATGAGAGAGGCGAATGCTTGCCTCTCATTGGGCGGCCAAGGACTCCTCGCCAGGCACAAGGAGGTCAATCCGTTTGCTGGTCCATTGAGAGCCTCGTTGAGCCTTAATTTAGTGATTGGCGGGGGCTGCTGGCGTCCGCGATGCTCGTGGGGAAAGGGTGTTTCAACTGGAGACGAAGGCGGATTGTGGCATTTACAGCGAGTGAAGGGCGACCCCCTTCTTGGAAGGGGAATGGAATCCATCGAAAGCGCACTCTTTTGCATAAGTCTTTGAATGCGAAAGTTATTAGCTGTAATGTATTTGCCAAACATTTTACTGGAATATTAAGTTGTGCTGCAAAAATATCACTGCTTGAAAGTTGCACCTTATTGGCAGCAAATGAAAAACACGGCGCCATCTCGTGACGTCACGGCACGGTATCACTATGGGCGTTGTTTATCTGTGTTGTAAGTGGAGGTAGGTTGTTTAATGAATACTTGGTGAAAACTTTTGTGTTTATCTCATTGGTTTAATGAAATAAACGAATGTATTCCCATTTAAGTACTATATGGATCGTAGAGAACAAATTGTCCGTACCTAAGTGTTATTATACCTGTATAGTCACCTGTTTTTTTTTCACTCCAAGAATCTCCGTTATACCAACTGTTTTTTAAGCAGGATGTCACCACAACGGAGTCAACAAAAGGCAAATGATTGTGCTTTTCTAGATCCCACTTCAACAATAGTTTTATAAAGAAACGGCTGAAACCCTCAAATAATATATTCACTTCGTTTTCTTCTAAAATGGACGTGTGTTTCAGTAGCAATATTTTAAGCCTATACCGTGCAGTGACGTCAGAAGGTGTTACAGGTCACGTGACTCCCGTCAACGAGAGTCTCGTGACAATATATATGTAAAATAAAAAAAACCGTCATAATGCGTCATTATATATTGGTAGTGAGGTCACGCGGCGTGACCTCACTGCAAATATATAATGCATACGATGTAATCTATTTGCTATTATTCTGGTGAGCATTTCCTGTCATCTAATAATTTCAATTCCATCTACGGTTGTAATGATGCAGTTCATGTTGGCAAATATTAAGCATGCTAAATCTACGGTATAAGTTAGTAGAATTATTATCATGCACTTCAACTCTTGCTACTTATATTATATCTACATAAACGCTTACCATGTTGTATATTATGATCCGTAGTTGATCGCGGGAAGAACATTTCAAAACTATCTTTATGGCAAATATTCTTTCCGAATATCACAATACGCTACTACGTCATTGACAGAAAGACATCGCCTACGGAATTCAAGTCCTTTACGCAAATAAGGAGCTAAAGCTAGAACGCCTCTGCTGAGGCGTGTATCTAAAAGTTAGTTCATACTGAGTCCCCTTTTTGTCAAAGTACTGTTCGATTTCATTGCATAAATATTCCTTCCCATTGTCACATTGAAAATGACTTTCTAATGACAGTGTAATGAGCTGAGGCAAGTGCTTCAAACCTTTTAAAAATTCAAACACTTCGGATTTACACGTATGTAATCATTTGCAACATCACAAAATACGTTAAATCATCAAGAAGGGTTACTAAAAATCTGTTATTGTCGTAATACAATTGTGTTACTGAACCTATAACTTCATTGTGTACTAGCTCCAGGGGTCTAGTACCCTGTGGCCACTAAAAGGCAACGTTGTTTGCCTACCTTCCATGCACGATTGACTGAAATGGGAATGGCGTTTACTCGGAACGGAAATCGCAATTTTGTACACGAAATCGTTAGATGGAAACGAAAAAGGAATATTAGTGAAAAAAGTAATCTTCTAACCACAACCATTCACTCATAAATCAAAAATTAAAATAAGCAAAAGGTGACGCCCACCGAAAAAGCTGCTGTGATAACATTGACGTCATTTTCCTCCCGTCCTTGACTGCTTTTAGGGGAAGGGGAGGGAGTGGAGGGGAGGTTATCGGAAGGTCTGCTCGCACAGATCCTGTCGCAACTGTTCCTATTGGCAGAGTCAGCTGTGTCCCCCCCTTTGCGAAAGGCGAAGTAGCTTCGCGGGCTCAGCTGTGATTGGACGAAGTCGATATACGTCAGAGGTTGCACCACACCCACTTTTCCGAAAGGGTTAAAAACTTCAGTTTTTTGCCGCTTATAACTCGAGAAATAATTTACGGATCAAAAAACGGAAAAATACGGGTCTTTTTATTTTACAAACTCTATCATATTCGGCAATTTAAAAAACATGGTAAACGACCCCGTTGTTGGACACTTTCACATTTCCTATCCACTCGACCACATTACTCCACTTCTCGAGGCTATCACATCTTCCGTGGTCCGACCGTAAAGGCCACAACTTTCGCATTCTCAGTCACTGTTACACCAGCTGCCATACTCATCTTGAAGCACATTCAACTCCGCCCATATATTTTCCTTGCCTTTGGATGGACGCTCCGAAATCACCGAAACGCCAGTCTATTCTTCGCACGGGCAATAGACACGTCGTTGCATTGTAAGAGTCTCTTCTGCTGTCTCCACCATTTCGTACGAGAGTGGCATGGTGTGCAGCATGTCAATATCATCAGGTGTGGCTGTCTCTCTCTATTCCCACTCAAAATAACAGTTCTGCGGTTTCCTTTGATGGCTCGAACGTTAAAGACGATACTTCACGATGTAGCCGCAGCCTTGCTTGACGCTATAACCCGTTGAAATGATCGAGAAGACTGTCCGATGTGGAACGAACGATGGTGCATTTTGCCTGCTTGTCTCTTTTGACTTCCGGTGCATTTATTTGTCTCTTCGATGACCGCTAATTGTTGGACCGACGAAGACTCCGCTTCCACTTCCATTTTCACACACTCCAGCAAATCTGGAGAGTCCAGCAGAATTTCCAATCTTAACCTCCAGGAACCCAAATTGCTTCCATCAAACAAAGGCACCTTCGCCGATGTCGTCCGCCTCCTTTTCACCTGGTCCTGTTCACTTCCGTGCGGTACTGCGCGCTTGCGGAATCTTCATTAAGACTCTGCGTTATTACAAAAAGATGTCGGTTTGCAAAATGGTTGGTTACGGAATGATTTGATACCACTGTTGGAGCATTTCAAAAATAGCCTGTTCAAATCAGAAGCCAGTAAGATACGGAAGTTCTATCTATGAGCTAGGAAAATGTGATGGTGGTGACCTAAGAATCAACGCTCTTTTAATGGTAGACTCTGTCTTTTTTAACTAATTCTGAAGATTCTGGCGATATGGAGTGGAAGCGAAACACGATAACACAGGATGATAAAACACCATCCAAATCCACAAAAATATTTTTTGTGGATTTGGCTCGTGTTTTATCTTCCTGTGTTATTTGTCTTTTTTCACTAACTCCCTATGATGCCAGGAAGCATTTCGGATGCCATGGGAACTGGGTGGCCACGAGCTCACAGCTCGACAGATACTTACTACAGAGGACGTCACGCCTCAATGAAGTCTTCACTATGATGGAACATTCGGGCCGGGACGGAGGTTGGATGAGTACCATTGTGCTCTTGTCCCCTGTCTGCAAGTGGCGGGCAGGTTGGGTCTTACAATGGATCTTAAGTGGTCCGAGTGCCAGAAGGGGGCTCCAGAAAGCCCCCCCCCCCCCGCCCACCCCTACATTTGTTTACATCATGGAACATCCAACCTTCCTGTGACAGCCCTACGGATATGCAACGCACGACTCGTGTGGAGCTCGGCCCCGCATCATCATGCGGGGACTCGAACCTGTACACATATTTGTGGGTTCTTGCCCTTGGTGTCAGGAGTCCAATGACGTCATACAAGTAGCATCTTTCGGTAAATAAGGAAACAAGGATCTATTACCTTTGTACCGGTGTCTTAGGAGGAAGGCGGCGGAAGGCAGAGGAGTGTCGGATGCGCGGCTGCGGCGAAGCTAGGTGCGGTAGTACCCTGGATGGCTGCGTCTACGTGTGGCACTGTCTACCTATCTCTTATTAGTGTAAACGCGACGACCAACGGACCCGGGAGGAGACTCGTATGCCCTACTCTGGCATCTCGTACCGGCAGCGTAACGTCCTGCCCTCGGTACAGCAACAACACAACAACGCACAACGATGAATGACGAACAATGACGATCCCCGAGTCCAAATGATTCCCGGTTTATATACGCATAGAGTCGCCTCCCCCTCACTGCTAAAATTCGGAAGAGAATGGAAATACCCGAATTTAGATTGGAAAGTCCCGTTTGAATTTGGACTTTCTGGGTCGACGTACTCCCGGCATATTCTATTCAAAGATAGAAATGTACCGGTGCGTGTTCTTCTTTTAGACACCTGCCGCCACTCGCTTCGCATACCACATCCGAATTCCTCTACCTTCGTGAACGCAAATAGCAATACATTTTGCGCTCACTACACTCGAATAGTGCCGCCATCTCTGGGAGAAGAGATCGAATCGACGCATCTATGCGTGAATTCCTCCAGAGTCAAATGTTATCGCTACAACTGTCGGCGAAATGCGCGAATGTAATTTGAAGTTTGGCGCATGATTGCATGATCACGGAATTGAAATATCCCTGAAAGATGGTCCGTGACATTGGTTTCCCCCACACGTCTGGTTGCGGCACAGCGGGGGGGAATTCTCTTCGGGTCGCTCGGGAAGTCTTTAACTCTTTTTCAACCCCTCTCTCTCTCTGTTGCAGGAAGGAGAGAAAGAAGCGTCGTGATCCGAGAGAGGAAGGAGAGTGACTGGAGCAAGGCGAAGTCCCTCTGGCGTGAGGAGGAGGAACTGCCTCAGGAGGAGCAGAGCTCCGCGTGTGGACATATTCAGAATTAACTGTGCCCCAACTCTTTCGTGCAGCAAGACAGAACAAGTGGCACACTTTTGGTGGTGTTCATTCTCATTCACGCTGTGCAAAGTCCACTGGCGCCAACTGAATACAGACATGAAGTACTGGCATGGAAGTCCACTTGGAGAATAATATCTTACTTCCCATGTATTTAGAGAGCTTCTTCATGAAAGTATTTCCCTCAAGAGACCTCGAGAAAAGTTATCGGTGTGGAAATCATTTCTTAAAGCACTCAATTTCCGCCGTTGCGTCCCTCTCCAACCCATTAGTATTATTATATGAGATGCCAAACATTAATAATTTAAGAAAGACTACGCCAAGTGCGGGGAACCCCAGGATTTCAGCAGGCTTCGCGGCTCTTCTTCCATCTTTCACAACTTCGCAGACTCCAAAAAAACACGCATCACACGCAGGGAATTCACGTGGTCCACAGAGTAGACTGCAAGGCTGATGCATCGAATATCACACGCTCAAAAGAGAGGTTGGATGAGGCATCCAATTTTAATATGGATAAGAATATAGTTGGCCCGAATATCAATTGTAATGGATGCGACAGCCAAGATGGCTGGATGGACCATCCAATTTAATTTCATGCTCTCGCAAAGAGTCTAGTTCCAACCAGAGTCCTCTGGATTGCCAAAAATAAACTATATAGTCCAGTCGTCGCATTTACTTCCACAATGGGAATTGCGACGTCGGCCATCTTGGAACTCTCGAATCCACATACAATCTTACGATGAGAAGGGCAGTAATCTTCATTTTTGGAGGAAAGCGACATATCTGAAGGATTTTGAGTGATCATACGCTAAGGAGATATTGCCTATAACTTACAGGAGCATTACACTAGTAATTCTAACCATGACAATTAAGAAAATGGCGAAATTAAACAATGTGCAGAGCGTCCCATTGTCGTGTGTCATTTTTGACCTATGATTTTAGACACTTTCTTTCATGCTGGTGAAGTCTTCACGGGTTCTCCACTGGGTCAGGGAAACGGCTAATGCCGACGTTTCGACGGCTAACACTGTCATCGTCCTCAGGGCGTTGAGTGTCAGTTACATATACCGGCATATTTCTTGGACCTGACACTCAACGCCCTGAGGACGATGGCAGTGTTAGCCGTCGAACGTCGGCATTAGCCGTTTCCCTGACCCGGTGGAGACCCCGTGAAGACTTCACCAGCATTATACGCCGGGAAAAAACAAGATCCTACTTTCTTTCATGTCACAAAGATGAAATTTGGTACCTGGGTATAAAAAAGTTGTAAGTTTTTTTTGAGTTTGAGAAAACTTTTAAAAATTTGACCTTTTGACCCCAGAAATAGGGTTCAGCCTAAAATCTAAATTTTGCCTTATGCGCTTTCTATGTTAAGCTATTCAGAATACAAAAAAGGCAGTTATTTTGCGAAACTTTCAACTATAAGGTTTTGGGCACAAAGAACACGATGGAAGAACTTTCGAGTTCGAAAATACAACCCCTGAAAGGGCACAGTCAAGGTAACAGGGCTTACAAAAAGTGAACCACCGCTACAAACCTGTCGGATCATAGGTTTAAAAAGGTGCCAAGGTCGATGGTAAGGTCTTCAGATCCCTCTTGCCATCCCTTGACCTTCAAGGGTAACTCAGTGGTCATAGGTCACTGGGGTAATAAATATCGAATAGGGGCTACAACGGTGACGAATCATATGTTTCAAAAGTGCCCAATGCGATGGTAAAGTCCCTCCAGGAATTCTCTGACCTTGAACGGTTGGGCAGGGGCCAAAGGTCACCAGGTGTAGCCAAGAAAACATTTCCGTGCATTGGAGAACTGAAGAAATAAATTGCAAGGTGTGCAGAGTTCATGTCCCCAAATATGCTGGAAGACACATTCACACACGCTTTTATCGAGCACATTAAATTGTGCCTAGAACGGAATGGAGGGCACTTAGGGTGAATAAAAATTGATTTTTCGTTCTTACTGCTTCGATATTTCCATATTAAATTTTGATATTGAGTAAATTTTTGATATTTAAAATACTTTTTTGAATAAAACATATAATAAAGAATTTTAAATTGAAAAATAATGGAATTAACTTTAAATTACAATTGATTTTTTTCACTGATTTGTGAACTCGAAATCAACGACTACCGTATGACTCAAAGAGTTTAATGTGGGATCAGACCCGTGGGATCAGAGTACCTAACCATTGACTCTGGCAGCCTAAGTAATCTCAGATTCATCATGTTTGTTTCCCCGTCTTGCCATTTCTAACATCTGTGACCATTGATCTCAGTGTAGCCTTTGAAGGCCCGGAGATGTCAAAAAGGAGCAAGGTCCTTCCATCGTGTTCTTCATGACCAAAAACGTAATAGTTTCGCCTTTTATATAGTCTTTTCTATATTTCGAATATTTTAACACTGAAATCCCAATAGACGAAATTTGGATTTTCAGTTGGACCCTATTTATGGGGTCAAAAGGTAACATTTTTAAAATTTCGCTTAGAGTCAACGAAACTTACAACCTTTTTCTACCAGGTACGACTTTTTCATGAGGCATAAAAGAAGGTTTCTCAAATTACAAGTCGAAAATGACACGATCAATGGGACACACTGAATTTCGAAATCTATTGGGTGGCAATGAAACGCAAGCAATTCATGAGATTCGTCACGAAACCTGCAAAAACAAGTAGCAATCGTGTGCTAACAAGGTAAACAATGCAATAGGTTTCCATAGCGTCGTGTAATCAACAGAAATAACTATAACGCAGAGAGGGACTTCCCAGGAGTCACCCGACAAGAGTCTTGCATTAGGTCTCTGGGCAAAGTTTTAAAATGTGTGGATATGCCATTTTAAAAATTGTAAATAATACTAAAACAGCTTAGCGATGAAAACCATGCATTTATCTAATGTATTCTTCGGGAAATAAGGGAATAAATACCATAAGAACACGCCCACTTGAAAACGTATTGTTATTGACCGGCTGAAAATGGGGTCGGGGGGGGTGTGCTTGAATCGCTTGGGATTGATTCCGGTACGTAACTAAGGACTCACTCGTATGTTTTTACATTGTGTTCGGGATTATTCCGTACCGGAATCAATCTCGAACGATTCAAGCACACCCCCCCAGGTACTGCAATGGTGAGGAAAACGCCGTAAACATGCACCTATAGTAGGGTGGGCCGGAAAAAGGTTTTATTTCCGAATCAAATTTGCTTTGTGCGTAAAAGCTGGGTGCTGATATCAGGATCTCGGATGCGAAACTTTTTCGAAATCGGATAATATTAACCACTGCCGCCCAAGCTCTAAATTTTAAAATTTTGCGAAAATTCAGGCGGAAATGGGAAACAAACGGATATGGAGAACAATTTGTCACCAATACTGGTTAACTGCTAACGATAGATAGGTACATGTTTCGAGATTACAACTCTGAAATTTTCAGTGTATTTGACGATATCTATGGCTTATACGATGTCTTATAATAAACAGCACATTTAGAGTATAGGCAATCCGCACAACAACAAAAAATTTTACACTCCAAGCATCACTTCAAATAGATCACTTTTGGGAGCCGTATTTGGGGTCAATGAATATTTTTTTCTAATTCAGTTCCATTGTTAATGTCTCAGCCATCATTGACTATGTATAATATTTTTAAACGGGCGGAAAAGTTAAGCTTTTTAAAACTAACTACAATTATAAATTCCGAAGACTAGAATATCCAACTGTCAAATTGGACCAAAACCCGCTGCCTACTATCCAACATGTATTGCGATTCCGCCGGTGGCTCTTGCTGCAATTACGTCACTTTCGGATTAGTAATCACGTGACGGGAGGTCAGCAGCCATGATGGTCTGGTTGGAAATAGCGTTGTTCTGCAGAATGAAGGGCGGCTTCGTTCCCCTTTGGCTTCCAGAGGCACTTCCAGGATGCGGGTAAAGTGATCACAGCTCAAGGCATTTCCATTGCTACTGAACGAGACATTGCTATGAATATGATACGTGATATTTCATTTTCCATCCAAAACGCAAAGAGGCATTGCGAAAATATGAATTCAGGTACGGGAAGTGCACCAAAATCATACCTGGTCTCAATTACTGTTGTTCTACAAAGATGTAATCAGCACGAATAACATTTTTTGAAGTAACTCGTAATAGTTATTAGCATATTACAGTCACTTTTCATAATATTTTAGCCACAGGTCTACGAAGTCAAATCTATTTCATGCTTTTTTTAAATAAAGTTATTATTTTAGCACACTTTGTTTAGTACAGATTGTTAGAATATAATAGAATGTTATAATATCTCTCCGAGCACAGTTTATTTCTTCACAATTACTCTAAAACTATGCGTCACACACAACCCAAGCTACAGATGAAATACATCACCGTACCAAACCTGCACCACGTGAGCATACAAACCCAAGGCCAGCGATGACGCAACGCCGAAAACAGCCACATATCTCCATTAATATTCACATTTTGACAAAGTAAACAATCTTAGGTAAAAGAGGAGGCAATTTTAACCAAAAACGATGTATCGCATAATACGTTGTGTGGTTGTTTAATATAAACAGTATCAATTATCTTCGCGAAGATTTACGCGTAAATAACAAACTTAGAGAAACATAATTTACTTCAATCGGAAGAGTAGACAAATTAAGATAAGAGAGGTTCTTTTCGATTTCGTGAACTTCATCATCATCATTGGTCATCATCAATCCTCAGATTGGTTTGACGCAGCTCTCCACTGAGTCCTTATATTGGCTAATCTCTTCACATTTACGTAGTTCTTCTCTTTCACATTCTTCATCACTTGTTCCATATATCTCGCACGAGGTCTTTCTCTATCATTCTTCCCCTTCACTTCTCCTCCAACGATTGTCTTCATCAGGCCATCATATCTCATGATTTGGCTGATCAAGTTGTCCCGCCATCTACTTAAAAGAGATTTCAGCAGGCTTCTCTTTTCTCCCAATCTTCTTATGACTTCTTCGTTTGTCACTCGGTCGATCCATTTAACCTCCAGCATCATAAAAGGAGGCAGCTTCCACCTTCCCAAGTGAAAGGTTGTTTTGGTACATCTTTGCATACGTTCTTAATCAACATGTTTCTTGCTTCCTGACTTTTCGTTCCTGATTCATTTGTAACAAAGCTGCCCTTCTTCAGTTTTCTCATTCATTTACTTTCTTCAATCAGATCTACGATATCTTCCGTGATCCATGGCTTCTTCTTGGCAACTTTTCTTCTTCCAAGAGCTTCCTTTGGGGCTTCCGGTAGTCCACATTTAATGTTTTCCCAAAGCTCTTCCACCTATTTCTCAATCAGGTCCTCAGTTCAGTTTCATACTTTTCTACATTTCAGGTTCAGTTTTTCTACGTGCCATGTGTTCTTCACTGTTTTCTTCAATTTCTTGAATTTTAGGTGTCATTTCATCATCACTAGATTATGGTCACTGTCGACGTCCGCCCCAGGGTAGCTTTTGCAGTCCTTCACCTGGTTCCTAAATCTCCGCTTCACTAAAATGTAATCTATTTGACATCTTCTTCTGTCTCCTGGTATTTTCCACGTGTATCTTCTTCGGTTGTGGTTTTTAAACAATGTGTTGGCAACAGCTAACTTATGTTGTGTGCAGAACTCCAGAAGTCTTTCTCCTATTTCATTTCCGTTTCCTAAACCATATTTCACAATTGACTTCCATCTTGATCTCCACCTCGTTCAATCCTGCTAAAATAATTACGCTTTCTTCCCCTCTTACATGTTTTATAATGTCCATGATATCTTCGTAGACGTCTTCCACTTTTTCATCTTCATAGTCCATCGTAGGCATGTAAACCTGCACAACTACGGTATCTGTAGGTTTGGTCTTGATCTTCACCATTATTATCCTTTCACTGTACTGCAGGAAGCTCTTCACACGCAGTCTGCACTCTTCCTGAGTATTATGCATACTCCAGCGTTACCATACTGTGATCCAATGTGAATAATTCTATAACTTCCACTCCAGAAGTCTCCTTCTTCGGCCCACTTCATTTCGCTGATTTCTAATACGTCGAGGTCCATTCTTCACATTTCCACCTTCAGGTTCTCCATCTTCCGCAGACCTCTCGATGATCTCGCACTCAGAGGTACACAGTGTACCTGTCCGAGAACTATAGCAGACTACTAGCATATAAGACGCTCTAATAGTTTGTTCATTGTCCCCCTCCCATTCCTATCCTTATACCTTTCCTCCCAGTCTGAAGCACCTATTTGTGTGGAAACAGACTTGAAAACACAGATTGGTCACGCTACCACTCTCGCAAGATCCGAGCTCTGCATGTGTGTTAAATACTCTACAATGTTCTATTGCCTCAAGTGTACAGATTCAATCACTGTCGTAGGTACACAAGTTGTGTGTAGGGATGCGCTAAGCTACTGCAATATTAGTGTGATGGTGTTTGAAGGAAGAGTACTGCTGCCTCGATGAAGCGTAGGCAAACGGATTGCCCTGGATGATCTATGCACCAAGAAACCTTCAGGATCCTGATGTCGCTTGTGCCAGACAATTGGAATCGTAGAGGTATGTACATGTGTTATTTTAATTTCACGGATAAATCACATTCTTGATTTTCGTATTTGTCACGAAAAGAAGTTTACAGAGCAGTAATTGTTCGGATTCACAATGTTTAAATAATTTTTCCCGACTATTGTCTGAACGTGATGTTGTCTGAAAGGTTGATGATGAAAACCAAAGACTCATTCATGCTGAGAGTGAACATTGGTATGAAGTATTGAAAAGGTTGCTTTGTGTAACGCAATTCCTTACGACTCGTGGAGTGGCATTTCGAGGAACAACAGTAACACTATTTAAAAAGAATAACGGGAATTTCTTGAAATTAATAGAGCACATAGCCATATTTGATTTTGTCTTGAAAGAACACTTGCGAAGAACAAGTTCTCATGAAGTCAGAGTTCAGAGTCAGATCTTAGTAATCATCATCATCATCATTGGTCAACAATCCTAGGATTGGTTTGACGCAGCTTTCCACTCGATTCTTCTATCGGCCAACCTTTTCATTGTGACGTAATTCTTTTCTTTTACACTCTTCACAACCTGTTCCATATATCTCATACGAGGCCTGCCTTTTCCAATCTTCCCGTTCACTTTTCCCTCGACGATAGTCCTCATCAGGCCATCGTGTCTCAAGATATGGCCGATTAAGTTTTCCCTTCTTCTTTTTAGAGTTGTCAGCAGACTTCTCTCCTCTCCTATTCTTCTTAGCACTTCCTCGTTACTAACTCGGTCGATCCATTTAATCTTCAGCATTCTTCTGTAGCACCACATTTCAAATGCTTCTACCCTTTTCTTCTCCGCTGCTGTCATCGTCCATGATTCACTGCCGTAAAGAAAAATGCTCCAGATGTATGTTCTGATGAACTGTTTCCTTACTTCTATGCTTGTATTTCCTGCTGTAAGTAGATTCTTCTTTTGAAAGAATGCCCTCTTTGCCTGGGCTATTCTACTCACTATTTCTTTCTTGCTTCGTCCATCGTTGGTTACTCTGCTTCCCAGGTAACAGAACTCTTTCACCTCTTCCAGTTTCTGTTTTCCTAGTTTAACGTTGGTTTTGGCCTCTTCTCTTTTGCTGCACACCAATATCTTAGTCTTCTTCTTATTGATCTTCAGCTGATATCTGGCCATAGTCCTTTCCATTGTTGTTAGCATCTTATTCAGCTCCTTCTCTGTCTCTGCTATGAGAGCTATGTCATCAGCGAATCGTAGCATACTGATTGTTTCTCCGTGGATGTTAACTCCAGAACACTTCTCCTTGACTTCATTGATGGCTCTCTCGATGTAAACATTGAAAATTACGGGAGACAGTGCGCAGCCTTGTCTCACTCCTTTCCTTATTCTTGCCTCTTCACAGCTGGGTCCAGATTTAATCACAGCAACTTGGTTTTTGTACAGACTGTGTATAATTCTTCGGTCATTGTAGGACACTCCAATTCCCTTCAGAATTCCAAGCATTAAATCCCAATCCACGTTGTCAAAGGCCTTCTCTAAATCCACAAATGCAATGAACGTCGGTTTGTTCTTCCCCATTCTCTTCTCTATGAGTAGCCTAAGGGCCAATATTGCTTCCCTTGTGCCCTTACTTTTCCTGAATCCGAATTGATCTTCATCCAGGAACTCCTCTGCTTTTCGTTCTATTCTTCTGTAGATGATCCTGGTCAGTATCTTCGATGCATGTGTCGTCAGGCTTATAGTCCTAAAATTTTCGCATTTCTCCGCTCTCTTCTTCTTGGGAATAGGAATGATGATGTTTTTCTCGAAGTCCCTTGGAATTTTTCCTGTAGAATACATGTCGCAGATGGTTTTGTAGAGATGAGCTAATGTCTTCTCTCCTGCATTTTTAATTAGTTCTGCAGGGATATCATCAATACCTGAGGCCTTATTCATCCGAAGGTCCCTTACTGCAGCGTCGAATTCCGATCTTAATATCGATGCCCCCATATCATCTTTTTCCACTTCGCTTTCCTCTTCAATAGCTTTTGTGCTGAAATTTTTTCCATTGTATAGCTCTTCCAGATATTTTTTCCATCTCTTCACTTTGTCCTCGTTTTCAATCAATATTTCTCCATTCTTGTCCCTTATGGCATTGCATCTTGCGCTCCGTTCCTTGAAGTGGTTCCTCACTATGCTGTAGGCCGCTTCCACCTTTCCAAGTGCAAGGTTGCTTTGTACATCTTCGCATAGATTTTTCAACCACATCTCTCTAGCTTTCCTTGCTTTGCGACTTATGTCGTTCCTTATTCTTTTGTAGCAAAGCTGCCCTTCTTCAGTTTTCGCATTCTTGTACTTTCTTCTTTCTTCAATCAATTCTAAGACTTCCTCCGTGATCCATGGCTTCTTCTTGGCAACTTTTCTTCTTTCAAGAACTTCTTTTGCGGCTTCCTGTAGTCCACATTTAATGTTTTCCCAACGCTCTTCCACTGATTTCTCATTCAGGTTCTCTCCTATGTTGTTTCCCACTGCTTTTTGAAATGCCAGCTGATGTTGAGCCTCCTTTAGTTTTTCTACTTGCCATATATTCTTCTTTGTTTTCTTCAATTTCTTGAATTTTAGATGGCATTTCATCATCACTAAATTATGGTCACTGTCGATGTCTGCCCCAGGGTAGCTTTTGCAGTCCTTCACTTGATTTCTAAATCTCTGCTTCACTAAAATGTAGTCTATTTGGCATCTTCTTCTGTCTCCTGGTATTTTCCACGTGTATCTTCTTCGGTTGTGGTTTTTAAACAATGTGTTGGCAACAGCTAACTTATGTTGTGTGCAGAACTCCAGAAGTCTTTCTCCTATTTCATTTCCGTTTCCTAAACCATATTTCACAATTGACTTCCATCTTGATCTCCACCTCGTTCAATCCTGCTAAAATAATTACGCTTTCTTCCCCTCTTACATGTTTTATAATGTCCATGATATCTTCGTAGACGTCTTCCACTTTTTCATCTTCATAGTCCATCGTAGGCATGTAAACCTGCACAACTACGGTATCTGTAGGTTTGGTCTTGATCTTCACCATTATTATCCTTTCACTGTACTGCAGGAAGCTCTTCACACGCAGTCTGCACTCTTCCTGAGTATTATGCATACTCCAGCATTACCATTTAATGATCCTGTATGTATAATCCTGTAGCTTCCACTCCAAAAGTCTCCTTCTTCGGGCCACTTCATTTCGCTGATTCCTAATACGTCGAGGTCCATTCTTCGCATTTCTACCTTCAGGTTCTCCAGTCTTCCACAGGTCCGAAGCGATCTCACGTTCCATGTTCCTACCCTAAAAAGTGTATCACATTTGACTGATGTACTCTCTCGGGTAGTCCCCGCCCGGAGATCCGAATGGGGGACTATTTTACCTCCGGAATATTTTACTCGAGAGGGTTCCATCACGTCTTGATGATAAAGAAAAGAGTGGAGTAGCTGCGACTCCTCGGGATATTAATGTGGTGGTTTCCCCTTGCCTTCCACATCGCAGTACTACAGCCGTTAAAGTAAATGTTACCACGCCTGTAGTGAAATGAGTGTCGCTGTACCGACCACTGTGGTCTCCACCTTCACTCATGTGAAGAAGAGCTGCTGCCCTCTCCTCCGGGTGATGAGAAGCGTAATTATTAGCGGCCTCCCGTCGCCAAGTCACGGCATCTTCACAGGTTCTGTATTATTTAGAGGCCTATCTTACCCAGGGATAGACCAATACCCCCTCGGAATGCCGTCGTTTTTTGTCCACGACTGCTTATTCGACGAGTAAACTCGCTTATCTCGCAGCTAACCTCTATATCTAGAGGTCGACCCACCATCCGCAACCCGGTGGACGCACTCGGTGGCTTTAAGCTCAGCCGCGAGGATCTTAGTAAAAACATACAAAATGAGTTCATTACTGTGTTATCAACACACATTCAAGATTATATTTTACATGAACTTAAAAAAGCGTCATACTACTCAGTTGTTTTAGACTGGACCCCAGATGTCAGTCGTACAGAACATATGTCGATCATCGTTTGTTTTTGTTCAAGCAGAGTCTGGTGAAGAAATAGTTATTAAAGAACATTTCCTTGGTTTTATTTCAGTTACAGACACTAGTGGTGGAGGTCTGACTGACATTCTCTTGAACAAGTTGATAAGACGGCAGATTCATTTGAAAAATATGCGAGGACAAGGGTATGATAATGGCTCCAATATAAAAGGGAAAAAGATTTCAAAAAAGAATCAAAGACCTAAACCCACAAGCTTTTTTTGTTCCTCGTGGAAGTCATTGATTAAACCTTGTCGTGAACGATGCAGCACAGTCATGTTCTGTAGCTGTCAATTTCTTTAGCTTGGTGCAAGAGATATTCAAATTCTTTTCTGCATATACCTATGGATGGGATATTTTTAAAAAGCATGTATCTAATGTAACTGTAAAACTTCTCAATGATACCCGATGGGAAAGCAGAATAAATGCATTGGAGCCTCTTCGATACTACATATATTGATCAAGTGTACGATACTATTTATATTTCTGTTGAAGATCATAAAATAGATGCTTTTGGAAGAAACATTACCATTGGTATCGCAGAAAAATTACAAGAATGTACATTTTTTTATTGCATAGTGGTCTCGTATGAAATTTTATTCAAAATCAACAAGTTTAGCAAATTTCTCCAAAAGATTACTGTAAATTTACAAAGCACCATAGATTTAGTTGGAAGTGTTGGCAGTTTTTTGAAGAAAATGAGGTCTGAAGAGGGGTTGAATAGCATGGTAACGGATGCAAAAGAGCTTGCCGACATACTTGAATCTCACTCAGATTTTGAAAAAGAAAAGCATACCGTTCCAGGAGAGTGAATTTTCTTAATCTTCTAAATAAATTCCAAGATAATATATTCAGCAATGAGATTTAAAAATATTTTGCGAACCCCAACTTACTATGGTGGACTGGACCATAATTACAAAATAAGAGAAATTGATTGCCAAACTGACAGATTCAAAATGTCCTTTTTTCCTCGTACTATTAGGGATATGAATAGCGGTAAATATATTCAGTACGAGTGTAGCAATGGATAACATTGGTAGCTGCACGTTGGTATAAGGACTTATAATTAACCCAACTAACAGCATGTTTTTGCATGCTTACTTTCATATTTTTATATTTTTAAATAGTGAAGTTTAGACTAGTATATTAATACTAATTCTATTTTATGCATGGTATGTAGTGCATGTTTGGTGAGAATTCACCCCCTGCCTCACACCTTTGAGGTGGCTTGCAGGGTATCATGCAGATGTAGTTGTCAACACCACCTGCTTCAATGTGTCTGGGAGAGAGGCCTTTACTCTGCTTTAAAGATGTTTTATCAGGATGGTCAGGAGGCATGAACTATTCAAACAGCCACTAACAATACATTTCGAAAATTGGAGGAATTAAAGCAAACTTTATTTCAACAAATCATCAGAAATATATCATGTTAAAATTATCCATGACCATAAATGTACATTTAAAATACTGATGAATATTTCAAGTACATCAAATTCCCATTTTAAAAGAATATGATGTTAATATATACGTGGTCCCTCTTTGGCCAATCACTTGTGGAAGATTCTTGTGTCATCATGTCCAACTGAACAACAATATTGCTATAAATGAAATACAAAAATTGACATTTTGCCAACTCAAACGTATATCCTTCCGATTAGAATTTTTAAAGCACAAAAGTTAAGACACAAAACAAACTAACGACAGAAGGTGCTCATGGCACTTGCGGTATCTTCAAGAATGTGGTACCCCTGGGAAGCAATCCTTGAATGACTTCAAGTGCAATAATCGATGAGCAGTGAGAGTGCTTCCCTCTCGTGGCCTGGACATAAAGATCTCGACTGCACCACAACCATTCCGAACAATGGTCGTGGCCATCTCTTCTCACCACAACTTACATTTCTTCTCATCAGGTGTCACAGCATAGTTCACAACATGGAGCACTGACAACTAATGAATATATTCTCAGTAAAATAAGATCTGAATAATCAAGTTCCCACGTCTCTCCAAGGAAACCGTGAAAATCCAACGACACAGTCTGGGAAGGCACATCAGGTACTCCAGTAAAATGTTTTGGCACGCATATCCCAGTTACAACTGATGCTTTCAACCGTAAGGTAAATTCCAACAGAAAGCGAAATAGAAAGTTGAAGAAGTCAGATGCACCAGTTTTAAAATAAATTATCATGTAAACCACTTGCCTGCAGCAGAAACTTCATTACACACGTTAAATTACAGAGAAATCTAATTATTTAACCAACGATTGTACCTTTCTGCATTAAACATTCTTATTTCCTTAGCTGTAAGAGCCAAAGATCTGAAATATTGTCAATAGAACAAAATGTGCACTGGTCAGTGTTATTGTCAGTAACCAGTGTTATTGTCAGAGTACATTGAAAGACTGGTATTTACACATCTGATATGTGCACCATTTATCATCCAGAGGAAAGAGTAGCCTCTCATTACATTACCAAGGACAGAAAAATACATACATCATCAATAGATTAAAATTATTTAGAAAATTACTCTCTTCAGAGTTCAGATTTGGGTCTAAGCAGTAATCTATACGACACTGAGTTCAAGTGAGTAATCTCTATGTACTTCAGAGGAGGAGCATTTGATGTTAACAGGAAGGACTATACACATAATTCCCAGGTGTTCATATTACAACACTTGTTTAACTGAAATAAGGACAGGTACTACAACATTAGTAAAGAAAAACGACCATTATCACAACTGAAAAATGAATAGTACGAGTTACTACTGAACGTTTGAGCATAATCTTACCTTGCAAGGCTCTGGTGGGTCTTGCTCGTCTCATGGTATGGACACCAGGGAGAGACACATGGAAAGGATGTTCAACGCAACGCCATGCTGCTGGCAATGGAATTCAAAGCGTGGCTGCTATTACCTCTGCATGAATCCACTGATAAAATGGGGACTCCTCACTTCTGATTCTCAAGCATTTAAAAGTGTGTCGGTTTTCACACACGATTCGAGATTTGCAAAGGAGGCAACACCCACATTGATGACACAACAAATCAAGAAACCACGAGTACATAGAAAAGTATGCGGAATCACCAAGACAGTGAAATCAGAGCCAATTGGAAGAGTAGAAGATGCCATGAGAGCAAACAAGACAATGGGGGAACACCTTTCGTCAGGGCTGGCTGACTGTATTCATGGGCAGTCGAGTCCATAAGGGTACTCTGCGAGCCTAAGAATGATCCCACAATGACAACAGTAAAACATTTACTATTTTTTCAGCTCTGTCATACATTTTACATTGCCGAGAAGGCAAGGGAAAAAGAAATTTAGCCTTTATTTCCGCGCATTGCTTTGAAAGGTTTTGGGAGGCTTGGGAGTCTGGTTGCTGGTAGACTCCAAATGGCCAGATACGCTTATTCACTGCCGCACACTTACATCTGCGTGATTCTAGCACGCTGAGAGCCTAGACACTTGCTTAGTTCACGTGCCCTTCCGAGCCTCAGTGAATGATCAAGAGATGGCGAGATGGAGGGAAATTAAGAGAGGCTGATTCTGGATGAAACAGTTTCGCTGCACGTTAATTCTTTCTTCGTTTAGTTGTTGGAAAATAACAAGTCAAATTATGGCTGAAGGACTGAACGACAACAACCAGGGTGGACTAGACACGTTTAACTAATTCAGAATATTGAAATAATTGACATGTTAGTGGTACAAATGGAATCTCGTTTGAAGACATCAATAACTTCTATTTTGAAGAATTACTAGATGAAAAACAGTTTCCTGTGTACAATACATCATTTCCCTTGGCGAAATAGAGTAGCCTGATAAAATGTAGCCATTCTTTAATAGCAAACAGCTAAAAAATGAACTCGTAAATGTCTATTCCGACGAGAGTAAACACTTGCCTGCACATTTGTTACTTAAATTTTTTTGGACAATTGCCTGGATAAAGTGTACCAAGAAACCATAAGACTGATTCTGACATTTTCTGTATTAACTCCATCATCCGAAAGAAGTATGAGTACGTTGAAGAGAGGGAAGACAGTTTTAAGGAACTCCATGATGGACTCGAGGCTAAGCAGTTTCAGCACCCAGGCGATAGAAAAGGCTTTACTGAACAACCTTTCGAGGGACGAAAGTTTCTCGTGGAACGCGTCATCGACACCTTTGCCCAAAGGAAAACCCGCTGAATCAAGTTGATGTACAGAAAACATCAAGGCAAGTTATTTAGCCCCTCACTGCTGACCTCTGTGCATGGTTGGCTGTCGGAATGTTATTTCAAATTAACAGTGGGGCGAGAGGTAAAGAAGTGAGAAAGCATTCTAGAAGCATCTAGAGTTCTCTTCGCATGCAATGCATGTTCAAAAACTAGATTTTCAAAATCCACCAGAACGGAGGGTTAAAACCCATTTTAATACCCCGGGACACAACATGCTAAGTCGACTGATTTTTGCCGACTGGAATATTTGAGTCTCTGAAGAAGTGAATTAAGGGGCTGATGAGCTAGAATACCCACTTCGAATACCTTAGCTTCGCCACTGCAAAAAAATGAAAGCAAATTACTGCTTAGAGTATTTTCCTATAGAGAGAAATTAGTACCAACAATTGCAGCAAGAGTGCCTGAAATTTTGCAATTTTCAAGTTAAAACCAGAAATTTATTTGTTTATCTAGGTCATGAACTGTAGTGATGGAGGGCAATGACCATTCATCAAACGCCATACTTATCGTATATCAACAGGATAATAAAAGAACAGAAACAAGTGGCAAGTCCCACAATAGAAAGTCATGCAATACCAGTAACTGAACACTCCGCGTTTTATGACAACATTTCAGTACCATAGACACATGATCACAGAACAACAGTCTCAATCATAAGTACTTCTCTCGTAGACATTGTAAAGTGTCCTTCATATATCCTTCATTATACATACTTCACAAAATGAACTATTTTGACTAATTAAACAGTCTGGCAAGATCCAAATCAAATGCTGTCATGGTTACAATGCCGACTGAGCAAGTACTACAAGTAGTCAAGAAGTCGGACGGTGGTAAACGGAACAAAAAATGTCTATAACACTTGAATTTAAATTTCAGCTGCACACTCTGGAGACAAAATTCAGGTGATAACTGCAGTCAGACTTCCCTGCAAGGAAAGAAATAAAACTGTAAGCTACAAGAATTTTGGCTGCGTGTGATTTACACACTCATATCTACATGTGAGCTCCAACCACCTCTTCATTTTCCACTTTGACCACTAATCGGGAAACTATGGATTCCGCCATGCACTCAATGAGCACTACAGCATCCTCTCTGACATCGAGGTCACACCAGATGATGCCGACACTCCACATCAAAAACTTCCCACCCAATTGCATGAGTTGCAACCACTGTTGA
This sequence comes from Platycnemis pennipes, assembly GCA_933228895.1. Taxonomy (NCBI): domain Eukaryota; kingdom Metazoa; phylum Arthropoda; class Insecta; order Odonata; family Platycnemididae; genus Platycnemis; species Platycnemis pennipes. Next base: position 7,990,014 of record OW121852.1, read on the forward strand.
AAGCAACAAACAAAAGGAGGACATTGTTGCACTCATCTCACAGTTAGCTTCATCTTTGCCATCATATTGTTAAGCATAATTCTGCAAGAACATAAAATCTATAACTTTAATCAGTCAGACAAATGCACAGATATTGCTCCACACTTAAACTGATGGTTTAACAGGTGGGCTATTAGAAACTTTAATGACCTCCTGTTTCACTTGCTGGAAGTACTTAACACCCATAATGCACAACAAAAGAGCAATACTTTCCCACAAATTTTGCTGATGCATTTCAATGCCTTCATCTTGCACCAAGGCTCTTTGCCATTCACCCACTCACAAAAATAGGCTCTCCCTCAAGTCACGTTCCGTGCACTCAGAAAAGTGGGGCAGGCCACAATTAATGTCACAACGTGCACCAAGGAATACGTAGAGTGCTCAGGAAAGGACTCTGCTTGTCTCTTTGGGGAGAAGCTCTAATGCAGGAGAGTGACTTTGTTCTCCACGCCCTTGCTGACTCGATGCTCTCCATTCCGCAGAGGCCAACGCCGAGCTCGGCAACCCACAGTGGCAGAGCTTCCCTTGTGTGCGAACCAACAGCCTCCCGCCAACTCTTTCCCCTAAGCCAACCTTCCTCCCTCCCACCATCCAATGACCAAAACCATGCCCACAGTGAAAAGGTTGGCTCATTCACGGCTGCGGACGGCAAGAGCCCATGTGAAACATACCGAGCCAAGGAACTAGCTGATTGATTGTAACTCACACCTTCAAAAGACAAAAATTTTTATTCAATATTCCTAATATTCGGAACATATTGCAATACTGTGGATAATTGAGATTCAGTGAAAATATCTGCCGTTTCGTTTAGGATGATTGCTACAAAATGGGCAGGAAAAACTTCCTTTTTTTTATTTTATCAATCTGTGGATATGAAATGGACGATAATAGATCATTTTCAATATCACTCAACATTCCTGAAAAAAACAGTTGTATCGTTCAGGTGATTTTTCTGTTAACTGTCAAAATATCTAAGTTCTTGAAGTAGCTCAATTTAATTTACCCTGTTTGGGAACTAATTGCCTCCTTATGGCCTCGAACACTAAGATCTTGCTTTCCCAAAAAATATGCAACTCTGATCGAGTGACTAAGAAATCTTCGGTATTTTCACGTACTCGTGTTTTAATACATTTAATATGTATTTTTACAGATTTCTTTTGCTGTTTCAGGAAAATCACGTGGATTAGAGAGTTTGACTTCTTTGTGCCATAGCTAACTCCATAGCTAACTCCATATCACAAGTTTGCTTTTTCCCCATTATGAAAAATGTTAAGATTTATTAATACAATTTGTATTAATTATATTTCTACCTCTTGTTGAATTCCAATGGGCACCTTCAGCTAGTTGACCTATAATTTTTCATTTGACTTAATGAGCAGCATCTGGACATGGGTGTAGCTACTCTCCCACCGTAGCTACACCCGTGCCCAGAAGCACTGATTAAGTCAAGACACTCTCCTTGCAAAGCCAAGAATCAACTATGTCTCCCTCCACCTTATTGGGGTTGAAAGTAAGGAGGGTGAATAATTACAAAAAAATGGAAAACTTAATTTTAACAACAGGGTTTTGGGATTGCCATTGTTTGGCTTGTGAGTTATATGTGAGTGTTTAGTGATAATTAAATGTTATTTACAGTAGTTGCTGAATAAAACTGCCAGGATTTGAGATAATAGCATCCATTTGTTCACTTTTTCAGTGGGGTTTGTGTTGGGCTTGGTAGGGTATTTTATGGGTGTATTTGGTGAACTCACTAAAAAGAGGCTAATTAAAATGTTGTCCTTCTCCCTTTCATATGTAACTGCTCTGATTATTGTCTTTGATTAATGTAGAAGTTGAATGTTATTTCTCTACATTGTTCTACAAGGCCAAATGGCTCATGGGTTTCCCTCCAATGCTTGCAGGATGCAAAACGAGACTACGCTCATTGTTCCAACCTCACCTGGATGCAGGCTGCCTTCGCAGCTGCCAACATAACATGTATTCATAGCCAACAACAATACAAAGACACATACATAACATAACCATCACTACAAACGTGGGCACATTATCTCTTCCCAAGGCAAGAAGCTAGGGCAAGATCACGAAAATTTTGAGAATATACCCTGATCAAATAATAAATCAGTATACAACAAGGGTGTACAATGTGGGTGAGGTGGATGTCCATGATAATGGAGTTGGCAACTACCAAATAAAAGAGAAAGGGGAAAATTGGTGATGGCCGCCAATGTGCTTGACAATTGCAACATCGACTCATTGAAATTCCAAAGGCTCATAAATGATAGATGCATTTCCCACTTAGAATTTTACTCATGCTTGAAGTTAGGTCTAATGCAAGTGGAAGACATCACAGTTGGGTGCGATTGCAGAGGAACGAGAATCCTGAGGCCCTTCCAAAGGGAGTCAAATCAGATTCCATAAGGTGGGATGATGTAGCTCACAGTATTTTAGCAAGTGACGGCAGAAAACGGTGAAACAATATGGCTCACAAACAATGCTTATGTGCAACAAGTACAATGTTCCCTGGCATCATCACTGATTTCTTGCTTTTGATTTTATAAATTTTATGTCACAGGTTTGATACGCATTGCCAGTTTTGAATTTCCTTGACTTTTTCTTCACTTTCCAGACCAAAACAAAGATTTTTCCCTGACTTTTAAAATCACCTCATTTGAAATATGATGAGAAATATTTTAAAAGATGACTTTTTTAAAACATTTAAAACAAAGGCAGTAAAAGATGGCTTCTTTCACTACCTTTTTTTAAATGACTAATGTGGAGTACAGGTATCAGTCCTTGTACATAAAATGAAGCATAATTAAAGCGTCACTTACAGATTATCTTGGCAGTAAAAGTACATCAACTCTTGTACATAAAATAAAACACAAATATAAACCACAAACAACAAGAGAGCACACAGTGGGCTTGTTATCCACGCTTCAAAGCCAATCACCTCATTGAATCATTGCCTGCAAGGGGGAAAGTTATTCGTCAATGACCTGTGATTCAGTTTTTCTGCAAAACCTTCATGTTTTTGTCTCTCGATTGCTTCATTTAATCTGAAATAGAACGTTTTTTGGGACCGCAGACATGGCCTTTTCTTCCTTTTCCTTTCGCACTACCTCCAACTCTTCATGGTACCTCTAATCTTGCACTTCTACCTTTGGTTACCATTGACTCTGACATCTTCAAAGTTAGTAAACTACCAGCGGGCCGTAACTCCGTCACAAAATTGCCTTTGGGCAATTAGAGAAGAGTCCAATAGATTTTCAAGAGAAACCTCTATCAACAAGCAAATAATCATTAACAAGGAAATTATCACTTTTTGGAGGAACCTATCCATGTTTGCAAACTTACATTCACTATAAACAATTTCACCACAAATGGTCGATTCAGGTTCCCGACCTCTTGAACTGTTTTAAGATGTTTATCATATATGTACTGTGAATCACACATCTGCTCAAAATCCCTTCCAACAACATCGCATTCTGAGGGAAAATCCAGTTTCTTTCAGAAAATATCGGAAGAGAAATGGTCAACATTCGTTCAGCTGCTTTTGGATAAGTTACAATAATAGCTGGGTCACAGAAAGTCATTTCTTGTCAATGATGATATTTTATAGGAGATTTTTCTAAAATCTTTATCATGTCATATTTTAGAATACCAACGCAATCCTCTCTACATTTCTTAATTTGGCCTCGTGACTCTTTGACCATCCAGAGTTCAGCTTTGACAGCAGGTTCCAAGTTCACATGTTTTGACAAAATTAAGTCACTTATTATTTAGGTCAATTTTGCCAATAGTGTGTTTTTCAAACAATTATGGCGTCACAATTAGGTGAAATAAACCAGATTAAAGGGCAGAAAGGTACATGTGTAGCAATTGTGCCAATGGATTATTAGTTTGATAGGTTGCTAGACATGGCTCCAAAAACAAATATGAGAAAAATGCCAGATTTGGTTGCATGAGTTTGTCCTCTGTCCCCTTAACTACGATTTCAAAACTGTGAGATTCAATCTTAATATTGTCCCTCTCGCAACCTTGAAGAAACTCCTCAACGATTTTATAAGTCACAATCACTCAGTCAGCCACAGGAGAATTGTTCACCCACCTAAAAGGGCAAAACTTTGGTGGAAATAAGTCAGATGCTGAATATGCAATGCAGTCACTGTGCTGGGCAGGTATCTCCTTGAATAAATTATACTCTGCTCTCAAAAATTGTAAGACTATCCAGCCAGAACCCCTGAAGCCTGTCTTAAATGCATTGTGCACAGTGTGTGCAAGCCATATGAACCCATGTTCAGGAAAAGAGATTCTTCTTTGCCATTTTCTGCCTCGAAGTATGTCTCTACATCCTTAACAAATTTCCAATTAATGTTAGGCGCATCGATTGAGATTTGTAAAAGTTGTTTGCCTTTGAGAGGTTTGGTTTCATTAATGAATGCAGAGATAAGATCAGACACCTAAGCATGGCCCAAAAAGCAGAAGTTAAATACTGAATGGTAACTTCATTTGAATAGGTCTCGACTTACATTTGGTTACTCATGCTACCTTTTTTAAACTTTCATAAAAGAAAATTACCAAAGGGCCACTTAGCTGAATTGTTAACCAACATTTCATTGAAATATGATGCCAGACCATAAACCTGCATGTAACCTATTTCATTTCTTCAGAATTTCACCCCTTCACTATTCATGCCTCAGCATGCTTAAGTATTGGATCCGTAGTGCAGACGAACGAGTCACATGCCAAATTGGTTCGAAGGTGGGTAATTTTTTCCTGACTAACAATAAAATTCCATGACTTTTCCCTGACTCCCAGACCAAATTTTCAGTTCCCTGACTTTTCCTGACTTTCAAGATGTGTACCAACTGCGTGTTAACAAATTTTCCTAAAGCAATGTTGGACTGTTTTTCAAGTATCCATACAAGTAAGAAACATATTTCATTCATATTTGTTTCACATGAATTTCAAATGATAAATTACCCCATTTCGGCAGTAGGAAACCTATTAAAAATCTTTAGAAGCATTATAATGGTCTCATTTTTAAGTAGGCATTAATGCCCAAAGTTGCGAAAACACAACATTTTGTAATTGTAATAAATAATGATAGCATAAATATGAAACTTATTACAAGGTATTTCACCATAAACAAACAAATTGTTGTGTTAAATTAAAGCAAAAAGTATTTTGTGATGGCTTGGGCAGAAATGGGTTAAGAGGCCTTTCTTTGATACCCAGACCATGCCAAGACATTGCCTATACTCGACAGCAGTCTTTGCCACTACTCTTCAAGCGAGGATGCAACTAGATCTCTTAGAAATAAGATAGCCTTTCCCCCTCTGCCACTCAGAGGCAAATACAAGAGGTGGGAGAGAAGGAGTGGACTGCACAGGAAAAATACGAGGGGAAAGTTACAGCTCGCATATACCTCGGTGAATGCAATGCATGGCTTGCCATTTTATAAGCTGTAGAGTTTGGCCTTAACATTAACACGTTCAACCCGACGGACGCGAATGCGCATCCGAGGTGAGTTGCCAAGACACCGAAGGACCCCTCTAATGACCTCACTGAAGACCTCTCTGAAGACTTCTCTGAAGGACGCGAACTCATGTCTTTAATAAATTATCGAGTTTTGTGACAAAAAAATTTTTTTTAATAATTTTAAAATTACATTTAAATGACTGGCCAAATTAATGTGGCGGATAAACCTTTCCGTTTTTCACGATTGCACACTAGAAATATTCCGGGTTGAATGTGTTAACACATGGCATTAGTCTCTTCTTTAATATGAAGAATGATAGATTGTTTGTGTCTCAGGAATTTTCAACTTAACGTTCATGCACCACTGTGATAGGCATTCAAAGAAGACTAAAATTCATCAATTATAACATGCAATTTTCTAACTTGCAAGCCTCAGAGAAGCAAATTGTTGGATAGAAACAGTGATTGAACTTTTGAACACATTAAAAAAGAAAACAAAGAGGACGTGTTCATTATAACACCAAGCATGTCATTTTAAATAGTGTCTGCAGTGGAATTTCTTGGCAAGGTGTTGAACAGCCTTAAGAATTTATAAGCATTAATTGCATAGCTACAGCTATCTTCTGTTTACATAATTTTCTCTTGGCATACCAAAAAGGAAAGGGTGAAATGAGTGAATGTGTGTGGATGCTGTAAGGAAGATGATCATGGATGGAGGGGAGAGAGGCACCAGTTTACATGCCAGTGTTCCATAGCATCAGACTCAACTACGTGGAAGTTGAATGTCGTAAATGAAATTCTAACTTTGTTTCCTTCCACAGATTTATTTTCTTGGTAACAAGAAGATAAATCTGAGGAGGGAAACAATGTTAGTATTTCATTTACGTTACATGCCAACGTCCACCCCACAGAGGAAGCAGCAGAAAAACTGTGTGGGCTGCCAGAAGGAGTCCTCAACTTGGAGGAAGGCAAAAGAGAGTTTGATTGCCATGAGAGACTGGAACATGGCAGCACTCACCCTACAGAGACATCTGGTGTGGCTTCAACGAGTCATTGGCTTTGTGTTCATTCCCCACGGGACTCGAGCACTTTTGATGGGCATTAATATGCATCAGCTTCATTTTTCACATATTATTACATGAGGTGAGATGCTGCAAGGCAAATCTTTGCAAAATCACAGAGGGAATCAGGACTCCTCTCAATGAATACGAATGTCAGTCACACACACTGAAGTTACTAGCACCAACACAAAACCACCTGCAGCTCACGAAAATATAATGCCCTTCCTTGAGTTCATTGGAAACAGGATGGGGCAGTACAGAAAGAATAAGTGAGCAAAAGAGGGGGATGTGGGAGAAGCTATCTATATGTTAGTTATTCACGGGAGGCAACCGACAGCTGAGGTCATCCACGCCATATAGGATAGTGATTGGGTAATGGTAGGAGTATTTCGGGTAATGGAGGAAGGGTGTAGAGAAACTCGGCATCAGCATTAGCCTATTCTTAACAATAAGGCACAAAGGGGACCATGGCTTAAGGTCCCATCTGACAGGTGCAGTGCTGAACCTGAAATGCCCTCCACAAGGCACTCGAGTAGGCACCGGTTTGCCAATCCGCCACTGCCGGGAATTGAACCCGGACCCTCGGGATGGGAGGCCTCTAGCTACCACACCAACCCAATCACCTTCTATAGTTCTCTTAACCCTTTCACTGCCACTTTCACTTTTAGGTAGACAGTGTGAAAACTGCCAAGCACATTTCCATGAGAATCATAACATTATTAATTTCAGATACATTTCAAACACTAAATTTTATTAGATGAATAACGTATTTGTCTCAATGTTTATGACTTCTTCAGTTTTTATGAGAATGAAAAAATCATTCATGCTGTCTCTGATTCAAAGGAAATATAATATTACAAATATGTAATGTAAGTGGGCCGATATATTGGTCCTTGGCAGTTTTTGCACAACCACAGAGGGCCGATGTCTCCTTGGCCCACTGGCAGTAAAGGGGTTAAAGGGAGTAGTGCCACAGGGTCCAAGCCACCCCCAACCACGGTATGAAGGTAATCTAGATAGGATACTCACCCTAGCTAATGTATTTTGAGCCGTCCCAATTCTTAGAGGAGTTCCACATCCTCTGGATACCCTTGTTCATCACGGACAGACCCGGTAGCACCTTCATCCAGAGTTGCCAGCTCCAACTCCGGTCCGTCTGCTTCACCAACCTCTCCTCCCTTGTTTGCCTCTGAACAAAGGCATAACATGAATGCGCTTGGAAACTCATCACTTCCCATGACATTTCTCTGACTACAAAGGCAGCCAATCAACTACTTTTAAATTCTATCAACAACTAAACTAGGATTCTGTAAGTACAATTGTGACTCTCAGTCATGTTGAACCAAATGTTTGATCTCACTGAGGCGAATTACCCTCAATGCAGATTCTAATTCTGAACAATGAAGGTATTTTCAACAGGGACGAACAAGCTAAAAATAAATGATTTTTGCCATTAAATGATATCTATAGCATTTCCAGCTCTAAAATGATCGTCTTAAGAGGGAATATTCTGCCCCATAAGGGAGAACATCTGCCCCATCTAGGAACAACTCTTCCACTGTCCATCTAGGAAACCATTGCTTAAACCAATCTCATCTCCAAATTTAGAACTTGATGGATTGCGAATATGTTTGTGAAAAAGTTGAGATTTTCAGCCCATTTCTAATCCTGATCCACAATTAAGTGAGCTAGTAGTTCCACTCCACCAGGAGTAAGGAGTGAACAAGGTTCATTTCGTCAATTTACGTCCTAATACCATTTTTGAATAACCGTATGAAATTAGTTATTTTCAGAACCTTTATTACTTCTTGTGCAACATGTAAGTGAAATGAGAATTGCCCATTCCTCCATTCCCATGTCTCTATCTTCTTCCCGTTGAACTTACACAGGTGACTGGGGAGAAAAAGAGGAAGGAAATGAGGAGATATGTTTTCTCTGACTAAACACTCTCTCAGCCAATGTACAACACCCCATCAATCAAACAGGCAGGAGTATCTCTCATACACAGTCTCAAGCTGGGAAAACAACATTCTGGAGTTTTATGGAATAAGTGGTCGCTCTGGCAACCACCAAACATTCCAGGGAATGTCAGTTTGAGTCAGCCTGCTGCGTACCCTTTTGCTAAAAATAAGCTGTTATGACTATTACCTCTTCTCAGATTGCGATTGCGATTCAGAGACTGATAACAGGTGAGTGCAGTTTCAGCACCAGAGAGAAGCCACATACCCACTTCCATGCGATAACAAATGACATGCATCTGTTGTCATTGGCTGAAAGAGAAGTCTGCCTCAACAGCAAAATAAATGGTTTGTGCCACGATAATTATTTACAGGCATTCGCTCAGAGGGAAACCTTTTGGAAAAAGACATTTATGATGGCCATATCAGACATGGAAGAAGATTATGTCCTCATAACTTGAAGAGATGCTAAGCCAATGCAGCTTGGAAGCACTAGGGATGAACAGTGACATAGAAAAGAAGCAAATGGCTCCACATTAGGGCATATTGTGCCCTCAAGTCACGGCAGATGCCAAAATGAGAGGAGGTGATATATACATTTGATCCTTTCTTCACAATGCACTTTTCATGAAAGTGTCACAGATGGTGGATGAAGAGATTTTATTGTTTGACGGATGCTGCCACGGTAAATTCTTCACAATCTATAATGATTGCTTTTTCCAGGGCACATCACAGGTCCAAGGCTCTCACTCACTTGATCATTCAGTCACATCTTAAACAATAAACAGTTCCTCACAAAGAGTGGGCTCTTGCCAGTCTCAACCTAGAATCTAAAATAAGTGCCAGCCGGGTTTTATCATTGGACCACGTTGCAGGCTAACAGAGCATTGCGTGTGTAACATAACAATTGGGCTGCCAAAATCAACACTGCAATTGGCAAAAATGCAGGAAAACTGTTCTGTTACTAAGTGATGCCGGGACCAATAGGCAGAAGCGTGAGCAATTAATGAAACAACTTAGGAGAGAGTTAGAAGAGGGGAGTTGTGTGATAGGGAGGGGTGGTGTGCAGATGCAAAAGTGATGCGTGCTTAAGAAAGGGCATTATTTGAGGGCTGGTTGGTGTCTGTGTGGGTGAATAAGCATCCGTGAGGGAAGAGATATTGTTGGAGTGGTTGTGTTGTGTCTTATTTGAATTAAGAAGTGAAAGAAAAGGAAGTGTAGAAATGTATTGCCTGCTAAGTGCGAGCCTGAAGAGAAGTGAATATTTGTTTGTGTTTGATTTATTTTGAATTGCATTTCATGAGGAAAATTTTTATATTCTGTGAATGTTTTAAAGTAATACAGTAAACACTCGATAATATGAATCACAATATTATGAAGTTCCGTTTATACAAAGCAAAACGGCCGGACTCAAGAATATCATATGGTAATAGAATGGCAATATTCGAAAATACGATGTTTCAGGAATAAGAATTTTTCGAAATTCCAAAATTCGCGCTAGGTCCATCAGAACAAATGGTATTCATATTTAGGAACCGAGGCGAAAAGCTGCTTCAGCAAAACTATTTTTGACTGCGTAGACATCTAACAAATCAGTGTTGCCAATTGTGGTACATCATAAATGAAATGCGTGAATAGTAGTGCATTCACCTCCCACATATGCCAGTATCTCCCAATCATTTTCTGCATGTATCTCTGCGTATCATTTAGACCTTCAGTAATGTGGAAATCTTAGTTAATGCCATTAAATATCCTGGCTATTTTTTGTTTTACCTGTTACCAGCATTCTCATAATGTCCACGGTTCTCTTTTAATTAAAGCTTACGTGTGATGGCACATACCATGCTCATTTTTGTGTGCCTGGAATTATGGCAGTCCAAATTCTCTGTGAACCCTACCTCACTCTTTAAAGCGAGCAATTCTAGCTCAGCTCTCTGTGAAGAGGATGTCCGCACCAAAATCTTGTAGCATGGACGGGTTGAGTGAGGGTGGATGATGCCGTTAGGAATTTGGGCGGGTTGTGTTGGTGGGGCTAAGGATTGTGACGGTTGGGGGAGTTTGGGTTTACGGTACTTGTGGGGAAAAGGATCCGGTTGTGGAGAGGTAAGGTCCCAGTTGCGGGCGTATCTTTTATGAGACCTGTAAACGGGTGCCAAATCCGGGAGACCTTCTCCCACCCAATCTGGGCGTCCTCACCCGTGTTTGCCTCCGCCCGTGTGACGTAGACGCCCGACCATGCCCGTTCGCCCCAGGTGCCTGCATCCTAGGCGGGTGCCCAGGTTGCTCAGCCAAACTGAGGGGAGGGGTGGTAAAAGAGTGAGGGAAAAATATTGCAAACGAAAAAGACACTTGAGAAAGATACGCGGCGGTGACGATCTTAGGGTGGTCGCCCTCTCAGCCGATGGGTGACTGTCTACACTCGGCAAGTTCTCCATTAGGTCACATTCGTGATACTTTGAAAATTTTCCGTCAAATGTCTTTGGGTTGAGCCTTTCTATTTATCTCTCACACACTGGCGAGTGACCCTTACTTTGCGCCCGTGTGCAGGCCTCTAGTATCTTTATCTCTCTTTCCGAGCTTGAAGGAGGGGACGGGGTGGGTGGATGGCATCATGGAACGTCCGTGAGGTTCCTTCTTCTGGGCAACCCTAGAGGGGTGCGTGGCGGTGGCTGATTGGAACCGCTTCGGGTGTTGAGTGGAATGGGGAGGGTCAGGGATGCAGCGCCCTTTGTTATCAGGAGGGTCTTCGACCCCTCCTCTCACGCTCTGACACCCCTAGACCATCCCCTTTGCTTCCCCCCGATATCCCTCGAAGATCCACCCGTGACCACCTGCTCGCACCCCCCAGGGTTGCCCAGAAGAAGAGGATATTATTGAGAGCACCTTAGTGTTTCAACGTCGGCTTTAACCTTGTGGACGGTGGCGCCCTGCGCATGACTTCAGCTGCTTTGTGGCATTGATGTGTCTAGCAGTCCCTGAACACCTTGTTCCTTTAGAGATCTAAAATATCCATATTGTGCAAGGTTGATAAACAGTATGCCAATCAATGGAAGCAATCTTATTCTTAAAATAACATACATTATAGTCACTAAAGTCTCTCTTTTAAACAAGTCTAATCTTAGGAGCGGAGAGGACCTGAAATTTAGACAATAGGGGCAAATGATCAGATATAGCACAATCAAGGACAGTAGTGTCAGAATACCTGGCATCGACATTAGAAATAACATTATCAATCAGAGATCTGGAATTACTCGTAATACGAGTAGCCTCAGAACACAGCCCAAGATGGAGGTTATAAGAGTTTAATAAATGCATAGAAGCTTTTTGTCTGCACTGTCTTTTAGTAGGTCACAGTTAAAATTACCTGTAATTACTATGAGAGGGTCACATTTGCTTTTGTGCAATTTGTCCAACAGGTGATGAAATTTGTCCAAAAAACACCAAAATTAACGAGTGGAGACCTATGAAATAATAATATGTGCAAGTCGAGACCATCATTTAGGGATACACAGCAAGCACTGCATTCAAAAGAGTGTTCCTCAATCATCTGATTCTAACAATCTAGAATCAATCAACTGATTGATTCTAGACATGAAACATTCATGGAACTGAGGTTAATAGATTCATGCACATGAATCAAAACTCCACCATTTTTAAAAGATGTACGACAGAAAGCATCCACTATACAATACCCTGGAAGGCAAGTGAAGTTTACCTCTGTAGGCTTTAGCCAATGCTCGTAAATCACGTCAGGTCGATGAGCGTTTGTGAGAGCTTCAAGTTCAATGAGTTTATTTCGAATGTCCTGAATATTGACGTGAAAGACAGTCAGTTGACATCATAAAGAATTACCCCCGCAGTTAATGGATTTGTTTGCAGTGCTTATGTCAACAGTATGTTTAAGCATGACGAATCTGTTCACAATGACGTCCGTAGGCCATAAAGAGGGATCTTTCAGCTTCATTAAGTCATTTTGGTCGACACAGATTTTGAAAGAGCCAAAGGAGCTTTCACTATTTTCAGTCGTATCATATGATATGCAGTTCACATTGAACTTATCCTTAATGTGGTTGGTCGCCTCCTCCTTGCTAGTTGTCTTGTCTAGGCGACCTATGAACACAAACACAGATCTTTTCGTCACTCAAAGACCAAACGCTGCAGCATTGCCACTACCGATGATGAAAGCGGAACGCTTTTCCTTCATCAGATGCCTTTTTTCCTGCAATTGACGATGAAGCCATCACCATCCGCAGGTTGCTGGTGCACATGAGTCGTTTCAGTCTGCTGCGTTCTTTGATGAGATGCTCATGATTCCACTGCTTCCTTGGGTGCCCAGATAGTTGTCACATTTTCGTTGCTGATGTCACTGTTCACTTTAGTGTCAGATTTCGTAGATGGGGGTTTCGGATTAATGATATCAGTTGATCAATTGATGATATTGGGATTGATGGTATCAGAAACCAATGATATCGGTTTCCCAATTTTAAGAACGTTGGCCCAGACCTTTCGTCTCTCACAACGTTCTCGGATTCCCCTCTTGTTCTCCGTCACAAACATTTCCCCAGGCAGAGGAAACCGATTAAAACAAAGTTCAGGGTGAGCTATCACTTAGAAATTGCACGGAGGGACACAACAATTCCGATAGGAATTGTTTTTCCTTGGTGAAAATTTCGTTACTCCACTAGCCATCGCAGGAATCACTTCGAGACTAAGTAAGCGATACCTACCAACCCAAAAACACGAAATCCTAACTAACGAAACTAATCACTTACAAGTAGAGGTGAGACGATACCAAAATTTATTGATTCTCGATACCGATACCATCAACTTACTTTTAGTATAAAACATATACTTTTCCCATACGTTATTATTGAATGTTCCATGAAATTTAAAAATACAATTTTATGAAACAAAAATTTGAATATGCTATTTACTTTGGGAAAAAACTTCTGATATTGCACTATGAGGACCTTATGAAAATAAAAACTGTTTGATACACTGAATTCTATATTTTTTAGATAAGCATGTTTAATAACAAAACAAGTTTAGTGTCAGATAAAAAATGTCATAACAGATTCAAAATAATATGACTGTCATGTCATTAGTTGAATTTTAAAATGATTAATAATTAGTTATAAGAGTAATAAAAACACTAACCTATATTATAATTCAAACATTCAACATTAAGAAATAAGAATGAAAGGTCATGATGCAAATCCTTGAGCCTACTTTAGGTTTTTGTTCAAAAAACCAGCATTTTTAGCTCTCTCTCTCTGGATCAAGGCAATTTTGTTTCTCGTCACATATGTTTCTTGTTGTGCTAAATATTTTTCTCATTTTTTATGAGAAACTCTCATGCTTTGTATTCTTTTAGGATTTTTAATCTATACAGAAAAACAGCAACAATTGTATTTCCAAAAAGTAAATTTAAAGAAGAAAAATTAACTTATCATTGTGTGGATAATATTTTCCTGGATCAAGATTTACGGATAGCTATATGTTATTACTTCCAATATAAAGGTCACTTTCCTTATCATTGGGTCAAGCGAATCTGGCAAATGTAGGCTACCCGCGTGACATTCGACGTATATTTTTTCTCGCGATGCCGTGGTAATGGGGGAAAAAGTCATATTTCTTTATTTTGCTTCGAGTTGCACGGGAAAATGTTCATCTAATTTCGTGATCTGAATTTCCCAAACCCTCCTTGTCAATATCTACCGCACCTAGTACCGCAGGGGGATAATTCGATCGCTAAGCCGCGAAAATTTAAAATCTACGATCCGAATCCGAGTGAAACGATAGATCCACGGATCCTTGGACCCGACGGATCCGATCCGACCATCCCTAGGATCGACGGTATCGGTATCGACTTTAGGCGATCGATTATCGATATCATTCCTGAAGAATCGGTGGTATCGAGAATAGGTATCAAGAATCGACACATCCCTACTTACAACTATAAAAAACTCACAAATGTTGCAACTAAAAGTAAATTGAACTAACCGAGACTAACTAATAATAAATGATCTTCCAAAACTAATGCAATAGAACGAAACTGAAAAAATTTAAAAAATGACACAAAGATTGAATGTGTAAATCTAAAAGTCTTAGAGACTATCTAAAAAGAAACGGATTACTTAAAAAGACAATAAAACCATGTGTAAGACTACTGAAAATTGTTAAAAAAAAAGAGAAATGAAATACGTAAAAAAAATAAGACCATGCGAAACCTAAAACAAAAAACCTAAAAACTGAAATAAAATGGAATGCTAATGTTAATGTTAAACAACTGTCTAACTACGAAAATAATTATATTTAAGATGATTGAGTATTGAAATGTAGAGAAAAAATGGAAGAAAAAGGAATGAAATCTTTAAAAAACTGCTCAACTCCACTGAATCTCAACGTTCTCCCGCTGACTGCTATTAGGGGTATCCCTCAACCTCTACTTCCGAATTCGACCGCTAGATAGCACCTCACTTGTCTGGATTCTCGTATTTACGGACCTTGGATTCTCGATATTCGCGACATGCAACCCTGAAAATTTATCTTAAAAAAGGCAAGAGAGATTGCATATCACTCTTTACTCCTTGAGAAATTGTGCACATTACGATAAATATTTCATTCAGTAATGTGCAAATGGTGATAACTTGCAACTATACAATCCATGAAAATTACAGAGTTAAATGTAAAGTAACATCTGCTGGTTGTGGTGGTTGTTATAGAAATTAATGCAGGTATTCAATTATTTTACTGGAGTGAGTTTTGAAAAATATTACAAACAGTTGCTTTGCAAGTAACTCTGTGATTATGGATGGTCATGTAATTCAGTGAACTTGAGGGAAGAATTTGAGTGGTGCTCACACGTACCAGCCTCTGCTTTCTGCTGCGCCCTTTCCCGTCTGCGGAGCAACCACCGACGCACAGGCGGCGCGAATAGGTTCTCATCCAGCTTGCTCTCGTCTGTGCGGCCCGTGCACACGCTCACCAGGGAGCCCACCACCAGCACCGATATCAGGCCCACCAGCGACAGGTACATGTAGGACAGGCGGTACAGGGCGAACACCTCATCCTTCTGGGCCGGCCTGTCGAGCATTCAACTCTCGTCACGGGATGAATGCGATGGCAAGCCATCTCTCCAGAGAGACACCCAATTTCCAGAACCCCCCCAGTCAAACCTCAGCCCACCATCAACAAGTCCACTTCTTTCCATCAAAAACAGACGCGAGGCAGGTTCACATTCTTTTTCACCAAGCCTGAATCTCTTTTCGACTGACAAGGAGAGGTCGTGTAAAAGGAATCACGGAATGAGCTGATTTTTATTTTCAGTGAAACTAGAAGAAAAATAAAGGCAAAACTGTCTCGGCTTTTTCCCCATAGGCCCGGGTTCGCGAGAAAAAATAAAATAGAACCGCAAAAGCGCACCGCGGGTTGCCTACATTCGCCGGCCTCAGGTAAGCCGGCAATGGCTGAGTGGCCGACAACGGGAGATAGCATTCTATCCTCGTCGTGGTAGTATGATGTTTTTCTTTCGGTCATTCCATCTAAAACTTTATCATCATCAATTTCCCACCCTTACGTGTGAACACCTTCTGTTTCTAACATTATCGTACAAACTAGATTTACAAATAATAGGTACCTATAATTCAAAAATGCATTTTAAACTCAACGCAATTTTCCGTGATTTTAATTATGCAGAAAAATATTTTCCCAATCACTTTCTCTAACGCCGAATTTTATTATTTTCATGTCCATTTTATTGACATTTATATTGACATAGACATTAATAATCCATCTCTTTTATGTGTCTACTGGTAGCATGGGCTGTATTCCTACGGTAAGACAGTCCTATCGACGGCTGGCCTTCTCGAAAACTGCTAAATGTACTTTACAACGGCAAGTATGTTGCCAAATATTGTTCTTTAAGTAGGTATCTACTGGAAGCGTTTGCTGTATTCCAGGAGTATGTTAGGGTTTCTATCGCCATTAGTGATTCCTAAAGTTGTCAATGGTAATTTTAAACGGGTAGGTTGAAGCTAAGGATGGCTAGCGAAAATAGATGAATATATTTCGTTTCAATCGGGTACTGAAACGTTAACATGTCCCATTTTGTTCTTTTCCACTATAACATTAAATGAACTCGGTAGTTTTGTTTAGACCAAGGAGTTCATCTCGAGAACGAAACGATAGTTTTTGTAATTCTTTTGCTCCTAATTAACTTTAAGCCCCTAAACCTGGGTAGAGGGGAATTTAAATTTCATTAGTTTTAACCCATGGATAAGGTGGCATTTGTGTTGTGGCTAGGGAAATGAGATAAAAACAATGAGTTACTGTTTTGCTTTGCCTTCGTCTAATGAAACATGACGAATGCATGAAATGCAAGGTACTGTTTTGAAGGCCCATTGTTGACGCTCATCAAACCACGAGTGTCAACAATAGATATTATTTAGCCTATTAGTTAAGTTCCTTGGATTTTATCCAATTTAGTTTTGCTTCTACAATTAGCTCCTAAACAATGAAGCTATTAAAATGTTACTACTTTTTACTTCCGTTTCGTTTCCTTTGCTTTTCGTGGTCGCAACTGTGACAGATTTATTTTGAAGCCTGCTTTATCAGTGAAACTTACTCAGTGAAACTTACTGAGCTATCCAGAGCGGAAGAAGAGCGCAGAAGAGAGAAGCGAACATATTGAAAAGTGTATTGGTAAAAGCTGAAGAGTTATTTTAAAGGAACTTAAAGGAGTAAATGCAAAACCAATAGCTGGACCCTCCACGTGTAGCGGCTCATCTGCTGTACATTTTGTAAGCAGCCTTACGTCGGTATTATGTCATTACGATAAGAGAGAATTAACTGGTGCTGTTCGTTATTTTGAAGGTAGGTAAGTAATATTACATGGACCATAGCAGAAGATGAAAGATTCGGGAGGAAATTGAAGTCCAGCAGACAATTTAAGGAAGAAGAAACAATCTCGGATACTGACATTTCGGTCAACCAGGTAGCCGAAATATCGGTATCGGAGATGATTTCTTCTTCCTTCAATTGGCTGTTGGAATTCAATAATTGAAAATTATTAATTGAAATTATTTCCTCCCGAATCATTTGTGGCGCCTTCTCCGCCAGCCACGGAAACTTCCCGCGCGCTCGCAGGTTTCCCCTCCCCCACGTCGCACCACACATCCCCTGCCACACACTCGGCAACCCCCTCCACCAAGGGACCGCTTCTCGAATCTTCCGTCGGCAGGCTCTAGACGCTTCGGAGGGGTATTTGAACCCCGACTGCCGGACGCCTCAGCGCAGCTAAGTAAGCAGTCGGCTCTCCGCTGATGCATCGCTTCCACTGCAATTGTCGCTCACAATGTCATTGTCAGTAATCCTTGTTGTGTCGTGTGCAATAATTAACCTTTTATAGGCAGTTTAGTCGCGTGTCTTATTCCGTGCCCTAAACGCTTTACATTCATCTCAATTTTAACATTTGAAAAAGTTTTTTTATCAATTTAAACCTGAAAATTTATTAAAAACCTGTACTTATATGCACTTTTTATTAAACTACAGAGACGTTACTGGATATTGGAGCGATTGATGCCGTTTCTGGCTCTGATGTTTCGACGCGTTCCAGACTCATCGGAAAAGAAGCTGTTGAAATATTTCTGGAAATGCTTGGTGAATACCAGTTAGTGGAAACAGACGAGCTGTACATGGCTGGCGAGACTCATGAGAGTGATGGAAACCGTCACTCTTTAGATAAGGAGCTGCAGGAGATAGCTGGAGTTAGCACAACTCCCGATCCATCGCCGTCGGAGGGAAGTGAATATGAGCCCAGCCCGAAAGCTGCGAAGTATCAGCAAGTGCCCCTCAACGTGGAAATTAAGGTGGTAGATCTTGCAAGAGAACACCCAAATTGGAGTCTTTCTACCCTGCTGCATCAAGGTTCAGTTTATTTGAAACGTAAAGCGATCCTTCCAATGTGGCAAAAAGACATAGAACGGGGTGGCACAAGGCGCGATAAACTGCAGATGATAAATGAATGGGTACATGATCCCTTCATTGAATGCAGGAAAAGGAATGAATCAGTGACGACCAGGACCTTGCAGGAGTGGGCCCTGTTGGCGGCGGTTCAGCATACATCGCCAGAATTTGAATTCTTGGCAAGTGCAGCATGGGTCAAATCTTTTAAAAAGAGGTTCCGCATAGTGTAGCGTAAAATTACGAACTATGTCTCCTCGAGCGAGCACGCTTCATTGGAAGACAGTGAAATCAGCAGAATTATTCCGAAAACATGCAAAAAATTTAATTTCACAGTATGACAGTGATTTTGTGATCAATACCTACCGATCAGACGGGTTGAGCTTACCAGGTGGGTGTGAGGGGATCACTTGCACGAAAGGGGGAGAAAACAGTGCAAGTTGCAGTCGGGAGCATGAGCAAATTGACACATTCGTACAAGGCGCAATATGCAATAACTGCATCTGGAAAGCTTCTTCAAAATGTGTTTTTGAGTATGCAGGAGCTTGGGGGTGACTTTGGTGCACGAGTGAATGAAAAAGTAAAAAATCTGGAAATTGAATACGCCAATGTGGTTGTTGCATGTTCAAAATCTGGAAGCACTGAATTGTATTTTTAGTTTCTTGAAAAAGTGTTGCAACCCTATGTGAATAAAATAGAGTTTCTGCTGATTGTAGATTCGTGGGGGGGTCAAACAAATAGTGCCATTTATGACGAGATATTTCAAGATGATCTTGGTGATCCAGCATGCACTTTGAAAATCATACCACCAATATGCACATATTTATGCCAACCCTGCGATGTTTATGTTTGCAGACAGCTAAAACAGTTCATCTCACGACTACAGAACAGCACATTCTAGCTTCAAGGAAAAAGAGAGATTGCTTCTCGTGAGGATAATATTAAAATACGTGCAATGGTGCATAACCAGTTGTCTTCACCAGCCTTCTACGACATGATAAAGTACACATAGTATGCATCAAAATTAGTTTCTAATCGGAATATGTGCGCGGAATGTACGCGAAGTTTTGTTTTCCACAAGATCTCCAAAAACGCAGTTTCAAATGTACGGGCTCAACCTGCATACGATGTGCATGGTGCAGAGACATACTATTGTTTTAAGTGGTTTTATGATGCATATCATCCAAAACTGTGCAGTCATTCATATTGCAATGGTTCGCCCCATTACACCATGCTCCCTTGCTCGATCGCATCCCTACCTTCCCTCGAACCGACCATACCCTCACCCCACCCCCTCTAAACTCGATCCGTGGAGGAAGGTGAGACAGTGTGTGAGTGCATGATTTCGGTGTCGAATGAACAAGGAAGTGAAGTGCTATGGGCCTTTGACCAGATCCACACCCCCTAATCCTCCCCTCACATCGGGAACCCCACCCCGTCAACATTCGGGGGTATAAAGGCAGGTGGCAGCAACGCCACTGACTAAGAAAGCGGTATGCGAGCGGAGCTTATGCCCGTCGCCAGGCCCAAGGAGTGAATGAGATTAGATCGCGGACGATCGAGAAGGACGTCCAGGAAGGAGAGGAGGCTACGCTGACAGCAGTACGTGGTCGCTGAATCGCCACGTCACTTGCTCACCGCCTACGACGGTGTTATGTTCTTTTTGTACTGTCATTTTTGCATTCTCTTTTGTCATTAATGTTCATAAATTAATTTCATCCATTCATCCTTCATTAGTTTTAAGAAAAAAGGGTTATCATCTTTTGTTAAATGTGCCGATTTTTGCAATAATAATATGTGGTTAAATTAAATGGACAGTGAGTGTGTTTCATCCTTGTCTACGGGTCGGGAGGCGAGGCCCCTTTTCACCCCCTAGTACATCCTTTTCCTACCCTCAGTACGCCCTGCCCCGGCGGTAAAGCCAGGGAGCATGTGAAATTGCACAAGGTCGGGGACACCCCACCCGCTCAACTCCTCTTCAAGAGGCCTCTGTTCTTTTGTTTTCTGTATCAGGTGACACAGGTTGGCCCCGCGGATCTCGTGTGGGAAAGGTTCACGAAGGTTTTTTGCTGTACGTGTTTCTCTCGGCCCAAAGTTTTATTCGGGCGGGCCGTGGACCACTACAATATCAGTGCATAGCAATTCAAATTAATGTACCTCATAAACACCAGCATAATCTTCAACTAAAAGATGTTCCAAAGAAAATAAAATTGACCTTTATTATATATAATTGTAAGAGTAAGATTTATTATAGAGGGAGAGGATTCAGGGAGTTTGCGTAAAAAAGTATGGAAATGATTTTGTACGATAGTCATGAAATTGTTACCGGTTTTCGGCAATCCTATCCGTCACGTAGCATGAACTTTGTCTTACTCTACTGTACAATAAAATGCCCCCCTTTCCATTCTATCTTTGGATCTTTGTACCTTTCCTCCCAGTCTGAAGCACCTTTCTGTGCGGGTACAAACTTGAAAACCACTGATGTGTACCAGCAGGCACATAAAAGAGATGGATTATTAGGATGTCTATGTCAATTTACATGTCAATAAAATGAACATGAAAATAATAAAGTCGGCGTTAGAGAAAGTGATTGGGAAAATATATTTTTCTGCATAGTTAAAATCACGGAAAATTGTGTTAACTTTACAATTTTTTAATTTTTGAATTATAGGTACATTAGTAAATCTAGTTTACACGATAATGTTAGAAAACAGAAGGTGCTCACACGTAAGGGTGGGAAATTGGGAAAATGGGACTGAAAGAAAAACATCACACCAAGACGAGAGGATAGAATGCTATCAGCTCCCATTGCCAGCCACTCAGCCATTGTCGGCTTACCTGAGGCCGGCGAATGTAGGCAACCCGCGTTGCATTGTTGCGTTTCTATTTTGTTATTTTTCTCGCGAACCCGGAAAAAAGCCTAGACACGTTTACCTCTATTTTTCTTTTAGTTTCAATGAAAAAAAATCAGTTCATTTCGTGACTCCTATGACACGACCTCTCCTTGTGAGCCATTATTCCCCTCTCTTGCCCTCAATTGATTGTTTTCCATACCATACCGGCAGATAACCCACCAACCTTTCTCTAACATACCGGCAATAACCACAGAAAAATTTGAGACTGGAGCAGTCAGTATGGATTGTGAAAGCATTCATGAAACTCCCTATCCTACAATTGTGTCTTGAATTATACCCCGTCATAATTCTGCCCATACCTACTCGTTTACTCAAAGTTAAAGTTTACAAATTTGATAGAACAGCCTTGACAAATAGCTTGATTATATAAATATGCTCAAAAATCTTTCCGTCACAAATACATATTTTGCAGATAGTGACATAATTCTTTTCTTCCCCAGGAAGAGGAAGTCTGCTCCTCAAGAGAACATAAACATAGCACATGTGGGATTTCAAATGGAATAAAGGCATTTATACTTGCACGAGGATTTTAAAAGAATAGGAAGATGAAGTCAAACAAAAGTACCTAATCGAAAACATGCAATTCATCTAATTAACATTTAAAATGATTTTGCAGTTTGAAATAAAAATGCTATGATTTTCAAGCATTTATTTCAATTCTGAAGTACCTTAAAAAGATATCTCAAGCCGCACTGCCTTCTGGGCCAGCTACCCCATCATTCCTTTCAGCCACAACAACTTTCATGTCACCACTATCAAGTAAATGGGTCTAGTAAATAGAAAGTCTCTTGCAAACTCGTGTACTATCTCACAGATCATGATTACTGCCACCCACAGTGAACGATTTCCCAAGATGCAATGCCTCTGACCTCTGGACGCTACAGTTTCCCTTCAGGTCAATCTTGAGCGTACCCAGACGTGATGCCACACACTTCATCGCCTAACAATGACTCCATCCCTGACCTGAGACGCCTAGCCTGATGTGGTGCAACCAGACTTTATGTATTGCTAGCCTCTCCCAAGTAACTAATTTAAATAAAATATTTGTACCAAGAAATCCAATAAATCTGTGGAAGGAAATAAAGTTAGCATTTCATTCACGAAAATATTCTTTGTTATAAACAAAATCAGTATCCAATAGCTACAAAAATTTTAACTAAATTTTTGTAGATATTAAATTACAAAAATAAATTGTCTTTTGTTAGAACTTCCATAAAGAGAAGTTCTAATATTACAAAATTAGTTGGTATTGAACAGGTTTCCTAAGTTTAAACTCTTCTTCAAATAAAACTTGGAGCTTCTCTTTAGAGTAGTTCAAAATGTAGACTCAATTTGAATTTTCTCCCTCATCTCATCCAGTTCCCAACACAGTCCCTGCAAAGTAACGCAATGCTGTAGCCATCCTGCCACACAACCCTCCCCTCTCACTCACTGCCACTGGCCACTCCCAACGCTAAGACTCCTTCTTCATCCTTGGACATCCTCCCATTCATCGCTAGTCTCACCCACTCGACTTCAAATTTTTCTATTCTTTTAGGTTGGAGAGCAATCTACACAGGCTGTATTTGGCACATGACCCACCAATTAAGTCAAATAATAAATGTACCCTCCCCCTTGTTAATTCAACAGTGTTTGTTCACCAGTGACCTCATTTCATTTCACATTCTGCTTGCACATAAACTAGATGTATATCTAATACAGTAAACTCTTGATGATATGAAGTCAGCGGGACCATAATATCAGCACTTCGTAATTTCGAATTTCATCGTTGCGAACATTTTAAAAAAGTCATGAAAAAATTTTTGACTTTGTATTCAAGAGCTTTTATTCTCTTTGGAAATATTGTACATCTTTTGTGGTTGTTCGTTTTGATTGTGAAAGCATTCCTAAAAGACGCATGTCTTAGAAGATCGTAAAATAAGTACCTACCAAGTCAATGCTTTTAAGCAGGCTGTCATCATCGTAAGTGTTGGAAAAATTTCGTCCTATATAGAAAACGTATATAAAACAAAAGTTGAACATTTTATAATACGAATTTTATTTTTGGAATAGTCAGTAGAGACTGGAATCTAGTATGGACGCTAATAATAGATATTTGCTTCAAACATCTACGCTGCTTTGATGGCAGCTGGCCCAAATACACTTTAGTTGTCTCCTATCGCACAATCATAGCTATAAAAAAACACGGAACTAAGCATGATTCCAGATAAAACTCATTCATAGGTTTTTAATTGTAGCGTCTTCCATCTATCGTCAGCAGAATAAATGATCTTGGGAGGCAATATTGTTTCTATTCTACTCCTAAGACCTTGATGACACATGGGGCATGATTTGAATTTTTTTTCCAGATCTTCTCCTCAAGAATCACATGACATTTACGGTGCTTGGGGGGTTTGCGGAGAGGAAAGGTGCCAGTTGCGGGTGTATCTTTATCTGTCTTGCTGCGCTTGAAGGGGGTGGGGGAATAGCATCTCATAACGTCCGTGACGTTCCTTCTTCTGGGCAACCCTGGGGGGCGTGGACAGGTGGTTACAGGAGGATCTTCGAGGGATATCGGGGGGAAGGGAAGGAAGCAAAGGGGATGGTCTAGAGGTGTCGGAGCGTGAGAGGAGGGGTCAGAGACCCTCCTGATAACAAAGGATACCGCATCCCTGACCCTCCCCATTCCACTCAACACCCGAAGCGGTTCCAATCAGCCACTGCCACGCACCCCTCTAGGGTTGCCCAGAAGAAGGAACCTCACAGACGTCCCATGATGCCATCCACCCACCCCGTCCCCTCCTTCAAGCTCGGAAAGAGAGATAAAGATACTAGAGGCCTGCACACGGGCGCAAAGTAAGGGTCACTCGCCAGTGTGTGAGAGATAAATAGAAAGGCTCAACCCAAAGACATTTGACGGAAATTTTCCGAAGTATCACGAATGTGACCTAACGGAGAAATTGCCGAGTATAAACGGTCACCCATCGGCTGGGCGGGGACCGCCCTATGATCATCACCACCACGTATCTTTCTCTTAAAGAGTCTTTGCCGTTTGCAATATTTTTCGCTCGCTCTTTTACCACCCCTCCCCTCAGTTTGGGCGAGCAACGCAGGCACCCGCCTAGTATACAGGCATCCGGGGCAAACAGACACGGTCAGGCATCTACGTCACACGGGCGGAGGCAAACACGGGTGAGGACGCCCAGAATGGGCAGGAGAAGGTCTCCCAGATTTGGCACCCATTTGCAGGCCTCCTAAAAGATATGCCCGCAACTGGGACCTTCATCCTCCACAACCGGATCCTTTTCCCCACAAGTACCGTAAACCCAAACTCCCCCAACCGTCACAATCCTTAGCCCCACCAACACAACCCGCCCAAATTTCCCAACGACATCACCCACCCTCACTCAACCCATCCATGCTATAAGATTTTGGTGCGGACATCCCCTTCACAGAGAGCTGAGCTAGAATTGCTCGCTTTAAAGGGCAAGGTAGGGTTCACAGAGAATTTGAACTGCCATAATTCCAGGCGCACAGCAACGAGGATAGTGTGTGCCATCACACGGTAGATTTAATTAAAAGATAACCGTGGACATTATGAAAATGCTGGAAACGGGTAAAATAAAAAATAGCCAGAAAAATTAATGGCATTATCTACGATTTCCACATTACTAAAGGTCTAAATTATACGCAGATTTACATGCGAAAAATGATGGGGAGATTCTGGCATGTGTGGGAAGTGAATGCACTAATATTCACGCATTTCATTTTTGATGCACCACAATCGGCAACACTGATTTGTTAAATGTCTACACAGTCAAAAAAAATAGTTTTTCTGAAGCAGTTTATCGCTGAGGTTCGTAAAAACGAATTCCATTTGTTCCTGGGGAACGGGCCCAAATTTCTTAATTTCAAAAAATTCGTATTTGCGAAACTTCGTATTTGTGAATATTGCCATGCTATTACTATATGATTTTCGCCGTGACCGGCGGTTTTGCTTCGTATAATGGAAACTTTGTACTATCGTGCTTCGTATTATCGAGAGTTTACTGTAACAGGAAATAGCATCATGATTCCCTTGGGCAAGATGGAAAATTCATTTCCAAATGTCACTTATTTGAGGTTCAGTACATTCTAAGAGTGTACATACAGTTATGCACTATTATAATTTAAGTACATTAATGTTCATGACTCACAAAAATATTTAAGTTCCAAGAATAAGGTTGCTTGCAATATTCAACTAGTGCCTGCAAGGACTTAAGGAGTGAAATGGAGCTCCAGGCAGAGGAGGGAGGATTATCCCCTTTAAGGGGCATTCGAACCCAGTGTCTTTTTTCCATATTACGGATTGGATTTGGATAATGGAATGTCACATTATGTACATGTAGAAAATATCAAATGACCCAATCAGTGATACAGTCATTTTCAGACCAAATCACTGTGCATATCACTGGAAATTATCTGTCCACTAAATTTAAAAAAAACGTATTAAATGTTTGCTCCTTACTCCTCTACTTTTGATTCTCTACAAGCATTAATTGGAGATTGCTAACAATTGCATCATCCATTAAATTTGGTCACTGGGAAATCACTGGGCACTCAAGTCATGCACTGTCCCAAGAATCATCACTAGGTACAGTGTTTTCAATTACCAGCTGCATCTTGTTAAAGTATGTACAGTTAAGTTTTTAAGGACTTGGAATGGTGGATTAGGAATATTTAAAATATTTACTATGAATTTATACAAGTGCATATTATTTTGACCATTTTCTCTACTGTTTTCCATTACAATTTGGTCTTCGTCCCATTTCACTGGGAGAGTCACTGTCTGAGGCACTGGGAAGTCATTGTCTGGCTCATTGCCCAAGGGGGTTTGCAGGGAAGCAGCCTGAAGGATACTCACGTCGGAGAGGTGGTGGAGGAGTGGGGGTGGGGCAAGTAGTCCACGGGCAGCACCGAGAGTGACGAGTTGGCCATTGGGCACGCGTCCATGGTGATGGGGAGTGGGTCCTCGACCAGCCGGCCCGTTGCCACTGCCGTCTGCGACCCGATGCAGCACCATGACATGAGCACCACAGCAGTGAGCCCTCCGGCCAAAGCACCCTTGAGAGGCAGACGTGCACAGCCATAAATGAGAGCCATCCCCCCACGGCTAGCACTCGCAAATGTGCCACGTTGAAATACAAAGTAGTGGGAATTGGGTTGCTACCCAAGAGTGTGTACTGGCGTCCCATCCCAAGGGCCCAGGTTCAAATCCCGGCAGTGGAGGATTTATCATCGGTACACTGGTCTCTAGGGAGCACTTCAAGTGTGGTCCTCGGCCCATTGGTGGCCCCTCCCCTCTGGTGAGAACACGTGCTAATGCCGACGCTGGGTTTCCCTCCACCCTCCTACCTCCCGAAAGAAAAAGACTGGCAATTTTCCACAAGAATAAGATTTTTTACTCGACCGGTTTCGGTGTACAATGCAATCATCAGGAGTAAAAAATCTTATTCTTGTGGAAAATGGCCAGTCTTTTTCTTTTGTTATGATATTCCACCAAATCAAGCCTGAAACAACTAACTACCTTTACTCCTACCTCCCTTTCACCTCGTGCAACTTAGGCCAGTGCCCAAATGCAACACGAAACCCCTTCCCCAACCAACCACAGAGGCGCAATCAAAGGAGCACTTTGGTGGCGATGCCTTGCGTTCCAAAACTTCAAATTTAAGTTCAAGACTGGTGTGTGCGACGTACAGCAAAAGCAATTTCTGCATGCAGCATTGAATGAAGTTGAAATCAGCAATCGAGGCATCTTGGTGCTGTCAGCACATTGAAGACAATAAATTGGTGCCATTTAGCTGATTCCAATCAACCACAGTTGCCACTAACTATGATGGGTGTCAGCCAAAGTTCGTATCCATTTACACTCTTTCTCTTCATGTTTATGACTGGATTTACATCACACTTGGCACACATCGGTGGCTAAGCTGGGAGCCACGTAGGGCATCCACCAGGTTTGAAGATAAGAGGTCAACCTCTAGATATAGAGGTTAGCTGCGAGATAAGCAAGTTTACTCGTCACATAAGCAGTTGTGGACAGAAAGCGATGACATTCTTTGGGGTTATTGGTTTATCCCTGGGTAGGGTAGGTCATTTAAATAATACAGGAACCTGTGAAGATGCCGTGACTTGGCAATGGGAGGCCACCAACAATTATGCTTCTCATCACCTGCAGGAGAGGGCAGAAGCCTTTCTTCATATGAGTGAAGGTGGAGACCACAGTGATCTCATGTGTACAGCGACACTCATTTCACTACTGGCATGGTATCTTTTACCTTAACGGCTGTAGTACTGCGATGTGGAAGGCAAGGGGAAACCACCCCATCATTATCCTGAGGAGTCTCAGGTACTCCACTCTTTTCTTTTTATTAAGACATAATGGAACCCTCTCGAGTAAAGTATTCCAGAGGTAAAATAGTCCCCCGTTAAGACCTCTGGGCAGGGACAACCTGAGAGAGTACATCAGTGAAGTGTGATACACATTTTAGGGTAAGAACATGAAACATGAGATCACTTTGGACCTGCGGACGAAAGAACCTGAAGGTGGAAATGTTGAGAATGGATCTCAAAGTATAAGGAATCAGCGAAATGAAGTGGCCCAAAGATGGAGACTTTTGGAGTGGCAGCTACAGGATTAAACATACGGGAACTTTAAATGGCAATGCTGGAGTAAGGATAATACTAAGAAAGATTAATGGAATTTGTGTGAAGAACTTCCTTGAAGGATGATAATGGTGAAGATTGTGAGCAGGCCTGAAGATACCATGATGCTGCACATTTACATGCCTACAATGGACTATGAGGAAGAAGTGGAAGATGTCTAAGATGATGTCACTGAAGTAATAAAACAGGTAAGAGGACAAGGAAACCTAATTATTTTAGGAGATTGGAATGCTGTCCTCGGCGAAGGTCAAGATGGAAGAATAACTGGAAAATACGGATTGGGAAACTGAAATGAATGAGGAGAAAGACTGCTGGAGTTCAGCACCCAACAGAAGTTAGTGGCCGCCAACACACTGTTCAAAAATCACAACCAAAGAAGATGGAAGATGCCAGGAGACAGAGGAAGATTTCAAATAGACTAAATTTTAGTGAAGCAGAGATTTAGGAATCAGGAGAAGGACTGCAAGAGTTACCCAGGTGAAGATATCTACAGTGACCAGTTACGATGAAATGCCATCTAAAATGCAAGAAACTGAAGAAAACAGTGAAGAACATATGGCAAGTAGAAAAAATGAAGGAGGCTCAAAATCAGCTGGCATTTCACAAAACAGTGGGAAACAACATAGGAGAGGACCTGACTGAGAAAACAGTAGAAGAGCATTGGGAAAACATTAAACATGGACAACAGAAAGCAGTAAAAGTACTTTTTCGCAGAAGAAAAGTTATTAAGAAGAAGAATATATCCGGGAGGCGGGCCTAGACCTGATTGAAGAAAGAAGAAAGTACAAGAATACAAAAACTGAAGAAGGGCAACTTAGCTGCAAAAGAATAAGGAACCAAGTCAGTGGCAAAGCCAGGAAAGCTACAGAAATGTGGATGAAGAACCTATGTGTAGGTGTACAAAGCAACCTTACACTTGGAAAGGTGGAAGCTGCCTATAAAATAGTGAGGAACCACTTCAAGGAACTGAGTGCAAGATTGAGTGCTACAAGGGACTATAATGGAGGACTATTGATAGAAAATGAAGACAAAATGAAGAGATGGAAAGAATATCTGGAATAGTTATACAGCAGAAACAATCTCGATATGAGATTCGAAAGTGATCGAAAAGGAAAGCAAAGTCGAAGAGCATCAATATGGGAGCATCAATATTAAGATTAAAATTTGAGACAGCAGTAAGGGACCTTCGCATGAATAACTGGAATTGATGATATTTCCACAGAACTAATTAAAACTGCAGGAGAGAAGACATTAACTGATCTTTACAAAACCATCTGCAACATGAACTCAACAACAGAAATACCCAGGGACTTAGAGAAAAACATCATCATTTCTATTCTCAAGAAGAGGAGAGCGGAGAAATGTGAAAACTTTAGGACTATAACCCTGATGACATACACATTGAAGATACTGACAAGGATCATCTACAGAAGAATAGAACAAAAAGCAGAGGAGTTGAGCTGATGGAGTTAGGTGCTACTTTGTGGAAAATCATAGCATTTGCCATGGTGAATAAACAACACTTTGTACACTTCCATGTTTTATTTTGTCATCTCAATCGATTTCAATGCTTCATGTTATTTTCAAGAGATGTCTCTTGAAAAGAGTCTTGAAAATGACATAAAGTGTTGAAATCGATTGAGATCACAAAAAAAAGTGTGGAAGTGAACAAAGTGTTGTTTGTTTACCATGGCATTAGCAGAGGAGTTCCTGGATGAAGATCAATTCGGATCCAGGAAAAGTAAGGATACAAGAGATGCAATATTGGCCCTTAGGCTGCTCATAGAGGAAAAATCTGACATTCATTGCATTCATGGATTTAGAGAAGGCTTGTGACAATGTGGATTTGAATTTAATGCTTGGAATTCTGAAAGGAATTGGAGTGTCGTACAATGACCGAAGAATAAACCACAGTTTGTACAAAAACCAAGCAGCTTCGATAAAATCTGGACCCAGTTGTGAAGAAGCAAGAATCAAGAAGGGAGTGAGACAAGGCTGTGTACTCTCTCCTGTAATTTTTTATGTTTACATCAAGAGAGCCTCAAATGAAATCAAAGAAAAGTCTTCTGGAGTGAATATCTATGGAGAAAGAATTAGCCTGCAGTAATTTGTGGATGACATAGCAGAGACAGAGAGGGATTTTAATAACCATGGAAAGGACAATGAGGATAAGCTGAAGATCAATAAGAAGAAAACTAAGATATTGGTTAGCAGGAGGATAGAAGAGGCCAATTACCAAAATTAAAACTAGGAAAACTAAAACTTTAGGAAGTGAAATAGTTGTTTCTCCCCAGCAACCGTTTCACTCTGAAAATCCCATTACATATCTTGTTTAGAGAGCAAAAGAAAGGATAGAAGTGAAGGTAGTTAAAATTTCCTCAGTGAGGAAGCTGGAATTCTGTGGAACTCTTTGATTTTTCCATCGAAAAATGCCTTGAGAAGGTTGTTTCACCTGTTTATACCTTCGTTATTTTGTAATACATACATGAAAATGTAAAGTATGTCAAAAGAATGGGGATGTTCACAGAAATTAAACAACATATCATTCATTGTTCTAACCTCAAATGCCAAGGAGTAGTGAATTTTAAACAGTTACGACTTTTGCTGACCAGTTACCAGGTAATGGCAT
The DNA here is from genome assembly GCA_933228895.1 of Platycnemis pennipes. Taxonomy (NCBI): domain Eukaryota; kingdom Metazoa; phylum Arthropoda; class Insecta; order Odonata; family Platycnemididae; genus Platycnemis; species Platycnemis pennipes. The sequence goes on from OW121852.1 coordinate 8,020,744, forward strand.
CTTGGTGCTGTCAGCATTTTGAGGACAATAAATTGATGCCATTCAGCTGATTCAACTCATCCATGGTTGCACAATGATATGAACTAATCACAATGATATGAATGGTGAGAATGAGAAATTCCTGAATCCTTTCATGCCTTGTCATCGTGGGTAGGGCTTCCATAATGGGAGAGTTGAAAGGCCAGCGTCCAAGGAGCGTCTCGTTGGGGAAAACGAAGAGTGCTAAGAGATAACGGAATCGGAGAAGGGAGGATCACACTGAATGAGGGAGGGAGTTCATGCAGTGGAGTAGGGCATTCAGATAGGGTATGTGTGTCCAAGAAGGGGTGGAGGAATGACAAGAGAAGAGACAGTGGGCTGTTGGAGGAGCAGTGTGGGTGTGGGCAAGCGCCTGCTTTGCTGTGCCATGCCAAGCACCATGCCCGAGGGGGACAGATGGGCATCTCAGTAGAAGTGGCCGATGGCATATGGAGGTTGGCTTTCATGGCGGTAGCCATAATAGTTGTATGTCGATATATATCGGTACCTTCTGTGCCTCACACACTGCTTACACACTCCTTCTGCTCTTGTGATGTGTGTCAATCGTTTGAATTGATAAGGCCATGATCCAGTCGAAATCTCTAATATCACTTTACACTTTATTTCCTATTCCTATCACGGCCAGAGGAATCTCCACCCTCGCATAGAAACATCAAACAAAAACAATCAACTTCCAAACTTATTTACACATTCCAGGCAACAGTAAAAATAATAAACAACAAATTTAACAATTTACAAATGATAAAAATGACACATGACTTTCTTTTACTTCTGTATCTCTCTAGTTTGAGTCTTAATTAATTTAATTGTCTTTCTGATTTACTTGTCAGTCCATTTCATACATTTCCATGACCTGCTGGTGGCCATTTTCTTCAAAATTACACCGGATGAAGTGTGATACAATACCATATTGACGACTCCACTTCCAAGAAAAATATATAGCCACACATTTAGGTATTACCCTGGAATCTGGAATCGTGGTTGACAGTGTATTGATTACATAACTTCTTGACCCTTGCCGCCATAGAAGTAGACACAAATGAAATTGCTACTTTTAAGTGAGTTCCATGGCAGTGTACTTCTTCCATGAGTAAAGGGATCTTTATATCTGCGAGGCCTTTGAGGATTTGCTTAATCTTGTATTTGGGAAATAGCTGCAGTTAGATTGAAAGTACCAGGGTGGCGTGCCTTGATCCAAGGGGTGTACTTGGCTGCAGGATCTTGCTTTTTGCAAAGGATTGTCAGGGTACCTGGATTTGCTATGAGAGAGTGGTATGCACTGTTTGCATATTGCTGAAGAGGAGAAGTGTTGTTGCATATCTGGTGGACACAAATGGAGAGGGAGAATGGTACAGAGCATTTAACGTGGGGTGAGAGACAACTATGGAAATGGAGGCACTGTCCCAGGTTAGTGGGCTTTTTGTGAACAAAGGTGATGAATTAATTATTTTGGGGAAGGATATTACTACTAAGAGGTGAAAATACATGCAGAGAATTAAGGAAACAATTCATTCTAACTTACATTTGGAACATACCTACTCCTTTGTTGCAGTGAGGCATGAACGATAAAAGCAGAGGCATTGAGGGTGGAAGCATTTGAAATGTTGTGCTACCAAAAAATGATGAAGATAGAATGGATCAACAGTGTGTGAGTAATGAGGAAGTCTTAAGAAGAGTGGGAGAAAAGAGAGGAGAAGACTTTGAAAAGAAGACAGGACAACTTCATTGGCCACGTCATGAGACATGATGGCCTCAGGAAGACAATCGTCCAAGGACAAGTCAACACAAGGTAAGATGAAGAAGGGGTTGTATGAGATACATGGAAAAAACGATGAAGTATGTGAAAGCAAAGAAATACATTTATATGAGGAGATTAGATGACAGGAGATTAGATGACAGGAGAATTGAGTGGAGAGCTGCGTCCAACCAATCCCTGGATTGTTGTGTATTTCACATTGTGTGCATCCCACTTTTCAATTAACAGCAAATACCATGACCCATCATCAGACCAAATTATAAAGACAAGATGCCACTATCATTTCGGACACCTTTGATTAAAAAACAACCTCACAAGGATTCTTCTTCAATCATCTTGAAACATAAAAGAAGGGAAACAAAAGGAGCAGGAATTTTTAAGGCTATGACCCCTCATACTACATACAGGCAATACCAAACATTAAGCATGCTACTTAACAGCGGGACGGCATTTATGAAGTTTTGGAACTTGCAACAAAGAATGGCCCTAGACTACTCACACACAATATTAGAGTGGAAGCCCCATGTAAAGAGAAGCTCGAAATAGCAAACGAGGGCCTAGAGATCACTTATTACACCATGATTTGCGTGTAAAACACATTGCCAATAATGAGAAAAACAATTTGCGCTCACAGGGGTTGTTTGACATTATGAGTAATATGCAGCACAATTGCGTGTGCACAAGCTGGTGCCCATGACATCTACCTTTGCATTAAAATGAAAATTAATGTTTCCACCAAATGGTCAATTTACATTAATAACATTCTGGGCATACCCGCATGTGCACTTGTGGATTCACCGCTAAATTGTGCGCTTTTGTTGCTTTTGCATTATTCCCCTCTTTTGTTGCCAGTTCACTCCAGGAGCCAACTTCATGGCCACGAAACATAAGCCATTCCTCTGAAAGCAAAACTTTGTTTGACACATGAATACTAGAGTGGTGAGGTGGTTGGGCATTATTATCAAAAAGATGGTTCACTTAGTGCTAGGAGTCACTACAGCAGAAGACATTACGCATATCGTGGATCGGGTTGTTATGGTGGCCAATAGAGTACTGGCCTCCCATCCCAAGGGCCCGGGTTCAATTCCCGGAAGTGGTGATTTTTTTCAGTTGAAAACCGGTCCGCACTTGAGTGCTTAGTGGAGGGCATTTCAAGTTCAGTACTCTGTCCGCTGGATGTGACGTTAAGCCGTGGTCCCCTTGGTGCCTTTCGTTAAGAGTAGGCTAATGCCGACGCTGGGTTTCTCTCCACCCTTCCTCCGTTCCCTGAAAACTCCTACCATTACCCAGTTATCCACCTATCCTCAATGGTGCAAATTACCTCAGCTGTCGGTCGCCTCCCCAGAATGACCAACCAATTGCGCATATCTCAATGAAATTCAATTGGAAACTTAAAAATCTGTTGCCTTGCTTGATGCAATTATGCTGTTGAATAATCAAGAGAATATTTCAGACATAATTATTGCTGTCAATAACTGTTGATTACTGTGAAGCATATACCTGTAAATGCTGATGATACTAGACAATGATTCTGACCATATATGCTACTAGCAGTAGCATGATTCCGACAACTTTAAGTTAGCTGTTTTCTAAGGCAAATTTATAGCCATTGTAAGTGGCCTCTTTCATTTCTGCTGCTATCCTGGAGAAGATTACCTGCCCAGCCCTTGTATAAAACTAAATCCTGCTGGGAAATATCTTGAGCTAGCCTTTAGCAAGCATTCTCACAAATTACAATAAACAGAACTGTCTCTGACCCATTTAATATTTTTATACCTTTCAGAGATGTAGAGTGAGAGGTTTGAGAATTTTTCTGGCTAAAAAGTTTTTGCCGATAATAGTCCCTTGCATTGCTCTATTACTTGCTTCTGCGATGTACACATTTGGAACTCAAGAGGTAATGTGCACAGTCCTAAGTGTCCGACCTGATGATGTTACAGTGGCTACGAAACCCGGGTCAGAATAAAGTTTTTCAATCTGTGGTAAATTGCAAATTTTGTCTTCTTTTTGATATGTTTGAATACTACTCAGTGTCGCCGGAATAAACTGAACTTACGTATAACATTAAATTCAATGTCATTAACAGTGAATACAACCAAGGGCCAAAGGAATGTGCAAAAATATAATTTTTAATCACCATCTTAATGGTAACTTTTGGTTATTCACACAAAATACTGGTTAAACTAGCATTAAAGTCGCAGGAATTGGCTATGAAATGATTTTTTTCAACACGCTCCGTAACAATGAGAGTTTGATATGGTGAGTGATTTTTTGGCTCCTGAGAGCTCTCGTTATATGGAGCTTCTACTGTACAATTAACAGGTAAATAATAATAATTTCATTACCTTGGTGTTAGCAAATGGACAAGTTATTCCCAAAGTAAATACACCAAATGTTGATCCAGCAGCCACTGCACTGATTGTGTATGCAACCTATGGGAGGAGATATCGATTATAGCATTTTTAGCTCTCAACACAACACCATTCACACACACACACATACACACAATCTTGCATATCTGGCATTGGTTTGGCAGCAGTTATGAGTAAGCGAGATGGATTTTTCAAAACTACATTCATGTTACTCATTTTAAATAGATTAATGCTTGAAATTATTGTCACCTTTATGCAAAACACAACACAGCATTGTAGAGAGCAGAGTTTGCTACTCTCCAGTCTTTTCCCCTGGGTTCACCCTAGTGATGGAGAGAATGATGGAAGCTCGAAGGAAACAGCAGGGACGGAGGTCGCTGGCAAGAGATGCAACGAGTGGCTGAGTGGGGTTTGCTTCCCCGGGAAAGCCCTTTCACGAGGTCCTTCCCAGGATGCACAGGGAGCAGGCACGTAGCCAGAAATTTGCTTCAGGGGGGGCTAAGTCTAGTGTAGCGTAACTTGTTACAAATCTCTTCCCTTAATTTTCAGTGCTTGGTATTTTCTTTCACAGTGCCCATTCCTATCTCTTCTCACTGGTAAAGTTCACTGCTTAGCTTGTTATGAGGTAGTTAATTTGCCCGGCCCCAGAACAGAAGTTCAATGCACACATACAAATAAGATTGAAAAGAACAATTATTAATCACACACATGCATCACACTCGTGACCATGTTTCTAGACACTTAACACTTTAATTAGATGCAGTGTAATCTGGATTATCATGTTCAGTTGAAATCAGAACAACAAAATTATTGGGAAAAAATTTCAGGGGGGCTGGCTACGTGCCTGATGGGGAGGTGTGAACGGCAAGCAGTGCAACTTGGGCAAGAAGTGGCCACACACTCTCGAGCAAGCTTTACTTAAACGTAGACCGTTTTGAGCAAGCATGCACAGGGCAGGAGTTTCTAAGTAGCCATGACCAATCAACATGTCACATGTATAGCTTCAGCCACATTCTGGATTAATTTCAGGCCATAAAAAGCAATCATTTTGCATTAGTTGATGAGTGAATAAATGAGTGCTGCAAGAAAAGAAAGCATTTGATGCGAACTAAATGGAAGAATCAAATAATGGTGTCAAATTAAGACAACATATATGAACAATGGTAGAGCAGAAATTGTAAAACTTGTAAAAAAACAAGGCCAGATTTCAACTAAGTTTGTACAGTAACTTGCAGGAGTTTGTTTCACATTAAATCAAATGAAATGACCACACTTACTATTAAAACGGTTACTAAAAATCAACTACAGTGGAAGCTCGGTATAACGACTGCTCCCAATGGGTGGGAAATCACTCGCTAAAACGAGCGCTCGTTATATCCGAAGGTGTGATGGATTGAGCCTCTCAATTCCCACAGTTGTTCTCACTTTCCATTTTTCTTTCGTTACCAGCTATTAGAAACATGTAGAAGGGCCATTTTCATGCACAATTGCATAGTTATTCATTATTTGCAAATTAAATCTTCCAAATTAATAATTTACAATTTGCTGAAGTCTTTGAGTGCTAACCAGTCTGTCCATTGGTTAGGAAAGTTGCCGTAATGATTCACAGATATACTGCATTTTTCCGAGGTCGAAAATTTTTCTTGCACAACTACTTCTTCCTAGCCGTTCCTAAAATTCACATTCAGTTATCTCTTGAAGCAAACAAAACAAGCGTCGGACCTTCAGCATCACACATACACACACTACACATTAACAGCACAGTACTTTCAATTTCTATTCCAGGCTGAAAAATCATTCAAGCATTGTCTGCTTCAGTCTACTGGCAGTTGCCGAAAGCACAAACCCTATCACTTCACTAAATTCGTTGGGGGAAGCATCACTGGCCCAGTAAACGGCACTAATTATTCTGAGAGCCTGCTGTGCTTTAGCTCTAGTAAGCATAGGCACTGTTTCTTCCTCCGAAAGAGAACTAATTTCGTCGTCACTTACGTTTCTCACCTAGTTAATCAACTCCTCGTCCATCAACTACTCCCTACTGGCAGACAAAGACAGGCCGGTTGAGCTCCACCCCTTACCCACACCACCGTTCTCCGCTGTCATGTGATTGGCTAGATGCTTTTCCACTTGTCCGTTTTCCACCCATTCCACTCCTATGCCTCCTCTGTGAGCTTGGATTAACGAAAGAACATCAAAAAAGTGCGAGTCTGCGCAAGGTACGCCAGGGCCAGCCGTAAATCATCAGTGCGTGGACTTGATTGACTCTAAATAATGTAGAGATGGAACAAATATTGTATTCTAAGTTGTAGTTGAGAAATAATGCTGCTAAAGAGAAATACCATGCATTAATTTGTACTTTGCAGTGCATCGCCCTCAAGAAATATGGATTATAATACCGAGCGTATGCCGTGGCAGGAGTTTCTTGGCCTCGCTATATCCGTTTTCTTTTACATGTTAATCATGGGCCTTTCGATGGTACATGGCCAAGCACTCATTATTGCGAGATTCTCGCTATATGCCGTACTCACTATAATGGACTTCAACGGTAATTACACACTGTAACTCTGGTGGCCACACTTTTGCCATCCACATGTTTTGTAAAATTGAAAATGAGGAAAGTCATACAAATACCATCATTTAACTTAGGTTAAATGAAATTTAAATAAATCATTTTGAGAAGCAGAGTAAACAGTAAAATACTAGCTCAAAAAACACTTCAAACATCATACAATCCAGAATGTCAAAAAAGCACAACCAGTCAGACTATCTGGCAAAATATTTTATGAAAAACTCCCACATACAGCAAGATACTGCAATAGATCCAATAACATAACTGAGAACTGACTGTTATATATGTAATCCATAGTGCTCTACTACTGAGTATTTTGAAATGGACTTCTATAAGTATGAAATTCTAACATTACACAAAGTGATGATGTATTCACAGTGGTGAATTGAATCCTTTCTTTTCTAGAGACCATATCTAATGCTGTACGTGCTACAGCTTTAGATATAATCACTAGATGAAGGAAGATTACGATATGATCTATTAGATGAAGGAAGATTACTATTGCAAGTATTGAAGTCCATCAATGATTTTCTGTTTTCACTTTATAGGGAAAAGAAAGTTAAATGTAATGAACAGTCAATGATAATATTTAGCTTTAATATTATTAGTACTCTCTCACTATATTGATCATTAGAAGCCCAACATCAGAATTGATCAATTTATTCTTATTTATACAAGATGCATTCACTGAGTCTGAGTTGATGCATTATTATATGACAGAGCCATTAAAGTACAAACTAGGCACAAGGAAGTGCGGTTGCTGATTAACGAGGACCCTGCACAGCAACGTGAATTCTAGTTACATGAATTACGTGCTTACATGTTACCTCTAAGCATATGAATTCTAGCCACTGGCTGTACGCCTGAGTGGCATCCACTTGCTCTGTGTGAGCAAGTGAAGGCAACACAGACTGCATAGCCACCAAAACAGCACACAAATACATAAACTGCACAGCAGCCATCTGCATTGGCCCAGGCTATCAAGCAGCCGCCTCAGGATTCTTGTACCACAACACACATTGGCACCTCAGCATTTTGATCGTTAAACATAATTCATCTCCATAAAACCTTGATCATAATATGTACAGACAAAGCCCACCACGATGTACACGCCACATTGGATCAGACATATCTGATTGGAGGGCAAACAGGAGTGTAGTGATTAAGAAGATGGATCATTTACAGGGAAATATTTTCTTCCCTTCTTCCTATTTTTTGCTCCACGTGATGTCTTACTTTGAAACATCTAATAATGACTGGTGGTCAGTAATATTTTTAATAATATTATTAATAAAACGTTTGTTGTCGTAGATCTATTAAGGTCTTTCAGACTTTTTTAATATTAGTCATTGGATGCAGGAAATGCTCAAATTTTAGACAAAAAATTAAAAAGGAACAGAAAAAATGTTAAAGAGGGGAACTAGGAGGAGAACTGATATCTTAAGCATTTCAATGGCTCAGGTTATTTTGCTCTGTCCAGCCTCATTTCTTGACATTGTGACTAACATTGCCCAGGGTGGGATTTGAACCTAAAACCCCTTAGGCCGAATCCTCCAATTTCAGCCTTGGAAAATCAGTGCCATTGCGACATGGTGTGAGAATTTGAAAGTAAAACTAAATGAAGTCATATAAAATAGTCAATTGATTCTGAGAATCTATATATTGGAGTCCACATGGAGGTGTACGATTGAAATGAATATTTGAATAAAAACTTGACCGCAACTACTGGTTTTCACCTTTCATTACAACATGGAGGATTCTTTCAATGGCAATAATTTAACATAACAAATTTCACTGTTTTAACTCTCATACCCCAAGAGGAAGTGGCAACACACACATGGCCCCTATTACTTGAATAGAAGTAGTAGTAGTATTTTATTTATTTGGGTGCATCAATTACTGCGGTTATTTTGCACCCCTCTAATTCTCAAGTGAGTAAAATGTGAGTAAGATAATTTTTTTTCTTTCCTCAAGTTGAATAAGAGGCCACTGAGCTGTGCAGGGGACAACCAGGAGTGTATGCTATCGCACAAATAAGGAAACTACACTTTTGGACATGCCCAAAGAAATGCAAGCACTTATTTAAACAACATTTAAAACATACACGTACATAATTCAGCATTACTCCCATATACTTCCTCCTAATCACCTCAGACCATTTACTTAACAATGGCTGCACACATTCACTGCCTGCTTGAACCCACGATCTTGCATTCCCTGTCAAAAGTTCAGGCCAAGAGTAAGTTTATTCCACATCTTAATGGCTATGTTTGAATTCCCATGCCCTCGAACTTCTTCAATTTCAACTCCACATCCCAGTGTTGTAAACATCTTCCAAGTCTATCCTCTCGTAAAATACCATTTGGAATGAATTTTAAGTATGTACCTCTTGGCAACTACAGTTACATAAATAATATAGTAGAAGGCCGCTATAGAGAGTATGGCTTATAGCATCGTCATAGATGTGATTGGATTTTTTTCCCATAGTTGGCTCACAGTGAAAAGCATACGAAGTTTCGTCGGTGATAACGAGGGGTTATTTCTGTCATACGGCCATAATGAATCGATTTAGCTGTGATTGTCGTTCAGGTTGTACAACTCGCGGAAATCAATTACCCGTGAAAGAGAGTTTTTACAAACTTATTGCCAATGCGGCAAGTAACCACTATGAAAGAGAAATTAAATCTACTCAGACACACCACCAGTTATCGTTACCTTGCTCATTTATGACATGCCTCGAAGGTTAACATTTCGTCGATTTCACTGTGATTGCTGACCTGGTTGCATAACCATGCTTATAATATATCACAAAGGCGACAAAATTTTGTTAGGTATTTCTTCTTAAGCGTATGATTATCCACAGACTTACCAGGGTATTGTTACAGATGATCAGTTCTTCACCTTCGACCTAACTAGTCACTGTAATACATTACGATTGGGAAGCATGAAAATTCACGTTGGGTATAACGAGTAGGTACACCATATACCGAGTGAATTTGTGATATTTATGACCACTCTTAAAAGGGGACTTCTAATGTACTTTCACTGAACAATATCACTAAAAATAGTAAAAGCTATGCAAAAAATAAAATCACCTGAAGAATGCCACCAAGTTTAGAAACAATGTAAATGCCTCCAATGGCTATCAGCCCGAGAGCCACAACTAGTCCCCGAGCCAATAGTCCTATGGTCCACGTTGACTTGAATTCCACTTGAAAATATGATTCCATCAAATCCGTCATGACCACACATGTTGTCGAATTCATAACTGTAGACAGAGAACTGGAAGTCAACAAATATATCATCAGATTGTGCACAGCAATTATTTTATTTTAAACAAACCATTATTGCTCAAGGACCTTACCTTAAAGCTGCACAGAAGACTCCAGCAATAAACAGGCCAGGGAGTCCAACAATGTGATGTGCAGTATGCATCACGTATAGGGGAAGCAGCTGATCCCCTGTGTCGATCAGCTGAAGGAGAGATGAAAGGGAAATCCAATCAGAAGACAAAGAGGTTATCTTTGAACACTAAAAGCCAATTTAATGAGACAATTCATGGAGGGTGAAGAATTCAAAGAGATGATTACTAATATCCTGAAATTTGATCACACTGAACACACACTATTCGTATAGCAATTATTGGTAAACTCATCAATGGGGGAGGTACGTGAGAACCCAAGAGTGGAAAATATTCCCTCTACTGATGACTAAATCCTTTTTGGGGAACCCCTTGTCAGGCTCTGAACGTCCGTTACGTCCTGCCTGGCCAAAAAGCTGCCAACCACACCATTGTGGTTCCTTATGCCAAGACAGAGAACATACAACCTATAAAAGAAAAACTGAATTGCAGGTGCAGTGCAATTTCATTCTGGTTTCAGGACACATTTTGGGCTCTGCATGGGAGGGCTTTTCTTCTCTTGCACCTAATAGGAACAATCACGTAAACCTAATGACAAATGTTCAAACTTGATGTAAGGCTCCATTGATATGGCTGAAAATATGGATCTTTGGAAGCTGACACCTTCAGGGAGATGAATATCAACAAAGGGTCACCGTGGGATCCCCGTCAAAGATTTGCCCTTGACATCGTGCCTATTTTTCTAGGAATGTCTCCAGAAGGGCGTCTGCATCTGCCCCCTGTCAGCCCACTTCAAGCAAAGGAGATCACACAGCAAAGAATCAACAGAATAAAAACTATGGTAAGCACCTAATCAGGAGAAGATAACAGAGTGAAATCAAACTGGCTGCATGGTCTCAGTGCTCACCCTGACGAGTGAGGACACCCTCTGCCATGAGGACAGGGGCATGAATCACGTTCTGGGATGACCAAAACTTCAAGAAAGTCAGGAATGGTGAAAATACCATTGGGGAACCCGGATGTCACAAAAACAGACGGGCCAGAGTGAGGAGTTTCAAAGGGCGTCAGGAGAGCAGTTGGGTCGAAATTGAAGAGACTATAGTTCATGCCGTGGCAGATTATGGCTGACATCAGTACATATTTGGTGCCTCAAATCAGAGAGGCAATGGAGGTGAAACTCAACGGGAAGCTCAGTATTCAGGCTTTGGATACAGGTATCCTCTCCAAGAGTGAAATGTGATCTGTGGAGTCCAACCTTGATTTAAACCATGACCTTCATTGCGAGACTCATGGCCTAAAGTATAAATTCTTTTCTTTGGGAGGAGAATGTAACACCCTCCCATCCATTTTCATAGAATGGGAGGTGGAGGACAAGAACAGCATAACCTCTCCTCATCCATGCCGACAAGCTACTGGGTAGCAACTGAGCATGGGTCCTGAAAATAGTCAATTGTAATTTCAAGGAGGAGTAGCCTCTGTGACTCAGCATTGGAGGAATCAAAATGGTGGCCGATAGCGATCACTGTAATAGTTGTTCCGAATTGTTTGACGAAAATAGCCCAGTTATTGCTTGCGAATTTCAATGTTTGGTAAAGTTCCATGTGCAACACACTGGCCTGAACAAGTCTTGCTTAAATTCCTTGAATAATAGCCGCAATTTAATCTTCCGATGCAATGACTGAGAAGTTTTGTCTTCTCGTCAATTTCTTACTGTAAACACCACATTGAATCAATTATTAAGAAGCCATTCGGATCTTCGTCAAATGGTAATGGATCTAAGTAGAAAGTTAAATGGATAAATGCTCAAAAACCTGAATTTGAGCATCCTAAAAGTGATTTGTCTTAAGTAAGTAATGTGAGCCGAGGATCTCCAGCTGCCATGAACCAACTGATGAAATCTGTACCTCCTGCTGTGATACCTTCCTCAAACAATGAAAATGTTACGACAAACAGGAAAACTACATATTCTTTGATGATAAGAAAAGATTATTCTAGCAACAGTGTGAATGTACAAGGTAGTGATGGAACTGTACCTCCGAAGCCATCGGTTTTTTCAGCAGTGAATGTCGACAAAAGCCAGATGACTTATGGAAACTCCAGTAGTAACAGTGATGAGAAGGGTAAAGAATCGAAATTTATTTAAGTTACATATCAGTGTAGACCTCACCCTAAGCCAATCATTGGGACCTCAAACACAAATAATTTATTTTATTTATTTATTTATATTCCACTACCACCGAAAACAGCACCTGTGGCCTTTACATCGGGGTATTTTAACTATTTAACAACAGACGAGCACACACAGCCATTTCCTGAGTGGTGAAAAAACCCACTCTGGTGGGACTCGAACCCATGACCCTAAGGTTAGCAAACAAGGACTTAACCATGCCGCCAACGGGGCTGACATTCCATTGCCGGAATGCCGTGATTTATTCATCTCCATGTCTGGAGATTTAAGGAAGATACGACAGTCGAGGCAATCACAAAGTTTATTTCGGATAAACTACCAGATAAGTACATTGACATTGAAGAGCTAAAGGTGCCGAAAGGTGCTCATGCATCTTTTCGTGTATCTGCTAGAGCTAGAGCCAATTTAAAAGAATCTCTTGAAAGTCCTGACTTCTGGCCGGAAAATGTGTGTGTAAACAGATTTTTTTTTCGGAAGGCTCAACTCTCTTCTCCAAAGGGTTAAGCTTCCAATCTAATGAAAATGAAACTAAACAAAAATTTATTATTGCACAAGTGAATATTCAATGTTTGAGACATTAGGTTGATCAACTTGTTGTGGCTATTGGTGACTGTGAACCAGATATTTTGTGCATATGTGAACACTGGCTTAATGCTGACGAATTGAGTGTAATTCCACTTCCAAATTATACCTTAGTTTCTTCCTACTGTTGTAAAGCCTATAAAAATGGTGGGGTGGCTATTTTTGCACACCACAAAGCAATTAATTCGATCAAAATGTTTAATGTGAGCATGGCTGAAGAAAAAACTTTTGAATCTGCCGTGTGCTTTTATGAATCACCTATGGGACTACTTGTGATTATTTCCCTCTATTGTTCACCCAGTGGTGATTTTGATGCATTCCTTAGTAAATTAGAACGTCTCTTTAGCTTGGTTTATGCATGTAACCGCACATTGGTGATAACGGATGATTTCAATTGCGATCTATTGGTGGACTCTCTACACAGGTCTGAGTTATTGACTTTAATTATTTTGGATTGAAAAGTTAATAATCCTACCCAGATCTCTGCCTCATCTACTACCCTTCTTGATTATGTTGTGAGTAACTTGGATAAGAGTCAAGCCTGGTTCACATGGTGAGTCTTTCCGGGATGGATTTCTTGCGTGGAGTGCTGATGGGTGCTGATCGCGTGCTCACTTGCTGGAAACGCTGATGCTGTCCGGCTGCCCTGACTTGCTGTAGCTTGCTTGATTTTGAGGTTAGGTCCGGCACTATTTTCCTTGTGTGTTTTGCTGATTTTGATGATAGCGCTTCCTGTCAGCAGATTTCTGAACCTATTGGCCTTGGCTTATCTCTCCAGGCCAAAAGTCCTGTCGCGTGGAGCTCGCTTTCCGAAATAAATATATACACGTTGAAAGCATATCTGATTCTCCCAATTTGTTAAGTTATTTTAGACGTTCTTAGTTTTCAAACACGAAGAATACCATCAAAATGAACTCAATTTCGACTTCCGCAAGCTGAGATAGCGCATTTTTAAATATTATTCGTAACATAATTAGTAATTGAGTAATCTATTTTAAACTTTGTTTAGTCTAGGATAAAAATATGTTCCATATCTTATGCGAAGAAAAGAGAAGTGGCTTTTCATGTGTATCTTCAAGTGGGCGTCAAACTTGCTTCCCGGAACTTGAATAATATCCCGCGTTTTCATATGTCTCAGTCGAAAAATTAATTAATATAACCAACTAAAAATATATTTTTGACATTATTAAACGTATAAATAAACAAGATTTAGTTCAATATACTTTATTTTAAAATTGAACTACACATTTTTGTGATCTAAACCTTCAAACTCAGGGGATGGAATTTTACAACGGACATTAGGTGCTTTGAGCTCGAATATAGTCTCCCACCCCAGACTTTTTCCACAAAGATTTCGGCCAAAAAGGAGGAGGCTATATTCGGAGGAATACGGTACATATGCGGTTTCATGGACCGTGTAACCACCGATTCATCCATTCGTTCACGCAAACGTACATGAATCCGTTCACGTAAACGTACATGAAACCATTCACGCAAATGTAAATGAACGTACGTAAGTACATGTTCGCACGTGTTATCTATCGTGTAACCAGAGATTTACTCGATTTTGATGATAGCGCTTCCTGTCAGCAGATTTCTGAACCTATTGGCTTTGGCGGCTCCGTCGACAAAAACTACTCGACTCGACTCGATTTTCGTAAAAATACTCGAGTGCTCGAGTCGAATACCAACTACTCTACTCGACTCGAATTTTCGAGTACTCGCACATCCCTATCCTCATGCAATCGTTCCAGTCTAATTAATAATGCAAGGTCTGCTACGAATCTTATCAATAAATGGAGTTCTGATAATTACCTTGCTCTTAATATTCAGAAAATCAAAATGGTTTACTTTTCCCACGGTGCAAATGTTAATGATGGTATACATGTTAAATTATTTGGTCGGTCTATAAAACAAACTACAGCCTGTACATTTTTAGGCTTTTTTTTAAGTTCTAATGTTGCATTGGAAAACTCATACTAATCTTCTGCACCATAAGCTGGGTTTAACTTGCTATTTGCTAAGGCAACTGTGCAAAACAACTAGTATAAAAATATTATTAAATTTAGACTATGGTGAATTTTATTCACACATTGCTTACAGCATATATTTTGGGGTTCAGCCCATATGTCCATTCCCATTTTCAAAATTCAAAAGAAAGCCATCAGAATGATCTCAGGGAAACCTCATAACTCACCCCTGCAGACCATTATTCAAGGAATTGCAAATACTTCCACTTCCTTGTATATGTATAATGTTACTAATTGTTTACATCAAAAACAATATTAGTAACTACACACTAAATTGTGATTATGTATCATCATTTCACCAGAGGCAGAAATAACATCCATTATAAAACCATAAGAACAAAAGCAATAAAAATGGGCCCAACTGAAATGGTATCAGGTTACATAATCATCTGCTAGAAAGTGTAAAACAAACTAATGTTATCAATAGTTTGAAACACTATCTGAAAAGGTACTTTCATGATAAAATGTTTTACTCTGTTGAAGAATATTTTAATGGTACTTGTGACCCTGAATAATTACTCATCAACTTTATGTTTCTAATTTTAAAGAATGTTCACTGGTAGAAAGATTACTATTACACTATTGGTTGTCATACTTTATATGATTGCTTGTAAATTTTTCTATTGCTTTGATGTGCCTCATATTCTGTACTTTCCCTACTATGGGTTTGTAACATAATCTTCGGGAAAATAAAGATTGTATTGTACTGACAGGCAGGACATAGTGAGTCTAAGATGCAGTGCAGCAATGCTGATTGACCCAGAGTGTAATTGATAACTTAAGTGGGAGCTGGTCATTCAAAAATACTGAGGTTTCAAATGCATGCAGGTGGGCATTTGACCATCCAGAACACCCACACCCATAATGGTTGTCTTTTTTAAATGGCACATGATTAGGAGTGAAATATAATCATAAAATAAAAGAAAACAAAAAGAACTCGTACCTACATTGATTGGAGAGGTGCCACACATATACACCTGTTCATCACCCGACATTAGACAGGAGCTCTGCTAACCTGTGGAGGTGGTGTGGAGAAATAGAGTGATGTCTTTCCTTTCTCCCATCCATTTAAATGATTAAGTGAGCTCTTGATAACCACGTGAGCTACCATGGGACTTTGGGAGATGTGAAGCCAACTTGCACCACATACAGGGAATGCATACGGACATCAATTCAACACCCTTTTCGAATGCCTTCAGACAATGTATCACATGCTTGCAATTGAGGATGACAGAAGCAATGCAATGGAAGAGGGAATGAAAACCTTGCCCTCAGCATACAATGATACGGAGTTTTGGGATGGAGGATTTGGGGGAAATATCATTATGAGGCCCAAGAGATATTATATTTGTACTAAGGCATCCTTACAATGACAAACAGTGTATAAAGGAATCCTGCAAATGCTACTAAATGTGCTACATCAACAAGAATCAACAATAAATCAATATATATTTTCTCATTAACTTAGTTATTCCATATTGAAAACATTTAATCTTAGTGTTTTATAATGCCAAAAAACATTACTCACACCCTGGGCTTCAGTGACTATTCTTCACCATCAAATGTACTTTCTACAGAGAAACCTCCCAATAATGAATTCAAAGTGACTGGAAAAATGACGACTTCATTGCACGGAGGTTCATAATACTAAGGTTATATGCAAATAGTGTAGTCTCAGCAGAAGTCAACAATTCATGTTGTGTAAGACACGACCCTCATTTATTATGCAAGCAAGTTTAAGAGGACAAAAATCACTTTCGTATGCCGTATACTGCCAATCATCCACGGTAATTGATTGTGAAGCTTGATTGGATAAATGAAAGTCATGGAATGTCCATTAATGTTTAATTTAATAGTAGATTTACCCCTGGTTTCAGTGCCACAGTCTAACCCAGCACTCTGCACATTTTATTGAAATTATAGCTTTTTCCTACAATTTCATTTATTGGACAATCATGTAATTACCCTAAACTCAATGCATCCCCTTTGCATGTATCCATTTATTCTGCATATGAATGGCAGTTTTTACCAAATATTTGGAAGGATGAGGATAGATTAGCTTTAACATGATTGAAATGTTATGTGCGCCATTAGGAAAAATGCACCAGCTCAACTGATTCCAGAGTGACAGCTGCCACGGCCCACCATCTGGGTGGTGAATCTCATTGCGTGAAATATGCTGCTTCCCTTCCTTGAGAAAAAAACAATTCAGCCATAGTGTGTAACGTTCACTTTCTTGAACCACTCTTAGCTTGCCTTTGCCGGCCGGCTTTGCGTTGATATGACCTCCCATAGCCCCTTCATTCCTTTAGCCAGGCGTGAGGGTTTTGGGAAAGATAAGAACTTCCCCTCCTTCTCCTTAAACCCCCCTCTCCAACTTCCCTTCCTCTCCTTAAACCCCCCCATCTGGATAGGTCGGCCGGCTGGCCATGATAAACAGGTTTGGTTGAGGAGTCAGCTAGCGTGCGAGTCTGGCCATCGGGCTGGTGATAGCGGACTCGAGCGGTGTCTGGCTCTCTGTCGTTCAAGCTCGAAGGAGTCGGTTGTCCGAGAGAGCGTTGCCGTTAGGCTGCGAACTTACGCCCGAAGGATTTGAGGCTGTGCCCCTACAGCTCTTCGGGCGGTTCCCGCTGGGCCGCATGGACCCAGAACGGCTCTCGCTGAGCCGCAGGTGCAGTTTTGGCACGGGATTTGAACAGACTCAAGAGTTTCCGTGGGACTGAAAGCGGGATCGAGCATGCGTCGCCGCCAAGTCCACAAGTGTACGTCAAGTCTGGATCTGTGTCTCTGGTAGACTATTGTAGACAGAGGAAGAAGAGCTGATTTTATTGTGTCATGGTTTATACCTATTGGCAGTGTTAATGTCATTATTTCATGGTTCATTCTACTTGCTTTTTCTAAAATTGTTATCAACCTTTAATATTATCCATAATTTCCATCATTAATTATTTCCTACGTAGTAATGTAACTACGAAAGATCACGGTGTGTTAAACTTGTTTTATGCTGTATTTGATATGAATAATTTCCTACATCCTGTTATTGTTATGTGCAGTCTAAGAAAAATAAACTGCATACATTGGGTGTTTTGTCAGATGTAATTGGTGTCGTCCGTAGGAGGTAATTAGGCTCAGTCAAGTGGTCCTTTTTGGTCTCTCCCGATTTGTGTTGCTCTTAGGAAGACAACTTTGGTTGTCTGGCGCCCAAACTAAAAATAAATTCCTATGAGGTTGACACCCACGACAGAGATTGGAGCCTGCGGAGAGCTGCCGGGACAGCAATACCTGGTAGGCAGATCTCAGGGATCATAGGCCCGAGGATTTGCATTGCAAGTGGCCTATTTGGTTGTTCATGATCCTGTCTGAGCTCAATGTTTCACTTGAAGAAGGTATCAGATTACATTTCTGTATTGGGTTTCATTTGCTGAGACACAGGTGTGGATGGTTGTGGGGGGAAAGATGTAGGAGCATGGACTTTGAGACACAATTGGTGCACGTAGAGAGCCCAAGGAACAGTCGTCGATGCTACCTACACAAAAATTCCACCTCAGCTTAGCTGTCATGTTTCTTTCTTTCCTGCGGTAACCGTGGCAACATTGTAGCGGCTGTAAGGGGGGGTGGCGTGGTTTCAATGAAATAATATTTAATTACTGCCTATGTTTTTTGAAAGAAAAAATAAAAACAGCTACATAGTAATTTGTGTAGTTTCGTGGATATTTGTTTAAATTTGTGTTATTGCTGTTGTTAGTGTGTTGTTAGAGTTGTTGTAGTGTTAGTGTTGTGAAGTCAATCTCGGCAGTTGAGCCGGCATATTTTTCCTAATGATGCACTACCTAACATTTGGTCCAAGCCGTTCACTGGAAATATACTGAGAGAATGCTCTCGTCGATGGGGAAACATCATCAGAAATGCTGAAATTATTTTGATATTGATAATAAAAACCTATAAATGCAGAGAAAAATAATTTTAATTCAAAAAATTCATTAAATAGAGGTCACCTAGATGCTTGGGCCCAGCGTGGACTTCGTTTTAATGAGGTTTCTCAAGTATGGAAGTTCTATACGGGATGTTTTTCTGCATGCATTGTGATGGAACCAGGATTACCTGTATGACTTCCTAATAGGGGGATTTTTGTAAAAATTGTTGTAGGGAGGTTCGTTATAGGGAGGTTTCACTGTACTAGACAATACATAGGTACTGTTTAGTTGTCAACAAATGATGATGATAATAAATCACTTTTATTTTGCAGGATACTGAAATCAAATTCTCACATCTTCCACCTAACCACTCTCTTACATTTAATCAAAAATCTAATCAATTATATAACTAAATGAATCAATATTTTAAACATTTGATAGTAACTATTATAAATTTTAGACATAAAAATGAAATAATAACCTCTATAAAACAATATAAAAAAGACAACCATAGAAATGATTTAAAAGATACATACAAGTGTGGGAAAACATAAGGATAAACTATTTATATTGTTGAGGGAAGAACCTCAGAGCAGGAGAACAGAGGATGGAAGTGTGAATATGCTATGAGAGTTACTGAAAGACAGCTTATGAAACAAGTAAAAGGATAGTTATAAAAATTATATACAGAGCCATATGTTCAGTGATTAAATGAATTCATATATGCTTGTCAAGTTTACTTGTAGCTGTGTTCACTGTACTGCTGTCAACCAAAATATTATGTTCCCTCTAGTTTGGAGGGCATTCGTGGAATAACCAAATGACCTGAAAAAGTCCAATTATACCACATTTTACTCATTTAATGCTATGTTAATCTTTAAATTATAAATGTTTAGGTGATATTTTGGCTCTTTTCATTATTTTTGAATGCAAAAAAGGCTGGCTTTTGGTATCATTGAAATATGCTGCATTTAAAAACTTATATCTCAAAAACCCATGAGCTGATAGAATCCAAAGTTTAATACAATGTAAACAGGAATGTTTTATAGGTATATCTTTTAGAAATTTTACAACACTGTCTGTCCAAAAAAAAAGACTGGTATCCTTTTTTTCTAAAGGGTTTTTTCAGCTTGTACTGAAACGGCTGTCACACTTTTAAGCTTCACCAGACGACTTTTCATACATACTCTTTGGTTACAAGGGGAATATTGCATGCAAAATGGAAGCCATGGCAGTATATTCAGCTGTCTTGAAGGTTAAATTTTGCAGGCAACAAGAGATTTGAAAATGTGAGCAAGCACAGTGTGGCATTCTGGTTGGCAACATCCCATGCCTTTCCCCGCAATGGCTAGACTCCGACCCACCTTTCTAACCCAAACAAATGAAAAATGGGGATCGGGTTGGTGTGGTGGCTAGAGTACTGGCCTCCCATTCCGAGGGCTCGGGTTCGATTCCTGGCAGTGGCGGATTTTTCAGTGGAAACCGGTCCCCACTTGAGTGCCTAGTGGAGGGCATTTCAAGTCCAGTACTCCGTCCGTCGGATGGGACGTTAAGCCGTGGTCCCTTTGGCGCCTTTCGTTAACAGTAGGCTAATGCCGATGCCGGGTTTCTCTCCACCTTTCCTCCTTTCCCTGAAAACTCCTACCACTACCCAATCATCCACCTATCCTATAAAATGACCTCAGCTGTCGGTCGCCTCCCCTAAATAACCAACCAACAAACGAAAAATGATACAAAAAAGTTGATTATTTTTTTATGGAGAAACATTTGTACATCCATGGATTACAAAGCAATTCAGATATCATTATTTTGACCATCCACAGCAAAAAAAAACACTCCTGACTTCAAGAAAAAAATATGACATTTTTTTCTTGAAAAGACAATACTGTGAAATTTATTAGAGATGTATAAAACATTTGTTTACATTGTATTAAAATTTGGATTATCTAAGAACACGGACTTTTGAGATATAAAATTTGAAATTAAGCATAATTCATGAACACATAAAATAGGCAATTATTGCATTCCAACAGTAGTAAAATATAACCTATGAATTTATAATGTAGGTACCTACATATGTATTACGTACATAATGTAAAAAGAACTAAAATATAACCTAAGAATTTGTAATGTAGGTACAGCCAGATGCAAACATAATGCAACAAATTGAGCGGTGCCACTTTTTCAGCATTTCCAAATTGAGTTTCTTATTTGTTCTACAGTTCCCACAACCGATCCCTATACATATAATAATGATGAAAATGCATAGGCAATGTGTTTTCCAGGACAAAGAGCAAAATTTTAAATACATATTATCGATTGGCATGATGAATTGGAAATGAATATTTCTTCACGCATGTTTGAGGAACAAATTTTCCGCAGGAAATATTACCAGAGTAATGTTCACGTATTTTGGAATGATCACGGCTGTCTTTTGCTCTTCCGGTCTTTGATTGTGATGATAGTATTTGCATTAACCTTGCTCTATTTGCTGTGGATACTCCTCTGAACTGCTTTTAAGGGATGCATAAATTCACAACTAGAAGTACTGTTTCAAATGAAGGATATGAAAAATGTACACATATGTAGATATTATACAAGGGTATTTTTTTGTATAACCATGGACGTGATGGTTGCAGCATGTAATTCAAAGTACAGTGGAATCCCGGTATAACGAGTGCTCATAATCCCTCAGAAATCGCTCGCTAAATCGAGCGCTCGTTATATCCGATGGTGTTGAAAACACCCACATAATTCTCATAGTCGTTCGTATTTACAATTTTTCTTTTGTTTCCGTGGTATTTGACGAAGGTAAACAGCAAAAAAGTCATTTCAGGCACAATATGGTAGAATATCAACATATTTCATGAAAGAAACAGGACATTTTCCATTATATAAAATATTAATTCCCCTAGTTTCGATGTTTTTCTTCTAGTTCTTCTATTTTTCGATCGCCGAAGAAAGCTGTAAACACAGCGTAACTAGTCGGAATTAAAATATTAGGTATACTGCGGAAGTTTTTGGATAGTTAGCGAATATGTCATGACGATAATATCAGCTTTGTCGAGTTTTCGAATGCTAACCAGTACGTCCATCAGTTGGGAAAATTGGCCTGAAGGTTCACTGAAATACGGTATGTTTCGGGGGTCGTAGATATTTTTCAAGCTTAAGCGAAGGCCAACTTACGGCTGTCTTTATCCGACACGATTAACTGGAGCAATATCACGATAATTCATCGGGCGCGAACACGCTATGTTTGAACGAGCGGAATATTACGATCTTTTATCGCGATAATTATCGTGATAAAATATAGTGATATTTTATCGGGGCGCGATATCATATTTAATCGCGATATCTATCATGGTCACGATATTTATCGTGATAGTTATCGCGATACCTATTTATAGCGATATTTATCGCACCCCGATATCTTATCGTGCCCCGATATCTTATCGTGCCCCGACATCTTATCGTGCCCCGACATCTTATCGTGCCCCGATATCTTATCGTGCCGCGATAACATATCGGGGCACGATAAGACCATGTCGATCGTCACGCTGAGTTATCGTTATTGCCACCTTATGATATGCTAAAATTATCGTATCCCAATATTGAATTATCAATATCGCCCATGCCTAGACCTAACTCCCTCTCCTACTCTCATCTTCCTCGTCCTCTGCCCACTCCCACTGATGACTGGGCCTAACAAAAGAAGAACGTAAAATGGGAGTGCGCAGAGCGTACTGAAGGCCGTAAATCGCTTATGTTTGGACATAATTGGCTTTAGGTGTTGTACATATGGCACACATCTTGTATGTCTAGTTTAATTAGCAGATAATACAAAACACAATGGCTTATTTTTGCTTGGCGGTGCATCGCCCTCGAGAGATATCTGTCGTAATACCGAGCGTATACCGTGGAAGGAACTTTTTGGCCTCGCTATATCCGCTTTATTTTACACGTAAAACATAGGCCTTTTGGCGGTACAAAGACAATAACTCGCTATAACGCGATTCTCGCAATAAGCCGTACTCACTATACCGGGCTTCTACTGTAGTTCAAAGCATGGGATCGCTGCCTTCGGATGATTTTTATTTTCCTCTGTGCCCTACTTCTTATAATTGTTTTTTATTACTTTATTTTATGATGAGTATTTAAAAAGTAATTTTTTCCCTTTCCCTATTTTACTGACCCATAGAGATTATGATAAAAGTATCCATACATTAATTCATGGTATTTGTCTGTACCTGTGTGTTTGCAGCGCTCAAGGTTGGTCCATTCATTTTAGGTAATCTCAGAAGGTACTGGTTGGATGGAAGCAGGAGTAGTGTCGTTCAAAAGAGGAAAGAAGGGCACATTATATAGGTGTACTTTTATTTTTGTCAACTGATCGACAAGTGTGAAAATTTAAGCATGAAAAAATGGTTTTTTCCCATCTTTTAACGTGGGGAATGAGTTGCCAAGCAAATTTGTTTACATTGCTAAGTAAATGTGTTTACGTTTTCAGTAAAGGGACAAAAGGTGCATTGACAAAGTTGAACAGTGTAATTAGTTTTAGCAATCAATGGGGTCATTTACCATATTTTTTTTATTGCCGAATATGGTAGAGTTTGTAAAATAAAAAGACCGGTATTTTTCAGTTTTTTGTTCCGTCAATTATTTCTCGAGTTATAAGCGGCAAAAAACTGATGTTTTTAACCCTTTCGGAAAAGTGGGTGTGGTGCAACCTCTGACGTATATCGACTTCGTCCAATCACAACTGAGCCCACGAAGCTATTTCACCTTATCACAAAGGGGGGGACACAGCTGACTCTGCCAATCGGAGCAGTTACGACAGCATCTGTGCGAGCAGGCCTTCCGAGAATACCCTTCCACTCCCGCCCCTTCCCATAAGAGCAGTCAAGGACGGGAGGAAAATTCGTCAATGTTATCAGAGCAGCTTTTTCGGTGGGCGTCACCTTTTGCTTATTTTAATTTTTGATTTATGAGTGAATGGTTGTGGTTAGAAGATTATTTTTTTCACTAAAATTCTTTTTTCGTTTCCATCTAACAATTTCGTGTAAAAAATTGCGATTCCGGTTCCGAGTAAACATTGTGTACATATGAAAATATAAATTGCCAGTTCCGCTGTTGCAATAGTGAAAAAAAAAAAACTCCGATTCTGATTTTAACCGCCCAGACGATTCCAGAAAAACATTACACCAACCTACCTACACCAAACCATTATTCCATCGACTGCACTAAAACCTCCCAGACTGGGGTTGCCACGTCTGCTCCTCTGGAAATGACGGAAATAGGGGAAAAAATGAGGACTTTTAAGGACTCAAATGCCACGTTCATACCAAATCGCTTTATACTACATGGGGATCTTTTAACACAAGCTCTTGCTTTCAAAACATGAAATTTCCGCAGTACTGCCATTTTGCCCAAGCTAATAGTCACAAAGTTTACCATAGAGGCATCTGCAGTGCGTGACTAACATCTACAGCTATACATTTGTGGTAGAGTACAACTATTAATTTGAACTAATTAAACGAGTTACATCACATATTCTTCGGGCATTTGATCACTCTCTGTTATGGAACTTGTTGCAATAAATATTTTTAAATGACTCAATGATGAGATCGATGTAATTTTCTCATAAAATACCCAATATTAGTGTTTACAGTGGTAGATGGTACACTAGAAATAGAAAGTTTTCACCCAGTTGCTCACCCAAACTGAGGGGAGGGGTGGTAAAAGAGTGAGCGAAAAATATTGAAAACGGCAAAGGCCCTTAAGAGAAAGATACACGGCAGTGACAATCTTAGGGTGGTTGCCCGGCTTTGAGGTGGTCGCCCTCTCAGCCGATGGGTGACCGTCTATACTCGGCAAGTCCTCCGTTAGGTCACAGCCATGATACTTCGGAAAATTCCTTCAAATGTCTTCGGGTTGAGCCTCTCTCTTTATCCTTCACACACAGGTGGACGACCCTCGCCCTTATTTTGCGCCTGTGTGCAGGCATCTAGTATCTTCATCTCTCTTGCTTGAAGGAGGGGATGGGGTGGGTGGATGGCGTCATGGAACGTCTGTAAGGTTCCTTCTTCTGGGCAACCCTAGAGGGGTGCGTGGCAGTGGCTGATTGGAACCGCTCCGGGTGTTGAGTGGAATGGGGAGGGTCAGAGATGCGGCATCCTTTGTTATCAGGAGGGTCTCTGACCCCTCCTCTCACGCTCTGACACCCCTAGATCATCCCCTTTGCTTCCCCCCTGATATCCCACTAAGATCCACCCGTAACCACCTGCACGCACCCCTCTAGCGTTGCCCAGAAGAAGAGGAAGGTACCTCACGGACATTCCTCGATGCTATTCCCCCACCCCCTTCCCACTTCAAGCTCAGCATGACAGATAAAGATACACTCGGATCTTTCCTCTCCACAACACCCCCACACAGTGAACCCAAACTTCCGGCCGTCATCTACAATCCTAGAGGAGACAATATGGAAAATACGCCGAATCACGCCCCATTTGTCATCAAGGTCTTAGTAGTAGAAAAGAAACAATACTGCCTCCCAAGTTCATTTAAGCCGCTGACGATAGACGCTACAATTAATAACCTAAGCATGATTTTTTTTCTGGAAACGGGCTCTGTTCCGTGCCCTTTTGCTATGATTGGGAGATAGAAGACAACTAAAGCATGGTTGGCCAGCTGCCATCATAAAAGCGTTGATGTTTGAAGCAAATGTCTAATTTTAGCGTCCATACTAGATTCCCGTTTCTACTGACTATTTGGAAAATAAAATTCTTATTACAAAATGTTCAACTTTTGTTTTCTATACGTTTTTGAAATTTTGACGAAATTACGATGAAAATTTGCTAACACTATGATCGCTGGCTTAAAAGCATTGACATAGTAGATACTTATTTTATGATCTTTTAAGACATGCAACTTTTAAAAATGCTTTCACAGAAGACCACAAAAGATATACAATGTTGCCGCAGAGAACAAAAGTTAGTGTAAACAGAGAAAACATTTTTTTCATGACTTTTTTAAAAATGTTTGAAATTACGAAGTGCCGATTTTCCAGTCCTGCTGACTTTGTATTATCGAGAGTTTACTGTAGATATTATATTGGGAGTTGATGGTTTAACTTCTTAATGACACTTATATTCACCTCCAGACACGCCAAACCCCCCTCAAAAGGTGTCAGATCTGCATATGCATTGTGGATCACTAATTTCAAGACCATGACAACCACAGCCATGATGAAAGGAGAAACATTTAAAGCAAGGCGTTGGTCTAATTGAAAGGCAGAGGTATTTGAAGAACAACGTTGAAAGCATAATACTTGATATCTGTGAAAAAATGAGAACAGAGGATGTTGATGACTCTCTTAGCCAATTCGCTTACGAAGTTCTCCAATTTCTTCCACATCGAGTGATTACACTAGTCCTCCAGGTTCCCCAAACAGCCAAACTACATTTTATAGGTCACTAGCATTAGCTAAGAAATTAATATGCGATGCTAAACAGCAATCATTAAAAGAGGCTTTCTGCCACTACCATAAGTTTAAACCGGAGAACCATACGGTTCAACCAAAAGAAGAATCTACTTAAAGCTGGAAATACAAGCGCAGAAGTAAGGAAGCAATTCATCAGAACATACATCGGGAGCATGTTTCTTTGCGACAGTGGGGCATGGATGATAACAGCTGTGGAGAAGAAAAGGGTGGAAGCATTCGAAATGTGGTGCTATCGAAGAATGATGAAGATAAAATGGATTGACCGTGTGACAAATGAAGAAGTCCAAAGAAGAGTGGAAGAAAAGAGAAGCCTGCTGAAAACAATAAAAAGAAGATGGGATAACCTAATTGGCCACATCTTGAGACACGATGGCCTGATGAGGACAATCGTCGTGGGAAAAGTGAACGGGAAGTTTGGAAAATGCAGGCCTCGTATGAGATACATGGAACAGGTTGTGAAGAGTGTAAAAGAGAAGAATTAAATCACAACGAAAAGGTTGGCCGATAGAAGAATCGAGTGGAAAGCTGCGTCAAACCAATCCTAGGATTGTTGACCAATGATGATGATGATGATGAACCATAGGATTCAAACGATAACCAAACTTATTGTCAATCAGCCATTCAATACTCTGGAGAACAAAGGTTTTTGTGCTCTGGTTAATTATCTTGAGCCTCAGCACACTTTTCCTTCTAGAAAGCATCAATCCACTTCAGCGATTCCTATCTTGTATGATGAAGCAATACGCGAGGTTGAGGCTCTTTTGAACTTTATCAATAGCATGTCAATCATTACCGACTAATTGACTTCCACAGCAAACAACAGTTATTTGAGCATAACTGCAAATTTAGCGAGTGACATGCATGAACTGATACACCTTTGCTCTGATGTTTTCCCTTTCCCAGGACCTTCACATGATGCGGAAGAAACTTTTTGGTCCAAACCCTTGAAGAATGTGCTGAAAAAAGTATCTTTTGTAATCTGTGACAATGGAAGAACTATAGTTTGCTCTGTTGATTGAAACAAAATGAAAACTGGATAATTTTCTCAGCAACACATTAGTGCATTCCAAATGAGTCATTTTGTTTTCGTTTTTCAGTAATACATAATAAAACAAGTATATGGTCGCATTCATTTGAGATGTTTAGTGGTGTTATGTTGTTTATTTAACTGCAGATACACTTACTGCATGGTCATGGCTAAAAAACTGGTGTGTTAGATCATGAATATGAGTGCATGTGATTATGGTGTTATTTTGGCTTTTGTTTCAGGGCCTCTATCTAAATTTTCTTTCTGGATAGCATTCTAAAGTAAATATTACTTTGTATGACAATTATTTGAAACGGAAACAATATATTTCCATCACAATGTTCATAAACAAGGAAAAGGTATTGTTTATTTAGTAAATACAGAGTAAAGGTAGATTAAGTATTCAATTCAAACCTTAGGTTGATTCAATTTGGGATTTGGATTCAGGGAAAAAGTGAATTCAACCCATCTCTAACATAAACAGTAGAAGCTCCACACAAAGAGAGCTCTCAGGAGCCAAAAAATCACTCACCATATCAAACTCTCACTGTTACGGAGCCTTTTAACCAGTATTTTGTGTGAATAACCAAAAGTTTCCATTAAGATAGTGATTAAAAATTATATTTTTGCACACTCCATTGGCCCTTGGTTGTATTTACTGTTAATGACATTGAATTTAATGTTATACGTAAGTTCAGTTTATTCCGGCGATACTGAGTAGTATTCAAACATATCGAAAAGAAGACAAAAGTTGTAATTTACCACAGATTGAAAAACTTTATTCTGACCCGGGTTTTGTTGCCACTGTTACATCATCAGGTCCGACACTAAGGACTGTGCACATTAACGTATCCATTTCTTGAGTTTCAAATGTGTACATCGCATCAGCAAGTAATAGAGCAATGCAAGGGACTATTATCCACAAAAACTTTTAAACCAGAAAATTTCTCATGCAGTAGCATGACTCCGACAACACTGCATGATCAAGCTAATCCACAAGTACACATGTGGGTATGCCCAGAATGTTATTATTGTAAATTGACCATTTGGTGGAAACATTAATTTTCATTTTAATGCAAAGATAGATGTCATGGGCACAAGCTTGTGCATACGCAATTGTGCCACATATTACTTGTAATGTCAAACGACCCCTGTGAGTGC
This sequence comes from Platycnemis pennipes, assembly GCA_933228895.1. NCBI lineage: Eukaryota > Metazoa > Arthropoda > Insecta > Odonata > Platycnemididae > Platycnemis > Platycnemis pennipes. The sequence continues at coordinate 8,049,244 of OW121852.1, forward strand.
AAATTGTTTTCCCCATTATTGGCAATGTATTTTACATGCAAATCATGGTGAAATAAGTGGTCCCTAGGCCCTCCTTTGCTATTACGAGGTTCTCTTTGCATGCTGCACTCGTTAAAGGGGCTTCCAATCAGGCGTCTGGTTGTGGAGGGACACCATTTAATTTTTGTATGCAAATGCGACAAGGTACATTCACAATGGGCAATTAACTCCACTCCAAGACATCGCAGGTGATATGTCTTAAAGATGTATCTGAGAGGTATTTCTACTATGTGGGAATGGACCAATAGGCCTAAGTGCCTCTGGGCATTGCTTGTGAGGGACTGCACTGAAAAATGCATAACAATTATGTTTCTCAGTGTTTTTAGTACAGAACTCTTTGAGTGACAGAAACAGTGTAAGCTCCAGCGAGTGTTTATGAAGTAGATGCATGGAATCACCTTGGATATTGCCACGGTGGTATGTTCTGTGTGGACGGTCTTCTTGCCAGATGGTATGACAAAGCACGTCTTCCACAGCAGTGACAGGCACTCAATGCAGGACACAACCCCTGGGTGGACTCTCATGTACCTCAGCATGGCTATAATCAGCTCATGCGAGGTGGTACTTAAAGCCTTCTTGCAATTCACCCAGCCCACTGATAGCCATTATGATTGTATTGACAAGCACCCTGGCTCACACACCTACTATCAATGAGCAGGTTGTCCTCGCACAACAAAGCGATCATGACATGAGGAGAGAACTCAAGCAAGTTCCTCGGAGAGTACTCAAATCACATTGGCCAACGGACCTGCATGTGGCACATAAACTATTCAGGAGGCTGACAACAAAACAGCAAAAGTGAACTGAACAGGGGCAGTAGGCAGCTTCAGTCTCTTGAAAAAAAGGAAGCCTGATTCTCAATGTGATACACTTTTGTGGTTTCACTTTAACGTTTGAGTGACTTAACATTTAAACTTTACATCTGCTGTAACCTGGGGCCAGTTTCACGAATTCTGAGAGGGTATTTTCAAGGCTTTTGTGCTCTTCAAAAAGTGAAGAGTCAGTCAGCAGCATGTGAATTCAAAATTCACATGAGCTATTTAGCTGACGTCAACCAACCCAATATGGTCTAAGGATGCTGCCCATGTTTAACACAAAGAAACAAACAAACTTACGCACCTTGGCTTCTAATGGATCACAGTTGTAGTACGTGGAATAAATCAAAAGCCCAGCTGAGCAGCAAAATGTCACAAACAAGAATATTCCAATTGTAAAATACACCAAGGATCTGAAAATTTATAAAATGAAATATCAATAGAGTATAAGAAACAATGATTTAAAATTTACAGCCAGTAAAATGACGAGCAAAATGAAAAATAATGAAATTTTATTTCTACAGCCTACAACAAACACTAGATGATGACTTTTTGGTCACTAACTTCTTGATACAATATCAAATAATTCTTTGCTAGGGACAAAAGGGAAGTTTTTAAAATAAGGATATTTTACTCATATTTTACATTCGGCATGAGTTGAACATCTCTAGAGCACACACCTAAGGAGGGGAATGAGGTGGAGTGATACCCAGATTACAAGCAAGTGAGCCACTTCTCTTTCGGCACACGCAATTGATACAAGTGATCTACTTTGACAAAACTTTGAACCTCGGATTGAAAAGGAAGAGTTGAATTAATGTGTACGTGGCTTGCTAGCAAATCACTGATTTGAGCCCAGGATAACTAAAATATATTTTGGAAAAAAATCATGTTTCAGATTCAGTAGTTGCAGAGTTAGTTGATGAGCTGAACACAACTTGGCAAGAATGAATGGAACAAAAGAGACCACTTCCTCACTGCCTATTGTCAACAAATAATGCATGCACAAATTTCCCTTCTAAGCTATGCTTAGTAATTTAATGTAACTATGTGATTACAAAGTTGTAGGCTTTGGCAGCAGATGCTAGGACGGCAGATAAACTGGTGATGCACAGTTTTACCCCTTTCCCCATATTGTTCCTGAACACAATGAACTCTAGGAATGTTTAGCATACCTACACATCCTTTGTGACCAATGAAAATATGTCATTAATATTTAGAGTTATTTCTAATATAATGAATGACAAATTATAAAAACAGAGTTTCCTATTTCCTCAATGAATTATTAAGCTATGTGATCCCAATATTTTTAAAATACATACAAGCATACATGAAAAGTAATATTTTGGTGACTTCACTACGGACATGTATCGATTAAAAATCTGTCGTCTTGAACACCCATGAGTAGGTCATTCTCTGAGCTCAACCATTGACATGGCAACAAACGTATCAGTCATTCTCGCCCACAGCCAATAAAACAGTTTGACCCATTTTTAAATTTTTCATATTTTGTGCATATATAGATGCTTATATGTAGATAACAAAACTGTTCACACAACACTTTTAGAGCAAACCATATCCGAAATACGGGCATTATCGTATTTGCCAGTAGAGTAAATATGTCACTTTTCGACGTTAGCGATTATTGCTATTCTTTGCATGTTTTAAAAGTTACAGCAACTATACTTATATTAATGCTTTTTAAAAACATTTCTCCATAGAAATATACAAGAGAAAATAAATTTAAAAATATATTCAGGCATAAACGAGGGCATTAACTTTCCACATCAAAATTTTGTTTTTTTTTCGCTTTTTGAAGGCCAATCATTCAAACTGGGGACCAGATATCAAAACAGATCCTTTTGGGATTAATACTCTACGGTACACATGTTTCACAAAAACAATATTTTGTTTTGATCCTGAGTCCCCTTTACCCCAAAGCAAATCCAAAATGGGTGGAAACTCAAAATTAGACATTTTCAAGGTCACATGTCACGAGAGGGGGACCTAGTAAAAATGTGATATTCTTAGGGAATTAACTTATCATAATAACCTGCAATGACTTGAAATTTGGAGTTGATACTCAAATCCCTTTAGGTGTGACAGTTTTCTGAAGTTTGACAGGAATTGTATTTTGCAGCAATGTTAAATTTACATTATAAAATGTCCATACATTTGTGTACTATTAATATTCCTACTTTTAATCTTATTTCAATCAATTTTTATTAGGTTTAGATAAATTTCTTATATTCCTATTACATTTTGGTTGTAATGTACTGCTTGAAACACTGAGGATGGGGTGGGAGAGCATAGATTAGACAATCGAATAACTGGTTGCATGCACAGATACTGTTCACCTCTGTGGCATGAGAGGGGAAGGGAGGGTGGATGGCTTATTGCTAGCCTGTCTCAGCATGCACTTTCTTGGAGGTGAAGCTCAGTTGTGGGGAGGAGGGGGGGGGGGGGAGATTACGCGTCAATTAGAAATAGTGATGGTAGGAAGGAACATAAACAGAAAAGACTAGTTCTATGCAATCTAAAGGAACTTTATGTTGAATTGAAACAAAAACATCCTGAAATCAAAGTATGTTTCTCTAAATTTGCCCAGTTATGCCCAAAGTGGTGTGTGCTTGCGGGACCATGTGGAACCCATACAGTTTGCATTTGTGCTACACATCAGAACGTAAAGCTAATGGTTATCGGGGCTAAAATTGCAAGTTCTTATAAGATTTATTAAGCTCAATGGTGTGTGACATGAACAATGAAGAATGCATGCCTGGCTCTTGCATGGAGTGTCCGGGTCCTCAAGCAGTACGAGATATGTTAACATTTTCTGATGAAGATGAACTGCTGGGAGGCAAAGTAAAATACGTACAGTGAGTTACAACTGACCACTGTGATTGATACAACTGAGGACCTCATTGAAAAGCTTATAGAAAAACTATGTATCTTAAAGCAACACCATTATACTGCAAATCACCGAGGAGCATTTTTGAGGGAGAAGAAAGAAAATTTGACAGATAATGAATGTATTATTTCCAGGGATTTCTCGGAAAACTTTACATTTATTGTGCAAGATGAGATATAAAGGTTCCACTGGGTAAATGTTCAGGCAACCTTGTACCCATTTGTAGTTTATTGTCGTGATGAAGGGGTGACAATAGCTGTTAGTATTTGTATCATAAGTGACAGCCTTCAGCGCAGCACAACAGGAGTTTATACATTCTAGAAGCATGCCATAAATAAACTTAAAATACTGGCTCTTCAAGTAACTAAAATTCACTACTTTTCAGACAGGGCTGCCAGCCAATATAAAAACAAAAACATTTTACAAACATCTGTCACCACAAATCCGATTTTGGACGAGATGCAGAGTGGCATCTCTTTGCCACTTCACATGGGAAGGGCCCATGCGATGGTATGGGAGGGACTGTCAAGAGGGTGACTACAAAAGCAAGCCTCCATCCAACTACTAACGATCATATATTGGCACCTGAAAAAAATGTTTCAATTCTGCACCAGTGAAATAAAGCGAATTTCTTTCATTTATATCCCTAGTGAAGAAATTGAAGAGAGTGGTATATCTCTTTTACAACAATATGAAAATGCTCTGCAAGGGCCTAACACTCGTGAAAATCACAACTTCATCCCAATAAACAAGCAAACAATGCAAGTTCAATGAGCATCATCATCTTGTTTGTTCTGTGAAATGTCTACCTCTAAACTATTACTTGTTAAACCGACAAAAAACATTTAAATAAACGATCATGTTGCTTGCGTGTATGATGGCAGTTGGTGGTTGGGCATTGTGTGTCAATATTGTGAAGAAAAGAATGATTTTAATATTCACTTCTTTCACCCTGCTGGTCCAGGCATTGCTTTCAAACTTTCAAAAAATGATGAAGCATGATTGCCGCATTGTACAATTCTATCAGTTCTATCGGCAAAAAAACTGACTACTTCTACTGGACGATCACACCACATACCATCATAGGCGTATCCAGGGGGGTTTTGGGGCTTATAATTCCCCCCATTGATAAAAAAAATATATAGTTTTAAAAATTCCCGCACATGTGAGTTACCCGGTTTACATGGGAGTTTCAGTAGTGACCCCCCCCTTCAGACGCTTCTAGATATGTTAATGCATACCATATGAGCTTAGCCATCAAATCAGCACCATGATGAATGTCCATTGGACACGTATCCACAAACCTGTGAGTTACTAGCTATAAGTCTCTTTAAAACACTGACGTAGTGGTATGAAAATATGGATCAAACTACATATGGCACCATTTACATCAAATTTCAAAAAGCTGTCACACTTAAACGGCTTTGAGAATCAACTCTTAATTTGAAGTCAGTGTAGTTTATGTTGACAAGTTAGTTCCCTAAGAATATCACATTTTTACTACGTCCCCCTTTTGAGACATGTGACCTTGAAAATGTCTAATTTTGAGTTTCCACCCATTTTGGATTTGCTTTGGGGTAAAGGGGACTCAGGATCAAAACAAAATATTGTTTTTGTGAAACATGTGTACCGTAGAGTATTAATCCCAAAAGGATCTGTTTTGATATCTGGTCCCCATTTTGAATGATTGACCTTCAAAAAGTGAAAAAAAAACAAAATTTTGATGTGGAAAGTTAATGCCCTCGTTTATGCCTGATTATATTTTTAAATTTATTTTCTTTTGTATACTTCTATAGAGAAATGTTTTTATAAGGCATTAATATAAGTATGGTTGCTGTAACTTTAAAAATGTGCAAAGAGTAGCAATAATAGCTAACGTCAAAAAGAAACATTTACTCTACTGGCAAATACGATAATGCCCGTATTTCGGATATGGTTTGCTCTAAAAGTATTATGTGAACAGATTTGTAATCTACATATAAGCACCTACATATGCACAAAATATAAAAAAATTAAAAATGGGTCAGCAAGCACTTTTATTAAAATTGGTTAATTTCTGGTGGAATTGCTCCATACCTCTTGAGGAATTTTTATGTTGAATTGAATTTCATCAAGTTAAGTGTCATATCTTTTACCGTAATGAATTCTAGGGCCAGCTGCATGGTCTTTTTGATGATTACGCTTTTCCACCCTGCTACTTTTGTATTCAATACCGTATTTACTCGTGTAAGCCGTGCCCTCATGTATCCCACGCACCCCTATTTTCCGGCAGGCTCGTGAGGAAAAAAATTATTTATACCAAAAAAAAATTTTTTTGCCCTTCAGTCTGCATCATTTTGTCACAACATGAATGCAAATTCTTTAATAGAAATGCTGTGCCTAAATGCACAGTGTGCACGTCTTTAAGTAAGAAGGCATAATCTCTGAGCATATGACTCTTGCCACTGGGTAACAAATTCTTTGTCATGTCTTTGCAATGTACCTTTAATGTGTAAGCAAAAGGAGCTATCTATTATGTAAAACTGTTGCTACAGATATGTGATACCAAAACAAACTCCGCTTACATTTTTGAAAAGACAAAGACGCCACCCCCCCTGCGGCAGCTTATAGGATACAGTAGATTTAAATACATATCAGTACTAAAATGTGTTGTCCTACGTACGCTCTATACACGATAAATCGATTGCTTTGTCAAAAGGTGTTTCTGATCTAGTGTTTCTGCAAGTATCATTGTACGCTCAGACTTTGTTATTCATGGATTTTTATTATAAATTACTTCGAAATTTCAGAATACTTTACAATGTACGATTTACTACTAGTCCATACTTACCAATTACGTCGATATGTTCACAGAATGCGAAACTTAGGCGAAAAAAACAACAGGAATTTGAGGAAAAATGGTGCGCTGCTTACATGAAAATCTGGAGGATTCCTGTAAACCATGCAACCCCCATTTTTTCACCTGCATTTTGGATGAAAAGTGTGTGGCTTACACGAGTAAATACGGTAATTAAATGAAGTCTGGTTTCAGATTTAATGACTTACATTTTCCAGCCATGAAGTCGACTCTCACAGTGAACTGTACTTAGAGTAACAGAAGTGGTAGAAAAACAAAAAAGGAATGGGAAGCACGAACAATGGTGACATCTACAAGTCCACTTACGGTAATGCTCAGAATGTTGCAAATGTATGCTTGATTGGGTGGAAAATGCAGTGGAAAACATCATGAGCACAAGCTTGTGCACACGCAATGTGCTGCATATGTTTCCAGTAGTCTCTTTCAGGAGCCGCTGCGTATGCAGATTGGTTATCCAAAGTTTTGCGTACATCACGGGCCGCATTATCAGGGTTAAATAATGAATAGGAAGTCTCGGCTATTTAGGCTGGACATGCCCCCTCCCCAACCATTCTTACCCTAATTTGGTATTGTTTCTCGTAGACGATTTCCCCGCTCACGTCACAAGGCAATGAGTCAGCCTGGGCCCCCTGGGTGTTTTGCGGGACTTCCCCTCGGCTGACGGATGAAAGAATTGACCTATTTCGTGCGGATATGAGTTTAAAACCATCATCATGGCTGAAGTTGGCGTGGACGATTCTCTATTTCGACCACCTCCCGTATCAATCTCGGGTAGTAGCAAGGTTTTTTCGATATTACCTGTGCCTTTTCCTGTCAAATGTATACACTCCACCTGGACCTCCCGAGAATGCGTGTTCTGCGACGGCAAATTCCTTTATGCACCCAATTATGATTGATCTCCAGTGCTCTGTCTGCCTCGGCATGATACACAGAGTGCCCTGTCATGCCACAGAGCGCCATCGGGCAAACGGGGCTCTCTCCAATCCATACTTTCGTTTATGAGCGGTGGAGGTAAAGTTGAATTGAAAGTAACGCTAGGATTTTTGTCTCCTGGGGATGTAAGTGACTCGGATGTTTAAGGATTCGGATTCAAAGGTAAACACATTGGATTTTCGCTTGATGCAAGGTGAAAATCATTATTCGAGGGAATCAAGGATTCGAATTTCCCATCCCTAGTTAATACTTAAAACTGAATTGAAAGAATACATAGGCCTGCAAATTATTCACCATGTATCAGCACGACAGCAGACGTCTATGACTTGACTAAGCATCAAGAATTATTTTTATTTTCAAGCACACAGAAGGGCATAAGACTTTCTTTATCCACTGTAGTTTGGGTTGAGGACTAGATGACGGAATCACACCTCCACAAAAAAGATGCAGGTATGAAAGTACAGTGCCTTCACCATTATTATAATCACCTCCTATTCAAGCAGGCTCTACACCCTTCCACTACGCACAGATGTATGCATAGATTTCATGTTCCTCTCTAGCTCTCACTTGCTCAGCAACTGTCTTGGTGACAGACCACAATGAACTGGACAATAAGAGAGTCCACTCTTCCCTTCAACAGTTCTGACGAGATCACTTCCATCAAACTTTCCTCGTCATTAGTCCATCACTCAATTCTTTGATTTGCATTCTTCCTCAGAGGCACTGTACGCCATTTGCTTCCTTTTTCTGCAGCTGCCATTGTTCACGAATGATGCTGGGGTGATGGGCCTCTTTTCTGCACGACTTCCTTACTTTTCGGCTGGCAGACTGGTTGCTAACAAAATTCAAGTCTAGCATACTGCACCCATAATACTGGGCAAACAGGATGATGACGTCGGGTGAGGCCTTCACTGTTTTCATCAGTTTACTGGGCACTTTGCGACACAGGGAGATCAACTAGAGAGTTCAGATGGAACCTGTCTAAAACACAGCAGCGTGCCCACAATAATTACTGGCAACACTGATTCAGGCCTGCATGAATTTCACTGAGCTTGATATATGTTGGTGACATTTGCAAGTAGCTGCTTTTCAATCATTCATACAAACATTTGATTAAATTTTCTTAGTATCAAATTATATCCAGCATGCTCAATTAAAACTTTGAGAAACAATGTCCATTTGTAATTCAAGTCACAATCTCTCACCTACGCCAGTTTAGATAGCTCTTTCTCCTCACAGTGGTTCCATCATACATACTGAGTGTCCACCAGCTTTGGGAACATCGTTTCCACTTCTTGACACCATTATTGACAGAGAGCTGGCGTGTCGGAGGGATGTGAGTTGAACTCCAAGTGATCTCCTCCATGTTCAATCAGACTATTGTGACTTGGCAGTGACTCAAACACACTTGGAAATCATGAATGACACCCATAAAGGAACTAGCAACCTTCTGATTACATGCATTTCACGTACTGTAGCCCCAAGCCAACCATTAACATAAGCTCGCTCATGAATGCACTAAGGTCATTGTGATGCATTTTTGATGCATGTGCCAATTTCATCTAGGCCATCAAATTCAAATTTACAGCTAACTACAGTCTATTCGTGCTTTGAAAGAAACACAAAAACAAATGTAAAACATAAGAAAATGAATCATGGACTAACACTCGTGCCTCCCTCAACGACGGCAGCGTGAGGTATCTTTGCACCATGGTCTGATTGACGGCATTGTATGACGTCCAGTAGACATATCCTCCAATCACCAGCGTCCACACTGTATGCCGCTTCAGAGGGTTGGGATCAAAACTGGAAAAGGAGGCAACACATTCGTTTGAGTGGCATTTCCTGCTGCTCGCAAGAGTAGTGCTCACACTGAGCATTCTGCAGCTACAAGCAGATTAGAGTCACTTTTCATAATATTTAAGCAATGAGTCTGAGAACTCAATGTGGGATCTATAGTATGTAGGGAACTGTATAGCTGTAGGGAACTATTTCCCCAGCAGTGTATTCTAACTTTCCCATACCAATTCATTTATAGCTGTATTCTGGATGTTAAAGCCAGCCTTAACAATTGCAGTAAAGAATATGAAAATCACAACTATTCGCCAAGGGAAAGGGATGCTATCACTGACTAGCAATTACGTGCACAAATCAAATTATATAATAATATGCCATGTTTTAAGCTTCACGATGGTTCTAGATTTGCCTGCACGGTGAGGAGGCCCCTCGGGAACTTCTAGAGTGCCCAGCGTGCTTACCTGATGTCAAATGCGGATCATGACTTATTTTGAACACTGGTTCATGGTATTTCATATTGAACATGCTGTAATTAATGCTAAGCTCTTAAGCAGGGTTTCATTGTGTTCCTGTAAATTGACCATGGCATCAAGAGCACAATGGAATTAGTGACTGAAATAAACATTAGAGTGATCACGGATGAATGGCGTCGAGGGCACTCACTTGAAAATGTCGACGCGCTCACCCTCCACGGCTCTGTTCCACACGACACCAAAGCCGCCAACTTGGATGAGTCCCACGGTGAGCACCACAAACAGGGAGGAGAACATGAGAATGATCTGCAGCGTGTCAGCCCAAACAACAGCCTTGAGGCCTCCCTGCACAGCGAGAGAGAAGCCATCAACCAAAACGGCACTCCTCCTTGGCATAACATCAATTTCATGGACGGCATTCAACTGGATGCTTGACAATTTATTGTAATAACTAATTAATGGATGTATATGATGTAGATGATTACCCGGATTATCTCCTAGACCCCCACCCCCTCATCCCACCTAACTCTTTTTCTGCCCCCTCACTCTCCTGTGACTCTCTTCCACTTCCCCCTCCCTACCCCCCTCTCCTTACCTCCCCTCCATCCCCCACCCCATTCAATGCATGTACATAATAAGGAGAGTGTGAAACATTGTAAGTGCACCTGAAGATGCTGCTCTGCGGCAAAACCGGTCGTGTGAATAAACGTTAAATAAATCTTATACCATGTGGAATTGCAGTGTTAATTCTTCTTTACGTGATAATGGACGTATGTATTCCACTTTTCACACCACACTTACAGGGAATTTTGATTAATGAACACAGAAGGATATAAACGCATAATACTTCATTAACCACAACGTTATTAACTTTAGTGCATAATTATCCATAAGTATTCTTTTGACTTTCAACTAAATGGAAAATGAACAGATGGTCCCTAAATGCAAATGAGAGACTTTTCAAGTTCTAGAAACCTAGTGTCAGAAAACTTGAATGGTGTATTTTTCACTCTTATTTGAGTAAGTAAAACCCTACGGATTTCGATACTATCATGTCATTGTCAAGGGAACTCTGACATTCCCACAGTGGCAAGCCATTATATAAATATACTCTCAATGAAGGAGAAACTGCAGGGGTGGTTGGGGAAGCTCAGAGAGTATGATTAAGAGGGATAGGCAATGTGTTGAAGGTCAGGATGACGGGGGAATGCTTTTTAAAGGGCGGATGGGAACAAGATACAATGGGTACACATTGAACGGTACAATGTTGTTTAACAAGATTACATCTGCATCTAACGCTTTGGGACCAAAATTGTTAAACGAAATTGTACTGTTTAATCTGTACCCATTGTGCGTAGCATGTACCTGTCCTGCCTTTAAAAAGCATTTCCCCATCATCCTGGCCTTAAACGCATTGCTTATTCCCCTTACTCATACCCTCTAAGCTTCCCCAACCACTCCTGTTTCTCAGTAGTTTCTCTTTCATTGGGAGTGAATATGTGTACATAATCCCTAATATACCCTAAAAATAATAAATTGGAGGGGTGGGCGGGGGCCTTCTGGGCCTTCCCGCTGACACTTAGACCTCTTTAGATACATTCTGCCAACCCACATTTAACCTGCCCGCCACTCGCAGACAAGAGCACCACGGTAGGGGTATGGAGGAGGGTCACCCATCCAACCTCTGTCTGAGCCCAACGTTGCTTAACTTCGGTGATCTCACGGGAACCGGTGTGTCAATGTGGCTAGGCCCTTGCCCAATATACCCTATATTTTATTTATAATAGGGTTGGGGCAGGGATTCGAAGATTCGGTCGAATCCTATTCAATCCATGGATTCAAGATTCGATCGAATCCAAGGTTAAAGGATTCGACCGAATTCAAAGATTCGATCAAATTCAAATATTCAATCGAATCAATGGATTAAAGATTTGAATATCAGTCATGCAGATTCTATGTACCGGTGGCGGATAACTACAGTAAGTCCTTGACTTACAAGGATCTGAGTTACACGGATCCAGAGTTACGCGGATGTTCAGTTAGGCCGGTGTTAAAGGTCTGCACTTCTCCACGTTTCTGTTGCCGCGACAGATTCAACCACGTGACAACCCAAGGCTCATTGCCAAGCACGCAAGAGTTGATGCCCAACTATAAGTGTTCAGAATGCCATCTCTATTTTAAGGCATTACATACATAGTTCGATAGGTGATATTTGATCTTCGTGATGGTGAGAAAGCCTGATGTGATCAGGCATCAAAGTCTTTTTTCGGCGTAGTTTGACCGCGTTTACGTTGTTTGGCATAATTCGATGCAGTCTGGTCAAGAAGATATAAGTCCTACTGGCAATATAACGAAAGGATTCTGATGATCAAGTTAGTAGGAGAACATACGGACACAGTGATAGTACAGGTGTACATGCCGACATCGAGCCACTCTGAAGAGGAAATAGAAGAAATGTACGAGCAGCTGGAAGAGGAACCTAGACACAGTAAAAGGAAAGGAGAACCTAATAGTTATGGGAGATCAGAATGCAGTGGTCGGAGAGGGCCAAGAAGGAAGCAGCGTGGGTTTGGGAAAAAGAAATGCCACGAAGAAAGTCTGGTAGAGTTCTGTAACAAAAAGATCATGGTAATAGCAAACACCCTCTTTGAGCAACATCGGCGAATACATGGAAGATGCCGGGGGACAGAGGAAGATGCCGGGGGACAGAGGAAGATACCAGATAGACTACAACCTTGTCAGAATGAGATATAAGAACCAAGTTAAGCAGTGCAAGAGCTACCCCAGAGCAGATGTAAATAGTGATCATAACCTGGTGATCATGGACAGCTGCCTGCGATACAAGAAGGTGAAGAGAATTGCGAAGGGACCAAGATGGAACACAAAGGCACCGGAGGAAAAAGAAGTAAGAGAAAGGTACACCTCAGCCATCGAAGCAAAACTAGAAGTGAAATAGACAAGCCTACGGGAAGATGGAATGAAATAAAGAAGATGATTACAGAAGTAGCAGATGAGCAACTTGTGAGCAAAGAGGTAGAAACAAAATGCCATGGATAACAACCCAAATAAGAGACCACACAATTGAAAGAAGAAAATACAAGAATCCAAGAAATGAAACTGAGGAGGCCCAATATAAGAAGTTGAGAAACCAAGTAAATAGAGAGTGCACGAAATCTAAACAGGAATGGATAGAAAATGGCTGCGAAGAAATAAATAACAACATAATGAAAGGAAATGCCGAAATGGCTTCTCAACTGGTGAAGAGACAATTCAGAGAAAGGAAAACAAGATCCCACAACATAAGAGACTCAAGTGGAAAGATACTCATAGAACAGGAGGAAATAGGGTAGAGATGGAAGCAATACATTGAAGACCTCTACCAAGCACCCACACCACTGGAAGCTGACTTACTGGAAGCAGAAATCATGGAGGATGAAGATGAATGGGGCCCTGAGATCCTTAGAAGCAAATTAGACAGACCAGTGAAAGACCTAAGGAACAATAAGGTACCATGAGGGGGCAAAATAAATGGAGAAATCATCAAGGATCTCGGGGTCAAAGCAAAAGATACCCTCTTTGGAATAATCAAAGATAGCTATGACTGTGGAAGACTACCAGAGGACTTCCAGAAGAGTGAAATGATTGCAATCCAGAAGATGCCAAGGACAGAGAAATGCGAGGAGCACAGAACATTGAGCCTGGTGTCACACACATCAAAAATAATTACTAGGATAATTAGCATAAGAATGGAAAGATAATAGAATCTTTTGGAAATTCAATTCAGATTCAGGAAAAACCAAGGATCTAGGGAGGAAATATTTAGCTTTCAGATACAGGCCAAGAAAATGATACACGTAAACAAGCCGTTGTATGTGGTATTCGTGGACTTCGAAAAGGCCTTTGACAACGTTGAATGAACAAGATGTTCAAGATACTGGAAGCAATTGGAATATATTATAAGGATAGAAGAATAATCCATAGCCTCTACAAGAACCAGGTCACCACAACGCGAATGAAAGACAGAAGGAAGATAGAAGCCAAAATAAATGAAGGAGTCAGACAAGGATGCAACCTCTCCCAAGCGTTATTCAATTATTCAAGGCATTTATGAAGAAGAGACAACTACTGTGCTCGAGGAACCTTCGGCTGCAAACAAGGAATCACTTCATCAAAACATTCGTATGGAGTGTGGCACTCATGGATCAGAGGCATGGAACATCGGGAAAGCAGACCAACGAAGAATTGAAGCCTTTGAAACATGGTGCTGGAGGAGATGGACAGATAAAGTGAGGAACGAAGAGGTGTACAGAAGAGCAGATGAAGTGCAATATGGAAAACCCTACCGTGTGCCCTAGGCACAATGAATTAGTTAGTAATAATATAGAAGGGAAGATTGAAGGGAAGGTCCCGCGAGGAAGACCAAGGGACAAGTATATAGGGCAAATGAAGAACGATGTGAATGAGAAAACATGTAAGGGCGTGAGGGAATTAACCCTTTTGCAACGGAGCCACATGTCAGAAAATGCTACTTGCCTCACAAACGCCATAAAATATTCTTTGAGTTGCCAGTACGGAGCTTTCACTACGCTAGGATCCTCACTGTTTCCCAAACTGAGGTTGAGGCTCAGAGGGGTGTCGAACCTTTTTCTCGACCACCGGGCCGAGATAATCTTCACCCTTTTCCGCTTGTGGTGTCCATTACGGCATGCCGCCATGGTCAACTACTTGTTTAAGCAATGGTTTTGCTAAAAGTATTGTTGCTGCAGCCTCGATATTAATTTTAATGGAAACAAATTATTTTAGTTTTACAGTGCCTTTACAACTTTTAAACGAAATTCTACCATTAATATTAAGCTCTCTAGCAAAAAACTCATATCAATGGTAAAACAAATAATTTTGTAGTTTTATTTCGCACTCACAATTGATTTTGACCATTTTTCAACTATAAAAGTTATTAAAAATTTAAAATGTCCTTATTCAGGCTATTGACATTATCAGAGCGTGAATCAAAGAAACAGTACTCAGAAATTTTCACTGTGTTAATTCATGAGATATATGGTCTACGGCATTCTTATTTTTGGAAATTATTGCACATATCACATTCATATTGTACAAATATGTTGATTCTGTAAAAATTTCCCATCCTTCTTGAAACTCACGAAAAATATGGCCTACAACTCATAGAAAAATAACATTCAGTAGTTGAACCTTAAAACATAATAACTTCCTAACTAAATAAAACAATGAAAAAATCACTCACTAACAGACTACATAACTAAAAAATATTAGTTCGGAGATTCCTTTACACACGAACTACGTTAAAAATGATGGTAGAGCTCCGTTTAAAATTTGTAGTTGTAGAGCTAAACATAAGGAATGTACTTATAATGCTCTATTTGCCAATTACACAAAAACTTCTAAGTATGTTATTCCACTGCACCAATAAGCGACTGACCACGGACCCCTGCTGTGGCGCTCACTGCAACGAAGGGTCGAGATAATCCTCTCTCGAGGACTGAGAAAGGGTACCTACGGCATCCCAAGAAAAAGGCCTTTATAACACACACCTTTTAGGCCTAGGCCTGCTAAGGCTAGCTTGGCGGCAACGCCGTTTTAACACATTGTTCGTTTGTTTGCGTAGAAAAATTTATGCCGTGCTAAAACATTGTTCGTAGCACAAGGGTTAACACTGAATAGGGCAGAATGGAGGGCTACAGTGAACCAATCCTAGGATTGAAATACTGATGATGATGTAGTTAGTTTGAGAGGAAGTGTTGAAAAAAAAAAACTACTGGTGTTGGTAAGCACCTACTGATTCCTTATCACTTGATATCGATTGTCATTCCTAATGATTGATTGAAGGGTTACAAGGAGTAATGGCGGTTATGTCTCAGGTGAAACATTTGTAGTAATTACAAGCCTAAGTACCAGCTTAAGCTGCTAGTGGTCCATTGCAATAAAAGAAGCATTTGGTTGCATGTTAATTTTACCAGTGACCGCCAAGCCATCTCGACAAAACTACTATGTACATGTAAAACACATACAACAAGTAAATGGTAGCCAACAAAAGCAGTTGAACATGGCTGCTGGATGCCTCAGCAATTACATAGCTTGCTCCAGGCAAGGGCCTAGCCATGTTGATACGCCCGTTCCCGTCAGATCACCGAAGTTAAGCAACGTTGGGCCCGGACAAAGGTTGGATGGGTGTTCCCCTTCATTCCTCACCCGTGATGTTCTTGTCCCCTGTCTGCGTATGGCGGGCAGGTTAAATGTGGGTTGGCACAATGGATCTAAAGAGGTCTAAGTGCCAGGGGGGCTCCAGAAGGCCTCCGCCCACCCCCTCCAATTTACATTTTTTTAGCTTGCTCCAAAAATACTGATCCCAGACAGAGAAATTGACAATATTGCCCACCCAACCCTTGCATTCCTAAATTGTATCTTCCCCCAAAAATACACAAACCAGGAATAACTGGATGCCCCATCATCACCGACAGGACATCCATTCCTGTCCACTGCATCCATTCCTGGAGTAATGAAGCTATTCTGGCCAGAAAAAGCCTTCTTCCTGTCACCTTCTGCTACTGAAATGGGTCCATCCATACTTTGTGGGTGGCGGCCACCAACCTCTTTCACGGCATTGTTGGGTATATGGGTATTGTTGATTTGCCAACAATTTGCCACTACTGGTGTACAAGAAGGGTTTTTGGTGTCAGCATCCCTTCAAGTGTTATGTCGTGCAATTGATTTGGAATCTTACTGAGGATGTGGCACTTTAGCAGTAATGAAGAGTGCCCAGAAGGAAATAGATGCTACAAAGTAGAGCCCCTAATGAAATCCCTCATTAGAATGTGGCAAAAATTATTCACTCCTGGGGAAACATTTTGTGTGGACGAGACTTCAGTGCCTTCCAGGGAGGATGACTTCAAATTGAACAATATTAAGTAGTCCACAAAAAACCCATTAAAATTTTCAAGTTATGCTCTCTTATAAAGGATACACATGGAATATGAAAATGCATTGTGGTAGAGAGCAAGATGCAAGTGTTTCCGTACCAACTAAAACAGTCATTAAATTATCAGAAATTCAAGGTGAACCGTAATGACTGAAAATTACTATACTAGCATAGAATTAGCAAATGCTCCACTCGACGAAAAGTCTCACCTCTTTGGGACACTCCAAAATAACAGGCGAGGAAACCCGAAAGATGAGATGCAAAAAAAGTTGAAAGCTGGGGAGATTGTCGTGAAAGAAAATAGCAGAGGAATATGTATCATGAAATGGAGAGATCGGCGAGATGAATTAATTCTATCCACCAAGCATAAGGACGAAATGGCAACTGTGAACAAGCCCTTAGCTATATTGGCGTACAATAAAGGGAAAATTTATATCGAGTTGTCCGAACAGCTTTCAAGCTATGGATCGGCTTTGAGGAAACATTACAGTGGTACCGCAAAATAGCAACTGAACTAATACTGGGAACAAGCATAGTAAATATGCACTTTTTGTTTAAAAAAATCAATGATGGCTCAAAGCCAATAACTGTATTTAGGGAAGTTTTAATTGACCAGTTATTGTTTGCCGGCGAGAAAGAGGCCGAGGACGAAGAGTCTGGGACGTCATTGAACAAAGGAAGCACTCTCCACTCCCTGAAAAAGAAGCAAGGACCATGCCACAAAGTATGAACATATTGTAAGGGTTGTTGTAATACGAAAAATAATGATATCCAAAATGAAAACAACGTGTCAAAAATCACTATATATTGTGAAGACTGCAAAGTGAAATCCACACTTTTGCATTGATTCTTTTGCTGAATACCTACCATAAAAAATAATTTTCATCTTGTAAGACTTACCTACTGCAATGGAATGTTTTTGCAGTGTTAGTGTTTTAAAGAGAGAATTTTGCTAAAGAGGATAAAACATTTTGTGAAGGTAATGATATTTAATTTTTTTCAATTTCTATCACGCTAACAAAAAATCTCAAAATTTATATAATTTATTTATTAATCCCTGAACCTCTGCTGTCCGTGAAGCTCCTTGGGGCCATAGCGGTCCAACTGTACTGTGTTACATGCCGTAGTAGCGGTCCTCCGGCCTTGGCAGTGATTACCTTGGAAAAATGCTGGGCTGCCGAGGCCACACTGGAATACTTCACGTCGGTCCATATGGACCGCCATGGCCAATGACCAGAGTGTCACCATTAAATGGCTTTGACATTGCATAGATATACTTCCAGCCCCATGGATGGTTGGCAGAGTTTCGGAAACAGGTGACAGTAAGTAAAAGAGCCCACATGGCAGGAGGAGAATGGCTCCCTTATAATCGGATCATCTTCAGAACTTTATTCCTGGCCATAGTTACTGCTCACATTCAGTCTAGCTCATGTTGATTAAAATACTAAGCACCATGCTTTTCTTCAGCAAGTGAACCTGAGGATGCATGCAATGTGCTGAACTTAATGTCTCCAAGTGCATACGTCAGCACAGGTGTTTCCTCAATGCTGTGGTGGTGCCATAACACCAGCAGAGCTGCATTATGCCGAGCTAAATACCCTAAATTGGTTCATGGTCATTGTATTATTTTGTTACTATAAAGTAACTTCCACACCCAAGTCACTGGCTAGCATCAGGTTTCATTGCCGTCATAATTTCCGGAGACTCAAGAGGGGTTGCACGTACAAGTAGCCACATCTGCCACTATCGGATAGGTGGCTACCCTGCATTAGGGTCATGTGCACAAAGCAGAAGGAGGGACCCGAGGGGGACAGAATTGCACTTGCAAGTGCATCCGCTCGCGCCCTGCACACTGGGATGCACTTGAGATTTTCGACCAGTGAGCTCTTGACACCACCAAGCATGCCCACGATGAGGACTACCAGTTTCACAGAGTAGCCCACGCACATTTGCCAGAGTTCGTGCAGCAGAAAGCGCAACAGACGTGCCAAAACTCGATTACGAACATGGCATGTGAGAGATTATCAAGGAGAAGGCTTTGTTGCCTCCAACTGCATGTTGGTGGGGAAGGAATAATTCCACCAGATCTTACACTTATCATTTACCATGATGGACTCGATGTCTCCAAGGGCGTAAGACAGCACTGGATTTGCATCTATGCCGTTATGGTGTCTGAGATGGTAATACAACACCCGCAGAGCCGAGTTATGCCGGTTTATATCTGCGTTTTTTGCATAAAAGCTGCAGCCAGAGAGTAGATGACCTGAAGTCTCCGGCTGCCTTCGGCACGCTCTGCATCTTGTATCCGTCACGTTTGCCCCAAAAATGAGGCGACGGTACGAGAGGGTGTTGATGACACCATCTTGGCATGTGAGCATGAATTCTTTCGTTTCAGACTTCAGGGCAGCAGAATGCAGGAAGGAAAATGTGAGCTCCTTCGATAGACTATGTGTTATCCAAGTTTTGATAGAAACTTCCATGCATGGGCTTCTCAGTATGCTTGCGGAGCAGGGTCTTTCGCTCCACTTTTTTTATTTCGAGCTTTAGCATGTCTGCCATCAGTGACAAGATTGAATTGTTGAATGCTTCCCGGCTGGAAGTAAGGTCCAAGCTCATTATTGTAAGCTCGTCACCGTTCACCGAAAGATTGGCAGGAGCCCCGGCAGTAGGAGGAGGTTCATCTGACTTTGTAGGAGGTAGAGCCTTGGCCAGCGGTGTACTACTCTAACCTTGCGGTTGGGGTGTCATTTTCTTGTGCAGTTGATTGGCGTAGTCGCGCGGATTCTGCTGCAACAGATGGTTATATTCGGGATTCATCTCACACCACAAAGAGTGCATCCTCGCCATGTATACCCAGCGACTTGGCTCACTGGCAGCACGGCAAGCTAGAAGGTCTCCCCTCAGAGTTTCCATCCACTCCATGCGAGCTCCCTTTTTAGATGGCATAGATTTGCCACACCCAACTCTAGGTTGCACAGAGTGATTGGCATAGTGGCACAGATTCTGCTGCGACTGGTGGCTATGTTCAGGATGCATGTCACACCACTAAGAGTGCATCCTCGCCATGTATCCTCTGTGACTTGGCTCACTGGCAGCTTGGCCAACTATAAGGTCCCCCCTCAGGGTCTCCATCCACTCCATGCCAGCTCCCTTTTGTGATGTCGTTTCTTTGCCATGCCCAACTTTGCTAGGGCCCTCATCCTAGGTAAACACCTCCCTCACTGCCAGACGATCAGGTCCCCTCGTAGCCCTGTAATGTGCTTGGAGCAGGAGGAGGTAGCCTAGAAGGAGAGGACTGCTGCAAGGGCGTTCGCTTGCATCCTACATGCTGGGATGTCCACTATTAGTGACTCCATCATGCACATCCATGATGACAACCTTCAGCTGGACACAGTAGCCCACTTACAACTGCAGGAATTTGCACAGCAGACCTTGATCTTTTGGCCATATTACTATTCCCTCTGCTCCCATGTTCACTTTGGCTGGTGCTGAAAACTCCATCATGAACATGGCACACGAGAGATTATCGAGGAGAATGATATCAGGGTTAGTCTCGATCAACTGCCTGGTGGCGAGGAAGGAATAATTCCACCAGATCTTACAATTATCATACTCCACAAATGCAGTGCTGGTGAAAATGTATTTTTGGCATAAAAGCTGCAGAAAGTAGCTGACCTTATGCCTCAGGACCACCATGCAAGACATAATTAAACACACACATTACGTTCATTGGCTCATTTCATGGGCTAAACCATAACTTACCACACTAGTGTAGAAAATACAAACTGCACACACTATGGCTCCTATTAAATGGATGTTGAATCCAGTAACTGCAATTAACGAAGAAAGAACCATCAATTTATCCCCTTTTCCTGTAACATGGTCTACACTATGCTACTCTTAGAGCAAAATATATGGAAGGTTAGGATCAATGAATTGCTTACCTTGGCTGAATGTCAGCGATGGCACATACAGAATGACAGGCAAAAACAATATCTGAAAATACATGACATCATATCATAAGTAAGATCAATTTCAATTACAGGATACTCAAATCTAGCATAGATGCAGTTATTCAATGATAAAAGAGAAAAATGGGCAGCATATCAATCATCTAAACGTACCCTCAAAGAGGCAGGCAAAATTCAATTCTCATGAAGCTAGATATCTAATCAACATTCTGTGACTCATCTCATTTAGGCAGTATGCTGGAGAGAAGGAGGAGAGCAGCAATGAAGTCAGGAGGAGTACTCCATCGACAAAAGAGACTTTCACTCATGGGCATGAAAAGGGCATTGAGGAAGAAAGTGAAGAAAAGACTGGCTATGTGCCTGAACATGGAGCATGGCAAAACGTGGCGTGGGAACATGGGCTTTAAGGAGAGAAGATAAAACCAGACCAGGAGGGCTCATGAGTTGTGGACGTGAGGAATGATGGGAGGAAGGAAGGTGGGTTGGAAGGAGGAGGAGCAATTAAGACACTTGAGTGGGAAGGGGAGGAAAGGAAGTTGATTGAGGAAATTAGGGTAAGGTGGAAAGTGAGGAAGGAGAAGGGTGAGGGTGATTCTGGTGAAAGCAATGAATAGGTGAAGGGTGATTCCAAAGATGTGGGGCAGAGGGGGGAGGAGAGAGGAACGGGTAGCTTGGATGGGAGGGGCTTTTCCAGGTCAAGAACTTTCACTTAAGCACTCAAATAAATAACTGCTAATGCAATATTAGCGTAAAACCATGCCAGAAAAAGTAAACAATAGTAACACATGTGAAAAGATTAAAAATGCAGAGTAAAATTAAATTTAACAGGGTGGCTGGCAATCCCCAGGTTTTAGTCTAAGAAAACAATATTTGAATGATTCAATCAAATGATGGTTAGCTGGGATGTAATCCAGCCTCAAAAATAAAAACAGCCTAACAAGCAAAAACTGTTGCACATGAACATTGTTACCTGAAAACATAAATGACATAAAAATCGACAGTCTGACATTATTTCTCAAGACATTTGTTCAATGTGAATTATAACTTTCATTGGAATAGATACCATATGCATTTCATACTGCAAACTTTAAATGAAACAAAAAAATTCTTTCAAAAATTTATTGATAGTGCAGATTCAAATACAAAAATATCATTGGCCAAACAGGCAGGTATCTCCTGTCTGAAAACAAAGATTTCAGTAAATCACTGAAATGAAAATGAAAGGCCCTGTAAACAGACGATTGAACAGCGCAACATATGTAAAAGTTAATTTCTGAGAGCTAAATAGAACTATAATTAGTTGACAAATGTGGCTCCCACATAATTTCCTAGATTTCCTAAAGCAATATTCCACACAAAATAGGAGCCCTGACGTGCAATGTGGCAGCAATACATGCACTGATATCACTATTTAAAAGGTCAACACTGCATCAATGGCACAAATAGACAAAAGTATTAAAAATGGAAGCTAAAGGTACATTTCAGCAGGACACGAGCAATACATCACTGACCCAACTGGTTTCATGGTCATAACAAGTTCAATGGCATAAGTGCACAAATTAACGGGAATACGAGACTGGAGACGCATTGTGGCAGGAACAGAAGCAACTATAGCACTGTCTGAAATGGTCTTCATGTCATAACAAGAGTAATGGTTCGAATGTACAAAAAAATGTAAATGGAGACGGATGGAGATGCATTGCAGCAGGGTCCAAAGATGGTTATTCTTAGCCTCCTTTCCACATCGCAGCTTAATCTTAGGTCTCTCAGCATGCAGCCATCTCTAATTACACAGCTCATCTCCACAGTATTTTTAATTTTAGTAGAGAGTATCAGATATGGTACAACACCTTCCCTCTCTTCCAGAGTCTAGTGAAGACTTGGGTGTATCCTTGAAAAAGTCAACACAGTCATGCTCAAGGTTCTCCCTCCCAGACATGTCTGACGTGAACTGTGTTCTAACAATCAACTTCAATGCTCTTTGTGCTTCAATATCCGATGGATTTGCACTTGCATGGTGCATTATGGTGGAGAATAAGTTTTCTAGAGCATCCTGGTTGAATCTAGGAGCGAGGATAGTTTGGTGTCCTCCTTTAAACAGGCAGTGATCGACACTTTTCATACTTAGGACACTTTGCAATTACCCCGTCTTGATTGGTTCCAGGGCCTTGTGCTAATTTCCACCTCCCCCATGACTGCCTTAAATGTCATCAGCTCACTAATGTGCTTCAGTGCTTATCCCACTTGGGGGATGATGCTTCATTTCTTCCTGGATGTAGCCCATCCTGAAGCCAGAAATATTGGCCCATGACCTTATCTTATGAAGCTTATGGAGCCATGACCTTATGAAGCTATCAAGGAATATTGAGGGGAGGAATGAGTTGCATGCTCCACCGTGAAAGCAAAGCATCTCCACACATTGCACAGATTAGAGAAGGGCTTAGAAAAAGGACTGCAAATTAATTAAATGAGTTTTTGAATCCATGGCAGTTTGATGGAAGGAAAGTTGGTCTAGGCACATTGAACCATCCAACTGTTCCAGCTTTGGAAACTCTATTCCAGTTGGACCAACTACCTGCAAATGCAGCAACAACTGCATAGTCTCTAGAGGAGGAGGACCGAGAAAAGGGCTTCCAGGAATCAAACCACGGACCTTTGGTTTGCCGGGACAAGGCACAGATCACCACACTACTTCCAGCCCCAAGAAGAAATTTTAAGGAGGATCTACAGAGCAAGTAATTTTTACTTTTGATAAAATAAAAGAATGTTTTTGCATTGCTGCATTTACTGGCAAGTAACTCTTCCACAAACTCACCTCATCCAAGACAAACATAGCGCAGGCTGCAGCCCTCACATGCCGATTGAAGCGCAGTTCAAGGTACTGCAATTAAAGTAGGAAGGTAAGCTCTTATTACTGGCTGCTACTTGACCTAAGTACACATTACCAGCCACACCACTCAGCTCAACCCAAGATTATTGAAGGCCCAACTCAGATCCACTCAGGACATACCATAAATATGCTAGCTGTCAGACACACCACATTTAAGTAGTCAATGATATTTCCAGCAAGTTTTATTGAAACTGGGGTACCAGAAAGAAGATGATGGTGTTAGCATAGCCAAGTTTTCAAGGGAAATACATACTCTATGAAAAAATTTGATGAGTGATGGCTTTTTTTTTCCTTTGACTGCCTCCATGTGATACAAGCAGAAAGAAAACCTGCCCTTCACATCTAAATTTTCTTTCATACTGAGCTATACTTTAACAAAAAGGTGAACGATACTCCATAAAAATGATCCTTGTTACTCTTAGCACTCTTCTGGTTGGCTTTGCCCAAAGAAATTAATTTAAGAGAACACAAAGGACAGCAAATGATGCTTTTCAGCCACGCCATTCCCACGACCAAAGTTACGATGTAACCCACTTATTTGTGGTTTTTCCTGGATGCATTGGCACAGCGCTTCACGGAAAATGAGTTCACCACTGAGGGAATTCCACAAATGAAGAAAAGGAAAATGAACTACAAAACCTCAACACAAGCAATACTGCACATCTTAACCATTTCTGTGGAAGGAAATGCCCCACTGAATTCCTAGCACAAGTTATATGTATCAACCATTATTATTCAAGGATCACATGTAAAAAAAATTATATTTACATTGATATGAGATTTGTCATTACAACAAAATATGCATGTTAAATCAAAAATATTATGTCAAATTTTAAAAGTATACATATACACATATTGATTTTTATTTTAGATAGGCCTACAGGAGAGAACAAAGAAAATAAATTAACCTTTAAGGAATTCAATCACACATTAAACCCACAATTGAGCTATAATAATAGGATTTGTCAAAATAATTCATCAAAATATAAATAATAAAAATACTACTAAAGACATTGGTTAAAATAGATGCATCCATCAAAAATATGCTTTTAATTCCACACTTTTAAATCGCTACTTAAAAATTCCTTTACAGTATACTAGCATATGCATAGCAGTAAATGCCCCTAAGAAGTAGGAGTAATTTTTGATGAAAAATTTAACTTTATACCTCATATTGAAAACTTAGTGACATCTGTATATCAAACATTGGGTTTCATAATAATAAGTACAGGGCTATCCTTCATTAATTAAATTTTTATGTCCCACATTTTAAACAAGCAAGCCTCCTTTATTCCATTTACTAAATCCAAATATTGTTGTAGCTCACCACTTATACAAATGTGGAAGGAATACAATACTGTATGTGAATATTTAGATCTATCATGGGATAAAAATGCAATTACCTTCAAGATAAATTTCATCATGAACAAACATACATCATGATACTTTGCATTGTTTATATACCTTTTATACTTAGTGTCTTTTTTACTTTAATATTTTGTTTGCAAGAATTATTGTAATTGCAAATAAATGTAGGTATTGTAAAATTGTTTTCCCTTGGTGTATTGGGAGAACATTAAATAAATAAATAAATACCTTCGATACGCATACCATGGAATTTACCATGGATTTCTGAATAGGTACAGTAAACTCTCAATAATACGAAGCACGAAAATACGAAGTTTCGATTATATGGAGCAAAACTGCCAATCCCGATGAAAAGCCTACAGTAAATACATGGCAACATTCGAAAATATGAAGTTTCAAAATTATGAATTTTTCAAAATTACAAACTTCGGGCCCGGTCCCCAGGAACAAAGGGAATTCATTTTTACAAATCTCGGCGAAAAACTGCTTCAGGATAATTATTTATCCTGGTGTAGACACCTAACAAACCTGTGTTGATGATTGTGGTGCATCAAAAATGAAATGCAAGACTAGCGTTGCATTCATCTCCCACATATGCCACTCTCATCATTTTTCACATCATCTTCCCCATCATTCTCAATAGAAAGGAAACAATATTACCTCCCAAGATCATTCATTGAGTTCAGATACTGAAGACACCACAAATAATAACCGGTGAATGATTTTTTTTCTGGAAACAGTATTACTGTCCATTGCAAAATCCTGTCACCTGAGTTTGAAGACTAATATCTCAAAGACGGCTCAAAGGATTATTAAATGAAGAACATCAACTTAATTCTTGTTTATTTTGCGTTTAGTGATGGTATACAACATTTTTCGCTGTTTATATTAATTTCATTGAGTGCTTAGAAATGGAATTTTAGTGTATTTTTACGGGTAATAACAATAATCTCCGTAATAACAACACGGATTGAGATATCTAAACTTACTTCACATGTATTGCAGCCAAGATCTTTCTTAATAATCACACAAAGTTTCATATTATTTAATACATTAGTATTTCAGTTTTTTATGGAGAAGTCAAACTGCGTTATTTTCCGTTCCGCGTATCCCTGAAAATCATTGTTTGGATATTTTTCTTGCTCTCGAGCTCATCACCTCTAATCCACAAACAAAACCTTAAAGGAATCCATTGGATAGTCAGTATCAGTTAATATTTATTTTGGAAAAAGAGTCTGATGTGCTGCCAGGACCATGCCCGGAAGACAGGGAGAGGCACACAGTGTTGCCCAGTCAGAGGTTTGTCCGTAAGGAACTCTTGCAGCTTCAAATGCACTTCTCCACCATTGGAAATACTTTTCTCAGTCAGAGGTTTGTCCGTAAGGAACTCTTGCAGCTTCAAATGCACTTCTCCACCATTGGAAATACTTTTCTCAGGAAAAAACTCTGTATAGTCCTTTGAATTACTCCAACGGTGAAGTGATGAACCTCAATCTTCTTTTGGCCTCTTTGATGAAGTTTCTGCCTCTTTGGCCTCTGTGTGCTTTCCGTTGCATCGTCGTGGATGTCTTACCGATTTCTATTTTCTTCACAGTGTCAAGGGTTAAGCCAAGGCACTCAGACACATGGCGTCATGAGGGATATCTTTTGTCACCACATTTCTCGATGAAAGAAACAAATGGTGCTTAAAACCATCCTCAACTCCATCTCCGAAAATTTGGCACTAGGAGGCGTAGTGACACAATGTTTCCACAGAATTCTAAAATGACACTGATGACCACTCTTAAAAATGACCCATTCCACCACTATTTACCGAGTCCTAGCAACTCATGCACAGTGATAGGGCAACTGGTTTTCCCCCGCTGGTAAACGCCTGCAGTGGTCAATTCGTTGCGCGACTTACGGACAAACCTCTGAGTGGGCAGCACCGCGTGCCTCTCCTTTTCTTTTCCGGGCATGGTCCTGGCAGCTCAGTGCACTCTTTCCAGAATAAATATTAACTGATACTGACTATCCAATGGATTCCTTTAAGGTTTTGTTTGTGGATTAGAGGTGATGAGCTCGAGAGCAAGAAAAATGTCCAAACAGTGATTTTCAGGGATACGCGGAACGGAAAATAACGCAGTCTGACTTTTTCATAAACAACTGAAATACTAATGTATTAAATAATATGAAAATTCATGTGATTATTAAGAAAGATCTTTGCTGCAATATATGTGAAGTAAGTTTAGATATCTCAATCCGTGTTGTTATTACAGAGCTGTAAAATGTGATGCAACCATTCGGTACCCGGAAAAATACACTACAATTCCATTTCTAGGCACACACTGAAATTAATATAAACTGTGAAAAATTTTATATACCATCAGTAAACACAAAAATAATGTAAATTAATTGGCAGCTGGACAACCGTCTAACTCTATTGAATCAAATCTTTTGCTAAGATAAGGGTTCACAATGATTTCTAAGATGCATTTAAAAATAGACAGTATAGTTATTTCAACAACTATAGTATAGTTATTATTTTGGTAGTTGAATACATTAATATCTTTTCTGAGGGTAATTACGAGAATGCTAGCTGGGGTTTAAAAGTCTCCCCAAACTACAATATGACTACACTCTATTAAGAGTACATACAACAAAAACTAACACTACAAAACAGGGAATCAGAGACAAGAGCATGAACTTGGAACCACAAACAAAACGTGGATAAAAAGAGAGAAAACAGAAGATACCACAATGGGATAGCACCAACAACAATGAGGCAAACTTGGTCCAGGAGAGAATCATTCTCATCAATGAGGATGCTCACGGAAGAAGATAACAAACACTCACCTCGTATGAAGACATAATGTTCAGGTTCAGGAAAACAGGGAGGAAGATGTAGGCCAAGGTGAAAGACATGAGCACAATGCCTATGTTGACAACCCAGTACTGCAAGCCATGGTAGTAGATTTCAGACGGTGTCCCGACCATTGTCACCCCTGAAATGTAACTGGGGGAAAGAAAACAAGAATTAGTGAAGCGAAGAACAAACATCATGAGCACATGAGATCACACAAGAGGTTGAACTAAGTGCACAGTTCTACACGAAAGAATCTTACCACCCTCGCATAGACGGGTGACTTCCCAACACTTATTTGCCTGTGGCCTCACGGCAGGGCTATGTCCAAAGGACGATTTTCCCAGGGGTAGGAGGGAGAGAGGCTGTACAATCTCAGAGCGACCATGAGAAGCGACCATTACGGCGACTTCTAGCCCAACAAATTGGAAGGTCTCCTGCAGCCTTCACATGGCATTTCCACCCACACCACGTGACCATTGCAGAGGACACGGAGCTGCATTTGTGCGGAGCCCTCCTAGCAAGGAGGCCACCACAGGAGCCGTGGCTCACCACAAACAAGAAGTGCGAGAGACATGTTGGAGATGCTGCAAGGGCTTGCCACCAGAAGGCACAGCAGTGAGAGGGTGGAGGCTTCCCATTACAGTGCGCGTCAACACTATCGTCACTGACGCACAAAGCCTTTCAGTTTGATTGAGTGCAGAAACAGGAAGTGCATTCATTCACACTGATTTGAAAATGTATTGACCCACACTTTGGGTCGAATTTCCTTCAAATGTCATTGATTGGCATAACTTGACTGAGAGTCATTGGGATCTCCTCAAGAACAGATGTGATGAAGATTGGCTGGCACCAAGCAAGGACAAATTAAATTTTTTGCTAGCACTTGCTAAGAGAAGTGTGTATCTTTCCCTGGGTTGCAAGGCACCATAAACTTAATAAAGTGCTGTAGACTTATGAACACAAAATGAAACTTGCCTCACGGGTAACACATTCCACGTGAACAACGTGCCCGTTCTGAACAGTCCCAATGTGACACCAGGGTCTACCACGAAAATGAATTTGGTAACACTCAAATGTAATGTGTTTAGCATAGCAAACTCATGATACCTGCCAGGGTTTTAAAACAACTGCTTCGGATGATTAAGTGCCAAGGCTACAAATATGTCATCAGATGTGATTGGGAAAAAAACCAACTGGCAAAGATAATAGGTACATATTGATAATGCTGAGTGACAATTGCATGAGCTTCTGCAGTCTGACACCGTTTTTCTTTATTTATTGCTGGGAGCACCAGTCCAAAAGATAGCTCTAGCATTTGCTGACACAGCTCAAAGTTAAGCCACAAATTTTCCAGGAAGTGGGTAATAGGGGAATGATAGAACATTTACACTCACGGCAGGATGAAAATATGTCAAATTCAACAGGGAAAACTGTTCCAGACTTACGCAACCAACATAAGTAGAATTCAAGGCATGATCAATAAGCATTGAAAGGTGATTATCAATTGCATTCTGCTGGTTAAGGCAGGCTTTGCATGGGCAATACATTCTGGCCAGCATCCCGTTTGCCTCCTGTAGTTCCGCCACGTACTTCTTCTCCTCTACCACGTCCTTCCCTTCGAGCCTGCACCACCACCCCTCTGCTCCACTCTTCCTCACCCTCTCGTCAACTTCATCGCTCCCCTCTCCATCCTCCTACACGCCTCTCTCACAATACCTCTTACCACTCTCATCTTCTTCACTCTGAGTCCACGGTCCCGCTTCATATCAGATGCTCCAATGGACCATTGGACCAATTACGTATGCCTTTGAATAGCTATTACTTTGTTAACACTTAAACAGCTCACAAGAAAAACTCAAAGATTCGGGAAAATAGATGTTTGTTGTCTTTTATTAAAAAATATACCCTTTCCAACCTTAACCAGACAAGCTGGATCCATCGCACCTCTTTCGCTTTGAACTTAGTCAACGAAGTTTTATACTAATATATAAAGAGGTTCTTATCATCAAAACATTTAACTGCAGCCACTATATAGGTGGGAAACATGCTTATGCAATAAGACTATGTATATTGAGTGTTATTCCAAGGAAATGCAGTGACTATTAGCTTGCTCAGTTAAATTTTTTTTTTGGCGTAACATTAGGCACACCCCTAATCCAGAGAATAATTGAATTAACTAAAGAATTCTTACAATCTGTCCACAGAATTCAAGGAATGTTTACATATTAGCAGTGAGTAATTTACATAAAGTGTTGCAATATTGGGTTTTGGATCTGCTTCACCTTTGAAGTCGCTGTTGTTGTGAACATGACATCTGACTTCTGAATGTGACATCTAACAATGTAGATGGTGAAAAAATATAGCAAACATGAGTACGCTCTTCTCCTTGTGTGATGCCTATAAAGCGGTGAGCTCTCCAGCTCCACAGGATTACCAGATTAGTAAACAAGATTGAATTCTTTGTATTCAAAGAATGAATGGATTACTGGAAAAGTATTAGTGAAAAACATACACGAAGATATTCACTACTGGATTATAGCTGAGTTTATATGATTAATTCAATATTTATACAATAGTGCCTCCAAAGGTGTACTTCTGCTGCATAGGTATAATCTACACAGCAATTTCAGTAACATAACAGGCTGAAAAATATCTGAATTACTGATGGCATCTGAAATTTTCATAAGTTCAGGAGGTTGTTAGCACTAAGAAAATTAAGCATTATTTTATGGCATGGGTACGTCCTTAATTATACTTTTTTCTCAAATTGCCCATGTCAAATGCTCTTGTCCCCAAATGAAAAAATTTGTCAAACAACAATGAAACAAGATGCTAATCTTCTGGGATTTCGGCCGTGTAGATCCATGTTTCTTGGACAATGGCTTTGCCAGTATTGCAATCAGCATCTTCATTTCATGACCTGAAGATGCCAACTGCAAAACTGGGGAAACCATTGTCCAAGAATCATGAATCTACGTGGCCAAAATTCCGGAAGACTAGCATCTTCAACAATGACGCACCGTGAAAGCCTCAGGAAACAATAAGGAACAATGAAACACGTGGTGCATTAGACTACCAGCCAGATGATGATGAGAGCACCAGTGAGGGTGATAATGAAAGTGATGCATTCGAAGTGAGTGATGATAATTCTGAGCATTATTGTGACATTGAAACTGCAAATGAATTTGAATACCCTCCTCCATTCCTTGGTAAGGAGGGGACTTCTAGTAATTTTCTAAGCCATTCCAGTAGGTCAAGCTAGGGCACATAAAATCATAAAGGGTCCAACAAATAGAGTAGCCTTACCACTTGGGAAGCATTTAGAAAATACGATGGATGCATTTACACTTATTGTTGAATATTCAGTTGAGGAATACATGATTCAGTTAATGAATCAGGAAGCTAAAAGGGTGAATATGTACAAAAAAGAAATGAGTGGTTGGAAGCACTGTGATTCTATGAAGTTATAGCATTTTTTTGTTTCTACTCACTGCAGGTCATTTATAATCAAACCACTCAAACTATCATGCTCTCCAGAAGATATGTGTGGACCTCCAATGTTTAGAGCAGAGGCGAATCCAGACATAAATTTTGGTGAGGGGGTCAAGAGGTTCTCCCTCCTGAAATTGTTGGGGGTACAGTCTTAAGTGAACCCCTCCTGAAAATAATTATATTATAAATAATAATAATGGATGCTCTTTTTCATTGACATCAGGGGTAAAATCCCACCCCCTCCAAGTGAAACCCCCCCACACAAATCCATCCCTCCCCCAAATGAACACCACAAAATATTTCCTGGCTACGGCCTTGCTGCCGGGGAACACATATGACAGAGAATACCTAGACTTAGGTGCCAACTAGTGAAATTTAGGCCCTTTAGTTGCCAATTTTTGTAATTTTTCCATTTAAATAAAAACTTCCCTTTAAATTGCAATATTACTAAGCATAATAGAATTTATGAAAGCACGAAAGTGATGCATTCGAAGTGAGTAATGATAATTCTGAGCATTATTCTGACATTGAAACTGAAAATTTTGAAATTCATGGATCAGAGATTGACTGATATTATTGCTTTATTCATAAATTAATTTTTAACAAATTTTTTTGCATTTAATTAATAAATACATTTTATTAGAAAAAACTTTCTTTTACTTTCCCCCCCCCCCCCCCCCACAAACAATATGCTTTTGCTGAGTAAGAAACAACAGTTACCTACTCTTAAATAGCTGCACTTCCCACAAACTACATTGAAACAGTTACACTTCAGTCAGTGTTATATAAATATACAATTAAATACTACAAAAATATTTACATCAATAACATGTAGTTAACATTAATACATGATTATATTTTTTAAAAAACATTCTGTGTTTTCCAGATTTTGAGAACCTTTCAACAATTTTTGCTGGGTCCAACTAAACATCTCAGTGTTTGCTAGGCAAGGCTAGGGCAACGAGCCTATTTTCTGACATTGTGGTCCTCGGCCGAGTCTTAATTAGTCACAGAGACGAAAACTATCGTTCTGATCTTGCATTGCTCACTGGTAGAGAGCACAGCACTTGCAGCAAAGTGTGAACGGTTGGATAAATATCTTTGCCACATGCTTCTAAAATGTGTAAAGCCTTTATTACAGGTTTCATCCATGGTCTCTTCCTATTTTGCCACTTACTTTGCCTATGTGCCGTTTCTGATTTCAGTTTTATTAAAATCAATTCTGGATTTTGACTGATAATTTCTTTAAATGGGTCCACTACATGGACAAGAGCGTCTGTGAGGTCTAGTGCACTTATAAGTTCAACTATGGTCTCAGGGATAAGCACCGGTATAAGTCTTAGCACATCAGCAACATCTGATGTAAATGTTGCACGGAGGTCTTGAGTCACATTTTCCAGCATGGGGATGTACACAGACAACCTGAAGTAATCTTTTGCCAATGATGTTGGATAGTTGTCACGTTTTGTTTGGTGCAGCAGCAGTGCTTCTAAGTGATTAAGTGAATGGTAGGCAGCGCTTCCACAGCGAACTACCGAGCATCGAACCGGCATTTTCAGAAATGTGCATGTGTGTGCATGGTGCTGCTAATGGGCGTAAGAAGCGCTTCTAACTAACACAGTTAGCTTACAACTATCTTCCAGTTGGTGATTAGCAATGGACATGGATGGTGATTCGCTATTATAGCGATACATACTAGCTATTCAAAGAAAGAGATGACAGCAAAAGAAGAAGTATGGAAATAAAAAATGGTTTTCTTTCATTTAATAATGAATATCCACAAATCTGAAGCTGCAACCTTTGCTTTACTTAAAATTCGAATGCTCATTTGAAGTGCGTGTGCAGGGCCAAAAACAATGCATGGCGGTCGTGCCGTGAGAACACTGCTATTTAGCTATGGCTTAGCTCACTATTAGAAGTGCCACTTTTTGACACCAGCGTCTGCACCAGAGGGAACCACTGCAACCGCCTGCGGCACTTCCAACTCTGAGTACACGTCTATATTATCTCATTATTGGCTAACGGCAGCGCTGCTGAGTGGCTTCATGTGAACCAGCCCTAACTCTGACAGCCATCACACGTCATCTGAGGATGACGCTCATTTCCTAAGAGTTTAATTATTGGCCTCGGAAAAAAATTTTCTCTTGGATTTGGGAGGGGGAGGGGAAATTTCCCCCTTCCCCTCCCCCCTGGATCCACCACTGATTTAGAGCCACTACGGTCAATTCAAAGTGTCATTGGTATTTAGGCCCTTTAACAATAAACAAAACTCGATCCATACATTGTCAGACAGACAAATTTGATCCAATTCCTGAAGTCTGGGAAAGTTTCATTTCAATTTTAGAACATATTACACCTCGTGCGACCTAATATCATTGTAGAAGCAGTTAGTTCATTCCCTTACCAGGTTAAATGCCCTTTCCAACAGTCTTCATGCCTTCAAACCCAGACAAGTATGGAATGAAAATGTCATGGGCTTGTGACGCAGATGTTATATGTTCTCAACTCTCTGCTGGCAGTAGGCCAAACTTCCTCCAAGCCTAAAGTCGTGGGCTCGCATTCTGCCCGGGTGGGATTTTCTCCACCTGGGGCATGTAGCAACATAATGTACATTATGTAAATTCTATTCCCATCCCTCACTTCGAAAAAGAGGGAGGGGCTAGAGCATTGCCAGGGTAGAGTCGTAGAGTTATATAACTGCATATGCAGCAGCTTACAGAGTCATTTAAGAATGTTACATTAATAATGATTCCACATGCATGGAACTTGCCAAAAATCTAATTAGTAATGGACTCACAATGGTTAGAACAGTCATGTTTTCATTTAGGTTAATCTACTGAGAATTTAAAATGTATTCAAAGGTATCAGTGGAGCATTAGTTTTTGCAGCGTGGAGAATTTCCAGTTGTCTATTTCAGGAGCCGCTGCATATGGAGCTTTGTCACCCCACGTGATATATACGCAGCGGCTCCCAAAAGAGACAACTGGAAATGTATTCAAACCTTATTATAACAATTAATTGATCATTTAATGATTGTTATTAAATTATTTAAGAAGATAAAAGCAGTAATTTCCATTGATTAGTAACATAAATAATCACACAATGTCCTTGAGTGAGAAAAGTAAAGCATTAAAGGCAAAAAATGAAAATTAACAACATGAGTCCAAAGGCTTACCTGGATATTATACAGCTGTAAGGTATAAAGGTTAAGCCCCTGAACAATGACTGAGTCATTTATTCTCTTCTACGAGCAAATGCCTTCAGGCATTTACTCATAGAAGAGAAAGGGAGGGTAGGAGCATACCCTCCAACATATTACCCACGGAGCCAAGTTGCTCCAGCTTCTGACCTCCTACTCTTAACTTTAAATCCCACCCTTCCCATTAGTTATGGAAAACCTCATTACATTAGTATCTAATGATTTACATTTATTCCACATTTCACCCTGCTTTTGTAATGCAAGTAATAATTTCTGTAAACCCTTGGCTGAGAAGGATTTCATGATTAGCAAACCCTACTAACTTTCCCGTAGCCTTGAAGCCTGCCCATCCTATGCCTCCCTCACCATTTCCACCAAAGTACCAGTGACAACAGCAGACTGCCGCATCTGAACCCCTATTACCACCCATTCCCCAAAACATCCTCCCACTTGTGCCTTCTCTGCCATGTATCACTTACGGATCAGTCTCCTATACCTTCAGTCTACTGCTTTTTTATGCAATATTTACATTAATAATGTTACTTTTAATTAAATTGGCCTTGAATCGGTTCAATAATGTGATTAGTTAGCACATAGTAAAGAATGAAGTTGGATGCTATTAATTTATCAACAGGTGACGTCTTCCCTGCAAGCTAATATAAAAGATCCACCATCAGAGGAGACATTAGATTATTAGTCACTATGGAGCACAATTTCTATCAATCCTTGCAGTGAGTGTGATTCGAGGTTAGTAAGAAAATACTGTCCGTGAGCAGGGGGTTGACTTACTGTAAAAGTCTCAGTAACTGAGCAATATGAAGTTAATGCTCAAATTATTTCATTTACAATATAAGTAAGACTGACTCATTAGCTGCAACTAGCTGTGTATAAAAGAGGAAAAAATTGAACATAATTAGATTCCGTGCCATATTTACTAGAGTATATTTCTTTGAAAGCTGAATTTTTCAAAACCACATTACAGTAAGGGTCTGCACGAAGAGAACAATTTCAATCTCTTACTCAGGAGCATGAGAGTTTAATAGTACATTTCCCAATTAAACACGTGTCCCCCTGGCAATTGGCGTTGCCTGCAGCTGCCTTCAATAGATTTTAAAAATAAAAAAGGTATTCTCACAGCTCCATCGATATACTGCTAAAGGAAATAATCTGATATCAAATTATTTTCACCCTATCAATAATGTTATCGGATTTCAAATACAATTAACACTGAATTAAGAAACAATTAATGTCATAGGCAAAACATGGCAGGCTTAGCAGAGTGGAAATCGTTATCAGAGACTAAAGATATTATAAATCGTAGATGGAAACAATACCTTGCCACCAATGACATGGCAACTGGGAACGGTGTTAACCCAGTCCCCCCCGCCAAATGGTCCAGCTGAACAGAAGGCCTGACTGCTTCATCTGGACCATATTCGTGGACTTCTCTTTTCTCGAAGAAGCCATAATAGATACCAATGGCAGCTGATAACAACAGCATCAGACAAAATACACAGTAGTCTGCCCAGTTAAACCGAAGCGCCAGATCGTCAAGGATGACGGACTTTACGGTAGGAGGTATAACTTCTTGGTCAGAAACACGAAGGCCATCACTTTCTGTGGTGGCTGAGGGCATGTGATCCATCAGAATACTGGGATTGGCACTGAAAAGCAAGGAAATGAAGGCGTTTGAGTTCCTCGCTGACTTCCCTAAAAGGAGAGACGCCAGCCTTGAAAATCACGACCTTCATCAACGCATTACCGACGTATGTAACAAGATTTCTACACACATCTATCGCGGCAGCTTTAAACATGCTATAGTAATTGCTAAGACTAATTCAAGATGAAATACCTAGGGTTATACCGCTCGAGATAGCAGTAAGGACATGTAGACTAAGGAAAATTCAAAGCAAATTACCTAAGCGTTGGTCAGTTATCGCAATCTGTCATTTGGAACAATGGTTGCGAAGAAATGATGTTCATTCACACGTACCGTCATTACCTTCATATGTCACAGACAGAGGTGTTAGGACACAGTTAGCAAGGGGAAAACAAACGCATAAATGGCTTAAATAGTTTTTCGAAGGAATGTATTTCTTCACAGCTATAAAATCTTCCGAAATGCCATTCATTTCTCATTTCCAGGAAAGGTTGGGCTCCAGTCTGTTTACGTTCTCTCCGCGCACGCGAAACATAATCGCTCTACGTTCTTCTTCTTTTATCAAGCTTATCACCATGGCACAGGAAATTCTCCTAGCCTTCCCATAGTGTTGAGATCCGCGTTTGATGATATAGCGGAATTTCTGAGAACTAATGGCGTAACCAAATCAATGGCAGGAACGAAATCGCAGGACAGGGATGTAACACCCAGCTTGAAAGCCGCTTTACACGATACATTTTTTTTACAAACTCTTGTTTGAGGAAATTGTACCGTGTAAATCGGAAAATTGTACGAACTCTTGTGCGATTGTCTGAATGACTGAACGGGAAATAGAATCTGTTCTAATTCCATTCAGACAAACATACAATTTGGTTTAGTTTATCCAAGAAATTGTACACAAAATTGTATCGTGTAAAGCGGCCTTTACACTCAGCAGTGGTGCAAGGCAGACAGTTCACTACGCAGTACGAGAACGGCACCAGCGACGACCGTTGATGAATCTATATTCGGGTACTGGCGCTTATTTGAAATAGATTCCATTCATACACAAAGTTCTCCGACCGTTGTTATAGTCGATGTTGCGCTCGAAGGCGTTGAAATTAATGACTCCCACCAGACAATTGCAGTGCATTCCTTTAAAATATATGCATCCAATGATAGTACAGTACACTCTTTGATGAAGGTAGGTGTGCCCACAAATCCCAGTAAACACAAAATGCTGCAGCGCGTCTAGTACCTGCTCCTAAACTTCCCCTTTTTGAATGTCGGATGTGCTGCAAACGGGTGTCAGCAGCGT
Organism: Platycnemis pennipes; assembly: GCA_933228895.1. NCBI lineage: Eukaryota > Metazoa > Arthropoda > Insecta > Odonata > Platycnemididae > Platycnemis > Platycnemis pennipes. Next base: position 8,086,740 of record OW121852.1, read on the forward strand.
TGCACAAGCACGTCAGGAGTGCTGCACAAGCATGTCACGATCGCTTCAAACGCATGTAAGAATCGCTGAAAATGCATGCCTGCTGCTTCACTAGTGACCCACGTAGCACAATTCCAGGAATATGTGCCTTGAAGCCGCCTCGGAGGCACCTAAAAAAAGACCCAGAAGGCACCTTTTTCACCTACCTTTTAAGGAACCTTTAGGCGCCTTTACTTAAAGGCACATTTCAGGTGCTAGTAAAGCACTTGGAAAACGTGTGACAAGCATTAATATATCCGTACTAATCCCATAGCTCCTAAAACATTCTTTAGAAAATGTACCGAAATGCATTAACTAATACAAAAACAATCATTATAATATACCTTGCATGGGTGCACCTATCACCAAAATTGAAAAAAATAAAGATAAGCAATCAAGGTTCTCACTTACTTAATGATTACTAGTTGTACATCGCATACTACAGATACGCCTAACTAACAATCCTGCATCTAACTTCTGTCTATCCTATCATCCTTTGTCATACGACCTGGCCTTTGATTTTTCGGCGAGCGCGCACCCGTATTTTCTCTATCCGATACCGTCTGCGAGGGACTGAGAAAAATCATCCGTGGACCAATGTTCAATCGCTCTTAAAGGTCGTGAATCCCGTTTAAAATCACATTTCAGATGCACTTTCACTCACAAGGGGAGTGTCCGAGTTCCGGGTCTAGGATTTTGACGAAATTTGCCAGGCAGGTAGTCCTTGATGAGTTATTTACGAATCACCCCCCATATAGGGTTATATATCCAGAAACTTCGTCAAAAAACGAGTTTGAAATATTTGATTGCAAATATAAAGCCAATAATTAACCATAAAGCCAATAATTAACCATCTTTAATCAGTGCTGTTTGGGTTAGTGGTAAAGTACTCGCTTCACAATGGCGATGTCCCAAGTGCGAGACTTTCCGTGTCCAATTTTTTTTTCATCGCAATTTCGTCGTACGACTTTCCCTGGTTTTACATATTTTTAATCTGTTTACCCGTGATGCATTTTAACTATTTTACGTAATAATTACGTAATTTGCTAAAATTACGTAATTAGTACGTAAAATAGTTAATTACGTTATTTACCTAAATCACCGAATTAGTACGTGGCGGAATTACTTCCGCACGCCCTGTCGTTTTTTGTGTATGAAATTAACGGAAGAGCATAAAGTGTGATCGTGATTTTGAATTTCCGTATCTTTGGCTACGCAGTCCCGACGCACGTACAACACTTGTTCTAATTCGCCTGGTGCGGTGATTTTCCAGCGCTGTGCTTCTTTGGAAAAACTAATCGCAAGAGAAAAAAAGAACTTAAGCTCTGTAATCATATAATTGTAAGTATCTACCGAAATGTTCGGGTGATTCTAACATGCTCCTGAAAAGGTGCAATACATTAATTCTTCAAAATTAATTGTTACCTCTGGTTTTTTATCAATTTCCAAGCGACGTCCTTGATTCGAAACTCACTCCCACCCGAATATTTCGCCCGATCACCCGAACATTTCGGTTTCTGGATATATAACCCTATATGAGGGGTGATTCGTAAATAACTCATCAAGGACTACCTGCCTGGCAAATTTCGTCAAAATCCTAGACCCGGAACTCGGACACTCCCCTTGTCAGACCTGTTCTCAAATCAGATCAGGAACGCCTTTCAAAATACTACCTGCAGCTCTGTGGAAGCGCGTCCGCAACTTGCGGCTGCTGCGCTTCAAACGCGAGCTGCGAATGCACATTAGATGCGTTTCTCGACAATTCGCTCTATAAGAGCGCTGCTGAGACGCTGCTGGCGCGCTTCAGTTGACATGTGCTGCACTGGAAGCGCTGACATCTTTGTGAAGCACTGCTGCAGCTATGTATGTTTACTGGGAAGGTACATACATACAAATAAATAAAATATTAACAATTGATTAAAACTTCCAAGCTATTGCAATGATGTCCATTGAATGTCCCGCATGGAATGTTACTCACATCCATTCGATGTCCCACGGGCTGCCTATGGAAGTCCAAATGTCCCACTTGTGGACATCCAATGGATGTCCATTTAAGAATTTTGAAAGGATGTAGGCAAATATTTCAGTTTCTTCGAATCTACAGATGCAACCCATGACAAGTGCGACCGTAAGAGAGAAAAATTACTTAATTAAAAACGTGTATTCAGTAAATTATCCTTAAACATCATGTACAGCGACAAATAAAATTCTCCAATGGACGTAAAATTGGCATCAAGGCTGTGTTGGTTTGCGGGAGGGTCAATTCCACAGCAGTGACCATCTACAGCCTCTCAACCAGAAAACCCTCCTGTGGTGGTTTACGGGGATGTTACTTCCTCGCCAGTGACACAACACACACACTCAACCCAATTGGGATCCTCCACAGGGCTGATGAGACCCTGGTCGGGATGCCTGGGTTATGAACGCAAACACACTCACAAGCACTCAGAAAAAACACTCACTCTCACACTCAAATGGGCTCACCTTCTGGGAGAATAGAGATCAAAAAGAGCGTAGTCAGGGTGCAAAGGACAAGACGAGAATGTACGTATTTCGGCCGCAAGGTGGCCCTCTTTGTCTTTTGTAGGCATTCAAGGTTGTCAATTTTTTTAGTATTGCATGGGATTGCATTATGTAATTTTATCCCCGTGACTTTGGGACCCCTGGGGTACAATTTAAAATTCTGTAACATAGTATGCGAATCCTCAGATCTCCTGGTGTGTGATTATGAAAGTTTTCATCTCTAGCAAATAGAGACGTATTGGATCTAACATATATGTTGAGCTATGTATGCGCAGGACGGCACAGTTAGCAGACCCAGTTTTTTAAACAATGGCTGACAGTGTGCCCGGAAGGGGGCATTACGCATAGTACGCACAATTTTTTTTCTGAATCTTAAAGATTTAAAGTGGCTGGGAAGTTGCACCCCATATGAAAATGCCATAAGAGATCCGGGAGTAAAAGTTGGCAAAGTTAACACTTCTGAGTACATCAATACTGACAGGTTTTGGGTGTTGCGAACACAGAATATGCGATTTATTTACACCGATTCTTGCTGGATTAGAATTACTAATGTAAACGTATAGAAAGAGACATAATATTGACAGTAGGTAGCATTTCCACAGATTTTCGACTGTGCCGTGGGTTTTGCTTCCATTCAAACCGGGGGAAGATTCCGCGCTTTGATTGTGTTGCCTACGCCACCTACGCTCGGCTACCCACAGGAACCACAGCCTTGTTTCGCGATCTTGCTGCCACCTACCAAAGTTCTGATCGTTATGTCAAGGAGCATACCACCAATCCCACCGTTTGACATGGCAGATTGTGTTCCCTATTTCTGACCGTGAATGGTGAATGCTGACAAGAAAGAATGCATACGTCTGTATGTTATGTACGATTATCAAGCGTGGTAGTTGATTACGTTTACACTTGTGATTAGTGTCAGTCCTGAATGTCTTGAGGGGAAGGAGAGTTTGTAAAGTTGTCGAAGGTCTTTTAATGCATTGGAGGAAATGAATTCGATGTTAGTTGATGTATTTGTCGACTAAATCAATGAGAATTTTAAGTGACTAGGTAGAATTAATTTCCAATTCATTGCTTTTTGTAGGAGAACAGGTGGAGGCATCGGTAGCTCCCCGTATGACAGATGGCTCGATCAAGAACAAAACAATTCTACTCTTACCAAAATGCAGCACCACTTCTGGGTAACCAAGCAGACAGTGTTTCGAAAGCTGGGGAAGAAAGAGGATGAATGCATTGTGGCTTCAGATGCCGAACTTGATGCTAAACTGGAGCTGTTTAGATCTGTACAAGAAACATGCTTAGATTTACTTCGAATCATTGAGAAGTACCAAGAAGGATTGTGTAGTACGTTGTTTTCCGTCGTGCTATTACATGAAAACGTTTTTATTACATTAGCTTTTCATTTGTATTTTCTCATTTAAAGATCTTGCTCAGGAGGAAAATTCAATGGGGAGGTTTTTGAAGGAAGCTGGAAAAAATGATAAAACCAAGGCTGGAAAAATGATGGTCGCTGTAGGAAAGTCACTTTCGTATTCCGGGCAGCAGCGACTAACGTTGAGAATGCCTTTAGTCCGCCTGTATCAGGTGATTGGAATATTATTAACTCTTAGTATTTCTTCTCGACGTTTTTGTCAAGGTAGTGATGCTAATGGCGGTGTGTTGTTTTCCTTACATCTCAGGAAGTAGAAACATTCCGACTACGAGCGATCGAGGACACACTTCAAAATGTCAACGCAATGGAAAAAGTTCGAACTGAATATCGAGCATCCTTGAAGTGGATGAAAAATGTTTCCCAAGAACTAGATCCTGATACTTTTAAGCAGATGGAGAGATTTAGAAAGGTAAAAGCATTTGTTATGTGTAGTCATCGATACGCCCATAACGTTTTACCAACTATACAAACAATATCCGTGGTTTTTTAAGAAATAGTAAGAAATTTGAGTAGTGTACACAGGTTTGCGAAAACTGAATTTCCAGATGCAACTTTTGCTTACTTGGTGTGAAATTATTTTCTGAAAGTATGCCATTACACCCAAATTGTATACCATGCATGTACTTAAATTGTGTACAATCTCACCTCAGTGTAATGCTATTTAATACAGCGATTGACTCTGTTGAGCTTACAACATATCAAACAAATCAAATGATAGTAAACATTTCACAATATCTAATTGAGGGAATGAGTTCGCAGGGTGTTTGAATAATTTAATAACTTGAAGTTTAATTTTCTGATTTTATATTATGTAAGTCATACGTCATTGCTTTCATGTTGTGATACTATTTGGGGCAGTCTTTTGCTGATGTCTTTTATTGAGATGAATTAGGGCATGCCTGCTAATACATGCATTCCCAAATTACCACGTGTAAGAGATACCGCCAAAAAGACTAAATGGAATTTTTAATTGCATCATGCTTTGTGATGGTTTTATCCTAATTTCCTGCCGATGTGTTACAAATAAGCTGATATGCTAGCTTTTGGTTGATTCATTGAACCGCAGTACCAATATCGATGAGGTTGCTGTGTCCAGTGCTTTAATGGTTTAGTAACCAGAGATAAGAATAGGATGCCTATAGTCTATTTGAAGTGAGTTGTGAAGGCAGGGCCAGCTGGGGAGAGTGGATGTTCTCCTCTGCCATCTGTCGTGAGAGAAGGGAATAGACAAGCTATGGGAGGCTACGTACGTATCACCATATGTATCACAATTCACTAGTTAGAACTAAGGGCTCATACAAGCAATCAGAAAATAATTGGATCAAGAAATAACAGGAAGTAGCATTATATAGGTATATGTACAGGAGGTCCCTTTGTGGTGTATAATACGGAATTAGTAAGCTTAGCAATATAATTTTGTCCATGTTCAACAGAATCCAATGCACTATGTAATGCATTTTATAGCGGCCAAGCGAACTTGGAATCACCGTCCCTCCTCTCATTTGTCCTCTGCCTCAGTGTCGCTGCTGTCACTTAATTGCACATGGGCTTTAAAATGTCATCCTCATCGCTCAGTGAATGTTGCTCTTGTTGAGATTGGGAACAATACTAAACCACTTAGTGTACTTGAGGCATTAGCAGCACAATAAGCACCTCTGGCACTGAGCATACCGATTGCACATATCAATGACTCAACCATCATCCAGAGTAATCACACAGTGGGAAACCACGACCTGCAGTAATCGCACTGCCATACTTTCAATACGGATTTTGAATTTTCAGTACATGTGGCAACACTGAAAGTGGTAATGAGTATGTGCGTATGGTGGCCAATAGAGTACTGGTGGCCTCCCATCCCGAGAGCCCAGGTCTGTATCCAGGCACTTGTGGATTTTTCAATTGTATTGCCTTGTGGAGAGAGCACTTTGAGTCCAGTAGTCCATCTGTCGGATGCAGGGTTTTATTGTAGACACGCTTAGCAGTTGATAGTAGTCTTGGAAAGCGGTATATGCACCAATATATTTGGCGAGCCAACGCGTGGATAGCAAGCCTTTGCACGGCACACCCATTGCTGGACGAAAGGGAAGGAGCCATTCTTTACAGTGATGTCCTCTAAATAAAAATTTATAAGAATAATAAAGAAATATTTTTATTACAGAATAGTTAAGACTATAATTCAAAATGCTATTTGGATCTGGTCGCAAAGAAGCTGCAGAAATTGCAGAAGTAATAAGAGAATAAGACTGGTCATGTTACATGTAAGCACTGCAAAATCAAAATAAATTTGAAAATGGAACGAATATGGGCTCATCTGGAAAAGTGTTTGAAACAGCATTCAACTGCTGCAGAAAGTGCCTCATGAGCTCCTCTGATTCAAAATTATTCAGGTGAAGTTAAGAGAAAGCAAAACTCACTTAGCGAATATGTGTGTTTAAAAACCATGAAACAGCAAAAACATTACATCGATGTACTAGTTGCAAAATTTTTCTATGCAAATAATATATCTTTCAAGGCAGCTTCAAGTCAACAGTATAAAGATATGACTCAAGCATTACGACCAGGCTTCTCTGGTCCAGATTGTTTGGCACTAGCTGGTGAGTAACATCACTGAGGCTCTATGAAAGTGATGACTTGGAACCATGTAAAATTGAGATAGCAAAGCGAATGGAACAAGCTGTACAGCCAATTCATTTTTTAGCTAATTTGTTGCATCCTGAATACAAAGGAAGATACTTTCTTCGGAGCAAGAAACTGAAGCAGAAAATTGGATCATAGAAACAAATCCTGGCTGCGTTACTTATGTGATGGCATTCGAGATTCAGGGTTCAAATTCTTATCCTCCATTACTGTTCCAAAAACCTGTGGTGGAACAATGTCGTGAATCAAAGTAATGAAATCTTCTAGCTTTGAAATCTGCAGAAAACGACGAATTGCCACAAGACTTTTGAATGCAATGTAGGATATTCCAAGCCTGCCGCATGAACGGTGGTGAAATTCAAATCAATTTCCGTGCGAAAAAATTCACCTTGACCGGGAATCGAACCACGGACCTTTGGCTTTCACTGAGCAGACCACTACACTACCCAGGAGTTGCATGGCAATTGCACTGAGGGTCAAGGATCAAAGGAGGTAAACTAAGGAACTATAAGAAAAGAAATTATAAGAAAACGAAGAAACCAATTGGGTAAAGAGAAGGCTGGAAAATTAGTCAAGATATGCAGACTTTTATGTTTGCAGTGAAGGGACAAGTAAAACAACTGCATCAATTTGTAGGATGTGGTGGAATTTTTAATTTTATAAGCAAGATAGAAAGAAACATTTTATTTTTGAAAAGTTCCCAAATCTCTTAGTTATTCAAATTTTGTATCAAAGCCCTGGCCGACTCTAGCGACCACACTGACGCCCCTCCAGAAGAATTGTCAATCTCTCGTCTCTTGAGCTAAGTCCCACGGAAATTTCAGTTCTCAATCGCGGTCTATCTTTTTCACCTACCCCTCGGATTAATCCCTCCTCACAGACGTACTACATTTCTGCCGTAATCTTTGTTGGAAGGTCTTCTGGAGTACGCAAACTCACCACCATGCGTCGGACCAAGTACACAGTGCTCTCCTCAAATTCTGCCCCCCTTCTTCCCATGAACGGAAACCTCTCCCTCCCAATCACCCAGTAGAAATCTTCATAACCCATATTCTTTCAAAAATCTCTAATGTTTCTTTCCTCCGTTCCCTAAACCCAGAGCCTAACCTCACTCCCTCTGAGGCTGTGGCCATTAAATACCGACGTAAAAATCAAGATATCGTCATCACAGCGGCAGACAAAGGTTCCTCTGTCGTAGTACTCAATACCTGTGACTAAACTGCCGAGTGCAATAGACTCCTTTCTGATTCCTCGTCTTATACCCCTCTCCCCACCGACCCTAACCTCATATTTCACACGGAACTGACGTCTCTCTTAAAAACCAAAGGGCCCATTGAAGGGCTCAGTCTATCCGACATCTCTCTTCTCTCTCCCCCCCACATTACATCTCCCTCCTTCTACATTCTTCCCAAAATTCACAAAGAAAATATTCCTGGCCACCCTATCGTCTCTTCCTGCAACTCTCCTACTGAACGCATTTCGGCTTTCGTAGATTTCTACCTCCAACCTTTTGTCCCTTCCCTTCCTTCTTACATTAAAGACACGCACGATTTCCTTTCGCAACTAAACTCCGTTTCCCTCCCTCCCGATCAACCCATCATCTTGGCCACCATACACGTCACTTGGCTCTACACATCCATTCCGCATTCAGAGGGTCTTGCTGCTCTGCGCCATTACCTTTCCCAGCGTCCCACACCACAAACGCCTAGCACTGAATTTCTTCTGGATCTCAGCCGTTTTATCCTCACTCACAATGCCTTTTCTTTTGACAATAAATGTTATCTCCAGGAGACCGGCTGCGCCATGGGAAGTAGGTTTAGTCCCTCCTATGCCAACCTTTTCCTGTGCCTCTTTGAAGATTAATTCTTGACTGACTACCCTCTCAAACCCCTCCTTTGGCTCAGATACATTGATGACATTTTCCTCCTCTGGACCCACGACACCAACTCCCTTAACACTTTTGTTTCCTCCCTGAATTCTTCAGCCTCTGTATCCTTCACTTCTTCCTTTTCCAGTTCCAACATCACTTTCTTGGATGTAGACATCTCCCTTTCTGATTGTAAATTCAAAACCTCGGTACACATTAAAGCCACCAACAAGCAACAATACCTTCTCCACAGTAGCTGCCACCCACCCCACACCAAACGCTCCATCCCCTATTCTCTTTCCATCCGTGGACATAGGATCTGCAACAATCCCGACGACTTGTACACTTACCTTTCTACTTTACACACCTCCCTTCTCCGTCGTGGGTACCCAGAAAACCTTCTCCAAAAAAGAATTTTAAAAAAATCTTACATCCCACAACAACCTCACACCAAGCAGCACAATTCCCCTTTTCTACTCACTACCTACTTCCCTGGCACATATTCCTTACAACGAGTCCTACAAGATCTTTTCCCTATTTTTGCAGACCACAATTCCACTTCTAAATTTTTCCTAAAATGTCCCCGCATTACATACCGAAGACCGCCTAATTTAAGCAATTTTTTCAAAACTACCTGCCTGCTTCTCAAAACCCTGCCATACCCCCCTCTCCATGCAAACGTCCGAGACTTGCCCTATATTCTCTTCGCCTCCTGCCTCTTTCCTTCCCACACTCAGGTCTCTGCCAATTTTTCCTTCATCCACCTGTGTTTCCACCAACATCATCTACCTCCTCCAATGCAATTTCTGCCTGGCCTTCTGTGTAGGACAATGCACCACCCCTCTTGACATCAGTATCAATAATGACCGTGCTTCCTGTACTCCGTCATCCCCCCACTCATCTCTTCCAGTCCCTAAACACGTGTCCTCTCATGACGTGCTTTTCAATCAATGTTTCCGTTAATGCTTCTCTCCCCCCCTCAGATTCTGCCGTCAACCTGCACACCCTTGAACTTACTTGCATTCTTCTCTTCAGGGCATGCACTCCCCCTGGGCTCAATGTGTCCTTTTAACCGACACTTGTACTCATTGTCACTTCAATGTGTGCTCACCACTTCCCCACCCCGCTTCTCCTTTTTTCCCCTCCATTCCCCTTCCACTCATAAATACCCTGTCCCCCCACATCTCTCAGTTTTTCCTTCTGGTTGAGAAAGACAGCAATGCTGTTTGAAAGCTCCCGTTTTTTATTCGTGTGCGAGTGTCCTTTTTTTGTGTTTTCTATATTTTTTATGTCGTCGCAACTATAATATTATAATTTATATATATGTATATTTATTTATATATGGTAGTGCATAAATAAATTTGCTGTGGTGTTATTTAACTTTAAATTATAATTTGAAATTTCAGGTGCAAAGTCAAGTAAGGCGCAGCAAAGTACGTTTTGATCAACTGAAACTTGATTGTCTGCAGAAAGTTGATCTCCTTGCGGCAGCAAGATGTAATATGTTTTCTCATGCCCTTGTACTCTACCAAAATTCATTGCTTGATTTTGCAAAAAAAGCAAACAAGACATTTTCAGCAGTCTCCAACAGTTTCAAGGGTAAGCTTTAAAGTATGGTATTCATTCACACTTGGACAGTGTCTTCCCTTGTAGTAAGAGTGTTCTGTCTTACAAATAAGCATCTCATTTGCATTTTTGCTCATAACTGTTGTGAAATCTTTCTGAATTAGGCTACCAACACTATGAATTCTGTGTCATTAAGGAACTGTCTGAGCCATCACTGAAGTTAGCTGAACAAACAGGAGAGACGCAGTCGGAAGACAAGGACAAGTAGGTGGAGATATTATACTCTGTGTTTGTGTGCATGCCTGAATGCTATTTGAAACGTAATGAAGCAATTCACCATCCTCATCCCAAAGTTGATTAAATTCCTTCGCGTACATTAGGATGTCCCAATAGAATTTTTAAGATGTCTTTTTTGTTAATGCATAGCCTCTTAATTTATTTATATGATGTCAAAACAATTGTGAATAGAATAAACGTAGCACCTCGGCAACCCGACTTGCATTGAAACATGTCAGTACTTGCTAAGTAAGTGAACTGTAAACCTTCCATATGTTAATGAGAATTCAGCTAAAAATGTACAATGCACATTGTACAATTGTACACACATTACAAGGTGTGTAAATAAAGTAATGAGACTGATTGCTTTGTGTTCAATCGGACATCACTGGTGACGAGACATCGACTAAAAGTTCAAAACTGCCCTCTAATGAACAAGTTCAGGCAGTTTTATTTTGTAATATCCGTGAAGTGACTTTAACTGTCAATGAAAGGGCAAATCTCACTATTCGCAAAGATGTTATTTTTTGGGTAACAGCTTGTACACCTACCGAATCATCTCCTAATTGTGTGAAGAAACTAGGGAACCGATATCAAGTTTGGAGGGTGTTACAAAAAACCCAAAAGGTATTTGAGCAGCGCCAACAAGAGTTTGTCAACAGCTTAGATAATTTTTTTGACATTTTACACACCTATACGCTTCCATTAATGGATATAAATGAAGACAGAATCGTCTTACAGCAACAGAGAGAGTCAGGTAGGCCTGGTCGCTTAGCTGGAGTGGCCAAAAAACTGGCTAATAGAGAGGAAAGGGAAAGCCTCAGAACTATTGAAGAAGAAAATCAATGTGCTTTATATTTTTCCACGCCAACTCCTTCGACATCATCTTAGGAATCGTTACAAAATGACTCATCTTCTGATTCTAATGATAATGACAGGTATTTAAAAGATTTTCCGACCCTAATCGATAACATACAACCCGGAACTAGTAGAAAATATGCGGAAAAGTTTCATTACTCCAAAATTAGTAGCAGTGCTAGATAGGTGTCGATAAAGTATGAGAGATTAAGTTTTATTCTTGAAACTACCACTGAGGCACTTGGATATAATACTGATGAATTTCCTACAAGTAAGTCCTCAATTCAAAGAAGTCGGCCAGAAAACCCGAAAGAGTGTGCAGAAGCCTTGAAAGTTTATATCCAAAACGAGGTACCATATATTGTGGCTGTTCACGGGGATGGCAGTGTAAAATCGGATCTGGATCGTAAATTTTAAATTGTCGCGGCGTAGCGATCGAAGCATCCCGTGAATGCAATGCGGGTACAAGAAATATTGGCAAGGAGAGGTTGTGTAACTATGGTCACGAAATTAGATGAAAATGTTCCCCGTGCAACTAGAAGCAAAATAAAGACCCCTTTCCCCCATGACCCTATTATCGCGAGAAAAAAAACCGCAAATGCCATGCAGATAGCCTACATTCGCTGCGATCAAGCGGAGTACAGGAGCTAGTGTACTGAGTGACATTCGACCTCTATCGCAGTTTAAATTTGTTTTTCAGTCATCACATCGAAAATTTTATCAATTCAATTCCCAGCCCTTTAATCGGAATACTCACTTTTATTGTTTAAATTAGATTTGCAAATGTACCACTGGAAAATTAGGGATGGTTGGGTCGGATCCAAAGATCCCCGGATTCACACTACCCCTCCCCCACTCTACCGCACCCCGAATTTCATTGAATGCTATAACATCTGATCGATTTTTTCAAAATGTTTTCTTTAAAATCCGTAAAAATACTTACCTACTTCCAGTAGAGAAAAACGTAACCCAAGAGTTGACATTTCTGAGATATCTTTCTCTTGTCCCTACCTGAGAGATAAAAAATTATAGAAAATAAAAATCCACAAAAAAACAGCTATTTATTTGCTGAATGAATGTTAACATCAATTAGATTTATACCGCATACGTTGATAAATATCATAAGTCTTTTAGAGGAACTATGTGAAAAACTAGAAAAAAAGCAGATCTTTGATCAGTTGGGAATTCTTAACAAAGTATATTCTGGATATTTGCAAATAGCCTAGGATTGTTATATTTTCAATGCAGAAGCAAATTATAAAATCGGGAATAAATATATGTGAAAGCTTCATTGAAGCCAAATTTATAAGTAATTAACGAAAATACACCAAAAATATCAACAGTGCATTTGTAAAAATGAGGCTTGATAATGGAAAAAATAACGATTCATTTACTTGTACAATAATTTCTATTTCATTACAACAAATACATTCGCGTGACATACATGTGAGAGGATGTTTAATAAAGTATATTAAAATAAGAAAACATTTTGAAAAAAATGAACCAGATGTTATAGTATTCAATGAAATTCGGGGTGCGGTGGAGGGGGGAGGGGGAGTGTGATTCAATCAATGGAAAAAATTATATAAGTATATATGAAGTATTTGAGATCGAAATGAATATTGTTTTTCATAGAAGTAATGGGAAAAAACTCACAAAAACTGAAAATATAGAGCTAATATAAGCACAAAAAAAAAACTTACCTCGTAAAAAATAAATTGTTGTAACGGCACTTCTCGGTGCGGGCAACTCCGGCTGCGGCAACTGCACACGCTTCGAGGACTATCGAATGACAGACAATGAAAAAGGAAGAGCTACGAGGTGGTGTCTTCCGTCGATGGCCTTGAGAACGGATTACGTGCTTGGACGACGATCGTCGTCCATCAGCGTTGAATGTGTCAATCAAACACCAACTGCCAAACACCATTGTGGTGGCTTGCAGGTTATTGTGTACCGTCCGTTCACTAAGTCTAGACACCTGAGTTGAGGAGCTACATCTTCCTAAAGAGAATCAATTTCAATGCAATGCAATTTATCTTATAGTGTTAATCTCTACATTTATTTATGCTGCCCAAACAATTTTTGTCTCTGCCGATAACCGGACCTTTGATTCGGATAATCTGTGTGCCTTTGCCATTCTGTCACCAACATTTATTTCAAATTTCAACAGCAATGACAGGAAACAATTTTTATTCATTGCAAAAGTTGTTGTGAAATTTGTAAAACCCTTCTAACTTCATAACGCATGACTCTGCTGAAACTTGGTGACTATACTTCTATATGACTTTAACCTCTGCTAAAAAACTGGTAAGTGTGAGCGATGTATTTATGTTTTTAGCTGTTTATGCATACACAATGGAAGTGTGCGATTTGCACAATCATTTGCAACTAGATGCTGCTCCTGATATAGAATTTAGAAGAATAAATTTCTGCTGGGAGTAAATCATATGCTCTGCATCAGGCATAATAGATTAGACCTTTATTAAGCTAAAACAGTGAAAAGGTTTTCTCAAAGGTGCTATGCCAAGATTTTGCTTCATAAAATCAAAATATGATAATTGCGAGTGTTTTGATTTCGAGTTTGTGCTGTATTTTACGAACCTTGAGCTGGGTGATGAGCATTCCTACCAATACATGATTCTTATCCTCCCGCACAGACTTCTGTTTTTTGATGCAGAATACCGTGATAACGAGGATGGAGGAGAGATTCCCAGTTCTGCCTCTCCCGAATCAAAGAAGGAGTTGGGAAGCAGTGGTCCATTGGCATCCAGTGATTTTGCCAAAGAGATGTCAGCCAAAACGACACCAAAGTTAGCGGCAGGGCAAGACGACGCGGAAGACGATGAACTATTAATAAACATCAGTAGTGATGGCAGAGAAGATAGTTCAGCAGCATGTCCTGGAGAAAGTAAAAAAGGTTATTGCTCTAATAATATGTTTCTAAGTATTCGTAAATGTATTTCGTCGTTAAATATCCTACCTACAGCATTTTTTCGTAACTCCTACATTGTCCTTCATTCAAATTCAGTAAATCCCCTTATTTACACTAGGGACTGCTAGAACAAAGTGTATATCATGGGTAAATGCAAATACAGTCAAATCCTGTATTTACACTTTTCTTTGGACCGCTGGAAGAAAGTGTAAATTGCAGGAAAATGAGAATTTTCAGTTTTTACATGCATAATTTTGTTCTGTAGAGTAAGGTTAAAAATAAGACTAATGAAATGGAAAAAGAGCAATATAATCAATTATCTCTTAAACTATGTAGCTCTCATGATTTATTTTTGTACATAATGTTTCTATAAAATATTTTCCACTGATCAAGCAGCGGGCATTTTAAAATCCTTGATTCCCAAATTTTGCTGATGTGCAATGGTTTTCCTCTGATGGCATCGCCATTCGTAGCAACAAATGACAAACTAGAACTTGAGAACCACTCTTATTTGTATTGCTTCTGAGAATTCATAATACATGCCTTTTCTTATTTTTGACAGATGTCTGCACTGGCTATAAAGGGTGTTACACTTTTAGTTGACATTACAGTGGAATCCCGGTATAACGAGTGCTCATAATCCCTCAGAAATCACTCGCTAAATCGAGCACTCGTTATATCCGATGGTGTTGAAAAAACCCACCTAATTCTCATAGTCGTTCGTATTTACAGTTTTTCTTTTGTTTCCGTGGTATTTGACGAAGGTAAAAAGCAAAAAAGTCATTTCCGGCACAATCTGGTAGAATATCAACATATTTCATGAAAGAAACAGGACATTTTCCATTAGATAAAATATTAATTCCCCTAGTTTCGATGTTTTTCTTCCAGTTCTTCTATTTTTCGATCGCCGAAGAAAGCTGTAAAGACAGCGTAACTAGTCGGAATTAAAATATTAGGCATACTGTGGAAGTTTTTGGATAATTTTGCAAATATGTCATGACGATAATATCAGCTTTGTCGAGTTTTCGAATGTTAACCAGTACGTCCATCAGTTGGGAAAATTGGCCTGAAAGTTCACTGAAATACGGCATGTTTCGGGGGTCGTAGATATTTTTCAAGCTTAAGCGAAGGCCAACTTACGGCTGTCTTTTTCCGACACGATTAACTGGAGCAATATCACGATAATTCATCGGGCGCGAACACGCTATGTTTGAACGAGCACAATATCACGATCTTTTATCGCGATATTTATCGTGATAATATATAGTGATATATCATCGGGGCGCGATATTGTGATATTTTATCGCGATATTTATCATGGTCACGATATCGTGATATTTTATCCCGATATTTATCATGGTCACGATATTTATCGTGATAGTTATCGCGATACCTATTTATAGCGATATTTATCGCACCCCGATATCTTATCGTGCCCCGACATCTTATCGTGCCCCGACATCTTATCGTGCCCCGACATCTTATCGTGCCCCGACATCTTATCGTGCCCCGACATCTTATCGTGCCCCGACATCTTATCGCCACCTTATGATATGCTAAAATTATCGTATCCCGATATTGAATTATCAATATCGCCCATGCCTAGACCTCTCCTACTCTCATCTTGCTCGTCGTCTGCCCACTCCCACTGATGACTGGGCCTAACAAAAGAAGAACGTAAAATGGGAGCGCGCAGAGCGAACTGAAGGCTGTAAATCGTTAATGTTTGGACATAATTGGCTTTAGGTGTTGTAGATTTGGCACACATCTTGTATTTTTAGTTTAATTAGCAGATAATACAAAACACAATAGTTTATTTATGCTAGGCGGTGCATCACTCTCGAGAGATATCTGTCGTAATACCGAGCGTATACCGTGGAAGGAACTTTTTGGCCTCACTATATCCGCTTTATTTTACATGTAAAACATAGACCTTTTAGCGGTACAAAGACAATCACTCGCTATAACGCGATTCTCGCAATAAGCCGTACTCACTATACCGGGCTTCTACTGTATTTTTGGGTGCTATGGCATTTCATTTCACATGTATATCATCTTCATGTGGAGCATGGTGTGGGTTTGCCAAATGATGCAGAAAAATTTGTCGGGACAGGTTTTCCGCTATTAGGCAAATTACTGGCAGTTTGCCAGTAATCCAGATAGTTGTGAACTGGGAACCGACTGATCTACTTTTCAAAATAAGGCCCTTCATTGACGTTGTCTGTGAGAAAATGAACAGTGTATAAATGGTTTCTTCAGGAGTTTAGTTCCTTGTGAAAATGATGAGATTGAACTATTTGGCTGACGTTTCAAAAATTATATTTTTTCCTTCATCAGGGCTAAAATGGGATGAACCACAATGAATGTAGGTAAATTGATTTGCAGGTGTTTTCAATGCAAAAATGTTTTCACAATATAATTTTTTTTACAAAGTTTAATGCCAAAAAATACATGAAATAAATTTTACATATCTTTAAGCTCTTTTGAGGTGAATTGTTTACAATTTGGTTACCAATAATATATGTTATAATTTTTAATTTTAATGCATTAAATTATGATATATTTTACTTAAATTAGAAATGTCAGGTCTTTTATTACATACATAAATTTTGATCTTTAGCAATACGATACATTTATTTAAATCACCTTTTTGACAAATTTTCTTCTGTATCTAAAATTTTTGTTTGGTCGAAATTAAAAGTATGGTTGTTTTGGATTGCATGGTTTGTCAATGCACAGAATTGGATTTTATTTTTTATGGATGTTCTTTGTTGTGAAAGTCTGTTTTTTAAAAATTGTGACAAAGGGCCAATTTTCCTGTCCCGCTGACTTCTCATTTTCGAGAGTCTACTGTAAGTCACTCCGGGACAGTTGATTGGTTGAAGTTGATAGTTGATTGATGGCACATCTTTTCCATGGCACAGCTATTTATATAATTTCCTGAAGACAGTGGTGGAGTAAGCCATCGGACGTGCTGCTACTTCCCTCCTCATGGAAACCCCACAGACCTTCATCAGCAATTAAAAATCTGGTTTTGTGAATTTTCCTGTTCATGTTCTACTCTGGTATCTCTTCCAGCCTGAAGTCTCCTCTCTGGGAAGTGAAAAAGGGATATATTCAGTGATGTCTGGCAAGATATGATGGAGCCTCTTTCTGAACTTTGAAGTGGAACAACGGAATTTATTTTCACATATCGTGCGTTTCAATGTCGCAGAATGAATCTTGCCCAGTTGTGCCACCTAAAGTAAAGTTGGCAGGGAATGCCAAGGAGGGAATGGTAGGCCGAAGTGGAGTGCCGTGCTCAGCCCCCCCTCTCTCTTCTCTCCGTGTACAGCCGATCCGCTGCTGGAGGAGTGCGGCCTGGGAGACGGCCCCTTCAGCAGTGAGTGGATGGCCATGTTTGGGGCGTCGGATGCCGTGGGCATTGGTGGTGTGGGGGGGGGACTGTTTGGGGACGACGAGGGCCTCTCCGAGGGAGGTGGCGCCGCCTCGTTTCTGCCCTCACACCTGCTTGACTGCACTGCGATGGACATGCTCCTGCCTCCCGCACCTCCAAAAGGTTATCTGCTCCTCGACCACGTTCCTCCTGCACACCCTTGTGTGTCAACGCGTTGCTAATGCCTGTTGATAGCGTAAAATTGTGAATGAAAAGAGTGATTTTATAATTCCACTTCTTTTTTTAATATGTTCTAGTATTATTGTGATACTGGCATTTCCAATCACATCTCACACTAACATCATTCTTTCACATAAGTTAAGGCATAATATGTACCTTTTAACCACATTGGGATTAGAGATAAAAAAATTAATGATTAAAGTTAATTGTTAAAAATGTTGTTAACTATATAATTTGTTTTACTTTTCTTTATCTTAATGTCAGAATAGCACACTTTTATTCAGCTTGTGACAACAATCTGATTCTATCCACACATCAGTAAACTTCCCACAATAAACAAACAGGGGTTGCTAGTCAACTCTTAACATGAAACATCAACTCTTAACAGGAAACACCTCCCCTTTGAGATTGATACAAAATGAACACCAGAATTATACAGGATAAATTGCTACAAAATTAACATAAAAATCTTACAGGTTTCTTTAAAATGTTTACTCGGAACCGAAAACGCAATCTTGTGCACGAAATTGTTAGATAGAAATGAAAAAAGAATTTTAGTGAAAAAATTAATCTTCTAACCACAACCATTCACTCATAAATCAGATATTAAAATAAACAAAAGGTGACGCCCACCGAAAAAGCTGCTGTGATAACATTGACATCATTTTCCTCCCATCCTTGACTGCTTTTAGGGGAAGGAAAGGGATTGGAGGGGGATTCTTGGAAGGTCTGCTCGCACAGATCCTGTCGCAATCGCGCCCATTGGGAGAGCCAGCTGTGTCCCTCCCCTTGTGATAAGGCGAAGTAACTTTGCGGGGTCAGTTGTGATTGGACGAAGTCGTTATACGTCAGAGGTAGCACCACGCCCACTTTTGCGAAAGGGTTAAAAACATCAGTTTGTCGCCGCTTATAACTCGATAAGTAATTGACGGATCAAGAAACGGAAAAATACAGGTCTTTTTATTTTACAAACTCTATCAGATTCGGCAATTAAAAAAATGAATGACCCCATTCTACCGCACCTAGTGACCGTGGGATTGACTGGGTTGTTGGGTTGAGCCCATAGATTTAACTCCTTTTCGCAAGGATTTTCAACTGGATTCATGATTACATTTTCAACTGGGTTGTTACACGAAACTACCATCAATTTCCTCAATATTTTCAATTTCATCAACAGTTGGTTACTGCTCTGGTGGGACAAAATGATCACCTGACCTAGATTTACAGAAAGACTTCTTTAAGTGCGAAGTAGGTATTCCTTCTCAATGGACAATATTCATTTCCCTCACGACTTATCTAATAAGATCGTGGCTCATTTGCTTCCTTAAGCACAGTAGCCTTTTGCCAATATTTATCGTTACCAGTGCGATAAACTACTTTATCACCGGGGTAGTAATTTATGACCTTTTTACGAGCATGCCTATCATGAAAAGTTTTTGTGGTTTCCCATTTTAAAACTAGTAGGTGATGAGCATTCTCCGGTACCTTTGGCATTTGGAGTTCCATGCTTGTGGGAAGTGCTGATCGTAGACACCTTCTATATATAAGCTGGGATGGGGAGAATGGAAAACCACTTAAAGGTGTATTATTATGCTCCATTAAATTCTCACGGTAGCCTACAGATTCCTCTGCACTTTTTCTCAGAATTTGTTTTCCCAGTCCTACTCCCTTTTCTGCCAAGCCATTGCTTCTATGGTACTCAGGACTACATGTACTCACACTAATTTTCTTACTCTCATAGTGTTCATGCATGCATTCATATGATTTGAAAGGAATATTGTCGGCCATGAGTTCACAAGGATACCCGCGGCGAGTGAATACTTCCTACATGACATCAATTACAGCACAGGATGATTTTCTTTTGAGGGGTCATAATTCTAGCCAATGTGAAAAATAATCTACAATGACAAGATAACTTTGCCCACCATGTTCAAGAATGTCAGCATCAACGTTCTGAAATGGTAGCTTCGGTATTACATGAGGTAATAAGGGTTCCTTACCACAATGAGGGCGAAATTTTTCACATATTCTACACTTAGAGATAAATGTAGACACAGCATCGGTGAGAGTGGACCAATAAAACATTTGGCGAGCCTTGGCAATAGCTTTACTTGCACCTGTGTGTCCTCTGTGAAATAAATCCAGCACAAAAGCTGTAAGAGAGGTGGGAACAATAATTTTCTCGCCTAGAAATACAAACCCCTCCAGGGGCGGAATTCTGTATATCCTACCGACACGTATCGGTGTCGCTAACTCCCCCGACCGACAAATATCGGAAAGAGCGATTCCGGTGACGCATTCTACCGACACTTGTCGTTAATTTTACCGATGATTTCCAAACCCACGCTAGGCCTTACCGACATGTATTTCGTCTCTTCGCCAACTGCATGCTGGGTAAAAACAGTGATAGATCGGTCTACGCATAGCGACGGACGTATGTTTTGATTATCTACTAGCTTGGTTTTGATGAATTGACTTGTGCAAATTGGTAGGTTTTCTGAGAACTGCGATCGTCCTTTATTTGCATTTCCATATTATTATTAAGTTACAATCTTAAAGTTATAATTCGCGCTAGTTATATTCGTCCTTAATTTGCAAAATTAGCGCATCCAAAACAAGTTTGCTTTAAAGTGTCCAAAGTGCGGAGAGTGAGAGGTGATTTAAGTTCTTCTAACCTTTATTAAATAAAAATACAGTTTTATTTATAATTTTCTATTTACTAAGTATATTTTTACTTCAAATACTATACTATTTATATGCAATTGCAGTTTGATGTATTTAAATGTTTGACGGTAGAAACTTTATCGCTAGACTAGTAATGCATTTTACATCAGAGTGGTTGGTGTTTTTTAATTATCAGCCCAAAGAATGGCAGAGGGATATCTTGCTTTAGATCAAATGTTTATGTAATACGTAGAAAGTAGACTCGAACGTCGACGATCGTGCCGGGATACGAGTGTAAAAGGGAAGCCCACGACCCGTTTGAGCTGGACAACGAGGAGTTTATCAATTTATTTCGCCTCTACCCACATGTTGATTTGGTTCTCATTGAAACACTTCTGCCGATATTGCAGCGGGAGCGGTCGATCGCCATTGCGAGTGAGCAGTGTGTTCAGTTCATTCCAATGCATTTTCAAACGAACGCAAGTCATTATTCACTTCACTGTTTCTTTGTCAGGGTCACTTTTACTTCCGTACCAATTAGTGTTTCTAATTCTTAAGATTGCCTTCCAAAAAAACAAACGTTACTTACAAACAAACTTACACGTTAGCCGAATGCTGCCTACTACTATTACTGTGATGTCTCTATAATTTGTAATTTCGACGAAGATGTGTACACAATTCTACCAAGTAATCTAATAAATAAATTATTATTACATTCCTCCTCAATGTAGCAATTCCCTCTCGACCTGACTTGAGCTTCTCGACTATTGTTTGGACCATCGTAGGTTTTAATTTTTAATTTAATCTTGTTTGTGTACGTATAGTAACTTGGATATGTAATTGTTGGCTTAGTTAATGGCACTTGAATACAGTCCATCAGAACCATATAGACGTGTGTTATTTCTCGATCGTAAAATCGTACCCAATTTCGCAGTACGAAATCAATAACAAAGTGTGAATAAAGATTTCATTCAAATTACCTACATGCAATCCCCTCAGTTTCAACTAATCCCACCTTTCATCCTGCCTTTGGTATTAACTTCTCTTCGACTTAACGCATGATCCTTGAATGAATGTGAATCACAAATGATCCACGTCCAGTCCACTGTTGATTTCAAATAACATTACTACGCTAAGTTACGATGAAATATTTCGCATATCGATGGTGCACTTTTTCCTGTTTGTGTCATGCTATATCATTGGTCAAAACGTATAGCCTCGCGCGCAGGTGCTGCTTCCTTACCGATATATGCTTGACGTCAGAGTTAGGTCGCTTGCACTGACAACTGTCGGTAGGTGGCGGGTGCAGAATAGCTCGACCGTTGGTACAAGCGACGACCGTCGGTAGCCACCGATACCGATAGGTATCGTTAGTTGTGTACAGAATTCCGCCCCAGGACATATTTATCTTCCCTAGAATCAAAATAAGGTGTACAGTAAGAAGAGATATCCTTTTGGTTGGGCCAGCCTTGAGAATAATATTTACTTATAGACTCATGAACCTTATCTGTGGCAGTTTAGGCACGAAAAATTAATTGTCTTTCATCGCTCATTGGCAAATGTTTGGTGATCGTATGCACCATTTCCAGCATCTCTGGATCATGACATGTTTCATGAAGACTGTTCCTTGATAACATATCAGCAAAATGCAAAAACTTTCCCGGTACATAAGACACATTCAAAGAATATTTCATAAGTTT
Source organism: Platycnemis pennipes (assembly GCA_933228895.1). Classification (NCBI taxonomy): domain Eukaryota; kingdom Metazoa; phylum Arthropoda; class Insecta; order Odonata; family Platycnemididae; genus Platycnemis; species Platycnemis pennipes. Next base: position 8,108,829 of record OW121852.1, read on the forward strand.
TATCCTCAACCTCTGAAGTCTAACTGAGGCTATTTTAGAAACATGCTTACTCATAATTGAAATCAACGGTTTATGATCTTTATGTACATCAACAGTTACCACATAAATAAATCTATGAAATTTCTGAGTTTCATAATAAATGGATAGTAGCTCCTTTTCGGATGGACTATAATTTACCTCGCTGTCATTCATGGTTCTTGAAGCACAAGCAACCAGCCTAAGTGAATCATTTTCATCTGGTTGAAACAAACAGCACCCGAAACCATTTTTCGAGGCATCACACTGAAAAATAATTCTTTTGCTTGAATCAAAGGGTGTTAAAGCCGGTGCTTTAGGAACTGCTGTTTTTTAGAGCTTCAAAACAAATTTCCTGCGCTGGGAGCCCGCATCCTAGATGGGTGCCTGGGTTGCTCGCCCAAACTGAGGGGAGGGGTGGTAAAAGAGTGAGCAAAAATATTGCAAACGGCAAAGACCCTTAAGAGAAAGATAAATGGTGGTGACGATCTTAGGGCGGTTGCCTTGCCTCGAGGCGGTCGCCCGCCCAGCCGACGGGTGACTGCCTACACTCGGAGAGTTCTCTGTTAGGTCACATTCGTGATACTTCGGAAAAGTCTGTCAAATATCTTTGGGTTGTGCCTCTCTCTTTATCTCTCGCACACAGGCGGGCGACCCTCGCCCGTATTTTGTGCCCGTGTGCAGGCCTCTAGTATCTTTATCTCTCTTGCCGAGCTTGAAGGAGGGGACGGGGTGGGTGGATGGCATCATGGGACGTCTGTGAGGTTCCTTCTTCTGGGCAACCCTAGAGGGGTGCGTGGCGGTGGCTGATTGGAACCGCTCCGGGCGTTGAGTGGAATGGGGAGAGTTAGGGATGCGGTGTCCTTTGTTATCAGGAGGGTCTCTGACCCCTCCTCTCACACCTCTAGACCATCCCCTTCGCTTCCCTCCCAATATACCACAAAGATCCACCCGTAACCACCTGCACGTGCCCCCCAGGGTTGCCCAGAAGAAGAGGAAGGAACGTTCCATGACACTATTCCCCCACCCCCTTCAAGTGCAGCATGACAGATAAAGATACACCCGCCACAACTGGGATCTTTCCTCTCCACAACCCCCCCCCCCCATGCACCGTAAACCCAAACTCCCCGGCCGTCATATAATCCTTGAGGAGACGATGCGGAAAATATGCCGAATCACGCCCCATTTGTCGTCTAAGTCTTAGCAGTAGAAAAGAAACAATAGTACCTCCCAAGATCATTTATTCCGCTGATGATAGACGGAAGACATCAAAAGTAATAACCTGTGAATGATTTTTTCCTGAAACAAGCTTAGTTCTGTGCTTTTTATAGCTATGATGGGAGATAGATGAACTGTAAAGTATGGTTGGGCCAGCTGCTTTCATAACAGCCTAGATGTTTGAAGCAAATGTTTATTTTTAGCATCCAAACTAGATTTCCGTCTTTACTGACTATCCCAATAATAAAATTCATATTACAAAATGTCCAACTTTTGTTTTATATAAGTTTTCGATATTGGGATGAAATTTTGCCAACACTACAATCGCAGAGTTAAAAGCATTGACTTAGTATGTACTTATTTTATGATCTTTTAAGACATGCATCTTTTAATAATGCTTTTGTGAAAAACCACAAAAGACATACAATGTTGCCAAAGAGAACAAAAGTTAGAGAAAACAAAGATAACATTTTTTTCACAACTTTGTTAAAATGTTCGAAAATACGGAATTTCGAAGAGCCAATTTTCTGGTCCTGCTGACTTCGTATTATCGAGAGTGTGCTGTATCTACAGTAAAACCTCCATACAACGAATTTGTTGGGACCGAAAAATTCATGACTTCGCTGTAGGGGGTTTCGGTGTACGGAGGTGATATGCGGGTTGCGCCATCGCAGGGGCACCCAAGTGTTCCGTGATGTTTACAATGCAAGTCGTGTAAATTTCTTAATCTTGCTTTATTCACCTTTCCTATAGCGATGATGAACAGTTGTTATTATTTACCATCAAATATCGTGGCTATCACCTCGTGATTTTCAATCTGTGTATTTCTAATTGAAATTATTGTTTTTCTCGTCCATTCTGCTCTACGCCTCATTGCTTATTTTAGTTACGTTCTGATATTAAAGGAATTCCAAAATTAATGCCTGTGGATTACGTATTTTTAAAATGCTCCATAATTTTTCTGAGCATCTAGTCGATATTATTCTTGGAGTGCAATAATTTAAGTCAACATCAATCGGCAGTTTTATGCAGCAATTTTGCTTGAAAGAGCACATATTACCATTTACACTTACGAAATAAAATGCATTGTTGGAATTGAAATTGAAATTCCATTGAAATACTGGTAAATATCTATGTTCGAGACCGGTATATATTAGATATCGATAAACAACGATGGAAGTTAGGTGGGGTGAGTTAGTTACCACGAGTAAAAACGTGGCAGTGGGCATGCCCTGAGGTCACAATGGCAATCTCAGATGATAATGCGTTGATGATGCCTTCATAGAAGCTGGACACGATCGGTATTCTGTTGGCACACCCGTTCTTCGGTGCCAAAACGCAGTACCATCCTCGATTACGCCAGGTAATATGTATTTGAATCCACGCCTTGTTGCCGTTCATCCAGTAATTACCTCTTCATACTTGAAGAAAATTTAAAACCAGGTTTGCCTTTTTCAGTCCTTTGCAGAACGTCTCTCATTTTAAAATGTGCGCCATTTGCAGGCTAAAACTATTAAACTGGAATAAGTGGTCGCTAAAGCAGAATCACATGAGTTAAATATGTCTTATGTTAGCAATTAAGAGAATAAAAACACGTAAAAGAACCTGAGCCCACTCTTTTCGCGTCTTTTATGACATTAGAAGGACTTCTTTCTAAACCAAGTAGATGAGCGAAGATCGCTGTTCTGAAAACTCTAGTTGCACCAGTAATATTGCATGCTAACAATTTGGAATGGAGACGTTTTGCGTTGGACGCAGCAAGAAATCTAACCTAGCGCACGCACTGAAACGAGGAAAGACTGCATTGCCAACTAACCCCTCCCAAACATTCCATACCAAAATGCCTATTATTCAATAACCTTTCCCTCCGAAAGAAAGAATAACTACGCCCTTACTCGCCTCTTTCTTTACAATGCTGCTGTTATCTACCCTCCCCTTCCCACGTTCCTTCGGGGAGACCTCCCTCGCCCATTCCACTCCTCAATGACTCCCCTTACCCCTAACCGAAAGCTCATGTGTTTCCAATATATCGTGGCCCAATGGTATGCCGCTCTTCAAATAGCCCAACTGGTTAGGCACACAGAAGAAGTACAATAATTCCTGTAATAACTAATCCGGTTTTCGATTTATCTCTCCTTCACTTACCTCCTCACAAATATAAATACAGGCCCATCTACCATCCTCGCCGTACATACAGTAAGCGCTCGTGCGACTAACCTCAGCCGAAACATTCCATATTGCTTGAAAATGAGTATATTTCAGGAAGTTAAAACAAATTTCGAAAAATTACATAGGTTTGAATAATTTTTTATTTATAAATAAGAAGCGGTAGCTGTTTTTAAGTAATATTAATTCAAAATTATTCTATTGAAAATAGTTTTCCAAAGTCGTCTGTCTCATTTCTTTGCTGGCTGCTTGCTCAACCTGCCGCAGAATCTTCAAATTCTCTACTCCATCTTCTGACATTAAAAAAACTCGCTCCAAAACGTCTATTGCGTCCACCACTTCCTTCCAACCGGGGCGCACTACGCTATTGCTGGGCTCTTCTCTCTTCATCGCTCACATCCTGCGTCTCCGCCAATATTTCGGGATCCTCATTGTCGGCAAATACAGCGCTATCATTATCAATACTCGCATACTCTTCGAAAGATACCCCTTCAATGTTTAATAATTGAGCGAATTCACTCCATTCCTCCCTCTCCTCCGGCTGTGGGTCGTCTTGGCCGTCCATCTCTCCGGGAAAGCCTGCCCTCCTGAAGCAATTCGAGGTCGCGCTTCTCTCTACTCCATCCCAAGCAACACACAGAGGCTGAATGGCTTGCAGGATGTTCCACTTCAATAACTTGATTTCTTCGGTGTTTCCTAGTCTAGTTAGAAGATATTCGACTAGTTGCCTTCGATATGCGCAATGAGTGAAAACAAAGGACACTTGACGTGACGCTGAAGGACGTTCGACGACATTCGATCAGTTGACGTCTCCGATGCATACAGCGCTGAAGATTCATCGAGCCTAACTACTTTTTCGTCGTTTATTTATTCATTCATACCAACGGCAAATCCATTACATTTTGTAGTTATCAAATAATATATATGTATCTTAAAGACATCGTTGTTGATCCTATTTCTAAAATAAGAATTTTTTATCTTGAATTAAGAATTTTAATTCCCGACTCAGACCAGAAAATCATGAATAATCCACGAACATTTCCCTGCATTGAAAATTCACGAATAATTCACGATTTTCCAGGTTTTCCCGGTCAGTGAACACCCTAATAAAGGATGCTCAATGGGATATTATCGAAATTTAATTTAGAAAGAGCTGCTCCGCGGACTTTCTGTCAAACCAGTTCGACTTGTAAACTGCCTAGGTGGTTCAGAGAGGAGTGCAAAATTGCCAAGCGCTCCTGCTTGGAGCGGCACAAAGGTCGGAGCGGAGCAATAGACGGAGCCACGCGGAGCGGAGCTTTGGATTCCCTTACACGTTTCTTATGGTGGAAACCATCAGAGTTGACTATGGCCTTCACGAAGCCAGAGCGTCAAGTTTCCTTCATGACATCCGCTCTGTAGGTCTCAGATTTGAACGTCTTCGAAACTCGGAGCAGAACATTTAAGACGCGATACACTCCGTTGCGGTTCTACTTCCTGCTTATTACGTAAATATCGATGGAAAAAACTACCTGTAAATGCAAAATACTGCGTTTGTTCTCAATAATTCGTTCTAGAGGGGCACTTTTCATGTTTTGGGCCCATTATCAGACTTCGTTGTAGGGAGTTTTCGTAATTAGAGAGGTTCGTTACGGGAGGTTTTTTTGCGTGCATTGTCCATTGGAAGGGTCCGGGACCGGGCCAATGACTTCGAAATAGGGAGGTTTCCTGAAAATTTCGCTGTATGGGGGTTCGTTGTAGAGAGGTTTTACTGTATAAACTCCGTGTTGGGTAGCAAAGCAAGGATGATATCTCATCCAGAGTAATGGAATGGCAACCACCTGACAAAGCAAAGACTGAATAAAATTTCCCCCCATTAAGCTTGGCTGCAATGTCATCCACTGTTGGTCGCAATTTGGGTTTCCTCAAGTCAATGAATTTGTTCAAATCAGTTGGATCGAGACATATACTCGAGGTTTTATTTGGGTTCTCTACAATTACTAGCCTATTTACGCATTCCCTCTCGGTTATTCTATCTACCTTGACAATGGCTTTGCGACTAACAAGCCTATCCAGTTCATTTTTATGTGCTGTAAGCATACATTTAGCTAATTTACTTGGGAGGATAGCAAATTGGAATTTCTTTGGTAGGAATTTCACTTTGGTCAGGAAACTTACCTGGGCCTTGAAATACTTTAATGTTTTCATTTATGAACAAGCCTTTGGGGTTAGTTGCAACCGTTACCCCATGATTACCCGCTTAACGAGATTTAAATTAATACAGCCTGGCAAACCAAACAAACAAGTTTTGGGACAGCAAACAGCTTTCCTATGCTAACCGGGATAACTTGCCACACATTCATGTAAGTTTGTCTCTTATCTGTTCACTGTTTTTTTTACTCACTTAATTGTCTCTTATCGTTAAGATCTTCAAGTTATGCAACCTGGGTGACTATCATGGCTGAATCAACTCATTTGGGTTGTATGACAGAAATGTAACTGATGGAAAAAATCATTTGCTGTGGTGATATTTTTGCTATAAGTCATTTTGCACTTCTACTTTGTATTGATGCCCTCATTTGGCCATTAAAGGAAATCACTGAAGAAGGCATTTGTCCTTGTTTGTATAGAGAACTGTGTGAATTCTTCACGCACCCACATGAGTAAGTTGTGAATGTTTGCTCAAGCCCCGTGCGTCGTCTCGTTTTCAGATGGTGTGATCTCATCACCAGACGCGGCCGGGAAAGAGCATGGTGGTGCTGGCGGCATCCCTCTGCAACCGGTCTCGTCTTTGCCAGCCCCACCTCTCCAGGACTCGGCCAATTCCCCAGCCAAGAAGGTATTCGCCTTCAACACCCTTAAGCCCATTTGGACCTCTCTATTGGCCTATAAATTGGCATGATATTTGAGGGTGCAAAATTGGGCCAAATGTTTGGCATTAAGGACACCAGTAATGGCCATAACAGTGCTCATACACCCAGCATGATTGCATGTATTAAGAGGGAACATGGTGAGATGCTGGTTTATTGCATACAATGTAGAAGATGGCAATAAAAGTATTATTTATTGTTAAGGGATGAGGCATTTGAATCCTCGAATCAGGGGGGCTGTCCTCAACCTAAATCTTGTAGCATGGACCGAGTGAGTGAGGAAGGGTGATGCCATTAGGAAATTTGGGCTGGGAGTTAAGGTTTGCGGTGCATGTGGGGGAAAAGGCTGTGGTCTCTTGTCTTGTCTCATCTCTTGTCGTGGAATCGTATCCTTACTAAAAACATTAGCCCGAACAAGTCCTCAGGTCCTGATGAAATTCCAGCTTGTGTGTATAAAGAATTAGCTCTCAAAATGGCTCCATATCTTAAAGTAATATTTAATAAGTCCCTTGAAGAACATGCGGTTCCCAAAGACTGGAAGATAGCAGACTTGACTTCAATTTTTAAAAGCGGCGATAGGGAACAGCCATGTAATTATAGACCAATATCATTAACGTCACTATCATGTAAAATTATCGAGCATATAATAGTCACATCAATAATGGGACACCTTGATAGCCAGGATTTATTGATAACAAACCAGCATGGGTTCAGAAAGGGACCATGTTGCGAAACTCAATTAGGTCTTTTTGTTCATGATATTTTAGTTTCTGGAGAAGGTAACATACACGTCGACGCAGTGTTTCTCGACTTGAGAAAAGAATTTGACAAGGTTCCCCACACTAAGTTACTTGCGAAGTTAGCGTCACATGGGATAAACAGTAATATAAGTAAGGTGGATAGGAGACTTCTTAATGAACGCGTTCAAAGGGTGGTGTTAGATGGTGTCAGCTCAGGTGAAGTAAATGTTGCATCCTCCTGTATTGTCCCCTCTTTTTAGGGTGGATTCTAATAAATCAATCCTAAAGTCAAGCTCCATAAATATATGTGAGTGAAAACCTTGGCTGGCATCCTCATATTCATGAAATGACAAAAAAATGGCAATTTGGACATTGGGAAGGATCAGGCCCCCTCCGCCTCACTAGATGACTTAAAGCCAGTGTACCACAGCAACTGCTGTTTGTGTTGTGGAGTAGTTGTTTGGGGGAGTGCAGCAATGAAGGCATTCTGCATGTGAAAGAGATCTGTTGAGGCAATGGTAAATGTGTGTATCTGAACCACAGGAAGGCAACTGCCGATAATGACTCTACCTGCCATACATTTCCTTCATTCTGCCGTATTTGCCAGAAAATATAACAATTCTGTGCGCTTGCACCACCCGTTGCATCTGTGGCCGTTACGCTAGAAAATTAAAAGTCTCTGGGTAAATGTAGCAATATACTCTGCAGTACAGAAGTGGGCCTGCACGTTAAAATGGAAATCCAGTGCTAGGTTAAAGTTTAATTTATTCAGCGGTGTTCTCACACATGGAAGTTGACTGTTTGAAAATGATAATTCTTTGGCTCAACTGGGCCACTGTTAAAGGTATTTTGTAAAAAAAGGGAATAAGTGACAGAGATAGTTCCCTCTAAATTCACTAAAATATGCCCCAATTTCTTCCTGGAACTATGCTTACTCAGATTTCATAATTGTCAGTGTAAATTTACAGAAATAATGTGTTTTGTTTACTGTCGCCTTGTTTATATCAGACAAGTCGTGACAACATTCGTCAATTCCATTGTTTATCAATATTTACAACTATGGGGGAAATCCTTTCACAAATGTTTATTAATAATAATCAAAAGCTGTGAACTTATTATTTAAATAGACATTACAATTATCGATGATTGTAGTGTTTTAGATGGGAGAAAATGGATTCATAGCTGTGCCAATACAACACATCCTGTAAATGTATCTGTAGGCTGTAGGCAATCAACAATGCAACTGCGAAAAACGACTTAAATTTTTCAACTTCGATTTTTAGACATATAATTCATTGTGCTACAGTAAATAAATGATTCGTCAGAAGTGGAGATAGTTACTCTATAAATTGGTACTTCAATTATCGACTTAGGTTGTGGTATGAAGGGAGAGAAAGGGTTATGCAAGGAACACCTCTCAGAAATGATGTGTGTGTGATTATAGCTGTTTAATTTGCAGAAGACGCAAGCAGCCGGGAGAGACATGTCCAAGTGGTTCAATTTGTTTGCTGATTTGGATCCACTGGCCAATCCGGATGCCATCGGTGGAAGGACTGAGGAGTCGGATCGAAACTGTTAAAAGGCGTGTGTTTTTGCAAAGAGGTGTCTTCAAGACTGAATCTCTTTCAATCTTCCCTCAATTGCTTAAATGGCATGTTACAAGTGCAATTTTTGCTGCACGAAGCATCACCACCTCTTGTTTCCTGTCGTCTGGTTCGCATGTAGGATCCCTGGGTGTAACCAGTTGCCAAAGACTTGAACATAAATATCCTAATTTTTTCAGAAGTATCATTTTCAACAAATAAGATGTGGAATTGATAGTATATTACTTGAAAAAAAAATGGTGAAAAATGAAAATTTCTAGTCATGGTGTACTTAATGTCAAATTAAAGCTGTTATCATTGCTTCGTGATTTTTGTCTGTAGCTCCCAGAATAGTATTGTAAAGCCATGTAATTATATTCTAGTCATTCCGTTGTATCATTTCCAAGATGGAGTGTTCCTTGAGAAGGATAAATTTGTTCTATCATTCCACACAAAACTCCTCTGTGTATATATTGGAATCAGAATTTTCTTGTGGTCCATTTTGGACCACAGGCCTGCTGGAGGGAAGAACCACATGCTACTACCACTTTCATTGTATTTTCTATGTTTTATTGATTGATTTATCCCATTTTCCATTGGGTTTTAAAATAAGTACTGCAATGTAATGAATCAGTTTACTTAGTTACAATTGTAATGAAGTATGCACTTATTTTGTGATGATCCTGTTTGCTTTCAACAGATAAAACCTCCAGTTTTCTCTGGGGGAAGTTCATATTCCTCACTTTATTTTAAAATGAAATAAAATTGGCATAAATATTCCTTTTTTATGAAAATATAATTTAAAAATGCGAGTCAACCCGTATAAAAAACCACGCAATAATTAAACCATATTAAGGTGACTTGATGACCGAAATGGTGGCGTACACGCAAGTCGAAAGAAGCAAAAGAGAGCGCAACAGAGAACAGAGGGCAGGAGTCACGACAAGTTCTTCCTCTTCCTCTGAAGGTGATTGGAGATGGCTCTCCTCAGCACGTCGACGGTGAAGTCTGCATCAGCCACCGTGATGCACATGGGAGGTTTGATTCGCAGAACCTGCCAAAAGAGAAAAAATGACAGTTGAAAATACGTTTCCGTGAGCATTCCACAAGTGAGATGTGACTCATTACGTGATACGAAAGGACATTTTGCCTCTACCCTTTGTGTTTGGCTGGATCACTGATTTCCAACTATTCTACGTAAGCGACACCCTTCTTAAGATTTATTTTTTAAACCTCCAAGAGGGCTTCCCACTCAATTTCCAAGGCTAATCAGCCCTTAACACGTTCGCTGCAGCGTGACCCACCGGTGGGTCACGCTAATCCTTCTAGCGCCGCGACCTTTTAATTCTTTGAATTGTCTCAACCTGCGAGGAGTATTGTGAGAGTAGGAATCGAGATCTTCTCGAGTGACTTCACCCAGAGGTTAGCCACAGTTCAAATAACAGACTGCTATGTGTCACTTAGTGTGACCCACCGGTGGGTCACGCCGCCCCTCCTGAAACTTTTTTCAGCGTGAGCGGTGTGACCCACCGAACAAATTTACATATTAGCGTATTATATCCAAAATACGTTTATTTTTTGCTTTCTTTTTGGTTTTTTCATGTTTATGCAATTTTTATACATGAGGATGAACAATACTCGATATAGTAAAACATATCAACTTATTAAAAATAATGAAAATGTTTAGGACAATTTTTTCTCCTCAACCTCATGGCTGTCCATCAGTTGTTCGTAAACTAAACAGTCCGAACTGCACTCGCCCAGCTGTGTGAGAGATTGACTCTCTCTCTTCCCTTAACCCCCACCCTCCCCTCTACGGAAGGGCAATTGGGAAAGAGTCGCGTAGCGTTCGTGAGCTTGAGTAAAATGGTGGATGAGTGACCGTGCCCTTGCCGGGTGAACGTCTTCCGAATTGCAGACACTACTTTTTTCTGAGTGAGACAAACCACTATGTACTCTTTCCAAAGGATCCCCCTTCCCTTTTCTCATAGTGTGAGCAGGGCTGGGGAATCGGTACGCACGGACGGGCGTCTACGTCTCACAGACGGGCGCGAACAAGGGCAGGCGTAATAAACAGAGACAAGTGGGTGTCTCCTGGGTTTTCCGAACGTCAGCAAATCTTTACCACATGCATTGTATTGTTGGCCCTCTCTTCCCCCATCCCACGCCAGGGTCTAGCTGATAGCGTGCCCCACGTGGCCGGTGGAGGGGTGGGCTGGGGGCGAAGCTGGGAGTAGCCTCCCCCAGCCTTCCTCTAATCTCAGGAAACAGCTGAGTATTGCCGCTTCAACCACCATCCCTCGGCAGTGGCCAGAAGCTCGAAAGGACTGTGACCCACCGGTGGGTCACACCGCCCATGCAATAGGCTGAGTGTGACCCACCGGTGGGTCACGCCGCGCTGTGAGGAGTAGGGCTTTAAACAGCTCCGCAGTGAACGTGTTAACAGAAATTAGTCTTCAGGTTTGAAGTCTCCAATAACCATACGAGTACAGAGAATATAAATACAGTAAAACCTCATATTTGCATTATAGAATTTACATTTTCCCACAATATACAACATTTTTATTGGATCCCATCCTATTTCCTATATCCCCCATGTATTTACACCATAACTTTTTCAGTTCTCCAGCTATTTGTGTTAGATGTGGGTTGGAATGCGGTAGATTAAAAAAACAAAATTCAGCTCATGATGTCTTTGCCTGGAAAAAATTTGTGCTATGAAACAAATGCAATTAGGGTGCAATTAATATAATTTAGGAACACATGTGGGAGTATATTTAAACTGTGTCAATGTTCAATTATGAAGAATGAAATTGCCCAAGATATTATGAAATGTTAAAAAAACACAAGAACTGAAATGGTGTCCAACAACTGGGATTATTCGCACTGCCTTGATTCAACAGTTTTAATACGACGGGTTGCCAAAAAAACAAAACTTTTTTTAACTTGTTTCATTGCACGAAAAGCAAATTAAATTTAAAAAATTACTCCATTGAGTAATTTTTGAAATTGGATAACTGCTGGCCGACCAGTGAGGTGGCACAGTATTCTCGTGCGTTGTTCATGTTATCCTCAATTACTTCGGAGCGTAAATTCTTTCCTCCTAGGAACTGGGAAGTTGAAGCCAAGTAGAATATTTTCAGGTGACTCGAGGGTTTTTGGGTTTCTTCTGCACTGGTTCATCCTGCTGAAAGACAGTTTAGTCGGCATTTCCAGATGCCATCTTCCGGTCCAAAGATAATCTCCTACATCTTTGTCCTATATATTCACTAAATCGAATTTCCTATACTTTGGACCTGAAGTTGGTGCCTGGAATGGTGGCAAAACTGTCATCCAGCAGGTTGAACCAACCATTAAAAGAAATCGGAAACCCTTGAGCGTCTTCTAATGACCACGGAAGCCTCCACAGCAACTGTAATATTTTCGATTTAGGTGTAAATAAAAATTGAGGATTCTCATGATGCAATTCATACTGATATAGCGTCTAAGATTACCAGTCTGTACAATGGACACAATTATGAACAATATCGATGTGATTCAGAAACATCAATGCAGACATCTTTCGAAAAAAAAAAGAAAATGTCAAGAAATCATGGTGTGAAGGAATACCTACTTAAAAAGTGGTTTTTTGAATTCTAGATCGTCAACTATCACTGTAAATGGCTTCATTGGACACATCACCCTTAAATTTGTACCAAAAAACTGCGAGGAGCCATTGGTAGAGGTCCGTGAAAGTGGTTTTATTTTTTGCTAAAATTCGTTTTAAAACTATGTGATTTTGGTGTAATAGAAAATCTTGGCGGTGTTATTATAATGTTACAATTTTTGCACATTTCTAGGCATTTTATTAATTTTGGTACACATTTTGTGAATGCTTATACTTTTATTAAGCATTTTACATAACAAGAAAGGCAGTGTAAGAAGCACGCATAACTAAACACAATCGGAAACAAAGAAACTTGAACTGGGGGTGTGTCGAAATGATTTTTTTTTTGCATTGAAGCTCGGTGGAGCGCGGAATATCCGACGATCCGTCCCCTAATAAGTAGCACCTCCTATCCTTTCTGTTCCTTACCGCCCTTCCCTCAACTGCTAGCGCTTCCGTTCCCAGCCAGTGGCCATGTTTAAGTCTACAAAATTGTTACATTAGGCCCACACTTAAGGTTTTCCTGCAACAAGTTATCCAATTACGCTGTCTACTGCGTCGCGGTGAGTCACCGGAATTACTGCTCGGCATTGACGCGTGCGCGTGAGCTTATATTTCCGCTCTTCCGCGGCCGTGTTAAATTTCTTTCAGCACATCATTGATTCAGAATATCTAATTCTTTAGGAGAGAAAGCGCGTCACTCTAGATATTTCCGAGAATTTCAGGATTGATATATGTGAATCGAAGAGAGAGGCGGTGATTAATTTATCGGCAAATTCCGGTGGAGACATCACTAGAGTGCGCGATATGATGCGAATGCGATATGCGCGAGACAAAACAAGCCAATTTACCTTTGAATCGTAATGAGATAGAGCGAATGAACGTCAGCAGCGTCAAACAATAAAGGCTTAGGCTTTAATCGATTATGACTCTTTATGTATGATTTTTTCGCTAACGCACGTAAAATTTGCGAAAAAGGCGAAATTTCGTTTTGTTTTCCGATTTCGCGATATCGCGTCTCGCGAATTTCACGGATCTCTAGCCATTGGTTTGTAATTAAGTGAGTGGACTCCCAGCAGGCCATATGCTTAATCTTCAAAACAACTCAACGTCACTCGATGAGCAATATTGTTGTGGCCCTCGTGCCTTTCCTAACAGAGGATCACATCCCAGGTTGAACGAATTAATGTCCCAAGTGGAGGATGTGGATTAACTAGTGCTTGAGCTTCAGTTCATGAGCTTGTTCAGGGAAACCCATTATCCATTTACTCAGAACTGAAATAGCTAATTTGATAGGTAATTAATGATAAGGTTTGATTCATATCTCTAGATTCGTCGAGTTGATTATCACGACCAATGCTCACACACGACTGCTCAGGTTGAGCGCAGAGTGATGTACAAAAATCAAAGATATAGTTCTCGAGCACCAAGGCTGACTCTTCACCTACCTTCCACACAGATGTAAAGAAATTGCTTTCCCAGCCAAATAATTTCAACTTTCTTCACATCAAGCATGAATCATCCGCAGTGTGGAGAAGGAATAACATTGAATAATGACGTATTTCATGTCACAGATGAGATAATGATAGCAACATCGTCATAAAGCATGCCAAGCATATTGATACATTAAATAACATTGAGATATCGTGTAAAGTTTGCAGCTGTGAAATAATTAAAAGCACTGTTCTGAAGGCTTATTCAGTAGCTCTTAGCTCCAGAGCTAATTGGTTGAAGAGAGCTTCATGAGCTTGTTCAGGGAAACCCATAACCCATTTACTCAGAACTGAAAGAGCTAATTTGATAGGTAATTAATAGCCGTACGCATAGCAGATTTAGTAGACCTTTTGACTCTAAAACCATGCTGTTCAAGATATTGTTATCTTCAAGAATATTTAGCATGTGTATGTTATGAATAATCTAAATTTTTTGCAAATTGATTAATTAGGCTGATTTGTCCATGAAATGAAGTGTGCAATGAAGTAAATAATAATGACAGCTAGGTTTGTTTGTACAAAATGGACAAATATTACAGAAACAACGAAGTTGCTAAACAACTGAAATAATTAACCTAATTTTCACCATTAAAACAGACTGACATTTTTCCCCCGAAGTAATCAGAGAGATGTATCATTCCTAATGCAATGGTAAGAAATATGTAGTCTATATTGATTTTAAATAGACCCCAACAAATCTCTTGACAGCAGCCAACAGTGCTCTGGGGTGTTTCATGAGAGGATATACAGTAGAAGCCTGTTATAGTGAGAAAGGCCCAAAGTAACATGTAAAAGAAAACAGATATAGCGAGGCCAAGAAGCTCCTACCATGGCATACGCTTGGTATTTCTTGAGGGTGATTCACTGCAAAGTACAAATTAATGCATGGTATTTATCTTTAGTGGCATTATTTCTCAACTACAACTTAGAATACAATATTTGTGCCATCTCTACATTATTTAATGTCCAATAAAGTCCACGCACTGATGATTTACGGCTGGCCCTGGCGTACCTTGCGCACACTCACACTTTTTACTTGTTCTTTTGTTAAGCCAAGTTCACATAAGAGGCATAGGAGCGGAGTGGGCGGAAGATAGACAAAAGCGGAAAGCATCTAGCCAATTACACGACTGCGGATGGTGCGAATGACCATGGCCGTCGACGCACCTTAAACCAAACACTACTACTACTACGACTGCGGAGAATGGTGGTGTGGGTAAGGGGCGAGAGTTCAGCCTGCCTGTCTTTGTCTGCCAGTGCGGGAGTAGTTGACGGATGAGGAGTTGATTAACTCGGTGAGAAACAAAGGTGATAATGTAATTCTCTTTCGGAAGAAGAAACAGTGCCTATGCTGACTAGAGCTAAAGCACGGCAGGCTCTTAGAAAAATTAGTGCCGTTTACCGGGCCAGTGATATCACAGCATCAATGCTTCCGCCGACAACTTTAGCAAATTTATTGAAGTGGAATGGTCTGTGCTTTCGGCAACTGCCAGTAGACTGAAGCAGACGATGCTCGAATGATTTTTCAGCTGGGAATAGAAATTAAAAGTACTGTGCTGTTAATATGAAGCATGTGTGTGATGCTAAAGGTCCAACGCTTGTTTTGTTATGCTTATTATCATCTCGGCGTTGCCAAAAAATTATTTATATCCTTAAAATTTTATGATTCATCCTGGTTTCCATTAGTTTTCCTGATAGCAGAAGTAATGGGAATACTTATGTTTTCTGGTACATTAGCTAATTTGTGCATATATTTTAATGTTTTCGTAAATATTGCCAGGGCCGAACTTATGAGAATTCTTAAATTTATCCTGTTCACCAAGTTTTTATTTTGTGATTCCTGACTTCATGGATACATAAAATTTTGAGTGAATGCAACAATAATTGTCGGCAATAGCATTGCATGGTAGTTACCTAGGTGGCAGCACTAGTATGACACATGATGTGCATTGTAAATGACGGAGGCATTTGCTTGTGTCAATAAATAATTGCTGCAACTACTTTTCGAGAGATAATGGAATGTGAGTTTTAGGAACAGCTAGGAAGAAGTAATTGTGCAAGAAATATTTTTGACCACTGAAAAATGCTGTATTTCTGAAAATCATTATGGTAACTTTCCTAAACAATGGACGTACTGGTCAACACTCAAATACTTCAGCAAAGCATAAATTATCAATTTGGAAGATTTAATTAGCAAAATAAAGGATAATTATGCAATTGTGCATGAAAACGGCCCTCCTCCCTGTTTCTAACAGCATGGTAACGAAAGAAAATTGGAAAGTGAGAACAACTGTGGGAATTGAGAGACTCGATCCATCACCTTCGGATATAATGAGTGCTCGCGATAGTGAGTGATTTCCCAGCCATTGGGCGCAGTCGTTATACCGAGCTTCCATTGTAATGTGATTCAATACAAAGGAAAAGCGACCTCAAAAAATTGTCTTGCTTTCACAATTTGATTACTTGGAAATAATCAAAGGAATATTCTATATTATGGCATCACACAGGAAAGGCAGTGCTTTGTGAGCAGGAGGAATTTAGTTTGAACTATGTGCTGATAATTTGTCAAATGCACCGTTAGTGCATGACGAAGAGAGATAAAGTGATTCCACCGTAGCGGTGAAGACAAAATCTATTCCTATTGTGGTCAGTGGAGTGAGTGACAACTCACTCTCCTGAGAGAGGTACAAGACAATATTTCAGCAGGAAGTTATACTACGCGGGGAAATATAGATTTTGAGGAAGGTTAAGGGCAATTTTTGGTCCAACTGAGTGAAGCAAAAACATGAAAATTCTACCACTATCCTTGATGTAACGTCGCTATTTGTTGGTGATGACTTTTTCAAATGCTGTGCAATCAATCCAATTTGTATTACCGTCAAAATAAACACAGATACAAAAAAAAGCAGAGTTGAACAAAAGAGGCAAATTATTGAAGGAGAAGTAGTCAAGCATAAGCATAGCTGAAATGAATCATTCCTTGCAATTTCGCACGCCCACATTCGGGCCCTCACTCACGTTGCCATGGAGACCGCCTCGGCCCAGAAGGACGCCCATGTCCTTGCAGTCCTCCCACACGTCGACAAAGCTCGTCGAGGGCAAGGGAGCCCGCGTCTCCGCGTCTGCCACCAGCTCCACGCCAATCATGAGCCCCTTGCCCCGAACGTCGCCCACCACCTCCTCAAACTCAGCACGGAGCTGCGCCAGGCTGTGCAGCAAGTGGCTGCCCACCACCTCGCTGTTCTTCTGCAGACCCTCCTCTTCAATCACCTGCAGGTGGACATTCGTTCGTTACCGTCTCTCGGGACAAGAGAGATTGGGGAAGAGGCATCTAAGGTAATAACACTTTCATTGGTCCAAAGATCACGTCACGTACATTAGTGCTGTGATATGAGGCATGCCCATAAATAACAAGTTAAGAATGAAATCCACAAAGCCATAACCATAAGGGGGCAAAGGAATAGAAAAAGGGTGGAAGGGAAGGAGTAGATACAAAGTAAGGGAGCTCTCAATCACACGTACGAAATCGAGCAAAACTTAAGTGGCAGTAAATGACACATTGGCACACACATGTTACAAACAATGGTCACACTCAAAATTAAGGGAATCAAGGTAAAAATAAAAACGAACAGTAACTCACACAATCACTCACTCACTCAGGTTTGTAAACAAAATACAGTCACCTTCGTGAGTTCAATCTCACGCACACAAGCAGGGTTTACGAGGATTTCTCTAACGCCAGTCATCCTTCATGCACACAAGATAAGAATAAAAATAAAATAGGGGGGGGGGAAGGAAAACAAATAAAGTAACAAGTAAGTAAAGTAAACAAATAAAATTGATAATAACTTTCAAGCACTCATTCACGTGGATTTGCATACGATACACAGTCACCCTCGTGATTCTCATTCACACATACATACAGGGTTCAGGGACTTTTCTCAATCATGCACTCGGGTTTGTACATTCACAAAGTACAGTCACCCTCATGAATCACATTCACACACACAAACAGGGTTTATGAGGAATCTCCTTCGCAAGTGACCCGTCACACTCACAAAGGGGAAAGGGTGCCCAATGTCAAAAAACTGCCTCCGGGGGTTTCGCCTGCCAAGCAGGCCTCGTCACAGGAGAATGTCAATCCGGGAGAGGGATAGGAAATACCTTAGAGTCGAGAGGGGAAGCTAGAAGGTGGGGGTGGTATGTTGTGATTGGTTGGATTATCAGAAAGCAGATGATAGAGGTGTGGTGGGATTAGGTGAGGGAAGGGGGTTTTGTGCACAAAGAGAATTTAAGCAGGAGGAAATTGGTCCTTGGTCGCTGTTCATGGTGTTGCTGCAACTCTTCTGTATATGGATACTTTCGTATGTGTCTAACAAATGGTCTGGGACGTGTTTCAAGAGTTTTACATTGTCAACAGTGATGCAATTTGCTTCTGAATGCATATGTTGAGCATTACTGATGATAGTTGGAAATGGCTAAAGCCTAAAGCAGGCTGCATGCTCCTTGAATCTAATGTTGAGGTTCCTGTGGGTTTGGCCAATGTAAGATGCACTGCATTCCGGGCAAGAGATTTGGTATATACCTGACTTGTGCTATGGGATCTTTGGGGTTAAGAAGGTTATATTTAAGTTTATTGGTGGACACAAATGTGGGTTGGAAATTATGTTTTTTGAAAACATATCCAAGGCCTTTTGTTCAATCCTAAAGGAATCACTTTAGTTTTTATTTAAAAACATTGTACTGTATTTAGCCGCACACCATTTTTCCTGAAACGCCGGTGAAAAAATGGGGGTGTGTGGCTTAAACAAATCCTCCAGATTTTCGTGTAAGCCGTGCACCATTTTCCTCAAATTCCTGTTGCTTTTTTCTCCAAAGTATCGCAATCTATGAACATATTAACGGAACTGGTAAGTATGGTCTAGTAGTAAATCGTACATTGTCAACTATTCTGAAATTTTTAAGTAATTAGTAATAAAAATCCACGTTTCACAAAGTCGGAGTGTACAATGGTACTTAAGAAATGCTAAATCAAAAATACCACTTGACAAAGCAATGGATTTATCGTGTATAGATTGTATGTAGGACAACACATTGTAGCACTGATTGTATTTAAATCTATATTGTATCCTGTAAGCTGCCACAAGGAGGACGATGTCTTTATGTCTTTTCAAAATTGTAAGTGGAGTTTGTTTCGGTATCATGTATCTGTAGCAATATCTTTGCACAATAGATAGCTCCTTTTGTGTACACATTAAAGCTACATTGCAAAGACACGACAAAGAATTTGTTACACAGTGGCAAGAGCTGTATGCTGAGAGATTATACCATCTTACTATCTGTGCTATCTGCTCCAAGTGTGACAGTCGTAAACGAGTTCGAATCGATCACTTAGCATTTTAAAATAATTTGCAATTATCATCCTAAAAATGAATGATGATGTGAAATTATGATCGTTTCCTGTTAGTACAAAACTGCGTATTATAAGCGATGCCAAAAAAATAGGAAATCAAGCACCAGGAAGGAAATATGGTGCATCTGAATCTAGCGGTGACGAAATCTAAAAATGAGAACTGTTATGATATGAATATTCATTAGTAGAGATCCGTAGATTTCGTGAGATGCGATATCGCGAAATAACACGAAATCGGAAAATAAAACGAAATTTCGCCTTTTTTGCGAATTTTACGTGAATTAGCGAATAATTCACATCTAAAGATTCATAATCGATTAAAGTCCAAGCCTTCATTGTTTAACGCTGATGACGTTCATTCTCTCTATCTCATTACGATTCAAAGGTCAATTGGCTTGTTTTGTCTCGCGCATATCGCATTCGCGTAATATCGCGCACTGTAGTGATGTCTCCGCCGGAATTTGCCGATAAATTAATCACTGCCTCTCTCTTCGATTCACATATATCAATCCTGAAATTCTCGGAAATATCTAGAATGATGCACTTTCTCTCCTGAAGAATTAGATATTCTGAATCAATAATGTGCTGAACACGGCCGCGGAAGAGCGGAAAAATAAGCTCACGCGCCCGGCACGCGTCAATGCCGAGCAGTAATTCCGGTGACTCATCACGATGCAGTAGACAGCGTAATTGGATAACTTGTTGCAGGAAAACCTTTAGTGTGGGCCTAATGTAACAATTTTGTAGACTTAAACACGGCCGCTGGCTGGGAACGGAAGCGCTAGCAGTTGAGGCAAGGGGGGAAGTAACAGAAAAGATAGGAGGAGAGGGAGTGCTACTTATTAGCGGTTGATCGTCGGATATTCGGCGCTCCACTGAGCTTCAATGAAAAAAAAAAAAATCATTTCGACACACCCCCAGTTCAAGTTCCTTTGTTTCCGATTGTGTTTAGTTATGCGTGCTTCTTTTACTGCCTTTCTTGTTATGTAAAATGCTTAATAAAAGTATAAGCATTCACAAAATGTGTGCCAAAAATAATAAAACGCCTAGAAATGTGCAAAAATTGTTACATTCTAATAGCAATGCCAAGATTTTCTATAACACCGAAATCACATGGTTTTAAAACGAATTATAGCAAAAAATAAAACCACTTTCACGGACCTCTATTCATTAGTGATTTATGATTCTATTTCCGCAAATGTGTTTTCCTTTAGTTTTATAAGAATTATAATTGTTATTACATTGAGCTTAGTTTTTTCCGTGTGTTCCCAAGACTTTCCGGTGTTGTCAAATCGTCCCAGTTCACAGCTACTATGCAGAGAGCAGACGAGACCACTGCTATCAGGTACGGATGGCATTCTGCTTTTATTTGTTGATATGCCAACGGATTTCCGTGATAACAGAGTAATCACAGATTGAAATTGTATATATTTTTGCAATTATTTCAGTTGGATGTTATTTTGAACAGATGCCATTTTTATAGCTGGATGATGTGATTGTATGTAACTGTGATTACCATGAGATGCTATGAGAAAAAGATGCACAGTAAAGAGGCCGTGCATGGATGCATGACGAGATGACAATTGTGACGATATTAACACGTAATTTAATCAGTTAATGAGAAAGACGTACTCGTAATTTAGGCACAGCATTTCTATCAAAGAACGTGCATTCATGTTATGACAAAATGATGCAAATTCAAGGGGAAAAAAATAAGTTTTTGATAGAAATAATTTTTTTTCTCACGAGCCTGCCCGAAAATAGGGGTGCGCGGGATACACGAGGGCGCGGCTTACATGAGGAAACACTGGTAACTACCATTGTTCTTTAACCAAGTGGGTAGATCGTTGTATAATTGTACACCCATTTCCTTGGGGCCTTGCTTGCAGCATTCAGTTCTGATGTTTGCGCAGTGAGTATAGTTCTTGCCTCTTGCGTGAAAAGAGATGATTACTATTGAGGAGGAAATTACTGTAATTATCTCTAGTGCTCATACCTGTGGCCTTTTTGTAGATACATGGGACTAGTAATCGTCTCTGTTCTTTAAATGGTGGTCTACACCTGGGGCCTTTATGCTTTGACTCGAAGGGCCTTCTTTGGGAGTTGGACGACATGTGTGGAAAGGGACCCCAGGAGAGAATAGAAGATGAGGAGAGATTTTGCCATAGCAGAGACTTGGAAAGGTCTCAGTCCAATCTGCGCCACTCAAACAATGGTGCAACTACAAGCCCAGACAGCAAGCCAGCTGGATTCCAGCCTGGATTATGTAGCTTAAATCCAGCTTGGACTGGTCAAGTCTCTATCCAGCTGGTTGATACAGCCTGGAATATTAGCTTGAAGTCCAGCTGGACTCCAGTTTCTCCAGACGAGCACAAACAGGGTTACAGACTCACAAGTGGAGTTTGCTCACCTCCAGAACAGTGCTGCCAACAGCCGATGCCACCGGGTTGCCTCCAAACGTGTTGAAATGCAGCGCGGAACTCAACGACTGAGCGATGGTGGGCGTGGTGACCACTCCAGCCATGGGAAACCCGTTGCCCATCCCCTTGGCCATCGTCACTATGTCCGGCATCACGCCGTGCATTTCAAAGCCCCAAAAGTGCTCCCCTGTGCGTCCAAAACCAGTCTGCACCTGCAATCAACACGTTAGAGGAGAATTAGCACACACCCTTCCACATACGGCACAGTTCAGACACTAAACACTCGATTTCCCAGCTTCTTACGACACGACTATACCCTCATGTCAAGATGCATTCTGCAGCTGAAGTGATAATATAGAAATACGTAGACACATTATCTCTTTATTAGAGATGAGTCAATACCAAAATTTATTAATTCTCGATACCGATTCCTCAAAAATCGTTTCTCAATACCAATACCATTGACATAAACATACACACCTATTTTTACCTAGTTTTTCTATTACTATCATTTTTACCTATTTCCTGCACATTATTTTAAAAATGTTTCATGAAACCTAAAAATAAAATTTTCACAACAAATATTTGAATATACTATTTGCTTTGGGAAAACTTCTGATATTGCACTATGAGGATATTATGAAAATAAAAACTTTTTGACAACACAGGCTTTTATATATTTTTACATAAGCATGTTTAATAACAAAAGGTGAAAATGCACTCGCATCAATTTGCTAAACTGGAAGAACTGATAGAATTTCTTCAAAATAATGTCAAGCATTAGAGCTGATCAAGTCCAATCAAAACATGAGACATAGTGTAACGGATTCCATGCATCAGGAACCTGATAAATGAATGCGAACGCATACGTACTTGATTACCAATAGCTAGAAATCCGTGAAATTCGTGCTATGCGATATTGCGAAATAATGCAAAATCGGAAAATAAAACGAAATTTTGCCTTTTTCGCGAATTAGCGAAAAAATCACATGTAAAGAGCCTAAGCCTTCATTGTTTACCGCTGATGACGTTCATTCGCTCTGTCTCATTACGATTCCAAGGTAAATTGGCTTGTTTTGTCTCGCGCATATCGCATTCGCGTAATATCGCGCGCTGTAGTGATGTCTCTGCCGGAATTTGCCGTTAAATTAATCACCGCCTCTCTCTTCGATTCACATATATCAATCCTGAAATTCTCGGAAATATCTAGAATGACGAGCTTTCTCTCCTGAAGAATTAGATATTCTGAATAATGTGCTGAACACGGCCGCGCAAGAGCGGAAATATAAGCTCACGCGCCTGGCACGCGTCAATGCCGAGCAGTAATTCCGGTGACTCATCACGACGCAGTAGACAGCGTAATTGGATAACTTGTTGCAGGAAAACCTTTAGTGTGGGCCTAATGTAACAATTTTGTAGACTTAAACACGGCCGCTGGCTGGGAACGGAAGCGCTAGCAGTTGAGGCAAGGGGGGAAGTAACAGAAAAGATAGGAGGAGAGGGGGTGCTACTTATTGGCGGTTGATCGTCGGATATTCGGCGCTCCACTGAGCTTCAATGCAAAAAAAAATCATTTCGACACATCCCCAGTTCAAGTTTCTTTGTTTCTGATTGTGTTTAGTTATGCGTGTTTCTTTCACTGCCTTTCTTGTTATGTAAAATGCTTAATAAAAGTAAAAGCATTCACAAAATGTGTACCAAAAATAATAAAACGCCAAGAAATGTACAAAAATTGTAACATTATAATAACACCGCCAAGATTTTCCTAACACCAAAATCACATAGTTTTAAAACGAATTTTAACGAAAAATAAAACCACTTTCACGGACCTCTACCAATAGCCAATGCATATTCTGCAATCAAATGCATTTCCTACACAAATGTTCGGAATTTTCCAAGTGCAATTTTCAGCAGCAGAATGATTTCGTGAGATGAAATTCTCTGTTATAATTGCTTGCAACCAGGACACAGAGTTAATCAGTGCAAGCCAAACAATTGTTGGTCCTGTGCGCAAAGGCACCACACTCTTCTGCACAAGGTGGGAGGCAGCAACTCAGTGTTAAGGCAGCAGCAGTGTTCCATCACTCAGTCACCTCACCACTCAGAAAGGTCTCCGCCAGTGGACATCGATGGGAATATACCGCAGAATAATTTTATGTACACGCGCAATAGTACAAACATTCACTTATCCCAGAGCTCGACTTCGCTTTCTCTACAAGGTCCCCATCACACAGCCTCAAATATCTACAACAACCTACCATCCGATATCAAATCACTTTCTTCTCTGCCAGTGTTCAAGCATCGTGTAAAGAATCTACTTCTTCACAAAGCATATTACTGCATTTCAGAATTCATGGAATCTAAATGTGATTGTTGCGATGCCTAAACCTATTTTAATTTTTACTTTTTTTACCAGCACTTTTATGTTTGCTTGTGATATTACTATTCCTTGTCTTGATATATGTATATATGACACTCCATAATGTTATCTCTTCTGACGATTTCTATGTTACTTGGTAACCAACAGAAATAAAAAGATTATTATTATTATTATATTATGTCCTATTGTTCTCTAAAGGGAAAAACTCAAACTCAGGTGATCTTATCCACTGTATTGTTCAAGGTGCATGACAGCAGTGGGAGGTTCCACACGTGTAGGGCACTCCTGGACTCTTGCTCTCAATCTCATATTTCAACAGAATCACTTGCACAGCATTTGAATTTAAGAAAAACACGGCAACACACACCAATTGAAGGGATCAACGATTTGCAATCAGAAGTGAAACACAGTGCTACTCTCCAGGTGCAGTATAGGCTTAATGCATACAATGTCACGGTCGACTACTTGGTTCTACCAAAGAGACATAGGGAACCTCTCAGCTTATGTTAATACTTCATGTTGGAATCTTCCGAGGAGGAACCTTCCTCTTCCAGACCCTTCATCCAATGAACCGGGAAAAATAGATCTGCGGATAGGAGCGGAGATCTTTTTTCATATTCTCAAGCCACAGCATCAGATACGACCAGGACCTTTTCCAGTGATTCAAAACACGGAATTTGGACGGATATTGACATGACGGTTTCAGCCTCGATGAGCAGTTGCAGCGATTGTGGGAGATCAAGAACTAAAACTCAACCTCCACGATCCAAGGAAGATGTTTTGTTTTCTCTCTTGACATCTGTTTCACGATAACTCCTTGTGAGTAGTAAGGTATTCAAAACTACACTGTGTAAGTAGCTATTATTTTAACCACTCTACTGAGTCCAGGGATTTTTAGAAATGAAGTTGAATGATCTGGAGTTTTAATTGTAACCTGGCTGTAAGTACTTTTTTATTGTTTTACTTTGGCAATGTCCATTAAGAAACCCATTAAAATCAAACAAATTATGACAATAATACAGTAGAAAATCGAAATTACGAATTCAATGGGACTGGAAAAATCGACAATTCGTAATATCAAACATCGTATGAATGAGTATTCTTCATCAACATTGTGAAAAAGCTTACTCCTGAAATATATGCATACCCACAATGCAGTGCATGATTTACGATGTGTTCATGAATGTATCTATAAATGTGTATCCATGACATCAGGGTTCATTAAGTTAAACACAACTAACTTGTTTCTTATCTCCAATGAGTCAGAGAAACAATCAAGCATCTTTGCAAAATTTTTGTGCAGTTTGGACTAGGCCTATGAAGATTCACTAGCACATTTTTCTACTTTACCTTATTATCTACTGAAAAACTCATAGCGTAAACGTGAGTGCTGTATTTATATTTCTAAGCTATGCATGCACACACTGTGCAAGGTATGTATGCATACACTGTGGAAGTGGGCGATTTGCGCAATCATTTGCAACTAGATGCTGCTCCGGATACAGAATTTAGAGGAATAAATATCCGCTAGAAGAAAATATATATGCTCCATGCCAGGCATTATAGATTATACCTAAATTAAGCTGAAACAGTGAAAATATTCTTTCATGGATGCTACATCAATCATGCATTTCGCACAAATAATCATAGGCCCATTAACCCCTTCCCTGACGCGACCGAGTTAACTCGTCCCAAGCGGTGGTTCCATTTTCGACGCGACCGAGTATACTCGTCCTGCCGCGGCAATGCGTCTTCTCTCATGTTCTGCCCGAGTATACCCGTCCTCTTGACGTAGTTCCATTTTTCCTCACTAGAAGGCATAAGCCTTATGATTTCTGAGATCCTTCATGAATTTTTTTCGAGTTTATAACATTGATATTTACAGAAATCATTAGCTGAAATTTACGTGTTTTTACGAGCGTATAACACGAAAAGTTCAATGAGTAAACATTATTCGCAGTGGTTCTTTTCTATGAATATTTGTGATATATTAGGCGTTACTTGTATATGCATCCGTTTAGCATATCATCGTATGTATTTATATCTAAACATATTTTTTTTGTAGTTTTTACTCTAAACGCACTCTTACCGCTATTTTGTCAATTGCATTTCGTGACTTTTTTATTTCGTGACAGATTATTCCCGCTTTTCAAACATAAACTTCTCTATAGATTTCATTGAAACTAATTTTCGTTGTGACTATTGTTGAAACAATTGTTCGTTTTACTTATCGCTAATCATAACTTGCCATCTTGAAACAAAATGGTGGAAACTAAAATCTGATTTTATTCACGTGGATAAAGATTTTGTCCGCATTTCACAGATAAACCGCCTTTGGGATCATGATGAAACTTTTTTTTTCGTTGTTATGCACCTGCAAGGAGACTCTTTGCTACCTCAAACCACCTACTGCTGTCTTCAAAATCTTATTGTATTCGTTTGGACAGTTGTGACACAATGTGAAACTTTTTTCATTGGTATGAAGAGACATGAGAAGGTATATAGCTATCTCGAATCGTCATCTTGAAATAATACGTATACAAAGGACTACCATTACTAATAAGAATAATAACAAGTTTGATTTATTTACCCTGTTGTCTCGGGCAAAGCCGAGACCGGGAACGCTAGTAATTTATAAATATACTTTTCACTGTACAAATCTAGACATTCCCAAAGCGTAAGAAAGCCACGCTTCACGGTTGCTTTCGCCCTTTGAGTAGGTTTTGAATGAGATGCTGAAGAATCTTTTTTGTAACTCTAGGTCTTTGGGTCATGGAAAATTATTGCTAAGAGCTGATTGCTTGTTCTTAGTCTCCTTTTCGCTTCTTTTGTCTCACTCACCGCAATAGCATGCCTCCCTTTGCCTCGGCGGCACAACATATAGCAATCTCATTGTCCAGGCCTCCTCCCCCGCTAACTTCGGGAGGGCAATTCCCCGTACTTTCCGCTAACCGAAGGTTTATCCTACCTTTTTCTTTGAGTACACAAGGTCACCGTCGCGGACTACCCTGGGTCCCTTCACTTGCGCGTCACGGTAATTCTCAGAACAGGGGAGAAAGGGTATTTCTGGGTAAAGGGGAGGGAAGACAGGAAGGCTACCGGCCGGGGCATCGGTGTCGAGAACATAAAAGGTTTTAGTATCATCCCTATGCCGTGCTTTCTTTGTTTCTCCAGGTCATTGCTCCATTGGTCTTTCCGAACACATGGTTCTCCTGCTTACCGTTTCCAGTATTCACGGTAAATTCGAGGGCAGCCCTGATGCTTAGAAAACTCTCTCAGTTATTCGTTGTCCTCTCAAGCGTACACGTCTAGCACTCCTGTGTCACTCACTTAGGTATCAGTCTTTACTGTCGTTTGTGATTTTTTCATTCGCCGTGAAAGTAATCCTTTTGGTTTTGTGAGAAATTATTATCTTTCACGATGACAAGTGAAAATGAAAGTGACTTTTCAGAGGAAGAACTGCAAGTCCAAGACATTGAAGATTCCGGATCTGAATCCAGCTTCTCAGAGCATTCTATCTCTGATAGTGAAGATGAAGAGGAATCTGCGCCAGAAGGGCAGTGGTGTGAAGTGGATAATTCTCGCCAGCCTGCACCCTGCAGTTTGAGGGAGAATCGTCCTTGAATTTTGACTTGGATGCGGACGGTGACCCACTGCAGTTCTTTGAACTTTTTCTCGACGAACATGTAGTGGGATTTATAACTGATGAGATGAATCGGTACGCATCCCAGTGTTTCCGAGATGAGGCATCAACAACCCAACACCAATGGCGCGAGGCAACCAACGCAGAAATGGGAGTGTTTTTGGGGCTGGTGATACTGCAAAGTATCATTCGGAAACCGGAGCAGGAACAGTATTGGTCCAGAAGACGGATATTAGCAACCCCTTTTTTGGAGAAACAATGCCCCTTCGGCGATTTATCCTACTACGGAGATTTTTGCACTTCAGCAACAACGATGCTTACAATGCAGAAAATCACCCGAACCCCAAACTGAACAAGATTTGGCCAATTTATTGTTTGCTAGAAGAAAAATTCAAGGCACTTTATACTCCGGAGAGAGACGTAACGGTGGATGAAAGTTTACTACTTTACAAAGGAAGACTGGGTTGGCGCCAGTATCAATTCACTTCTCAATGAATAAAAATGTTCATTTATGTAAAATTTTTCCCTTTATGACCATTTATTATTTCTCTACGTCTTGAGATGGCCTTCATTTTTCTTGATAATAGTGTCGATAGATCTCTAAAATAAATATTCAGTCAAACAGATTTTTTCAAGTTTGTATTAGAACACTAATAGTCAATATATTAGTGATAAGTATTCTAATGAGTGAACAAAGGTAATAAGTAGTAATCAGCTAGTAATGTAGGTACGCAATACGTTTGATTTTGTTGAAACGAAAAAAGATCGCTGTCCGGGTATAGGCAACCCGCGTGACGCCAAGGCCATACACACTACGAAAAGCAGAGACCGCCTGCTGAGATGGGTCGAGAAAACCCCTCCACGGAACGAGAGAGAAAGCTGCGACGCAGCTGGCAGTGATGAGCGGTAGACAGATCGCTGACGGGCAGATCTTGGACGAAGCATCACAGCCCGCATTTCGTTCGGACTGAAGTGCATAATTACTTGTTTTTTCGATAAAAACAAACTGCAAATAAATTTCTTAAATAAATTACTCGTATTGATAGTAATGTATACTTACTTCATTTCTAAAAGCTGTAAGCATAAAAAAAATTAGGCCATTCCAAGAAAGTTCAAAAGGTTGAAAAATGCATTAAAATCGCCATTTTTTAATTTTTATAAATAACATCTAAAAATAAATATTTTCAAGAAATGACATTTTCCCCTGTTTTTAAATCTGCCAGACAGTAGGAAAATGAAATAAAAAAATACGTCTTCATTTTAAAGGAATTCTCGAAAAAATTCGTCAGGGAAGGGGTTAATTCTACGACATAGTAACTGCAATTCTCCCCAGGATTCAGCTTATCTTTTTGTGGTTATTCCCGAGACGAAGGCTCTGAAAGAGATGCTTAACAAAGAGTTCAGCTTAATGTTTACCTCCTTTCAAAAGTAGATTTCACTAGTCACGCACTTCCACAGTTATGGCGTGATAATTTCCTTTACACTTCTTCAGCTACTAGCAATGGTAACATTATAAATAAATAAATTATGTTTTTAACGTCATTTATGCTCTGCGAAAGCTTTAGTTGTTGCTCTATTCAAATAAGGTCACCTCCTCTTCATACACAAAATTGCAGACATTTAAAGTTTTGATACGGCTAAAAATTTTTGAAAATTTTTCCTTATCGTTCTTCCTCTACTTCCGATCAAGCAAGAGGATTTTCATCAGAGCATTGCAGCTCCAGTTCCGGCCAGGCCCAAAGATGGAATCGGAATTCTTAACCTCCTTTGCCCAAGCCCAAAGGTGGGCTTGTGGGGCCTCTGCAGGGGCCAGCAGGGGGGGACAGTGCACCCAATGAGCAGGTGGGGGCACACGAAGGGGCCTTATCCTGGCTGGAAACCAATCAACTCCCATCCCTGATGTCCTCCGGGGTGTATCGTCCGATAACACAAGGGAGAGATGAAAGTGCCTCCCATTGGACTAGCATTCTGACGAGACTTCTCCAACATCATGAATTAAGGTTGCACGTAGGATAGTTCTTCTTATCATCTAGTCTTAGGACCCGTTTCCACTACTGACATTTCTACGACGGTAACTCTCTACCCGCGCAATGCTAGTAATGGAAACGCTCGAAAACACCTACCATGGTAGATAGTCCTACTAGCATTGAGATACCCTTGTTAGATCAGGGAATAGTGGTTACCGTCGTGTCTTTTTTGTAATTGGAACGCAAGTTAGTCAAAATCATGGTAAGGATTATGGAAAAACAGTTGAATCACGAATAGCGGTGAAGGATCGTGGTGTGTGCATCTAGGAAAACGTAGTTGGTGTGGTGTCTTTGTTTGGCTTAATACTTGATTTTTGTCTATGCTCAATGATGCTCCAGAGTTTTTATTACCTATGGTTTACATAATTTAATTATATTTTCCCAGCAATGACTGAACAAAGGAATAGCAAAAACTTTGCTCTCGAGGAGACGGACTTGCTCCTTAGGCGTATGCGATAAGCCCGACGACATTTGATTATAACAATCAATATAGATTCTTGAATAAAACTTCAAGTGCTTACACACTTCAATGTGCTACACTCTTTGCGCATTTCTATAACGATCGTCGATTTTCTTTTGAACTGGAATACTGGTAACCGCTATGCGACGAAAGCAGTGATTACAAGGGTAATATTGTAGCTAACTGGAACGCAGGTAGGTTATGAGGGCCGAAATAACCGTGGTAGAATGTCAGTAGTGGAAACGGGGCCTTATGTGTCTCTTTAACAAGGATTAGGCAACAAAACCGTTATCAGGTATTTTATCAGTCCGTAGGAATGCAGCTGAGAAGCTCTCTTTTAGGATATCTTTTCGATTGCTGGATTGGAGCTAAAGGCGAGAAAGGTACACCATTACATATCATAAATACTTATATATGGGCAAATGAACGTTTTTTTTACCGTTGATTATGTATGCACCCAGAACAAAACGTCATTTAGAAAGAATGTGAGACAAAAGTGATCCTATGAACCAAGCGAACTCATATTTTCTCTGATTTTCACGGCTGTTGGCCACAGAAGAAGGGAAGAGCAATGCTTACTAACGAATAGGATACCTTTCCTCGATGACTACATTGAAACACTGAATGAGGAGGGTAAATGAAACCTGATTCTTTCAATGATAACTATTGTCAGCTGGAATAATTTGGCTGTGGAGTAAGGTTGGGTAATCAGTCTGAAATATACGTAGGGAGAAAAAAGCTTCCATGTCTGATATGCATGACTGAATTCACCGCTCGAACACCATTTCATCTCTTCCGATGCCTGTCAAAACCTTTTTTGAGCGCACAAGTGCAGTAAACGATTTCTGCGCTAGGACTACCCCTCATGGATTTATGTTTGGGGTAAACAGGCAGCAAAAAATTCCAGGGATTATGAGAGGATAATGTAGCAGTTACCTAGTCTCTCGTGGCCGAGTGTATCTGTACTTAACTAATTTACATATTTTTGACTCGTTGTTGGTAACTTTAGACTTGCAGCAACAAGGCCGAATTCATTTTTGGTCATATTGGTGCCATATTTTAAGTACTACCTAGCCCATGATTCAAAGACGTAATTAGTATTTTAGCATTGAAAAATGAATTATCGTCCAAGCAATTTACATTTCGTGCATAATGTGCGTGCCAACAATGAATGATTAGGAGCCTTACTCTGGCAAGGAGGGTTTGAAAATCGCTGCTTTGATCTGTCATTATTCACAAAAAAGAGTACATTTTTCACGTCGGGACCGAGACCAGAGGTTCGTAATTTCAAAACACCGTTATTTTGTAATTACGAGTACCGTTACATGTCATTAGAATCCCATTAGGTCGGGACTGAAGATTTAGCTTCATAAAATCAAAATATTATAATTCAGAGTTTCTGCTGTAGTTCGTACTCTATGAGTTACAGAACAAACTTACCTCATCCGCAATACATACACCTCCGTTGGACTTCACTATCTCGTACGCCTTCTTCATGTAACCTTTTGGGAACTGCACAGTGCCTCCCACACCCTGGAAGAAAGGAAAAACAGATTGAGCTGGAAAGAAGGACTCCTACAGAAGTGATTTCAAATCAACAGCACCAAAATCATTTGCAGCACGCAAACTCAGTGAGGAACCCCAAGGCACCCATCGGGAAGCAGCCCGTTAAATGCTGATCGCTACACTGGGAAAGAATTTACTCTTGAACCAAAATCACTATTTTATAAACAAAACGGTTCGATGGAAACAGAAAATGAACTTTAGTGAAAAAATTCACCGACAAATTCAAATACGCAACGCAACAAAGGTGACGCCCACTGAACGTGCTGCACTTCCAAGTGATCCACTCGTGTCGACTATTTAGGTGGGAGGAGGTGGGGGAAGGTCCGCGACTACAGATAACGGATACGCCAACTGGCGGTCAAGTTCAGAAACAGAAGCTTAGGTACGGCCTTTCACGAGCGCACCTTCAGAATCAGGAGAGCATTTTTTGAGCATTTTCTTCCAATCTTTTCTTAACACTCTTTCATCTATTTTTCATTACATTTTTAAAAAATAAACATAGCCTCCTTTATTTTTTCGTACTCTTTGGTATATTAGCATTATTTTACGAGTATTACAGTAGAACCTCACGTTGACGAAATTCAAGGGACCAAAATTTTCCAGTGCTCGTTAACGGGGGGGTTCGTTAATCGGAGGACGTGGCGGGTTACATACATCCTATTTTTTTCCAGGGGCTTTTCTTGTCGTATCCAAGAGGCAGGAGTAATATGTAGAGTGAAAATACCTTGTGTTTCATACGGTATTTGCTAAGTGACATCATAAATGTATGTAGTAGTTTCTTGTACCACTTACTGAAGAATTGCATTATAAAGAACTACCTTATATAGAAGAGGAAAATAATTGGCCGTCGGGATGATGATGTTTTTACGTGATGGTGCTTGGCAAACTACCTGGCTTCGTGGTTTTTTCGGCAGGTGATGTACAAATTGAATAGTTTCTCATTTTTCTTGCTGATTTCTCCTGAAAGTAAATTTCATTCTTTCTATGACATTCACAATATTATTTGTAGAGGTGACAATGGCGAAAGAAATCAGAAGCTTGGGGGCATAATTGCATTTTGGTTGGGGAAATAGAAATCGAGGTTTTGCAATTGTCATTTTTCACCGTTAAAAATCCACTGATAGTTTTATGGAAAAAAATTACAGTTTATAACTCCGAAACTATTCAATCTTTGCAATATTTTACATTTTCCGTACTATTTATATTCTCATCTCCATTGCCATAATGTTAATCACTGCTCTTGAAGAAGATATTTTTTAAATGAAATGTCACGTTGGGAACTGGGGACTATGCAGCATTTTTAACGTTCCTTATGTTCAGTAGCATAAGTTCCACAGAGAAAAAAATCATTCGTCTTGACTTGGATGATTCTGTTGAACTTGACTCGGGACTCGAACCCGGATCCCCTGATACACCTTAGTGCTTCTCAGAATTCGGCCTTCGGCTCTTGGATGGTGACGCCACACGCATGGCATCGACAGCTTTCTGACATGATATGTCTAGCAGTTCGAGTACATCTTCTAAAATTCCACAGGGAAAAATGATTCCTCGGTAGCTTAATTGATCAAAGCGCCTGACCGGAAATCAGTTTATCCGGATTCGAGTCCTGGCCAAGGTGAATGATTTTTTTCTCTTCAGAACTTTGGATATTGTGCAATTTCAGCGGGCAACACTGTTAAGGTTCTCGTGGTCAGTACGCGGTACTTCGATTTGTTCCTTATATTATCATAATGCTTCCATGAAACTTTGGGCAGACACATCTTAAATTGGCATTTTCTTCGTAGCAGTCTGGTGAATTAGACTCAGGAGACTCAAAAAATTCAAACAAGTTTCTAGATAAAATCATTTGATATTTACATTTGTTTTACTATACACAAAAATTATTCGAAGAAAGAGTCAATGGTCGCCTGCTTTAAACTATTCCTTCTCTCACGAAGAACAGCATTCTCCACTTCCGGAATGCTCTAATAGCATCCCTGTTACATTCTCCAGCAGAGTGCAAGAATTTCTCAGTCGTGTCCAGAGCTGGAATGACTTATTGGGACTTTCAAATACTCCCTCTCTGGATCTTCATTGTCCTCTTCGCTCTCCGTCCTCTTTTCAACTCGCCTCTCACTTTCAGCAGAGTACGTCACTATACTTTCGTCGGCATTTACAAAGTCATCAAATGAAACGTCTCGAATGCTTAGCTCGCCCATCAGTTCCTCCCTATCCCCTTCAGTCACTTCACAATTAGATTCAGTTTCATTAAACCCTGCCCGAGCAAAGTAAAATCTTATTGTAGTGAGCAGAATGGCATCCCAATAAAGCCACAGGCGCTGCATGGCCTGAGGGTTCATGTCAATTTAACCTCTATTGTCGCTTGACAAAATTAATAAATCATCGACATATACAGCGATTACCACAAGTCCTGTCTTTGTCTTCTTGAAATAAACGCATGCATCAGCTTCCGATCTGCTGAATCCCATCTTCGCCAACGTATCATGAAGCCTAAGGTTCCAAGCTCGACCACTTTGCTTCAACCCGTACATTGACTTCCAAAGTTGCCAGACTTCATCTTCATTCTTGGGATTTCGGAATTCCTTCGGGGGTTTCATGTAAATTTCTTCTTCAATATTCCCATGCAGGTAAGCAGCAGTCACATCCATCTGGTCCATGTCAAGGTCACACCTCGCCGCTAATGCACATAGAAACCATATAGATGAGTATCGCACTACTGGGGAATAAGTCTCGCTGTAGTCAACACCTCCGATTTGTCTGCACCCTCTCACTACAAGTCTTGCTTTGTAGCGTTGTATCTTCCCAGTTGAATCTCGTTTGACCTTGAATACCCATTTTGTATCCAGTGCCTTCTTTCCATCGGGTAATTCTGCCAGGGTCCAGGTTTCGTTGGAGACAAGGGAACTGAATTCCTCCTCTCTCATGACCTCTTCCCATTTGTCTCAATTTGATGAACTTAGGGCATCTTCAACGATTTCTGGATCTGCAAAATCATTGTCTATGGTCAAGTATGTGACATAGTCATCCATTTTGACTGGCTTCGGTGGTTGTGTCGATCGACGGAGATTCACCATTTCTGGGATTCTTACATTTTGATTGGCATTAGCACTCTCTGTAAAATTTTCTTCACAACTGGTTGGTTTCAAATCATTTTCTTCTCTGCCTGTCTGTCTCGACTCATCAACCCTTTTATCGGGCTTTCTTCTGGACTCCTCTTCTTCTGACTCAGAAACTTCCATCTCTTCTGCATCATGATCTTCAGAGGGTATGAGAACTGCAAGGTTGTCTATACTTCTGGGCTGAGAGTTTTCGAGGAAAATTACATCACGACTGTTAGTAATTTTTCCTGTTTCTGCATCCATGAGGCGGTAACCCTTTGAATTCTCGCAGTAGCCAACAAATAAAAGCTTCTCGCCTTTTGGGTCTAGCTTCTGACGTAATTCTTTTGGCACATGAGCGTATGCTGCACATCCAAAAATTCTCAAATGTGCCAAACTTTGTGTTGATCCCGTCCATAGCTCCTCTGGCATTTTTCCTTCAATGCTGGAGTTTGGTGACCTATTTCCCAAATACACAGCAGTAGACACTGCTTCAGCCCAATACCTTTTAGTAAGACCTGCATCAAAAAGCATCCTCCTTGCTCGCTCTATGATGGTCCGATTTTCCCTTTCAGCCACACCATTTTGCTGAGGCGTGTACCTGATGGTACGTTGATGCCTTATCCCGGACTCCTTCAAATATTTTTGCATCTCGTTGCTTAAATATTCACGACCGTTGTCTGTCCTAAGTATTTTAATCTTCCGTCCAGTTTGGTTCTCGATGAGAGTTTTAAATTCCATGAAAGTCTTCATCACCTGGTTCTTCTCTTTAAGAAAAAACACAAAGTTTTCCTACTGAAGTCATCCACGAATGTAGGAAAATACTTGGAACTGCCGATGGATATGTTCTCCATTGTGCCGCATACATCCGAATGTATCAGATCCAGGATTCCCTCCGTCTTTATTTTGCTCCTCTGGAACGGTTGTCTCTGTTGCTTGCCCCGAATACAAGATTCACATGCCGAGTTTTCAGAGTTCGTAAACCTTACCTCCGTTCCTGGATTTTTACTCAGGTCAACCACATTTTTGTAGTTTAAATGGCCAAGTCGCCTATGCCATAATTCGGTGCTCAGGTCTCTCGCTGCTAAGTATGCATGCTCCTTCTTCATAGCTAGCCTGTAGATTCCTCCTTCTTCTTGCAGTCTCGCGATATGGTCTCCTTCACTATCACTGATGTAACTACCCTGCGGTGTGAATGCAACCGAGAATCCATTTCTCACAATCTTGCTAACTGACAACAAATTTACAGCACTTTCCGGAGCATACATGACTTCCTTCGCTGTCACTTGTTCAACTCCGTCCTTGGCTATCACATGTAGCTTCACACTACCAATCACCTTTGCTTGGATTGTATCTTGATTGGCTACAGTTATGTCGACGTTTGAACAAGTGTCAAAATTCTGCAAATTCGTTTTCTCATTGGTGATGTGAACTGATGAACAAGAATCTACATACCAATTTTGCGACAAAGTCGTCGAAGAAGTCAATAGAGCCACAAACGCCCTTTCATTTTTCGACCCGCTGGATTTGTTGTATTCTTTCTTTTGATTATCCTCCAGCTTCTTCTTAACTTTGCACGCCTTTGCCATGTGCCCGAATTTGTTGCATTTGAAACAACGTGGTCCTCTCTTCGCATTTCCATGAGCAATGAATGCTGTCTGCGAATTTGTACTTTTTCCTGACTTGGTGTCCTTGACGTCCTGCAGCAAT
Organism: Platycnemis pennipes; assembly: GCA_933228895.1. Classification (NCBI taxonomy): domain Eukaryota; kingdom Metazoa; phylum Arthropoda; class Insecta; order Odonata; family Platycnemididae; genus Platycnemis; species Platycnemis pennipes. The sequence continues at coordinate 8,145,256 of OW121852.1, forward strand.
TTCGTCTTGATTGAGTCAGCCGTTATCGCCGCACCGGAACTCTCGATGCCCATAATCATCGGTCTATACTCATCCGGAAGACCAGCCAACATCAAGGTACCAATCCACTCGTCGGGAACATCGAAACTAAGGCCTTTGAGCTTGTGCGCAGTCAAAACAATCTCGTTGACATATTCATCGACGTTGTTGTATTTTTCGAGCTGGCAGGTGACCAAAGTACGAAGTAAACTTACTTTTCTCGTGACACCAGAGTCCTCAAACGCTGCTTTCAGATTATCCCACACTTCCTTAGGGGTTTTTGCCGACTGAATATGTGAATAGTTCACCGGGTCCACGCAGAGAATTAATTTCGAGTTCCCCTTCGCCATTTTTCGGGCATCTTCGACGTCAGTGCCGTCAATGCATCCCCACATATCCTCACGCTTGAGGTATGCTTGCATGGCAAATTTCTAACTCGGATAATTCTCACGACCTTTCAGTTTTTCGATTGACGGGATTCCTTGCAGCGAGGACGTCATCTCCGTTACTCCTTGAACTTCGATCTCTTGAACTGTCGCGTCTGGATTTCGGGATTTCAAATTCTGCTTGATATACTCTATTTTACTCGTACCGGACATGTACTCACGTCAAAAATTGAAGATTAGGACTTCGACGTCAAAAATTGAAGATTAGGACTTCGACGTCAAAAATTGAAGATTAGGACTTCGACGTCAAAAATTGAAGATTAGGACTTCGACGTCAAAAATTGAAGATTAGGACTTCGACGCGACTATTTTCGCGGACTTCCGCTCGCGCAACTTCTCACGATCAATTCTACTCAACTTTCGTACCGCAGACCATTCCTTACTTGATTTAAGTGTCCTGGGCCCATAACCTGTGAAATTTGGTACGATTTAACAGTCGAGGAATAACACACGTCTATATGGATCTGATAGACTATATTCAACCAGAGTTTAACTAACTCAACAATTACATCTCCAAGTTACTATAGTATGTACACAAACAAGATTAGATACTCATTAGATTCTGAGTATTTGGGCAATATTTTAAAAATATTTAGCTCAACATATCTACGTCCGGCTTATACACAGCATGTCAATTTATCATATGTCTACCTAAAAATATTGAGCATTACATTTTTCGACCACTGACATTCCATGTGCAGCAAACGCTTGCAAAACGTTCAACCTCCCGCAGCAATGCTAATCCAGTCTTTGTGAATACGCTATTTGCAGCAAACCTATAAAAAAAGCAACAGTATATCATGACAAAAACGAGAGGAAACAATAATAATGACATGCGTACTGGTTCAAAGCTTTTTTGATTATGTCACGAAAATTTGCAAAAAATGATCATGTCGATACATAAAATTCCACAACAGGTACGCACCCGATTTTTAACAGACGTTAAGGAAAAAGCAAACACGGATTTCAAGAGTAAATGACAGCTCACATACTTCTGAAAAAAAAAGGGTGCTCGATGAGAAAAAATTCGTCCTAAAGAGGTCAACAAGTGCTAATGGGACTGGCTCTCCACCTCGTTGTCGGGATGTTGTCGTTGTATGGGACTTAGTTGTAAGGGGGTCATCAGGCGTGCTTTTTGATGGCAGCTTGATGGGAACAACTCCATTTGCTTGTTTATCAGAGGTGCCGTTGTAAGGGAGTTCGCTAACAGGAGGTTTTACTGTATTAGGTTTTGGCTTTGCTATTGTAATGTGGCCCACAATTACTTGTTTCCATTCATATTTTTAAAAAATCTTATCTGTACCATTATTAGATTCAGTAGGAAGTATTAAGTGCTGAGCTAAGTATTTCTTGACCAGCATAACCAAAATTAAATTTTAATCATGCATCAAATCTTCATTTTAATGTGCAGGCTGCGCACCGCCCAAGTAGTAACAATTATTATCATATCCTCTAACAACTCAAACTAAAACTTTAGTTTACAAATTGTAGAATACCCCACAAAAAAGTGAAAATGTCCACTCCAATACGCAGTAGCTTTCAGCAGAACATCCAGACCCAAACAGCAGCAATTGTAAATGCTTAATAATAATTGATCACACTACCTGAATGGATTCGGCTATGAAAGCACCAACATGTCCAGATGGCAAAGAGTAGCGGAAGACGTCTTGCAGTTGCTCGTAATAATGCTCTGCAGCATCGCAAGTTTCTGGTGCACAGGTGCATGCTCGCGTGGTCTGCACAGGAGAATCTCGGCACCTTGATCCACCCCAAGGACCACGGTACACATCTGGATTCATGGTCTACCCTAGAGGTGAAGCCCATTCCAAACAGGGAGAAAATCGGGCAAACCAATTAATAAGAGGAAACAGCTCCGCTGTGAAATACATTTCAACTTTCAACACATTTCAAATTGATTTTTACTGAGCCACCATCCCATTTTTTACCAATTAACGGAAAGTAAATGATTTTTAAACCAATTTTCTACTGATCTCGAGATATTTTTTTAATCAGAGCATATTGAACTGATATTCATTCAAATATTAACAACTTTACATAAAATTTACCAGACTTTATTAAATTCTAAATTTAATTTTATAACAAACATAATTTAAAAAATCATAATGCAAGGTTTACCAAGGTCCAAGAAATCACATGATGCTCAAATTTTGATTTTACCATCAGGAGGAAATAACATAAAACCAGCAACAATACTGTATTAATTGGTTTCATTAGTCCATGGTACTTTACACTCCAGCAAGCTAAAAGATTAAACAACTGATATAGATCAGTTTTGAGAGGTAAATATTCCCAGTTATGACTGATCAGAGAGAAATTCTTCTTTAGAGAATTATGCTTCATTCAGTATTCCTCCCCAACCTATCATGTGTTAGTGGAAGTCATAGCTTTCATAGCATGAGGTAGTTTATAATGCATCTCCGAAATTTATTTGCGAGGGCTTTTCAAAACACAAATGAGAAATCAGGTCAAATTTTTATTTACAGCAGTGCTTGTGTTGTGGGTATGGCACCCATTAATTTACAAGGAGGCACTGTGAGACTGATGCTCGGGATCCAAATGATGCAATTATTTGCTGAAATTACAGCTGAGCGTCTTTAATGCAGCACGGTCGGGACCAGAGTGATGCTGGATTTGGGATTCTGATGGACTATGGGTCATGCATGGTAACTGGTCTATTTTTGACATCTGTGATGTTTTCATTGTAAGGATTCAACTATTTATAACAAAATATATTTGTTTGGCGTTTACTGAACACAATTTTAAGAAGAGTCATTTGGAATAATCAGGAAGAAATGGTTTCTTAATTCACAAAGTTATTACTTAAAAGTATGGAAGATGCGCACTGAGTGAAAATAACATAAGCTTGGCAACGTGTGCATCATATAGCTGCACATTTAAAAGCGTAATATCACCATCAGAAAAGGGTATGTCAAATTTAATATTTCTTACGCTGTGCTTCGCGCAAAATATTTCCTATCGCGCTTTATTTATCAGCTGATATTCAGCGTGATGTCAACGCGTGGGTGTTGTCTGTATGGCCGCACATCACTACGTCGTGGGGGACCAGACTGGATGATTCTTTATCATCATTATTAGGCTTCCTACAACAATTTCACAATCATCATCTTCATCCCCACTTGGATTTATTGTTATTAATTGCCATTTCAAGGATTTGATCGTCTGTGAAATGTTGTGTGGTGAGAGCATCGTGGTCGCTAGCTATCCATTCCCCTAAATTTACCAATTCCATTAGTTCAGGATTATGGAAGCTGGTTGCGTAGTCAACCAACGCCATCATCATATGTTTATCCTCAAAAACATGAAAGTCTTTGATTTCCCACTTATTTCATCTACATCAAACCTTAAAGCAGACCACAATTCAAATCACGCATGTTTCAGAACTGACTGTGAATTACTCCTCTCTGTCATCCATTTCTTCGTGTCACCTTAACAGTAAAATTTTGAGCATTTTTTCTTTCTGCTTCTTAATGCGTTATATTATCGAAGATACCACGTACTATGTTTCAGACAAACACTACCGATGCAACAACATCAAGCTTTTTCACAACATGCACTTTTTCTGCGATCGTTAACATTTTGTACTGATCCCTCACTCCTCTTGCTGTTGCCACAACTGTATGAATTAGACATGATCAGGCAGAAACATAAGCAGAAAACACATAATTTTATCAAATTATGTACGTCTAGTGGTCAATGAAAAATGAGCTCGCCATTGAATGTGGCCAATCTGTAAACAAGTCATAGTCCATCTGGGTGGTGTCTTCAATTTTGTATGTTTTGTTCAAGTGGAGGAATAATTCCAGTGCACGTGAAGTACCAGAAATTATTATGTTTAAATTATTCTGATTCTCGGAATGAGAAAATTAATGTTATGAATGCAATGGGATAATATCTAGGTTGGTTAAGAAGCAATGTTTCGGCATTTTCCACAAAGCAAAGCAGGGGCTGTGCGAGCGTACTCGTTAAAAATGATGTATGGTATATTGACTCATGAGCTTCTTGTAACATGTCAAAAAAATGATAGATGGTTGAACAATTATGCAGCTAATGGATGTGGTACTGAGGTTACAGTTGCTAATAATAGTAGTGTACCAGTTAGGGAGGTAAGGGAGATGCTGCAGTGTTGACATCTGAGGGTGAGAAAACCATAAAAGATGTTGTGCATGTACCCAATTTGGCAGCAACTTTTCTATCTGTTCCTAAAATGGCTGATAAGCAACTTATAATGATTTTCTCTGAAAATGGGTGTAAAATTTACTATAAAGATGATTGTACAATTACAGGCAAGGTCAGGGCAACACGTTCTAGAGTCAATGATGTGTACCAGTTGGATGTTGTTTCGCATAAATCGGCTGGAAAAACATTTTGCAGTTTCGTTACAGAGTGGAGTCATCACCAGGTTAATGCAGCCAGCACTGATTCATCTCATGATTTATGGCACCTAGGAGGTTATTAGGCCACCTTGACTCAACAGGAATGAAAAACATTTAAACTGTCACCACAGGCGTAAAGTTCACAGGTAACAATGATGATACATGCATTTCATGTGTTGAAGGTAAACTTTGCAAACAACCATTTTTAATGCAGTGATAGTCACACACCTCTGAAGCATTGGAATCAGTGCACTCCGATGCATGTGGTCCAATGGAGGAGTTATCGGTTGGTGGATGTAAATATATGTTAACGTTCATAGATGATTTTTCTAGAAAAATATTTGCATATTTTTTGAAGCGCAACCATTACGGTTTTGAGAACAGACAATGGTGGAGAATACGTTAATTCTCAAATGAAAGAGTTTGTTGTAACTCATGGCATACAGCATCAGACCACCATACAATATAACCCACAGCAAAATGGGTTGTCCAAAAGAGTCAATAGGTCTATTATAGAAAAGGCTCGTTCAATGATGCAGTGGGCAAAATGTCATAAGAAATTTTGGGCGGAAGCATGCAATACTGCTGTGCATCATTCTCCCCATTCAGCTTTATCAGGTGGCACACCACAGGAAAAATGGACAGGTGTACAACAAGACCTAAGTCACGTACGTGTGTTTGGATGTGTGGCATATTCATATACGTACCATCTGTAATAAGATGCAAGTGGGATGATAAGGGACAGGAATACATAGAGATCCGTGAAATTCGCGAGACGCAATATCGCGAAATAACACGAAATCGGAGAATAAAACGAAATTTCACGTTTTTCGCAAATTTTACGTGAATTAGTGAAAAAATCACATGTGAAGAGTCATAATCGATTAAAGCCTAAGCCTTCATTGTTTAACGCTGCTGATGTTCATCTGCCCTATCTCATTACGATTCAAAGGTCAATTGGCTTGTTTTGTCTCGCTCATATCACATGCGCATAATATCGTGCACTGTAGTGATGTCTCCGCCGAAATTTGCCGATAAATTAATCACTGCCTCTCTCTTCGATTCACATTTATCAATCCTGAAATTCTCGGAAATATCTAGAATGATGCACTTTCTCTCCTGAAGAATTAGATATTCTGAATCAATAATGTGCTGAACACGGCCGCGGAAGAGCGAAACAAATAAGCTCACGTGCCCAGCACGCGTAAATGCCGAGCAGTAATTCCGGTGACTCATCGCGATGCAGGAGACAGCGTAATTGGATAACTTGTTGCAGGAAAACCTTTAGTGTGGGCCTAATGTAACAATTTTGTAGACATAAACACGGCCGCTGGCTGGAAACGGAAGCGTTAGCAGTTGAGGCAAGGGGGGAAGTAACAGAAAAGATAGGAGGAGAGGGGGTGCTACTTATAAGCGGTTGATCGTCGGATATTCGGCGCTCCACTGAGCTTAAATGTAAAAAAAAATCATTTCGACACACCCCCAGTTCAAGTTTCCGATTGTGCGTAGTTATGCGTTCTTCTTTCACTGCCTTTCTTGTTATGTAAAATGCGTAATAAAAGTATAAGCATTCACAAAATGTGTACAAAAAATAATAAAATGCCTAGAAATGTGCAAAAATTGTAACATTATAATAACAACGCCAAGATTTTCTATAACACCGAAATCACATAGTTTTAAAACGAATTTTATCAAAAAATAAAACCACTTTCATGGACCTCTAGGAATACATGATGGTAGGTTATTGCAGTGATTCCAAGGGTTATCGCTTGTTCAATCCCAGAACAGGAAAAATTACCCTAGTGAGGGATGTTGTATTTTCAGAAAACAAAAGGTTTTCACATGATTCGATGGTAAAAGTAGACAAGATGACGATTGTGTCCCCTTATTCTTCAAAAATGAAAATGTGGAACCAGATTCTATTCATGATGCAACAATTGGACAAAATGTGCCTGTACTAGACCCAGTTCAAGCCTCTGAAAATCCAGTACCAGAAGTTGTTGATGAGGTAAATGCAGATAGGCGGTTTCCTTTGAGACACTGTATTCCCAAACAGTTTCCTGACCATGTAGTGTATGAAGTTACTTCAGGTAAAAACTAAGATCCTGTAAGTGGGAAGGATGCCCCAAGTAGAGAGGATGCTGATAAATGGTTATTTGCCATGAATGAAGAGATGAATTCACAAATAAGGTATGGTCACTTGTAGATAAACCGGTGAATCAAAGAATAGTTCAGTGCAAATGGGTATTTGAGTTGAAATTTGGTGCAAATGGTCAACCAACAAGATATTGTGCTTGGCTTGTGACTAAGGGATTTCTCAGCAATATGGAGTAGATTACGACAGTACATTCTCACCCGTTGTAAGGCGGGAAACAGTAAGATTGCTTATTGCACTCCCAGCTGAACTAGGTCTCACTATTTATCACTTGGATGTGAAAGCAGCCTTTTTAAACAGTATCTTAAGCGAAACAGTTTACATGTAGCAACCTGAAGGTTTTGGACAACAATAAGGGGATACAAAAGTGTGTTTGTTAAACCTCTGTATGGCTTAAAACAATCCTCACGAATGTGGAATCAAAAAATACACTCTTTTCTTATTTACTGAGGTTTAAAACAATGTGTATGAACCTTGTGTTTATTTCAATGATATTGGCAGTTCCATTATTATCATTTCTGTGCATGTTGGTGATTTACTCTTGTTTACAAATGACTCAAAGAGATGTTGTGCTCTGAAACAATCCATAATGAGTACATTTGAGACATTGACTGACTTAGAAGTGAAGCATCTCATTGTCTAGGTGTCAACGTATACCATGATAAAGATAACAACGTGGTTCAAATTGACCAAAGTAGTTGGAAGTGTTGTATAAGTTTAAAGGCCGTTGTACATGGTACAATTTCTTGTACAAGAATTTGTTCAATGTACAAATTGTATCGTTTACGATGTACGATCTTGTACGAGAAATTAGATCATGCTCTAAATTATTGGTTGAAACCATCAAAGATCCACTCCGTAGCTTCTGCGCATGACATGTGAAAGTAGTGATGCGTTCGTTTTGTATGGTTGGTGTTGATCAGTTTTATTCCTATTACAGTGGCAAAACTTCCATTTTTGTGATACACATCATGATATTCTTTGTTGCTTCCATATTGTGATATTCGTTGGTGGCGTAGGAAGTGTTCTATTTCTCAAAAGATGAATTGGATACACTGACAAACATTAAACCATAATGAAATTAAGATGACGTTATTGAACCAAAAATGAAATATTAGCAACAAGTATATGATGTTTGGAGGATAAATGATGGTTTTCATGAGTCGATGAAAGAGTGCAAGTAACCAATCATATAATTCCATTTTGTGAATGCTAGGATTAATGGTAGAAAATCACTGTAACCCAGTTACTGTGGCAGTATTTTCAAACTACTACCATCATCGGATATTGCAATTCAGCTTTTCGACAGAAAATAATATATGTGCATGTTATTGGTGCACAATTTGCATGAAAATCTTTGATCGTGTACGACCATCAACCAACTAATTGTACAATTTCTTGGATGAATCTCGCCGTTCAATATATGGTACAAGATCTTGTACCGTGTTCAATTTCCTTAATATGCAAATTTGTAGGCCTGCTTGTACACCTGTGGAATGCAATACCTAAGTATGTGTGAATGAATCACCAAATGTTTGTGAACAGACTTAACCATATCAAAGTCTAACCGGGCTTTGATGTATATTGCAGTAACTATAGTTGCCCTAATATTGCTTATTCTGTTAGTTATTTGAGCCAATTGAACACATGCCATTCTTATGAGCATTGGCAAAGAGCAAAGAGAATTCTTAGGTATTTAAGATGCACTAAAAGTTTAAAACTTTCATATAAGTGTACAGGAGAACCCACTCAAGGCTATGTTGATTCAGACTGCGGAGGAAATGTTGATCGACGTTCCTACTCGGGATATGCATTTTGTCTGGGTGGGGCAGCCATATCTTGGGCTAGTAGAAAACAAAATTCTGTTTCTCTGTCTAGCACTGAAAGTGAATTTATGGCTTTTTCAGAAGCAGGAAAGGAAGCAGTTTTCCTGAGAAATAGGCTTCGTTGCTGAATTTTGATGACTGTGTTACAGTTTTTAATGACAATCAAGGAGCAATTATGTTGCGTGAAAATCATGTGTTCCATAATCGAAACAAGAAAATTGATATCAGGCACTGTTTTGTTCGAGAACTAATGAATGACAAAAAGATGTCTGAAATATTTGTCAACTGAAAAAATGCCTGCTGATGTCTTAACCAAAGGATAAGAAGTGACCCTTACGAAGGTGAAACATCAGATGTTGTTCAAGTATTGGTCTTGTGTAAATTGTTTGTCAAGTATGTAATGTGTTGCTTAAGCCCGTTTCACACGATGCTTGATCCAGCACAAGACTAGCTAGTCTGCTAGCCGCTACTTGATATTGAGGACGGAATCTAGTATGATTGGAATTCTGCTATGTTTCACACGAACATCGACCTTGTGATAGCTATGACCCAGATAGCATGTAAGCTTGCCGCAAGCTTAGATATTGGCTTGCCATAGCTTGCCGTGGCAAGCTTTCTACGGCAAGCTTGATTCAAGTTTGCATCATGTCTCATGGCAAGCTTCATTCAAGTCTGCATGCCTTGAATATTTTTCTCCCTTAGCGCAACACCACTATCTCCGTTTGAACTCGAGCAATACGTGAGCGCCGGTTCATTCGTAAGTTCTTTCTTTCCTTGGGCCACCTACCTCTCTTTGATATACAACTTGAGTTCCAACGAATGTGACTACGTTCACTTAGGAATTTTAATGTGTCAGCAGGGTTGTATACAAAGGAAATATTTGTGCTTGCTGTATTGCAATTTGCTTGACTCTTATTATCCATTTGATTCATTTCTGACGTTTGCACACTATTATATTGATATATAAGAGTGACGCGTGCCATCCCCTACCGCACACGAAATTTGGTATACGCGTACTCGGGACATAGTTTAAACCATTTAAACCGGTATGTAGTATTCCGTAGTGAACTCTTATACACAAGGAATGAGTATACCGGTACCCATAGTTCATATATACATTTAATTTTCAATAGTATTTCAATCTCTTGTAAGATCTTCGTTCAGAAAAGTATTATCCGTTAAATACAGGCATGCGACCAGTTAAACCTCGAAAATGACAGACAGTATGAAGATGTAAATGCAATTACCACATTTGGTAGGTACATAACTGACTTTTAAGGAACATAACTGGGTTGACTTTGAAAAATGTTCTCAGAAATTGCTATTTGCTAGCTGTATAGCAAATTACTTAATTATTATTATCCATATTTTTCATTTATGACCTTGTACGTCAATGTATTGATAATAGTCCATATCTACAAGCCAATTGCCAAAATCGACCAAAGATTGTTACTGACTTTGTTGACATAATACATATAGGTTCTGATAATATGTTGTAGTCCCATGTAGAAATTGATACTTACTCCTGTTAAAGCACCAAAAAAATTAAAAATGGTCATACTGTAATTAATCATTAAATTATTGGCTTGAATAATTCATGAATGTTAATGATGTGTAGTATCTAGTTAGTTTATTTGCTTGGCTCTAGTTATTCGAACATAATTCAAACATCAACAACATGAAACCGGATGTTTACATCCCAAAGATGTATACAAACCACTCCCACCACCTACTACTGAAGTATTTGATAGATTGAAACTCGAATTACTATAATAGTACGAGTAAATAAATATGGAAATAAAGCAGACAATAAGTATTAATATATTTTAAAATTAGAATAAATGTTTAAAAATTATAATTCCGAGTACATAGCAACCCTATTTTGAATTAAGATGCTAACTTGACTCTAAATGCAGCGCACGTAAACCTCCATCTTGGATTATTACCGATGTTTACTATCCGTGCTCCTCATTTCGTGAAGTTTTAGTTGCAACTGCATGTGGTTAAAATAGCTAATTGTTAAAAGGCAAGTGATCTGTGGTCACGTTGAAGTTATTCAAGACATCCACACCATGTGTGGACCGTGAAAAAGAAAGTTTTTTTGGCCTTCGTCCCAGGATTAAATTAGAAGGAAAAAGTACGACGAAACGAATGGAATGGATGGATTTTGTGATGTGAAAATCCTCATTCAAGAGGTATGTTTTGAACTGAATGCTGATAATGTGTGTATATATAATATTATTGAGCAGAATGTTCGCTCACTGCAACACTGAAAATATACACAATTCTCATAGGAATTGTTTGCTTAACAGTTCCGTTTTTTTGTAGGAAAGTCTATTGTCACTAATACTTCGCAAGGTTCTGGGACCAGGGACGAGATTTTTATGGCATTGTTAGCATCGTGCATCTTAGTGCCGAAGGAGGCAAGGGTGAGTTAATTTGTTCAGTTCACTTTCATAGTTCTTTTGTATATTTATACAGATTTATGCTTTTTGTGCCATGTCCTGACGGAAGGTCGTTGAATTGAAAGAAGCGGCTGTAAATTAATTTAATTTAACCGTTAATAGTTCTTTCCTGCTTTTAAAAATAAATAGAAAGATATGTTGTTATTGCAGTATTTAAGTCTTCTATTCATGCTGCTTTCAGGTGCCTTTTTGTGGAGGAGCTAAGGAGAAGATAAAAAACCAACGAATGTAATTCTGAGTAAGAGTGTCACCAGTGGATGCAAGATAAACATAGATTCCTCTTGGAAATGTATAAGTAATGACTGATAATAAATGTAGAGGTAAATAGATGCAAAAGAGTTTTGTTATTCACCCTCTTCTTCTTGTGTAACTTTCGTAATGAATGTTATCCGGAATTATTCTAGGAACGAGCGTATTTCGAAATTAATCAGAACAGTGTAATCAATTTCCTTTGCTAAAAATAAGTAACCATAGTTGTGAAATTATCGTTTGATGTAAAATTTGAGACAGTTTTTCATGTATTTTGAGCAGTTGGTTGTGTCGTTTAAAGTCGTTATTTTGTTATAGTGAAGGTTAAAAGTTGAAAAGAAAAAAATGAAAGTTAAAAAAGGTTTTTTCCAAATAGGACATGGTTTTTAAATGTCATGACAGCTCATTCACTTTCTTCGGCTAGCATTAGCCTTTCCATTTAGCCAATTCAGCCTCTTGCATTAGTTGCACAAAATAAATTTTTTCCTGGTATTTAGGTTTTTTTTAAGTTTTCCATGAACTTACTAGGCAAGTTATAGTGTATGTATATGTAGTGTTATAGTGTACTAGTGTATACAAGCGGTCCACTAGCTTACCAGGCAAGTTTGTGAAAAGTGTGTAAAAGTGCTCTACAAGCTTGTCTTGAAAGCTTGTGTCGAGTTTTGAAGAAGAGAACTAGACAGCTTGCCTCAAGTTTGGTTGCTTGCCAGGACAATCTTGTAGCAAGTATTCAAGTCTGTGATGTCAAGCTTGCCTCAAGTTGTTTTTGCTGCCTGGGCCATTGTTTCGGGCTTCTGGAACAAGCTTGCTACAAGCTTGCCAAATGGAAAGTAGTTTACTTGATTCAAGCTTGTCATAAGCTTACAAGCTTACTATGCAAGCTTGAAGTAAGCTTGCATAATAAGCTTGCTGCAAGCTTGACACGTGGAGACTAGTTAGCTTGATTTAAGCTTGCCAAAAGCTTACACGCTTGTTTTTGCAAGCTTGTTGCAAGCTTACCAGCTTGCAAGAATATGCTTGCGGCAAGCTTGATTCAAGCTTACATTGCTATCTGGGGAATCGGTTATTCCATTTGAATCCATACTAATTTAAAAAAAGAGAAGTTCGCACAGCGTATGTAACGTAACTTGATTGGTCGATGGCTACTGGGCTACTGGGTCCTACTAGAAATCTAGTACCGTATCAAGTACGCAATCCAGTAGCTCAGCGACTATACTAGCTAGCATGCTTACCAGCCAGTATACTGGTTCTGTTCACATGATACTGGAAAGCTAGCATACTAGCGAGTATACTAGACCTTGTACTGGATCAAGTATCGTGTGAAACGGGCTTTAAGCATTGGTCTTGTGTCATTATTATGAATAGCATTCATTTGAGAGGGAGTGTTATATATTAAAACTTCCCACCATTCATTTGCACTGGTTAGCTCTCTTTTGTTTTTACATAATATTAATGCAGTTTGTTCGGTTGTTGCAATTGCAACAACCGAATTACTTAAATAAGATGTTTGCGTCGTCATTTTGTGTCTCCTTATAAACCCTGTTAAGTCTTTCTATTCGATCCACAATTTTCAACAGTTTGGAAAGATTTGAACGAGAACGCTTTCAATAGGAGTTGGATCATTTCACCTGTTGCTCATAAAACTACGTTTGTCAGCTTCTATATCAAATGCAATGTAATTTATCACTATGCAAAAGCAGGCTGTTCGACTAAAATTATTTTGCAATAAATATAATAGTTAGTGAGAACTAAGAAAATAAAAAAAAAACCTCCCACAGAAAACACATGATTTTACATGTGCCCTTCCATGAACCTGCATCCATTACGTTCATCTTAAGTGTAAGTATAGGTAATCTATTGTATTATAATTAAACACAACACATACATGATGGACTCCTCCTCCAGTGTTGACATTGTATTTCCAAGTTGATAGAGCTGTAGCCCCCATAACATACGGACTCATTCCATGATATCCATTTCTTAAGGACACCACTTCAGAATTTTTGGTGTGAGCACGAGCCATAAACAGGGCAAGATCATTAGCTTCAGAACCACTATTAACGAAATAAAACACCTGAAAATGGGATAAGTATGACTGATGGCAGTTATTCTTAAATAACCAACCAATCTTTAGTCTTTAGACATTTGATACCTTGAGATCACCTGGAAATTTTCCAGCTAGCTTTTCGGCGTATTCATGTATTTTAGGATGCATGTAAATGTTAGTCGTGTGCCAAAGTTGATTAATCTGTTGAATGGCAGCATCGTTTACTCTCCTGCAGAGAAACGAGAAACATGTGACTGCATCCCTGGAATTGACAACTTCTTTAAACATACATTATACTTACGGGTGACAATGACCAACACTGACAGTAACAATTCCTCCGAACATGTCCAAATATCGTCTCCCTTGATGGTCAAATAACCATTGCATTTTACCCTCGTGTATTAAGAGAGGCTTCCTATAGTACGTCAGAAGGCATGGAACTAGGTGTTCTTGTTTGATTTTTTTCACTTTTTCCCAATCCGGGCCCTTGTAAGGCGTAGGCTTGTGGCTGCACGGCGGCATAACTGCCGCTGACAAATTCCGGGGTAGCTGACTGCCACCGCACAATGGCCTAAGGGCTGTCGAGAAATCAATGATCAGCTATTTTCCCTACTAGTTTCAAATCAACATGTAAGAGTAAAATTTTCAGGATATAGAATACAAAGGCTGAACAAACCAAGGCCATTTTGGAGCAATCTGAAAGTATCCCTTCCCAGCATCTCGACAGCGAAACTTCCCACCGCTTCCGACACTTCTCGACGACCAAACCGACGAACTTCACAACTCAAGGTCCACTTGAGGTTACGAAATAAGTTTTATCAAGGGCTCCCGGTTACGTCAGAGGGCACTCACTCCCTCATCTTCTTCCTCCGCCGCCCATTTTATAATCTTCGCTCCACCCACTCAACCCACTCCATCCCATTCCGTCGGCTGTTCCTACCATTCCTACTTGGCGGCAGACACGTGAGGTGATAAAACGAGTACGTCCATCGTCCGCCAGATCGCGGTCAAGTGAAGATAAACACGGTGGTAAACACGAAAACACCGTAAACAATGAGTGGCCGAGTGGAAAATGCGTTTTGCACATTTGCCTGTCGTATTTCAGTGTGTTTGGTTACGTGGGATTAGTGTCGATTTCTTGTATGGAGAATATGAATCAATTCCGGATGCTTCTTTTTGATGAAAACGGCGTTCCTAACCAGTGGGAATCTAAATGTGGGATGCTCGGCATGGAAAGCAAAGAGTTAGATGAAGTAGCTGGTGAGTTGTCTCTCCTTAAGGGGTTTGAGCACTTTTCTGTCGATATTTTAGGAAGATGTGATGGGGAAAAATTGGTTCGAGATCTGGGAGATCATTTGAAAAAGTGCCAAGCAGTAATTGACTCCGTATGGGAAAAATTAAATGTCGGAATTTGGAAGGAGACACCAATCTATTTGCGCTGTATTTATTCTCATGCTTCTCTCGTAAAATCTTTCATATTATTTTGTGCCTCCGAGTGCGATGGAAGATTTGAAGAAATAGAATTTAAATTGAAAAACCTACGAGCTGCTCTGAAGGCGGTGGATTACGGTATTCTGCTGGGTATGCCTACCTCAGATTTAACGTCGGCTGCTCAGATTATACAGCAGGCGTTGAAAAAACTCATTTCAAGAGAAGAAATGAAAGATCATATCACGAAAAAGGTAAGGAAGCTCCTCCATTGCTCGCGCTCATGCTCTTAAATGCCCTCGCTTGCAGATTTGGCCTTTCATATATATGTAGATGTGTATTGTAGTTTCTGTGTAGTTCCACTCTAGGAGGCACTTAGACGTATTGTTCCATTGTGCCAGCCGCCCTTCTGGTGAATCACTCACGTAGGCCAATTACCTTACTACAGGCCAACAATTCCCCTATGGGGATTTTCCTAACCTCCCATGTGTACCCATGGGTGTACCTATTACGAGTCCTCATTACAGCAGGGAACTTTTAAATATGTGGGATGTGGTTTCATCCTGTTCTTCGCACCACCTGCATCTGGGTGCATCTGCGATTCCCTAGAGGTGAAGGTGCCTCAACACTCGGTAGTGCCCGGTAAGGAGCCCCACTACCGTTCGTAATCGACCCCTGTTAAGTGGAAGGAGTCATTTTGCGAGTGCAGAGCTAGGGTCTCCTATGTGTCATTTGGCCTGTCGTAGGCCAGTTCGTCAGATCTCAGAGTGCCGGGCTGAGCCCCACACTCTGATTTCTTCCATCCCTATTGAGGCAGCTATAGGTGTTAGGTACTTGTTAGGAATCCAATCTGTTAGGCTCTTGTCCAAGTGGATTACTGCTGGATTCAGCCTTTGCCAGCTCATCAGCCGTCTCATTTCCGGATATTCTTGCATGACAAGGCGCCCGGAAAAGTTCTAACTATCCAAATCATCCTATCTCATTGAGTGCCTCACGACACTCCTGTGGCAGTTGAGGCTTGCACCATGGTGATGTCAAGGCTTAGCAGCCTGACTATTAGTGCATACGTGTATTGGTCTTTTAAACATTCCAGCCTCTTTGCTAGCATATAGACAGGTCAGAAGTGTATATATCTCTGCGTGGAACACCATAGCATATTTTCCGAGAGGAATTGAGAGCTACTGTCGTAGACCACTGCTTCTGCTCTTCCTTCTTTCCTGAAGCCATCTGTATACCATACATTGGCCCCCATATGTAGCTCCTTCCCCTATTTTTCAGCCCACAGTTCCCTATCAGGGTAGCAAGTCTTGAAATGAACGAGTGATTGGTTGAATCTTCATATCATGCCGTCACTGCCCTTCTCAAGGACGGGGGTTGACTTTGTGAGCTTTGCCCAAACTTGTCTATGGCCAAAAGAACTTCCTTTGTCATACCACTGTCTCGCACATTTGAGGTGATGAGCTGCTTTCCTTGCCTGAACCTCCTCCTCTGTATAAACGGGATGAGATTCAGTAGAGCTTCTAGCACCAAAGTTGGGATTGTCTCCATTGCCCCCGGAATGCCCATGCTGGTCATTCTTTGAAGGTGGTTTAGTCTATTCCTGGTAGTTTCTTGCAAGGCCCTTTTCCACCAAAATATAGAGCAGTTCATAAAACTAGGTTTAACCCCTCCAGCGTGTGCGACGCAGCAGTTGCGTCCGCTAAATTCCATGCCTCTAGCGTGACTTTAATCGGAGGTATTTAATTCGCTCAGGGTGCTTTTTTTCTGGGCAGTGTCGACCATTTGTGCAGAGGTTAGCCTAATTATTTTTAACACAATAGTTGCTCTTCAAAAAAATTTTAAAAAATTGCAGTCAATACAAAAAAGTTTTCTCTTCATTATTATAAATGGATACTTACATTTTTCCGAGTCATTTATTTTTTCTTGCACTCCATATCCGGCATTTAGTAGTGGACCTGAGTGTGGTATTTCTCGAAACAGGGGTCTAAGCAGAGTGACAGTTTTTACACCCTGGGCAGTTTTTACACCTGTATCTTGTATCTTTCCGTTTTTCGTACACACCACGCACTTTCTACTTCCAACCTTCAATGATTCTGTTCTTTTCTTCAATAAAATGCTGGCCTGTCAAGCGTGTACATTCCGTATCCATATCTGAGGGCCGCCTTTTGCGTTTCTCGATGTTCTGTCCATGATACTTGACTATGATTTTATTGACTAACTCTACTCGGAACAAGAGATGATCTTTTTTGTTACCAGCCTTGCAGTATAGAATGTAAGAATTTAAGACAGCTATATTTACAAAATGGTTGAATAATTTCTTGTACCACACTTTTTTCCTTTTCCTTTCTAGCAAGAATGATTCTAAAAGTTGGTCTTTCAAGTCTACGCCTCCCATATATTTATTGTAATCTATTACACACGCGGGTTTGTTCACACATTCTAACCCACCCTTCCGACTAACGGGATGCATTTGGTCTGAATGTTTAGTAGTTAGCATTGTCACATCGCGCTTATCCTTCCACTTCAATGCAACTAATTTCCCACACTTTGCACTAACCACTTCTCCTTTCTTTAGCTTCCTTTTTAAATTTGCTGGTATGCCTTTGCGTGTGATTTTCACTGTTCCTACAGCATCTGTTGTCCTCTGAACTAATCTCAAAAACAGATCAGGACTACTGTAGTAATTGTCCATATAAATACATCTGCCCGAGTCTAAAAGTTTCTTGCATAGACTTAGAACAACTTTTGTTGAAAAAAGGTCTTTGTCATTTGTAATTTCACAACCTAACTTGGTCCCTGAGCCACTATAAATAATAAAATTCCATAAATACCCTACGGAGTCACAAAGTTCGAACATTTTTATCCCAAACCGAGAAGCTTTCATGGGAATATATTGTTTCCAAGAAAGTCTACCTTTCCACAATAACAGTGATTCATCAACACTGACTTCCTTTCCCGGCGCATACACTTTTTGGAATTTATTTTTCAAATATTCACTAATTGGTAAAATTTTATACAGTTTTGGATCCCTTTTTACTAATTCCTCATTTGTGTTATCCACAAAATGGAGAAATTTAGTCAGTAATGAAAACCTTTCCTCGCTCAATACATTAGGAAAAAATGGAGTTTCTAATATATGTTGTCTACTAAAATACATTCTGAGGCTTGGTTTCTGAATTATTCCCATCAACATAACCAAACCTAGGAATACTCGTATTTCTCTCGGAGTTGTAGGAACCCATTTTTGAAAGCGTGATTTTTTTTGGGCCAAGATTTTTTCTTTCTCACGGGCAATAAACTGTTCTGCGTAGCGGTTTGTTTCAGTCACTACTATTGCAATTAGATCATCGTCGAAAAATAACTCAAAATAATCCAGGGGATTAGCAGCACACTGAACAGACACTATTTGTTTCCCAAGCAAATCACACGCAAAAGGCACAGGAGGATTAGCACTGTCGATGTCTTCCCAATTATTATCTAGGATATTCACAGACAATTGAGGAGGTTCTTCCTCCTCGGAACTAGAATCCAGAGAGTAGCCAATTGAATCCTCAGAAATTGTATCTGAACATTCTGCACTCTCATCTTCCAGAACGTCAAGCACTTGCTCATCGGACAACTCACGTGAGCTAGAAGCCATGGTCAACTAAAGAGGGGTCAGCGACGGGATGGTCCCAACGAAGAAAAAAAAACTAAGCCCCGGACTCAACCATAGGCATCAGGGTAACTCGACCCTTATCTTCAAACATCGTAAATAAGATACCGGAGCTGACAGGTCTTCGAAGTTCCTAGAAGCATTGAGTGACCATGCCTGTAAGGACCGTGGCTTCGTAATTATTACCACGATGAAAGAGAAAGGAAATGTTGACACAGATAAACAGATAACAAGGAACCACAGACGAAAGCATTCAGCATCAGGATGCCCGTATCATCTCTCTAGAAGCTCATAAAGGAGATCGTGAGTGGGAAAAAATACGAACGTATGCAGACACCAGATGCTGGGCTGCGAGAGAGCCTTCCCTTTCCCAGGCATGAGTTGAAATAAAAATTTTTTTTGATGCATAAACATTAACACAGATACGTAGGAGGACCAGGACGAACGCAGGAGGCATTGGGCCACATATATACTCACTGAAAAAAACATATATTTGAGCGTGAGCGATAAGAATTCCCAATGAAAATCCTGGACGCAAGCGGTGCGCCACACACGCTTGAGACATGGATTCTAGCGGACGCAGATGGTGCGTCGCACACGCTGAGGGATTAAATGCCTCCATTTAAAGTCACGCTTGAGGGGTTAACGACAGCCCTATAAATCCAGCTAATGGCTTTTGGCTGAAGTACCCATGTTTTTACAAGGGTACACATCCATAATAAGGCACAGGCTTTCCTTGCACTTGACTCAAGATGCTCTGGCCAGTTAAGTTTAAAGTATCTTTCCCTGCAAAGAAGAAAGTCTGAGGCCCTGCATTTTCCTTCCATAGGTAAACAATCCGAGCTTGGTCTTTTCTGGATTCACCATCGGCACTGTTTCGGCACATCAACCTTATCTAGGGTTTCTATTATGAGTCTAGAGACTGTATTCAGGTACTTTCTGGTGATCAGTAGGAATAGCTACATCATCTACCTACGTATCCTTGAGTGTATGTGCCAGTCTTATTCAGTGTTGAAAGAAGACTGTCGGTTGCCATATTCCAGAGGAGTGGAGATAATACTCCTCCCTGCGGGCATCCTCATGTCAAGCTACCTTCATCAAACTCTCCCACAAGACAACCCTGTCAGTTCTTTGTTCTAGCATGTGCCTAATCCAGCTAACAGTATATGCGCATGGATGCCATGTCTTGCTGCAATGCAGATTGATTGACAGATGTGTTGTTAAACAGTCCCTGGACATCAAGAAATGCCCCCAATCTGTACATTCCATGATCTAGCCAACCCTCAATCCCACCTCCAAGATTATGAGTGCTGTCTCCACAGAATTTCCCTTTTGGTACGTATGTTGCTACATGTATGGTGCCTCATCCACTCCTGCCAACGTGGCGGCGTAACCAGCACCTATCATCACATGGGCGTGCCATCAACGCCTCGACCACCCTGGCAGTCACCTCGGACCCATTCCGGCCCCACCTTTTTCGTGTGTGACCCTAGAAGGGTACCAGACATCTGGAGCAACCCTTCCCCCCCTGCGCCTATCTTCGCTAGGAGCGTGTGGTGCTGGACACAAGAGAGTGCACCATTGCCTCCCACACTCACACACCACGTGCACCCAATCTACACAGAGCAACGCTGTATGCTTATTTTTCGTAAGAAAGCCAAGTTCACTTCCATCACGTGTGCTTTTATTCTCCGCCTGCCAACCAGTTCCTTTACGCGAGAACAGCACCCAAAAACGTTCACAAGTTCAGGGGATGGTCTTTTAATGGCCCATCCTTTATGCACCATCATTAAAGATTTTTCAATAGAAAAGACATAAGGCTAACCGCTCAAAGTAGTCAGCTCTTGTGTAGTCTGTCTTAGTTAGGACTTCTTTGTTTGTCTCTCGGTCGATCCTTTTCATCTTCAACATTCTTTGGTAGCACCACATTTCGAATGCTATCACCCTTTTCTTCTCCACATGCCTTACTATCTCAAGTAGATTCTTCTTTTAATAGAACGCCCTCTTTGCTTGAGCTATTCTACTGAATCTTTCTTTCTTGCTTTGCCCATCATTGGTTACTTGTAGGGATGGGTCGGTTCCACTATTTTTCGGTTCCGGTTCGGTTCTTAACTTCGGTTCTCGGTTCCGGTTCTTAATTTACCACTTACTTTGCATTGCTCAATGGTAAGATAAGGTAATCAATAATCATTTTCAGAGACTGAATTAGAATAATTCGCGACTTTGAAGCATCTAAGTACACTATTTCACCAGGTTTTAATGTGAAGCCTCCACTTTGGGAGTGTGAGTAGGTTTCAAACTGGTTTTCGCACCAATTATTTCGGTACCGATTATTTTTGGCATCGGTTCCGGTTCTAAGCTCAAGAACCGGTGGAACCAAGAACCGAACCGACCCATCCCTAGTTACTTGGCTTCCCAGGTAACAAAACTCTCTCACCTCTTCCAGTTTTTACTTCCCTAGTTTAACGTTGGTTTTAAACCTCTTCTCTCTTGCTGCACACCAATATCTTAGTCTTCCTCTTATTAATCTTCAGCTGATATCTCGGCATGGTCCTTTCCATAATTACTAGTGTCTTATTCAGATTCCTCTCTGTCTCAACTACAACTGCTATGTCATCAGCGAATCGCAGCATGCTAATTTTTTCTCCATGGATATTCACTTCAGAAGACTTCTCTTTATTTCATTGATGGTTCTCTCAATGTACACATTAAAGATTATGGGAGATACGGCACTACCTTGTCTCACTTTTTTCCTTATTCTTGCTTTGTCACAGCTGGGTCCAGATTTTATCAGAGCTATTTGATTTTTATACAAACTGTGGATAATTCTTTGGTCATTTTATGACTCTCATATTTCTTTCAGAATTCCAAGCATTAAATTCCAATCCACGTTCTCAAAAGCCTTCTCTAAATCCACAAATGCAATGAATATCGGTTTTTCCTTCTCCATTCTAGTCTCTATGAGCAGCCTAAGGGTCAATATTACTTTTGTTGTGCCCTTACTTTTTCTGAATCCGAATTGATCTTCATCCAGGAGCTCCTCTGCTTTTCATTATATTCTCTTGTAGATGATCCTTGTCAATATCTTCGATGCATTCCTTATGTCAGGCTTAAATAGTGCTAAAATTTTCGCATATCTCCACTCTCTTCTTTTTAAGAATAGGAATGATGATGTTTTTCTCATAGTCCCTGGGTATTTTTCCGGTTGAGTATATTGCGCAGATGGTTTTGTAGAGATGGTTTAATGTCTTCTCTCCTGCATTTTTTATTAGTTCTGCAGGAATATCATCATTTCCAGAGGCCTTTTTCATCCGAAGGTCCCTTACTGCTGCGTTGAATTCCTATCTTGATATTGATGCTCCCATATCCACCTTTTAGACTTTGCTTTCCTCTTCAATCACTCTTGTGCTGAGATTGTTTCTGTTGTATAACTCTTCCAGATATTCTTTCCTTCTCATTACTTTGTCTTCATTTTCAATCAATTGTTCTCCATTCTTGGCTCTTATGGCATTGCATCTTGTGCTCCGCTCCGTTCCTTGAAGTGGTTCTTCACTATCGTATAGGCAGCTTCCACCTTTCCAAGTGCAAGGTTGTTTTGTACATCTTCGCATAGATTCTTCATCCACATTTCTCTAGCTTTCCTTGCTTTGCGACTTATTTCGTTCCTTATTCTTTTGTAGCAAAGCTGCCCTTCTTCAGTTCTCGCATTCCTGTACTGTAGAACCTCGGATAATGACCACAATCCGTTCCAGAAAGCTGGTCGTTATCCGAATTGTTCGCTATCCGAAACAATTTTCCCCATAAGAAATAAAGGAAATAGGAATAATTGGTTCCTAGCTCCTATTGACTCGCTATTATATGAAAGTTACAGGCTATATAGGTATGCTTTTTTAAATGAGAATAGTTATAATACAGTACAAATTGAGTTAAATATAAATAAAAACATTAAAGAAAGCATTTAAACATAAGGAAACGTAGAAAAAACTAACCGTTTTTACTGCAATGTGATGGCGTGAGTGGATGGAGGTGTGGGGAGGAAGGGGTGAAATTACTGCTTGGAGGGGGAATCCCCCTCTGTGAGAACTTCGCAGGAAGTCCTCTGTCGCTTTGAGGTTGAAGGAAAAAACTTATCCAGTGTCTGTTGCTTCTGCCTTTTTTGGAACACTTTTCGATAATACGACATCACATTGTCATTGAACATGTTTAGGCTCCTATTGCCTATCGCACTGTTTGGGAAAGAGTTTTCTATAAACAATTGCAATTCCCCCCACTTAGCACACATTTCTTTAATCACCGAACTTGGGACTTCCTCTTCCCCCTCCCCATCCGAAGACATATCCTCAGCCAAATTCTTTTCTTCCTCAGCCTGAAGGTACTGCAACTCTTCAGTGGTGAGTTCATTGCTGTGCTCTTCCACAAGCTCTTCAACATCGTCATTATCCACCTCCAACCCCATGTTTTGGCCGAGGGAAACGATTTCATCAACAATTTCTGGTTCGATTCCTTCAAAATCTCGCTCTGGAACACAGTCTGGCCACAGTTTCCTCCATCCTGCATTCATAGTACGGTAGGTCACTTGGTTCCATGCATTATCTATAAGATGAACACAATTCAAAATGTTGAAGTGATTCTTCCAAAATTCCTTCAGAGTTAAGTTGGTATCATTCGTTATATCGAAGCACTTTTTGAATAAGGCTTTCGTGTACAATTTCTTAAAGTTTAAAATAATCTGTTGATCCATGGGCTGCAGCAAGGGGGTTGTGTTCGGTGGCAGATAACAAACTTGAACAAAGTCGAACTCTTCTTCTAAGTACTCGCTGATGTTTGGAGGGTGTGCTGGAGCATTATCCAGCAGTAGAAGGCATTTGAGGGGAAGTTTGTTCTTCTGTAGATATTCTTTCACAGTCGGGGCTAACACTTGGTCACCCACTCGACGAAAAATTGACAGGTCACCCAAGCCTTAGAATTAGACCTCCACATAACAGGCAATTTCTGTTTTATTACATTGTGCTTCTTGAATACTCTTGGATTGTCCGAATGGTAGCTAACAGTGGCTTAAGCTTAAAATCCCCGCTGGCGTTACCGCGCAATAGAAGAGTTAGCCTATCTTTCATAGGTTTGTGCCCTGGCAATGCTTTTTCTTCCTTCGTTATGTACGTTTTATTCGGCATCTTCTTCCAAAACAGTCCTGTTTCATCTGCATTAAATACCTGTTGCGGGACGTACTCTCCTTCTTCTATGATTTTTTTGAATTCTAGGAGGAACTTCTGTGCCCCTGCCTTGTCGGAACTAGCTGCTTCCCCATGCCTTATGACGCTGTGGATGCCTGTTCTGTGCTTAAAATTTTCAAACCAGCCTCGACTGGCTTTGAAAACAAAATCACTCGAAGCACTTGTCCCTGGGGTTTTCTTCTTCAAATCTTCGTAGATTTGCAGCGCCATCTCACCAATAAATGCCTCACTGATGCTAGCACCTTCTAACTGTTTTTCATTTATATACAAAAGCAACAACTTTTCTACTTCGTCTATTATTTTAGGCCTTTGCTTTGTTATAATACTTACTCCTTTTGACACATTAGCTTCTTCAAGCTGCGCTTTTTTCTTTAAAATCGTCGAGATTGTCGACTTTGACATGCCGTATTCTCTTGCGATATCCGATACACACATGCCTCGTTTATACTTGGCAATCATTTCCTTCTTCAATTCAATTGTTGGCCGCTGCCTTCTCACTGAACTGCTACCATCTCTCTTAAACTTCCTTGGTGCCATGATTGAAGGCTTGATGATTATTAAAATAAAGTGAAAAAAAAATCAGTGATGGGAAGCATAATTGTTGGGGGCCGCCCATCGCCAAGTCACGGCATCGTTACAGATTCTGTATTATTAAAAGGCCTACATTACCCAGGGATAGACCAATACACCCTCCCAATGTATTGCTTTTTGCCCTCGACTGCTTATTCGACAAGTAAACTCACTTATTATGCAGCAAACCTCTACGTCTAGAGGTCGACCCACAATCCTCAACCTGGTGGATGCACTCGGTGCCTTTAAGCTCAGCCACAAGAACTAAACAATCATCATCATCGGATCTGGCGCTTCCCTGTGGTGTATGGACTCTGGATGAACCTACTCTAGGGATCTCCACCGGTTCAGGCCTTCCATCGTCCTGAGAGAGCTCTACATCCAGTCATCATCATCAAGGGTTAACAATCCTAGGATTGGTTTGACGCAGACCTCTACTCAATTCTTCTTTCGGCCAACCTCTTCATATGAACATAATTCCTCTCTTTCATATCCTTCACGACCTTTTCCATGTACATATCTCTTATGAAACCTTCCTTTGCCATTCTTCCCGTTCACTCTTCCCTCGATGATTATCTTCATCTGGCCATTTGTTGTGCTAAGATGTGGCCGATTGGGTTGTCCCGTCTTCTTCTTAGATTTTGAATAAACAATATGAAATGGAAAAAAATGGCAATGCCAGAACATACACAAAAGAATATGATAAGATCACTTCAACTTACAGTGATATGTAAGTTGAAGTGATGTGGAAAGATATGTAAGTTGAAGTGAAGTGGAAAGGGACGGGGAGGAGGGTGGGGAGAAGGGAGGAGATGTGGGGGAGGTCCTCCGATGACTGGAGTGGATGCCAAGAGAAGGAAAGCTTTGACAAGAGTTTCGTGAATTGCATTTAATGAAATCGCACACAAAACAAAAAAAGCAAGAATGAAACAGTAATTGACGATGTGACTAGTCACGCGAATACAAAGAAAAGAACAGTGAACAACAAAATAACCTCGGTGAACCTAGTCTTTAGTCCACAAAATTCAGGTATCCTTGAAGAGAACAACAAAGAAAAGAAATTGAAACAATGCAAGAAAAAGCACACGAACAATCACACGTCGGGGGGGGGGAATGGGAATGCGATCTTCTCCACTTGGTGGATGGCAGTTCGAGGGGGGGGCTCGGGCGGAACTCCTCATCGGGCGTCAGCGTCACGGCGCTGTCGCGCCGAGGGCTGAAATCTTGCTGACGGCTCCTTCGCCGGGCGCTTCACTTAAGGGGGGGGGGCAGGCGGTTCTGGGTCAAGGGGTTAGTCAGGGCTTGTTACTTATCGAGCCTCCGTTGTGCCGAGGGCTGAAATCTTGCTGGCGGCTGCTCCTCCGGGCACAATACCGGACTGCAAATGCACCTCCTTCAACCTCGCCGGAAGCAAATCCCTTGTATGCTGAGTCGCAGAACGGGAACAATCTCTTTCCTCTCTCACCTCAGCAATTCTCCTCCCAGTGCTTAGGGGCAGGGTTACTTCGTGTTGGTCGATGTGTTGGTGCTTGCGGCCTGGACGCCGGACTCTCCGCGTCGCGGCCTCGCAGCGCGACGGGCTAAATTCTCTCTCTGCTCTCTCGTCTCTCCTGTCTTATATACTCGTTGCTGGGGAGGGGGTTTCTCCTGCAATTGGGGGGAGGGGACTCCGATCCCGGAGGCCGCGGAGTCGTGTCCATGCTCTCTCTGTGGGGGGGGGGGGGGGGGGGGGGGGGGGTGAGGAGGCTTGACAATTTCGAAACCAGTTTATGCCAATAAAAAAAAACATTGGAATTTAACCAAGTGCCGTGTTTTGTTTTAACCCTTTGAGTGCCATACAACAATATATCGTCAGTTGCTGTTTGTGCCAGAAGTGCCAACAGTGATGTATCGTCATCTATGAGGAGGCCTGATAAAATGACTCATAAATTGATGTTGCATATAACAGCAGATTTTTATAGTGATGAAATAAGAAGGGAGCATGTTCTTACTGCCGCAGCATAAACTTAGAAAAATGAGTTATAAATAAAAAGTGATCTTATAAAAAATTGTATTCGTTAATCGTTTTCTTTGTTGGTAACATGGCTGAGAGGTTCTTTCCGTCCTCTGATGTCACAGAGCCATAATTAAAAACAATGAACAGTAACTTTGGAATTCTCTTAACATGACACACAGTCACTCAACATATGTCATGACACTCCATTCACAAAGCACAAAATCCATTTCTAATATTGGCATGAATCATGGGCATTTAATCATGTCTTTGCATATTAATGCACATTTCAGCAAAATTATGATTAAGGATTGAAATTATTGATGCGCTCCAAGGAAAAGGCAGAAAATTGATAAATTACTCACTGATGCACAGGTTTTTTTATTTTTTTTATTTTAATTTAATATGTTAGAAATAAACTGAACCCTACACATTTCAGAGGTCACCAAAACACTGTGAAAAGTGCTGTACATACTGAAAAAGCTAAGCATCCTTATCCCTTCAGAACACCTAAAATCAATAAACTCGTGAGCCATTGATGATAAACTCCATTTATTATGCTCTTTTTAAGTCAATTGAATTATGAGATTGAAATTTGTGGCAATGCCCTGGGTATGAAATCAGTCTTCCGATCACAAAGGCCTCTGCAAAAGCACAGGGGTTGATGAGGGAATGTCGGAAGGGTCACAAAGGTGGAAGTGAAGGGTGGGTAACAACAGCAACACAGAGTTGTGTGGGCAGGGTGTGCTTTGCATTGCAGGGCGTATTCGAGCGATGAACGTGTGTAGGGGGAGGGGGGGGGGGGCAGTGAAGGGTTGTCTTTTGTGCCATTGCCTTCTCTGTCACTCTGCTTACTCCTCTGCATGTAATCGTCCCTCTGAAAGGCATGCGCATAGCATCGCATGGTACTTCTGTCTCTGTAATGCAAGCTGCATGTGAATGCTGGCCAGTTTTTGGTAATTGGTACCAAACCTTGAGTGAATTTTTTAATATTATACTTTGGTTAGTGGCCTATTTTTAATTTGATATTCTGTACAATATAAATGTACTCATGGTAAAGAACTGATGCAATATTTCCTCATCGCTCAACCTGAATCGTGTTTTTTTTAATATTTTTTAGAGTAGAAGATCTACAGGAGAAATAAGTGAAGACTTGCGTCAACTGAGTCCTGCTGAAGGTGACATTGAGGATGTGTCCTCCGTCAGGTGAGTGATTTTCGTTTTCATTGTTTCATGGGCCCAGGGAGAGATGAATACTTATGGAAGGTGTTTTGCTCAATCACTAGTCTCCAGTGATTATTTACTCGTATTTAATTACACAGTTCATGGTAATTGGATTGAATTATTACTTAGCAAATAACTCTCTGGTCCCTTCACCCCTTACAATCTATCAAGATAAGATTTCAAATTCCTCTCCAGCATTTTGATAGTCATCGTTGGCGGTGACCTCAGTGCCAAGTATACAAATTGAATTGCCATCAAACTATCCGTGCCGGAAAAATGCTACAGGAACTATAATCTAGGAAGAACTTCTTCATCCTTTCTCCATCTTCTCAGACTCACTTTGCTCCATCTCCTTGACATCGCCTTCTCCTGTAACCTTCCATGATTTCTAATGATGATAATAAACTTTGGCATTTGTGAAAGTGATTGGAAAAATATTTTATTATAGAATTAAAATTATGCAAACATTGTGTTAACTTTACAATGTATATTTGATTTATGAATTTGTAAATTTGTGTTGTAGTTTAATGTAGTATTTGTAATGTAGTTTAAGTGATAAAGGTATAAAAAGGGCACTATCCACATACAAGGGTTCGAAATGAAGGATAATAAAATTTTTGATTCAATGGCAGAAAGAAAAATTTTAAACAGTGATAAGAATTGAACTTCATTACCTGCAGTAGACTTCCCTATAGGGCTGTGCGAAGAGAGATTTTTAAGTCGAGCGAGAATTTGAAAAAAAACCTTGAATCTCGAGCGAGATTTGAGTGCATTAAAATTACAGTACAGACTTCAAACTATGTAGGTAGAAATTTTGTACTTACACAAATATAAGTTTAAGCTTAGGCATTATTAACTAAATTCTATTTAGCATAACTTAAGCATTTACTTTTGGAGATCAACATCTTCATGGAATCAGTAGAATGAAGGTATGTATCCTGTATTTATGCAATGATAGGCCTCCGTCGAATTATGTATACACCCCTACTTTCACCGCTAAAATTTAAAAACATTTTTCTGAATAAATACCATCACCCAATACCTAAGCATAATGGCTGCACCCCATGTCTTAACTTGGTATCTTTTTATATGCCTGGCCTATATTCACATAAATACATTTCAAATAAAATAACATAACAGAATTTCAAACTTGAGCTTGGTCATTATTAAATTATTACTAAAATGAAAAAAATCTTACACAACCTGGATTTTCAGGTTTTTATTTAAGAAACATAAGACAACTGTTTCATCCTCAAAGATGAAGACAAAACGTATGTTCAGTACCTGAGATCATGAATTAGCTATCCACAACATGTAACGATCAAGATGAGAAGAAAGTAGAAGTGTTAGAAGCCGGTAGAGTAGTTTCTCCTTTGGGTTCGATAGAGCGCTATGCTATGCTCTCTCACCACAACTTCACAAATCACGCTTCAGTTCAGTAGCTCCCGTGTCAGAGTGTACAATCAGTCAAAATGCACGTCATAATGTGCGCATTGGCATTGAACTCTGTAGATCAGATTGTGGTCGATCAGATTGTCAGTCTTGGAAATCGTGACTGGTTAGGCCTAAATTGAAACGTGGACGCATGGAGTAAAATCTGGTTATAATGCGCCCCACTACACCGTGGGTCTCACCATGTCCCCCAAAATAATTGGGTCATTCCATGTTAAATTGACCAGGTAATTGCTCTTAAGGATAACTGATTTTGACCAACTTTGGCATAGTGGCACATTTGATAAGAAAATGAAAACCGCAAAGCCGTTTTGCAAAACCACAACCGTTTCCAAAATATTGCTACGTTGGAAAATTCAAATTTTGCAAAAGTTACTACACATTTTATGATATATCTCCAAGACTGTTAAAGCTACAGATGTGCAAAGGACTTCTTTTAAAGCCCTTGAATTGTGCAAGTATAATAAGGGATTACATTGTGAAATGTAAACAATTTTATAAAGTTTATATCAATTTTAAAGTTTATAAAAATTTTAAAGTTTCAAATCGATTTTTGACGATGTACCTATGCCTTTTGCTCATTTTTATATATGTGTGTGGTAGACACAACAACCCTCTCGTCTCTACAAATTAAAAAAGTTTGCCAGAGGTAATATTTCATTTAAGGGAGAAAAACAATTTTGAGTGAAGACATGACGCCCGCCGGTCACCACGGCGCCCGCCTATCGGCTGACTGTATGGTACTCTGGTGTCTTCAGATCTCTGTAACTTTCTCATTCATCTTCTTCTCACCAAATTTTAACCATAAACCATCTCTTTGCCCATGCATATCACTATTTGCTTCGCCCAGGTGTGACCAGAGTCTTAGAATCAATGAAGTGCGGCACCTGGCCTTGGGGAACAATTGACAAACCTTGTCACTATCAGAATGATATAAAAAGAAATGTTCAGAATTATTTAGTAACTCCTGTTAAAGTACGGTGTGCATGTAAACCATAAAACATCATTTTAAATTGTATTCTGCAAATAAATTAGTCATAAAATTGAGTTTTATAGGTTTTCTTTACTGTTTCTCACGAAGTTTCCGTTAATAACGTGGGATGCCGATAACATGGGTGTAAACCTTGTCTCCCTTGACCCACATTATAACCTGATTTTTCTGTACATTGTTTTAACTTATTGGGTGTATGCTAGTGCTAGAAGTAGCCTATGTTCATACGTGCCTATTTTATGCATCATTTGTTACTAGGCACTAGGCCTCCGATCACGAAATAGAGCAGGGACTCGGTTAGGCCCTACGCCGAGGCCTAGGCTCTCCTAACTTCTCGATTCTAAGACTAAGAGATTTCTCGACATTTTGTGGCACGAGATCATGAAATTATCATGCAAAAGCAAGGGAATAAATATTAATAATACTACTTGCTTTAAGTTGCGACTATTTTAAGTCACATTATAAAGCAAGACCCCGTAAAATTATGTCCTCCACAGCGGAGATCTCGTGACCTGTTTTTCGAACATATTGAGATCGAAATCGAGCGAGATTCGATCAGTACTTTTATCTCGCTCGAATTTTGAAAAGTCGAGACTCGCACAGTCCTACTTCCCTACTTTGCTATTTTCTGTTTACCCTAGTTTGGAAAATGCAGACTCCCTGCATGTCATTCTGCTTTTTTTTCTCGTGGACCCAGGCCAATGGAGAAAAAAGCCAAGACACATATTTCTTTATTTCTCTTCCAGTAGCATGAAAATATCATTTCACGCTCATTCGTTCCACCCACGAGGGTGGGCCCAAGTTGAATATGCTCACCCAAGTGCCAATGGTTCGCAGGCGCAGCTGGTCGCAGTGCCCTTGGCGGGTGTGGGGGCGCCCGCCCAGGGAGGTCCCGTACCTCTCCAAGCCCTCGCTCGAGTGCTTCTTCACGCAGCACTTCCAGCCGAGGCTCCCAGCCGTCCTCGGTGGGTGCGTGGCCCACTGGCCCGCCATGGGCCTCTGGGGCCCGTCCTACCTGGCCCGCGTGGCTGGAGAGCGCGTTGTCCCCATCGAGGTGGGCCCCAACTACGTGCACCCAGAGTGGGGCCAGCAGTTGATGGCAGTCGGGGAGTTTGTTGACCAGTACCTGGTGCCGAGCGAGGAGCCGTCAGCAGGAGGAGCCGTTGGCAGACCCATTGGCTACCTCGCACAACACCCTCTCTTCGATCAGGTGATGCCTCAAATTAGTTTGCAAAGGTAATTCCATTGTAGGCACTATCTCCTTGTATGTTTTCTTCAAGTACGTATTGGTTCAAATGCTGCAATACACTGTGGTGTAGCACAAGAAGAAATGCATATCGAACTTCTTCATTGGTTACGCTCGTCCACGACATAACTCTTTCCAGTCTTGGGTGAGACGGGATGAGGACAAGAGAACAGAATCATCCATGCCATCAGAAAAGGCAAGTAAATGTATTTCAGCAATTGTCAGACAAAGTACAAAACAATAACTATTTGAGCTAAATTCCCATCAGGAATCTATGGCCAAATGTTACAAATGTGAGTAGAGAAATGACAGCTCACCACAAAATGCCAGTCTGGTAACTTGACTTTGGGCTGGAAGTCACTCGATATCCACTGTTTGCCATTGAGCAGAGAGAGAAGGTTAGTCAAAGCAGGTCAGGGTTTTTATCAGCAAGGTGTAGGTGGAGTCGGGTGAATCTGAATTGAGATGATAGATAGAGTTGATAGCTTTTTGAGGGGAGTGAAAAAATGGGATGGGTACAGAGGTTAGGAAGAAGTTTTCAAGCGGAGCATCAGGAACTCTTTTCCGATTCTGGCCACAGAATACCGAGCGTTGGCGTTGTGCTTGCTCAAGATTCTGGTCCTCTGCCTTCATGGGGACAAGTGACAGCAGATGGTGGTGAGGTAAGCATGTAATAAGTAATGAAGTGAATAAATTGGTGTCATCTATTGGCTTCGTAAGTTCTCTTGAGGAAAACCTAAGGTGGTCCACTTCAATTGATTAGCATTCCCAAAGAGTACACTTGACCATTTGGAGGAACAGTTAGTGGGAAAAACAAAGTTTTCATTTTTATGTAAATGATAGGCGTCATGAGTACAAACTTGTTCACATGCAATGTGCTCTATAGTCCTCATAATATTGTCTGAGCCCTGTGATAGCAACTGGTTTACTTCCAATTTATTTTACATGCAAGTCACAGGGTAGCAAATGGTGCCTAAGCCATCCTTTGCTATATCAAGCTTCTCATTTATGGCACACTGGTTATATGATGCCTTCGCTTTATATTATTTACTGACAGCAGAATTGTATCTCTTTTCTAGTTACCAGAGCTAAAAAATGACATTAAAATACCTGAATATTGCTGCCTGAGTGAAGTGCCTGGTATGAGTTCCGATGAAGACATTGACATCAATGCTTGGTTTGGACCACAAGGCACTGTTTCACCTCTGCACCATGACCCCAAGCACAACCTGTTGGTGCAGGTACAGTGTATTCTCCTCTTATTCCTTTCGCTGCAACATACAGTAAGTCCTTGACTTACGAGGATCTGAGTTACACGGATCTGGAGTTACGCGGATGTTCAGTTAGGCTGGTGTTAAAGGTCTGCACACATTGCCGCTGGACGCGAGAGCGAAATTCACGTTGGACAAAATCATTCTGCCGGATACCACTACACGCAAACAGACGCGAATCTGGCCCAGAACAACTTGGTACCTCTGCAAATATAATTCAGTTTACTTTTCCCGCATCCCGCGACTAGTCTAGAGTGAAATTGCTATGAGAAAAGTTGACAGAGGAGTTCATTGTAGCGGTTAAGAAGTATGCATTACTCAATCCAAAATCAATGAAAATGATCAGGGCAAACCCTTATATATATACATGCTTTGGAACATTAATTGCAAATAGAATTTTTCAAATTAGAAAGTATTGCGTGTTAATATTCTTAACACTGAATGGGAAGTACTAATGCCCACATGTGCTCTAAAGTCCCACGAATGTATCGCATTGGTCTGCGGGACATTAAGTTCACTCACTTGGTGAATGTCGCTCCCACGTCCCTCCCCGATGTGTGCACACCTTATGCTTGCGTTTTCTCCACGTTTCTGTTGCCGCAACAGATGCAACTGCGTGATGACCCTTGACTCATTGTCAAGCATGCAAGAGTTGATGCCTAACTACAGGCATTGGGAGCGTCCACTGTAGTTAAAGTCATCACTTAGTTCGATAGGTGTAGATTTGATCATTGTGATGGTGAAAAAGTCTAATGTGATTAAATTTTTTCCTTTTCGTCTTCTTTGCTGAAGCCTTACTAGACCTCTCACAACACTGCTTCAACTTTAACCCTTATTTTTACTTTTAAGTCTTTAAGTCCGTGGACTTCACCTACAATAACGCTTCTCATCATGCGAGATATCATATATATAAATACAGTGGAAGCTCTGTATAGCAAGAGCCCTCGGGAACTGAAAAATCACTCGCTATATAGAATTGTCGTTTTAACCAAAGGTAACTAAATAATCACCCCACAGCTATATTTTTGGGTTATTTTTTGTGAGTGGTGAAAATATTCTAATGAGATCGCAATTAAAAATCAAATTTTCAAACATTTCATTTACTTATGACCGTATCCACTTTCAACTACCTCAAAGTCTATATCAAGTCAAGTGTTTCTGCGTCATATGCTGGAATATTATAAGTTGAATTTTTACACTTAAGCCCTTCCCTATGACGCGTATACTGTTCAACATGTTAATTATATTGTCATTGCCCTGATTGTTTGGATGCACCAATTACATATGTCACGACTGCAAGTAGTGGCAATTCAACAAAATACTAACTGCAAAACCTTTGGAAACCAGAAAAAAGTCATGCCTTCTACCTCTCCAATACTAGTTGAAAATGGTGAATGACGGCGCTAGATAAAGAAATTACCGGGATTAAATGAAAGGGGATTTAGTTCCACGCAAGTACCGGATTGCTATCTTCTCCACGTTAACAGTGGAAATAAAGGAGGGAACAACCTTCAGATGCTGTAAGAGTGCCTCCTTTAAAACGGTCTAAATCATCACTAATACTGTTTCTTCTTCTGATGCTGTAAGATTGCCTCCTTTAAAACGGTCTAAATCATCATAAATACTGTTTCTTCTTCTGATGCTGTAAGTTTGCCTCCTTTCAAACGGTCTAAATCATCATAAATACTGTTTCTTCTTCTGATGCTGTAAGATTGCCTCCTTTAAAACGGTCTAAATCATCATAAATACTGTTTCTTCTTCTGATGCTGTAAGATTGCCTCCTTTAAAACGGTCTAAATCATCATAAATACTGTTTCTTCTTCTGATGCTGTAAGATTGCCTCCTTTCAAACGGTCTCAATCATCATAAATACTGTTTCTTCTTCTGATGCTGTAAGATTGCCTCCTTTAAAACGGTCTAAATCATCATAAGTACTGTTTCTTCTTCTGATGCTGTAAGATTGCCTCCTTTCAAACGGTCTCAATCATCATAAATACTGTTTCTTCTTCTGATGCTGTAAGATTTCCTCCTTTCAAACGGTCTAAATCATCATAAATACTGTTTCTTCTTCTGATGCTGTAAGATTGCCTCCTTTCAAACGGTCTCAATCATCATAAATACTGTTTCTTCTTCTGATGCTGTAAGATTGCCTCCTTTAAAATGGTCTAAATCATCATAAATACTGTTTCTTCTTCTGATGCTGTAAGATTGCCTCCTTTAAAACGGTCTAAATCATCATAAATACTGTTTCTTCTTCTGATGCTGTAAGATTGCCTCCTTTAAAACGGTCTAAATCATCATAAATACTGTTTCTTCTTCTGATGCTGTAAGATTGCCTCCTTTCAAACGGTCTCAATCATCATAAATACTGTTTCTTCTTCTGATGCTGTAAGATTTCCTCCTTTCAAACGGTCTAAATCATCATAAATACTGTTTCTTCTTCTGATGCTGTAAGATTGCCTCCTTTAAAACGGTCTAAATCATCATAAATACTGTTTCTTCTTCTGATGCTGTAAGATTGCCTCCTTTAAAACGGTCTAAATCATCATAAATACTGTTTCTTCTTCTGATGCTGTAAGATTGCCTCCTTTAAAACGGTCTAAATCATCATAAATACTGTTTCTTCTTCTGATGCTGTAAGATTGCCTCCTTTAAAACGGTCTAAATCATCATAAGTACTGTTTCTTCTTCTGATGCTGTAAGATTGCCTCCTTTAAAACGGTCTAAATCATCATAAATACTGTTTCTTCTTCTGATGCTGTAAGATTGCCTCCTTTAAAACGGTCTAAATCATCATAAATACTGTTTCTTCTTCTGATGCTGTAAGATTGCCTCCTTTCAAACGGTCTCAATCATCATAAATACTGTTTCTTCTTCTGATGCTGTAAGATTTCCTCCTTTCAAACGGTCTAAATCATCATAAATACTGTTTCTTCTTCTGATGCTGTAAGATTGCCTCCTTTAAAACGGTCTAAATCATCATAAATACTGTTTCTTCTTCTGATGCTGTAAGATTGCCTCCTTTAAAACGGTCTAAATCATCATAAATACTGTTTCTTTTTCTGATGCTGTAAGATTGCCTCCTTTAAAACGGTCTAAATCATCATAAGTACTGTTTCTTCTTCTGATGCTGTAAGATTGCCTCCTTTAAAACGGTCTAAATCATCATAAATACTGTTTCTTCTTCTGATGCTGTAAGATTGCCTCCTTTAAAACGGTCTAAATCATCATAAATACTGTTTCTTCTTCTGATGCTGTAAGATTGCCTCCTTTCAAACGGTCTCAATCATCATAAATACTGTTTCTTCTTCTGATGCTGTAAGATTTCCTCCTTTCAAACGGTCTAAATCATCATAAATACTGTTTCTTCTTCTGATGCTGTAAGATTTCCTCCTTTAAATTGGTCTCAATCATCATAAGTACTGTTTCTTCTTCTGATGCTGTAAGATTGCCTCCTTTCAAACGGTCTCAATCATCATAAATACTGTTTCTTCTTCTGATGCTGTAAGATTTCCTCCTTTCAAACGGTCTAAATCATCATAAATACTGTTTCTTCTTCTGATGCTGTAAGATTGCCTCCTTTAAAACGGTCTAAATCATCATAAATACTGTTTCTTCTTCTGATGCTGTAAGATTGCCTCCTTTAAAACGGTCTAAATCATCATAAATACTGTTTCTTCTTCTGATGCTGTAAGATTGCCTCCTTTAAAACGGTCTAAATCATCATAAATACTGTTTCTTCTTCTGATGCTGTAAGATTGCCTCCTTTAAAACGGTCTAAATCATCATAAGTACTGTTTCTTCTTCTGATGCTGTAAGATTGCCTCCTTTAAAACGGTCTAAATCATCATAAATACTGTTTCTTCTTCTGATGCTGTAAGATTGCCTCCTTTCAAACGGTCTCAATCATCATAAATACTGTTTCTTCTTCTGATGCTGTAAGATTTCCTCCTTTCAAACGGTCTAAATCATCATAAATACTGTTTCTTCTTCTGATGCTGTAAGATTGCCTCCTTTAAAACGGTCTAAATCATCATAAATACTGTTTCTTCTTCTGATGCTGTAAGATTGCCTCCTTTCAAACGGTCTCAATCATCATAAATACTGTTTCTTCTTCTGATGCTGTAAGATTGCCTCCTTTCAAACGGTCTCAATCATCATAAATACTGTTTCTTCTTCTGATGCTGTAAGATTGCCTCCTTTCAAACGGTCTCAATCATCATAAATACTGTTTCTTCTTCTGATGCTGTAAGATTTCCTCCTTTCAAACGGTCTAAATCATCATAAATACTGTTTCTTCTTCTGATGCTGTAAGATTGCCTCCTTTCAAACGGTCTCAATCATCATAAATACTGTTTCTTCTTCTGATGCTGTAAGATTGCCTCCTTTCAAACGGTCTCAATCATCATAAATACTGTTTCTTCTTCTGATGCTGTAAGATTGCCTCCTTTCAAACGGTCTCAATCATCATAAATACTGTTTCTTCTTCTGATGCTGTAAGATTGCCTCCTTTCAAACGGTCTCAATCATCATAAATACTGTTTCTTCTTCTGATGCTGTAAGATTTCCTCCTTTCAAACGGTCTAAATCATCATAAATACTGTTTCTTCTTCTGATGCTGTAAGATTGCCTCCTTTAAAACGGTCTAAATCATCATAAATACTGTTTCTTCTTCTGATGCTGTAAGATTGCCTCCTTTAAAACGGTCTAAATCATCATAAATACTGTTTCTTCTTCTGATGCTGTAAGATTGCCTCCTTTAAAACGGTCTAAATCATCATAAATACTGTTTCTTCTTCTGATGCTGTAAGATTGCCTCCTTTAAAACGGTCTAAATCATCATAAGTACTGTTTCTTCTTCTGATGCTGTAAGATTGCCTCCTTTAAAACGGTCTAAATCATCATAAATACTGTTTCTTCTTCTGATGCTGTAAGATTGCCTCCTTTCAAACGGTCTCAATCATCATAAATACTGTTTCTTCTTCTGATGCTGTAAGATTTCCTCCTTTCAAACGGTCTAAATCATCATAAATACTGTTTCTTCTTCTGATGCTGTAAGATTGCCTCCTTTAAAACGGTCTAAATCATCATAAATACTGTTTCTTCTTCTGATGCTGTAAGATTGCCTCCTTTCAAACGGTCTCAATCATCATAAATACTGTTTCTTCTTCTGATGCTGTAAGATTGCCTCCTTTCAAACGGTCTCAATCATCATAAATACTGTTTCTTCTTCTGATGCTGTAAGATTGCCTCCTTTCAAACGGTCTCAATCATCATAAATACTGTTTCTTCTTCTGATGCTGTAAGATTGCCTCCTTTAAAACGGTCTAAATCATCATAAATACTGTTTCTTCTTCTGATGCTGTAAGATTGCCTCCTTTAAAACGGTCTAAATCATCATAAATACTGTTTCTTCTTCTGATGCATTAAGATTGCCTCCTTTAAAACGGTCTAAATCATCATAAATACTGTTTCTTCTTCTGATGCTGTAAGATTGCCTCCTTTCAAACGGTCTCAATCATCATAAATACTGTTTCTTCTTCTGATGCTGTAAGATTGCCTCCTTTCAAACGGTCTCAATCATCATAAATACTGTTTCTTCTTCTGATGCTGTAAGATTGCCTCCTTTAAAACAGTCTAAATCATCATAAATACTGTTTCTTCTTCTGATGCTGTAAGATTGCCTCCTTTAAAACGGTCTAAATCATCATAAATACTGTTTCTTCTTCTGATGCATTAAGATTGCCTCCTTTAAAACGGTCTAAATCATCATAAATACTGTTTCTTCTTCTGATGCTGTAAGATTGCCTCCTTTAAAACGGTCTAAATCATCATAAGTACTGTTTCTTCTTCTGATGCTGTAAGATTGCCTCCTTTAAAACGGTCTAAATCATCACTAATACTGTTTCTTCTTCTGATGCTGTAAGATTGCCTCCTTTAAAACGGTCTAAATCATCATAAATACTGTTTTTTCTTCTGATGCTGTAAGATTGCCTCCTTTAAAATGGTCTAAATCATCATAAATACTGTTTCTTCTTCTGATGCTGTAAGATTGCCTCCTTTAAAACGGTCTAAATCATCATAAATACTGTTTCTTCTTCTGATGCTGTAAGATTGCCTCCTTTAAAACGGTCTAAATCATCATAAATACTGTTTCTTCTTCTGATGCTGTAAGATTGCCTCCTTTAAAACGGTCTAAATCATCATAAATACTGTTTCTTCTTCTGATGCTGTAAGATTGCCTCCTTTAAAACGGTCTAAATCATCATAAGTACTGTTTTCTCTTGATGCTGTAAGTTTGCCTCCTTTCAAACGGTCTAAATCATCATAAATACTGTTTCTTCTTCTGATGCTGTAAGATTGCCTCCTTTAAAACGGTCTAAATCATCATAAATACTGTTTCTTCTTCTGATGCTGTAAGATTGCCTCCTTTAAAACGGTCTAAATCATCATAAATACTGTTTCTTCTTCTGATTCGGAGCTAACTTCGTGATTTCCTTCACCTCTCACAGCGGCAATCAACTCTTCCGTTAACTCTTCACATACGGGTATACAGTCATCTATGTCCGCGTAGACATCAAAATCACAAGGGCCAAAATGCTCCTGAATGCCTATCCAACCAACAGGTTTGTCATTTTTCGGTGTCCGGTGTCTCTATCGGCTGTTCACTCTCATCTCTAATGAATCAATTGCCGGAAACATGCTGATATATGAGCCGGAGATATTTTTTCCAAAATTATGGATACCGCTTGCATGGCATCTAAGACATTCCACTTAAATGCCTTTATGTTGCATCCAGGTACTTGAGCCACCAAGTAATTCACAAGTAAACTGCGGAAATAATGTTTGAGCAACTTGACTATCCCTTGGTCTAAAGGTTGCAGAACACTCTTAGTGTTAGGCGGCAACAAGATAATTTTTACATTTCTTAATTCAATTGGTGGATGGGCAGGGCGATTGCCAATGAACAATGCTACTTTCCTATTTTTCCCACCCATCCTAGCATCAAATATGCGTAACCATTGGGTAAATGAAGTTGACATCATCCTAGCATTTTTGTTGGCTTCGTATGGGCATGGCATTGTTTTTATCCCCTTGAAACGTCGGGGATGAGCAGATTTCCCCACCACGAATGGTTTCACATTGTCAGAACCTTCCATGTTTGTGCACTAAAGAACAGTCAGCCGCT
The DNA here is from genome assembly GCA_933228895.1 of Platycnemis pennipes. Classification (NCBI taxonomy): domain Eukaryota; kingdom Metazoa; phylum Arthropoda; class Insecta; order Odonata; family Platycnemididae; genus Platycnemis; species Platycnemis pennipes. The sequence continues at coordinate 8,185,127 of OW121852.1, forward strand.
CTTTACTTTTTTTCACTCCTCTGCAAGTGTCCCCTCGAGTGGCCAGTGTTTTGTCTGGAAGGAGGTTATCAAATAAGCCTGTCTCAACTGCATTAACCACATCACATGGGCTGTGATTCTCCATATAACTTTTTAAAACAGGAGCCCAGCCCTCCACTGCACTTACATCGACACTCGCAGATTCCCCGGATAATTTGTGAAGAGTGATTCCTTTCCTGTGCTTAGACCGAGCAAACCAGCCATCAGAACATTTGAAGTTGTCAATGCCGAGCCTCTCACTTGGATGCTTCGCTTTTGCCTTCGTCATCGGTCTACTTATTGGAGTTCCTGCTGCTCTCTGCTGGCAAAACCATGAGAAAAGGGCAGATTCTAACTGAGAGGATGTTCCCCAGGCCGCAAATGTTGGTGGTTGCTTGGATGTCCTTCTTCAAGCACTGCTACTCGAATTTTTCCCTCGTTCTTAATAATTGTGAATAAGGTCAAGGAAGATATGCCATATCGCCTCCCAATCTCACTCTTGGAACACTTGCCACTTTCGCAGTCAGTTATAATTTGTAATTTCGTTTTTATATCCAAAGACTTTAATTTCCCAGCCATGATGGTGGATCATTTGGACGATTCAGACTGAACTTGAAACAAAAGCGGGAGGCGTGGGAGGATGACAAAGGGAACAATGAAATTTATGGGCTTATGAGAAATTAATATTTAATTAATAAGGATGCATATGGGAATTTCATGAATGGTCAAAATAATACTTGGCATTTAATGCTATTGAAAAGAGCACGTGAGCACAACATTTACCTCTCGGAATAGTGAATGATTGCAGTTGAGGCAGGTTGTTGTCCTCCTCTCTATTACCGATTTATTTCACATGCAAATCATAGGGTTTTAAATGGTTCCTTCCAAATCCCTCGTTATTTCGAGCTTCTCACTATATGCCATACTCACTGTCTGGGGCTTCCAGTGTAAATGTATGTCTAACAATGACAGAGCAACCGCAATCAAGTCACTCACACCAGTAGATGAGAGAAAACAGACTGGACTTAACTACAGCGCCATAAGCAGCAATGCGTCTGGCAGGCAGGTGGTATGGGGAGCGTACATTGGCTATTTCTCCTGTCTCACCCTAAACATGACACGCAGCACTTTGAAATCCGTCGCAAGCCTGGCTGCCTCCATAGAAATCTATGTGTTTGACCTTTTACTAGCTGTCGAAAAAGTGAGTCTGTCACCGGCCTTACATGGCATCAATGTCTTTTTCCGGTGTAGTTTGACCATCCCGCGTAAGTCGACACGTAGTTAATTTTCTGCTCCATAGATGGGGTTTGTTGTCCATCACAACAAAATAATCATATTTTTAGTAATTATACTTCTTTCATATTTAAATATCCAGTGAACTAAAGATTGGATTTGTGTTACTCTCAGAATTGTCGTATTATATTGACTTAACGTCCTCTCAAAAGATAGTGTTTTCTGAAAACCCCGCTGATTGTTGACAACTGCAGTAAAAGTGGCACTGCTAATGGTTCAAAATAGAGGTGGGACGAATCATAAATTCTCTCTAATCCGAATCCTAAGAGATTCTCGAATCTCATGCAGGATATATGAGCACTGTTATTACTGATATTGGTGTCTGTCATTCCAAACTTATTCTCCAGTTTTACACCCAATATTGTCCAATGATTTTTCCAATTTATTGGCCAGTAAATTGTACCATGTCAAACTGGCTTTAGGGAACCATCATTTTGGAGTCAGTGATTCCACAAATGACTTTATCATTTAGGCTCCCGTTTAACCCAATCTTGATCCCTGAGGGAAAACCATAATTGCTGTGCCCTTGTGGTCACTGGTGAAATTTGAGCAGTGTATCGGAATCACAATGTTGAGGCTGAGTGCTCGTCTGTGTCCTGTCAAGTTTCTGTTGAAAATTAGTCCACGGCTGTTCCTCTCTTCTCATTCAACAGGTTGTGGGGAAGAAGCGCGTGATATTGTACTCCAGTGATGACTCTGAATTCCTTCATCCCTATGAAAGCCAGTTGCTTAGCAACACCAGTCAAGTGGACCCGGAAGATCCTGTCACCTTTGAGAGGTGAGTATCACATCACATCACTCTGGCTCAGCATTTAATGTTTGTAAGTGTGTCCCAGCTTTTGTTTATACTATAATCTCTGAGGCGTTACATGTATGAATGTAGTCAAGGAGTTTAGATTGGGTGAGTACACCAACCTCTCGATAAATAGCACTGGGTTTTCAAGAAAAGTAAGTGTTCCCCTTGAATTTTCCATTGGCTTTCATTGCCTTCCTTTAAAATACATCCTTAACTTAGGAGTTTAATTGAAGTTGCCACATTTCTCTATAATGATATGTTGCAGTGATATTTCTACCAATTTTTTAGTATGATGTTTGTCAGTGTTGATGTTAAGTTTAAGGAATCTTTAGACATCAGCAATAAAAAACCTTTCTTTGTTTTTGTAAGTTGAGGAGACTAACAGCTGAGGTCATTTGCTCCTCAAGCGTGTCTTACCTTTACCCACGTCCAACTGTGTGTGTGTGTGATGCACCCCCCTTGTGTCCAATCTTTTCGTGTTGAGTTCTTATCGTCTGAATCGTGGCTTTTGAGTAGTGATGGACAGATCCAGGTTTTTTGTCAGATCCGGAACCAGATCCTTGCCTGGGTTTCGGATCTTTATCTTGGTTTTGGATCCTTAGTTTCAGGTACTCGATTCTGAATTTCATTCATTTTGAAAACCTATATTTTTTAAAATATATAAATACAGCAACAATAGAATTATCAAAAAACAAGTCAATTTTTTGTAGAAAAAATCAACTTCCTATCATCTATGTGGATAATATTTTCCTGGATCAAGATTTACGGATGCAATAACTATATCTTATTACTTCTAATATAAAGATCAACTTCCTTATCACATACTCATCAAGCAATATATTCTTGAAACCTGTACAACTATTCTTTAGTGTGCAGTTAAAAGAAACATAAGTTCATTTTCATTAATAAAGGAATTATTTTCCAATTAATAATCAAATCCTTGAATTCTTTCATATTCTTTTTTAGAAACAAAAAATTTTTAATACGGCCAAGAGAACCCATTTATCGAATATCTGGGGATTACATTTTTAAGACGAAAAAAATATCATAGAATATTTCAAGCTGCTAAACTAGTAATTTTGCAATTTCATATTAATAATAACTAGGGATGGGTCGGTTCGGTTCTTCGGTTCTCGGTTCCACCGGTTCTTGAGCTTAGAACCGGAACCGGAACCGAGGCCAAAAATAATCGGTACCGAAATAATTGGCGCGAAAACCAGTTTGAAACCTACTCACACTCCGAAAGTGGAGGCTTCACATTAAAACCTGGTGAAATAGTGTACTTAGATGCTTCAAAGTCGCGAATTATTCTAATTCAGTCTCTGAAAATGGTTATTGATTACCCTATCTTACCATTGAGCAATGCAAAGTAAGTGGTAAATTAAGAACCGGAACCGAGAATCGGAACCGAGAACCGATGTTAAGAACCGAACCGGAACTGAAAAAAAGTAGAACCGACCCATCCCTAATAATAACCTTTAAAATGAAATTTGAGAATTTTATACTCCTATAGAGAAGTTGTGTAACTCTGATCTTGAAATGAGATTAGCCTTTTTTCATGTTATTAGAAGCAAAATTTAAAAAAGTCTCAGATTTTTTCTCCATTAAGGGTTTGCAAAAAAAAAGTGGAATGGCATGTGGAGAGCATGTTGTACCGGTCCCGTCCTTCTGGCCGTGAAAACGGGACACGACACACTTCACCCACGCGTACCCAGGGTTGGGCACGAATCACCTAATATTGATTCGAGTCACGAATCACGAATCTTTGAAGGAAATTAGATTCGAAGCACAAATCACGATTCACTGCTGAAAATTTGATTCAAATCTCGAATCATGAAACATGTGATTTTTCCTTTAAATATGATTCGTGCAGTTCACGAATCACGAATCATAGTGTTATTGCAGAATGACAATAACACTAAGTAATGGTCACATTCTGAACATTGCTTCCATAATTGTGAACCTATACCAATTTTTTCGCCCGTTAATAACACTTGTGTAGATACAGTGTGGATTAACTGAATATCATAAATTACCAGTTCTTATGTACATCTAAATAATACCCTGCAAGTCACCATAAAGGTGTGTGGCAGGGGGTGAATTCTCACCAAACATGTACTACAAGCATGCATGCAAGCAAGCTACTACATGCATGCAAGCAAGCTACTTCATGCATGAAAAAGGATTAGTAATAATATACTAGTCTAAACCTCATTATTAAAACAAATAAATATAGCAAAGTAAGCATGCAAAAACATGCTGTTAGTTGGATTACCTTCATGTCCTTATACCAACAGATTAACAATAACCACAATATATAACAACAACAATAACCAACCTTTCGTGTTACCGAAATGAGTTCTTGCAAAATTTGCAGTAAGTTAGTGCGTAACACAGTATTATTAGAGTGCTCCGATTGTGGGAACAAATTCCATGGAAACTATTTAGATAATCCTCTTACTAAACAGGACATTGAAGCCATTAAATCCAGCAAGCAAGTTTGGTGATGCAGTGAGTGCACCGTGGTTCGTAGATCTAGCATGAATAGTGAATCTACTTGTGCACCGATTAAAAGCGCGTCCCATAGTTTTCCATCAGATGCATTTCTCTTCAAAGAAATCAAAACTGATTTAAAGTCAACAGAGGCTAATCTTGGAGATTCGATGAACAAATTGTATGATCGGTTGGACGATTTATCTTCGGTGCTTGAGGCTCATAGTAAGCGATTCGACGAGTGCTTTGCTAGAATGGACTTATTAGAAATTGAAAATCGATCACTGAAGAAGCAAATTGCACTTCTTGCAAAACAGTCCGATGACCTTGAGCAATGCAGTTTAGCAAACTCAGTCGAGATTCACGGTTACCCACTTCAAAAAAACGAAGACCTTCCGAGCATAATTGGTAATATTGGGGCCGAGTTGGGGGTTATAATCAAAGCGGACGACATTGACAGCTGTTACCGCTTCAAACCCAAGTCGGAAAGTGGGCAGTGTGGTATCCACGTTAAGTTCCTCCGTCGGCACATCAAGGAAGATCTACTGGCAAAAAGAAGAGTAAAGAGGGACTTCTCAACACGGCCCCTGAACCTCGATGTGACACCCACCCCTCTCTACATTAACGAAGCCCTTTGTCCTGGGAGGAGAAAAGTGCTGCATGCTGCAAGGGCTGTTAAGAATGAGAAAGGCTATTAATATTTGTGGATACGTGGAGGTAAAGTTTTAATGCGAAAAGCGGAGAAAGAACCAGTGTTTGTTTTGACAAGTTTGTAGGATTTAAATTTTTTATCAAATTTAAAATGTCACATTACACCAATATTAAGTTATTTCATAGCAGTATATTATTTATTGTTCAACAAAATATCCGTAGTCTCAGATCAAGTCTTTGTCAATGTCTTATTAAGATCGTAGTCTTTGATACATGGCAGTTAGAATTAAATTTTTAAAAATGTGTAGTAATGAATTTTTGGAAAAAGAATAGTTCTCCTCCTAGCACATACAAAATAAGTAATAATGAAATAACAAACGTGGAATCCATTAAATATCTTGGAATAAGACTGACACATGATCTTTCCTGGGGTAAACATATACGTGAAATAATGGGTCAAGCTAATCGTAAGCTGGGTTTCATCAAAAGAGTATTGGGTAAATGTGACGATCATGTACGTGAAATCAGCTACTTTTCCCTTGTAAGACCTCATTTGGAATATGCTGCTAGTGTATGGGATCCCTACGAAATCGGTCTAAGTAATGAACTTGAACGTGTGCAGCGAAGATCAGCAAGATTTGTAAAGGGACGATACAATAATTATATTAGCGTAACCAGTCTATTAAATGAATTGAAATGGGAATCATTGTCAGATCGCAGGTTGAAATTTAGACTTAATCTCTTAAACAAATTCCAAGGCAATATTTTCAGTGATGATGTTAAAAATATTTTACGAACCCCAACTTACTATGGCAGACTGGACCATAATCATAAAATTAGAGAAATTGATTGCCGAACCGACCGATTCAAAATGTCCTTTTTCCCTCGAACAATTAGAGATACGAATAATGGTAAATATGTCCTATCGGAGAGTAGCAATGAATAGCATTGGTAGCTGCATGTTGGTATGAGTACTTAAAGCTAACCCTACTAACAGAATGTTTTTGCATGTTTGCTTTGCAATTTCTATCTTTTTTAAATAGTGTAGTTCTGACTACTATATTAATACATACTATTCCTTTTTTATGCATGATATGTAGTGCATGATTGGTGAGAAATCACCCCCTGCCACACACCCTTGTGATGGCTTGCAGGGTATTATGTAGATGTAGATAGATCAAACTTTGATTTATTTGAAACGTATCTACATGGCCTTTCTTATTTACCGAGTATAATCATCCTGAGTGAAATATGGGTTTGTGAACATGAACTTCACCATTACAAATTGGAAGGTTATAAATATTTTGCCCAATGCAGTAGCAGTAGTCGAGCAAGAGGTGTTATTGTTTATGTGCAAAGTACAATTGATTGCTACTCTAATGTAATTCAAGCTGTCACTGCTCATTTTGTCCAGGTGACCCTTGAAAAATTCAAATTACAGTTAATTTCTCTCTATAGAGATCAAAATTTTCCGATAGCACAATTTTTATCTGAATTTGAACCGCTAATGTATAATTTAATAGGTAATATAATTGTGATTGGTGATGTCAACATAAATATTATGGTACCTTCTAATGATTCTGATCATTACTTAAACTTAATGAGCTCCTTAGGATTAGAGTGTCTGATTGACTCGCCAACTAGGGTAACAGGGCACTCCGCTACCTGTATTGATCACCTGTTCGCTAGGTTATATAAAATGTGCACGCATGACCTTCAAATAGAAGTGCTTCATGAAGCAATAAGCGATCACTCTTTGATTCGCTGTTCCATTTGTGTGAAAGAACCATTATGCAAAGAAAAATTAACGACTACTCCTGCCAAAACTAAGATTGACTATGAATATTTTAAAATCAAAATAGCTGAAGTAGATTGGAGTCGAGTTGTAAACGAAGTAGATGCATCAAAGGCTTTTTCGTTATTTCATGACTTACTAATAGGTGCTATATCTGAATCAAGAATCAAAGTCAATAATTACGACACAAGAAAAAAATTAAAGCCATGGATAACTAGTCATCTTCTAAACCTTATTGAAAGGAAAAACTATCTGCTCAAAAAACATAATCTACATCTACATAATACCCTGCAAGCCACCACGAGGGTGTGTGGCAGGGGGTGATTTCTCACCAAACATGCACTGCATATCATGCATTAAAAAGGAATAGTATTAATATAGTAGTCAGAACAACACTATTTAAAAAAAAGATACAAATTGCTAAGCAAACATGCAAAAACATTCTGTTAGTAGGGTTAGCTTTAAGTACTCATACCAACATGCAGCTACCAATGCTATTCATTGCTACTCTCTGATAGGACATATTTACCGTTATTCGTATCTCTAATTGTTCGAGGGAAAAAGGACATTTTGAATCTATCAGTTCGGCAATCAATTTCTCTAATTTTATGAATATGGTCCAGTCTGCCATAGTAAGTTGGGGTTCGTAAAATATTTTTAACTTCATCACTGAAAATATTGCCTTGGAATTTGTTTAAGAGATTAAGTCTAAATTTCAACCTGCGATCTGACAATGAATCCCATTTCAATTCATTTAATAGACTGGTTATGCTAATATAATTATCGTATCGTCCCTTTACAAATCTTGCTGATCTTCGCTGCACACGTTCAAGTTCATTACTTAGACCGATTTCGTAGGGATCCCATACACTGGCAGCATATTCCAAATGAGGTCTACGCATAGACGCCATCCATTAAACGAAAGTTTAGCAAAGGCATTTATAAACTGTAGAAATAATTTGAAAAATGAACTTAGGATTGCTTCCAATAACTACTATTTGCACAGATTTCAAGGAGCAAACGGAAACTCAAAAATGCAATGGAAAATACTCAAGGAAATATCCAGCCGCATACCACTCAGTCCCCACGAAATCTGCCTGGAAATAGACGGTAGTATAACATCTGCTCGTTCTAAAATAGCTAGGGCATTTAATGACTATTTTGTTTCCTCCTACGATAGTAATAATAATAGTAACGACAGTGGCATTGATGAATTCGTCGCTGAGTGTTGTGATTATTCACATAGCTTCAAATCTATGCACTTAGAACCAGTCGATCCTGCTGAAATAACTACATTAGTAAGATCCTTTCCTGCTAGCAAAGCCCCTGGTTACGACAACGTTAACAGTGAACTTTTGAAACTTGTTATTAAAGAATTAGCTACTATTAGGTAGGTAGGTAGGTTTGATTTAAGGTGCATCGACAACTTAGGTCATACCGCACCTTCACATGCTTATTCCTGAATATTACTTATAACAAAACAATTCTTTCATTTGCTATTATAGGTCTGTCTATACACAGTATATCATGTGTGTAACGTATAAAAAGGGGAAAATCTGGTCATATTTTTGTGATGAGATTGGTTTCGCGGAGGAACGTTAGGACTTTGTCAATTTCCTTTGGGTTATCTCCCAAAATAGTTTTTAGTTCTCCAGACATTTTGAGACGGTTCCGGATATCTTGGTACTTCGTGCAGTCTGCCAGTATATGTTTTACCGTCAAAATGGAATCACAGTCTGTGCATATTGGAGGTTCCTTCTCCATAGAGAAGAGGAAAGAGTGAGTCAAGCCTGTATGTCCGATTCTGAGCCTTGTGACTATTACCTCCTCTCGTCTGTTGTCCCGGATCGAAGACTTCCAGGCTCGTGTGTTGTTTTTTATGTGGCGCAACTTATTCGATATTGTGTTGCGCCATGTCGTGTTCCAAATGGCGAGGAATATATTCTTTAAGTATAGTTTTAGGTCCTGATATGGGATAGTCGCTGAATTAATTTCTTCCCTATTGAGGGCTTCTTTTGCCAATACGTCCGCTGCTTCGTTCCCGTGAACACCAACATGGCCTGGAATCCAGAGAAACCTAACACTTACTCCTTTGGCGTCAAGCGACATGATGGAGGATAGAATGTTTTGGAGCAAGGGATGAGTTGGACAGCCACTACGAATGGCTTGAATCGCACTTTTGGAGTCGGAGCAAATCAGAAATTGTTTATTCCTTGCTATTATGGCGTCCAGCGCAACTTTGATCGCGAATAACTCCGCCGTGTAGATAGTGCACCACGGGTGTAACTTGAAGGACGCTGAGCCTACATCTGGTGATACATAGGCGCATCCACATGCGGAATCATTTTTGGAGCCATTGGTATAAATTTTTCCGTGCGTCTCGAAATTGTTTATTGCCTCCAGTGCTCTGACTCGTAGTTCGCTTGGAGTGATATTAGTTTTGAAGCCCAAGTAATTTACCAAGCATTGCATCTGGGGATGCTCCCATGGAGGATATTTAAAATTTTCCGTTGGATATATATTGGGAAATTCCATACCCAAGTCGTCAATGAGATTTTTAAAACGAACAGCGACAGGCTTAGTAGCCCTGGGTCGAGAATTAAAAACGTCTAAAAATCGAGGTTTAAAAAGTAAGTTGAAACATGGATGGTTCAGTATCGATAAAATCCTGCAGATATAGTTGCTCATCAAAATGTTCCTTCTAACCTCCAGGGGAGGTTCTCCGGCGTCAGAGTATATACTAGCAACTGGGCTTGTTCGGAATGCTCCAGTCGCCAGTCTTAGACCAGAGTTATGTACGGAATTGATGGGTTTAAGGTAGCTGCTACGCGCAGAAGCATTCACAAAACTACCGTATTCTAGTCTGGGCCTTACTAGGGCCCTGTAAATATAAAGCATGGTGGTTCTGTCGGCACCCCACGAGGATCTGCTTAAAATTTTTAAAATATTTAAAACCTTGGTACTTGCATTTTTGGTACTCCGTATGTGCTCCCGCCAATCCAATTTTTTGTCAAAAATAACACCTAGAAAACGATGTGTATCCACGAATTAGCTACTATTCTTTCACATATATTTAATCTAAGTTTTACCAGTGGTGTTTTTCCTGACGAGATGAAAAAGGCGGTGGTCATGCCCTTATATAAGAAAGGTGATCGATCAAGTATACTAAATTATCGTCCAATTTCATTGCTGACGATATTTTCAAAAATTATAGAGAAGCTAGTCAAGTCGAGATTAGTTAAATTTCTCAATAAAAACTGCTTCTTCAGCAAAAATCAGTATGGTTTTTTAAGTGGAAAGGGGACAGAAGATGCTCTAGAAAATTATTTTACTCATGTTTACAAGGCTATAAACTCAAATCGACGCACTGGCAGCCTATTTATTGATATTAGCAAGGCTTTTGATACCATTGATCACAAGATTCTGACCTTTAAGCTTCAGAAGGCTGGTATTCGAGGAATACCACTAAAATGGTTTAACAGTTATCTATCATCGAGAATGCAGTGTGTAAAAATTGGTGATGTTTACAGTTATTACAATATGATAACTTCTGGAGTTCCACAAGTCTCTGTCTTGGGTCCAGTCCTATTTCTAGTTTATATAAACGATCTATGTAATTTCAATTTTAGAGGTCATGTGACAGCATTTGCTGATGATGTCGCTTTAAATTATGAAGGTATTAACTGGGGTGATGTAAAATATGATATGCAGTCTGATTTGATCAATTTGCGACGTTGGTTTACCTCCAACAAATTGAAAATGAGTGTAACTAAAACGAAATATATGTGTTATAATTTATGTAACGTACAAGTTTTATTGGGTTTTATATTATCATGAAGAAAACTGTCCAATAACTTCATGCAATAGCTGCTTGCCCATTGAACGGGTTTCCAGTTTAAAATACCTGGGAGTAACCATTGATGAATTCTTAAAGTTGCAAAAACATATTGATAGTCTAACAAATAAAATGCGACAAACATTGACAAATTTTTACTTTATCAGAAATAAATGTCCTTTAAATTTCCTTAGAATAATTTATAACGCGTTAGTACAATCCAGACTAAGTTATGGAATTTTTTGTTGTGGTGGCGCTTATTTGAACTCTTTAAAACCTGCCGTTTTTTTTACAAAAAAGAATTATTCATGTTATTTTGAAAAAGAACAGATTTGAAAGATCCTTTCCACTTTTTCTTCTTTTACGTTTGCTTCCATTGAGGCATATATATATTTATAAGGTTCTACGGTGTTTTTATACAAGAAGTGGTAACTCTGAAATATTTCTGTGCCTGCCTTCTCCATTTACCCTGTGTAAAAAAGTATACCCTTGCCAAAACCAAATTTGACGTTGTTCAAAAGATGTTTTTTGTATGAAGGACCAAAGGTATACAATCTATTACCCCAGTCATGCACTATTTCTAAGTCTGTGAAAAATATTTTGGAAAATGTACATTTTTGGCTTCTCACTAAAGAAAGTGTAGAGCAAATATTGTTGAAAATATCTAATGTAATTGAGTTGTAATTAAACTGTTAGTAAGTAGCTTTTAAGATACGCACTTACATTGTTAAGAGATTGTTATGGCATCACTACAAGAGCAATATGTATCTTTAAGCAAAGCATATTGTATGTATTATTATTTGATGGTAGCCTTAAACAGGTTCTCCTTCAAGGCCACCTAAAATTACTCCACTTTTGTTATTGACATGTTATTTGTGTATGGAGTAATAAACTTATTATTATTATTATGATTAACATGCAGCTACCTATGATATAAATTGATTCACTTGTATTGGACATATTTACACTATTCATATCCCTAATTGTACGAGGAAAAAAGGACATTCTGAATCTGTCAGTTCGACAATCAAAGAAATATAATAAGAATATAAAAGAATAATAAGAAAATAGAAGAATAATAGAAAGTGATAATATACCAGTAGAATTATCTCATTCTCTCAATAGCTTTCTATGACAGTCTAGTTGAGTGTTTACAATGTCATTTGTAAATTTCGGCACCAGATGGCGAAGCGTCGATGTAAGTGCTTCGTGTAGAAAGGAAGGTGGCTCAACTTGCAGGCTGAGCCAAATACGCTGAGCGCAGGCGGACGTGTAGAAGAGGCATAATTTAGTGTAAAATATATTATTGAAGTTTGCATTAACCATATTGTTGCATTTCTGACTTATACTTACACGGTATCTGTCGGTTAAAGAATGATGTACGTTTCTAGCAGTGAAATCAGTGATATTAATTCGTGATTCGTCAGTGAATCGTGAGCCGCATCACAAAAATTCGGCTCACAAATCACCTCAACTAAAAAAAAAGAGTTGACTCCCGGATCACGAATCATTAAAAAAAAATGATCCGAATCACGAATCACAAATCACAGTTTGTGATTCGCGAATCATGATTCGTGATTCATGAAGACGAATCATGTCCATCCCTGCGCGTACCCTTCTGCCTCAGAGACGCATGGGCAAAAAAAAAACAAACTCCGTCACCTTTTAGATATGAATGGAGGACCTCCTCCGAGCAGGTCTCAACGGCCAGGTTCCTAACCTCATTCAGAACTAGCAATTCCCTGGCTTTACCGCCAGGGGGGGTGAAGAAAGGTCGCAGGTAATGGGTCTTTGGGTAATTCGGATCGCCAGGAATGAAGTCGAACAAAAGTAGGTATCGTTTTTTCACTTCACATAACAAACCAATATATTCTGTTGCAGACACAATTAATACAGAAACAAAACCCTTCTTACAACTAATGATTAGATGAATGAATGGATGAGGGATGAGACATTGAAATAATGAGGATATCTTTTTATGAGATGAATTAATGAATTATTGAAACAAAAAATGTAGAAAAAACGATCATGATCACATAACATCAATGAGGGATTAAGAGCCAATCAGACAACATATAAAAAGAAGGCTCATTTCCACGAGCATGCGTTTGAATGGATTGCACTATTGAATTACAGTACATGTGAACTAACATTGAGTTCTCTTCTTTCCAACAAACTAGGGAATGTGGGGAGTAATCATACGTCCTTCCCATTGGAGAAAAAGGCTTTCCACTGAGCTACCCACTTTAGGGCATTAATTACTCAAATCGAGGAGCACACCTCCGTTGTAGCCGGGCCCAATCGTAACTTGATGGCTATGAGGCTAGAACAAGGGGAGGGGTTTGGTCGGACGGCAATCTTACATGACCGTTATCACGGGACTGGACTCTGGCTCGGCACCCTGGATAACTCAACTTCCTCTGCACCCGCCAGGCTCGGACACGCCCCCCGTGGTCTCCGTGTATGCCGTGCAGACCTAGGAAGGAGTTGATGTCCAATACAGTGGACTCCGGTACTTTTTCCTGGTACCTCTCCACCTCCGGTAGTCCCAATCACGCCTCAATCCGGCAGCGCTTCCGCCCCGTGATTTTCCTTGTGCATTCTCCTCTGCTTCTTCCCGGTGATCGCCTCTTTATACGCCGTTTGGAGGGGAAGGGGACGTGGAATGAGGAGAGAAACTGATGAAGGGGGGGCACACCAAGGGAAAACTCGGCACTTTTTGTGATCCTCACCAGTCAACCATCCCCTGTGACTCATGCAACGTCCCACTTGATCCAGTCGACATACCAATTTCTTCCGTACCTCTCTCACACGCACACACACACACCAAAATCACTCACTCATATTTCCTCCCACCCCAACGATCCGAACTGAGGAAGGAAAAAAGGAGATGGGGAAGGGGGGGTGAAGGAGTGGTGTGGGTGGAAGAAGGAAAAGGTGTAACGGCTCGAACCATTACAATGTATTCTCCAAAATCAAGTAAGCCGACAATAGCAGAGTGGGCTAGTGGACTGCAGGTAATGAAGTTCGATTCTTATCGCTGTTTAAAATTTTTCTTTCAGCCATTGAATCAAAAACTTTATCATCCTTCATTTCCAACCTTTGTGTGTGGATACTGACTGTTTTGTACTCCTATCATTTAAAATAGATTTACAAATGGGTCACTAAAAAATACATGGTAAAGTTAATGTAATGATTCCACGATTTAATTCTGCAATAAAAAATTTTTCCAATCCTTTCACTAACGCCAAATATTATTATTTTTTTAATTGTAAATTCACTTGAAAATTCTGATAATCTACTTTTTTTTAACTGCCTCCTTGCATCACCCTAGGAATACAGCATGGCCTGTATTCCTAGGCAGAGTTAAGGATCGAACTCGCGACCGGCAGTACACTAGCTCTCATTTTTAACATCTACGCTAACATGAATGAACTGCACAGTTTCAGGCGTCACTTGGTGGAACTGCATGTTTACGTAGAAATGAAATAAAAATACTCCGTATTGTGCCGGTCCCACCTGCCCGACTGGTTATCCCCTCCCACCGTCCCCACAATGGCCCGCGTGGATGAGGATAACTGGTGAGGTCCGACGCACACGTAATTATTTTTGTTTCTCTGGCTTAAGAGGCCCTGATCAAACTTACCCCCACCAACCCCCAAGACCAGAGGAGGGTTCGTGTAATTTCTGGCATCCAGCGCCGTTTTAATTCACCAAAAGACCCTGAAAAAATGAAAATAACGAAGAAGGATTGTCGGGAGAGGTGATGTGGCCCCCCCTCAAATGACAGCGTGCAAGGCAGACTTCCGTTTAACACAAACAATTTAATCCAGCAAAAAGGAACATAAATATCAAATAAGCCCTGTAATTTAAATAAATACCCTTTCATTAACTTTACCCTGAAGGGGTTGAACAATTTCAATCAAAGCAATTGCCAACACAACATTCAAACAGGGCCAATGAACAGAATTCACCTTGTAACAAGACACGAAATTATATACCGTAATACAATACACGGAACCTTATGCAATAATTAATACGTTGAAATGCAGACCCTTTTATACAGTACATTAGATTACTTTCAATGATTAATATTAGGAAATGCAATTACCCAGATACCATACAGTTAAATCATAGACAATCATTAGTACTTGGTCACTTCGGTTAAACGTTCCCGGTGAAAAGTCACTTGGGCTGGTCTCATTTCTTCCCGTTTACAATCATGGGATTACGAAACACAACTCTCTCCCAGAGCACTCGAGTTTAACAGTCGGGACGAGCTTGTTTGAGCAATAAAGTGGCAGGATCACTCCCCGGGGATAGCTTACGCGGTCTTCTGAGGGGTGGTATCAGGCGGTGATAGTCCATTGCCGGGCCGACGGCACATAGCGTCTTCAACTTATGCAGTGGCAGGAACTCCTCCCTGGCTGATCCAATTCACCCTCGGATAGGCGTCTCTCCTCGCTATCAATCCCGTTCCTGCGCACCCTCTGATCAATGTGCTCCGTCTCCTTGTCCGACGTGCTCTCCTTGTCTTATTCACCGTGAACTCACTTCTGCTTTCGTGATAAGCATTCTGATTCTGACCTCGTTGAGCCTCTGCTCAGCCTTTTTGTCTCTTCAGATTTTCCCATGATTCACTGTGCGGGGTCGTCTGCTAGACGCTCCGACGGCAGCGACATGGTGTATACAATTTGAACTTAGGTCACTCGTCTCCAGGCGCACTCACTCACGTACCCATACACTTAAACACATATTCACATAAATAAGCCTTTCCGTTGCCAGATGATGGGGACCATGACAGTATATTCCACACTATTTTAATTTGCCGACCTGGGTTTCGTCTACTCCGTACAAATAACCTGGGTCTAAATGACCCTGATAATGTCTACGGAGTAGACGAAACCCAGGTCAGCAAATTAAAATAGTGTGGAATACACGGAGTATTTTTATTTCATTTCTACGCTCATGGGAATATGGCGATTTTGTCGACCCGGGTGACATTCAGATTTATTTTTTTTTTGCGCATCCTGGCCTATGGAGAAAAAAGGTCGCGACGAGTATTTTTTTATTTTATTTTTGTGGTACGGAAAAACTCTTCTTCTCATTTCGTGACCGAGTTACACAACCTCTCCTTGTCAGTTTCTACCATACGTACATTCCATTTGCAGGGCGCATCGATCATAAGCCGCGTCATTTTAAAATCTCCGATCCGGATCTGAATTTTTACTGTCTTCGGATATGATTTCAGTAGCAAATGAAATGAAAGACCCGTGGATCGGACCCGACCATCCTTAATTTATATAGTTTATACTAACTCTGTAGTTTGCATAACTTATTTTAACCTAGTAGATTCATATAGTTGATTTTTTTATCGCTTATTGTTATTGAAGTTAGTTGGTGATAGTTTTTTTTAGATATATTTATATTTCCTTGACTAGTGCTGAATCTAGTTCATCTTTTTCGTTGCTTCCTTTAGTAGTAGATATTTAATACATTTACTTTAGCTTTATACACATAAAGTTTTATTTATGCATTTATAGTTTATACTAACTCTGCAGTTTGCGTAACTTATTTTTTAACCTAGTAGATTTATACAGTTTTTTTTATCGCTTATTGTCATTGAAATAATTCGGTAATAGCGTTTTTTTTTTTTTAGATATATTTATATTTCCTAGATTAGTGCTTAATTTAGCTTGTCTTTTTCGTTGCTTCTTTTAGTAGTAGATATTTAATACATTTACTTTAGCTTTACTGTTGACACTTTTTGCTTCATCTCTTTGTAATCGCTGGTTTTGCGCATCCTACAGCCTACATTCCTCTCGTATACATTCCAGAGCTCCCCCCCCCCCCTTGTGCTAACCAAGGTCAACCGTGACCCACCTCCCATCGCGACTCCCTACCGAGCGCTACCCTTGCAACCACTCACCCGTGTAGTTTTTTTTACCTGAGTAGTTTACTCCTAGTCCCTGTCCCCTTTGGGTTAATTGTCTTCTGGTGATAATCGGTGGTCTGTATTTGCTTGCTTGCTTGCTGGTTTCTTCAAGAGGCTTGTTAGTTATTTATTAGTGTGTAGTAAATAGTAGATTCTTTTACCAGATAGCTCCGCTGCGAGTCTAAGGGAGAGAGATAGTTAGAGTTAGATTAGGATGACTCCCATTAGGTCAATTGTCAACCTCTTCCGTGACTCACCCGATAGCGAGCCCTTGCGGGCTCGAGTCGATGAGCTCGAGAAGACGGTGGATAGTCTTCGCTCTCTCGTGAAACGGTTGGTGACTACGTTGGGACGGTCGAGGGGGAGTGGGGGTCGGCCAAGGCCTTCCGCACTCGTTGGTGCGGGGGCGAGCCCTTGCACTGGCGTGGGTTGGAGGGTTGAGGACGTTCCCCGCACACCCGAGCCTCTCGCGGAGCCTACCTCCGAATCCGGGGGAGAGTGGGAAATTGTCTGCAGGAGGAGTCGTGGGGTCACACTACACAAACGGGGAAATGCAGAGGCAGAGGCTGAGCCTTTCCCCGTTAGTAATAGGTTCGATGGGCTGGCGGAGGTCGGCGCATCGAACGCTCCGCCTCGGGAGACTTCGCCGACTGGGAGTCGGGAGGGAAGGGAGGGAGTATTAGTGATAGGTAGCTCCAATGTCCGCCGGGTAGCGGACTCGATGCGTGCCAGGGCCCGTCGGGAAGGAGGTGGTGAATCCCGAGGGACAGGTGACGAAGAACGGGTACGTTCCTGGTGTATACCAGGAGGTACGGTGCCCCAGGTGACGAAGGCGTTGAAAGCAACGGTCAGTGCCACTAACTGCTCCAAGCTGCGCGTAGTCGCCCATGTCGGCACTAACGACACCGCGAAACGGGGGTCCGAGGATGTAATGGATTCCGTAAGTGATCTATGCACCGAGTTCCACCGTGTTCGTGGAGGTCTGGGTATCGATATGAGGCTGACTATATGTAGCTTAGTACCTAGGACGGATCGGGGGTCGATGGTTTGGAGCCGAGTTTTAGGCATAAACCGGAGACTCCGTGAAGTCTGTGGGAGCGAGGGAGCTGAGTTTTTGGACCTCGGGCCGGAGCTGGAAACGTGTCGGGTGCCCCTGAATCGCTCGGGTGTCCACTACACGGACGAGGTATCGTCTAGGGTAGCGCGTAGGATACTGGAGCATACACGTAGGGTTTAGCTCAGGTGGTAGCCCAGAGTGCAGGTCAATCCGTGGGGGAAAAATCGTGCAAGAATTTGACAGAACATGCAGAGTAGTTTTAGAAGGTCAGAGAAAAACACATGGAGAGAACGAACATGATAATTCATCAAAGGTAATAGGTAGACCAAATAGTTTGTCCGTCAAAAAATTATCGAGGAAAATTTTAGTTGGAAAGAAGCACCAAGAGAGAAACAGATTGGAAGAAAAAATTTCAGTGATAGTAGTGAATTGTCGTAGTATAAGAAATAAAGTAGCAGAATTTCACCACCTCATTAAGAGTACTAATGCAGATATAATCGTAGGTACAGAAAGCTGGCTTTCGAAGGACATATCAGATCATGAAGTATTTCCGAAGTGTTTTACAGTATACAGAAAGGATAGAGTAAGCAGAAACGGAGGAGGAGTATTTTTAGCTGTGAAGGACCCGTATGTCAGTAGAAGAGAACTTATTTCAGAGCGAAATGTAGAAAGTATTTGGTGTTCCGTTAAAAGTAAAAGTAGTAACGCAAAAAAGATATATGTAGGTGCATATTACAGGCCACCGGACGCAGACGTCAATTCTATAATAGAGCTAGAGTCAGAGATACGTACATTACTTTCTGGGAAGAATGATAGAGGAATAATAGTAGGCGGAGATTTCAATCTCCCCTCGATAGACTGGAATACGTGTAGTTTCATTACAGGAGGTAAGGATAAGGAACATTGCGAATCACTGTTGAACACCTTTACGTCACATTCTTTACAACAGCTAGTAACAGAACCGACCAGGGGAAACAACATTCTAGACTTATTAGCAACAAATATACCCGAGAGAGTTCTAAATACAGTTACAGACACAGGAATTAGTGACCATAAAATAGTGCATGCGAAATTTATTGTAGGCGTTGAAAGACATTATAAACCAAGGAGGAGGGTATACTTATTTGGCAAGGCAAATTACGACGGTATGAAAGAGGAATTAAGGGAAGCGTTTAATGTATTCAGCGAACAAAGCTAAGGATTAAATACAGAGGATTCGTGGAGAGAATTTCTTGAGGTCACCCGTAACGCAGTTCATAAATACCTACCAAGTAAATATATTAGTGATAATACAGAGCCAAGGTGGTATAACGCGGAGGTTAGGAAATCACTAAAGCGACAAAGGGTATGCCACGCTAAGATGAAAAATGCCAGACGGGGTCTATCGGTAGAGGAAAAAAATGAGCTAGTTCAAAACTATAAAAAATCGAGAGCATTAGCAAGGAAATCATGTCGGCAAGCATTATCACATTTCAAGAGCAAGATGTTAGGAGAATATTTAGATAGCAATCCTAAAGCGTTTTGGTCATATGTGAGAGAGCTTCAGGGAAATAAGTCCACAGTGCACACACTTAAAAATGATAAAGGAATCAGAGTCACCAGCAGTGTAGAAAAAGCCAATACTTTAAACACCTTCTTCCAAAGTGTATTCAACTCATGATCACAAAACGCAGTGGAACCACCGCCGAACACTTTCAGTGAGCAAATGGCCGAAATAAACATTTCATGTCGCGGAATAGAGCAGCAGTTAAAAAGCATAAGTAAAAACAAATCACCAGGTCCCGATCAAATTCCTTCCAGAATATATAAAACATTAGCTTCTGAAATAGCCCCCTATCTAGAAATAATATTCAATAAAACACTAAAGAACCACACAGTACCCAAGGATTGGAAAGTAGCTAACATTACACCTATATTTAAAAGTGGTGATAGGGAAGAACCTAGTAACTACAGACCCATCTCACTCACGTCAATCTCTTGCCAGATATTTGAGCACATAGTAGTCAGTTCGATCATGGGGCATTTGGATAGTCAGGGATTACTCATAAACAGCCAGCATGGGTTCCGGAAAGGTAGATCTTGCGAGACACAATTAGCTTTATTCGTACACGACATTGTAGTCCACGGCGAAAGCAGTACTGAAGTTGATGCGATATTTTTAGATTTTAAAAAGGCTTTCGATAAAGTTCCTCATGACAAATTAATCTTGAAGTTAGAGAGTTTTGGTATAAATAAAGACGTTGTATGTTGGGTAAAAGAATTCTTAAGTGGGCGAGAGCAGAGGGTTGTCATAGATGGTATCATGTCGGACACAATCTAAGTTACATTGGGAGTTCCCCAGGGTAGCGTAGTAGGTCCGCTTCTATTTCTTTTATACATAAACGATTTGGGTACCGTAGTTAGTAGTAACCTTAGACTTTTTGCAGACGATGCGGTGGTGTACAGGGGTATATCAAACGAAGAGGACAGGAAATCGCTTAGCAAAGATTTAGATGCAATTCAAGAGTGGTGCGACAAGTGGCAGCTAGAACTCAACCTTAAAAAGTGTGTAGCTATCAATTTTTGGAGGAGGAATAATTCGATAGTGCGATCCTATAGAATTAATAACACGAAGATCGAAAACGCTGAAACCGTAAGATATTTAGGTGTAACAATTACTAAAGATTTATCGTGGGGAAGACACATAAGGGAAATATGCGGCCGAGCGAAGAGAAACCTAGGATTTATAAAAAGAGTACTTGGGAAATGTGATGAGAAGACAAAAGAGCGATGCTACTTTTCACTAGTTAGGCCCCACCTTGAGTATGCAGCCAGTGTATGGGATCCTAATCAATTAGGTTTGATGAGAGAACTAGACAGTGTGCAGCGTAGAGCAGCTAGGTTCGTCAAAAGGTGTTGCGATAGGTTGAGTAGTGTATCAGAATTAATACAAGAATTAGGGTGGGAATCATTATCAGAGCGTAGGTTAACGTTCAGATTAAATCTATTGAAGAAATTTCAATCGGATAGCTTTACTGAAGATGTTAGGCACATATTAAAAACACCAGCGTATTATGCTAGATTCGACCAGATAAATAAGATTAGAGAGATAGATTGTCGTACCGATAGATTCAAAATGGCATTTTTTCCCCTGTACTATAAGAGAACAGAATAGGCAGCATAGGAAAGGGATAGGTAGGGGAAATATTTTAGAGTATTCTGTAGTGCATGATGCATGTATTAACCCCTCAAATACTATAGATACTAACAATCTAGTTGCATGAGACCCTTTAGTTGCTAGCTTGCATGTTAGTAGTGCATGCTTGGTGATCTTCACCCCCTGCCACACACCCTCGCGGTGGCTTGAAGGGTATCGTGTAGATGTAGATGTAGATGTAATTTATTAATGGTACATTTGTAAATCTAATTTAAACAAAAAAGTATAATGAAAGAGTATTCAGATGTAATGGCTTTAAATTGAAGATAACATTTTCGATGCAATGACTGAAAGAAAAAAATTAAACTGCGATAGGGATCGAACTTCACACAGTACACTAGCTCTCGTTGTATGCCTGATCCCGGAGAATGTAGGCTACCTGCGTGACATCCTACGTATTTTTTTTCTCGCGATACTGGGGTAATGGGAAAAAAGTCATATTTCTTTATTTTGCTTCTAGTTGCACGGGAACATTTTCATCTAATTTCATGACCTGAGTTACTCATCTCTTCTATATCTACCACACCTACATTCCATTCATTCCATTCTATGGGGTGCTTCGATCGCTAAGCCGCGAAAATTTAAACTCAACGATCCGGATCCGATTTTACACCGTGTCTTTGGATCCGAATCCGGAACCGAGTGAAATGAAAGATCCGCGGATCTTTGGATCTGACGGATCCGATCTGGCCATCACTAATATAAAGTCGGGGAAATTTCAAAAGTTGGGACTGGAAATCAGGGAAAAGTCGGGGAAATTGAAAATGGAAAGTTGGTGTGAACTCTGCTTAATTGTTCAATTTTTGTCAGAAATGATAGGCACTTGTTTTGGCCTAATTCCGTTATGCGTAGCCATGAGACTGGTGGGTCATTCCATGTCAGTTCATCCAGGCATGACACCCACCAACTCAGATTTGGATGAAACTTGGCAATTTTCATCCCTCCATGTAGGAATGAAACGGTGTAAAATATTTCTTGGCTATCTCTAATAGTTTTTTTTTCACGACCATTTGAAGTTTGGGTGAAACTGCAGTTTTTCAATGAATGCAGTCTCCAAAGGCACTTGTACCTCCAGAGGGAAATAATTAGTATCAGCCATACTTTTCATCCAATTCTTATGAAAATTTGCAGGTTTACTGTAGAAGTCATGAGGACTCCAAATACTAATTGAAAAATATCCTAAGGGATATTGAAAATTCTCTAAATTCATATGTTTCATAAGATTTTAGAAAATTTTGCGTCAAAAACATGGTTCTATAACACATCAAATTTTGACCTAAGGCAATATGTGAATCAAGCTAAATTATTTTTTCTAATATTCCTTAAGATATGACCCACCACCTGTAAAAATAAAATTCATGGCTTTTTGCTTGCTTTGTTGTTAAAAAAATTTTGATGTACCAAAAAAAATTTCCTTTTCACGACTCTGGTAGTCAGTGTTGGGTCTTCCTTCAAGTGTGATGAAATGCTTAAGTTAACTGTTTTCTATGTCTAAACAAATATTCATGACATGAATCTAGTACATAATAAGTGCCAAAATAAAAACATTTTTTATGTGCAGGTTTTTTTCTCCTGATAAGAAAAATATATTTGTTTAAATAGAATATTTTAAGGAATTCGTAGCACTTACCCATCATTGCTGGGGATAACTTGATTGTTGCTTTACAGAACACATCAAAATACAGGATGCATGTCAATCCAAGTTAACTTTCTCCATTTTGTATTGACAAAAACTTCACTAATGTGTTTTACTTGATTAATGTTGGATGACAGTCGCAACTTATGAATCAACAATCACAATACAGTCACTTTTAAATGTCTGTGCATCAGTTAGTGGTTAAATAGCACAGTATGCAAGGTCTTGATTGAGCCTTATCTCTGAGAAAGCTAATATTTCAGTTGACACTAGTGCTACATTTCTTTCCCAGTAGTGGTATTTCCAAGTTTTCGTTTTAAAGTCAACAGCCGTTGGTTCACACGTTCAATGTCTTTCTCTGAGAAGTAATACATTCGTCCTGAGCCTTTTGTGGTAGAGGTTTCCACATTACAAATGACATTATTTACATGGCATATATCTTCTTTCTCTTTAGGCCAGTAAAATGATCTTGCAGGCCCATAAGGATGCAAGAATTTCACTTTTATATCACATTGATCAACATCCTTTGACATAACTAGCCCAAAAAACCAGTGATTGTCGTACAAGCAGGCCACAAAAGAATTAGTACAAATTTTGTCATAATTTGTTCCCAACTTGGCTTTACCAAGAAATTGTGGACAGAACTGTATGTGGTATCAAAGCTATTTTTTTTGTTGCAATAATGTTTTTTGAAATTGGAATAAAAGAATTGTAGCTACGTGTACCAGGGATTGTTTTTGCATGGCACCAGGGAGTTTCTAATTGTTGCCGAATCATTGATAATTGCTCTTTTTTTAAAACGAAGAATGAAATTTTATCCACTTTGTACTTGCAGAACTCATACACATTTTCAATGGAAGTCACTGTGTTACCCACATCTCATTGAAGACTTTCTATGGTAAGAATTCGCTTTACTGTTCCTCCTGTTCCATCACATGGAGATTTCCCATGACTGGTTGCAAAAAATGACCAAGAAGAATGTAAGTCAAAGTCCAGGTGATGATGGCACAGGTTTATAAAGTTTTTACAGTTCTTGTACTTGCCAGCACAACCATCACTGAAATATTGATTTTTTTTTACTTCGGGGAACTTATCCTGAAACTGGAAAACTAAGTGACCTTTTTATGTGTTTCGAATACGAAAGCTACATCATGTTCAAGATTGTCAGAAATAACACACAAACTTGACACATTGAGGTCTTTCAGTGGCTGTCCATGAGTATAAATTACCACTGGATGAAGGGAACAACTATCCTGATTCCAGTGATGACCCTGAACCTCATCTTGTATCACATAATGGTAGTTTTCACTGAAATCCAGCAAAACAATAGCTTCATCTGGCTGTAGGTTATTTTTTAGTTCTTTCAGGTATCTCGCCTAGGATTTGGTTATAAAGGAATGTGGGAGAAGTTTTTCCAGTTTGTTCACCAGACTATTGATGTATTCATCCAGAGTCACTGTTAACCTAATTTGTTGGGTCCGATCTGTAGTCACCCATGCACTGTATGTCACTTCATCTTCAGGGTCCCATTCCTCAAATTAACTTTGCAGATGTTCCTTCAATCGTTTGTCTGACATACATTCTCAACAGTGTTGCAACATGCAATCCCTGTTATCTTTGGAACAAACCAAGTAATCAAATACGTTGCTATAGATCTCCTCTATGGAGCATGCATGGAGAAGAAGTGATACATTCTGATGGATAGCACAGACACATACAAAATAGATTCCAGAGGAGCCTGCCAACACACACCATTTAGGTCGCAACAGACAGAATTTTGAAAACCCTATTTTTACATGTGGGTATTCAAATTTAAAAGCTGCATTCAGCTCATTTAGGTTACTTACTTGTTAGTAGTAACCTCTTTTGCATGTCGGCATTTTTGGACACACTCACCTTATCTTTCATTCCCGGCATAAGGCGGGAATACTCGTCATTTTGGTAAAATGACTGAACTAAGTCAACTGTAGTTTGTTCTATGTTTTTGCCCCTCCTTGGATCTGGTATGGCTATGATGCCTTTCACTCTCAGAAGTTCCCTAGCTTGCCGAATTGCATATTCACTAACATTATTCTCTGGCTACTTTTTTCCTACCCATGAAGTCGGAGCTAGTGTTAGTAGCTGAATTATCTCTCGCCGACTGCCTCCTGTCGCCAGTTTTTCTTTTAGTAACCCAACTAGCACATCCATATCACTCGCTTTATCAAGAACTTCTTTATCATGCTCTGGAAGGAAATCTTTCTAAAATACTTTGCAAACCTTTTTGTTCAAAGTAGAAGTTTCAACTTTCAGTTTCCTTTTAGCATACATTGATTTGCTATGGGATGCAACTCCATGGAGTTTTAAAGGAGACATCCCCATTTCCTGGAATGATGAATTTATTTCCTCCAATGCTTTTTGTTTCAATGAATCTTTGTCCAAATCTTCTTGTCCAAATTGTTGATTCATAAGTTGCGACTGTCATCCAACATTAATCAAGTAAAACACATTAGTGAAGTTTTTGTCAATACAAAATGGAGAAAGTTAACTTGGATTGACATGCATCCTGTATTTTGATGTGTTCTGTAAAGCAACAATCAAGTTATCCCCAGCAATGATGGGTAAGTGCTACGAATTCCTTAAAATATTCTATTTAAACAAATATATTTTTCTTATCAGGAGAAAAAAACCTGCACATAAAAAATGTTTTTATTTTGGCACTTATTATGTACTAGATTCATGTCATGAATATTTGTTTAGACATAGAAAACAGTTAACTTAAGCATTTCATCACACTTGAAGGAAGACCCAACACTGACTACCAGAGTCGTGAAAAGGAAATTTTTTTTGGTACATCAAAATTTTTTTAACAACAAAGCAAGCAAAAAGCCATGAATTTTATTTTTACAGGTGGTGGGTCATATCTTAAGGAATATTAGAAAAAATAATTTAGCTTGATTCACATATTGCCTTAGGTCAAAATTTGATGTGTTATAGAACCATGTTTTTGACGCAAAATTTTCTAAAATCTTATGAAACATATGAATTTAGAGAATTTTCAATATCCCTTAGGATATTTTTCAATTAGTATTTGGAGTCCTCATGACTTCTACAGTAAACCTGCAAATTTTCATAAGAATTGGATGAAAAGTATGGCTGATACTAATTATTTCCCTCTGGAGGTACAAGTGCCTTTGGAGACTGCATTCATTGAAAAACTGCAGTTTCACCCAAACTTCAAATGGTCGTGAAAAAAAAACTATTAGAGATAGCCAAGAAATATTTTACACCGTTTCATTCCTACATGGAGGGATGAAAATTGCCAAGTTTCATCCAAATCTGAGTTGGTGGGTGTCATGCCTGGATGAACTGACATGGAATGGTGCTAAAGGAAATGTACATTTGGCTGACGAGCCATCAGTCAAAGAGGTGCTCTTCACTCAGCCTCAATAATTTATAACAAGATTCAAGTTTCAGGTTAAAAAAAAGTAGTAGGCAAAATGTCTATCAAGCTGAATTAAAGAAACTGTGAATTCACAAGAACTACTAGTGTGTAATGGGTTTTTAAGTGACAGATTGTTGTAGACCGTATGTATCCATACGGTCGTATGTTGCATACGTGAATAACCAGCAGGGCAGTAAAGGTCATTACATTTTATTGTTTTCAGTGCATGCAATAGAGCAAGTAATTTTAGTTTTTGGCAAGCGAAAGTAAAAGTTACTCGAGTAGACCTCAAAAATAGTTTCTCATTTAAGCTTTTCATTGTATTTTTCCATTTCAAGCTTTTTCTGCTAAAATGCATAATGTTGCACAACGTACATTGTTTATACACATGCTTGAGTACACAACTTTTTTGCCTGGGGAGCTTTCACCGACATTTCTGTGGGCATCGTCATATAAAAATGTAGCGCTTAATTAAATTTTTATCAGTGTTACTGAAAAACAGTACGAGCGCGAAACATGATAATTGTCATCAGTAAAAGGTATATGTTCAATCAAGTTGGGAACTTCAATTAGTTGTAAGAGGGCACTGCGTTATAATAATATTAGCACTAATAATATATGTAATAATATTTAATATTATAATTATTAAATATATAATAATAATAATATATGTATGATATATAATAATATTAGCCCTGCATAATAATAAAACTAAAAAAGTTTTAATTCAAAATGTTCTCAGCAGTGATTAAACCATGAATGCAAAGTGAATTGACAATGGTGATAAGAAACTAAAAGAAATTTAGCTTCCAAGCTTACCCTTAGGTAAAGAATACTGAGAAAATGCAAATGTGAACATTTAGAAAACAAAGTTATACTAAATGAAAATGGTTATGAAACCCTTGTGGGAACAATAGCAAGAATTGTATTTAGTGTTCTCTCCTTAAAGAAAAACAATTTATGAGTTAGAAAAGCAAAGAGCATTATGGTTGCTATTGATATTTGTCATTGCTGTATTCAAAATTTAGGAGAAAGTCTAATTTAAGTATGCTTTATTGTATGTTTGAGTTGGTGTGGCACCGTGATATTTGACATGGTAGTCATAGTAATATGCTATTTATTATTTTAAATTTATGAGAAAATCTGTGCATGTGTCATTGAATTGTTACGAAATATATCTCATTTGCCATATGCTTACATCTTAAAGAAGCATCGAATATCAAAACATCAAATTGGTAAAGTTCATTTTTGAACATGTTTCCCCATATATGAACACTTTTATTAAGTTTCTCGCCCATCTGTAAATAGACTACTCCAGCCACCTTAGCTATGAAATTAAGTGTCCTTGAGAAGAAATGTGTTTGGAGGTATTTTGTTTTTGATTATAGGTTCCCAGAGGTGTCGCGTGCGCAGGCGTGGGAGTGTGAGATAGGCGAGGGAGACATGGTGTACATCCCTCGCTTTTGGTGGCACCACGTCCGGGCCCTCTCCACCAGCTTCTCCGTGAGCTTCTGGTGGTGAAGGGACGTGGTTCCCTGCCAGTGCGTGATTTTCCAATGCAAAACAATTTCAACACTCTGTGTCTCTTTCTTTTATGGTGTTTGAAGCCTACTTCTATTGTGCACTTCGCTACCCCTGAAGATACAGCTTGTTCTTCTTGACTGATGAATCCATTTAATGCCATCTCATCATCTTCTCATTCCATACTCTAGACCTTTGCCCGAGCAATATCTGTGGACAATAAAGGCCGTATCACGCTGTTGTTGTTGCTTACGGTTATTGTAAACTGTTCCAAACAAACTGACTGGCAATTTTACAGGCTGGTTGTACAATCGCAGCCAATAGAATCTCGCCTCATGGTCATGTGCTGTTGGCATTTGAATTCTGTTCCCATGCTGCCTCAACTACGGGATTACTGCCTCAAATACAGATTACAAATGATGAGTTAAATCACGTGTGAAATCAGCAAAAAAAATAGTTTGGAGCAATTCAAGTACCGCAAATGGAACACTCCCTGAGGTTCCGTTGGTGACCGGGACTGATTGTTCAAAGAGTGGAGAGGAGGAATTTCCTTCAGTGCCTGGAAGCCGACATTGAAAAACGTGGGAGAAGGGAGGATCATTGCAGTCTGCAGGTCTCTGACCAATTGGGAGGCAACTTGACCTCGCCCTCCCTCGATAACCAATCACCTGTGGCCTAGAAACAACATACGACGGCCAACGTTCAGACATCACCGCATTGGGTTGTTGCAGACTACTGGCGTCTCCTCACAAGTGCCCACTTTCAATATTCCTGATTGGTGTGTTTCATTAGTGAATCTTTTTAAGTTCGTTGTGGGGAACATTGGAGTGTGATCCATTGGATGGGACCTTGGAGGCTATCGTTAAGAGCAGGCTGATGCCAACACAGGGTATTTTTTTTGTGCGTGTTTCTTACGGCCCAAAAGTTTCATCCGGGCGGGCCCGTTGGACCACTACAATATTGATCAAAAGTAATATGCTAGATAACTGTGAAGACTGACCATGGCTGCTGTGTTGTAGGTGATGTCAAAATACCTTGGTACTGCAATAAAAGGATCTACTTAGCTTTATTTAATGTCATTTAATGTGCTTTAGTAGGCTGGAAACATGCATTAGCATTCTTTATGTGGTCCATCAAAGTAAAATAGACACCACTTTCTGGAATACTTTTAACATTAGAGTGACATTATTTGAGAATTCTTAAACACATCTTAAGCTTCTGAGTTCTCTTTTTCTCGCAGACAAAATGCCAGTCCTCTGTAAAAGGTCAGATGCAGAGCCTTCGGGAGCAGACGAGCTACCTTCAAGTCAGTAATTTGCGTGTAGCAGCAAGATACCAGAGCCTAACGTCTTTTCTTTTCCTCAGTTCGGAAAACTTTACAAGGCATACTCCCAGACGTGCATTTACGTTTCAGGACAAAAAACATTTAATGAATTTCCTTTTTGCGGGGCACGCACATTCTTCTTATGTCGTTGACCCTGTATACTTAATCTTTTCTTGTAATCGTAAATTTATGTTTCTGCCTCGAAAGAACTGTAAACGCTCTAAAAGTAAGTTTACCCGTCAGATTTTGAAATAAACGCTCGGCAGCTGAGGGGTTGTGACATCATCAGCACGTTCAAGATGGCAGTCATTCTTTTTTGGCGCAATCCAAAAATTGCAACTTTAAAACGTGTTTTATAGCATTTATGACAAATAAAATATTGCGATACTGATATGGTTATTCCTGCTGAAGTATTAACTATCAATATCTAAAATAATAAAAAAATGAACTACCCTATTGACAGCCTACGTCATTGTAAACGATATTAATGCCTTCATAAGAATACAGCAACATTCGTAGATAATGCAAACGAGTCCAGATTACTTACTTTTTAACGGGATAATTTCATTGGAAACATAGAATTTCTGATTTACATAGCAAATACAGTTGTATTCCATAAACAATACATCAAATTTCCATACCTATGTATTCCGTTGAATTCATACATATCTTTAAATGCATGGGAAATACATGACTTTTCCATGTGTATATCCAAATGAGTGCTGTAGGGGAATATACATGTGGTTAACAATCAATAAATATTATATTTCACCTTTACCCTGCTATATATGAGGCCTCTGGTGTTCTCCCATGGCCTCGTGTTCCCACACTGGAAATGAGCCATTATCAACTTTGGTCGACTATCCTCATATTGAGAAAATCAGAGATCTTAAGTTTATTTCAAAACACATCACCCTGATATTGTAGCTCTAAATACGGCATAAAAGAACAAGACCCTGGGCTAGGAGGAATAATAATTTAGTTTTGTACACTACGTTACTTGCCTGCACTGCTTCGTCACCGTTGGTAATTGTATAAATAGCACATATTTTTAATGATCGTAACATGAATGACACATGTCACTTATATGGTTGCTTAGTCCATTTCAAACGAGGATGTCTCTTGTTTAGTAGGTATGAAAGTAGGTACACCTAAAGCAGGTAGTGTACATGTATAAGGAGTTGAAACACTCATTAGTTATCATATGAACATATTTACTTCAACCACTACTTCCTACAATGACGACATAATATACAGATGGTCCCATTGATCATGTGTCATTTTTGACCTCTAATTTTAGACACTTTCCTTTTAGCTACATGATAGAAATTTGGTACCAGGCCAAAAAAAGGTTGTAAGTTTTGTTGAGGCTAAGCAAAATTTTAAAGATAGGATATTTTGACCCCAGAAATAGGGTCCAAGCTAAAATCCAAATTTTGCCTTATGGGCTTTCAATGTTAAAATATTCAAAATACAAAA
Organism: Platycnemis pennipes; assembly: GCA_933228895.1. Taxonomy (NCBI): domain Eukaryota; kingdom Metazoa; phylum Arthropoda; class Insecta; order Odonata; family Platycnemididae; genus Platycnemis; species Platycnemis pennipes. The sequence continues at coordinate 8,215,580 of OW121852.1, forward strand.
AGACAGAATTCCTTAGCGAAACTTACATCTTATAAGTGTTACGGTAAGAAGAACACAATGGCAGAACTTTTGAGTTCGAAAATTGCATCCCTGACAGGGCAGTCAAGGTCACAGGGGTTACAAAACGTGAATCAAGGATACAAAGGCATTGAATAATAGGCTAAAAAAGGGGTATGGTCAATCTAAGTATAAAAATCAATCATAAGTATAAAAAGTTTCCAAGGACGATGGTAAGGTTTTCAGATCCCTCTTAGCATCCCTTGACCTTCAAGGGTTACTCAGGGGTCAAATGTTACTGGGGTGACAAAAAGTGAATTGACGCTACAAACGTGTCGAATCATAAGTATAAAAAGTTTCCAAGGTCGATGGTAAGGTCATCAGATTCCTCTTGGCATTACTTGACCTTCAAGGGTAACTCAGGGGTCAAAGGTTACTGGGGTGACAAAAAGGGAATTGACGCTACAAACGTGTCGAATCATAAGTATAAAAAGTTTCCAAGGTCAATGGTAAGGTCATCAGATTCCTCTTGGAATCCCTTGACCTTCAAGGGTTACTCAGGGGTCAAAGGTTACTGGGGTGACAAAAAGTGAATTGACGCTACAAACGTGTCGAATCATAAGTATATAAAGTTTCCAAGGACGATTGTAAGGTCATCAGATCCCTCATAACATCCCTTGACCTTCAAGGGTAACTCAGGGGTCAAATGTTACTGGGGTGACAAAAAGAGAATTGACGCTAAAACGTGTCGAATCATAAGTATAAAAAGTTTCCAAGGACGATGGTAAGGTCATCAGATCCCTCTTAACATCCCTTGACCTTCAAGGGTAACTCAGGGGTCAAAGGTTACTGGGGTGACAAAAAGTGAATTGAGGCTACAAACATGTCGAATCATAAGTATAAAAAGTTTCAAAGGACGATGGTAAGGTCATCAGATCCCTCTTAACATCCCTTGACCTTCAAGGGTTACTCAGGGGTCAAAGGTTACTGGGGTGACAAAAAGGGAATTGACGCTACAAACGTGTCGAATCATAAGTATAAAAAGTTTCCAAGGTCGATGGTAAGGTCATCAGATTCCTCTTGGCATTACTTGACCTTCAAGGGTAACTCAGGGGTCAAAGGTTACTGGGGTGACAAAAAGTGAATTGAGGCTACAAACATGTCGAATCATAAGTATAAAAAGTTTCAAAGGACGATGGTAAGGTCATCAGATCCCTCTTATCATCCCTTGACCTTCAAGGGTTACTCAGGGGTCAAAGGTTACTGGGGTGACAAAAAGGGAATTGACGCTACAAACGTGTCGAATCATAAGTATAAAAAGTTTCCAAGGTCGATGGTAAGGTCATCAGATTCCTCTTGGCATTACTTGACCTTCAAGGGTAACTCAGGGGTCAAAGGTTACTGGGGTGACAAAAAGTGAATTGAGGCTACAAACATGTCGAATCATAAGTATAAAAAGTTTCAAAGGACGATGGTAAGGTCATCAGATCCCTCTTATCATCCCTTGACCTTCAAGGGTTACTCAGGGGTCAAAGGTTACTGGGGTGACAAAAAGTGAATCGGGTCTACAAATGTATCGAATCATAGGTTTCAAAGACATCTGGTGTACACTATACATATATGGTATACCCCAACATATTTCATACTTATTAGGTGAATCGGGAATATCCTAAAAACCTTATGCTTTTCCTGTGACTTTTCCACACACCATCTGCTCTCTTTACCTGTGAATGTTTCTGTACCCATACAGGAAAATCCTTAAGTCAGAAGTGTCTTTAAACAAAAGCCCTAGACTAATTCGATTTTAAATTGACCAATTTTTCGAAAAAATGGCACCTCACCATCTCAGATTTCAACGAAATTCGGCTCTTAGGTAGTACCTACCCTTGTGACCCATAATCCGTTGACATTTCCGTGAGTGTGGAGAGGTTATTTTTTGTGAATTTTATATGAATTTTGAAGTATGAATTTTAATCACTTCACCTTTTTAATGTCTTCGGGCATAGTTTAATGTAAAGACCTCCCATTTTTTTACAATTTTAATTCATGTTATTGCTTTTACTTGATAAATCATGTGTGGTATAGAAAAGACAGTGAATTTAAAGTATTAAAATATGACACCTGATTTACGTCTGTTTAGATATTTGGCATGAGTTAATGCTGACCAAGAATCCACGAAAATCTGACACATCATCCTTATTCAAGTTGTGAGGTCATACTAAGTTTTCTTTCTTTTTTCCTAGGAATATGGCCATTTGCGCTGACCATACTAGAGGAAACAGCAACAAGTAAAGGATACAATGAACAAATTGTGGACCATGAAAGGTTCGCTAAGAAAATCTTAGCGAACCTTTCCCGCGCTAGGTCCGCGGAGCCAAACTGCAACACCTGGTACGAAAAAGAAATAGACATACGCCTCTTTAAGAGAGGGTAAGCGGGTGGGGGGTCCCCGACCTTGTGCAATTCCACACGCTCCCTGGCTTTACCGCCGGGGCGAAACGTATGGAGGGTAGGAATGGAATGTGGTGGGGGGTGGTAAGGAGCCTCGCCTCCCGACCCGTAGAAAAAGACCACGCACACACACTTTCCCATTCACTTAAACACATTATTATTCCAAAACGAAAAATTGATACATTTAACAAAAGATGATATTCCCTTTTTCTAAAGGTAATGAGGAATGAATGAATAAAATGATTTCATGAACATTGATGGTGACAGAAAATGCGAAATTAATATTACAAAAAAAATTACACCGTCATAGGCGGTGGGCAACGGCACAATTTTAGCGATTTCAGCCTTCTGGCGGGAGGTAATTATGAGTCCTTCCCTCTGTCTTTCTTTAAACACTCGTTCCACTTCAATAATGTTTAGTACACAGTGGCAAGGGTATTCGTGGGGATGCGAGTGCTGCAGCTGAACACAGGAGGGGGGGTTTGTATTGAAAGCCTGTCGGGCGACCTTACACTGCCTCACGGCGACAACCACGTCCTGGAGATCTCACTGCATTTACACCTCAGACCGCAGGCTCCTCCGCGTCAGGACAGGAGCGGCATCTGGCACTCGATGCATGGGAGTCTCCTTCAGGACGTTTTTTCTCTTGTCGTCCGCGAAGCAACCTAACCAACTTGTCCAGCTTGGCGACGGGCATAGGCTCCGCCCGCGGATCGCTTTCCTTTTTTAAGTCTCCTTCAGGCGTTTCTCCTGCTTTCTTTATATACCCCACGAATGACAATGGGGTGGGGGGTTCTCGATGTGGGGGGGGTATTGAGGTGTGGGTCAGGCCAAAGGCCCATATCACTTCATTTGTTTTTTGAACACTGACTCATTCACTCCCGCTCGCACTCAGTCTCACCTTCCTCCACGGGTCGAGTCTAGAGGGGGTGGGGTGAGGGCATGAGGGGGGGGGGGGGGTGCGGTCGGGCCAGGGAGCATTGCGTAATGGGGCGAACCATTACAATACACCCTCTCTTTTTCGCCTAACGTAGCCTGCGGAGGACTCCCCATATGCGTCTGTTACTGGAATATTTTTCCCGTTAAATATAGTTCTATACATATTCCAGTAAACGCGCATAGCTGCAGCAGCGCTTCACAAGGATGTCAGCGCTGCAAGTGCAGCACATGTCAACTGAAGCGCGTCAGTAGCGCTCTCATAGAGCGAATTGTCGAGAAACGCATCTAATGCGCATTTGCAGTTCGTGTTTGAAGCGCTGCATTCGCAAGTTGCGGATGCGCTGCAAGTAGTCTTTTGAAACGTTCCCGATCTGAGAACGGATCTGAGTGAAAGTACATCTGAAATGTGATTTTAAACGCCATTCACGATATTTAAGAGCGATTAAACATTAGTCCACGGATGATTTTTCTCAGTCCCTCGTATACGAGGATATTATAATATTCATTGGATATCCACTGGATATCCATGATTGGATGTTTTGGATATAAATAAGATATGCATGACATATCCTATACATCTATTAGTTAGGTACGCTCTATTCACCGTCTAGAAAAGCGACTTAAAATTAATCCGAAAATGTGTCAGATCGTATATGAAAAGATGTTAGGATAGACAGAAGTGCAGGTTGATAGGAAGGCGTACCTGTAGTATACAAGATACAACTATAGTTACTATAGTAATCATTAATGAAGTGAGAAGTACCCATGCAAGGTATATTAGAATGATTGTTTTTGCATTAGTTAATGCATTTTGGTACATTTTCTATTGAATGTTTTTAGAAGCCATGGGATTAGTAAGGATATATTAATGCAGTTAAAACTAAGAATATTTTAAGATGAATAATGGAAATTATAAAAAAGAACGAACGCGAAAATAAATTTAAAACATTTCATCAAAATTAGAGGTAATGGTTTCAAATGAATCGTGCTTCCAAAAATGCATCAAATCAACGGTGAGAAATGTGCAAATACGTGTACGAATGTCGTGTATGTAATTAAAATAAGTTCACTGAAAAAACTCCATACGGAATAAAATGCGCACTATTCCTTATCTTTAATAACCTTTATAATTCTCTCTCTAATGCTCGTACGAGGCTGACGTGCCACTGCGGTCGCTCCGTCTCACTTTCACTTTTCACGCTAGTAGCCACCCCTGTCCCTCCGACCCACCGCCATGCCTCCGAAGAACAACCCGAAGAAGGAACTCGAGATCGACCAAAACGACCTGAAGTCGAAATTAGACTGCGTCATGAAGACGATGTCCTCATTTAAAGAAGATCTGGAGCAGGCGAAGAAGGAAGACACTCCGCGTAAGCAGGCCAGCCTCTCTGCCCTGGAGGAAAAATTTCTCTCCTTCAAGGCGGCAGTTGAAGACGATATTCGGCAGTTTATGCAACAGCTAGATCAACTAAAAAATAAGTCAGAAGACTTTGAAGATCGCCTCGACGCCCTAGAGCAATACTCACGCAGAAACTGTCTCCTGATCCATGGAATCAAGGAGAATGAACGAGAGGACTGTTTGCGGATAGCGGAGGATTTCTTCATGAAAAACCTCAATGTAAAAGTGAATCCAATCCTTCTCGGCCGTGCTCATAGGATTGGCCCACACCGAGCATCAAGTGACTCCACAAGGCCCATTATTGTGAGGTTCCTGTCCTATCAGGAAAGGGACAAAGTTTGGAGGGTCAAGAGGAATCTTAAAGGATCAGGCTTCCTCATTACCGAGTCTCTCACCGCCACCAGAAAGAAAATCCTTTAAGCAGCTAAAGACTTGGCGGGCCCTCGTAACGTGTGGACCCAAGATGGGAAAATCATCTTATTGAGGCAAAATGGCACTAAGGCTTTTATCTCGACAGCCAGAGACCTTCAGAGGGAGAGGGGGGTGTAGTTTGCCAACAGTACGAGGCGGAGACCGCGTTACTTGACGTAGCCCTCGAGTGAATTGGCAGGAGTAAGAATAAGAAATTGACGCGCTCCTTTGTGGTATTGTGTGTTGGCTGGTGTGTTTAGGCTATCGTGCCTTGGTCATTCCTGTTTTTGATCATCCGTGTTCCTGACCATCCGTGTTCCTGATCATCCCTGTTCCTGATTCATCCCCGTTCCTGTTTCATCCCCGTTCCTGTTTCATCCCCGTTCCTGTTTCATCCCAGTTCCTGATCATCCCAGTTACTGATCATCCCCGTTCCCGCTCATCACTGGTCGTGATCAGTCGTGCTTTCTTGTCGTCGTCTCAACCCTGTTCCCGGTCATCACCGCTCTCCCTGTTTCCCACTACATATTCCCCCTAGTGAAGTGTTGTCCCAGTTTATAAAGTGCTCCCCCAGTGCAAAGTGTCCCTACTTAATTCAAATAGATTCCATAATCTACTAAATTTGTGATCAGTAAGTGTTAATAGTGCTAAATTAAAGTGTGAAGTCTCCCCAAGTTCTTATAAGTGCTCCGTAAGCGTAGTTTCTCCCTGGCGTCTAAAATTTTATTTCAGGTCTTCCTCCGCAGTGCCAAGCGTTTCACTTCTTGACTGCTTCCCCTTTCATTTCCCCTGTAAATTTTTTGTGGTTTAAGGTTCCGTGTGATTAACTTTCAGTGCTTACTTCCTGACTTTATTAATTTTATTAATTAATAATATTTATCTGTTCTGTAAATTTACTCACACACATTATACATTTCCGTCATCAAAATAATTCTCAGTATGCACCATTCCTCTCCAAAACGATATTTAAATTTTTCTTATGGTAACACCCAATCTCACCTGCTCTCCCCCATCACTGGCAAATATTCCTTAAAAGCATCTACTTCTACGAGTGAATTCAACTTCAGCGCACTACCTGCCAACGCTACATTCCAATGTTTCCCTCCATCACCCCACGTGGCGACGTCCCTTGGTGCGGGTCAGTCTCAAAATCGCTTCCCTCCCCGTGACTCAGTTCTAAACCCTCTCGCCCCACCTTTTGTTCCTTCACTATATCCGACCCCTACCGGGGCATGCCACAGTGCTGGTCAGGCTCTTAATTGCTCCCCACCTCTGGAGTCACCACCAAACAATCTCCCTCGGCCTTCTTCCCCTCCGAGCCATGCTGAGATACACACCATGAGCACACCTCTTAGCACAAACAACTGCTCAAATTCCTACCAGCAGGGATCCCACCTTCCCTTATCTTACACTACTGGACAGATACTAAAGAATAAGCTAAAGCCCTTTCCTCGTTCTCTGCAAATGATTCACCTTAACGTTCAAAGTTTACCTGCTCACTTGAATGAATTACGTTCGTTGCTACCCGGTGACAGTATTCATATCATATCCTTGGCTGAGACATGGCTAAAACCCTCTATTCCCTCAGAATCAGTTGAAATACCAGGTTATTCTCTCTTCCGCAATGATCGAACAGGGAAAGGTGGAGGTGGAGTAGGCGTGTATGTGAGAAATGATTTAAAATGTAAAATAATAACCAAGAGCAACTCTGAGTATGCGAAAAGACCGGAATACCTACTTCTGGAAGTTAAAATTAATGCCATCAAAATTCTAATTGGTACTGTTTATAGACCCCCAAAACTGTGTCATCTATCCGACTTGGATAAATTAATATCAGACTATTCGACTGAATACGAGCACATAGTTTTCACAGGAGATTTCAATGCTAACTTTCATAAAGACGCATATGATACAAATTTTCTCCGGCAAATATTCTCCTCTAACAATCTAAAGATTCTTCCATTATCCTCCACTCATACAACGGCCACATCCTCAACTTGGATTGATTTAGCCATAACAGCAAGACAAGATAAAGTTGTCACTCACGGACAGATCCCTGCTCCCGGTATCTCTTCCCATGACTTGATATACCTGGTTTACTCTATCAAATCTCCTAAATTTAAACAGAAGTACATTTGTCAACGTAATATTAGCAGTATAAATGGCGATGATCTTTTGACGGAAGCATATACGTTGCCGTGGCCCTTCATTGAATTCACTGAAAAAGTAGACGACAAAGTGGAAATTATGAATACATTGATGATCTACCTATTAGACAAATTTGCACCTGAAAAAAAGATCCGCATTTCAAAGCCTAAAGCACCTTGGTTAAATAATGAAATTCGGCAATCAATGGCGGCGCGTGATTTAGCCTATAGAAATTTTAAAAAATTCAGTAATGCTAGTGCTTTCAGCAGATACAAATTCCTCCGCAATAAAACGAAGCAACTCATAAGAAATTCAAAAATTAAATTTTTTCTCTCTGCCACAGCTGTCAAAAACTCTCCAGCCACTCTATGGAATAAGCTTCATTCAGTTGGTATTGGTAAAACTAAAAACTCTACAATTCCGCCTAACGTCTGTCTTAACTCTTTAAATAACAAATTTTCTCAGCCAACGAATCTTATAGCAAAGGATATCAAGGATAAACCATTCATATGTACAATTCCAAAACCAACTCATTGACAAACAGCAGAAAACAATTCAAATTTTCCCTAGTGAGCCAGATGCAAGTCTTTGCCTCGTTTAATAGAATCAAGTCCAAGGCCAGGGGCGCTGATGGAATCCCAATAGAATTCATTAAAAAATTACTCCCTTTCCTCTTGCCATATATACCAACTCATCAATTTCTCAAGAACAATTTCCCAGTCAGTGGAAGGGTGCTTTGATCAAACCAATCCCTAAAAAGACAAGTTCTTCTCAAGAGAAAGAATTTCGTCCAATTTCATTTCTACCGGTTCTATCAAAAGCATTTGAAAAACTAATTTACGAACAAATTACAGATTTTATAAGAGTCAATAATATTCTTGATCAATTTCAATCCGGTTTCCGACATGGACACAGCACTACCTCAGCTCTTGTGAAAATTACTGACGACTTTAGAAGATCAATGGACAAGAAAGAGTTATCAGTTCTTGTACTTCTTGATTTCAGCAAAGCCTTTGATTCAATAGATAGAGATATCCTTAGAGCAAAAATGAGGGGTATGGGCTTTTCTTCCTCTGTAGTGAATTGGATTAGATCATACCTATCCCACCGGAAACAGAAAGTTATCTCAAATGACTCTTGCTCCTTGTGGGCCGATGTATCTCGAGGAGTACCTCAAGGCTCTATCCTCGGACCTCTTTTATTCTCTCTTTATATTAACGACTGTCCATTATCACTCAGAAACTGCAAACACCATCTTTACGCCGACGATTTTCAAATATATCTAAACTCAACTGTTGACAACTTACGTAATAATTTGGAAAACATCAATAATGATCTTGTAGAAATTAATAACTGGAGCAAAGCCAACTTCTTAACAATTAATCCTGACAAATCACAAGCCATCATAATTGGATATCCGAGAATTCTTGCATCAATTAAAAAATCTGAGCTTCCGCCCTTACGAATAAATGGTGATCCAATTCCTTATTGCGAGGCAGTTAGAAATTTGGGGATATTAGTAGATGAAAACCTATCATGGTCATACCATGTAAATAATATCTGTAAAACCGTCAATAAATCATTATTTCCCCTTCTCAGATTGAAACATGTGATCCCCACATCTCTTAAGGCACAGCTGGTTTCGGCGTTAATATTACCGCACTTTGACTACGCTGATACAGTTTATCAAGATCTATCACAAGAATTGTCACTAAAACTTCAACGCTCTCTGAATGCATGCATCAGGTTCATTTTCAATCTACAGGTATCAGATCACATCACCCAATACATAAATGAACTATCTTGGTTAAAACTTAGTCACAGACGACAACTTCACACCCTCTCTCTTCTTTACCAAATTCTGAATACTAAAACGCCTTCTTACCTCTTTGAAGAATTCAAGAAGCTGAAAAATGTCCATGAATCCAATACGCGAGGAAATCATAAGCTGGTAATACCTCTCCACCGGACTACTATCTTCAATAAATCATTCATTGTCACTGCATGTCGTGAATGGAATAAACTTCCCTTATCCTTAAGAAACTCTCCATCACTTCCATCTTTTAAAAGGGCGCTACACAAAACACTTCTTAAAGTTCAGCAGACATGAGTATCACAAGTCACGGGCACTCTCTCTATACACATGATAGATTAGAACACGGATGGCAAGATAAACGGCACACATATAACACCATGTTGATGTTTGTTTTTGTTTATTAATTTTTCCTTAATTCCCTTTTACCTTTTTTTTCTATTTTTTTTTCTCCCTACCTTTTGTATTTATCTTTTCTTGAATTTCATTATAATATACTTATTTTCCTATGTACATGCTATTATATTTGAGTTATTCTTAAACACTAGCTTTACTGTCAGTAGGATTTCGCAGGTTTTTCACACCCCCCTTCTTGTGTGGGTGTTTTCCTGCAGTGGGTTTTTGCGTAAAGGATGTAAGCATAATAATCCTCACGTTTTTCCCACATTGTAAATTCTCTCACACACTATTAGATATGTAATATTGATATATTGTGTATGTATATTTCTTTTGTGTTAATTTATCATTATTCGATTCCTATAAGTGTATTCTTTACTTATTTTTTTTTTTAACATCGGATTGTAATTGTTTTAAGTATTGACCACTATTTCTTTTATATATTTATTTTGACGAGGGGTTAGATGGCAGAAGGGACAGTTTTGTCTCAATCTCGCCCCAATAAAGACCTTTTATTATTATTATTATTATTATTATTATTATAAAGGAAGTTTATGATGCCACTGCCGATGAATTGAGGGCATCAATGCATATAGGCAGACTTCATAAAAGAGGTTGTAGAAAATGAAGCGTTTCGTGCCGAGGAGGCGGGAACCTTTCCTTACCAAGTATTTCCCATTTTGGCTACATTGCCTGCATGTCCCCTCCTGTACCTTATAGCACACTTGGTTACCTTCATGATCCTTCAGAGTCCAAAAAACTATTCCAGTTTTTGTAAATGCCCCAACTCATTCATTGGCTTATATGGAGTACATGAGAAGAGCCGGCTAAAGAGAAAATATTTACTCGGGCCAGAGTGTTCCAGCGCCCTCCCCCCACTTCTCAAACCCTGTTCTCACACATTTTCAGCAGTTATACGTAGTAGTACAAAGTAAGTAGTAAACTAGCTTTCAGACATGAATTGAGTTGCAAATCTCCGAATAAATAATGGTTTTTCCATTCGCACGGCATCCGGGCAGCCAACCCGGGCCTTCCCTTAGAAAAAAATACTATGGAACTATATATAGTGATTATATATAGTTTTCTATAATCACTATGGCTAAGGTATTTGGAACATACCCATGTAGCACAGACGGCTGGGCCAACGTTTGGTCATGAGGATTCCTATATTATTATTATTCTAGGTGCAGCGGTTGGCCAACCATTATTCGTATCCGTTTTGCCAACTGTTCCCCAAAGGAACAAAATTGAAAAAAAAAAGGAAAATGAGGGATAGTGATTCTCACTTACTGAATGATTAATATCTTTATCTGACATACTACTTATTAACCTACCTACTATACCTACTATAGAACTATACCTACAACTTACAATTAACTACTTTGTATCCTATCATCCTTTGACATACGGCCTGACACATTTTCCAATTATGGGAATGAGACAGGGAGGCCATATATATACAGCTGCTGGCTGGCATTAAGTCGTTTGTGATTATTAACTTTACTCTAAGATTGAAACGGATAATTTGCACCGTTAAAGCATTTCCCTAATAACCATTTTGTGGCTAAAAATAAGCATGACCATTATAAATATACGTCTCTGATATTCTTTGAACTCTAGGAGAGATAAATAAGAGTTTCCTCCATAATGCTGAGAACCTGTTTTCCGGCGAGCGCACCAGATTTTACTCTAAGTCCGATACCGTCTACGAGGGACTGAGGAAAATCATCCAATCATGGATATCCATTTGAATGGATATAAGATGAATGTGACATTTGAATCCATATGAGATGAATAAAAAATAAAATTTTCAGAATGTTTTGCTTTTATGATACATAATTTGAAACCTCTCTCTTATAGACAGCATGGTCCAGGAGAATATGTCTGTATATGAGAGGTCTATGTAAGTTATGTATGTATAAACTATAGAACTGTATCCTTTAGTGATTATAGGAATATAGAACTATACCCCATAGTGATTATAGGACTATAGAACTATACCCCATAGTGATTATAGGACTATAGAACTCTACCCCATAGTGAGTATAGAAATTTCTATAGTGATTATAGGACTATAGAACTATACCCCATAGTGATTATAGGACTATAGAACTCTACCCCATAGTGATTATAGAAATTTCTATAGTGATTATAGAAGTTTCTATAGTGATTATAGAATTCCTATAATCACTATATATAGTTCTATAGTACTTTTTTCTTAGGGTTTATGTACATCAGCATAAATTTAGATTTAGGATTTCAAAGTATAATTTGAGCCAATGATTGCTGGAGAGCACAAGATCGATTTAGTCATAGCGTGAAGAGTTTCGAAACTATTTAATAGCATGCGTATTCATAATTTTTCTCCCTGCCGTTGAATTTCAATGGGCAACTTCAGTTAATCGGCAATAATGGTACGGGCGTTGACGTCAGCCGTTTTTGGCGGCATGAAAAAATTCCAAATTTTGATTCCTCATAGCATTAGTCGTTATTTGTTAATTTTATGAATTCCAATAATTTAGATATAGAATAGAAAGTGATATAATAGCATTTAATAGGCCAATTTCGATAAGTGTGAACAATCCTATTCATGCTAGTGTTGGATTTGATTTCATTACATTTTCTCAGTCTTGCTATGTTGTGGAAACACTGATTACCTCCACATTGCTGTGGTTGCCATAAAACAGTTTTGTGTTGAGGAAAATGAGAAATGATATTGCATGTGTCAGCACATGGCCGACTTCATAACAGGCCATGACATGCAATTTGGCAACATCGCTTCACGTGACGTTAGGGGTCCTACGGGGTCCGGCGATCGTCTGCTGCGGCAGAGGGGCGTGAGGAAGAGAGAGTTGCCGAACTCCTACCCTTTGAAACAAAATAAAGCTGATGCCTTTCATTTAGCCCTTAGTCTTTCGAACAAAATTGATGATAGGTCTCTTTTAGATACAGAGACCTGAAAAAATTACCGTAGCGAAGGAACCCGCGGAAATGCTTTGAAGAATTATCACCACACAGTCCCGGCCGGTAAATCCCCAACTTAAAAGACCATTTGGGGGCGTTTACCCGAATAACTTAAAGGGTGCGATATGATTAACCGCAGTGCTCGTCATTTTGCCTCACCGGTGAATTTCTAGTATCGCGACGCCCAAGAGCAAGAAAGTGCACATTTCATGTCTTATTATTCCTGGAAACATCGTGCATAAAGCTGAAGATAGTATAATCATTGTAAGATAATTTACTTACGTTATAGAAAATTGTACGCCGTGAAAAAGCGAAAAACCAACCCTTGAAACACATTTTCCAAGTAAGATATTTTTCCTATCCCCTGGTAAAAAAGTTAACCGCGATTACATCAAAGGAAATATCAACCTGCACTACAGTACCTTAATGACAACTAAAAAAATACATTTCTATACCTAGGATTTGTTCCACTTTTAATAATAAAACGTTTGATTTAATATTTTTTATTGTTACAATCAAGGTACATAAGGTTATGTAGGCTTTTGTGAGATGATATCCCATCAACAAAATGTACTTTTCTTTACAAACATACCTAGCTTATTTTGACCTCATAGGTAAAAGTGTTCTGTAGGCATTAGTCCATTGTATCCTTTACTTGTTGCTGTTTCCTCTAGTATGGTCAGCGCAAATGGCCATATTCCTAGGAAAAAAGAAAGAAAACTTAGTATGACCTCACAAATTGAATAAGGATGATGTGTCAGATTTTCGTGGATTCTTGGTCAGCATTAACTCATGCCAAATATCTAAACAGACGTAAATCAGGTGTCATATTTTAATACTTTAAATTCACTGTCTTTTCTATACCACACATGATTTATCAAGTAAAAGCAATAACATGAATTAAAATTGTAAAAAAATGGGAGGTCTTTACATTAAACTATGCCCGAAGACATTAAAAAGGTGAAGTGATTAAAATTCATACTTCAAAATTCATATAAAATTCACAAAAAATAACCTCTCCACACTCACGGAAATGTTTCATTATATACAAGAAGTTATGAAGTCAGCCATGGTCAGCAGTATGTTCATGTTCCTTTATTTGAATTTCGCGGCACCGCTCTTGCTTCACTACACCAGAGCCATCTAACCTTGAGGCGGTAACTACGTCCACCTGGGAATGAAATATAGCGTAGAGTTGCCTCCACATGATTTGTTAGATTTGTAATACAGTATCCTTGCTATACTCAATGGAAATTGGTTGAAATTAAGTAAATAGTGTGAACAGGGATCAACAGTACTACCGTGACTTTAATTTGTGAACGATTGCGTGGGAATGAGCTGTTACTTGAAGCCTTTCATCCGTATTGCTCAAATTGCGTACCGCGGAAATCCTGCGGTGAAACATTTCGCTTATAAAAGTGCAGTAAACCTAGAAAACCTTTACCCCGGAAAATCGCCGAAAGTTTTTACACCCGTCAAGGTATCTATCAATTTATTTAATGTTCTTCAGACAGTACTGGTCGATGAGGTTGCTCTTTATTCCAATGCTATTGTTTCTTCCAGGAATCGGGGACGGCGAATGGCGGTTTCTCTGGATTTATACCCATAGGTAACGAAATATGTGTCAATTCTCCGTAGGCTTAAGTGATGAATTATAATTTAATGAACTTTAATATTTATCAGATTATTGATGCTTAATCTGATATGATTAGTTGGCCTATTTGGTTAGGTTTTGATGGTGTATACCCAATTTTCACATTGTATTCTATCTATCGACTCCATCCCTGCTTCTCACCCTTCCAGCCAGTGTCTCTCTTATCCGTCTACTTACTATCCATTATACCTTTCTCTCTTTCTGGTCGTCGCATTCTTCCTTCGGTAGCGGCGCTTCAGCATTCCTGTGCCTGTTACCCTCATAACAGAAACTAGATGTTTAGAAGATATTTGAGTGTCAGGTTTTCATATATCTACTGTACATCTGTCATGAGATATGTTCTCGATATTACATGATATATCTTCAGCGCTATATTTGGAAAATATTTAACAAAAATATCAGCTCGTTACTTTGAAAATAGTCCTTTAATTGTCCTATTTAAAGGAAGTGCTTCTTACACATTCTCGTTATTGCTGCTGTTAGCCAAACTGTGTGATAGGTCTCTGCTTGTATCCCCTGGATTGTTCAGCTGAACAGAATCAATAAAATAAGGAAGGATTTCGTATAAAACCTAATTACCATGATAGTGGTTGATAATTAAAGTTTCAAACTGCATTCATTCTGTAGTAAGCATGTTTTGTCCAGCACATATATTACCTGGTTATTGACTGAAGACCTCTGCAGCTGACAACTACCCATACTTAGGCTGCTATTCTGAACGAGATAAGGCCGGCCTTATAAGTCATAATAGCGGAAAAAGTCGATATTTTCAAGAGTATTACGACCCAGTCGTTATTTGCTATTCTGAATGCCGAAGAGTCACCGGAAGTCGCTATTCTACAGATATCCCATAGCGCGGTCGAAATTTGGTATTCTGAACGGCAGATAGCGACCGGCCGGGTCGTAATATTATTCCCCGATTCTGAAGACCGGGCAATCTGGATAGCGCGACGTAAATCAGCTCGCTGAATGACTTTCAAATGTTTATAATGTTTACTTCGAGTAGTATCGGGTATATATTCGACGTTTGTTTACTATCTGAAAGGACTGGACGTCTGCATTTCAAGTTTTGGCAATTGTTAATGCATATGTAGAAGCCCGGGGTAGGCTACGATTAGAGAAAGTGATACATATGTGTTTGTTTTTTGTGAAATCAGTGGACTGTGGTGTTTCTATTTACTTTGAAGTCATTGGTGGTGCCTGTTTTAGTTTCTGTGGTTGTTGTATCGGAAAATTTCAAGCATGTTCATTTATCTGGTAAGAATTAAATCTTGTTAAGAATTACTAGAAAGTGTTATTTATAAACTTACCGGAGGACCACAGACTTTCCATCCCATGCCCCTCTGTAAACTGACCACTGCACGCAAATACCTTCGCAAACCGACCACGATTTATAAACAATAATACTAACAGGATGATAGTATAAATTCATTTGAAGTGATGGAGGAGAGATTTATTAACGGTTTCCGTGTGTCGAGTGAAGTGACTATGTTTGTAGTAAACTGACTTGATTAAACCTTGCGGCGAGAGAAATCCTGCAAGCCATGGCTTGATGATGTGTAAATACTCATTAATAGATCATTATAGTAGACGGGGAAAGTGTGATGTGCCATATTATACTTCATTGCAAAGGCAGTTTATTAATGTGAACGTATTTTCAGTTTATAGAACTTTTAATTAGTTATTTACCTGCCCGATGAAAAGCAATAAAACTCCTACCGACAATAATCCTTTTCATCTCATTGTGTATTTACAACGTCTCCATTGGGTCGTTCTTAATTGTAAATATATTAATAACTATAGTTACCCTTGAGTGTAAACGATTTTTATTTAGCTTGCATTGTAAACAAACAACAGTGATTTCATGAAAATACCGGTACAGAAACGAAATTGCCGAACGTGAGCAGCTGTGTGTCACTTAATAATCCTGAAGGGTACAGAAACCACAATCATTTCCATTCTCTTAATTTGCAAATTGTATAATTATGAAACTATTGATGTTTGATGATGATAAGTACGATTTTCGTGCGAGTACCCTAGCCTCCGTAGCAAAACGTATTTAATGTTTATCAACATTGTCATGAACATGATGAATGATACAGATGAACATGAAGATGATAAAGTAATTAATATAAGTTCTACCACTTAAGATTTGTGATAATCGGATGAATATAATGAATGTGGTTGCTTACCCCAGAGCGGAGCGTTAGGTACCAATTCATCATTAATAATCTCGTATTTATATACCATTAATAACCACCACATGAATATTGATAATGAGTACGTTTTCAACGAAGGCCCTTTTCTCTGGCATGCTTTTTAACGTAAAATATCCACGGAGAAGTTCATATTTCGTATTTATAGCTAAGGTTTTAATCAACTACAGGCGAAAACAATTTTACGACGAGTTTGGCTGTTTCATATGCAAATGTAAGCAGGAGAGTTACCTCAGTTAATGGTGTTTGCTCGAAAGATACATTGATCTGGATGAATACGCGAATTTTCCAAGCAGGATAATAAATAATTCATTTATAATTTTATACATTAATATCAGCTGTTCGCTGGCCATTGTGAGAGGCGTAAAGTTGGCCGTAAATCTATCCCAAACTGTCCCAGAAAATGTAAACATCGCTTGCTATTGGCTGCCGGAATTTTTGTTTTCTGATCTTTATGGTTCTCATACCGGAAGGGGCGGGTACAATTATTCCACCTCAGAACTGGGCAATTTATTCCCCACCTCGATTCAGAATACCAGATCGGGGAATAATGACCCGTGGAATAGCGCGGCCTTATAATAGCGACCCCGATTCAGAATACCAGCCTTACAACCACATAAAAATTGTGGTTCAATTGTGGACGTCCAAAGAAAACCAGATTGGTTCCACAAATTTGGCGAAAACTAATTAAATAGATTTTACATTCATTTACATGCTTTTACTTGTATTTATTTTGGTATATTGTAGATGTCTTAATATTATTTTCATGGTAATGTTATATTAAACCATTTTATGTATAACTTGCGCAATGTTCCTCTTGAAATTCAATGGGGGATGAAAATCTTTAACATAATAAATTAAATTAACCTAATATTAATTCAATTATATATGCTCTTAAAAACCTATCACCATATGTTAAGCTACTTAGATCACTGAACTATTATTGTTTTTACAATCATTTAGAAGGTTGAGAGTGTTGTAAAAAAATGAATAACGCATAGAGGGCGCACAGGTGGTGTCCTTGATGTACAGGTTGGTCGGGCGATCATTAAAGCAGTAGTGGTTCAAGCAGCTGGTCGTCTTATTGCATGGGTCTGCCTCGGTCCCCCCTGGTTCGTTCATCGTACTTCTTCTCCAGGACATCCACTTCAACCGGTTCTTCTTTCACCTGAATCTCTTCTTGCTTAACTTGTAGGGTATCAGCCCTCAAATCAGCAACCACTTTAGCCTGGCATATACTCAATGCTTTGTTAACAGTGAGATCTGACGTTCTCAACAAACACGCTTTGGCCTCCTTGTCCAGAATTCCACTAACAAATCTGTCTCTGATTAGCTCGTCTCTCAAAGAGCCTAGATCGCAAGAAACACTTAGATTCCTCAGAGCTGCCATGTAACTTTCGTATGATTCAGTCTTTGAATGGAATGGTTCATTGAATGAGTGTTTTGAACAATTGAAGAGTAAGCTAATTAAATCCCCTGTATTGGCCTACTACAATCCCACCGCTGCCACCATGTGGTATTCGAGGATAGGCAGACCCATGCAATAAGACAACCAGCTGCTTGAACCACTACTGCTTTAATGATCGCCCGACCAACCTGTACATCAAGGACACCACCTGTGCGCCCTCTATGCGTTATTCATTTTTTTACAACATGTTTGAGAACTTGAACTTGTCTATTCAAATGTAACATAAACTGTTTATTTCGATATCCGTAAATTAGCCGTTAATTTTCTGACACCACCCCACGTTAGTTCACTGAATACATTTTATAAAGAATACAGGATTATGCTCCATTACCGTATCAGTACCTCCCTCACATGTGGACCAAATTCACCCGTTGGTTCGTACATGTGCAAAAATACTTTTGTAGGTAGTTTCCCTGATGCAATCATTGCATACTGCGCAGTGTAGGAGTGTTTTAGTTTGTGCATACTCCCAAATAGGTACAACTTACGCTCTTTTCTGCTCTTTTAGTAGCAAGTGTCAGGTGTATAAATATGGATGAGGCTTACCTCAATATCCACTGAAAGGTCATAGCTATTATTTTCTACACAGCCTCGGCAACAGTTGCTATCTCTTTTCTGCCAATATCATGTTCACTATCAAATGAAAAATTAAGTTACAGAAGTCATTATTCGAGCGTGGTTCCTGGGAAATTTTAAGTGTAGACATCACCATATTGTTAATCACCATAAGTGTTATTCTGTTGATAATGTCCCATGACCAATCGAAGCCCAACCTATTCATAGAAGTATCCTTGTACAGTTGAGAATCTTTAATCCGGCACAGCCGGGACCGAAGTGATGCCGGATTAGGGATTTTGCCGGATTATGGGTCATGCATGGCAACTGGTCTATTTTTGACGCTCGGGACGTTTTCATTGAAAGGAGTCAATTATTTATAACAAAATATATTCGTTTGCCATTTACTGAACATTATTTAAGAAAAAGTCACTGAGAATAATCAGAAAGAAATTCTTTCTTAATTCGCAAAGTTATTATTTAAAAATATTGAAGCTGCGCAGTGAGTGAAAATAACGGAAGCTAAGCATCGTATCTATCATTTTGCTGCACATCTAAAAGTGTAATATTATTATTGGAAAAGAGAATATAAAATTTGATACTTCTTATGCTGTGCTTCGCGCTACATATTTCCTAAGGTGCTTGGTTTGTTATCAGCTGATTCAGCACGATGTCAACACACGGGTGTCGTCTACACGGCCGCCCATCACTACGTCGCGGGCGATCGGACTGGATGATTGTTTAAAGACCACCATCAATAGTAGTCTCCCTTCAACAATTTCAGGCTCATCATCCTCATCCCCACTCTGATTTATTGTTATTAATTACCATTTCAATGATTTCATCATCTGTGAAATGTTGTGTAGGGAGAGTATCGTGGCCACTAACTATCCTTCCTATTAATTTACCAATTCCATTTCCTTTAGTTCAGGGTTACGGATGCTGTTTGATAACTCCATCATCATCCTTTTTCCCTCAGAAACAATACTTTTTTTAAATCCCCACTTATTTTGCCTACATCAAACCTTAAAGCAGGCCACAATTTAAACCAGGCGTGTTTTAGAACTGACTGTGAAATACTATTCCATACACGCGAAATTTCCCATATCACGCCTTTTGGATTGATTACGTCTGTTTCTGAAATAGTTTAATCTGCTCCATTAGCATTTGGCTCGAAATACTAACTAAGGTCTTCACTTCGACGAAATCGTAACCACGCGATCTAAATCAGCATTTATATCTTCTTTTATAATTTTTCTCTCCGTCTTCCATTTCTTCGTGTCACTTAAACAGTAAAATTTTGAAGATTTTCTCTTTCAGCTTCTTTATGTGCTATATTGTTGAAGATATCATGCAGTATGTTTCAGACAAACACTTAACTGATGCAATAGTGTCAAGCTTTTTCATAACTTGCACATTTTCTGCGATCGTTAATGTTTTGTACTGATGCCTCACTCCTCTGCTGTTTCCATAACTGTATAGATGAGACATGACTTGGGAGAAACATAAGCAGATACCAAATAATTTTATCAAATAACGTCTAGTGGTCAGTCAAAAATGCACGTGCCGAATGTGGCCGATCTGTAAATTAGTTGTAGTCCATCTCGACGATGTCTTCAAATTTATAGGTTTACTTAAAGTTCCAGAAGAATTCCAGCGTACATGAAATACCAGAAATTAATACGTTTAAATTATTCTGATTCTCGGAATGGGAAAATGAACGGTAAGAATAGAATAATATCTCGGCAGGTTATGAAGAAATGTTTCGGTATTTTCCACAAAGTACCGGGTAGTTGGTCATGGAAAAATTGCCGGATTATGGGTGCTCCCGGTTTAGGGATTCCCGGATTAAGGGTGCTCAACTGTATTTTTAAAATTTAAACATATTTGTCTACTTACTGTTGGCATGTGAAGCCTCTTTTCGGGCAAACATAGAATCCTGAAATTTGCTGCTAAAGTCTTCAAGGGGATTGATTGAAAATCCAGCAAATAGGTACTTAGTTTGAAAATAAAAAAATATTGATGTTACTGCAGTAAAAGTGTGGGATTGGGCATTTCAATACAATACGGCTATTGTTAATGAAGGCTAAGTTAATGTTAGAAGGTTTTATAGAGAGGAAGATTCTATAGTTGCATTTTTTTCACGAACCCGGGCCTATGTGGAAGAAAGCCATGACAATTTTCCTGCATTCTCTCTGTAGTTTCAGTAAATAATTACGTCATTTGGATCCCAAGCATCCGTCTTGCAATGTCTCCTTGTTAGAGCTGGAAATACAGGCATGGAAGTAAGGAAACAGTTCATCAGAACGTGCATCTGGAGCATGTTTCTTTACGGCAGTGAGGCATGGACGATGAGAGCAGCGGAGAAGAAAAGGGTGGATGCATTCGAAATGTGGTGCTATCGAAGAATGATGAAGATTAAATGGATTGCGGAGTGAGTAACTAGGAAGTCTTAAGAAAATTGGGAGAAAAGAAAAGACTGCTGAAAATTATGAAAAGAAGACGGGACAACCTAATTGGCCATATCTTGAGACACGATGGCCTGATGAAGACAATCGTCAAGGGAAAAGTGAACGGGAAGATTGGAAAAGGCAGGACTCGTATGAGATGTGTGGAAAAAGTGATGAAGGGCGTAAAAGAGGAGAAAAACATAAAAATAAGGAAGAGGTTATCAGCAGGGAGAAACAAGTGGAGAGGTGCATGAAACCAATCTCGGAATTGCTGACTGACCATAAGGCGAGCTCCTATTGGCTGTGCAGTTGCACAACCATCTGCCGGTTGGAAACAGGCGAGCTCCTATCATCCAACCATTGACGGCTGGTTGGCATTGTTTGGGCAACTGTGGCGTTTGTGCATTAATGCATATCCCATCACTTGCCTAGATCATTGTACACTAGCACATTCGAGTTCCATGAACGAGGGAACGTTGCACAGAAAGATTTCATACACCGATTCCATGAATTTTAATGGAACGCATTATTCTCATGCTTTTGTTTTTTCCTGTCGTACTGATGGTTAAACACTAATCATTTTCTTACACATTACTAAGTAAACAAAGTACAATATATCATTGAAATGTTCGAGTGGTCTTTGATGACTCAGAAGCAGACAATATTGAGATTTCAGTTTTCTAAGGCGGGTAGTTGAGCATGGGGCGTTTTGTGGCAAATAACAGAATCAATGAATCAAGTGTTCACCTGTTGGTAGAGCCACGGGTTTGGTTTTTATGTGAGACTTGGCTAGTAACTTGGACCACTGCTTTGTTGGGAATCCTTTATTTCACCTTTGCACCTTTGTCTTCTTTATTAAATTTCATTGTTTCCCTTTTGAAAATTCGTTTAAAATGTCATGAGGCATGCAATTGTTTGCAGATAAATTGCAGGTGACATGTAGCCGGAGCAGTGGGGCCGGAGGGCAGAATGTGAACGTCCTGAACACGAAGGTGGAAGTGAGGTTCCATGTGGAGTCCGCTGATTGGCTGGGTGCAGAAGTGAAGTCCAGGTTGCTGGAGATGGTGAGGTCCTTTTGCCTTCTCTCCTCCTGTGCTCTGCCCTCGCAGGCAACTATTACTGAGCGAATTACCGAATCTGTGGTACAAATAATTAGTGTGCTTTTGAATTATTATTTGATTACAAATCATCAGCAATTGGCCCTTGGTAATGATATTACCAAGAAAGCAGTATTTAATGCCATGACCAGTAATTAATTATGTACTTAATATCAGTTATCTATTACTGAGGAAATACTAGTTGAATTGAAGATGCAGGTCTTCTAGGTTTTCCTCCGCATTGGCCCATAATTCCTGTGACAACAGTTTCGCCGGCGTTGTAGTTTGGCTTCTTCAGGTTGAAGTGTCATTTGGCCGTCTTATGTACTCATTTGTTGGCGTCAGGTCTTCTGTGATTGGCTGTTTGGTTGTCTTTCATCCTCCCATGTAAAACATGCTTTCATGCATTTGAGAGAGTGTAGCTATCTTCTCTGTAGAGATTGTTGTTGTTGACTTCAGTGGCTTCTTGTATTAATCACAGGAAGTATCACTTTTCTTGCGTGATGAGCTTTGCCTCTCCAAATTTAATATTGTGGGTGGTCCACGTGTGCTATGGCAGAGAGTCTCAGCTGCCTGTTCTTGTTTGCCCTCTGATGCTCTTGTACATATACACAAACATTTGAGTGCTCTGGAGGCCAGTGCCCAATGTAGTTACATTCCACTTGGTACACTCCACTCTAGGATTCCACGGGTCTTTTGCTCTCACCAGAGGGTTAGACATCTTGGAGAAATAGTTGAATCTCATTGCTATGTTGAGAGCGTGTGATATTCTCTCCCTCGTTCCTGCAACGTACGGTATTAATGCGAAAGCAGTGGGTTTTTGCCTTTCCTCCATTGGCAGTTGGTCAGTCCTCTGGTCAGACCAACGTGGAGGAAAACTCAGAAGACTTGCATCTTCACTGCAATCAACCTGCGGAAGCCACTTCCTAACGTATTTTTACCCGTAATCCGTATGACTGAGCACCGGAAATGTTGGGAGAAAGGGGACTCATAATCCCTCGTGACCAAACTCCTCTTGGCCACAGCTCACCACTGCCTGTTTGACCCGGAGATACTCCATGTGGAGAGGAAAGGCCGGAGAATGGAACAATTTGAAATTGTTCAGCAAGGGGAGGAGTACCTCATGAGTGATCAGCCGTTCGAATGTCACCACTCCCCACTCCTAGCCATTTCATATTCCCTAAACCACGCATTGACTCGCCACCAGTGCCCCCTCCCCCCTCTCACCTTCTCCCGCCCCTTCCTAGTTGTGTATATGCAATGATCACTTGACCGAATATTCTTTGTACCTGATAATGGCTTAAGGGCTGAAACGCGTAGAGTACCACCATCAAAACTGTGGAATAAGTGCTATCTCTTGGTTTTTTTATTATTCCTCTAAATTCTATATCCAGAGAAGCATCTAGCTGCAAATGATCTCGCAAATTGCACACTTCCATAGTCAGGGTTTATAGGAACCTGGAAAACATGGAAGAGTCAGGGGAAATGAAAACGGCCATGGAAATCCTGGAAAAGTCAGGGAATTTAACGTGTGGTCAGGGAAAAATCGCAAAATGTTCAAATTTCGGAATTTATCACCTGAAAATGCTAAGAGATGAAAAACTGCACGTAGGAGCGGAGGGCGGGGTTAAGGAGGGGACGACTGGCCTCAGGTCGGCTTCGTTACGGCGGCAGCCCTATTCTGGTTCTTTCTGGCTATAGCCTGCACAATTTGGGGAAAAGAATAGCGAAAGGTGTGCGCATTCATAATCTCATTTTCATTCGCTAGTGATTTCACCAGGAATGCATCGCTTTGTCCCTCTGGCGACGAAAAAGTTATTCTCAGTCAAATTTGAAGTCACTTAGCCAAATTTGTAGAAGGATGTGAGGAAGAAAAAATGAAGATTGATTCAAAGAGCTACTTTAACATGACATCAGGTTTGATGGAAAAGCCAGGTTAGCCTTCTTTGCAAATATTTTTCTGCAATTAAAACCCTCTCTGAAGGCATATCAATGCAAGTAATCATAATTTTTATTTTGTGAACTTAAAGTTGTTGATCTCTTATTACTGGAAGTTCATATGATTAATATGAAAATAAACCTACAATTTTTCATAAGATTAGACTTCTTTGCTTCCTCACTACCACTTTCATCTCTATAAATGACCGAAATCTTGGAGTATTCAGGCGTTTAAAAGTCAGGGAAAATCACTAATAATGGTCTGGAAATCCTGGAAAAGTCAGGGAAAAAGAAAGGGAAGAACTCCTATAAACCCTGATAGTGTATGCATACGTCAATACTAGCTTAAAAATATATGTACACCACTCAATTTTTCGTTATGAGTTTTTCAGTAGAGATGAAGGTGATATAGAAAAATGCACCGGAATGAATCTTCTTAGGCCTAGTCCAAACTGTACAAATATTTTGCAAAGACGCTTGATTGCCTAATTTCTGACTCATTGGAGATATGAAACAAGTTAGTTGTGTTTAACTTATAAACCCTAATGGCATTAATACACATTTATAGATACATTCATGAACACATCGTAAATCATGCCCTTGCGTTGCGGGGATGCATCTATTTCAGGAGGGTAGCGATGTAGATGAAGGATACTTGTTCATGCGATATTTGATATTACGAATTATATCGATTTTTCTGGCCCCGTTCACTTCATAATATCGAGTTTCTACTGTATCATTATTATTAACAGGTTAATTGCCACCAGTATAACTAAATCCACTTAATATCTCCACAACATTCGGTGAGGATGTATTTCGCGTACTGTCGAAAAGGAACTCAGGAAAATAAAAGATGAAAGAAAAGAAACACGGGAAAAATGATTCTCCGTTGAAGTTTGCTGGTTGATCCACTAGAGAGCGTGAGCGAGTGCTCTTACATCCGGGAAATTTAAAATCACGTACCGTTACTATTGGTTTTTATTTCTTCAGAATCGACTTTGAATGCTTCGATTCCTCGATTCTGCTAAGAATCGGTGGAATCCGAATTGACCCATCCTTGGTCCAAATATTTCGTCAATAAGCTAAACAACAGAATTGGTTCTTTGGGACATCATTCTGAAAGACCTGCATAATAGAGTAGTGTTTAGATTAATGGCTGATAGCACACAAGATGTTGCTGTGATGGATCAGTTGGCAATTTGCATCCGCTATGTAGTCAAAGGGAAGGTATATGAAAGACTTTCCAGTTTAACAGTAGTTGACGATAATTAATCCATATAATCAATTAAATTATTATACCTAGTTGTAGAACTACTCATTATTGCCCTTTCTACCGGATATGCATGAAGAATTGGGTTCTCATAATAAACACAGCATCCAATTTTCGATAAAAATTCCTACTTTACATCAGGCCCACAGTAACAAGTAGAGTATTGGGGCTGCACTACAAAAAATATTCTGATGTTCCAGTATTTTGGTATGGGTGCATAATGAAATAATAATTTTTGTGGATGTGTAATACGATTGTGGACACAGTTGATTAGTGCTCTCTAATTTGGAAAAACTCAATCGGCAGCTACAAGAGAGAGGGCCTCAACTTGCGGGATTGTTTTTCTATTTGAACTGTGTCCACCATCTCAACGCAGCACTATTTACGCCTGTTGATTGATTTTTGATACTTATTAGTTGAATAATCTCTGTATAATTATAATTATAAATACAGTGGAAGCCCGTTATAGTGAGTATGGCATATGGTGAGAATCTCACAATAATGAGTGATTGGCAATGTGCCATCGAAAGGTCTACGATTAACATGTAAAAGAAAATGGATATATCGAGGCCAAGGAACTCCTGCCACGGCATATGCTTGGTATTACGAGCGATATTTCTTGAGGGCGATGCACTGCAAATTACAAATTAAGGCATTGTATTTATCTTTAGCAGCATTATTTGTCAACTACAACTTAGAATACAATATTTGTGTCATCTCTAAATTATTTAATGTTCAATCAAGTCCAGGCACTGACGATTTACGCCCGGCCCTGGTGTACCTTGCGCACGCTCGTACTTTTCAGTTGTTCTTTTGTTTATCTGTGTTTACATCGGAGGCATATGAGTGGAGTGGGCGGAAGATAACCAAAAGCGGAAAGCATCTAGCCAATCACATGACAGCGGAGAACGGTGGTGTGGGTAAGGGGTGGAGCTCAACCGGCCTGTCTTTGTCTGCCAGTAGGGAGTAGTTGATGGACGAGGAGTTGATTAACTAGGTGAGAAACGTAAGTGACGACGAAATTAGTTCTCTTTCGGAGGAAGAAACAGTGCCTATGCTTACTAGAGCTAAAGCACAGCAGGCTCTCAGAATAATTAGTGCCGTTTACTGGGCCAGTGATGCTTCCCCCAACGAATTTAGTGAAGTGATAGGGTTTGTGCTTTCGGCAACTGCCAGTAGACTGAAGCAGCCAATGCTTGAATGATTTTTCAGCCTGGAATAGAAATTGAAAGTACTGTGCTGTTAATGTGTAGTGTGTGTATGTGTGATGCTGAAGGTCCGACGCTTGTTTTGTTATGCTCTTTATCATCTCGACGAATTCGTCAAAGCTTTGCGTTGCCAAAGAATTATTTATATCCTTAAAATTTTACGATTCATCCTGGTTTGCATTATTTTTTCTGATAGCAGAAGTAATGGGAATACTTGTTTTCTGTTACATTTGCAGATTTGTATATTTTTCAATGTTTTCGTAAATATTGCCAGGGCTGATGTTATGCGAATGAAAAAAATTTATCCCGTTCAACAAGTTTTTAATTTTATTTTATGATTACTGACTTCATGGACACATACAATTTTGAGAGAATGCAGTGATAAATCTTGGCAATGGAGGCGTTTACTCGGAACCAAAATTGCAATTTTGTACACGAAATTGATGGATGGAAACGAAACAAGAAATTTAGTGAAAAAATTAATCTTCTAACCGCAACCATTAACTCATAAATCAAAAATTAAAATAAGCAAAAGGTGACGCCCATCGAAAAAGCTGCTGTGATAACATTGACGTCATTTTCCTCCTGTCCTTGACTGCTTTTAGGGGAATGGAAGGGAGTGGAGGGGGGTTCTCGGAAGGTCTGCTCGCATGGATGCTGTCGCAATCGCTCCCATTGGCCGAGTCAGCTGTGTCCCCCCCTTTGCGATAAGGCGAAGTAGCTTCGCGGGCTCAGTTGTGATTGGACGAAGTCGATATACGTCAGAGGTTGCACCACACCAACTTTTCCGAAAGGGTTAAAAACATCAGTTTTTCGCCGCTTATAACTCGGGAAATAATTGTCGGATCAGAAAACGGAAAAATACGGGTCCTTTTATTTTACAAACTCTATCAGATTCGGCAATAAAAAAAAGATGGTAAACGACCCCATTGTGTTTCACGGGAGTTACCTCCGTTCGCTCTAGATCCTCCAGATGGCAGCACTAGTATGACACACGATGTGCAGCGCAACCGCCAGAGGCATTTGATTGGGTAAATAAATACTCGCTGCAATTAATTTTTGAGAGATAACTGAATGTGAATTTTAGGAATAGGTCATTATACCGTATTTACTCGTGTAAGCCGCGCCCTCGTGTATCCCGCGCACCCCTATTTTTGGGCAGGTTCGTGAGGAAACAATTATTTCTATGGAAAAAAATTTTTTTTCACTTGAGTCTGCATCATTTTGTCATAACATGAATGCACGTTCTTTGATAGAAATGCTGTGCCTTAATTACGTGTACGTATTTTTCATTAATTGATTGAATTACGTGTTATCGTCACGATCGTCATCAATGCACGGCCTCTTTTACTGTGCATCTGTTTCTCGTAGCATCTCACAGTAATCACAGTTTCATACGATCACATCATTCAGCTATAAAAACAGCATTTGTTCAAAAGAACATCCAACTGAAATAATTGAAAAAATATATATGTACAATTTGAACCCGTGATTACTCTATTATTACGGAAATCTTGTCTGCTCTCTGCGTAGTAGCTGTGGACTGGGACGATTTAACAACACCGAAAAGTCTTGGCAACACATGGAAAAAACTAAGCTCAATGTAATAACAATAATAATTCTTATAAAACTAAAGAAAAACACATTCCCGGAAATATAATCATAAATCACTAATGAATATTCATATCATAACAGTTCTCATTCTTAGTTTTCATCACTGCTAGATTCAGATGCACCATATTTCCTTCGTGGAGCTCGATTTCCTATTTTTTCGGCATCATTTGTAATATGTAGCTTTATACTCACAGGAAACTATCGAAATTTCACATCAGAATTAATTTTAGGGTGATAATAGCAAATTATTTTAAAATGCTAAATGATCGATTCGAATGCGTTTACTACTCTCACGCTTGGAGCGGATAGCACGGATAGTAAGAAGGTATATTCTCTGAGCATACGACTATTGCCACCACGTAACAAATTTTTTGTTGTGTCTTTGCAATGTAGCTTTAATGTGTACGCAAAAGGAGCTATCTATTAGTACGTAAAAATGTTGCTACAGATACGTGATACCGAAACAAACTCCGCTTACGATTTTGAAAAAACATAAAACTCCTTGCGGCAGCTTACAGTATACAGTATATTTAAATACATATCAGTGCTACAATGTGTTGTCCTACTTACGATCTATACACAATAAATCTATTGCTTTGACAAATGGTGTTTCTGATCTAGCATTTCATCCAGTACCGTTGTACGCTCAGACTTTGTTAAACGCAGATTATTATTTTTAATTACATACTTCAAAATTTCAGAATACTTCACAATGTACGATTTACTACTAAACCATGCTGCGAAGACTAGTATACCACTACTACTAGACAGAATGCGAAACTTAGGAGAGAAAACAACAGGAATCTAAGGAAAAATGGTTCGCGGCTAACACGAAATCTGGAGGATTCTTGTAAACCCGCACCCCCATTTTTTCTCCGGCGTTTCGGGAAAAAAGGTGCGCGGCTTACACGCGTAAATACGGTATAGGAAATATTTTCGACTGCCGAAAAATGCCATATTTGAGGGAATCATTACCACAACTTCCTTAATCAATGGATGCACTGGTTAGCACTCGAAGTCTTCTGCAAAGGGTAAATTATTAATTTGGAAGATTTAATTCGCAAATAATTGATGAATGTGGAATTGTTCATGAAACAGCCCTCCTACCTGTTTCTAATAGCATGGTAATGAAAGAAAAACGGAAAGTAAGCACAACTGTGGGAATTGAGAGGCTTAATCCATCACCTTCGGATATAATGAGTGCTTGCTATAGCGAGTGATTTTCCAGCCATTGGGACAACTCGTTATACCGAGCTTTCACTGTATGTAGTTCAATTCATTTATCGAGAGAACAATAGATGCAGCAGCATGTGGAAACTAGTTTGTCGTGCTGCCTCTTAGAGACCCATCTTAAATATTTATAAACACGTATCTGCATATTAGTTATCTGGTTTATCTTGCAATAAAACGAACCAGTCTTGTTTGAGAGTTCTTCTGGTGTCCAAATAGCATTGATAACAGCGCTTCCTTTCTTGCAATAACAGACCCCCCAAACGTACTCACCCAATTATTTTTCTAGCTACGGCCTTGCCATTCACAATTAAAATAAAGGGCCCCAAATTTGTTTCCAGCCGAGGGCCCCCGACGATGCCCGACCGCCCCTGATTCCTACCTTATTTCTTTACCGCTCTGTAAGTGAGAAACATCCGTGAGCGAGAAAAAAATTCCTTGTCCCTTCAACTCTCGCTTAACTAGGTTCGACCGTCGATATTATTTGGTGAGCACTCTTGCCATTGCCTCACCTCCTCAAAGTGGCTTGCAGACAAGGAGGTTAGAAGGATATGGAGGCGACAGGAGCACCCACCTACCGTGGTAAATATCGGCCATCTTGCTATGCTCACGTGCTTCATCCCCTTCACTTGTTTGTTCGGTTAATGTGAGCTTAATGCCCCGTTCACACTACTAGGGTAGAATGATAGTTAATATGGCGGCTAAAACTAACCTGCGTTCACACGGCCTACCCAGAACCATCGTAAAGACTCTAGTGACATCTATTGGAGAGTGAAATTAAGTCAAAATAACAATGGAGGGTAGGATAGCGGAAGGACTTTGTCTTGCAAAGATTGGAAGCGTATTTTAACTTATGTGCAAATTAGATGCAGTTATTTTATAGAAAATTATCAATGTAGTATCCTAGATCCCTTTTTATAAATGAACCAAAATATTCTTCTTAAATTACTTCCTCATGATTGACAGTGGGTCGCATCTCCGAGGTACGGATTCTGGGTTAGTTACTTTGCTAAACATCAATTTTAAATATAAAATTGAATGCAATTAACATTTGCTTTGAATAACTCCCAAGTGATACGTTAAAAATATGTAAAGGTTGTACAACGATGAACGCCCTCCATGACTTTAATTTCCAGATATTTAAGACATTCAACCTTTACCTCTTTTTCCTCGCATATTTCAACTAATACCTTTACACTTTAAAATTATTAACGTTTCCTTGCCTGTATTTCTATTCGTTTAGCTTATATACAGGCATCACGCACCAAGAAATGCAATCAACCATGGAACGCCACGCTACGAAATGATTAATTGTTCACCTCTCAATAACTTATCGCTCGTGTTAACCCATTTCGTAGGCAAGTTCATGTATCCAAATAGAATAATTACAAGTATACATAATGAATTTGTTGCTCTTATCAATATTTAGTATTTTTAAATCCGATATCCCAAGTTTACCATATTATGCTGTTTGTGAAAGGAGCTATTTAAGGGAATAATGCTGAAAGTAGTTTTAATGCCGTCCTAAGGAGTGAATACGTAAAAAATAACACGAGTCGAATTTCCTGTGAAAGTTTGCAACTTCTTAGTTACTTAATTTCTGCATGTATATTTTCTTCACGGCAAGTTAATCACATAAAATAAATATATAAGCGTACGTACTCAGGATTCAGGGGTAAAGCAAACTATTTAAAACCATTATTGAACAACCGAATCAGTGGAACGTGGTAATACAACTACTAAAATATATTACAGTGTGATTAAATAAATATCGTTGTAACTAAGAATCATTTCCAATCCATATCGTGCGATCCGGTCACTTCGTCTTCAAGCACTCTACGTTCATTTCCACTTCCATTTTCAAAACAAACCTTCTTTCTACCCACATTTCTACCAACTTGCGTTCACACGTCCTTAAAATACCAGTAACTAGCGCCAACTATAGTAACTCAATAATGGTAGAAAAGTTTACTAGGTTTAGCGGCAACCTGCGTTCACACGGCCATTTTCCAACTATGGTAAGCCTTACCATAGTAAAAAGCTAGTAGTGTGAACGGGGCATTAAGGTATCGAACTTCAAAGTTTTTGTTTACCCCTAAAAATCGTCGTTTTCGATGAAATTTTAGGAACACAACCTGCTAATAGGACAAATTTATCTCTCTCAAAAAAAAATGAAAAAGTTAATAACTCACGATTTTGGAGCATTTCAAACCCATGAGGTGAGTGTTTGCAGCGCCGCCATATTGGTATTTCCCGGCTTCGGCACCAGGTGTCACGGAAACTGTTGAGTGTATTATCTGCAGTATAATGATAAGCTTGAAAAGGCGGGGAACAGCGGAAAGTGTTTCCTCTTCGTTTTATGCCACTCGGCTGATCTCTCCTCGAGTTAAGTTTATACTCTTTTGTGGAGTGTATTTACCCATAATAAGTTCTGAGATATTTATTCAATATCAAGAACCATCGCAATGGTTACGTGTTCAGCTTTTGGCTGTGCTAACCGAAGCGAAGCAAGGAAACCTGGAGTCGCATTTCACGTGTAAGTAGAAATTGCAAATTTATCTATATTTATTAGGTTCTTCCTTTAAGGGTTGTATACATTTATGCTTCCATTCGTTGAGTTGCTTATGCAAATGAAATATCCAATGAAAACGGTTTAAACTCAAGGTCTATCTGTTTAAATCAAAAATATTCAACCGTACTATTTTGACTCATTTTTATATAACAAACGGAAAGTTTGAAGAAATAGCGATATTATCCATTGACTATGAATTACGCCAGAAACCAGAGGTCACTAATATTATTGCTGTTCTATATGTTATACAACTGGGCTTCCTAAGAATCCTGATGGAAGGGCAACGTGGGTGCAGGCAATACGAAGAAGGGTGCCTTCAAGTAGAAGTGTTCTCTGCTCGGAGCACTTCAGACAGCCATCGGTAGCCATTATTTTTATATGCAATTACAGGTGAAACGACATACTAGGATATGCCTGATCATCCTCAGGAATTGGTGGAGCCAGATGTAGTGGTTCTGACTGATGCACCTCAGCCAGGGCCATCCTCAGCTATGCAAGGGGACAGATCTGTTGTGGTTCCTGACACACCGAGAAATAAACTCCTGTTATTGAAGCTGAAGGGTGCCATGGGGAGACTTGCTTCTAAGAACAGGAAGTTGAAAGCTTTAAGGCAAGCAAGGAGAAGACTGAAATGTAAGCTTGCTAACCTACAGCATGTTTTGAGTGAACTTCAAAAGAAAAACCTTCTCAGTGACGACTACGCCACTTTTCTTAAGTATATTTCAAAGGGGAATAAAGATCTTTTGGTGCCCAGATCAAGAAAGCCAATGGGTTGAAAGTTCCAAATATGTATTCACCCGAGTTGAGAGCATTTGCACTTACTTTAAACTATTATTCCCCTTAAGGCATACTCTTATGTGCGTAAATATTTTGGTTCTTGCTTGCCACATGTCCGTACTCTCAGTAGATGGTATGAAAGTGTTAATTGTATGCCTGGGTTTTGTAAGGAGGCAAAAGATTTGCTTCATTTGACTCCTGAGAAAAACTGTTTTCCTCTGTTATGTAATCTTGTAATGGATGAAATGGCTATAAAGAGGTTTGTGGAATTTGATGGGAAAGAGACTTGGGGTTATGTACGTTTCGGTGGACATTTTGCAGAGGATGACCAAATGCCTGTTGCATTTGTATTTATGCTTGTTGGTATCAACAGCAGCTGGAAGGTACCCATTGGATATTTTTTTATTGGTGGTCTTAATGGTGAACAGGGATGCTCTTTAGTTAAAGCATGCTTAGAGTGGGTACATCACCCTAATATAAAAGTAACTTCCATGACTATTGATGGCCCATATGTAAATGTTTCGATGGCTAATAATTTAGGTTGTAATCTGATGGATTATAACAAGTTGCAGACTTTTTTCGTGAACCCTGTCACTTAGGAGCCAGTGTCTATATTCCTTGATGCATGTCATATGCTTAAACTGGTCCGAAATACATTTGGGGACAAAAAATGTTTTTTTGATGGGGATGGCCAAGAAATTCAGTGGGCTTACATTGAAAAAGTTGAAAGGCTGCAAAGAAGGGAAGGTTTGCATGTTGCTAACAAACTAAGGGCTGGCCGCATTAATTACCAGCAGCAAATCATGAAAGTGAAGTTGGCTGTTCAGCTACTGAGTACGTAATTCAGTAGCTGATGCCCTGTCATACTGCCATGTGAGAAAGATCCCTGGTTTTGAGAATGCTCAGGGTACAATTAAATTTATCAGGATGTTCAATATTTGATGTTTTAAATTCTCGGTCTCTATTCAATAAAGGTAGTAAATGTCCAATTGGCATTAACAACTATAA
This sequence comes from Platycnemis pennipes, assembly GCA_933228895.1. Lineage (NCBI taxonomy): Eukaryota > Metazoa > Arthropoda > Insecta > Odonata > Platycnemididae > Platycnemis > Platycnemis pennipes. The sequence continues at coordinate 8,249,155 of OW121852.1, forward strand.
TGAAACTAAAAGTTTCTTTCATGAAATGGATGTTTACATCCAGTAACGGAGGCTTAGTGATGGGACTCCTCTTTGTGTCAGCACCTGCAAAACTGGTTTTGTTGGAATGAGGGTGTGTATGGTGAGTGTCCAGGCCATTTATGAAAAATGGGTTGAAAATGAATCTGTTTTAAAGCACATATTAACTTATAAATTCAGCCAGGACCACTTGGAAATATTCTTTGGGGTTATAAGGTCCATGTTTGGCTGTAATAACAACCCAAGTTACCGTCAGTTAGCCAGTGCATTTAAGAAATATTTAGTCCACAAGGAGCTGATGGAAAACCAAAATAGTAATTGTGTGCCTCTTGATTGGGCACCAATTCTTAGATGTTCTGTAGTGCGGAAGATCAACATCTCCTCTGATAGGAGCACAATGGTCGATGAATTTGGCTCAGATGATGTGATGCAAGAGCATAATTATGCAATGGTTCCTGATGTGCTGATGGTGTCAGAATTCAAAATGGACATCATCAGGTACGTTGCAGGATTTGTTGTTTGAAAAATTGAGTCCTCAGTCAATTGTGAAGATTGTCTGGGCGTTTTGAGGGCGAACAGCAAAGCCTCACAGTCCTTGCTCATTGACATTAAAAATCAAGGGGGCTTGATTACTCCATCAGATGATGTAATTTCTGTCTGTATGTGCTCTGAAAAGGTATTAAAAAGATTTACATTGGAGCACAGCATGTGCAAGGTAAATGGAATGGTTTTGAATAACCTTACGAGCACAGTCCTTGCCAACATGTTACCTGGCAAACCATTTGAAACCATAAGTGAGCATGTTAATGATCAGCCCTTTCTGGAAAACCATATTGTGATGCTGATAAAACTGATTTCATTGTTGTACATGAAACTGAAGTGTCATCACGAGGCAAGGGGAATGAATGATGGCCTCCATAAATCGGTTGTGAGACAAAAATTAAATAAACTTGTTATTTTCAAAGGTCAATGATTGTATTTTAATAATAAACAAGCTATCATATTTGTCTACTGTTTGGTTAAGTTTTGATTCAATTTTCAATAAATGGTATCATTTACAAAATGAAATACTGTGTTTTGATTTTGTATTGGGAACTACATATAGGTACCTCTTTAGTTGCAGAGGAAAGATTAGCTACCGGCATCGTCAGGGTCACAAAAAGTGAGTACTTATGTATATCCATAAATCAATTTAGGTAAGTTACCCCATTCTAATTTTGGCAATGTATGGCTGAAAGTATAATAACAATTTGCCATCACATGCCATTTGGGCCTATTTAATTAGGAAATGTTGACCACTATTCATCTACATCTACACAATACCCTGCAAGCCACTGCAAGGGTGTGTGGCAGGGGGTGAATATCACCAAGGATGCACTATTGACATGCAAAACAAGGAACTATAGGGTCTCATGCAACTAGATTGTTAATATCTATAGTATTTAAGGGAATAATACATGCATCATGCAATACAGACTACTCTAAAATATTTCCCCTGCCTATCCCTTTGCTATGCTGCCTATTCTGTTCTCTTATAGCACTGGGGAAAAATGCCATTTTGAATCTATCGGTACGACAACCTATCTCTCTAATCTTATTTATGTGGTCGAATCTAGCATAATACGCTGTTATTTTTTAATATGTGCCTAACATCTTCAGTAAAGCTATCCAATAGAAATTTCTCTAATAGATTCAATCTGTACTTTAACCTATGCTCTGATAATGATTCCCACCCTAACTCTTTTATTAATTCTGAAACGCTACTCAACCTTTCGTTACACCTGTTAACGAACCTAGCTGCTCTACGCTGCTCACTGTCTACTTTTCTGATCAAACCTAATTCTTTCAGATCCCATACGCTGGCTGCATACTCAAGGTGGGGCCTAACTAGTGAAAAATAGCATCGCTCTTTTGTCTTCTCATCACATTTTCCAAGTACTCTTTTTATAAATCCTAGCTTTCTCTTCGCTCAGCCGCATAATTCCCGGATGTGTCCTCCCCTTACGATAAATCTTTAGTGATTGTTACACCTAAATATCTTATGGCTTCAACATTTTCGATCTTCGTGTATTAATTTTATAGGATCGCTCTATCGAATTATTCCTCCTCCAAAAATTGATATCTACACTTTTTAAGGTTAAGTTCTAACTGCCATTTGTCGCACTAATCTTGAATTGCAATTAAATCCTTACTAAACGATTCCCTGTCTTCTTCTTTTGATGTACCCCTGTACACTACATCATCGCCTGCAAAAAGTCTAAGCTTACTATTAACTACGTTAATCGATATCTTTTATGTATAAAAGAAATAAAAGTGGGCCTATTACGCTAGATTGATACTGTGGATTCTGATGTAGATTGTTTTTATACATTAATATATGAGGCAATGGGCAGTGCGATCCCAAAATGTATTAGTCACAGGTATAAATAACCCAAGTGCACACTTGGTGTACATTTGAACGTCATGTTTTATCGGCAGTGTCCTCATATTTCGCACTTTACCGCCGCTCACAAGCACAATGTTTTGAGCGTAGTGGGTGTGGTCATTCCTTCCCATCAACCCCTGTTTCTGCCATTCGTTTCTCTGTGTGCTTGGGGCACCCCTGTCGCCTCCATATCCTTCTAACCTCCGTGCTTGCAGACCATCCTCCGTAGAAGTGGAGGGCACGACAACCCTGTGTAATCATGTGATACGTTTGTAAGCAATTTGTTGTTTCATGCATGCTGAATGGCTATTGGTCTTTTATATTTTCAGAACAAGACCAAAGTGAACAAGGAGGGATATCTAATCATGAAATCAGAGAAAACACGTTCACAGCAGCTGAATATTGCAGATGTGATGATGAAACTCCGTTCTTTAATAAGGATGGCTTCTGAGAGTCCGAAACAGCCTTCCGAAGAGTCTTTGGAGGCAGCCAGGAAGAGGTAAGTGTCAGACCAAAGATCAGAATTGTTTATTAAGTACACTACCTATTGCTGAGACTTGAGGGAGTGAAATTACAGTTCTGATGGGAAGAAACAAAAGTAAGGGTGGCATCTAGATTGAGAGGGTGGGGGGGTCGAGTGGCGACCTCTCTCTCTCTCCCCGAAGGCCAGTGTCAAGTGACTCAGTCAAATGCCTCGTATCACTTCAATTCTAGTCCTGTTCCAATCACAGTAGTCAGAGAATATCTGCCCTTGCTTCTCATCAACAAACAAGAACAATCGACTTCCAACCTTATTTACACGTTGTAGGCAACAATAAAAGTTACTAAAATTCGAATTCAATTGTCTTCCTCCGACATGTTATCCTCTTCATTGTCCCTCTGGTGGCCATTTTCTTCAGGATTATGCCAGATGTTGTGCGATGCAACTCCATGTCACTGACTCTACTTCGAAGCAAATGGCCAGGCATGTATTTCCGAGGAATCTGGAATTGTGGTTGAATTGATTACAGCACCTGTTGTCCCTTGCTGCCATAGAAGTCGATGCTTGCATGTGGAAGTGTTACTTTTAAGTGACGCCCAAGGCAGTGTTATGCGCAAAGGAGTGTGCATTTAGAGTGACATTGGGGTCGACCAGTTCCTTGTAGTGATGGCGCGAATCCAAAATTCAATCAAATCTGAATCCTGTTTTTTTATCGAATCCAAAATTCGATCGAATCCAAATCTTGAATCCTGATCCCAAATCCTCCTCAATTTCATTGTATTCAAATCTTCCTTTTATCTGTAAATTGTTAAATAATGCTTCCTTTCTCGTGATTTCTCTCATTAAACCCAATCGAAGCTGAATCTTATTTCTTAAAGTAAATAAAATATGACTAATGGCTCTATAGTCCCCACTCAATGAAATTAAGGACATATTCGAGGGAAAATATAATGAATGGGTAATTTCAAAAGTAAATCAAAGGTTGATTCTCGTAAATAAAATTGAAAATTCAATGAAAACATGAAAAGTTTTTGTGTAGAAAATGCAGCATTTTCACTCTGTCAGCATGTAATCGATTTCTTTTTTTATCAACCAAATTTCCAGCAGTACTGAAGGCTCTTTCTGAAAATACTCTTTCTGGAAGAATGCAGAGGAAATTTTCTGTTAGAATTGTCAAATTGGGGAATTTCAAAAATTCTTTCACATGTGGACAAGAATTATGAGTAGACTTGCTCCGATACCAGTGGTCGATACCAATTATTTGCCGATGCCTTACTTATGTTTCTAAAAAATTTGATAAATGCTTTCCTTCTCATCAAGTCAGCTCAGTAATCAAAAGTGTTTTAAAAGAGCACCTAATTATTGAGAGAAATTACAATATTGTGACAACTCTTTTATTTTGCCACTCTTACAATTATCACTGTAATTAGATTTAATACACTAAGCCCTCTTGCATTTGTAAATACTGAAAATTTTTTTAAGAAATAACAGCTGCTGACTTGCTCAGCAGCTCATATTTGAATGTATTGCTCATTGACATGTTATCGACACGGCTGCTGAACTTGCTCAGCAGTGAAGAGGGCTCTTCTATCTGGACCATAGCAATAGTTTCTGAAAAAATTTGCTCAGGAAACTCTAAACCTGCAGTTAAACCCAAATACAGTGGTCTCTCATTAGCACGTTTTTGTAGGGACCCGAAACCCTGAACATGGTAATGAGGACAACTTGCTGAGCAGGTTACGCCTTCTCGGGTTACGTTGAAGTTGTATGGATGTGGGTTGCATAACTTCCGGGGGGGGGGGGGGGGGGCAATACGCACTCCATCAAGTTATTTCATTTCTGGCATTAATTTATTGCAATAAACTTTCATTTTCAATTATTAATCCTCCCAAACGATACGTACGATACCTTGTGTTGATGTGCACTCAGTAATTAATGATGACTACATGCCTAAATAGCACGTTTTGTGTATACTGTTCACACAAAAAGGTATGTATGTAGACTCGACTTTGAGGCGTGATATCCCAAAAAAGGTAGAAGCAAAATTCATAGAGAACATATCAGCGTGTAGATAATTTAGCCTTTTGTTTAATGTAGGTACCAGACTTTTTTTAATAATTACTTTTGAGGCATGTTTTTGCAGTGAGGATGAAAAATGGCACATTTCTTAGAGTCACAGAGGCTAGCGTCACTTTGGAGATTGTCATAACAATATGAAAAGCATAAATGAAAGGAAATTTTGATAGAATATGAATCGTACTTTTACCATGGTGTCTGATAAGTTTCAAATATTTACTTGTATATTTTTAAGTTTTTCTAGTCAATTTACGAATCCGGGTTTTCTCCGTAAGCATGGAATATTGGAGGCACGCAACAAACATCTTCATTTTAACATTTCTAGTGCGAATCTGTCATAACACTTGGAGTCAATCAATCAACAATCCAAACGTCAACAATCCGAAGACGTTATAACACTTGACCGTGCTACTATATTTGAATTTTTAATTTTGGAAAATGAGCTTGGAATGTAGGCGGAAACGCCGAACAACGTATGTGTTGAGCAGCACGAACTTGAGTTTATGGCAGAACTTTAATTTTTGCTGCTATTTCCGCAAACTCTCATCTTGTGTGGAATTTCATCTACTTTTCCAAGGTTGAGCTTTTCGCCCCAGGCTTCCCCAGCGCCAGTTCTAAGCACTTGTCTCACTTTCACTGCCACGAAGATCGCAGCTAAGTAAACAAATACGCGACACGTTCTTAAGTCAGTTGAATAAGGGGGAAATTCAAAATTATATGCTTTTAGAAGATTTTCACCGAACAAATACTTTCGAGTAAAAGTATCAGAAAAAAAACGATTACTCGAAAATATCGAAGCGTCGGGAAAATGGCTGATACCCGATACTTGCCCAAGTTGGTATCGGCCCAAGTCTAAATATTAGTTTACAATATGCTGCTTAAACATTTCCTACCTCGGTATTTATGATCTAATTGCTAAAAACGAGCAATTACAGTAAGTCCTCAAGTTGCGTGGATCCGAATGACAGAGGTCTGGAGTTACGCAGATGTTAAGTTAGGCTGTTGACATGCTTGCGTATCTCCGCATTTCTGTTGCCTCGACAGATTCAACTTGGCGACGACCTGTGACTCATTGTCAAGTGTGCAAGAGTTGATGCCAAACTACTGGTGTTTGGAATGGCAACTCTAGTTTAAGACATTACATAGTTCGATGGGTGATATTTGATCATCGTGATGGTGAAGAAGTCCGATGTGATCAGGCATCAACGTCTTTTTTCGGTGTAGTGTGAACTTCCTGCGTAAGTCGACGCGTAGTTAATTATCTACTCCATAGATGACGGCTGTTGTCCATTTCAGCAAAAAAAAGAAGTAGAAATCCACATTAGTTGAAACACTTACCTACCCATTTTTTAACCATTAGCTACCCATTTAAATAAATCATTTGGGGATTTGGAGCTCACAGAAGCAACAGAATCTGAAAACGATGAGTTTACTGAATAAAGCAAAGTTGTTGATGTTCTGGTGGAAGTACTGCGAACTATTGAGTCGTTCCAGTCTGACTCGGGAGATGAATTTTATGGTTTGGACTAAGATTTATGCTTGCAAATTTTAATGTAATTCTCTGACAAATTGCTTCATTTTTTATGATTTCTTCCTTTGTATTATGCTGACAAGAATGTTTTTACAACTGTAGTGTTTTATTATAAATAATTATTCTTGTATTTTGAAATGTAATTATATGATTACATTAGCATTTGCAATATGTTGGTTGAAGTAAAATTGCCCTAGTAAGTGAGTATATTTGTACTCAGTGACGCCCGCGATATATGAATTGAGTTGCTTAGTCATTTGTTTCAGAGTTCAATATTCATTGAAACGAGATTTTCCATTATGTATCATGCGCTATTATTTTTATAATTTTTCTATATTTTTTGTATAGATAACACGTGGGTTATCTACCAGAAAATATGGTACATAAAAAATAAAAGAAGGACCTTGGTAAGATATATTCCGTAAATAAGTGGGTGAATAGGCTCGTAAGCACATTCCATCACATGTACCGTTGCCAATGGTAACAACATACTGTAGCACCACTTTCATGTAACTAAGGCTCTTCTGCTTTTTTTTTTGAGCAAATATTTATTAATATCAATTAAACAAGTGTGGTAAGGCCAGCAGTTTTTTACAATGCTAAATTCTAAATAGAATTGCACTTCTTATGTTAGTTTTTCATCAAAATGACATTTCTCCTTACATTATTAGAGTTGCAAATTTCACTGCAACAGCCATGCTCTGCCATATAGCCATATATAAAATTGCTGATTTTCAAAGTCTTTGTTCTTCGAATATATGATTGAAAGGCCTCATTGTTTTATTGTAAATCGATGGAAGGGCCGAAATGTCCTGAAATGTTCTCAAAAATGACATCTACTTCGTAATTCGGTGGAGCCTCGTTAATTGGCAACTCGGAGGCAAAGTAAAAGTGACTGCCTGTTAACAAGTGAAATGTTTTCAGGAGGATGAGAGCTGCCCGTTTAAGGCTGCAGGAGAAGCACCATCGGTCGATGACAAAAGCTCAGCGCTGTGCACCAGTTGTTGACTATTGACGGCTGGCTGTTGGTGCTCAGGATTCAATGTTAAGTCACACTCCATCAGAAACAGTCGTTGATGTGGTGTGGTATCAGTATGTTGTAATATGAATAAATAAAACCTTGTTTTTGTAAATAAATCTTTTGAATACATCCGATTTTTATTTTCTTCTACGTGTGCTCTGGTGAGTACCTACCCTGCTACGTGGTCACTACCGAGGAGGGTGTATGGTGGGTGGTGTCTCTGCCCATTATCCCAATTCCATGCATGTCCTTGTTAGTGTCATCTTCCTGAAACATGTGTTGGCATGGTCCTCGATCAATGCGTTGGAAATTGGATTGTGACCACCTTGACACTCACTTCCCACCCAATCCCAATATTTCAATCTTTAATCCAATACATATTGCAAAGTTCTATTTCTGCTAGCCTATCTCAGAGCTAGGAGGCGTCGGAACTATTTCCCTGGGAGGGGCCAACCTTGAAAAGGGCCTGCATTTTTTTTGCGGATAGGAGGGGGCAGAGACTTGAGTTCCACTAAACGTGAATATGAATGTGGTAGAATATGCGTCAGAAGGGAAAAGGCAAGCTGGAAACAAGTGAAATTTAATTTTTATTAATGAAGACTCATTTCTCAAGAGCCTGGGGCAAATTCTGGATGCCCCCCTTGCCCCCCACTTCCGACGCTGCTGGTAGCTAGCTTTGCTATATCCTAGTGATGAAAACAATTATGTATGCACATCAATGCTGCTTCTTTGACATTAATTTGTAGCTTCAGATTTCTTTGACAGACACTTCTAATTATAATAATAATAAATAATACTTTATTGACATCTACTATCTCGTATTGAATCAGCTATCGTCTCATGATGTTCTTTTTTTGATATGATGTGGTAGGAATATGTGGTATGTCCATGGTAGCATACCACATATATTGGTGTCTTTGCTGACGAACATACTGTCCTAATTTTTATCTGATATTGTGTACATATGTATACATATTATTGTGGCAGTTTATTGGTCAATAAATTTGACTGTTTCTAATGGGCTTAAGTGCATCAATGTCCTTCCCATTGCTGATGTAATTCTTCAGTCTGTTGTACATTCTATCAATAGAGGACATGCGAATGCTTCAGAAAGTTGTTTTCCCTAGTATCTTTTGCACTTTCGCCAGCCTTTCCAAGCTACTCTGCCTTCCCCACATCCAAATCGCACACCTCTCCAAATACAAACTCCTGATATTCTTCAACCTCTGCTAGGGCCTCAAGTATTTTAGTGGCGCATCCCCCAAGTAACTGCCCGTCCGTGGCGTGACTGTAAATTGTCATTCAGCAGCAACACAGCTACCACAGTGGGTAGTCATCAAAGAATACAAAATTCATTAATTGTGATGTATGCCCCAGCCAGGAATGGATCATTTTGTCAGCTTTGCTGATTATGATGACAGGGTTACTGTCAGCTGACAAGTAAGTTTGATCCGGCTGGGATCCGGACCATGGAAGAACTTCTTCCCTGCATGGACCCCCTTGCCGGACTGGCAGACTCTTCTGTGAAACACTCGGCCAATTCCAAATGTATAATTGGTGATCCAATATAATTGATATTCAAGTTGTTTCAAAAGGTCATTTTGCCATAGTGTGGCAGGGAGTGCTTCTGAACCACCTCAAGGAGTGGTGAAACTAACTGGAGATGTGTGGAAGAGTGAGGGAACGACAGGTATTCCAATGGAAAAAGTGTGTGACAAAAAAAAGCACCTTGAGCCAAACATCTACGCTCGCTAAACTTTCAAGCACATCGCAGAATGTACAGAATCGCCCAAGGAGGACTCCTTCACAACAGCAATGTACACAACATTCGAGTAATGGGACACTCCATGGCCTCCTTTTAATATTAAAGGGTGTGGGTTATGTGCATTGAACAGTAATCATTAAGTGGTTCCATTTGGGAGAATGGCCGTTTTGCAAAAGGTGATCCAGGCTATCGAGGAAAATGTTACAGTTTTTAACAGGTATGAGTGGTAAAACAAAAAATTCTAATAGATGATCAGAAGTACATAAACGCTGGAGCAAGTTGAGAGAAGAGAAGATATCAAGGGCCACAGGAGTGTTCATGGCCTCCTTTAATACCAAAATACTATTAAATAAAAATACTAAATTCTTATAAGAATAGCAATGCTATGGAACAAACGGAGGTATGCCTCCCTTTGTTCCATCCGGCCCGGGCCCTTGTTAACATCGAGATTCTGTAGTTTGTTATATACAACATGTGGAGTTAATGATAATGTAGACGAATTAATATGACTGTCAAATGAATATGTTTGACTCATATAAGCAAGTGGCTTATAAACTCCTGCAAAATGTGTAGCAAATAAATTGGCAATCTCATTGATGTTATTTCCCTCGTCATTGTAAAAATTAATATTGTTGGGAAGGCCGGTCGAATTCCTCTCAGAATTCACATACATAGTTCCAAAAACATTTCATGTTATATGGAATCGAATTTTGCACCTTGACGATGTATAGTCTCGATAAAATTTCGTTCAGTTTTGGAAGAAAAGTAATAGAGCATGTACCTAACCATATTTTATTATTTTCGATATTGATAGTTAATACTTCAGCAGGAATAACCATATCATTATCGCATTATTTTCTTTGTCATAAATGCTATACAACGCGTTTTAAAGTTTCAAATTTTGGATTGCGCCAAAAAGCACGAATGCCATCTTGAACGCGCTTGTGACGTCACAAGCCCTCCGAGCGTATATTTCAAAACCTTACGGTTAAACTTACTTCTAGAGCGTTTACAGCTCTGTCGAGGCGGAAAGAGAAATAAATGATTTACAAGAAGAGATTAAATATACAGGGGGAAACGACGGAAGAAGAATGTTCGTACACCGCAAAATGGAAATTCATTGAATGGAACCGTAAATGCACGCCTTGGAGTACGCCCTGTAAAGTTTTCCGAACTGAGGAAAAGAACAGACGTTCGAAGGCTAATCTGGTATCTTCCTGTTCCACGCAAATTACCGACTTGAAGGTAGCTCGTCTGCTCCCGAAGGCTCTGCATCTGACCTTTGACAGGGGACGGGTATGTAGTGCATTTTGTCTTCGAGGACAACAGAACTCAGAAGCCACGGATGTGTTTCAGAATTATCAGCGAATGGTATTCCATTGTCGAAAGTCCTAATCTTCCAGAAAGTGGTGTCTATTTAACTTTGATGGACCACACTGTAAAAAGTTGATCTGATTTTCAGCGCGATCTGAATTTAAGCGCTGTCTGATTTTAAGGTAGTGGTCTGAATTTAAGACTCATGATGCGTGAAAATCAGACACACCTACGTCTTGTTTTAAGACCATAACCACTGCATGTTGCAAATAAGATGGTTGTGATCTGAAATTCAGATCACCCGGGCTGAAAATAAGCACACCTTGGTTGGCTCCGCAATTGGAGCTAACCAGCAAATAGCAGAGACTGATGGGCGGAGCGTAACCAGGGAGCAGGATGTCAACAAGTATTACGAAGCGTAAAGAAGTAAAATTCGAAGTCTAGTGAAATTTCATTGTAAGTAGGTGAAATAAGTCTCGTGCGATGAATTAATGGTGTCAGAATGTGGCATTGATACTTAGTTTATTTGCAGAAGGGAGCCAGGTGTATCTGAGTGACGTATCCTGAGAGTAAACTTCCTTATTTTGTCTACGCGGCAGGGTTGTAAGAACTAAATAATAGTCGCCCTCATCAAGTGTCAGATCCTGCTTCGGTTTGAAGATACTGGCACACATCTGTGGTATCGAAGACTTTGTATGGATTACTTTGTTTCCAATAAAAGTACACATTTTCATATTATCTTTGAAGTTATTGTCCATGTGTTCCCATTTCAGTCCTGGAATCTTTTTCAATGGAAATTCTATGACTTACGTTTGCTCTATTGAAGAATTTAAGAAGTCAGTGAAACAGTATCATCGAATAAAAATATGAAACGTTAGGGTTTTGGTTTGTGTTCGTGTGAAGTGTTTAAATATCTAGTATTTATAATTAGACATCGCATAAAAGTAGGCTTTGATTTCAATAGCAACCCGCATTGTTTCGTGGTAATTATTTTCAGCATGGGACTATCTTAAAATAAGTCCCACCTGGTGTGATTTTCAGTCCTGCACCTGCCTTAAAATAAGACATCCCCTCAGAGTAGGCTTGAATTGCAGTAGCAACCCGCATTATTACCAGACCAGGGCTGTCTTAAATTGAGCATAGGCCTATCTGAAAATAGGTCCACCTTGTCTGATTTTCAGTCGTTCACCTGCCTTATTTTTAGACAAGATCTTACTGATGAAATTCAACATACCCTGTCTTAAAATTGTTGCATCTGAAATTCAGATCGCTTTTGTACCTTAAAATCAGATCTACTTTTTACAGTGCACATAAGGAATGCTAATGCATGTTTCCAGCCTACTAAGCACAAAATGACATTAAATAAAGCTATGTAGATCCATATATTGCAGTACTAAGGTATTATGACATCACCTACAACACAGCAGCTGGTCAGTCTTCACAGTTATCTAGCATGTTACTTTTTTCTTCTTCGCCGGTCTGGTTTCATGTGTAGGTAGGCTTTCTTTCATTAACTTTGTGCTCCTGGTATATTCTACAATGAACATAACTCAATATACCTTCTCTTGTGTGCTACTGGAATATGTTGCCCGTAAAATATGGTTGTACCAAGTAAACACAAATAGCTGCTGCAGCGCTACACAGAGATGTCAGCGCAGCAAGTGAAACACATGTCAACTGAAGCGAGACAGCAGCATCTCAGTAGCGCTCTCATAGAGCGAGTTATTGAGAAACGCATTCAATGCGCATTCGCAGCTAGTGTTTGAGGCGCTACAGCCGCAAGTTGCGGACGCGCTGCCACAGCGCTGCAGGTAGTCTTGAATAAGGCACGTCATACTAGGGGCGCTACGTGGTGACAAAAAAGTCCTTAAGGGTTGAGGAATTGCAGAATCGGCTATTATTGCTTGTGAGTTGTGTTCATGGAGTGTGTAAATAGTATCTCTGGTTGTATGTGATCAGAAGTTTGGAAAAGTGAAGTAAGTGGAACACGTTAACTTGTTTTCGCAGCCTGGTGAATTCTTAGCTAGCCTGCTACCCTGAAGCCTGCAAGTATGCGAATAAGCAACGAGTTGACGATCGCAGAATCGGCCGGTATTGCTTGTTTTGAATGTGCTCAGGTGATTTGAAAAGTGAAGTAAGTGTATATACATATATTTACTTATTCGGAAACCAAATTTGTCAAGGACTCACCATATTGTTTTAGCTCCACGTATTTCATGAGAGATAAACCATTCGTTATTTTAAAAAATCCGCCGCATAAATATAAAATAGTGACTGACGGAAGATTGCCCGAAATAGCCTTCACCCAACCACCACTTTCGTATTGAACTACATCGGTCATTTCAAAGGAAATATTTTCATTACCTTGCGTATTCTTTGGAGAACACCCTATTTCACGGCCAGAAGGAAGAAAATCTGTAACAATCATAAGAGAATGTCGATTCTTGTCCCCCCATCCGTCCGTCCGTGCGTCCGTTCCCCCTCTTCTGTCTAGAAACGGATCGTTCGAGATGCCGTGAATTCCATTATATAATGAGCTCTTTCAAAGACCTGGGGAAAATGTACTCATTTTTAAAGTTCCTGGTTCGATACTTGGCTTGAATTACAGGTTTACATTCGCTTAAATTAGGTTTGTAAATTTCAAGACTTGTTACTTTTACTTAGTAAAATATTTCAATTTTAATCGAACCCGTTCTTTTTTTATTTAACGTTCAAAGCATGAAACTCTTTATTCCTGCATTCATCTTACTGCTTTCATTCGAGAACTTACTAAATATGTAGTTTATGTCGAAATTTGTTGATGTTTTTCGATGCTTTTCCGATCATTGGCCATCATGCCCTTTTTGGACATAAATGATGGTTTGTCCTAGTGTGGTCGTAAACTGCATTGTATTTTTGGGACTAATGTTAGAAGGTGAATACATACGGGCTTGCTGCTCGCGCTACTCACTGATGAAGTGGTTTTTCCTCGCGGTTGAAACTAAGAATATATTAAGATGAATAATGGAAATTATAAAAAAGAACGAACGCGAAAATAAATTTAAAACATTTCATCAAAATTAGAGGTAATGGTTTCAAGTGAATCGTGCTTCCAAAAATGCATCAAATCAACGGTGAGAAATGTGCAAATACGTGTACGAATGTCGTGTATGTAATTAAAATAAGTTCACTGAAAAAACTCCATACGGAATAAAATGCTTATCTTATCTTATCTTCAATAACCTTTATGAAGGAAGTTTATGATGCCACTGCCGATGAATTGAGGGCATCAATGCATATAGGCAGACTTCATAAAAGAGGTTGTAGAAAATGTAGCGTTTCGTGCCGTGGAGGCGGGAACCTTTCCTTACCAAGTATTCCCCATTCTGGCTTCATTGCCTGCATGTCCCCTCCTGTACCTACTAGAGCACTTGGTTACCTTCATGATCCTTCAGAGTCCGAAAAACTATTCCAGTTTTTGTAAATGCCCCAACTCATTCATTGGCTTATATGGAGTACATGAGAAGAGCCGGCTAAAGAGAAAATATTTACTCGGGCCAGAGTGTTCCAGCGCCCTCCCCCCACTTCTCAAACCCTGTTCTCACACATTTTCACCAGTTATACGTAGTAGTACAAAGTAAGTAGTAAACTAGCTTGTCAGACGTGAATTGAGTTGCAAATCCCCGAATAAATCAAGGTTTTTCCATTCGCACGGCATCCGGGCAGCCAACCCGGGCCTTTATGTACATCAGCATTGATTTAGATTTAGGATTTCAAAGTATAATTTGAGCCAATGATTGCTGGAGAGCACAAGATCGATTTAGTCACAGCGTGAAGAGTTTCAAAACTATTTAATAGCATGCGTATTCATGATTTTTCTCCCTGCCGTTGAATTTCAATGGGCATGCCTTCAACTAATTGGTAATAATGGTACGGGCGTGTGACGTCATCAGCCGTTAATTAAAAATGCAGGGGAAATGCGAAAATATTAGAACTATAAGCCTGACGACACATGCATCGAAAATATTGACCAGGATCATCTACAGAACGATAGAACGAAATCAGAGGAGTTCCTGGATGAAGATCAATGCACATTCAGGAAATGTAAGGGTACAAGAGAAGCAAAATCGGCCCTTAGGCTGCTCATAGAGAAGAGAATGGAGAAGAACAAACCGACGTTCATTGCGTTTGTGGGTTTAGAGAAGGCCTTTGACATATTCGGGGGTATTCAATGCCTTGAAACATAAGAGAAGTTGGATTGTCCAAGAATTATCCACAGTAGCTAGGTTCGTCAAAAGGTGTTACGATAGGTTGAGTAGTGTATCAGAATTAATACAAGATTTAGGGTGGGAATCATTATCAGAGCGTAGGTTAAAGTTCAGATTAAATCTATTAGAGAAATTTCAATCGGATAGCTTTACTGAAGATATTAGGCACATATTAAAAGCACCAGCGTAATATGCTAGATTCAACCACATATATAAGATTAGAGAGGTAGATTGTCGTACCGATAGATTCAAAATGGCATTTTCCCCCGTACTATAAGAGAACAGAATAGGCAGCATAGCAAAGGGATAGGTAGGGGAAATATTTTAGAGTATTCTGTAGTGCATGATGCATGTATTAATCCCTTAAATACTATTGATACTAACAATCTAGTTGAATGACACCCTATAGTTGCTTGTTTGCATGTTAGTCGTGCATGCTTGGTGATCTTCACCCCCTGCCACACACCCTCGCGGTGGCTTGCAGGGTATCGTATAGATGTAGATGTAGACAGTTTGTATAGAAACCAAGTAGCTGTAATTAAAGCTAGACCCAGCTGTTAAGAAGCAAGTGCCTTTAAGGAAAGTAGCGAGACAAGGCTGTTAACTGGCTCCCGTAATTTATAATGTTTGCATAGAAAGATCCATCATAAAATCAAAGAGAATCAGAAAACAAGATCAAATCTTCTGGAGTGAATATCCACGGAGAAAAAACAAGCATGCTGCGATTCGCAGATGACATAGCACTCGTAGCAGAGACAGAAAGGAATCTGAATAAGAATATAATAACCATGGAAAGGACAATGGCCAGCTGTCAGCTGGATGTCAATGAGAAGAAGACTAAGGTAATGGCGTGAGAAAGAGCAGCAAATGGCAGCAAGAAAGGAGAGACCAAAACCAATGTCAAACTAGGAAAACAAAAACTTGAAGAGGTGAAAGAGTTCAGTTACTTCGGAAGCAGAGTAACCAAAGATGGACGAAGCAAGAAAAAATAGAGAGTAGAATAGCCCAGGCAAAGAGGGTATTCTATTATAAGAAGAATCTACTTACATCTGGAAATACAAGCGTAGAAGTAAGGAAACAGTGGGGGCGTTTACTCGGAACCGAAATCGTAATTTTGCACACGAAATCGTTAGATGGAAACGAAAAAAGAATTTTAGTGAAAAAATTAATCTTCTAACCACAACAGTTCACTCATAAATCAAAAATTAAAATAACCAAAAGGTGACGCCCACCGTAAAAGCTGCTGTGATAACATTGACGTCATTTTCCTCCCGTCCTTGACTGCTTTTAGGGGAAGGGAAGGGAGTGGAAGTGGATTCTCGGAAGGTCTGCTCACACAGATGCTGTCGCAATAGCTCCGATTGGCCGAGTCAGCTGTGGCCCCCCATTGCGATAAGGCAAATAGCTTCGCGGGTTCAGTTGTGATTGGGCGAAGTCGATATACATCAGAGGTTGCACTACGCCCACTTTTCCGAAAGGGTTAAAAACACCAGTTTTTCGCCGCTTATAACTCGAGAAATAATTGACGGATCAAAAAACGGAAAAATACGGGTCTTTTTATTTTACAAACTCTATCATATTCGGCAATAAAAAAATATGGTAAACGACCCCATTCATAAAAATATATATCTGGAGCAGAGTTCTGCATCGGGCGTACCCAACCGGACCTTCAAGCCGCCAGCGAACGCTGCCGGACCTGCAGGCTAGCATAGCAGTAGACAGATAGGTGCACTTTTCGCGCTAAGCTACTTCAGCGGAATCTGAGTGTCCTCCAGAATCGGACTTGCGCGGACTTGACGAAATTGAGTAGGTCCGCGCACGCCTGATCGGACATGAACGGTCAAACGGGCTACTACAACTCTCTCTCGCATGCGGCCGACTCTCGGTCAAGTCCACCCAGGATCATCAACGTCTCGCGATATTGCATTAAATTATAAGGCGACGATTGCTCGATAAAGTTAATGTATAATTTGTATGAATTCATCCCATGATTAAACCAAAAAAGCAAATATCCTACGCACGCATTTATTTAATTCCAGGATATGAAGAGGCTCATTGTGAGAGTGGTGTTTTTGCGATTGCCATACCCTTCTACGGCGATTTTTAGGGGTTGAAGTTGGCCTTAGACTCTCGCAGCGAAGCTAAGTTCTTTCGTCAATAGACTAGATGGTCCCTATCATACTTGACGCTGTTGCTACCTTTCTTGGTGGCCATGGACTCGGTTGCAGGCAGAGCTCAAAGAGAGGAAACGAAGAGAGGGGTAGAGCCGAAAGTCGAGAGTGGTCATTACTGCTTAACTAAAAATTATAGTAAGAGAACAGGGAGTGAGATTGGGAACTGGTTTCAAATCGTGAAAAACTGCCAGAATGGCCTGCCCATGGAGTTCGTTCGGTGTACAAAGTGCGATATTTACTATTGCTACAAAGTCAGGACAGGCGCAACCCATTTAAGGCGCCACGTCACAGAAGGTTGCAAATCTGCATCTACGAGGTAAGTGAGAGTATGCCCGACTGTAAAATCAGGAACGCGATTTCTCTGCTATTTCTCCTTTTGTTAATTCACCTGGCTGCTATTTTCAAAAGGGAGATTTATCAACAATATTATACCACTTTAACTTAGTCATAGGTCATCAAGCTCTATCAATTAATAACGAATAACTTTTCCGAGGCCAGTGCTGCAAGTAGGTGGCCTGTACAGTGTGATCTTACACATTTCGATTAAACCGTATTTCTACTAAGTGGACAGCAGTGGTATGAGTCAAAATGCTGTGATTAGGGTCATCATCCGCAACCATTTGCCCAGTCTCTATTTTGTTTCCCACTTCGCAAGTTAGACCCAATGTTAAACCGTAGCCTATTAAAATATTTAAATTTAATAGTCGTCTACATTACTTCCACAGTTGAAAGAAACCCGCAAGTGTATTATCAAAATCAATTTCGTCAATGTCGGCAAGGCTATGTCGAGAAAAATTTCGTGGCATGTAGCCTGAAAACATTGTCGCCTGCTCAGGAATTAATTTAGGACTTATGTGCAATATTCCTCTTCAAAGTTAACATTAATTCCTTGTTTTATTTTATCAGATATATTTGTGTACCCTTAGAGACAAAATCGTTTAAACAAGAATACGTTGACTTTTGTGCCCTTGATACTCGTCCCTTTCATGTGGTGGATGGTGAAGGGTTTTCCAAAGTTATTCAGCAAGCAATTGATATGGGTGCTCATTGTGGTCGAGTAAATGCAAAAGAACTTATTCCTCACTCTTCAACGATATCAAGAGAGCATTGCCGGAACGGGTGTCTCTGGCACGTTCCGTAATATTGCCAGATATCATCAACTCCATTCAGAGAGGGGCATGTGCGGCAAGTACAGACGGGTGGACCGATTCCGTGAGGAAATTTCACTACCTAACCCTTATAGTGCATTACATCATAAACTGGCGATTAGTGAACAGGGTACTTTTTACTGTGAAATTTCCTGATGAAATGCGGCAGACGGGATCCAACGTTAGGAATGAACTAAGAATGCAGTGTACCAGTTTGGGCATTCATGAAGCAGATTTTACTAAGTTTTTCCTCGTGACTGACGAGGGAGCAAGGCTTTGGAAAATAACGGAAAAGCACCCTGCCTTGCCACTGCTCTTAGACACACTTTTGACTTACAATATTGGGTTGATGAGGGTCATGGTCCAGAGGCTATCGAGCAGCTTAATGCGATCAAATCTATAGTCACCTATATAAAGAAATATGGTGATGTATCGAGTCTAGACAAAACAGTCCACCAAGAATGTAAAACCTGATGGAACTCAAAAGTAACGATGATGGAGTCAGGAAATTCGGAATGGGGTCGTTTACCATCTTTTTTTTTATTACCGAATCTGATAGAGTTTGTAAAATAAAAGGACCCGTATTTTTCCGTTTTCTGATCCGACAATTATTTCCCGAGTTATAAGCGGCGAAAAACTGATGTTTTTAACCCTTTCGGAAAAGTTGGTGTGGTGCAACCTCTGACGTATATCGACTTCGTCCAATCACAAATGAGCCCGCGAAGCTTCTTCGCCTTATCGCAAAGGGGGGGACACAGCTGGCTCTCCCAATAGAAGCGATTGCGACAGCATCTGTGCGAGCAGACCTTCCGAGAACCCCCCTCCACTCCCTTCCTCTCCCCTGAAAGCAGTCAAGGATGGGAGGAAAATGACGTCAATATTATCACAGCTGCATTTTCGGTGGGCGTCACCTTTTGCTTATTTTAATTTTTGATTTATGAGTTAATGGTTGTGGTTAGAAGTTTAATTTTTTCACTAAAATTCGTTTTTCGTTTCCATCTAACGATTTCGTGTACAAAATTGCGATTTCGGTTCCGAGTAAACGCCCTTGCCATTGGGAAAAATCAAAGAGTTGCTGAAAGAGGCAAAACAAGAGCATCGAATTAGTGGCCTGGACGAGGTCTTAATGGAACATTTAATTATTTTTCTGAAACCATTCAAAGAAGAAAAGGACAAACTGCAAGCAGAAAAGACTCCTACGGCTCATATTCCCTTACTTACGCACGCCTGAAAAAACATAATTTTACCATGAAATCACATGAAAATGAACTAGTTATAAAAAATGCAGGCAGAGCTTTGCTATATTTTGACAAAAAAATTGTAATTTAGGGCTGGAAAAAGGTGTGCACTTTTCTAACACCTATACACAGGATGCTCATTGCTCCAGATAGGGAATTAACAATAAACCTCGTACATTCAATGTGTGTCTCCATGGCAACAAAGCAGCAAGTGCAGAGCCTCAAGAAAAAAATATCAAAGTGGATAGTGACTACGAGGAGTGGTAGGACGAATACAGAGATATAACCGGATGCGAAGAAATTGCTTTGTGTCAATCGACGTCACCAGGTGAATTTTCTGGGATCCTAGAGTGGTGGCAAAAATATGAAGATAATATGCCGAACCTAGCTCATTTAGTTAAAATTTTCTTCGCTCGGCCAGCCACCATCGCTGCTAGTGAGCGCAATTTCAGTCTCGCAGGAAATATTCTCGAGAACCGCAGGTCCCTACTGGACCCCGACGCTGTAGATGGCCTCTGTTATTAAATGGGCGATCACCTGAGAAAAGAACGAAACCTTAGGTGTTGTTTGCGTTTCATGACTCCTTATCGCCTGTATTTTTGAATAATTCCTCGGAACGTATCTTATTTCTGTCTTTTTCATTGTGCGGGATCGAGACTTCATTTGAAAACACGTGTTTATTTTTAATAGAAGTGCAGTTAGTTTCAAAAGCGCTATATCTTTTATTTTAATTTACCAACCTGTTACATATTCTAACGTACTGTACGTGTAGACAGTTGTTATGTAAAGAGGCAAGGCCCAAAAATATTTTAAATAATACATGACATCCTTTTGAGAAGTAATGCAATTTTGGTGTGACATAATAGTACTACTATTCGAGAAACGCGGGCTTACCGACTGCGCATGTAAGTCCGCGCAAGTCCGATTGGCTTCTACGAGACCACATATCGGTACTCGGGCGGTGTGTGATCGGGCGGACTCGGGCGTACTCACACCCGAGATAAGGGACGGGACTTTCGCTCGGCTATGCGCTCGGCTGTTCAGACTCGTTGAGTACGCCCGATGCAGAACTCTGATCTGGAGTATATTTCTGTGCGGCAGTGAGGCATGGACGATGACAGCAGCGGAGAAGAAAATGGTGGAAGCATTCGAAATGAGATGCTACAGAAAAATGATGAAGATTGAATGGATAGACCGAATGACAAACGAAGAAGTCCTAAGAAGAGCGGGATAAAAGAGAAGTCTACTGAAAACCTTTAAAAGAAGACGGAACAACTTAATCGGCCATATTTTGAGACAATGGCCTGATGAAGACAATCGCCGAGGTAGTTAAGGATGTAAAAGAGAGGAGTTACGTCTATAGAAGAAGCTGGCCCATAAGAATATTTTTTTGGAATTTAAATTATTTTCCGTCAGTTTCTTGGGAATTCTTTGCCAGGCATTCAAGTCGTCCCCAATCTCTTATTTATTAAAGCGTATTCGCCGTGAGTTGTGCAAGTGATCTCTCATGGGACTTCGGAGACAGCATACCTCACTAAAAATTTCAATTTCAGTGAATCAAGGAAAAAAGTGTCATGAATTAAAGTTATTAGTGTTGAGTGAGTTAAACCTAGGTTCTTTGTAACCTTGGCAGTGTCTGTGATGGCAAAATTCGTACAAATATTGCTAAATGTGAGCTCTGCACTCGCGTGGAGTGTACTTCGTTTTTCTCGAAGTTTTCTGCGGAGATCAGCACTTTTAGAAATAATTGGGTATTATAGTCATATTTAATGCCTACGCTGTTTAATTCGAGTGGTTGGTGATGTTAAAATTAGAATTTTTCTATGTCCATGTGTAACGCAGACGCATGGACTCGTGACGTGCTCTCATATTTTATTTTCCTCTGACAAAGGCCTCGAAAATGACAAATATCGTGTGATAAAGGTTTGTGATGTTGTTTTAATGTGGGAAAATTGGTAGGAAGTGGATTTGTTGGGATTTAGCATGAAGAACCGTAAAATTTATTTCGGTGACGTACGAATTCCATGCTCGGCGTTGACGACAGGTACCTATATCTCTGATATTAATGATCAGCTGATGCAGCCAAAGTTACAAAGATAGTGTGAAAGTCGTCGTTCACTGCATTATAAGCATAAACCATGGTGTTTTCCGTGAGATAAGTACTGTTGAAAAAACATTTACCGTGTAAATCAAATCCTCATTGTTTTTATGATGTAAATGTTTTGGTGATTTTGTTGTATTGCTTTTATTTTTCGAAATAAATAGATAGTCAGTGTCATTGAGTAAATTTTAAGCCATGTGATAAGAAATGAGTAGTTCCTATGTGGTTGATGCCCATGACGAATAGAATGCCTTGAGTGTGAACGTGATTTTCTGAGGAATAACTGTGGTAATGCAAAGTAGAAGCCTTGACTTTAGTTCAACGTGGAATTTCTGAGCAAATTAATTTTAAATGTAGAATCGGCTTGGTGAGTGAGGGAATCATTACAAGATGCAGATACTAAGGCAAACTAAAGAGAAGGATGTAGGTGCACCAAGATTTATCGCTCTGGTTTAACACATTAATTTCAGTATATTTAAATGTCTTGGGCAAGTTATCAGATTCATAGGGATCAGAGTTTGAACCCAGTATCAGTGTGTTTTTCAGCGTTAACTTCCTCAAGCCAGTTTTTCAATGCCAATAAAATTGTCACAGGGAGTCTCGTAGGATAAGAGCTTTGATCTGCTAATTGCTTTCCTCAGTAGTCTTGCTGTCGCTTCTGCACCTGCATAACCATTTGTAAGGAGAGACATCGGCTTTATAGCAAGAGGGAATAGTCAGGGAGAGGATTGAGGTTGTTGTAATAAGAGTAGGTAGTTGAGTATTTGGTAAGATTTCCTTCAAGACGTGGGACAATTACATTATTGTAGACCGTTGCCGTTAAAATCTTGTACTGTAAACCATTCATAATGCATTACAGTTCCATGGAAAATAATTCCCTCACAAACAACTTGAAGTTCCCACAGGGCAATTCGCTGTAGCGATAGTAAATTGTTCTGTGCCTCGCAAGTTGGCAAAAAACTTGGCAACGTGTGTGATTTTTAGCTTCTCTCATTGGGGAAAAATCGACATGTCGTCATCAATTTCCATGGCGTCACTGCCATCTAAGGCCGCACAGACTTGAACGGTAGGATAATTTGAACCATCGGTCGCTGAGTAACGTGCACATTCATCTACATCTACATAATACCCTGCAAGCCACCATAAAGGTGTGTGGCAGGGGGTGAACTCTCACCAAACATGCACTACATATCATGCATAAAAAAAGGATCAGTACTTTTATAGGTACCTACTGTTCAAAACTACGCTATTTAAAAAAAGATAAAAATAGCAAAACAACCATGCAAAAACATGCCGTTAGTTGGGTTAGCTATAAGTCCTTATGCCAACATGCAGCTACCAATGTTATCCATTGCTACACTCGTACTGGGTATATTTACCGTTATTCATATCCCTAATAGTACGAGGAAAAAAGGACATTTTGAATCTGTCAGTTCGGCAATCTATTTCTCTAATTTCAGGTTAGTAATGATTAAACATTCTTCACGCACTACAGACTACTCCAACAATTTTTTACCTACCTATTCCTTTGCTATGCTACCTATTGCGTTCTCTATCTACTTGGGAAAAATTACATTTTGAATCTATCGGTACGGCATTCTATCTCTCTAATCTTGTTTATCCGTTTAAACCTAGCATAATATGCAAGGGTCCTTAAAATATATCTAACGTCGTCTCAAAACATCTCCCCTGCCGCACATCCTCGCGGTGGCTTGTAGTGTATCGCGTAGATGTATACAAATGGCTTTGGGTTTACTCAAAAGGTTAAGCCAAAATATTAACCTGCGTTATGATAGTAATGCTTCTTCGGGGAGAAAAAATATTTGGAAGATTTGAAAGTGACAATAGAAGCCATTGAATGCATAATATTAGTGGGCATATGCCTTTTAGACCCTTCTTACTGCATTAATTTGCTTGTCTGAAAGTATTCCACGACTTTAATATCCCACCGCGTAAATAGAAATACTTTATACCGCGACAAATTACGGTTGATGCGGTGCGGCAGAGAATAAACAGAAAAGATTAATCGGCATCAACACTTATGAAGTCAAGTAATGCTACCAATACGCCGCGAATTTTCAGAATAAATAAGGAATTTTCTAGATGTAAATGCAAAAATAAGAATAATAACTAAAATGATAATACGTTAGTGGGGATAGTTAGGGTCCTCTTCCGTTGGAATGTTAAAAACGGACACTTTAGGCCCGTTCCTGCAATTTCCGCGGCACCGTGGAACACAACAGGAGGTAGGCATGACACAACACCACTAAATATTCACCAATACAGCGAAAAACAACTTCTCAAGCGCGCACAAAGACTGCAAAAACCAGCGTTCCAAATGCAATCTTGTGTTTACCAGTTTCAATCAACAGTCAACAACAATCGGCTCGAGCAATTCCATAGACCCTCTATGGAATATTGTAGCACCACTCACAATGACGTCTCTCCGTAAACCTCATGCTTTGCGCAGGCCTTCTCTCTCGGTGGTTACGGATGACCACCATCTCCCACGGATAAAAGTACTCCATGCTTGCACAGTATGGATTAATAATCCTTTAATTTTTACACCACGGGGGCTAATTATATATTGAGAACCCCTGCTTTATTGCGCTAGGTTTGATTACATTAACAAGATTGGATAGATAGATTTAAAATGTCATTTTTCACACTTTTAAGAGGCAGTGTTACAAAGGGATAGGTGAAATATTGTCAGAGTAGTCTGTAGTGCATGAAGCATGTATAATATCAACCGATAATCCATTTCTTATTCCAGAGATACTAATTATCTGGCTGCGTGTGACCCTATTCTCTGGCCTTTCTCCATTAAATATCCTAGTTGCATGTCAATAGTGCATATTTGGTGATCTTCACCCCCTGCCACACACCCTCGCGGTGGCTGGCCGGGCATTACGTAGATGAAGTACCTACATGATGCATATGGAAGAGGACAGTTCCTGAGTCAGTCTTAATATAATCATTATAGCTCCGGATGACTTGTTTAATGCAAACAGCCAGACCATTCCAATTATGTTTGAGACTGTAATATCTTACAGCGAAGATACTGAAGGAAATTATGAATAGGTACTGTACATTTTGAAGTGGGTCATCAGTGTTTGTAGGAATTACTGTAACATATTCATCTTTCAACATTTCTAACAACTATTTCTCAACAATATGCTCTAGATAAGAATAAACAATTAATTACTGCAGCTTAAGAAGTTCTTGACTTATCGATAATTATTGTAACAACAATTTACCTTTCAGTTGCTGTTAATTTGGGAATCCAACGAAACGAGGGTCCTTAATTAAGGACTAGATTATTAAAGATTAATCTGTGTGTGGATGTCTTAATGTTTAACGCCACCGAAGTTACAAGGAATCAATTTGAGAAATGGTGTACGATGGTTCCTGTGTCAGCCTTTACCGTATCATGATAGCTCCAATTGAAATATTTAAACCAACCAGCTAGAGCAACCAAATAATATTTGGGACAGTAATGGATTAAAGCGAAGATACATTTAAGAGGTTAGCGTAACCAGTCTATTAAATGAATTAAATTGGGAATCATTGTCAGATCGCAGGTTGAAATTTAGACTTAATCTCTTAAGGCCGTTGTACACGGTACAATTTCTTGTACAAGAACTTGTACAATAAATTGAACGGCGAGATTGGACCAAGATATTGTACAAGAAGTTGGTTCACGGTCGTACACGATCAAAGATTTTCATGCAATTTGTGCGCCAATAACATGCGCAGATATCGTTCTAGTAGATTCGGTAGATTCTGTCCAACAGCTGAATCGCAATATCCGATGATGATAGTATTTTGAAAATACTGCCATGGGTTACAATGATTTGCTACCATTAATCCTAGCATTAATAAAATGAAATTATACGATTGGTTACTTGCACTCTTTCATCGGCTAATGAAACCCATCATTTATCGTCCAAATATCATGTTTTCGCTTGTTGCATATATTTATTTTTGGTTCAATAACGTCATCTTTAATTTCATTGAGGTATAATGTTTGCCAGTGTGTCCAACTCATCTTTTGAGAAATAGAACACTTCCGACGCGACAGACGATTATCACAATATGGAAGTAACGAAGAATATCATAATATGGAAGCAACAAAGAATATCACGATATGTACAACAAAAATGGAAGTTTTTCCACGTTTACAGGCAGGGATACTATATTAATAGGATTCCCGAGTCCCGCGAAGCCATTGATACCAGCCCAGTCGCGTAAAATAGGTTCCACCAAAGTGGCGCTGGCATCGCGAAGCGCCCGACAAACGTGAGTATAAGCCCGTCGCAAATACGTTGCGAGAGGAGCATTGTCGTTCGAAAACAAGTAATAAAGGACTGCAGAATAGAATTAAAAATATTGAAAAAGCCCTGGTGCTATGTTCTTGTAAAATACAGGTGAAACACACTAAATGTTACGCAAAAAAAGACATCTCGAAAGCCTAACATTCCGGCATCATACAAAAAACCTCTGTGTCAAAACTCTAATAAAAAGGCAACGAGAATATGCTACGTGGGCTAGTTTAGATCGTAAGTTAAAGGAGTGTTAACCAAGGAACGATCAAGGAGTCACGCACTCTCACAACTGCTATAGGAAATGAAAAACGGTAGTGACAATCGGGAGATAGAGTAACTTAAACCTTAGTAAAACCTCATACACGCTAATATAAACTGGGAAACGCCAAAGACTTAAAAAATTAACGTTGAGAAAGAACGCATTTTGCAAACCGATATATTATTCCAAAAAAACTGCAAAAACAGTACAAAAGGAGTAAATTAACAGTTAGATGCATTTATTGAAATATCAAAGAAAGTGTACACAATGACTTGAACAATTGACAATGAAAAAGAACAC
This sequence comes from Platycnemis pennipes, assembly GCA_933228895.1. Classification (NCBI taxonomy): domain Eukaryota; kingdom Metazoa; phylum Arthropoda; class Insecta; order Odonata; family Platycnemididae; genus Platycnemis; species Platycnemis pennipes. The sequence continues at coordinate 8,275,578 of OW121852.1, forward strand.
ATTTTGCCAACAGTATATTATTCATCTACAGTATTCATCTATCCCTAGATACTAACAACATCTATCTTACTTTCATCTCCACAACAAAGGTGTGTGGCAGCAGCTGAACTAGGTATCACCAAACGTGTACTAAAGTTCTCCATGAATTTAGTCCTTACATGTAACTGAGAGGCACAATGCCACCGCCAAGGAAAATATCGGATCAACATTTTCCACACAAATTAAATGTTAGCTACAAATGACACTAAATTCATAGTACATGTAAAGCAATGAAATAGAACCCACTCGATTAGTCAGTCACTCCAGTACACAAGACATTATTACCTTTATATACACGCAACACACACACATACATATCTAATGTCTAAAATGTATATTTCAAAAAATTTCTACCATCTTAATCTATTTTGCATCAACATCAATTTGTACATACAACATCTATTTTGATTTCCATATGTACCTTAACTATAATCAGTTACTGCCCCTAAATATGTTCAAAAAAACGAAAATTTGAAACTGTCTGTGATACATATCTCATTACAAAACATCTTCATAATCCACCCTGCCAAAAGTATGATTGGGCTTTCAATAATTTCATCACATATTCGGAGAACCTGTCAGTCTTACACTCCTGCAGGAGTTTTAATCGGTATTTTAACCTATGGTCTGAAATAATTACAACCTAATCCTTCTATATTGATTTCAATACCCTCACACTATCTGGATCTGTAGTCAAACCTAAGTCATTTTAAATAACCTAAATTATGCAGTGAATACCTATGTATTCACTGCATATTTTAGGTCGGGCCTTGCAAGTGAAAAGTACCATCTTCCTTTGGATTTCTGTCCCTTTTCCTTATTCCCCTTTTCTTAAATCCTTCCCTATTGTTGGCAATTGGCCGGATATATCTCACGGATGTTCTTCCCCGCGATAATTTCTAAGCAATTGTAACATCTCTATTATGTTTTACTGATGTTATATGGATTGCTCTAGTGATCATTTTAGTCATTCCTCTTCCAAACATTTATTGCCACTCACTATTAGGTTTATTTAAAACTAGCATTCATGTGAATGCTAGTTTTATGCGATATCGCCTCAAACTTGAATTCCTACATTTCGAATGATTCACTATCTTTTACATTTAATATTTCCCGGTAAATTACCGCGTCGTCTACAATAAGTCTAAGCGTGCTACTACTATGGCACATATATCGTTGATGCATAAAAGAAATGGAAGGGGTTCATTACCATTCCCTGGGGAACTCTCCATGTAACTGTTCATGCATCGGACATGATACCAGCTATAACGAAACTTGTTGGCGTCCAGTAAACAATTAATTTACGTAACATCTGCTTTAATAAAAAAACATTTCAACTTCCGGATTTTCCTCGCAATCGCGAACCTCCCATAGTAGCTTGTGCTATTACTATATTTTTAACACCTTCAGAGAAGCGGTCCACCTCAAATTTTTAGGAGAATTATTCTCAGTATTGCCTACTTTATTATTAATGCGATTGAATTATTAGATTAAATACGTCTATCCGTTTAAGTCTTAGTGAAGTCTCAGTCTAAACATGTTTAGACTGTGGTGACGTTACAGAGTTATACCTCAAACATGAACACCCGCGACTACGTGCACATAACGTAATGAAAATACTTCGGTATGATATAATTTATATTGGTCGGCTATATGAGATGAAAAACAAAGGCAAAAATGCATGCATGTTAGCTAGGCACTACATTCATTCGCCTAAAGATTTAATTTCGAAAATGGCGTCTCATGACGCAGCTAAGCCATGCGGTACACAATGCGTTCAGCTACATTAGTTTTGAGCCCAATATCAACCAATCTTGAATTAAATCACTATAATAATCGATACTGACTTAATACTAAGACGTTTACAATGCATTACATGATATCTCCCACACTTAAAGATATCACAAGCGCAGCCCGGCCATGCGGTACACGATGCGTTCAACCACATTATTTTGGAGTACAATCTAAACTGATCTACGATTAAAAGCGCTAAAATATTCGATACAGACTTAAGAATACGACGCTTGCAATGCATCACTGGATATATCCCATTCTTAAAGATATCTCACTAACCTTAGGCTTGAACAAACTTTAGTTCCTTATCCCCAACCTCTTATTTTCCTTAAGCGTGGCTTCATATCCTGAGGTGCAGCCAGGCACAAAACAACGCCGTGACTTACTCATTGTTTCTTGAGGAAGTCTGCTGCACAGAATCACTGACAAATCTCCAAGAACAACAGTATTCAGTCCTCCAAAACTGCAGCTACCACAGGCACTTTCAAATGCACTTTGCGAGGAAGTCGGGCGCTTGGCATAGGCAGCGCTACCACTGGCGAAATCCAGAGACTCGATTAAATGCGCGGGAATTTTCTTCAAAAAACCGTACGGCCTGCCACCTACTGGGGCCTCCTATTTACACACTCCCTGTTTACAGGAATAAAAGTGATCGCAAACAGAACACCAACCTTACGAATACTAAACGAACGCATCACTACCGTCACATGTCATGCGCAGAAGCTACTGAGTGGATCTTGGACGGTTTCATCCAATAATATAGAGCATGATCTAATTTCTTGTACAAGAAATTGTACCGTGTACAACGGCCTTTAAACAAATTCCAAGATCATATTTTCAGTGATGATGTTCAAAATATTTTGCGAACCCGAACTTACTATGGTAGACTGGACCATAATTACAAAACTAGAGAAATTGATTGCCGAACTGACAGATTCAAAATGTCCTTTTTTCCTCGTACAATTAGGGATATGAATAACGGTAAATATATCCAGTACGAGTGTAGCAATGGATAACATCGGTACAGCATGGTTTTTGGCATGGTTGCCGTGCTATTTTTACCTTTTTTATAAAGAGTGAAGTTTAGAACTGTATATAAATACTAATCCTTTTTTAAGCATGATAGATAGTGCATGCTTGGTGAAAATTCACCCCCTGCCACACACCTTTATGGTGGCCTGCAGGGTATTATGTAGATGTCTAGATGTAGATACATTAGGAAATTAGAATAGGTGCTGTATTATTTTATTGAGAAGAATAGTAAGTAGATGATGTTTCGACATTACTTTCTTACGCATGTTCTAGAGAATTATAATTAATTTGTAACTTCAGTTAGGTATATAAGTTCAGGACTTATAAGTCCTGGGATATAAGGACAGGGATGTTAAAATAACCAGAAAGTGTAGTAATGTTAACCAGACTGGTTTAACTACACGGTGTAGTAGTTATAACCAGGAATCGGGTTGGTTCATATTTTACTACACAGTGTAGTAAAAATAACCAGGATTCTAGTTATTCTAACGAGAATTTTTTTTCCGTGTATCAATATATTTAATATACATATATTTAATATATATTTATTTTGCCCAGAGATCAAGTTGTTACAAAGGACGCGTCAGGTTAGAGTAACTAAATACACACAGGAAAAATGTTAAACATTGTTAAAGAATTCGTCAATTGAGTCAAACATTTGTGATTTAAGATACCTTAACAGATTAGTCTTAAATGCAGCTACAATTTTTTGAGCCTTAAGCTCAGCTGGCAGTTTGTTGTACAGTAGAAGGCCCATACAATTTGGACCAACACCTGCATTCCGAGTGCGTACATATGAGACGTGCAGCTGATCAATCTGTCTAGTTGCATAATGGTGAATATCACAGTTCTTAACAATACATAAAAGGAAACCAAGTACATATCGTAAAAATGCTTCGCGTTGCGACACGGAAATAACATATGTAATTCAAAGGAGGCTTCCGTGTGAAAAAAATGGGAAAACATCAGACGTGTGCATAAATAATGATCACATTGATTGGTGTGGATTAACAATTTAGTTAGACGGATCACATGAATGAACACGTCACTTTAAAGATTAGTAATTACACATTACAGCATCAGTTTATTGTAGGTAGTGCCTGCACGGACTGCTATTTTTGCATGCCTGCATGACAAGTAAGTGTAAATTTAAATCTCTTTTGATTTTAACTGTTGGTTTATCCCTTGATACACACCCTAGTAGTGGGTTGCGGGGTAATATGTAAATTAAGTACATTTACATAATACCATGCAAGCCACCATAAAAGTGCGTGGCAGAGGGTGAAATAACACCAAACATGCATTAAACATCATGCATAAATCAGTCGTTACATTCCATTCAATAGAGTAATTACGCTTCACCAAACATACTCATTACACTGCAGTCAGTACATTCATTACGTACTCATTGCATTTCGCTCAATTCGTCGGTTCCATTGACGTCGCCTGAAATATTTCCGACGGGGTCTAGGGCATTCAATTCCATGCGTCATTTTGTTCTCAAGTGCTTCGCTCTCGACGTTGAGAGCGAAAGCGAGGAGGAGTCATTTCAGCGATTGCGAAACCCACGACCTTCCAAGTTCAAGAACAAAGCAAATCCTCGTCTTAGTTCCATGTTTTCTTCGAACAAGGCAACAACACAATCCCGAACAGCTGATCAGCGGTGTGGAATCCTCGCGAGAATGCTTGGAGGCGTTTCCGTCATGTAATAAGAAGCTGATTTTCGTAATAAGTCTTTTGCAAGAAGTGTCCGCTAGTGCTTCAGTGAGTGAGAAAGTCTAAGATTGGCGATGTATCATGATGAGAAGTATCGTGAGCGTGAATTAAACCCGTGAATATTATGTTGCTCACCAAATCCTGTCTCCAAAGAAGCCTGTTAGTAAATCGACGCTCCTCAAGATGTTAATGCATAAGAAGACGTTATCCAGCGTAATTTGTGAGAGTGTTTATCAAGTACCGAGCAGTGTTTCATCCTCCAACATAACCTAGCAAGTGAAATATGGATAGTAGTGCTTCAGTTGGATGAACACTGGATGAGTGACCAAGTTATGTCGTGTCGTGCGTCGTGGTTATCAGTAAGGCACTGATAAGTGCTGAGAAGAATTAACTGGAAATCGTTGCAGTGAATCTACTACCCTGGCTGTTAATATCCGGTACTCAGGTCTTGGTGTTCCCGTAAAGGTAAGCAATTGCATGGTTTGCTTCCATTTCCCATGTTTATGTAATTACCCACGTCCAAATGTGATTTGGATTGCTGAAGTACTCTGCGAACGATGCCGACGAATTTAGTTGTTGTTGCAGTAGGAAGGTTACAATTAGCAATTGCTGATCTTTGTTGGAATTCAATATCCAGATCCTAAATCCTATTATATCCAGAAAGCAACTAGAAAGGCGGTTGGCAGTGGTTTTATTGATGAGTTTCTTTCATTTGACTGTAGAAGAAAATGGCCTTAATATTCGAACGTCGATGGACATGTTAAAATGAAAATAATTTTTATGTAACTATTTCGATAATTGCAATAATTCTAGCAATGCATAATTGAAATGGGGTTTCACATGTCATCCAACTCTAAGTGTTGGTAGACCCGAAATAAAACCCCTGCACGTTGAATAATGGTGTAATATTTGTTTGAAAGCAATTCCTTTTTTTAAATATTTCATTATAGGACGTTTTTCAGAAACTTGAGGATACAACTTCTATTGGGTATTTTATCACTTTTTCCCGCCAAAACGAGTAGTTGAAGGACGTAATGGCAGGTGGCGCTCTTAATTATTTTTTAGTAAACTGTTTTCGGAAAACGAATGTTGTTGCCATTATAGGCAATTATCAACGATCCAAAATGCATATTCAGCAATTATATAAGCAAGAGAATATTCAAATTGCCAAAATAATTAAGCATTTTCGAAGTTATTAATAACCGCGAATTCCAATTTGCACTATGGTGATTGGTCAGGTCTGGGTGACGTCACGCCAGACCGTGACGTACAATCACGCGATCAGATTCAGTATTCGTCTGGACGCGGTAATAGAAGGCCAGGTGAGTTTTCAGCCCAAATTTAAGGAATATTTACTTTAAGTCAGTTTCCAACATTAACGTTCATTAAGTTTGCAGTTATTTTCGAAAGGGAAATTCGTGACTTATTTTTCTGGATGTATGACGAGTAGAAATATATTCCGAGACGTATATATACCATGTACTTGACTACATTTCAAATCCTTGCTTTCCTTAGTAATTCACTCCTGCATATATCATGAATAATTATTTTTCGATTGATTGATGGGTAATTACAGTAGCAGTGCAGCAACATTTGTGGCTCCGTCTGTTAATAGTTTGAATTTTTTACAGGAAGGAGTTATTCGAGTTGCCTGTGACGTGAAACGGGATCTTCGTCATCGATCACGTTGGACTTGACGAGGGACAACTGGGAATTCGAGAGACTGTCTGTGAGAAACGGTCTTCAGTGCGTTGATGGTAAGTCCGCTTAATTGCTAACATTTTTCATTGACAAGTGTTTTCATTTTCACGTAAATGCTTTTCGCGCCTTTTTTGTTATTCTTTTATTCTGGTCGATGCTAGGTTGTTTTTTCTGAAACCGCTATTTCCCGTTGTAAATCTCAAAAGATTGTTTCGATTCCAAGAATTTTTCCGGACGATCTTTGACCGTTGGTTTGTTTATGTTTCCAACTCGGAATAGATGCCATTTTCACTTGTAAATGTAAGATACTTGGTCATCTGATTGACTGATTGGTTAGTTTTTGATTTTAATGTAGTTGTACCTTCGGAATACATTTATGTTCCTAGTAAATTGGGTTTGTCACACATATTGTGTTCGACTTGGGCAGTCGTTATTGAATCCATTCGTGGTAATGTTATAACTAAATAATATTTACATGCCTAGTAGATTTAGTTTTTCCGATATGAAATAAATTCGCGTGAGTGCCTTTAACTTGTCATTGTTATAAAACTTCAGGAATGTTTAGGAAAGTTTTTCACCTCGTATTTCGGTTGAAATTTCCTGGCACGTCGATACGACACAAAGAAGAAGGTAAACCGTTGAGAATTGAAGAGATCGCTTGTGGTTCAATAGACGTCACAAAAGAGAATGGCTTTTTCTCAATAAAACCTCCGTTTAGCTGAAATTTATCAAAATAAGATTGTCCAGGCCAAAACTGGGTTTCAGCGCCAGTGCCAGGAACTTTCAACCTAACTCCTTAACATTGCACCCAGAGCAAGGTCAATAATTAAAAACATGCTAAAAGAGATTTTTTTAACTTTCGTTCAGTATCAGCGATTCAAGTTCAGGATTCACAGCGCCGTAATAAATTAACATGGCATAGTTAAGCCATCAATGCTTTTCCACGCATCCTATTTGTTGCACTTTCTTTAATAATTTGTGTGCTGATTATCGAATAGAAAATATCACTTCGATCGCAAGTTGAGTAATAGTTAAACGTTAGATGCATTGGATATCTGGGTCGTCCGCTTGAATATTAATACTTTTCAGCTGTTGTTGAATTACTTGTGAACATTATTAAGCCGTCTGAAGTCCAATAATGGATCTTGGTAATCTTGCGCGCTTTGATCACCAAACATTGTTATTCCACATGACTTGTAGCTTTTTGAAATGTAACGTTTACCAGATTTGCTATTGTTGCAATTGCTCTCCTTTCAGTTTATCGGTGGTATGTTCTTTGTGGTCGTAAAACAGAGATGCCAATTTTTAGCGATATTTCGTCGAAAGTATTCATGAATTATTACCTCTGTTACCTGTATTTCATCGTTATAGGACAGGATGCAGGGTTTTTAGACTCTATATTTCATCAGTTTATTTCGTGCAGTTAACAACACATCAAAATACTCCCTTCCCGCGTAGTATTATCCTACTCACTTCCATCAGTATCCATCATTTTCGGTCTCGATATTTTTTCATATCCTGGGTGCCGTGTATATAAATGCTAGCAACAAGGTGTTAAGGGTTGGGGTGAAGGAAAGGGTAAAGAGTGGACACTCAACAGTAGATGACCCATGGAGAGCCTGGTGTCCACTGCGCTTTGGAGCTTTCGTGTCACGAACCCTTCTTCAGCTGGAGGAGATCACTACTGGGGTGTCACACTGGAGTCAAGGGTTACGGTTGGTGGGTGGAAAGGGGATTGGCTAGGGAAAAGGAGGGGGAGGCTGGGCTGGGAAGGGGAGAGGGAAATTGGAGGGGTGGAGAATGCTAGCGAAAGTTTAGAACGCGGGAAGTGGTGGATTTTAATATTGATATGTAGGCGAGCTGCCAATGGCGGAGCACTGATGACGTAGATGTTTCGGGTGGGGAGGCCTCGATTGCATTTACTCTCTGAAGCAGTCCGTGAAGGGGAGGTTATGGGAATTGGCGTGCTCGGCTACTGGCAACCTCAAATTTCGGGTGACACTGCTCCTATGGTTATTGATTCGCATATTAAATGCGGTGGTCGTCAGTCCTATATAGAAAGCCTGGCAGTAATTACAGGAAATCTCACATATTACATTACTCGAGGAGCAGGTTCCTCGAGAATGTATTTGGTATGCGACGTTTGTAACCGGGCTGATAAAGGAATGGGAGTTAATGTGGCAAGTGAGGCATCTGGGTTCATTGCAAGGATGTGAGCCAATCGGTTGGAGATCGGCGGCACACACTGATGATGATGTTGATAGTTGTATCCAGAGGCCGTTTCGGAGATTGGGAGGACGACGGAAGGAAAGCACGGGAGGTCTCGGGATAAGTGAAGAAGTCTAGGGGCTGTGTAAAAGATTAGAATGTGTTGACTTAAAGATAGTTTTTAATGCAAACTCCAGACCCGGATGAAACGTATATTTTTATGCATATGCATATTTTTAATGCATATATTTTTTTCTCCTACGAATTTAGGCGTTCTTAATAATTTTGGTTTTTTTATTAATTGCTAATTATTTATTTTGGCGTTCGTAATCAAGACACGTGTTGGCTATAGGATCCTGAGCGCCTAATAGTCTTCAATATGAACAGGATCTGTTTCGGAATTAAACTTTGAATATATTTATTTTCTGATGTAGATAACGATTGTTATTCTTTGATTTGTTCCCTTATTGCGTTGCGGAATTTATTCAGTTAATAAAGTCAGTTGAAACTAATGCGATATTGCCATTGGCTTCCAGTTTTTCCGGCCTTCTTTGCTCTCCTTAAATTCGAAATGTAACACCTGTGTTCGACCCAGAGATTGGTTTTTCAGCGCAGAATATTTCGAATCGCGTGTCGTTGGAGTAAAATAGATTGCAACTCTATTCTCTAACGTGTTATTAGAGAGTTTATCCCTGTTTTTTTCTTGAAATAAATATATATGGGAGGCTACATCACTGTCTGTAAATAACTGAACTTGAAGGTTATTTCGCTTTTCTTTAATTTCCATACTCATATTTTGACGAGAACAGATAACAGTTATTGATTACATGGATTTTATGGTTATTACATGGTTGGAATTTAACTGCTCTTCGTTTACCAAAACGGTTTCCATGCGTGACACGCGAATACGTGATGTAAACAAACCGGTTAGGTTGTGGGAGATAGACCGACGCTATAGACAACCGTTGTAAACAAGGAAGTTAGAATATACTAGAGGACGTATGTCAGGTGATTTGAGAAGAGATCTAGTTAATAGGTACAGGCATAACACGCTTGCTACTTGTGATATTCGTACGGATGAAGTTTTTTAGCACCCAGTAAAACTAAGACAACCAAGAAAAATAATCATATACCATTTTTAAACGTCAAGGAAAAGGTAGAAAGTTAACAAACCAACGCCAAATATGTAGTTTAAATTAGTTAAATTCCTACCTGCTACATTAGAAAAGTTATTTACGGGATAAAATGCATCAACACCTACGTTAAATACATCTGCATGCCTGCGATACCTTGCAAGCCACCGCGAGGGTGTGTGGCAGGGGGTGAAGATCACCAAACACGCACTATTGACATGCAACTAGGCTACTACAAAGGGGGCATGCAAGATAATAGGGTCACGTGCAGCTAGATGAATAGTAATATAAGGGTTGGGTGTTAATTAATGCATCATACACTACAGACTACTCTATAATATTTCACCTTTTGCCTATCCCTTTCCTATGCTGCCTATTGTTTTCTCTTATAGTACGGATTCTTCTACCTGCACTCGCAGAGGACGGTCGCGTGGTGAGAGCTCCCGTCTTGAGTTGTGACTTTCACTTTTTTACCTGGTCGCCAGTAGCAGCTTTAACGTTGCCTAGCTGGGTCCGTAGTTTTAGCTCTAAAATTGTGTCGTCCTAGGCTATCCCCTATTTCATAGTGTAGTGGTGTATTTAGTAGTGAGTGTTTAGTTAGTTAGTAAGTGAGTGTGTTAGTGTGTGAGTTTTCTGTGCCTGCTGTGGCTGTAGTCCCTGCCATCCCGCGAGCGTCTGCCGAGAGTGTGTGCCGATAGCGATAAGTAGAACTAAACCAGTATCTTTATTACTTTTATATACTGAGATAAATACAAATCTTCCACTATTGTTTAACATCGTTGTGGCTATTCCATAGTTAGCGTATTTACGTTTCTTATTTATATTTTATCATCACCATAGTTCTGTTTTTCTAAGTATTTCTCAGTTATAGAACCGTTCATTACAATCTATTGTTAACAATATATTTCTAGACTTCACTCGGCTTTAATTTAACTTTATTCGTTATAGCTACACTGCATTAGTTATTGTTTCATAATATCCGTGCTTCCGTACCGCTGTTTAATCTCCGTGATATATATAGACTTGTTCTCCTACAAGTGAATTTCTAATTTAATATTATCTTATTGTTTATTCATAGTCCTGTGTAGAACCGTATAATCCATCCTAACGTGTAAGGTGTAATTTGCACTTGTGTTATTATTCATATACAGTTTATAGTAACTCTGTAGTTTGCGTAACTTATTTTAACCTAGTAGATTCATATAGTTGATCTTTTTTATCGCTGATTGTTATTGAACTTAGTTGATAATAGTTTTTTTTAGACATATTTATATTTCCTTGACTAGTGCTTAATCTAGTTCGTCTTTCGTTGATTTTTAGTAGTAGATATTTAATACATTTACTTTAGCTTTATACACATAAATTTTATTTATACATATATAGTTTATACTAACTCTGTAGTTTGCGTAACTTATTTTAACCTAGTAGATTCATATAGTTGATTTTTTTATCGCTTATTGTTATTGAAGTTAGTTGGTGATAGTTTTTTTTTATAGATATATTTATATTTCCTTGACTAGTGCTTAATCTAGTTCGTCTTTTTCGTTGCTCCTTTAGTAGTAGATATTTAATACATTTACTTTAGCTTTATACACATAAAGTTTTATTTATACATTTATAGTTTATACTATCTCTGCAGTTTGCGTAACTTATTTTTTAACCTAGTAGATTATACAGTTTTTTTTAATCGCTTATTGTCATTGAAATAATTCGGTAATAGTGTTTTTTTTTAGATATATTTATATTTCCTAGATTAGTGCTTAATTTAGCTCGTCTTTTTCGTTGCTTCTTTTAGTAGTAGATTTTTAATACATTTACTTTAGCTTTACTGTTGACACTTTTTGCTTCATCTCTTCGTAATCGCTGGTCTTGCGCATCCTACAGCCTACATTCCTCTCGTATACATTCCAGAGCTCCCCCCCCCCCCCCCGTGGTTCCATTCCCAAACCCCAGCCTAACCAAGGTCAACCGTGACCCACCTCCCATCGCGACTCCCTACCGAGCGCTACCCTTGCAACCACTCACCCGTGTAGTTTTTCTACCTGTGTAGTTTACTCCTAGTCCCTGTCCCCTTTGGGTTAATTGTTTTCTGGTGATAATCTGTGGTCTGTATTTGCTTGCTTGCTCGTTTCTTCAAGAGCCTTGTTAGTTATTTAATAGTGTGTAGTAAATAGTAGATTCTTTTACCAGATAGCTCCGCTGCGAGTCTAAGGGAGAGAGATAGTTAGAGTTAGATTAGGATGACTCCCATTAGGTCAATTGTCAACCTCTTCCGTGACTCACCCGATAGCGAGCCCTTGCGGGCTCGAGTCGATGAGCTCGAGAAGACGGTGGATAGTCTTCGCTCTCTCGTGAAACGGCTGGTGACTACGTTGGAACGGTCGAGGGGGAGTGGGGGTCGGCCAAGGCCTTCCGCACGCGTTGGTGCGGGGGCGAGCCCTTACACTGGCGTGGGTTGGAGGGTTGAGGACGTTCCCCGCACACCCGAGCCTCTAGCGGAGCCTACCTCCGAATCCGGGGGAGAGTGGGAAGTGGTCCGTAGGAGGAGTCGTGGGGTCACACTACACAAACGGGGAAATGCAGAGGCAGAGGCTGAGCCTTTCCCCGTTAGTAATAGGTTCGATGGGCTGGCGGAGGTCGGCGCATCGAACGCTCCGCCTCCGGAGACTTCGCCGACTGGGAGTCGGGAGGGAAGGGAGGGAGTATTAGTGATAGGTAGCTCCAATGTCCGCCGAGTAGCGGACTCGATGCGTGCCAGGGCCCGTCGGGAAGGAGGTGGTGAATCCCGAGGGAAAGGTGACGAAGAACGGGTACGTTCCTGGTGTATACCAGGAGGTACGGCAAGATGTTAGGAGAATATTTAGATAGCAATCCTAAAGCGTTTTGGTCATATGTGAGAGAGCTTCAGGGAAATAAGTCCACAGTGCACACACTTAAAAATGATAAAGGAATCAGAGTCACCAGCAGTGTAGAAAAAGCCAACACTTTAAACACCTTCTTCCAAAGTGTATTCAACTCATCGTCACAAAACGCAGTGGAACCACCGCCGAACACTTTCAGTGAGCAAATGCCCGAAATAAACATTTCATGTCGCGGAATAGAGCAGCAGTTAAAAAGCATAAGTAAAAACAAAGCACCAGGTCCCGATCAAATTCCTTCCAGAGTTTATAAAACATTAGCTTCTGAAATAGCCCCCTATCTAGAAATAATATTCAATAAAACACTAAAGAACCACACAGTACCCAAGGATTGGAAAGTAGCTAACATTACACCTATATTTAAAAGCGGTGATAGGGAAGAACCTAGTAACTACAGACCCATTTCACTCACGTCAATCTCTTGTAAGATATTTGAGCACATAGTAGTCAGTTCGATCATGGGGCATTTGGATAGTCAGGGATTACTCATAAACAGCCAGCATGGGTTCCGGAAAGGTAGATCTTGCGAGACACAATTAGCTTTATTCGTACACGATATTTTAGTCCACGGCGAAAGCAGTACTGAAGTTGATGCGATATTTTTAGATTTTAAAAAGGCTTTCGATAAAGTTCCTCATGACAAATTAATCTTGAAGTTAGAGAGTTTTGGTATAAATAAAGACGTTGTATGTTGGGTAAAAGAATTCTTAAGTGGGCGAGAGCAGAGGGTTGTCATAGATGGTATCATGTCGGACACAATCGAAGTCACATCGGGAGTTCCCCAGGGTAGCGTAGTAGGTCCGCTTCTATTTCTTTTATACATAAACGATTTGGGTACCGTAGTTAGTAGTAACCTTAGACTTTTTGCAGACGATGCGGTGGTGTACAGGGGTATATCAAACGAAGAGGACATGAAATCACTTAGCAAGGATTTAGATGCAATTGAAGAGTGGTGCGACAAATGGCAGTTAGAACTCAACCTTAAAAAGTGTGTAGCTATCAATTTTTGGAGGAGGAATAATTCGATAGAGCGATCCTATAGAATTAATAACACGAAGATCGAAAACGTTGAAACCGTAAGATATTTAGGTGTAACAATCACTAAAGATTTATCGTGGGGAAGACACATAAGGGAAATATGCGGCCGAGCGAAGAGAAAGCTAGGATTTATAAAAAGAGTACTTGGGAAATGTGATGAGAAGACAAAAGAGCGATGCTACTTTTCACTAGTTAGGCCCCACCTTGAGTATGCAGCCAGTGTATGGGATCCTAATGAATTAGGTTTGATGAGAGAACTAGACAGTGTGCAGCGTAGAGCAGCTAGGTTCGTCAAAAGGTGTTACGATAGGTTGAGTAGTGTATCAGAATTAATACAAGAATTAGGGTGGGAATCATTATCAGAGCGTAGATTAAAGTTCAGATTTAATCTATTGCAGAAATTTCAATCGGATAGCTTTACTGAAGATGTTAGGCACATATTGAAAACACCAGCGTATTATGCTAGATTCGACCAGATAAATAAGATTAGAGAGATAGATTGTCGTACAGATAGATTCAAAATGGCATTTTTCCCCCGTACTATAAGAGAACAGAATAGGCAGCATAGGAAAGGGATAGGTAGGGGAAATATATTTTAGAGTATTCTGTAGTGCATGATGCATGTATTAACCCCTCAAATACTATAGATACTAACAATCTAGTTGCATGAGACCCTTTAGTTGCTTGCTTGCATGCTAGTAGTGAATGCTTGGTGACCTTCACCCCCTGCCACACACCCTCGCGGTGGCTTGCAGGGTATCGTGTAGATGTAGATGTAGATGTACGGTGCCCCAGGTGACGAAGGCGTTGAAAGCAACGGTCAGTGCCACTAACTGCTCCAAGCTGCACGTAGTCGCCCATGTCGGCACTAACGACGCCGCGAAACGGGGGTCCGAGGATGTAATGGATTCCGTAAGGGATCTATGCACCGAGTTCCACCGTGTTCGTGGAGGTCTGGGTATCGATATGAGGCTGACTATATGTAGCTTGGTACCTAGGACGGATCGGGGGTCGATGGTTTGGAGCCGAGTTTTAGGCATAAACCGGAGACTCCGTGAAGTCTGTGGGAGCGAGGGAGCTGAGTTTTTGGACCTCGGGCCGGAGCTGGAAACGTGTCGGGTGCCCCTGAATCGCTCGGGTGTCCACTACACGGACGAGGCATCGTCTAAGGTAGCGAGTAGGATACTGGAGCATACACGTAGGGTTTAGCTCAGGTGGTAGCCCAGAGTGCAGGTCAATCCGCGGGGGAAAAATCGTGCAAGAATTTGACAGAACATGCAGAGTAGTTTTAGAAGGTCAGAGAAAAACACATGGAGAGAACGAACATGATAATTCATCAAAGGTAAGAGGTAGACCAAATAGTTTGTCCGTCAAAAAATTATCGAGGAAAATTTTAGTTGGAAAGGAGCACCAAGAGAGAAACAGATTGGAAGAAAAAATTTCAGTGATAGTAGTGAATTGTCGTAGTATAAGAAATAAAGTAGCAGAATTTCACCACCTCATTAAGAGTACTAATGCAGATATAATCGTAGGTACAGAAAGCTGGCTTTCGAAGGACATATCAGATCATGAAGTATTTCCGAAGTGTTTTACAGTATACAGAAAGGATAGAGTAAGCAGAAACGGAGGAGGAGTTTTCATAGCTGTGAAGGACCCGTATGTCAGTAGAAGAGAACTTATTTCAGAGCGAAATGTAGAAAGTATTTGGTGTTCCGTTAAAAGTAAAAGTAGTAACGCAAAAAAGATATATGTAGGTGCATATTACAGGCCACCGGACGCAGACGTCAATTCTATAATAGAGCTAGAGTCAGAGATACGCACATTACTTTCTGGGAAGAATGATAGAGGAATAATAGTAGGCGGAGATTTCAATCTCCCCTCGATAGACTGGAATACGTGTAGTTTCATTGCAGGAGGTAAGGATAAGGAACATTGCGAATCACTGTTGAACACCTTTACGACACATTCTCTACAACAGCTAGTAACAGAGCCGACCAGGGGAAACAACATTCTAGACTTATTAGCAACAAATATACCCGAGAGAGTTCTAAATACAGTTACAGACACAGGAATTAGTGACCATAAAATAGTGCATGCGAAATTTATTGTAGGCGTTGAAAGACATTATAAACCAAGGAGGAGGGTGTACTTATTTGGCAAGGCAAATTACGACGGTATGAAAGAGGAATTAAGGGAAGCGTTTAATGTATTCAGCGAACAAAGCAAAGGATTAAATACAGAGGATTCGTGGAGAGAATTTCTTGAGGTCACCCGTAACGCAGTTCATAAATACATACCAAGTAAATATATTAGTGATAATACAGAGCCAAGGTGGTATAACGCGGAGGTTAGGAAATCACTAAAGCGACAAAGGGTATGCCACGCTAAGATGAAAAATGCCAGACGGGGTCTATCGGTAGAGGAAAAAAATGAGCTAGTTCAAAACTATAAAAAATCGAGAGCATTAGCAAGGAAATCATGTCGGCAAGCGTTATCACATTTCAAGAGCAAGATGTTAGGAGAATATTTAGATAGCAATCCTAAAGCGTTTTGGTCATATGTGAGAGAGCTTCAGGGAAATAAGTCCACAGTGCACACACTTAAAAATGATAAAGGAATCAGAGTCACCAGCAGTGTAGAAAAAGCCAACACTTTAAACACCTTCTTCCAAAGTGTATTCAACTCATCGTCACAAAACGCAGTGGAACCACCGCCGAACACTTTCAGTGAGAAAATGCCCGAAATAAACATTTCATGTCGCGGAATAGAGCAGCAGTTAAAAAGCATAAGTAAAAACAAAGCACCAGGTCCCGATCAAATTCCTTCCAGAGTTTATAAAACATTAGCTTCTGAAATAGCCCCCTATCTAGAAATAATATTCAATAAAACACTAAAGAACCACACAGTACCCAAGGATTGGAAAGTAGCTAACATTACACCTATATTTAAAAGCGGTGATAGGGAAGAACCTAGTAACTACAGACCCATTTCACTCACGTCAATCTCTTGTAAGATATTTGAGCACATAGTAGTCAGTTCGATCATGGGGCATTTGGATAGTCAGGGATTACTCATAAACAGCCAGCATGGGTTCCGGAAAGGTAGATCTTGCGAGACACAATTAGCTTTATTCGTACACGATATTTTAGTCCACGGCGAAAGCAGCACTGAAGTTGATGCGATATTTTTAGATTTTAAAAAGGCTTTCGATAAAGTTCCTCATGACAAATTAATCTTGAAGTTAGAGAGTTTTGGTATAAATAAAGACGTTGTATGTTGGGTAAAAGAATTCTTAAGTGGGCGAGAGCAGAGGGTTGTCATAGATGGTATCATGTCGGACACAATCGAAGTCACATCGGGAGTTCCCCAGGGTAGCGTAGTAGGTCCGCTTCTATTTCTTTTATACATAAACGATTTGGGTACCGTAGTTAGTAGTAACCTTAGACTTTTTGCAGACGATGCGGTGGTGTACAGGGGTATATCAAACGAAGAGGACATGAAATCACTTAGCAAGGATTTAGATGCAATTCAAGAGTGGTGCGACAAATGGCAGTTAGAACTCAACCTTAAAAAGTGTGTAGCTATCAATTTTTGGAGGAGGAATAATTCGATAGAGCGATCCTATAGAATTAATAACACGAAGATCGAAAACGTTGAAACCGTAAGATATTTAGGTGTAACAATCACTAAAGATTTATCGTGGGGAAGACACATAAGGGAAATATGCGGCCGAGCGAAGAGAAAGCTAGGATTTATAAAAAGAGTACTTGGGAAATGTGATGAGAAGACAAAAGAGCGATGCTACTTTTCACTAGTTAGGCCCCACCTTGAGTATGCAGCCAGTGTATGGGATCCTAATGAATTAGGTTTGATGAGAGAACTAGACAGTGTGCAGCGTAGAGCAGCTAGGTTCGTCAAAAGGTGTTACGATAGGTTGAGTAGTGTATCAGAATTAATACAAGAATTAGGGTGGGAATCATTATCAGAGCGTAGATTAAAGTTCAGATTTAATCTATTGCAGAAATTTCAATCGGATAGCTTTACTGAAGATGTTAGCCACATATTGAAAACACCAGCGTATTATGCTAGATTCGACCAGATAAATAAGATTAGAGAGATAGATTGTCGTACAGATAGATTCAAAATGGCATTTTTCCCCCGTACTATAAGAGAACAGAATAGGCAGCATAGGAAAGGGATAGGTAGGGGAAATATTTTAGAGTATTCTGTAGTGCATGATGCATGTATTAACCCCTCAAATACTATAGATACTAACAATCTAGTTGCATGAGACCCTTTAGTTGCTTGCTTGCATGCTAGTAGTGAATGCTTGGTGACCTTCACCCCCTGCCACACACCCTCGCGGTGGCTTGCAGGGTATCGTGTAGATGTAGATGTACGGGAGAAAAATGGCATTTTAAATCAATCGGTACGACAATCTATCTCTCTAATCTTATTTATCTGGTCGAATCTAGCATAATTAGCAAGGGTTTTTAATATGCATGTCAGATCATCCGTCAAGCTGTCCGTTTTAAATGACTGAAATAGTTTTAACATGTACTTTAACCTACGATCTGATGAAAATTCCCAGCCTTTTTATCCTAACGAAGATTAGCAGACGCTGAAGGGATTGAATTTGTGCCCGATTTCATTTTTATTTATGTTTGCATACACATAAATGGGTCCATAGGATTCCTCCGCGTAAAACACAATGTTTTGTACGGGGTAGGAGGGATTTAAAGGTAGCCAACCACCCCTATTCTAAATTTCATTGTCACCCTGAGGCTAGTATGCTGATTTCTCCTTCAAGTGCATTCAATCCTCCTTGAGAAATTACTATATCTGATCTGTTGCATGCTGCATTGCAGTTGCATCGCGCAGGTTATCTAGTTATCTCTTGCTTTCATGTAAATTTTGATGCATATACATCAGTTAGGTTTAATTTCGGGTATGGTGCATCGATTTTTTAAAAATCTGAGCTTATAGTTTCATTATTTTCATTTAAGTTCAAATCAACTGGAATTTAAGGAAGACATCTCCGTATTATTTCACCAACTTTGCTGTGAATATTTTTTTCAAGATATCTCTTGTTCTTAATGCGTGTTTTTGTAAATACAATTCTGATTAGCATTTTTATATTTATCTTCGCCTTTTTAAAAAATATCTCCATTGTTGGAACGTCTTTTAGGGATGTGAGTTTCTCTGAGTGTCAAAATGGTTACGAGTGAATTACAGCTGCAGATAAGTGTCGTATTCAGGAACAGAGACGTGGATGTATACGAACTTTGATCGAAATCGAATCAATTCACATTTGGGCTCATAACATTTACTATTGTTTTTGGCGTTATTCACGTTAAATTTGAGTCTAAAAGATTGGTATTTCGACATAAATTATGCACAAAACATCTTTCATTTCGGAGGACAGGTCTTCCCATGTCAAGGCCCCGACATCATTTACCGAGGCCTTACATCTTTATGTGATATAGTAAAACTGTACTTTCAAACTGAGTAAACAATGACAGAAGTTGGAAAAAATAATATATCCACTAACTTATTCTTCACAGTGGGCTTTGTGTTAGTGAAAGAAAAGAAATGTTGACAACATATATAATATATGAAAAAATATTATTTCTTTTGCACAGAGGAACATTGTTATGACGACACATTAAATTAAATAGAATGTATTTCTGCCGTTGCAGGTTTTGAGGCGGAGCTACGATTGGAAGGTCACATCCCATAAGTTGTCTAGGTGAGGGTGAGGAATCTTCGTAGCTGACCGAGACAGAAGAACAGGAAGCAGTGTCAACAGGAGGACAAACATTGGTTTGCTCATTGGTGTGCGATACTGTGGTAAAACTGACTTTTGTTTCAGGATCTACGATCTAAAAGGTAAAGAGAGTAAATGTAAGAGAGGGTAAAATGTGTGTTCAGAATTATTTGGTCATCTTGTTTTGTCATTGTCTTGATTGGCCCTATTTACGTACATGACCATGGTCTGGTGAAATGTAAAGGTATTTTGGTAAATCAAGCTTGATTATTGGTGCAAACGCCCAAGTATATGATGTCGGGGCCCCGACAAGGGAGGACTAGTCCTCCCAACTATAAGGCAAGTGGCCACTTGCTTGGTCTAGCGAGTCGACTCTAGGCAGGAATATGTTTGCATACTGTGTAAAATATTATATGTAAAGTCCTGAATGTTTTGTTTGTCATTTTCCTTTGTGTGTAATTTTCTGTTAATATTTTTATTGTTTTAATGTATGTTCTTTGCAATGGATGTTTTTTATCTTTTATGCTGTTTCATTCAGATTCTTTCACAGGTAAGCAGACGGCTTGGATTATGCTGCATGGCGAGTAGAGAGTAGGAATAGTTAGTCAGTTTATAGCCTTTAACGGCCATTATGGCCCATCGTATCAAGCCGTTAGCTTTGAGTTAGTCAAATTTAAGTTAATTTAAGACTTTGTGGATGTTGAACTTGCTCTAGAGTTAAATTTCAAAATTAATGGAATTGGTTCGTCAGTTACGATGTGCATCCAGGTGTATTTCGTTTCTGAGCGACCATTCCTCGCATTTTTATGAAATGCACTTTTGGGTATCTCCATTAAATGTGAGCAGCTTGGCATTCACTCTATTTCATTTGTTGTTTATTATGTTCACTAACCCGCTCTCTCCTTAGGTACCATCTCAACGCCCCGGCCTGCTAGAGGGTAGGGTATGTAGTCAGTTTCCAGTATTTTGAAGTCATGGCCCTTCTGGCCCATCATAACTGTAGAGTAGCTAGGAGAATTGCATTTAGCTCATAGCGTTTTCTGTGGATGTTGAGCTTGCTCTAGAGTTAAATTTCAAAATTAAAGGAATTGGTTCGTCAGTTACAATGTGCATCCAGGTGTATTTCGTTTCTGAGCGACCATTCCTCGCATTTTTATGAAATGCACTTTTGGGTATCTCCATTAAATGTGAGCAGCTTGGCATTCACTCTATTTCATTTGTTGTTTATTATGTTCACTAACCCGCTCTCTCCTTAGGTACCATCTCAACGCCCCGGCCTGCTAGAGGGTAGGGTATGTAGTCAGTTTCCAGTATTTTGAAGTCATGGCCCTTCTGGCCCATCATAACTGTAGAGTAGCTAGGAGAATTGCATTTAGCTCATAGCGTTTTCTGTGGATGTTGAGCTTGCTCTAGAGTTAAATTTCAAAATTAAAGGAATTGGTTCGTCAGTTACGATGTGCATCCAGGTGTATTTCGTTTCTGAGCGACCATTCCTCGCATTTTTATGAAATGCACTTTTGGATATCTCCATTAAATGTGAGCAGCTTGGCATTCACTCTATTTCATTTGTTGTTTATTATGTTCACTAACCCGCTCTCTCCTTAGGTACCATCTCAACGCCCCGGCCTGCTAGAGGGTAGGGTATGTAGTCAGTTTCCAGTATTTTGAAGTCATGGCCCTTCTGGCCCGTCATAACTGTAGGGTAGCTAGGAGAATTGCATTTAGCTCATAGCGTTTTCTGTGGATGTCGAGCTTGCTCTAGAGTTAAATTTCAAAATTAATGGAATTGGTTCGTCAGTTACGATGTGCATCCAGGTGTATTTCGTTTCTGAGCGACCATTCCTCGCATTTTTATGAAATGCACTTTTGGATATCTCCATTACATGTGAGCAGCTTGGCATTCACTCTATTTCATTTGTTGTTTATTATGTTCACTAACCCGCTCTCTCCTTAGGTACCATCTCAACGCCCCGGCCTGCTAGAGGGTAGGGTATGTAGTCAGTTTCCAGTATTTTGAAGTCATGGCCCTTCTGGCCCATCATAACTGTAGAGTAGCTAGGAGAATTGCATTTAGCTCATAGCGTTTTCTGTGGATGTTGAGCTTGCTCTAGAGTTAAATTTCAAAATTAAAGGAATTGGTTCGTCAGTTACGATGTGCATCCAGGTGTATTTCGTTTCTGAGCGACCATTCCTCGCATTTTTATGAAATGCACTTTTGGATATCTCCATTAAATGTGAGCAGCTTGGCATTCACTCTATTTCATTTGTTGTTTATTATGTTCACTAACCCGCTCTCTCCTTAGGTACCATCTCAACGCCCCGGCCTGCTAGAGGGTAGGGTATGTAGTCAGTTTCCAGTATTTTGAAGTCATGGCCCTTCTGGCCCGTCATAACTGTAGGGTAGCTAGGAGAATTGCATTTAGCTCATAGCGTTTTCTGTGGATGTCGAGCTTGCTCTAGAGTTAAATTTCAAAATTAATGGAATTGGTTCGTCAGTTACGATGTGCATCCAGGTGTATTTCGTTTCTGAGCGACCATTCCTCGCATTTTTATGAAATGCACTTTTGGATATCTCCATTACATGTGAGCAGCTTGGCATTCACTCTATTTCATTTGTTGTTTATTATGTTCACTAACCCGCTCTCTCCTTAGGTACCATCTCAACGCCCCGGCCTGCTAGAGGGTAGGCTATGTAGTCAGTTTCCAGTATTTTGAAGTCATGGCCCTTCTGGCCCATCATAACTGTAGAGTAGCTAGGAGAATTGCATTTAGCTCATAGCGTTTTCTGTGGATGTTGAGCTTGCTCTAGAGTTAAATTTCAAAATTAATGGAATTGGTTCGTCAGTTACGATGTGCATCCAGGTGTATTTCGTTTCTGAGCGACCATTCCTCGCATTTTTATGAAATGCACTTTTGGATATCTCCATTACATGTGAGCAGCTTGGCATTCACTCTATTTCATTTGTTGTTTATTATGTTCACTAACCCGCTCTCTCCTTAGTTAGTGCAGTGTGTGTGAAAGGAGGCAAGTTACGAATAAGTGTTTCGTGTGAACCAGGAAGACAGTGAGAGTGGTGTCAGTGTTGTGATAGTGTGGTGTCAGTGTGGTGATAGTGTGGTGTCAGTGTGGTTTAATTGAGTTCCGATTTCATCCGTGGGTGACCATTAAGAGGACTAGAGAGACTCTAGTGAATTGAATTTTATGTAAATAAATGCTTGTATATTTTCTTTGTTTATTTTACTACCTACCCTTCCCATAGCTTCGGAGAGGCAGCGTACCAGAAAGAAGAGATAGCAAGGCGACTGACAACTAGTACAAAGGTTTTTATGGTAGTCTTTCATTTATATCTTTTATTTTATTAATGATTTATCTATTCAATTTTGACATCTATATGCCTAAGTTATTATATTACATTTTGCACTTATATTGTGTAGAGGTTTGCATATCGGTCGTTTGACCCGGGTCAATCCAGGTTTGGTCGTTGGTCTCCGGTTATGCCTTGTGCACGGGCTCTTAGTGTTTTTACTTTGGTAGGAATCACACTCTTAGCGCCATCATGCGCTACGATGACATTTATCTTAATAGGTTATTTCCTGTGCTTACTATTTAATGCCTCTGTTCCTTTGTTTAATTTTTGACGGTATATTCACTATCTTTTACAGGTTTTATTTATAAATGTGTTTTCTATTGCAGGTACATGTGTGAATGATATATTTGAGTGTGTATTTTGTTGATTGGTGAATGAATGATGATGAACAGGGTCAGCGCCGATAGGTATGCGAATGGAATAGGTAGGCCTAGGGTATGTAAGCAGTAGATTTAGTTTAGAGGTTGGGTTGATGTTAGATTAGGGGCGATTAGGGCTTACTGACATAGGTGCTTAGTTCATAGTCCGTTCTTGATCTCGCGTCTCTTGCCCTGGCCCTGGGAGTGAATGCGTGGAATAGGCCTCTGCGCAGCCCGGAGGGGAACGCAGGGGGAAACGCCACGTTAAACAAAGGTTAACGAGCCGAAGGCGTTGACCTCCTGGGTCCGGCATGGAATAACGCCCGTGTGAATGATGCAACAATAATAATTACCCCTTTCAAGATAATCGTAATAAACTTGTTTCTACAAACATTTTAGATGTTCTGTGTAATTTTTGCTATCCAAGTTTAACAATCGTACAAGATTGTGGCAGAGTATATTGTTATATGTTTATTTATATATTCTGTGCTAGGAAGTCTAGTTCGTTAAAAATACTGGCCTTGCGACCCCTGCTCTATTCCTACAAGAGGCTTCGATATTGTTAGAGGACGTATTCAGGACATTACATTTGAAATTTCCTAACGTTCTCATCTCGTAATTATTCTTCCTACTTGTGTCTATTTTTTGTTTCCGGATATTAACGGCATTAAACGTTTTCTTTCCGCATTCGTTAGCCTTAAAGACATCAAGTTTTACCAACAAATTCCTGAGTATTTTGTAAGTTTTATTTAACTTAACTTTAGTTGAATGAAAACCAGTGTGAACATATTTATGTAAGGAAGAACTCTTCGTTAGACAGCGTTTTTAATCGATTCTAATTCTGTGTGAAGAGTAATAATTTTTCCCATTTTTAAAATGTGGTTGAGCGTTTAGCAAGTGAACAATATTTTTTCAAATATATTATTGTATTTACACAAACTCCATCAATTCGTCGTGCAACTTATGATTTTTAAATTTAATTACGCTCAGAGTTTTCAAAAGTGATTGGTGGTTATAATGGTTATTTTATTCCAGCTTTTTAAAATTGATTTTACGTAATCCATTCTACGTGTGACTTCATTTTAATCTTTTGAATGAACGTATATTCACTATTATGGTAATGGAACGACTCCATTGCAGTGAAATATTTTTTTTTACGTTTTATAACGTTTTGAAGAAAAGGCGGCTCTAATTATCTACATCTACATCTATACGATACCCTGCAAGCCACCGCGAGGGTGTGTGGCAGGGGGTGAAGATCACCAGGCATGCACTACTAACATGCAAACTAGCAACTATATTGTCTCATGCAACTTGATTGTTAGTGTCTATAGTATTTAAGGGATTAATACATGCATCATGCACTACACACTACTCTAAAATATTTCCCCTACCTATCCCTTTGCTATGCTGCATATTCAGTTCTCTTATGGTGCGGGGGAAAAATGCCATTTTGAGTCTATCAGTACGACAATATCTCTAATCTTATTTATCTGGTCTAATCTAGCATAATACGCTGGTGTTTTTAGTATGTGCCTAACATATTCAGTAAAGCTATCCGATTGAAATTTCTCTAATAGATTTAATCTGGAATTGTTTTGCTAGCTATTTACTAGCGATGGAATAATCACAATTATTTGCTATCTTTGAAGCGGATATTTTTTATCTTTAGAACTTTCACCTACCATTAATAAATTCATGACATCATAATTTGTTTCCTTAATGATGACGAAGACCATGTTTTAATGCCTAATGTTTATTATATTCGTTTACTCTTCTTTTTTTTAATGTATTATACAATCCTCTTATTTTTGATGTGTTTATTTCTTTAGTTATTTGTCTGCTGGTATTTTTTTTTCCTGTACGTGCCGAGCGTTCTTTGACATGCGTTCTGTCTCTACGTAAATCGAGTGACATGACTTGAGTTTATGTATTCTTGCAAATACTTATATTTTAATTCTATTATATTTAATTGGTATATATACCCTGATTCCCGCATTGAGCATGTGACGTAATATAATATTATTATTATCATTTATTCCTGTCTATCACCAAAGGAAATAGTAAATTTTCAATACATTGCCTTTCGTTTTCTGTGATGTTTATCGCCTTGACGACGTAAACAACGATAAAAATTCTGTCATCATTTCTACCTGTGTATGTGTTATCTAACCATACCTAAAATAATCAAATGATTTGGGCTATATTTCAGTAAAGTGTGTGTACATAGTGAAATGTTCGGTAAATGTGTCATGGATCTTGCGGTGATAATTTACTCGGCGTGCTTCCATAGGTTGATGCATTATGAAGATAAAATGTCGTATTTATCTCAGTAGATGTATTGGCTATTCATACCAGACCTAAAATATATTTTTTGAGGCTATAATTTAAGAAAAAAACTTGTTGATGGAATTATACCAAAATGTGATTCCCTGTTAAATGTGAATTATGCTATTGTTTTTCAAACTGAGTAATATTTCAGGAAATGTCCACCTTTATTTCCCCCTGGTGTTAAACGTCCCATTTACAAAGAATTTACAATGGGTCAGGTTAATTTGGAAATTCCTTTGGAAAATTATTATTTTAAAATTTCTTTGTTCTTTTATCGACGTTCATTTTGAATCACAAACATTCGATATCCATCGCGATAAAGTACGCTTTCGCACGTTTTCCGTGCCCATCTGAGGGTATTATTTATAGTAATTTCTTTTATTTCATTTTTATATGGTTTTGTCCGATTCAAAACTTACAAATATAAGATCGTGTCGATTGACATATTTTTATTGTCAATTTTACATTTTGAATTTTTTTGTTCATTTGTCGATTTTTTCTTTCTTTTCACAAACATTCGTCGTTATTTTCAATAAAGTAAGCCCTTTTCCAATTCTCATCTGAGTATATTATTTCCGGCATGATTCCTATTGTTTTTGGTTATATATTATAGACTGATTATGCTAATATGTATATTGTCTGACTCAGAATTTATTCATGTGATGTCATGTTACTTTGCATCATTTGTGTTGTAAATTAATTTGTTTAATTTTTCGATGTTCACTTTTTTGTCACAAAAATTCAATGTTGTTTGCGCTTACTGATTTGTGACAGTAAATTTGACTTTGTAAAATTTGAATTAATTACGCTTTCGCCGTTTACTAATAGCATCTGAGTATATTTTTTGTGTTCTGATTCCTATTGTTAATTTTTTAATGATACCGCCTGATTCAAAATATACGAATTATAGATCGCGTTAATTTTACAATAGGTATGGAAAAGTATTGTTTTAAAAATTGTTTTGTTAATTTGTCCATGTTCATTTTGAACGGCAAACATTCAATGATTATTTTCAATAAAATACTCTCTCCCCTTTTCCTAAGATCATATTTGAGTGCATTTTTTGTGGTGTCATTCATATTGTTTATTGTTACGTGAAATTGTGTTTCTAAATTTACAAACATGAGATCGTGTTAATTTACAAATTTTCCACAGTAATTAATTTTTTTGCTATTTTTTATTGTCACAAACATTCAATGTTGTTATAATAAATTAAGCTTTGGCCCTTTTCCTCGCCTATCTGAGTACATTTTTTATGTACAAGCATTCAATTGGTTCAGTTTTTGATATGAAACCTATGAAAATGTAATCTGTCGAATTTTTTTTACTCCGTAGGCGATAGAATTTATAATTTCCTGTCTTTTTGAGTTTACTTTTTGGAGTTATGCATTGTTGGTAGTCAAGGCTTCAAATAGCTGCATTCCAACATTTCATTTGAATTTATTGATTAATAATCGTATTGAGAATAAATACATTTTTTTATTTTTTTAAATAATGCTTGTAGTAATAAAATGTGAACTCACTGTCTTGAGGTTATTTTTTATACGTTTAATGAATAGTGATATTTTGCCTGTTTTTGAGTAATACTGTGCATAAGTATAACTTAGTTTTTGATATTCATTTGTCATTCAACGTTCATAAAACTAATACACTGAATAATTTCTTCAAGAACTTTGACTTCTTAGTTTGAAATTAATTTTTATACAACGTTTCTAATTCTTGGTATAATTTCCCTCAATTTGGGTTGCTCTCATCGATATTTTTACGTTTCTCATTCCGTTATTTAATTTACGATCGATACATTGGTTTAATCGTAATATCTTCGACTCGTCGTCATTTCCTACTCGACGCAATTAGGAACGGGCTCTCTATTTTTATAACCAATTCACTGTGAAGTTCATTAGCTGTATTGTTCTTGGCGATAATTGTGCACTAAAATTAAGCTGTGTTGCAAAAGTACATCAACAATACACGAGAATCATGTTTCATATATATATCCGTCATTACCACACAAATGGCTTAAATTCAACTGTCAACTAATAAACGGAAATATATAGAACCCGTCGTTCTCTGCAATGTTATCCCTTTTCGCTGGGATCCGTTGACAAGAAATGAGTTTGCAGCTGTTTGTGACAGTGACTTTGACTCATGTGCATCTACGCGGTACCCTGCATGCCACCGCGTGGACGTGTGGCAGGGGTTGAAGATCATCTCCCTCATTGCGCGGAACTAATAGAAGCGGCTAACCTTCCTAGCGGCTAAGCACGATGGCATATATCATTTCATTTATCCCAATAATTTTATTCCTCCAGGAGTAAAGGGTTTTTGAGATATTGCCACGTGCCGTGATAAACAAGTTAATGCCGTAGCACCGGACTAGGTATTTACGTTCAACGACGTATTTGCGTCAAAAACCGCCGCGATAACCTTTTAGGAATGCGAGGGTAGGTCACAGGCATACTTTTTTATAGTTAAATATTCGTCTGCGAGCCTTCAGCGGAATCTACATCTACATCTACACGATACCCTGCAAGCCACCGCGAGGGTGTGTGGCAGGGGGTGAAGATCACCAGGCATGCACTACTAACATGCAAACTAGCAACTATATTGTCTCATGCAACTTGATTGTTAGTGTCTACAGTATTTAAGGTGTAAGACATGCATCATGCACTACATAATACTCTAGAATATTTTCCCTACCTATCCCTTTCCTATGCTGCCTATTCTGTTCTCTTATAGTACGGGGAAAAATGCCATTTTGAATCTATCTGTACGACAATCTATCTCTCTAATCTTATTTATCTGGTCGAATCTAGCATAATACGCTGGTGTTTTTAATATGTGCCTAACATCTTCAGTAAAGCTATCCGATTGAAATTTCTCTAATAGATTTAATCTGAACTTTAACCTACGCTCTGATAATGACTCCCACCCTAATTCTTGTATTAATTCTGATACACTACTCAACCTATCGTAACACCTTTTGACGAACCTAGTTGCTCTACGCTGCACACTGTCTAGTTCTCTCGTCAAACCTAATTCATTAGGATCCCATACACTGGCTGCATAATCAAGGTGGGGCCTAACTAGTGAAAAGTAGCATCTCTCTTTTGTCTTCTCATCACATTTCCCGAGTACTCTTTTTATAAATCCTTTCTCCTCTCTCGGCCGCATATTTCCCGGATGTGTCTTCCCCACGATAAATCTTTAGTGATTGTTACAACTAAATAGCTTACGGTTTCAACGTTTTCGATCTTCGTGTATTTATTTTATAGGATCGCTCTATCGAATTATTCCTCCTCCAAAAATTGATAGCTACACACTTTTTAACGTTGAGTTCTAACTGCCATTTGTCGCACCACTCTTGAATTGCATCTAAATCCTTGATAAGCGATTCCCTGTCTTCTTCTTTAGATATACCCCTGTACACCACCGCATCGTCTGCAAAAAGACTAAGCTTACTACTAACTACGGTACCCAAATCGTTTATGTATAAAAGAAATAGAAGCGGACCTACTACGCCCCTGGGGAACTCCCGATGTGACTTCGATTGTGTCCGACATGATACCATCTATGACAACCCTCTGCTCTCGCCCACTTAAGAATTCTTTTACCCAACATACAACGTCTTTATTTATACCAAAACTCTCTAACTTCAAGATTAACTTGTCATGAGGAACTTTATCGAAAGCCTTTTTAAAATCTAAAAATATCGCATCAACTTCAGTACTGCTTTCGCCGTGGACTAAAATATCGTGTACGAATAAAGCTAATTGTGTCTCGCAAGATCTACCTTTCCGGAACCTATGCTGGCTGTTTATGAGTAATCCCTGACTATCCAAATGCCCCATGATCGAACTGACTACTATGTGCTCAAATATCTTACAAGAGATTGACGTGAGTGAGATGGGTCTGTAGTTACTAGGTTCTTCCCTATCACCGCTTTTAAATATAGGTGTAATGTGAGCTGCTTTCCAATCCTTGGGTGCTGTGTGGTTCTTTAGTGTTTTATTGAATATTATTTTTAGGAAGGGGGCTATTTCAGAAGCTAATATTTTATATACTCTGGAAGGAAATTTATCGGGACCTGGTGATTTGTTTTTACTTATGCTTTTTAACTGCTGCTCTATTCCGCGACATGAAATGTTTATTTCGGGCATTTGCTCACTGAAAGTGCTCGGCGGTAGTTCCACTGCGTTTTGTGACGATGAGTTGAATACACTTTGGAAGAAGGTATTTAAAGTATTGGCTTTTTCTACACTGCTGGTGACTCTGATTCCTTTATCATTTTTAAGTGTGTGCACTGTGGACTTATTTCCCTGAAGCTCTCTCACATATGACCAAAACGCTTTAGGATTGCTATCTAAATATTCTCCTAACATCTTGCTCTTGAAATGTGATAACGCTTGCCGACATGATTTCCTTGCTAATGCTCTCGATTTTTTATAGTTTTGAACTAGCTCATTTTTTTCCTCTACCGATAGACCCCGTCCTGCATTTTTCATCTTAGCATACCCTTTGTCGCTTTAGTGATTTCCTAACCTCCGCGTTATACCACCTTGGCTCTGTATTATCACTAATATATTTACTTGGTATGTATTTATGAACAGCGTTACGGGTGACCTCAAGAAATTCTCTCCACGAATCCTCTGTATTTAATCCTTTGCTTTGTTCGCTGAATACATTAAACGCTTCCCTTAATTCCTCTTTCATACCGTCGTAATTTGCCTTGCCAAATAAGTATACCCTCCTCCTTGGTCTATAATGTCTTTCAACGCCTACAATAAATTTCGCATGCACTATTTTATGGTCACTAATTCCTGTGTCTGTAACTGTATTTAGAACTCTCTCGGGTATATTTGTTGCTAATAAGTCTAGAATGTTGTTTCCCCTGGTCGGCTCTGTTACTAGCTGTTGTAAAGAATGTGTCGTAAAGGTGTTCAACAGTGATTCGCAATGTTCCTTATCCTTACCTCCTGCAATGAAACTACACGTATTCCAGTCTATCGAGGGGAGATTGAAATCTCCGCCTACTATTATTCCTCTATCATTCTTCCCAGAAAGTAATGTACGTATCTCTGACTCTAGCTCTATTATAGAATTGACGTCTGCGTCCGGGGGCCTGTAATATGCACCTACATATATCTTTTTTGCGTTACTACTTTTACTTTTAACGGAACACCAAATACTTTCTACATTTCGCTCTGAAATAAGTTCTCTTCTACTGACATACGGGTCCTTCACAGCTATGAAAACTCCTCCTCCGTTTCTGCTTACTCTATCCTTTCTGTATACTGTAAAACACTTCGGAAATACTTCATGATCTGATATGTCCTTCGAAAGCCAGCTTTCTGTACCTACGATTATATCTGCATTAGTACTCTTAATGAGGTGGTGAAATTCTGCTACTTTATTTCTTATACTACGACAATTCACTACTATCACTGAAATTTTTTCTTCCAATCTGTTTCTCTCTTGGTGCTCCTTTCCAACTAAAATTTTCCTCGATAATTTTTTGACGGACAAACTATTTGGTCTACCTATTACCTTTGATGAATTATCATGTTCGTTCTCTCCATGTTTTTTTCTCTGACCTTCTAAAACTACTCTGCATGTTCTGTCAAATTCTTGCACGATTTTTCCCCCGCGGATCGACCTGCACTCTGGGCTACCACCTGAGCTAAACCCTACGTGTATGCTCCAGTATCCTACTCGCTACCCTAGACGATGCCTCGTCCGTGTAGTGGACACCCGAGCGATTCAGGGGCACCCGACACGTTTCCAGCTCCGGCCCGAGGTCCAAAAACTCAGCTCCCTCGCTCCCACAGACTTCACGGAGTCTCCGGTTTATGCCTAAAACTCGGCTCCAAACCATCGACCCCCGATCCGTCCTAGGTACCAAGCTGCATATAGTCAGCCTCATATCGACACCCAGGGTTGGGTCCATACGAGCCCCGAACTCGAGGAAGGGTCTTGGATTAGCTGCTTCGAGAGGTTGGACCTTACTAATGACGGTCTGACCGTCGGTCCTCCCCACGTGAGCGACTTTAACCATTTTTTCTTCTTTGACTGTCTGGTTTAAGGTGTATGTATCCTTTTTTTCATTAATTTTGTGCTCAGGGTGTATCCTACAATGATCATAACTCAATATACTTTCTCTTTTTAGCCCAAAGTAGCCTGCGGTGGACTCCCCATAAGCTTGTCGTGGGCTAACTGGAATATTTTGCCCGTAAAATATAGTTCTATACATATTTTAACTTATTCGTAAACCAAATTTGTCACAAAACTCACTATTTTGCTTTAGCTCTACGTATTTCACGAGAGTTAAACCATTCGTTATTTTAAAAAGTCCACCGCATGAATATAAAATATTGGCGGACGGAAGATTGCCTGAAATAGCCTTCACACAACCACCACTTTCGTATTCAACTACATCGGCCATTTGAAAAGAAATATTCATTACCTTGCGTACGCTTTGGAGTACAGGAAGAAAACAGATTGTTACAGATTTTCTTCCGAGAAAGAAAATCTGTAAAGGCCGTTGTACGTATTGAAAGTTTTATTTAATGTAGCAAACAGTTTTATGTTTAAATAGTAGTTTGTTGTGTTGTTCAAATGTAGTCGAGAGAGACGAATGTAATAAAATGAAGTTTTGAGTTGACTGGTGAAAGTATAGAGTAGAACTGTGCAAGTATAGAGTAATTATGAGTTCATGAGTTAATTATGAGTCCAATAACTGTGAAAGTATAGAGTAATTGTGAGTTATTTAATTGAAACAACGACAGTTTATGGGCCCAGGGCGCTCAGTGAAGAGTAAAAAAGAATTGAGAAGAAAAAAATTTGTTATAAAGTGAGGAAACGGAAGAAGAGTCGGCCTGCAAAAAATATAGAGGAAAGATGAAGATGACTGACGGAGAAACAACGAAATGTGGAATGGAAAAGCTAAATACTACAAATTATTATTCTTGGTCCAAAGTAGCGAAAGCTGAGTTAATAGAAAAGAACTGTTGGAATGCCATCGACCCCGGGTTTGATGAAGAACGAGTTGATGATTTAAATATCGATCAAGAACGACTGAATCGCAAGGCCCTAGCATTCCTACTGAAACACGTATCTAAGGAATATGTTGAAGACATTGGTGAGAACGACTTTGCAAAGGACGCTTGGAACATCCTAAAGGAAATCCATACATCTTTTACATTGACCAAATGCCTGAAGGTCATGAAGCAAATGATGAACGTACTTAAAACACCGGAGAAAACGATGCATCAGAATATGGCTGAGATACAAGGTTTTAACAAAGTGCAGGATACGGATTAGAGCTCAACGACAAGCAGCTGGCTGAGCCTATACATACTTATATTCCTGGCAGGTCTTCCCGATACCCACAGATTCACAATTGCAATTCTGGGTGGCGACAGGCAGCTATCAAAAAGAAAAGTTAAAGCTGAATTATTGCAAGAAGAGGAGATGGCCTGTGACGAAAAAAAAGGCGGTACACGGAGCGCTGACGTCAAATTTCAACGGGGCAGCTATCGCGGATATCACCCAACCGAAACCAGGACACCGATGGAGCATAAAAACGGAAGCAATGATGATAGAAAGTGTTATAATTGTAATAAGTGGGGACATATTTCTAGAGATTGCCCTCGATATCGAAAAGGTTTCAATGGGGTCGTTCACCATATTTTTAATTGCCGAATCTGATAGAGTTTGTAAAATAAAAAGACCCGTATTTTTCCGTTTTTTGATCCGTCAATTATTTCTCGAGTTATAAGCGGCGAAAAAATGATGTTTTTAACCCCTTTGGAAAAGTGGGCGTGGTGCCACCTCTGACGTATATCGACTTCGTCCAATCACAACTGAGCCCGCGAAGCTACTTCGCCTTATCGCATATGGGGGGGACACAGCTGACTCGGCCAATGGGAATGATTGCGACAGCATCCATGCGAGCAGACCTTCCGAGAACCCCCCTCCACTCCCTTCCATTCCCCTAAAAGCAGTCAAGGACGGGAGGAAAATGACGTCAATGTTATCAAAGCAAATTTTACGGTGGGCGTCACCTTTTGCTTATTGTAATTTTTGATTTATGAGTGAATGGTTGTGGTCGGGAAGGAGGTGGTGAATCCCGAGGGAAAGGTGACGAAGAACGGGTACGTTCCTGGTGTATACCAGGAGGTACGGTGCCCCAGGTGACGAAGGCGTTGAAAGCAACGGTCAGTGCCACTAACTGCTCCAAGCTGCACGTAGTCGCCCATGTCGGCACTAACGACGCCGCGAAACGGGGGTCCGAGGATGTAATGGATTCCGTAAGGGATCTATGCACCGAGTTCCACCGTGTTCGTGGAGGTCTGGGTATCGATATGAGGCTGACTATATGTAGCTTGGTACCTAGGACGGATCGGGGGTCGATGGTTTGGAGCCGAGTTTTAGGCATAAACCGGAGACTCCGTGAAGTCTGTGGGAGCGAGGGAGCTGAGTTTTTGGACCTCGGGCCGGAGCTGGAAACGTGTCGGGTGCCCCTGAATCGCTCGGGTGTCCACTACACGGACGAGGCATCGTCTAAGGTAGCGAGTAGGATACTGGAGCATACACGTAGGGTTTAGCTCAGGTGGTAGCCCAGAGTGCAGGTCAATCCGCGGGGGAAAAATCGTGCAAGAATTTGACAGAACATGCAGAGTAGTTTTAGAAGGTCAGAGAAAAACACATGGAGAGAACGAACATGATAATTCATCAAAGGTAAGAGGTAGACCAAATAGTTTGTCCGTCAAAAAATTATCGAGGAAAATTTTAGTTGGAAAGGAGCACCAAGAGAGAAACAGATTGGAAGAAAAAATTTCAGTGATAGTAGTGAATTGTCGTAGTATAAGAAATAAAGTAGCAGAATTTCACCACCTCATTAAGAGTACTAATGCAGATATAATCGTAGGTACAGAAAGCTGGCTTTCGAAGGACATATCAGATCATGAAGTATTTCCGAAGTGTTTTACAGTATACAGAAAGGATAGAGTAAGCAGAAACGGAGGAGGAGTTTTCATAGCTGTGAAGGACCCGTATGTCAGTAGAAGAGAACTTATTTCAGAGCGAAATGTAGAAAGTATTTGGTGTTCCGTTAAAAGTAAAAGTAGTAACGCAAAAAAGATATATGTAGGTGCATATTACAGGCCACCGGACGCAGACGTCAATTCTATAATAGAGCTAGAGTCAGAGATACGCACATTACTTTCTGGGAAGAATGATAGAGGAATAATAGTAGGCGGAGATTTCAATCTCCCCTCGATAGACTGGAATACGTGTAGTTTCATTGCAGGAGGTAAGGATAAGGAACATTGCGAATCACTGTTGAACACCTTTACGACACATTCTCTACAACAGCTAGTAACAGAGCCGACCAGGGGTAACAACATTCTAGACTTATTAGCAACAAATATACCCGAGAGAGTTCTAAATACAGTTACAGACACAGGAATTAGTGACCATAAAATAGTGCATGCGAAATTTATTGTAGGCGTTGAAAGACATTATAAACCAAGGAGGAGGGTGTACTTATTTGGCAAGGCAAATTACGACGGTATGAAAGAGGAATTAAGGGAAGCGTTTAATGTATTCAGCGAACAAAGCAAAGGATTAAATACAGAGGATTCGTGGAGAGAATTTCTTGAGGTCACCCGTAACGCAGTTCATAAATACATACCAAGTAAATATATTAGTGATAATACAGAGCCAAGGTGGTATAACGCGGAGGTTAGGAAATCACTAAAGCGACAAAGGGTATGCCACGCTAAGATGAAAAATGCCAGACGGGGTCTATCGGTAGAGGAAAAAAATGAGCTAGTTCAAAACTATAAAAAATCGAGAGCATTAGCAAGGAAATCATGTCGGCAAGCGTTATCACATTTCAAGAGCAAGATGTTAGGAGAATATTTAGATAGCAATCCTAAAGCGTTTTGGTCATATGTGAGAGAGCTTCAGGGAAATAAGTCCACAGTGCACACACTTAAAAATGATAAAGGAATCAGAGTCACCAGCAGTGTAGAAAAAGCCAACACTTTAAACACCTTCTTCCAAAGTGTATTCAACTCATCGTCACAAAACGCAGTGGAACCACCGCCGAAAACTTTCAGTGAGCAAATGCCCGAAATAAACATTTCATGTCGCGGAATAGAGCAGCAGTTAAAAAGCATAAGTAAAAACAAAGCACCAGGTCCCGATCAAATTCCTTCCAGAGTTTATAAAACATTAGCTTCTGAAATAGCCCCCTATCTAGAAATAATATTCAATAAAACACTAAAGAACCACACAGTACCCAAGGATTGGAAAGTAGCTAACATTACACCTATATTTAAAAGCGGTGATAGGGAAGAACCTAGTAACTACAGACCCATTTCACTCACGTCAATCTCGTGTAAGATATTTGAGCACATAGTAGTCAGTTCGATCATGGGGCATTTGGATAGTCAGGGATTACTCATAAACAGCCAGCATGGGTTCCGGAAAGGTAGATCTTGCGAGACACAATTAGCTTTATTCGTACACGATATTTTAGTCCACGGCGAAAGCAGTACTGAAGTTGATGCGATATTTTTAGATTTTAAAAAGGCTTTCGATAAAGTTCCTCATGACAAATTAATCTTGAAGTTAGAGAGTTTTGGTATAAATAAAGACGTTGTATGTTGGGTAAAAGAATTCTTAAGTGGGCGAGAGCAGAGGGTTGTCATAGATGGTATCATGTCGGACACAATCGAAGTCACATCGGGAGTTCCCCAGGGTAGCGTAGTAGGTCCGCTTCTATTTCTTTTATACATAAACGATTTGGGTACCGTAGTTAGTAGTAACCTTAGACTTTTTGCAGACGATGCGGTGGTGTACAGGGGTATATCAAACGAAGAGGACAGGAAATCACTTAGCAAGGATTTAGATGCAATTCAAGAGTGGTGCGACAAATGGCAGTTAGAACTCAACCTTAAAAAGTGTGTAGCTATCAATTTTTGGAGGAGGAATAATTCGATAGAGCGATCCTATAGAATTAATAACACGAAGATCGAAAACGTTGAAACCGTAAGATATTTAGGTGTAACAATCACTAAAGATTTATCGTGGGGAAGACACATAAGGGAAATATGCGGCCGAGCGAAGAGAAAGCTAGGATTTATAAAAAGAGTACTTGGGAAATGTGATGAGAAGACAAAAGAGCGATGCTACTTTTCACTAGTTAGGCCCCACCTTGAGTATGCAGCCAGTGTATGGGATCCTAATGAATTAGGTTTGATGAGAGAACTAGACAGTGTGCAGCGTAGAGCAGCTAGGTTCGTCAAAAGGTGTTACGATAGGATGAGTAGTGTATCAGAATTAATACAAGAATTAGGGTGGGAATCATTATCAGAGCGTAGATTAAAGTTCAGATTTAATCTATTGCAGAAATTTCAATCGGATAGCTTTACTGAAGATGTTAGGCACATATTGAAAACACCAGCGTATTATGCTAGATTCGACCAGATAAATAAGATTAGAGAGATAGATTGTCGTACAGATAGATTCAAAATGGCATTTTTCCCCCGTACTATAAGAGAACAGAATAGGCAGCATAGGAAAGGGATAGGTAGGGGAAATATTTTAGAGTATTCTGTAGTGCATGATGCATGTATTAACCCCTCAAATACTATAGATACTAACAATCTAGTTGCATGAGACCCTTTAGTTGCTTGCTTGCATGCTAGTAGTGAATGCTTGGTGACCTTCACCCCCTGCCACACACCCTCGCGGTGGCTTGCAGGGTATCGTGTAGATGTAGATGTAGATGTAGATGTTAGAAGATTAATTTTTCCACTATAGTTCTTTTTTCTTTTCCATCAAACGATTTCGTGTACAAAATTGCGATTTCGGTTCCGAGTAAACGCCCCAATTTCGGAGAGAGTGGTCATTTCGCTGGAGATTGCGCGGAAAAAAGAAATAAAGATATTGAGAAAAAAGGGAAAG
Organism: Platycnemis pennipes; assembly: GCA_933228895.1. NCBI lineage: Eukaryota > Metazoa > Arthropoda > Insecta > Odonata > Platycnemididae > Platycnemis > Platycnemis pennipes. The sequence continues at coordinate 8,312,958 of OW121852.1, forward strand.
AAGATTATGAACCTAAATTGGTATGTAGCTCAGCATGAAGACGATATCATGTACAAATGCAGTGGATTTGACGACTATGAGAATGAAAGACAATGAGTGGGTATTGGACAACGTATCGACTGACTGCATTTGCAAGGACAAATCGGCACTCATTTCATTAAAACCAATTAAAGGCTACGTACATATGGGAAGGGGCGGTGTTGAAGTGGAAGGAACGGTACGAGTAGGATTAGCATCTAAGTGTGGCAACTTATTTTTGGAACTGACGGCTGTTTTATATGTGCCAGATTTCAATTATAACCTTAAATGTTGCTCAAAGTTGGCGAAAAACTGGATTTTATGCGAAACTTTTGCTGATTTCTGTGTGGGAAGGTTCAAGGGAGAAGATATTTTTAAAGCTACAGAGAGAGAGAGGGAGTTGACATACTCAGAAGCAATGTTGAACAAGGCCATGGTGTCGACAGGGTGTGAAGAATCAAAACATGATACTGACAAAAATGAAATTCAAAATGCAGTAGCATTAAGGGGGTTGATCCGAAAAGTGAAAGTCGTGTCATTTTTTTATATTTTCAGCACATATTGAACCAAAGTTCCTCTGTATAATAAAGTAAAGATAATTACACCAACCCATACTCATTTTTGCACAAATTGCATTTGAAATTACATACAATTAACGGCGAGAATGACCATCACATGGGAATATAACGTTTAAAAATACCATAGTGTCATGTCATTTTTGCAAAAAACTGATATTTTATGCGTAATGTCACAAGGAATAAAATGACACGAAAAGTAAGGCATCAACCCACCGTATTTTTCGCTGAATCCTCCAATTTCTGCGCTTATAGCAGACGAAATGCGTTAGTTGTCTTCAAGTGGCGCTGCGGTTGCTCTATGTAAAATGTATGGAGTATGCTTTAATATCTCATTACTAATGAGATATTAAAGCATATTTCAGAAAAATATTATAACATAATGTTTGATAGTAATATTCTGGTGTTGTAAATTAGTAAATTCATTGAGTACATGAATTTATTTCTTTAAAGTAAATGCTGAATTGACTCCATAGTCGAGCTCATTAAAATTATCATAAAAAAGAAATCCTTCTACTATACATAGTATTTCTTGTGATACTTATGACTTTCAATAGCTTAGGTAATTTTCTTTGTGAAGTAAGGATCACTTAGCAGGCATATACTCGTACTTAAATTAATAAGATTCCTCGGACAAGTTGACTCAAGCAGTCGCGAACCAACCTCCTTAAGTAGTGTAATGGAATGGCATAATAGACTTGGACATTGGCATGAAGAGGGTATAAAGAAAATCCCGGCATTAGAAATAAAAGGGAAATTGGATGAGAGCTGTGACGTTTGTAATTTAGGCAAGGCCGCTGGGAAGAAGGGCGATGAAGAAGGACGTAGGGAAGAGAAGGAGGAGGACGTAGAGAAGACGCTGGAGTTTGAGTGCACGGGCGTGAGGGAGGATGAGGGGGAGGGTACGGCGAAAGAAGGGGAGGCTGAGGAGAAGGAAGGAAGAAGGAGGGTGCGGCAGCTGCACCAGCATCCAAGGTTCCCGTGGAGAAGGGGAAGGCGCCCTCCAAGGACTCAAAGGCAGCAGAGGAGAAAGGGGAAGAAGGCTGGGGGTGCTGGACGAAGGGGAGAAGGAAGATGCGGCGGCCGGAGAGGATGGCGAAAGAGGACGACAAGAATAAGAAGAAAAGGAGGATGACAAGAAGAAGGGGCCTGGGAAGAAGAAGCGACAGCGGCCATGAAGGAGAAGAAGATGAAGGAGCGCCTCAAGAGGCTGGAGGAGGCTGAGCAGGCGCGGCTGGAGCAGTTGCGGCAAGGGAGGAAGGAGGAGAGGCGAAAAGAAAGCCTAAGTATGATTTTAAAAGAATTAAAATTTTTAGAACTTGTAGAAGATCCTACCGTATTTATGAGTGACAACCAGGGGGCCTATTCTGTAAAGTCGAAAGAATTTCGGCTCATATAGAGAGTCGTGGGTCACCGGGGCGAACGAATCGCGAACATCGTTCACCGCCGAAATTACGTAAACAGTTGACTGTTTATCCAGCGTTATGTTTATCCAGCGCGCCGTTATTACAATGGAAGGAACAAGCTGAGGTAATCAACAATAGTTTCAACATGACTTACTGTTGACGCTTGTAATCAATCTATTCGCTTTAAAATGTAATAATATATGTTCGTACGGAATAACGGCGGACTTAAGAAAGTGAGACTTTTGAAAATTAAAAGTGATAGCACATTTGGAATTAAATACCGAAATGTTTTGGTTTTATCAACTGATCGTGTCGACAGCTTCTGTAATGATATTGTTTTCTCGAGTGAATCATTACCTCTTCGTGCATATATTCCTCCCTCCGCCTATGTTTCTATGTAAATAATACTTTGATTTGGAATTGATGACATCACAGTAGCAGATAACAAATATACAACAACCGTACAATATCCTCCGATATGTAAGCGTCCGAAGACCAAAGCACGTCTACATCTACATATACTCTGCAAGCCACCATAAAGGTGTGTGGCAGGGGGGAGATTACCACACAGGAGAGTCGTCCATACAATGCCAGAATTTGTCGGTAAAACAACCACAAAAAGAAATCAAATAAAGAATCTAGTAACTATGTATATTTCCACTTGAATTTTATTAGGTACTACTAGTTTCAACGCATAGGCGTCCTCTTCAGGTACAAGGCAATATTTCTTTTCCGCTGGCATATATACCCAAAAAAGAAGGAGGGGCGGGGGGGTAGGAGGGGAGGGATAGAGGTGGAGGGGTGGGTTGGGGGAAGGGGTTAAATTGTTTTTGGTGAAACCAATAGGTGGGCGGGGGGGGGTGTGAATGGGTCGTGAGGGAGGCCACTGTGGGGGGCAGGAATTCCTATCCCTCCTCCAGGAAAGGGAGGCCTCTAGCAGTGGGGAGTGATTCACAAACACATTGTCATTCACTACAAGTCCATTTCTTGCATGTCTCCGTATCTCCAACTCCTCCATCTTGCACCCCTTTAAGTTCAGGTGCAAAATTTCGGGCGCAAAGTCACTTACGTGACCCTCCTCTAGCAAATGTCTTGCAAAGTGGGACTGAGACCAATTTCCTTGCCGGAAACTTCTCCTATGTTCCTCTGCACGGGTACGGAAGGACCTTCCCGTTTGTCCTACATAGACTGCTTCACAATCTCTGTACTTTAATTTATACACTCCACTTCTATGCAATGGGTCTGTCCTGTCTTTAGTTTTGTTGAAGAGTGACCTTAAATTATTATTATTGTAGTAGGCCACCCCGAATCGGTCTTTCGGGAAGAGCTTTCCAAATTTTTGGGATATGACTCCATAGTACGGTAGTTTACACCAACGAATATCCCTATCTTTCTGTTCTGTTTGATTGTACATACATAGCAGCTTTGACCTTTAGTGACATTTTCTTTTTCAACATCCTGTCAACTCATAGTTTATCATTGCAACCATTATGAGAGGCAATGAATTTAATGGTTCGTAGCTCGTGATCAAAGTTTTAACTCGAAAGGGTGATACTAAGCAGCCTATTTAAGATGAAATGAAATGCAGAAAGTTTTTGTGAGATGTGGTGTCGAGACTAGCAGAGATGAGAGATGAGACTAGATGAGATAGCATTTATGGCACATAAAATATTGCGATAATGATATGGTTATTCCTGCTGAAGTATGAACTATCATAATCGAAATTAATAAAACAATGGTGAACTAACCTATAGAGCTCCTATTTGAAAAATTCATATGCTGACTTCATTTCACAAACCCATTATCCAGCCAGGTCTAACTCATCAACGTTTTAACAGTCGTAGTTACCGTCACATTGAAAAGTTTCATTGATGTCGTTAGGTAAGACTTGCTTAAGGATCTAAAAAAGATTTATTGCTGGATTCTCATGTCATAATGCATACAGGTAAACGTACGAGTTCAATTAAATGAGATTTCGACATTAGGCGAACTGACAAAGTTTGTAATCTCAACGTCAAAATCATTATAAGTTATTGTTCCAATGTTGATAAGCCCGTTATAGCTAATAGTCAGCCCCTTGGACATGTCTTTGAATCCACGACAGCAAGAACAACGATTATTCGTTGTGAAATACACAGCGAAAGCGGTCGTAGTCTTCTGCAGAACCATTTCTGGGTTTATGTCTGATACGTACTGTGATGCATGGTGTACTTAATGATTGTGATAGTTTTGAACCACCACTGAAATGTATTCGTCAGTAAACTCATAATAATGGTCTACATTCATTATTCAATCCATTACTTCTCTAGCAAGAAATGAGCAAATATTGAAATTAACTCTGAGTAAGTATATTTGTAAGTATCATATTTCTTCACGAAATGGAGTGTCACTCGGACAATGTCACTCTATACGCTGTGGAATTATATATGAAGTTTGCATTTTGAAAAGGGAAACATGTGATCTCCTTAAGAGGATTATCAATGGAAAACATCGTAAAAATGAAAAACTACTGCATTATCCCGTGAGGGCAATGGCAAATCGGGGAAGACCAAGATGGCGGACAGGCCACGGTTTCAGGCTGAAGCATTGGCCACCACAACTAGCGCACTCTCCTCAATGGTTCTCGGATTAGTGGAGTGCATTGTGGGAAGGATCCGAGCAGGATTCGCAACCCATGAAATCAGAGGTGACTCGCTATAAGGCCCCTTTCGCTCGGGACATGTTTCTTGTTTATTTCCTCCCGTTGCCAGGATACTGCGCAGTTGCTCGGCAGATTTTGGGCGTTTGGCTGGCGCTTCAAGGAGAGTCAATCTTCAAGCACTTTCAAATGTTTCGGACAAATGAGGGAGTTTGATTTTTGAACTGAGTGCCTATGCGATCAAACTCTGTCTCTTTTTGAACTTTGGAAATCACTTCTTCAGTCTTACACGCAGCAAAGGAGAAGAAAGAGTTATCCCTGATGTCATCACGCCTAAGTGATTGTAAAGCGCGTGGCATTTGTTGAGAAGGCTTTTGCAGTGAATTATGACGATTCCCTCGACTATGTAACTTGAAAGATCATGAATGTCGCTGACACTGCAGTTGGTATCTTCAAGATAGAAGTGAAGTACTGAGATTATGTTTAATACCATTATTATGTTTATTATACCATCATGCTGATATTATGTTTAGTACGAGTTTAATGGAAAAACTAGGATGGACTGTACCATGGAATGCACTATTGTGGACGGCTTTTGTATCGATGTCCCTCTTCTCACCTTGAGAAAAAAATAACATAGACACGGCTCTTCAATCGAAGATAAAGGTTTTCGGATCGAATATGTTGGCTTAATTTACTGGACTACAACATTTATTCCGCTGAAGGCTCGCAGACGAATATTTAACTATGGAAAAGTATGCCTGTGACCTACCCTCGCATTCCTAAAAGGTTATCGCGGCGGTTTTTGACGCAAATACGTCGTTGAACGTAAATACCTAGTCCGGTGCTACGGCATTAACTTGTTTATCACGGCACGTGGCAATATCTCAAAAACCCTTTACTCCTGGAGGAATAAAATTATTGGGATAAATGAAATGATATATGCCATCGTGCTTAGCCGCTAGGAAGGTTAGCCGCTTCTATTAGTTCCGCGCAATGAGGGAGATGATCTTCAACCCCTGCCACACGTCCACGCGGTGGCATGCAGGGTACCGCGTAGATGCACATGAGTCAAAGTCACTGTCACAAACAGCTGCAAACTCATTTCTTGTCAACGGATCCCAGCGAAAAGGGATAACATTGCAGAGAACGACGGGTTCTATATATTTCCGTTTATTAGTTGACAGTTGAATTTAAGCCATTTGTGTGGTAATGACGGATATATATATGAAACATGATTCTCGTGTATTGTTGATGTACTTTTGCAACACAGCTTAATTTTAGTGCACAATTATCGCCAAGAACAATACAGCTAATGAACTTCACAGTGAATTGGTTATAAAAATAGAGAGCCCGTTCCTAATTGCGTCGAGTAGGAAATGACGACGAGTCGAAGATATTACGATGAAGCCAATGTATCGATCGTAAATTAAATAACGGAATGAGAAACGTAAAAATATCGATGAGAGCAACCCAAATTGAGGGAAATTATACCAAGAATTAGAAACGTTGTATAAAAATTAATTTCAAACTAAGAAGTCAAAGTTCTTGAAGAAATTATTCAGGGTTAAAGTCGCTCTCGTGGGGAGAACCGACGGTCAGACCCTCATTACCTCTCGAAGCAGCTAATCCAAGACCCTTCCTCGAGTTCGGGGCTCGTATGGACACAACCCTCACTGCAGGAGGCCCCACCACAGAAGATGACCATTTGCAGTTAAATATGCAATTTAAAAGTTTATAACTTTAACCCGAAAGTATCATGTTTATCGCATAGCCGGCGAAGATACGACTAAGTAGGTTTTTTGAACGGCATTGTGCGATAAAATTTAATGATTATTGAAAAAAGTACGATGTTCTCTATAGATATTTGGCAACCCAGCAGATCGCCGGAGGAAAGGAGAGTGGGGACAGGGATGGCAGCGTACGACCATCGCCGCGGGAAGTCCAACCTCAGAAGTTGACCGTTTGCAGTTCAATATGCAATGAAAAAGTTTAAAACTTTTACCCACATTCGTGATGTTTATCGTATAGTACGCGAAGAGGCGATTAAGTAGGTTTTTTGATCGACGTTGTGCGATAAAATTTAAGGATTGTTGTAAAACCTAAGAAATGTCCTATTGCGATTGCACCCTTAGGCCCCGATTCCACTACTGACATTTCTACGACGGTAACTCTCTACCCGCGCAATGCTAGTAATGGAAACGCTCGAAAACGCCTACCATGGTAGATAGTCCTACTAGCATTGAGATTAATTGATTGCCGAACTGACCGATTCAAAATGTCCTTTTTCCCTCGCACAATGAAAGATAGGAATAACGGTAAATATGTCCTATCGGAGAGTAGCAATGAATAGCATTGGTAGCTGCATGTTGGTATGAGTACTTAAAGCTAACCCTACTAACAGAATGTTTTTGCATGTTTGCTTTGTAATTTCTATCTTTTTTAAATAGTGTAGTTCTGACTACTATATTAATACTATTCCTTTTTTATGCATGATATGTAGTGCATGTTTGGTGAGCAATCACCCCCTGCCACACACCCTTGTGGTGGCTTGCAGGGTATTATGTAGATGTAGATGTAGATGAGATACCCTTGTTAGATCAGGGAATAGTGGTTACCGTCGCGTCTCTTTTGTAATTGGAACGCAAATTAGTCAAAATCCTGGTAAGAATTATGGGAAAACGGTTGAATCACTGATAGCGGTGAAGGATCGCGGAGTGTGCATCTAGGAAAACGTAGTTGGTGTGGTGTCTTTGTTTGGCTTAATACTTGATTTTTGTCTATGCTCAATGATGCTCCAGAGTTGTTATTACCTATGGTTTACATAATTTAATTATATTTTCCCAGCAATGACCGAACAAAAGAATTGCAAAAACTTTGCTCACGAGGAGACGGACTTGCTCCTTAGGCGTACGCGATAATCCCGACGACATTTTATTATAACAATCAATATAGATTCTTGAATAAAACTTCAAGTGCTTACACACTTCAATGTGCTACCATCTTTGCGCATTTCTATAACGATCGTCGATTTTCTTTTGAACTGGAATACTGGTAACCGCTATGTGACGAAAGCAGTGATTACAAGGGTAACTTTGTAGCTAACTGGAACGCAGGTAGGTTATGAGGGCTGAAATAACCGTGGTAGAATGTCAGTAGTGGAAACGGGGCCTTACTATGAAAGCCACTGCTGTCTACAACTCTAAGTAAGATTATCTTCTTCTAAACATTTCGTAGACATAAAGGCCGAGATGTCTCAAAAACATACGATTCATCAAATATACACTACCCTCCATGCTGGATTGTTAGCTGTAGTAGACTAGTAGATACAATGTACTGATGCAGATATAATCGTATGCGCAGAAAGCTGGCTTTCGAAGAACACATATCACATATTAAATATTCCAGAGGTGTTTTTTTCCGAAAATTTCAATTCAATCATTAGAAAAGCTGTAATATTCCCAGGCAACCCCTTGGAATGTGTTTGGTGTTCATTAAGATGACTTAAATCCAAATCAATACCTGTCTGCGCATTCTATAGGCCCTCAAACACTGATGTTTACACAATATTAGAACTGGGAAAGCAGATAAATTCTATAACGTCCCGTAACAGTGAGCGTAGTATAATAATAGGTGGATATTTCAAATCACAATCAATAGACTGGAGAACTTACTGCTTCAAAGCTGGAGGAAGGGACAAGGATATCTGTGAGATCCTATTATATGTATTCTCCAATAACTCCCTACAACAATTAGCTACAGCACCTAATAAATGGGGATAACATTCTTGATTTACTGGCAACCAATATCCCATAACAAGTGACAATGATTGACACAGTTGATGGATCAGTGACCACAGAGTTATAACTGCAATATTCTTACTATCTTAAATATCGGTCTAAATAATGAACTTGAACGTGTGCTGCAAATATCGGCAAGATTTGTAAAGGGACGGTACGATAACCTTATTAGCGTAACCAGTGTATTAAATAAATCAAAGTGGGAATTATTGTCAGATCGCAGGATGAAATTTAGACTTAATCTCTTAAAGAAATTCCAAGACCATATTTTCAGTGATGACGTTAAAAATATTTTGCGAACCCCAACTTACTATGGTAGACTGGACCATAATCATAAAATTAGAGAAATTGATTGCCGAACTGACAGATTCAAAATGTACTTTTTTCCTCGTACAATCAAGGATATGAATAGCGGTAAATATGTCCAATACGAGTGAATCAATGTTTAGCGTAGGTGTAAGGACTTGAAGGTACCCCAACTTACAGCATGTTTTTGCATGCTTACTTTGCTATTTTTATCTCTTTTAAATAGTGAAGTTTGGCTAGTATATAAATACTAATATTTTTTATGCATTTTAGGTAGTGCATTTTTGGTGAGAAATCAACCCCTGCCACACAACTTTATGGTGGCTAGGATTATGTAGATGTATGTCAGTAGAAGAGATCTTACACAATATAGAAAGTATTTGGTGTTCCGTTAAAAGTAAAAGTAATAGCACGAAAAGGATATATGTAGGTGCATACTACAGGCCACCGGATTCAGATGTCAATTGTTTAATGGAACTAGAGTCAGAGATAGGAACATTACTTTCTCGGATGAATGATAGACTGGAATACGTGTAGTTTTACAACAGGAGGTAAGGATAAGGAACTCTGCGAATCACTATTGAACACCTTTACGTCACATTCTTTACAACAGCTAGTAACAGAACCGACCAGGGGAAACACATTCTAGACTTATTAGCAACAAATACACCCAGCACAAAAGTTCTAAATATAGTTACAGTCACAGGAATTAGTGATCATAAAGTAATGCATGTGAAATTTGTTATAGCTGTTGAAAGACATTATAAACCAAGGAGGAAGGTATACTTATTTGGCAAGGCTAATTACGACGGTATGAAAGAGGAATTAAGGGAATCGTTTAATATATTCATCAAACAAAGCAAAGGTAGATACGAAGGATTCGTGGAGGGAATTTCTGGAGGTCACCCGTAAAGCAGTTAACAAATAAATACCAAGTAAATTGATATGTGATAACATAGAGCCAAGGTGGAATAACGTGGAGGTTAGGAAATCACTAAAGCGACAAAGGGTATGCAACACTGGGATGAAGAATGCAGGACAGTGTCTATCGGTAGAGGAAAAAATGAGAACACCGCCGAACACTTTCAGTGAACCTATGCCTGAAATAACAATTTCATGTCGCGGAATAGAGCACCAGTTAAAAAACATTAGTAAAAACAAATCACCAGGTCCCGATCAAATTCCTTCCAGAGTATATAAAACATTACCTTCTGAAATAGCCCCTATCTAGAAATATTTTTCAATTAAACACTAACGAACAACATAGTACCCAAGGATTGGAAAACAGCTAACTTTACACCTATTTTTAAAAACGGTGATGGTATGACGTGGGACATAATCAAAGTAACACCGGAAGTTCTTCAGGGTAGCGTAATATGTCCGCTTCTATTTCTTTTATACATAAACGAACTAGGTACCCCCCTGCCACACACCCTTGTGGTGGCTTGCAGGGTATTATGTAGATGTACGTACCGTAGTTAATAGTAAGCTTAGAATGTTTGCATAGATGCGGTAGTGTACAGGGGTATATCAAATGAAGAAGACAGGGAATCGCTTAGCAAGGATTTAGATTTAATCAATAGTGGTGCGACAATGGCAGTTAGAACACATAGTATACACGAATTTGGGTGGGAATGAAGATTAAATGGATCGACCGAGTAAATAACGAGGAAGTCCTAAGAAGAGTGGGAGAGAAGTCTGCTAACAACTCTAAAAAGAAGAAGGGACAACTAAATCGGCCATATCTTAAAACACGACGGTCTGATGAAGACTATCATCGAGGGAAAAGTGAACGGGAAGATTGAAAAAGGCAGGCCTCGCATGAGATACATGAAACGGGTTGTGAAGGATGTAAAAGAGAAGAATTACGTCACAATGAAAAGGTTGGCCGATGGAAGAATCGAATGTAAATCTGCGTCAAACCAAATTTAGGATTGTTGACCAATGATGGTGATGATGATGAGGGTGGGAATCATTTGAGAGCGTAAGTTAAATTTCAGATTAAATCTATTACAGAAATTTAAATCGGATAGCTTTACTGAATATGTTAGGCATATATTAAAAACACCAGGTAATTATGCTAGATTCAACCGACTAAATAAGATTAGAGAGATTGTCATACTGATAGATTCAAAATGTCTTACTTTCCTCGTACAATACGCATATGAACACCTTGAATATATCCAATAGTATAAATACAAGTGTATTCATAGGTAGCTGCATATAATGTTGAGCCTGAAAACTTCTTTCATAAAAGTGAATGCTGCATGTGAAGCATACGGGGAATCATGCAGAACAATGGTTCGGTCGCTCAACGGTCACTTTCCCTTCCCCCCTACCCACACATTCCGTTGAATTTCTAACCTGTCTTAATTGCTTCATGACCAAAGGTTAGACTACGAGGGTAGGCGAGGGAGAATTCTAGGAAAAAAGGATTTGAAAAAGATGAGGGAGAATTCTACGAAAATTCTACGCTGTTATCTGGGGAAAAGGACTGGTAAGCGAGGAAATAAGTGATACTTGTGCGACCAGAACTTGGAAAAGAGAGTACTTGGAGAGTACTTGGAAAATGTGATGAGAAGACAAAAGAGCGATGTTACTTTTCTCTAGTTAGGCCCCACCTTGAGTATGCAGCCAGTATATGGGATCCGAATGAATTAGGTTTGATCAGAGAACTAGACAGTGTGCAGCGTTGAGCAGCTAGGTTCATCTACATCTATATCTACATAATACCCTGATAGCCACCATAAAGGTGGGTGGCAGGGGGTGAACTCTCACCAAACATGTACTACATATCATGCATAAAAAGAGGATTAGTACTTGTATAGGCACTGTTCAAAACTACGCTATTTAAAAAAAGATGAAAATAGCAAAACATACATGCAAAAACATGCCGTTAGTTGGGTTAGCTATAAGTCCTTATACCAACATGCAGCTACCAATGTTATCCATTGCTACACTCGTACTGGATATATTTACCGTTATTCAAATCCCTAATAGTACGAGGAAAAAAGGACATTTTGAATCTGTCAGTTCGGCAATCTATTTCTCTAATTTTGTGATTATGGTCCATTCTACCATAGTAAGTTGGGGTCCGCAAAATATTTTTAACATCATCACTGAAAATATGGTCTTGGAATTTGCTTAAGAGATTAAGTCTTAATTTCAACCTGCGATCTGACAATGATTCCCAATTTAATTCATTTAATAGACTGGTTACGCTAATACGGTTATCATACCGTCCCTTTACAAATGTTGCCGATCTTCGCTACACACGTTCAAGTTCGTTATTTAGACCGATTTCGTAGGGTTCGTTAAAATACGGTGAGTAGTGTTTCAGAATTATTTAAAGAATTTGGGTGAGAATCATTATCAGAGCTTAGGTTAAAGTACAGATTGAATCTCATACAGAAATTTAAATCGGATAGCTTTACTGAAGATGTTACTTAGGCATATGTTAACACCAGCGTATTATGCTAGATTCGACCAGATAAATAAGATTAGAGAGATAGATAGCCGTACTGATAGATTCAAAACATTTTCCCCCGTAATATAAAAGAACAGTATAGGCAGCATAGCATCGGGATAGGTAGGGGAAATATTTTATAGTCTGTAGTGCACGATGCATGTATTAACAACCAATCCCTTATTACTATGTAGATACAAACAGTCTAGTTGCCTGAGAACCTATAGTTGCATGTTTGCATGTTTATACTGCATGCTTTGTGATATTCACCCCCTGCCACACACCCTCAAGGTGGCTTGCAGGGTATCGTGTAAATGTAGATGTGGAGATCTGTATAATACCTTTTCAGGCCACCTCAAGGGCGTGTGACAGGGGGTTTAACATCAGCAGGGTGTTCGTGACTTTTATAAATTTCTTGAACACCGCACCATTACAAACGAATACCTGGAGTTTAGAAAATCACTTCGTAGTGAAGCAGGTGCCATTCAAGGTGGTGCAATAAATGCATGCATAGCACATTTTTAGAAAATGTAATACATATTTATTTACACGTTTTTGTATAATACTATGATGTGACCGTAATGCCTGTCTTTGCGCTCCTGTGACTTTCGATTAGCTGCAGTAATTTGATAATAATGTAGTAAGTACTAATTAATAATAAATAACACATGAAGATGCCACTTACAAGTAGCTTGATAACCATTTTAGACACGTTCAGATGGCGGAATGAAGAAGGTACCCATTCGCTTTGATAGCGGATATGTTTAGGAAGTATCTAAGAAGTGCAGCTGTAAATTTGTTTTGTAGCTGACCCAACCCAACCAACTAATCCTCCAAATCAGGTGCGGCGTGGCCAGAGCGGGAAAGGGCCCGGGCCCTTTTACGTCTAAAATAAAACGTTTATCGCAGCGAAAGTTTTTATGTCGTTTATATATTTTTTGCAACCTTTTACCATTAACGATCTGAAACGCGTTTTTAACGCACAATTTTATTCAGAAGCGATGGATGGGGCTACCAAAACCGGGCCCCTCTGGACATGTAGTACCATGGAGGGTACATCTACATCTACGCAATACTTCAGGGTATTGCGTAGATGTAGATAATCTGTTGACTTTCAGGAGTCACCGCGAGGGTGAGTGGCAGGATAGTGCGTATTTGATGAAGCGGAGGGTTTGCAAGGCAAAATTCGGTCTACTTGTCCACGCCATATTTAGAAGCAACCCTAATTACTAGTAGAGTACTTACTTACTAGTAGAGTACTTACTAGTAGAGACGCAGAGACATTAGCTCGCATAGTAAGGGTGCATTCGCAATAGGGAGTTTAAATTTTATCGCACAACGTCGATCAAAAAACCTACTTAATCGTCTCTTCGCGTACTATACGATAAACATCACGAATGTGGGTAAAAGTTTTAAACTTTTTCATTGCATATTGAACTGCAAACGGTCAACTTCTGAGGTTGGACTTCCCGCGGCGATGGTCGTACGCTGCCATCCCTGTCCCCACTCTCCTTTCCTCCGGCGATCTGCTGGGTTGCCAAATATCTATAGAGAACATCGTACTTTTTTCAATAATCATTAAATTTTATCGCACAATGCCGTTCAAAAAACCTACTTAGTCGTATCTTCGCCGGCTATGCGATAAACATGATACTTTCGGGTTAAAGTTATAAACTTTTAAATTGCATATTTAACTGCAAATGGTCATCTTCTGTGGTGGGGCCTCCTGCAGTGAGGGTTGTGTCCATACGAGCCCCGAACTCGAGGAAGGGTCTTGGATTAGCTGCTTCGAGAGGTAATGAGGGTCTGACCGTCGGTTCTCCCCACGAGAGCGACTTTAACCTTATTCAGTGTATTAGTTTTATGAACGTTGAATGACAAATGAATATCAAAAACTAAGTTATACTTATGCACAGTATTACTCAAAAACAGGCAAAATATCACTATTCATTAAACGTATAAAAAATAACCTCAAGACAGTGAGTTCACATTTTATTACTACAAGCATTATTTAAAAAAATAAAAAAATGTATGTATTCTCAATACGATTATTAATCAATACATACAAATGAAATGTTGGAATGCAGCTATTTGAAGCCTTGACTACCAACAATGCATAACTCCAAAAAAAAAACTCAAAAAGACAGGAAATTATAAATTCTATCGCATACGGAGTAAAAAAAAATTCGACAGATTACATTTTCATAGAGGTTTCATATCAAAAACTGAACCAAATGAATGCTTGTACATAAAAATGTACTCAGATAGGCGAGGAAAAGGGCCAAAGCTTAATTTATTATAACAACATTGAATGTTTGTGACAATAAAAAATAGCAAAAAAATTAATTACTGTGGAAAATTTGTAAATTAACACGATCTCATGTTTGTAAATTTAGAAACACAATTTCACGTAACAATAAACAATAGGAATGACACCACAAAAAATGCACTCAAATATGATCTTAGGAAAAGGGGAGAGAGTATTTTATTGCAAATATTCATTGAATGTTTGCCGTTCAAAATGAACATGGACATATTAACAAAACATTTTTGAAAACAAAACTTTTCCATACCTATTTTAAAATTAACACGATCTATAATTCGTATATTTTGAATCAGACGGCATCATTAAAAAATTAACAATAGGAATCAGAACACAAAAAATATACTCACAAGGAGACATCGCGAGATTGATGTTCGGGATCCGAATGCCGATGTTATTTTCTGAAACTGTAAAGGAAATGTAGAAAAAGTGTCACGGCTTTCTTCCCCATAGGCCCGGGTTCGAGAGATATTAGCAAGTAAAGATTTGGCGCATAATCAGTATCTTTAAGTAAGGGTGTGACTCCAACAACCGGCGTAGCCGCGTGCGTTAAGGCCCACGGCCGATGGTTTTGCCCCGGGCGACCTGGGTTCGAGTCCAGGTGAAGTCAATTTTTTTTTCTTTCTTATAATTTAAGGAATCAATGCTACAACCCATCCCCATTCATTTAAGTCAGTTTCGTTAGTATTTATTCTATTTTCAACTCATTTTCTGGATTTTCAATGGACCGAGGACTTACGACGCGAATTAGGGGATTTTATTTTCCCATTACAGGCTCACATGCTGCCCGACGCATTAGGTTTGGATGGATTTCAAAGATCCGTGAATACTTCTATGAATACCAAGGGCTTCAATTGTTCGCTGGACTACCTGAAGATAGTAAAGAATGAACTGAATGCTTATTACACTGCGACGGTTGCCCTCGTAAATTCCTCGGAACCGCCCTGGAATTTTCACTTTTATCACTTAATTTTTCCTTAAATAGTGAGCATGATATCGGCGGTAAATAGAAGGGCATGTGAAACATATTTAAAATGATTTTCTCAAAGTACAACGTATTTTATTGCAGTGAACCCTTATCGTGGACGAAGGGAAGATTTTGAATTCCTACACATAAAACATGATGTAGGGATAACACTATTTTTCTTCCCACCTCCTGTTTTCTTTCGGTTCAATGAATGAATTTAAATTTTCATTCGTGGCAGGTATTTGCCCATTATTTGATTATAGGCATTGATAAAACTTTTGAAGTAAGGTATATTCCTTCATCGTTTTTACATACCCAATCCCATACAAATTAAATAGTATTTAATGTCAGTTACAATAGTATTTTTCTATCTTCAGCGTATTTTATTGATTTTTAAACGGACCTCCGAATGGTGACTTACCACGCGAATTTGGGGACGTATATAACGACACGTGAAATTCCAGGTAATGCGTTCTTCTACGCCCCAGCCATTGCTCCCTCAACCCCTTCATATATTTTTGATCTCAACTCTTTCTTGTCACCAAATAAACTCTACTGGCTATCCTCACATTCAGTTACTAACCCTAGCCAGCTTCCCCCTTTTACCCATTAGGTCAAGTGCAATGACCCTGCGTTCCAGTAGTCTGCTCAAAGCGGTCTCAAAGTCTTCTTTGTCTATCTTTCGCACCCGTCTTCACACGGTTGGGCCTCGGTGCCTCATTGAGAGATTAGCGAGGGTCAGCTGTGGAGGAAGGGTTGCTGGGGGCGGAACTCTTTGAAGGGCGCAAGAAGGCATGTCATAAAGGAGACAGGGTGGACGGAAGGACATTCTGTAGTAAGGAGGGAGAATTTGTTCGAAAGACAGTGGGTGGGCTGTGGAGAAAATCTAACGGAGGGAAAACCCAGTGGAAATGATATTATGAATAAAAGAATGTAGGAGTCGGAAAATCCCGGTTTGAGACAACGTTTTAGTAATGGGAAGGGGTGTTCTCTACATACAGCAACGCGTGGCAGCTGTATTGGGCCGTCTATTTCGCCAGTTTCAATCCAGCTCTTGATCAGTGAAGGTAAAGTGAACCGTAGCTCAAGTTTCCTGCAGCAAGTCTTGTGCATTATTTAGTTTTCACCTATCTGCGGCGTTGTGTCGGGAGTTCTCGGAAGCTAAATGAA
Source organism: Platycnemis pennipes (assembly GCA_933228895.1). NCBI lineage: Eukaryota > Metazoa > Arthropoda > Insecta > Odonata > Platycnemididae > Platycnemis > Platycnemis pennipes. The sequence goes on from OW121852.1 coordinate 8,329,627, forward strand.
GAGTGTTCGAGAAATCTGTCCTTCGTCCAGTGACGGCTCCTCATTGTCAGACAATGTAAATGACACTTCTCCATCGGTGTTGTCATCATACCAAGATGACATCACTGGTGCTGTGCATAGCTTTGAAGGTGTGTAAAGTAGTGATTTTGATAGTAAGCAGTGTAATAAGCATTTAGTTCATTCTTTACTATCTTCAGGAGGTCCAGCGAACAATTGAAGCCCTTGGTATTCATAGAAGTATTCACGGATCTTTGAAATCCAAACCTAATGCGTCGGGCAGCATGTGAGCCTGTAATGGGAAAATAAAATCCCCTAATTCGCGTCGTAAGTCCTCGGTCCATTGAAAATCCAGAAAATGAGTTGAAAATAGAATAAATACTAACGAAACTGACTTAAATGAATGGGGATGGGTTGTAGCATTGATTCCTTAAATTATAAGAAAGAAAAAAAAATTGACTTCACCCGGACTCGAACCCAGGTCGCCCGGGGCAAAAGCCATCGGCCGTGGGCCTTAACGCACGCGGCTACGCCGGTTGTTGGAGTCACACCCTTACTTAAAGATACTGATTATGCGCCAAATCTTTACTTGCTAATATCTCTCGAACCCGGGCCTATGGGGAAGAAAGCCGTGACACTTTTTCTACATTTCCTTTACAGTTTCAGAAAATAACATCGGCATTCGGATCCCGAACATCAATCTCGCGATGTCTCCTTGTCAGATGCTATTAGTAAACGGCGAAAGCGTAATTAATTCAAATTTTACAAAGTCAAATTTACTGTCACAAATCAGTAAGCGCAAACAACATTGAATTTTTGTGACAAAAAAGTGAACATCGAAAAATTAAACAAATTAATTTACAACACAAATGATGCAAAGTAACATGACATCACATGAATAAATTCTGAGTCAGACAATATACATATTAGCATAATCAGTCTATAATATATAACCAAAAACAATAGGAATCATGCCGGAAATAATATACTCAGATGAGAATTGGAAAAGGGCTTACTTTATTGAAAATAACGACGAATTTTATTGAAAAGAAAGAAAAAATCGACAAATGAACAAAAAAATTCAAAATGTAAAATTGACAATAAAAATATGTCAATCGACACGATCTTATATTTGTAAGTTTTGAATCGGACAAAACCATATAAAAATGAAATAAAAGAAATTACTATAAATAATACCTTCAGATGGGCACGGAAAACGTGCGAAAGCGTACTTTATCGCGATGGATATCGAATGTTTGTGATTCAAAATGAACGTCGATAAAAGAACAAAGAAAATTTAAAAAAATAATTTTCCAAAGGAATTTCCAAATTAACCTGACCCATTGAAAATTCTTTGTAAATGGGACATTTTAACACCAGGGGGAAATAAAGGTGGACATTTCCTGAAATATTACTCAGTTTGAGAAACAATAGCATAATTCACATTTAACAGGGAATCACATTTTGGTATAACTCCATCAACAAGTTTTTTCTTAAATTATAGCCTCAAAAAATATATTTTAGGTCTGCAATGAATAGCCAACACATCTACTGAGATAAATACGACATTTTATATTCACAATGCGTCAGCCTATGGAAGCACGCCGAGTAAATTATCACCGCAAGATCCATGACACATTTACCGAACATTTCACTATGTACACACACTTTATATAACTTAAAGTTATATAAATATATAACTTAAATATAACTATAACTATATGAAATATATAACTTAAAGAATTTGCTTATTTTAGGTATGGTTAGATAACACATACACAGGTAGAAATGATGACAGAATTTTTATCGTTGTTTACGTCGTCAAGGCGATAAACATCACAGAAAACGAAAGGCAATGTATTGAAAATTTACTATTTCCTTTGGTGATAGACAGGAATAAATGATAATAATAATATTATATTACGTCACATGCTCAATGCGGGAATCAGGGTATATATACTAATTAAATATAATAGAATTAAAATATAAGTATTTGCAAGAATACATAAACTCAAGTCATGTCACTCGATTTACGTAGAGACAGAACGCATGTCAAAGAACGCTCGGCACGTACAGGAAAAAAAATACCAGCAGACAAATAACTAAAGAAATAAACACATCAAAAATAAGAGGATTGTATAATACATTAAAAAGAAGAAGAGTAAACGAATATAATAAACATTAGGCATTAAAACATGGTCTTCGTCATCATTAAGGAAACAAATTATGATGTCATGAATTTATTAATGGTAGGTGAAAGTTCTAAAGATAAAAAATATCCGCTTCAAAGATAGCAAATAATTGTGATTATTCCATCGCTAGTAAATAGCTAGCAAAACAATTCCAGATTAAATCTATTAGAGAAATTTCAATCGGATAGCTTTACTGAATATGTTAGGCACATACTAAAAACACCAGCGTATTATGCTAGATTAGACCAGATAAATAAGATTAGAGATATTGTCGTACTGATAGACTCAAAATGGCATTTTTCCCCCGCACCATAAGAGAACTGAATATGCAGCATAGCAAAGGGATAGGTAGGGGAAATATTTTAGAGTAGTGTGTAGTGCATGATGCATGTATTAATCCCTTAAATACTATAGACACTAACAATCAAGTTGCATGAGACAATATAGTTGCTAGTTTGCATGTTAGTAGTGCATGCCTGGTGATCTTCACCCCCTGCCACACACCCTCGCGGTGGCTTGCAGGGTATCGTATAGATGTAGATGTAGATAATTAGAGCCGCCTTTTCTTCAAAACGTTATAAAACGTAAAAAAAAATATTTCACTGCAATGGAGTCGTTCCATTACCATAATAGTGAATATACGTTCATTCAAAAGATTAAAATGAAGTCACACGTAGAATGGATTACGTAAAATCAATTTTAAAAAGCTGGAATAAAATAACCATTATAACCACCAATCACTTTTGAAAACTCTGAGCGTAATTAAATTTAAAAATCATAAGTTGCACGACGAATTGATGGAGTTTGTGTAAATACAATAATATATTTGAACAAATATTGTTCACTTGCTAAACGCTCAACCACATTTTAAAAATGGGAAAAATTATTACTCTTCACACAGAATTAGAATCGATTAAAAACGCTGTCTAACGAAGAGTTCTTCCTTACATAAATATGTTCACACTGGTTTTCATTCAACTAAAGTTAAGTTAAATAAAACTTACAAAATACTCAGGAATTTGTTGGTAAAACTTGATGTCTTTAAGGCTAACGAATGCGGAAAGAAAACGTTTAATGCCGTTAATATCCGGAAACAAAAAATAGATGCAAGTAGGAAGAATAATTACGAGATGAGAACGTTAGGAAATTTCAAATGTAATGTCCTGAATACGTCCTCTAACAATATCGAAGCCTCTTGTAGGAATAGAGCAGGGGTCGCAAGGCCAGTATTTTTAACGAACTAGACTTCCTAGCACAGAATATATAAATAAATATATAACAATATACTCTGCCACGATCTTGTACGATTGTTAAACTTGGATAGCAAAAATTACACAGAACATCTAAAATGTTTGTAGAAACAAGTTTATTACGATTATCTTGAAAGGGGTAATTATTATTGTTGCATCATTCACACGGGCGTTATTCCATGCCGGACCCAGGAGGTCAACGCCTTCGGCTCGTTAACCTTTATTTAACGTGGCGTTTCCCCCTGCGTTCCCCTCCGGGCTGCGCAGAGGCCTATTCCACGCATTCACTCCCAGGGCCAGGGCAAGAGACGCGAGATCAAGAACGGACTATGAACTAAGCACCTATGTCAGTAAGCCCTAATCGCCCCTAATCTAACATCAACCCATCCTCTAAACTAAATCTACTGCTTACATACCCTAGGCCTACCTATTCCATTCGCATACCTATCGGCGCTGACCCTGTTCATCATCATTCATTCACCAATCAACAAAATACACACTCAAATATATCATTCACACATGTACCTGCAATAGAAAACACATTTATAAATAAAACCTGTAAAAGATAGTGAATATACCGTCAAAAATTAAACAAAGGAACAGAGGCATTAAATAGTAAGCACAGGAAATAACCTATTAAGATAAATGTCATCGTAGCGCATGATGGCGCTAAGAGTGTGATTCCTACCAAAGTAAAAACACTAAGAGCCCGTGCACAAGGCATAACCGGAGACCAACGACCAAACCTGGATTGACCCGGGTCAAACGACCGATATGCAAACCTCTATACAATATAAGTGCAAAATGTAATATAATAACTTAGGCATATAGATGTCAAAATTGAATAGATAAATCATTAATAAAATAAAAGATATAAATGAAAGACTACCATAAAAACCTTTGTACTAGTTGTCAGTCGCCTTGCTATCTCTTCTTTCTGGTACGCTGCCTCTCCGAAGCTATGGGAAGGGTAGGTAGTAAAATAAACAAAGAAAATATACAAGCATTTATTTACATAAAATTCAATTCACTAGAGTCTCTCTAGTCCTCTTAATGGTCACCCACGGATGAAATCGGAACTCAATTAAACCACACTGACACCACACTATCACCACACTGACACCACACTATCACAACACTGACACCACTCTCACTGTCTTCCTGGTTCACACGAAACACTTATTCGTAACTTGCCTCCTTTCACCCACACTGCACTAACTAAGGAGAGAGCGGGTTAGTGAACATAATAAACAACAAATGAAATAGAGTGAATGCCAAGCTGCTCACATTTAATGGAGATATCCAAAAGTGCATTTCGTAAAAATGCGAGGAATGGTCGCTCAGAAACGAAATACACCTGGATGCACATCGTAACTGACGAACCAATTCCATTAATTTTGAAATTTAACTCTAGAGCAAGCTCAACATCCACAGAAAATGCTATGAGCTAAATGCAATTCTCCTAGCTACTCTACAGTTCTGATGGGCCAGAAGGGCCATGACTTCAAAATACTGGAAACTGACTACATACCCTACCCTCTAGCAGGCCGGGGCGTTGAGATGATACCTAAGGAGAGAGCGGGTTAGGGAACATAATAAACAACAAATGAAATAGAGGGAATGCCAAGCTGCTCATATTTAATGGAGATATCCAAAAGTGCATTTCATAAAAATGCGAGGAATAGTCGCTCAGAAACGAAATACGCCTGGATGCACATCGTAACTGACGAACCAATTCCATTAATTTTGAAATTTAACTCTAGAGCAAGCTCAACATCCACAGAAAATGCTATGAGCTAAATGCAATTCTCCTAGCTACCCTACAGTTATGACGGGCCAGAAGGGCCATGACTTCAAAATACTGGAAACTGACTACATACCCTACCCTCTAGCAGGCCGGGGCGTTGAGATGGTACCTAAGGAGAGAGCGGGTTAGTGAACATAATAAACAACAAATGAAATAGAGTGAATGCCAAGCTGCTCACATTTAATGGAGATATCCAAAAGTGCATTTCGTAAAAATGCGAGGAATGGTCGCTCAGAAACGAAATACACCTGGATGCACATCGTAACTGACGAACCAATTCCATTAATTTTGAAATTTAACTCTAGAGCAAGCTCAACATCCACAGAAAATGCTATGAGCTAAATGCAATTCTCCTAGCTACTCTACAGTTATGATGGGCCAGAAGGGCCATGACTTCAAAATACTGGAAACTGACTACATACCCTACCCTCTAGCAGGCCGGGGCGTTGAGATGATACCTAAGGAGAGAGCGGGTTAGGGAACATAATAAACAACAAATGAAATAGAGGGAATGCCAAGCTGCTCATATTTAATGGAGATATCCAAAAGTGCATTTCATAAAAATGCGAGGAATAGTCGCTCAGAAACGAAATACGCCTGGATGCACATCGTAACTGACGAACCAATTCCATTAATTTTGAAATTTAACTCTAGAGCAAGCTCAACATCCACAGAAAATGCTATGAGCTAAATGCAATTCTCCTAGCTACCCTACAGTTATGACGGGCCAGAAGGGCCATGACTTCAAAATACTGGAAACTGACTACATACCCTACCCTCTAGCAGGCCGGGGCGTTGAGATGGTACCTAAGGAGAGAGCGGGTTAGTGAACATAATAAACAACAAATGAAATAGAGTGAATGCCAAGCTGCTCACATTTAATGGAGATATCCAAAAGTGCATTTCGTAAAAATGCGAGGAATGGTCGCTCAGAAACGAAATACACCTGGATGCACATCGTAACTGACGAACCAATTCCATTAATTTTGAAATTTAACTCTAGAGCAAGCTCAACATCCACAGAAAATGCTATGAGCTAAATGCAATTCTCCTAGCTACTCTACAGTTATGATGGGCCAGAAGGGCCATGACTTCAAAATACTGGAAACTGACTACATACCCTACCCTCTAGCAGGCCGGGGCGTTGAGATGATACCTAAGGAGAGAGCGGGTTAGGGAACATAATAAACAACAAATGAAATAGAGGGAATGCCAAGCTGCTCATATTTAATGGAGATATCCAAAAGTGCATTTCATAAAAATGCGAGGAATAGTCGCTCAGAAACGAAATACGCCTGGATGCACATCGTAACTGACGAACCAATTCCATTAATTTTGAAATTTAACTCTAGAGCAAGCTCAACATCCACAGAAAATGCTATGAGCTAAATGCAATTCTCCTAGCTACCCTACAGTTATGACGGGCCAGAAGGGCCATGACTTCAAAATACTGGAAACTGACTACATACCCTACCCTTAGCAGGCCGGGGCGTTGAGATGGTACCTAAGGAGAGAGCGGGTTAGTGAACATAATAAACAACAAATGAAATAGAGGGAATGCCAAGCTGCTCACATTTAATGGAGATATCCAAAAGTGCATTTCATAAAAATGCGAGGAATGGTCGCTCAGAAACGAAATACGCCTGGATGCACATCGTAACTGACGAACCAATTCCATTAATTTTGAAATTTAACTCTAGAGCAAGCTCAACATCCACAGAAAATGCTATGAGCTAAATGCAATTCTCCTAGCTACCCTACAGTTATGACGGGCCAGAAGGGCCATGACTTCAAAATACTGGAAACTGACTACATACCCTACCCTCTAGCAGGCCGGGGCGTTGAGATGGTACCTAAGGAGAGAGCGGGTTAGTGAACATAATAAACAACAAATGAAATAGAGTGAATGCCAAGCTGCTCACATTTAATGGAGATATCCAAAAGTGCATTTCATAAAAATGCGAGGAATGGTCGCTCAGAAACGAAATACGCCTGGATGCACATCGTAACTGACGAACCAATTCCATTAATTTTGAAATTTAACCCTAGAGCAAGCTCAACATCCACAGAAAATGCTATGAGCTAAATGCAATTCTCCTAGCTACCCTACAGTTATGATGGGCTAGAAGGGCCTTGAATTCAAAATACTGGAAACTGACTACATACCCTACCCTCTAGCAGGCCGGGGCGTTGAGATGGTACCTAAGGAGAGAGCGGGTTAGTGAACATAATAAACAACAAATGAAATAGAGTGAATGCCAAGCTGCTCACATTTAATGGAGATATCCAAAAGTGCATTTCATAAAAATGCGAGGAATGGTCGCTCAGAAACGAAATACACCTGGATGCACATCGTAACTGACGAACCAATTCCTTTAATTTTGAAATTTAACTCTAGAGCAAGCTCAACATCCACAGAAAATGCTATGAGCTAAATGCAATTCTCCTAGCTACCCTACAGTTATGATGGGCTAGAAGGGCCTTGAATTCAAAATACTGGAAACTGACTACATACCCTACCCTCTAGCAGGCCGGGGCGTTGAGATGGTACCTAAGGAGAGAGCGGGTTAGTGAACATAATAAACAACAAATGAAATAGAGTGAATGCCAAGCTGCTCACATTTAATGGAGATATCCAAAAGTGCATTTCATAAAAATGCGAGGAATGGTCGCTCAGAAACGAAATACACCTTGATGCACATCGTAACTGACGAACCAATTCCATTAATTTTGAAATTTAACTCTAGAGCAAGCTCAACATCCACAGAAAATGCTATGAGCTAAATGCAATTCTCCTAGCTACCCTACAGTTATGATGGGCTAGAAGGGCCTTGAATTCAAAATACTGGAAACTGACTACATACCCTACCCTCTAGCAGGCCGGGGCGTTGAGATGGTACCTAAGGAGAGAGCGGGTTAGTGAACATAATAAACAACAAATGAAATAGAGTGAATGCCAAGCTGCTCACATTTAATGGAGATATCCAAAAGTGCATTTCATAAAAATGCGAGGAATGATCGCTCAGAAACGAAATACACCTGGATGCACATCGTAACTGACGAACCAATTCCTTTAATTTTGAAATTTAACTCTAGAGCAAGTTCAACATCCACTAAGACTTATATTAATGGTTTGACTAACTCAAGGCTAACGAATTGATACGATGGGCCATAATGGCCGGAAAAGGCTCTAAACTGACTAACTATTCCTACTCTCTACTCGCCATGCAGCATAATCCAAGCCGTCTGCTTACCTGTGAAAGAATCTGAATGAAACAGCATAAAAGATAAAAAACATCCATTGCAAAGAACATACATGAAAACAATAAAAATATTAACAGAAAATTACACACAAAGGAAAATGACAAACAAAACATTCAGGACTTTACATATAATATTTTACACAGTATGCAAACATATTCCTGCCTAGAGTCGACTCGCTAGACCAAGCAAGTGGCCACTTGCCTTATAGTTGGGAGGACTAGTCCTCCCTTGTCGGGGCCCCGACATCATATACTTGGGCGTTTGCACCAATAATCAAGCTTGATTTACCAAAATACCTTTACATTTCACCAGACCATGGTCATGTACGTAAATAAATCAAGCCAATGACAAAACAAGATGACCAAATAATTCTGAACACACATTTTACCCTCTCTTACATAGGCTCTCTTTACCTTTTAGATCGTAGATCCTGAAACAAAAGTCAGTTTTACCACAGTATCGCACACCAATGAGCAAACCAATGTTTGTCCTCCTGTTGACACTGCTTCCTGTTCTTCTGTCTCGATCAGCTGCGGAGATTCCTCACCCTCACCTAGACAACTTATGGGATGTGACCTTCCAATCGTAGCTCCGCCTCAAGTCCTGCAACGGCAGAAATAAATTCTATTTAATATAGTGTGTCGTCAAAACAATGTTCCTCTGTGCAAAAGAAATAATATTTTTTCATATATTATATATGTTGTCAACATTTCTTTTCTTTCACTAACACAAAGACCACTGTGAAGAATAAGTTAGTGGATATATTATTTTTTTCCAACTTCTGTCATTGTATACTCAGTCTGAAAGTAGAGTTTTACTATACCACACAAAGATGTAAAGGCCTCGGTAAATGATGTCGGGGCCTTGACATGGGAAGACCTGTCCTCCGAAATGAAAGATGTTTTGTGCATAATTTATGTCGAAATACCAATCTTTTAGACTCAAATTTAACGTGAATAACGCCAAAAACAATAGTAAATGTTATGAGCCCAAATGTGAATTGATTCGATTTCGATCAAAGTTCGTATACATCCACGACTCTGTTCCTGAATACGACACTTATCTGCAGTTGTAATTCACTCGTAACCATTTTGACACTCAGAGAAACTCACATCCCTAAAAGACGTTCCAACAATGGATATTTTTTTAACACGTTGCGTACGGATGGCGAGAATTCTCGTCATTTAAATCCCATCTGTTGCGTACGTATGACGAGAATTCTCGCCATTTAGGTGCATCATGGTAAAGTTTTAAATTGTGTTATTTATGTGTATGGTAAATGTTTCTCATTAGCCTTCTGTTATTCATTAAGAATAATCGTAGTATAATTTTTGATAACCCGATGTATTTTCGTTAATTTTAGCCATTTAACTCTATTTAAATCTCAGTCCGGTGTTCTGTGATGACGCGTAACTTCAATTCCATCAACTTGAAACTTATTCGTCTTCCCTCTTCTTTTCGGAGGGCATATTTCTTTCACGGCTTCCTTGGTCACCCCACCTCCTTGCCTCATTGTTTACGGAATGTTTTTCCTCATGGCCCTAGCTTAGCCAGCGGCGAGGAACCGTATCTCTATTGCCTCGAGGACCATATCTGTATTGCCTAGCCTTCACGTTCCTCTCACAGCAGATGTAATAAAGCACTCTCAGCTCTGCTCCATCAAAGTATGAAAAGGATGAGGGGGCCAATCATGAATCGCTTATTGTTCTTTTACAGCTGTGGTTAGTTCCTTATGTCGTGTGTCTTGAGCAGTTCGTTTCCTTGAGTCCCAGTGAATTGTGATGTTGGTGTCGGGGTTGTCTTGCGAGTGGGTTTGCTCCAGCCATATTATGAAATATTCAATGCAATGGCATTGCATAGGAAATACAGTGCTTTGCACGAGGAAGACATTTTGTTAGATCTGAGTGCTGGTAATTTATCAGACTTGCCATTGAAGTATGATGACGAGAGTTACGAGAGCAGAAGTGATTCCTATAGTGTAGTGAAGACCAGAAATAGAAAATCCACTCCTCTCTTGATAAGTGGAAGTGACTCCGATAAGAGTGCAAATGAAGACAAGACTTCACCCGGAATATCTACTACATGGGAAAAAAATAGATTCTGAGAGGGATGTAGAGCAATTTTTGGGTCAACCTGGAGTAAAACGTGTACCAGAAAATTCTACCAGTGTCCTTGATGTAGACTGAATGTGTGCTGCCGATGACTTGTTTGAAATGGTGTGCATTCGGTCAAATCTGTTTTACCGTCAAAACCAACATAAATACCAAGAATCACCCAAAACGGGAAAGTGGTCTCACATAACCATTACCGAAATGAAAAAAATTCTTTGCTATTTTGATACTCAAGGGGAAGGTGAGGAAAGATTCAGTGAAGGAGTATTGCAGCACTGATCCTTTAATTGCAACGAACATATTTAGAGAATTACTGACGAGAAAGAGATTTGAACAGATTTGGAAAGCGTGGCACTTCAGTAATAATGAGAAAATTCTGGACGGGATGAACAGACTATACAAAATAAGACTCGTCTTGGAATACTTCATTGAAAATTTTCAAAATATATATAAGCCAAACCAGGAGCTATCTCTTCATGAAGCAATGATTCCATGGAGAAAAAAATTAAAAATGAAGACCTATAACCCAGAAAAAATTATAAAGTATGGCTTATTAGATTGTAAGGTTTGTGAAAATAATTCTGGCTACATTAGTAATTTAGAAATATATTCGGCCGAGGAAAAAAATTAGAACAAACCATCCTTTATCTTTTGAAGCCTCATCTCAATCTTTGGCAACACGTATATCAAGACAGCATAAAAATAGCAGAACTGCTCTCTGATAATAAAATTAGAGTTTGTGGAACCATCAGACCAAATAAGAGGGCTCCCTGCCACATTGAAGAGTGAGGCGAAAATGTTGAAGAAAGAACAGGGCACATTTTCTCGCAAAGAGTTACTTGTGCTGTGGAAAGAATAAAGAGAGGAGAGGATGATGAGCACTATTCACAGCGCTAAGATGGGTAACACAACGCTGAAAGATAGGATCAAGGACTTTCGATCAAAAAACCTTACTGCATTTTGAAATACGATGAGTATATGAAAGGCGTAGATGTATTCATAGGGCGGATATGTATTTATCGTATTATATAATGTGAGAAAAACAATGAAATGGTCGAAGAAAGAGTCCTGGGAATAATAAACTGCTCTTTTTAACGCTTATAGAGTTTATAAAACTCTAAACGAAGCAAATAGCATTCAATTCTAAGGCTTTCTGCTCCAGACCGCCAAAGAGTGGGCAGCGAGTAGAGAGGAGCCAGATGAGCCATCCTCGGACGACGACAGAGATAATAAGCCGACGGAGCGTGCTCCTTCGAAGGATCACCCACATCTTCCCTCGAGAGACCTTGGTAAACATCATCTCGTCCCTATCGTGGGAAAGGGGAAGAAGAAATACCACACCCGAAGATGCAAAGTGTGTGCTTACAGAAAAATCAGGAAGGAGACATGGTATGTCTGCTCAACTTGCGGTGTTCCACTCCACAAGGGAAAATGTTTAATGGAGTATCACACAAAGAGGAAATACGGAGACTTTCTGTGAGTATTATTTTTCAAATCACATTCAAAAATTTTCATTTTTTAATAAGTTACAGCATTTCTACTGATGCAATGCATTTCCAAACAGCGAGGTTTAAAAATCCGCCGGAACAGAGGAACGGCGAAGATAGTAAAATGCTAATCAGAATTGTATTTACAAAAACACGCTTTAAGAACAAGAGATATCTTGAAAAAAATATTCACAGCAAAGTTGGTGAAATAATACGGAGATGTCTTCCTTAAATTCCAGTTGATTTGAACTTAAATGAAAATAATGAAACTATAAGCTCAGATTTAAAAAAAATCGATGCACTATACCCGAAATTAAACCTAACTGATGTATATGCATCAAAATTTACATGAAAGCAAGAGATAACTAGATAACCTGCGCGATGCAACTGCAATGCAGCATGCAACAGATCAGATATAGTAATTTCTCAAGGAGGATTGAATGCACTTGAAGGAGAAATCAGCATACTAGCCTCAGGGTGACAATGAAATTTAGAATAGGGGTGGTTGGCTACCTTTAAATCCCACCTACCCCGTACAAAACATTGTCTTTTACGCGGAGGAATCCTATGGACCCATTTATGTGTATGCAAACATAAATAAAAATGAAATCGGGCACAAATTCAATCCCTTCAGCGTCTGCTAATCTTCGTTAGGATAAAAAGGCTGGGAATTTTCATCAGATCGTAGGTTAAAGTACATGTTAAAACTAATTCAGTCATTTAAAACGGACAGCTTGACGGATGATCTGACATGCATATTAAAAATCCCTGTGAATTTGCTAGATTCGGCCAGATAAATAAGATTAGAGAGATAGATTGTCGTACTGATAGATTCAAAATGTCATTTTTCTCCAGTATTATAAGAGAACAGAATAGGCAGCATAGGAAAGGGATATGAAAAATTATAGAGTAGTCTGTATTGTATGATGCATTTATTAACACCCAACCCTTATATTACTATTCATCTAGCTGCACGTGACCCTATTATCTAGCATGCCCCCCTTGTAGTAGCCTATTTGCTTGCCAATAATGCGTGTTTGGTGATCTTCACCCCCTGCCACACACCCTCGCGGTGGCTTGCAAGCTATCGCAGGCATGCAGATGTATTTAACGTAGGTATTGATGCATTTTATCCCGTAAATAACTTTTTTAATGTAGCAGGTAGAAATTTAAACTACATATTTGGCGTTGGTTTGTTAACTTTCTACCTTTTCTTTGACGTTAAAAAATGGTATATGATTATTTTTCTCGGTCGTCTTAGTTTCACTGGGTGCCAAAAAACTTCATCCGTACGAATATCACAAGTAGCAAGCGTGTTATGCCTGTACCTATTAACTAGATCTCTTCTCAAATCACCTGACATACGTCCTCTAGTATATTCTAACTTCCTTGTTTACAACGGTTGTCTATAGCGACGGTCTATCTCCCACAACCTAACCGGTTTGTTTACATCACGTATTCGCGTGTCACGCATGGAAACCGTTTTGGTAAACGAAGAGCAGTTAAATTCCAACCATGTAATAACCATAAAATCCATGTAATCAATAACTGTTATCTGTTCTCGTCAAAATATGAGTATGGAAATTAAAGAAAAGCGAAATAACCTTCAAGTTCAGTTATTTACAGACAGTGATGTAGCCTCCCATATAGGTATATTTATTTCAAGAAAAAAACAGGGATTCACTCTCTAATAACACGTTGGAGAAAAGAGTTGTAATCTATTTTTCTCCAACGACACGCGATTCGAAATATTCTGCGCTGAAAAACCAATCTCTGGGTCGAACACAGGTGTTACATTTTGAATTTAAGGAGAGCAAAGAAGGCCGGAAAAACTGGAAGCCAATGGCAATATCGCATTAGTTTCAACTGACTTTATTAACTGAATAAATTCCGCAACGCAATAAGGGAACAAATGAAATAATAACAATCGTTATCTAAATTAGAAATAAATATATTCAATGTTTAATTCCGAAAAAGATCCTGTTCATATTGAACGAGACTGTTAGGCGTTCAGGAGTCTAATAGCCAACACGTGTCTTGTTTACGAACGCCAAAATAAACAATTAGCAATAAATGAAATACCAAACTTTTTAAGCACGCCTGAATCCATAGGAGAAAAAAATACATGCATTCAATATCAGAGACAGGAAAATTGGGTCTACAATCTAAATTGCACACTGCCCGAAGTTTCCAAATTTCGACAAATCACGGCACAATGGAAATAGAAATCATATCAGCACAACTTTATCTCAACTACTCTATCGGCAGCCACCATTTTGTCAATGCACATTGAATTTCGACATTAAAAACTTTATGTTTACCGCGTAAATTGCGTTGCATACTAAAAATAACAAATTCGTTTTTCATTTCGTGGCTGTTTTCGGTGTTGCGTCATAGACATTACGAAGTCAACTGTCCCGGGAAAATCGACAATTCGTAATATCAAATATCGTATGAACGAGTATCCTTCATCAACATCGCGATGAAGCTACCGTCCTGAAGTATATGCATTTCCGCAACGCTCGTGCATGATTTACGATGTGCTCATGAATGTAACTATAAATGTGTACTCATGCCAACAGGGTTCATAAAGTTAAACACAACTAACTTGTTTTACATCTCCAATGAGTCAGAGATTAGGCAGTCAAGCGTATTTGCAAAATTTTTGTGCAGTTTGGACTAACATACGATGTACCCACTCTTCCACCTCACTCATTACACTCTTACAATTAGACATTCACTTGAATGATGGGAAAATAATGACATCAGTCCACGTGAAACCTACGAACTTGCAGCAGTACCTACAATGGGATGGCTCCCATCCCGAACATTGCAAGCGTTCCCTACGTCGAGGCCGCCGTATCTGCTCTGAAACCTATTTCTTCCTCAGTTATTTGAAAGACCTGGAATCAGCCTTCCTCAAACGTGGATACCCTCCCTCAATAGTCAGAGAGGAGCTGGACAAAGCGTACACAACCGCCCAACGCTCAACAGCAGAGCCAGAAGACAAATCACCTGACCATCTTGCCATCTTCGCCACCGCGTTTCATCCGGGTCTAGAGTTTGCATTAAAATCTTTAAGTCAGCCCAATCTATTCTTTTATCTTCTCCCTTAACTTCCTCACTCATCCCGAGACCTCCCATGCTTTCCTTCCGTCGTCCCACCAATCTCCAAAACAGCCGTTGGATACAACTATCATCATCAACATCAGTTTGTGCCGCCGATCTCGAACCGATTGGCTCACATCCTTGCAACGAACCCAGATGCCTCTCGTGCCACATTAACTCCCATTCCTTTATCAACCCGGTGATACACGTAACATACCAAATACATTCTCTAGGAACCTGCTCCTCGAGTAATGTAATGTATGAGATTTCCTGTAATTACTGCCAGGCTTTCTATAGAGGACTGACGACCACCTCATTTAATATGCGAATCAATAACCATAGGAGCAGTGTCACCCAAAATTTGAGGTTGCCAGTAGCCTAGCACGCCAATTCCCATAACCTCCCCTTCACGGACTGCTTCAGAGAGTAAATATAATCGAGGTCTCCCCACACGAAACATCTACGTCATCAGAGCTCCGCCACTGGGAGCTCGCCTACATATCAATATTAAAATCCACCACTTCGCCCGGTCTAAACTTTCGCTATCTTTCTCCACCCCTCCAATTTCCCTCTCCCCTTCCCAGCCCAGCCTCCCCCTCCTTTTGTCCCTAGCCAATCCCCTTTCCACCCACCAACCGTAACCCTTGACTCCAGTGTGACACCCCAGTAGTGGACTCCTCCGGCTGAAGAAGGGTTCGTGACCCGAAAACTCAAAAGCGCAGTGGACACCAGGCTCTCCATGGGCCATCTACTGTTGAATGTCCACTCAATACCCTTTCCTTCACCTCAACCCTTTGTTGCTAGCATTTATATAGACGACACCCAGGATATGGAAAAAATATCGAGACCGAAAATGATGGATACTGATGGAAGAGAGTAGGATAATACTACGCGGGATAATACTATTTAATTATTAATTTTGATGTGTTGTTAACTGTGCGAAATAAACTGATGAAATATAGAGTCTAAAAACCCTGCATTCTGTCCCATTACGAAGGATTACAGGAAACAGAGGTAATAAGTATTGATTACTTATGACTAAATATTGCTAAAAATGGCATATCTGTTTAAGACCACAAAGAACATACCACCAATAAACTGAAAGGGGGACAATTGCAAAAATAGCAAATATGGTAAACGTTAAATTTCAAAAAGCTACAAGTCATGTGGAATAACAATGTTTGGTGATCAAGGCGCGCAAGATTACCAAGATCCATTATTGGAATTCAGAAGACTTAAGAATGTTCACCGGTAATTCAACAATAGCTGAAAAGTATGTAAATTAAAACGGACGACCCAGATATCCCATGCCTCTAATGTTTAACTCTCACTCAACTCGCGATCGAAGTGATACTTTCTATTCAATAATCAGCGCACAAGTTATTAAAGAAAGTATAATGAAGTGCAACAAATAGGATGCGTGGAAAATCCTTGATGGCTTGTTAATTTACTATGCCATGCCATGTTAATTTATTATGGCGTTATGAATCATGAACTTGAATCGCTGATACTGAATGAAAGTTAAAAAAATCACTTTTACCATGTTTTTAATTATCGACTTTGGTCTGTGTGCAATGTTAAGGAGTTAGGTTGAAGGTCCCTGGCACTGGCGCTCAAACCCAGTTTTGGTCTGGAAAATCTTATTTTGATAAATTTAAGCCAAAAGGAGGTTTGATTGAGAAAAAGACATTCTCTTTTGTGACGTCTATTGAACCACTAGCGATCTCTTCAATTCTCAGCGCTTAACTTCTTCATTGTGTCGTATCGAGGTGCCAGGAAATTTCAACAAAAATACGAGGTGAAAAACTTTCCTAAACATTCCTGAAGTTTTAATACAATGACAAGTCAAGGCACTTCTGCAAATGTTTTTCATATCGGAAAAACTAAATCTACCAGGCAAATAAAATATTATGTAGTTATAGCATTACCACGAATGGATTCAATAATGACTGCCCAAGTTGAACGCAATATGTGTAACAATCACAATTTACTTGGAACATAAATGTATTCCGAAGATAACAATAAATTAAAATCAAAAACAAACCAATCAGTCAATCAGATGACCAAGTATCTTACATTTACAAGTGAAAATGGCATCTATTCCGAGTTGGAAACATAAACAAACAAACCAACGGTCAAGGATCGTCCGGAAAAATTCTTGGAATCGAAACAATCTTTTGAGATTTACAACGGGAAATAGCGGTTTCAGAAAAAACAACCTAGCATCGACCAGAATAAAAGAATCACAAAAAAGGCGCGAAAAACATTTATGACAAAATGAAAACACTTGTCAATGAAAAATGCTTGCAATTAAGCGGACTTACCATCAACGCACTGAAGACCGTTTCTCACAGGCAGTCTCTCGAATTCCCAGCTGTCCCTCACAAAGTTCCACGTGATTGATGACGAAGATCCCGTTATACGTCACAGGCAACTCGAATAACTCCTTCCTGTAAAAAAATTCAAACCATTAACAGACGGAACCACAAATGTTGTATCACTGCTACTGTAATTACCCATCAATCAATCGAAAAATAATTATTCATGATATATGCATGATTGAATTACTAAGGAAAGCAAGGATTTGAAATGTAGTCAAGTACATGGTATATATACGTCTCGGAATATATTTCTACTCGTCATACATCCAGAAAAATAAGTCACGAATTTCCCTTTCGAAAATAACTGCAAACTTAATGAAAGTTAATGTTGGAAACTGACTTAAAGTAAATATTCCTTAAATTTGGGCTGAAAACTCACCTGGCCTTCTATTTCCGCGTCCGGACGAATACTGAACACCGGCCGTCTGATCACGTGATTGTACGTCACGGTCTAGCGTGACGTCAACCAGAGCTGACCAATCACCAAAGTGCAAATTGGAATTCGCGGTATTTAATAACTTCGAAAATGCTTTATTATTTTGGCAATTTAAATATTCTCTTGCTTATATAATTGCTGAATATGCATTTTGGATCGTGGATGATTGCCTATAATGGCAACAACATTCGTTTTCCCAAAATAATTTACTAAAAAATAAATTAAGAGCGCCACCTGCCATTACGTCCGTTAACTACTCGTTTTGGCGGGAAAAAGTGATAAAATACCCAATAGAAGTTGTAATCCTCAAGTTTCTGAAAAACGTGCTAAAATGAAATATTTAAAAAAAGGAATTGCTTTCAAACAAATATTACACCATTATTCATCGTGCAGGGGTTTTCATTCGGGCCAACCAACACTTAGAGTTGGATGACATGTGACACCTCATTTCAATTTTGCATTGCTTCAATTATTGCAATTATTTAAATAGTTACATAAAAATTATTTTCAGATTAACATGTCCATCGACGTTCGAATAGTAAGTCCATTTCCCTCTACTATTTTAGAAATGAAATGAAAGAAACTCATCAATACTGGAAACCACTGCCAACCGCCCTTCTAGTTGCTTTCTGGATATAATAGGATTTAGGATCTGGATATTGAATTCCAACAAAGGTTAGAAGTTGCTAATTGTAACCTTCCTACTGCAACAACAACTAAATTCGTCCACATCGTTCGCAGAATACTTCAGCAACCCAAATCACATTTGGACGTGGGTAATTACATAAACATGGGAAATGGAAGCAAACCATGCAATTGCTTACCTTTACGGGAACACCACGACCTATGTACCGGATATTAACAGCCAGGCTAGTAGATTCACTGCAACGATTTCCAGTTAATTCTTCTCAGCAACGCACTTACAAACACGACGCACGACACGACATAACTTGGTCACTCATCCAGTGATTCATCCAACTGAAGCACTACTATCCATATTTCACTTGCGAGGTTATGTTGGAGGATGAAACACTGCTCGGTACTTGATAAACACTATCACAAATTACGCTGGATAACGTCTTCTTATGCATTAACATCTTGAGGAGCGTCGATTTACTAACAGGCTTCTTTGGAGACAGGATTTGGTGAGCAACATAATATTCACGGGTATAATTCACGCTCACGATACTTCTCATCATGATACATCGCCAATCTTAGACTTTCTCACTCACTGAAACACTAGCGGACACTTCTTGCAAAAGACTTATTACGAAAATCAGCTTCTTATTACAAGACGGAAACGCCTCCAAGCATTCTCGCGAGGATTCCACACCGCTGATCAGCTGTTCGGGATTGTGTTGTTGCCTTGTTCGAAGAAAACATGGAACTAAGACGAGGATTTGCTTTGTTCTTGAACTTGGAAGGTCGTGGGTTTCGCAATCGCTGAAATGACTCCTCCTCGCTTTCGCTCTCAACGTCGAGAGCGTAGCACTTCAGAGCAAAATGACGCATGGAATTGAATGCCGTAGACCCCGTCGGAAATATTTCAGGCGACGTCAATGGAACCGACGAATTGAGCGAAATACAATGAATACGTAATGAATGTACAGACTGCCTGTTTCATTTGGAAAAACAGTTTCGACAAAAATGCCTGAAAACCACCAAATCCAACCGCTTCTACAGGAATTACGCCAGAAACCATCAACATAGAATAAAAAAATTAATAATAATTACCTTTATATACCATAATCCCAATGCAAATGAATTATACTACATTTACACAACAGCACCTAAACACACAATCAATGGCACTTCCTCAGCGTTTTCGAAGTCTTGTCTATGGGTCACCAAAATTTTAAACGAAAAGAAAAATTTAACTGATATCACATTATTTTGTTGTCAAACCCAGTTACCACTCCGCAATGTATTGCAAACCAAACAAAATGGAACCCCACTTGGCATAAATTAAATGAAAAAAGTCCAAATCCTTCACTAAAATACCATATCTACTAGTAGTAAAGTAACACACATTAAAACTTCAACTACCCTTCGTTTAACGACGTATTTTTTAACAACTTCGTAACGTTACAGGTAACTCCGGAAAACAAGTACTCTACGGTTGTGTGAACCTGCAAAGACAATAAAAGGAGGAGGCTACAGAAAGAAAAACGGATTTCTTGGCAGACATATTTCTATAGCCTTGAATTTCAAAGAAAGCTCTTACCAGTACGATACTGCCTCAGTACGTAGAAGTACCCAGTGGATGAACCGGAGCCAAATTATTCTTAAATACAAGACAAATTTTTCTTAGAATACAAGGATGCATAAGACAACTATTTATTATGTACCTAACTATAGTGTGTAAAAAACACTGAGATGATAAATTTCAACTACACTCCCATAGTCTTAAGATTCGGCACACGTGTGTTTATTCCGTTTCCATACGCGGCAAATATTATCAAAGCTGGAGGTGTCTACTAGTGTTGCTTGTTTGCACTAGATTTCTAGGTGCTGGAACAAATTGTTCTGTATAATTTGTGCCAGCAAAATCAGTGGTTAAAGGACTGTTTATACATTTAAACTTTACACTTACTTAATGGAACTGGGATCTCTTTGCCTCATGGGTCTTGACCTTGAAAAGAAAGATTCTACCAAGGTGATAACCTCCTGGGTGGTAATGGAATAATCAGCCCATTGATGGCTAACTCCTCAGGTTTTACCAACTATTCTTTTGTGGACAGAGGCACGAAATGGACAGCTCTAAGCATAGTTACTTTCCTTGTTACTACCTCACATAAAATTGGTACTTAAACATAAAATACTATGGAATGATACTGACATTTTTCTTTCTATTGATTGTTTTGCAGGAATGCTTTTTGAAGAGCTGATGAGGAGTATTGATAATCAAATGACTGTATCAATTTCTTAAATGTAAATATGTGAAATATGGAAACTGATGGTTGAATTCATAATCCATTGATTGATTTTATTATTAAACCTTGAAGTATTTAACAGAATAAGTAATTAAATGATTCTCTGCAATCAGTTTTTTATTTGCTAACCTTTGTTCCAATGATCATGAAGTTGAAGTGTCTATTTTTTGTGCCTTCGAGTATGTGATATTATTTCGATATGTCGGTTTCATGCAGTTTTATGGGAATGCATCAGATGATGTTTGTGTACTGTCACTGTGACTTCGAGGAATTTCCTGATATGGGTAAGGAAATGGTCATCAAATGAAGAGAATGGACTACATGGAAGCGCATCAGAGCATTTGTATCATCGGGTGCACGTAATAAATATTAAATTTAAAGGAAAGAATAATAAATAAAAGAAAATTTAAAAATATTAATATTTGAACTGCGCGCCGCTGCGCCGTTATAGTGTCGGTGGTGCACCCTTCGAACGGTGTTTGGGACTAAAACTTAGGAAATCGCCATATACGGGAGTGGAGAGAAACCTTTTGTAGGATATAAACTTTGGGATAATTCTACACTGAATTTCCTTGCGACCACGAGGTGTCTATTGCATGGTTTATATATGTCCGTAGAGGGTAAATAATGCATACTTTTATGCATTAAGTATTAATGACCGTATAACGAAGGTAAATTGTGCTATGTTTCACCTTTTTTTCACGTGAAAATTTGTTATTTCGTATTATTGAAATGTCTTTGGGTTATATTTTACACTGGAGGTATATCATTAGGGAAATTTTGACGCTAGTGGTCGGAATACGGAGGTAATTTCGTGGTCAGATTATTTCCCCCAAGAACACTGTATAATAATCATCAATAATATAGTAATATGAATAATCATCAAGAACACTTATAGTGTTCTTGATTTGAATTTGAATTTTGAATTTGAATTTATTTTCTCCAGTAGCATTACATAAAATATAACAAGACATATATATGCATATACTTTAGCACGTGGAGATAATTTAGGGTGTCAGAAGGGTACCTGTATATATAGGGCACTCTTACAAACATTGGCACATGTGAAATCGAAGAAAATGGAAAAAAATGAAACAATTTAGTTTCTAACACTGACAGGGAACTTATTCCTCGCAACATAAGGTAAGCAAAAATGTATGAAAATAAAGAACAAGACAACATAAAGTTAATTTTTTTTACAACAAAAAATCGTAAGTAAAAAAAAAACCAGTTATAGTCAGCACAAGTATGAATCTACTTCCTCTTTGTCTGTTGGGAAAGTCGACATGCGCCAAAAATTCACAGAAGTTATTTTTGTATTAGTCAATGTTTAATTTTAACGATCAAAATTTAACTCTTCTAAAAAGTAACGATGAAATTAAATAGGTAAGTTAATTTTTAACGATTAATCTTATTGATTAATTTGTTAAATCGTTAATCCAAACTGTGGTTCTTGATGAGAACACCGTTGAAGTGGAATGCAAAAGAACCGCCGAGTTAAGAGCCATCTGTACAGCTCAAATTTACACTAATTTTCAATCAGAATTCTGGAACCCTATGGCCGCTATGGACTATGGTAAAATTGTAAAATTTGAATCTCGTTGTGCGCGTATTGTGTGCATCGGTGAAGTCATGTGAAGTCATGGTTGCTTAGGTAGTCTAGTACACAGAAATTGGAATTGAGGTTAGTGCGGGTAGGAGTTAAGATGTCAGTTGCTATTACTATTGGTGATTGCGTAGCGTTAAGATATTCTTGGGAAGTATTTTGCAGTTAATTTACGTGTGGTGCTTTTTAAGTTGAAGGAATGCCCAACGATTGGCATAGTGTCCTTGGAATGCATCGTGTTAAGAAATTTTGGGGAAGTATTATTATAAATACATATGAGACTGATGCAAAATTATTTGAAATAGTTTCTTGATATTGCTACTCCACTTATATATTGCATTGTCACGGAAGGCAATTGTAATTTTTCTTGTTATTTTCATGCAATGAAATGACCATGCTCTTGGAAATGACAATCATCAACATGTTCCTTAATTGAAATGTATTATGTTTGACAGCTTGTTTTATATAAGAATCAAGATAAAGCTACCTGCCTAAAAGCTTTAAAGGTTCTGTTGGAATGCAGCCATAGTTTTGTCTGACGTTCCAGGGCTTTGTAGTCCCTATGTTTGTTGTCATCATAGTCCTCTTTGATTGCATCATCATCAGATACTGTTGTAGTGTGTCACATTTCATTTTTAATTAAGTATTCAGACATGATGTTTGATTAAACTACTCATAGGTTTAAATGTGGATCGATTTTTGATAAAGAGTAATTTTCGTGGACTGAGTATGGCAGTACATACTTGGATGGCAAACATTTTTGCGCATGAAGGTTATTGCTGATATTAACAGTCATAGCTTTGCTGATTATTTTTGAATATACGTTAATTTCCGATTCATTGACATTTATTTGCAGAATTTGAGGGCACTCTAAAAACAATCATGAGGGGAACGCGAGCTTCTAGGAAAACAATTTCTTTAACTGAAGGATCTCCAAGACTGGATGTATCTGGTGCTTCGTCCAGTTCGCAGCATAGTTTTTGGGTTGTGAACGATGATGGCCATCCGAAATCACCTGTTTCAATAGAGCGCTTGCCTCCTAATCACGAGAGGAAAAGGTCTAAGGTAGCTCGCGTTAAACCCTTTGGTAAAGCAATAGCACGTAAAAGAAGGGATCCTCCAGAAGAGTCATTCCCATTTTTCATTGATAAAAATCCTGCCAAGGAGGTGGTGGAGGGTTTGCTTAATCGTGGACGATCATTCATGAATGACAGTGTTATTGTAATTGAAAGTCCAAGAATAAATAAAGGCGCTAGCGTTGCGCCCTCGGAATGCCCAGTGCAAGAACGCCGTAGACAGCGTTCTGTGGACACTGTGGATTTGTGCAGTGAGGAGGAGGGTGAGCGTGTTGTGACGGCTGCGAAAGTAAAGCGTAAGAAGAAGAGGGAAGTAATGCCAAAAAAGAGGAGGAAACTGTGTATCGAGTCGCAGGAACGCCAGCAGCCTGATGTGATTGTTTTGGACGATGAAGACGAAAGCATTGACCGGTCTTCCAATAGAAACGCATCAACAATCGCAGAAGGTATGCCTACGAGTGGTTCCCCAACCATCCGGTCTGCGGCATCCGAAGAGCGGTGCCCCGACGTGACCGCATCCATTGGGGGCGGTTCTAATTTTTGGACCAAGTATAAGGATAAAGCCCCAGCCATCGAAGTGCGTCACAACCAAGGCGAAGTCCCGTCAGCGAAACCTGGCTCATCAAAGAATGTGCATTTGGAGAGTAAGCCTCAACTGTCGAACACAGTGGGCTCCAATGTTTTCAATCCATGCGGAAGTGTGCAGCAGTGTGGATTACGACCGATAATCATTGATGGATGCAATGTCGCCATAGCGTGAGTGCTCCGCAGTTGCTCCCTTTCTACATTCAAATTTTTAATGTTGTCTGTTGTGATAAAAGATTTTCTGCATGAGTTGATGGAGAATCGATGTTGTTGTACAGTAAGCACAGCCTGAATTCTCTGAACGTTTGTCTTGCAAATGTCCTGTTAATCATTGCCCGAGCTGCAAACAGAAGTTCCGATGTACGTATTTGGCTTTTCCAGACATGGTGGGAATCGCTTGTTTTCCGTCCGAGGGCTGTGCATCTGCGTGGAGTACTTCGTGCGCCGAGGGCACAAGGAGGTGGTGGCCTTGGTGCCGTTGCACCTGCGCTCCAAAGTGTCGCACCAGGACCGCGATGTCCTGGAATCGCTCAAGACTGACGGCCATCTTGTCTTCACTCCCAGCAGATTCATCGACAACCGTCTGATATCATCGTATGATGACAGGTTAGAAAAGAAACTCTTTGCAGTTGATTCTTCTATTTGCTCATTCATGAAGGTCAATGTTGTTACCCTGACAAAATATATGCTTAACTCATACTATTCACTTGTGCTTCATCTATGCCGATTTATCTAATTATGACCTCTCACTGGGTCCATGGATGTGAGACCACTGTATAGCTGTAGAGTAGGTAGATGATGTCCATTTCGTTGGCATTGCCTTGTTCTCCCAATTGTTGCACGACCCGAATGAAATTATGAATATTTTCGTTTGATATGATCATCCAGGACAAATTATTTCCAATCTGCGGGTGAGACAGAATGAGAACAATAGAATGGGAAACAGGAATTATGAGAAACAACTGGACAAGTAAATGTATAAGTAACAGCAAGCTGTCAGACCAAGTACAAAACAACTGTATGAATAACACAGAAAGAAAAAACATGAGCCAAATCCACAAAAATATTTGTGGATTTCTTGTGTATTTTCTTTCTATGTTATCATGTTTCGCTTCCACTCCATATCTCCTGAATCTTCAGAATTAACTGTATGAATAGTATTATCCTCAGGAATCTCTAACAGTTTGGTACAAAAGCATGTAGGAAATGACACCCTCTCAAAAACTCCGCACTATCGTAACATGACTTGAGGCTGGCCATTGCGTGTCCTCTACTGCTCGCTTGTCTCGTCTCTAGACTGATGGCGTGGGAGGGTGTGTCTGGAGGGGATTTATTTAGCAAAGTCAGGTGGAGTGAAGGCGAACGTGGAAACAGATGTTATCTGGCTTTTGGCGGGAGGGGAAATTGGTATAAGTGTGCTGGGCAAGTTGGAAGTTTTCAATTGGAGCATCAGTAACTCTTTTGCTGACTCTGGCTCACTCATGGCCTGTGTGCTTGCCTAATTTCTGGTCTTCTTCCACATTCAAGGGGCTATGTAAGTGATAGTGGATGTGGTGGGGGATTGGTGCAGCTGAAAAAGGAGCTGGCCAGAATGGTGTTGTCCAAAATCGCTGCATCTCAGGCGTTGTTGTGTCATTGGCGTGCATGCCATTGCCCGATGTGTATCATGATCTGCGCACCTGTGTCCTTTGGCTATGTTCAGAGTGTTGATGGTCTGCCAAGGGTAAATTGCCTGGAAGGGGGCGGTATACGAAAAAATGCCACATCCACTGGGGGAAAACTGTCCAAAAATTAACTTCATGTTGAGGGAAAAAAGTTACAGACTGGTAGATGAAGGGGGGTGAGTCACTTCCACTGGGACTGTCCACTTGTTGCAAATAACTCTTGTTCTCCTCTTTCAAAATTTCATCTCCAAACAGTTCCCTGGGGGTAGAGTAATGATTTTTCAGAGGATGAAGAAGTTGTCTGCGAAAAAAGTATCTTGGCTGGAGACTGACCAGTACCAGAAAGAAAAGCAAAGTTTAAATGTGGTAGGAAACCATCCCTTGTTGAATGGTCGTTATTGCATAGAATGACAATGCAGATTTCTAGTTCGTATGAAGTCTTTCGACGTGGTTAGAACTGGGATAATAGGGAGAAGTGAAAACTTGTTTATTGCCAAGTTGTAAACACATCTCCTTAACCAGATTTGACTTACAGACTCAAAGCACCTTTGCCTGAGACCAGATATTTAGGATATACCAGTGAGAATAAAGACAACAGCACCAGCAGTGGTTTTTCGAACAGGTTCCAAAATACAAAATTTAGAGGATCCATCAATGATCAATAGCACATATTGGTGATTGTTCTTTGTGGATGGGAATGACCCGACATGAAGTTGGCATAAAGTCTTTCCCACTCATCCGAAGGAGACAGCATTTCTGGGTTTAAATGTCTGACATAATTTCTGAACCATGTCTAAAAACTCCCTTTTCATATCCTCCCACCAGAATACTCCCTTGAACTTCTCAATAGTCTTTGTTATACCCAATGTGCAGCAATACTAGAACAGGGACTGAAATACCTACCGTTGACCTGAGCACAAAAGACAGAACAACCTTTCCCTTTAAAGTTTTAGCATTTACAAAACACAACAATTGGTCCCTGGGAAATGGTTTGGATAATAGAAAGGTTCTGTCTCCAATTTCTCAAAAATATCCTTTTAGGTAGGATCTGACCTTTTATGATCTCTAATCAGGGTTGTTACTATTTTGCCCAACCCAAAAAATCCCACAATGAGTTCTTTTTTTTTTAAACCCACTTAAAAAAACCCAATAAAACCCATAAAGCAAAATTTTTTTAGGTGTGAAACAAGGAATGAATTAAACTGGGTTAAGTTAAAATTATTTAGATTAAATTAACCTTCAACAATCTCTTTGAAATACTCAATTAAATAGAATTATAGAATAGAAAATAAAGCCATAAAATACAAAAGAAATTTATTGCTCTGCAAAAAAGAATGATTTTAGTAACAAGCTCACACATTGAAGTTAGTTTGGAGGTAAGTGCCCCCCAAGGCAGTCAGCCTGAAGGTGGGGACACTTTCAAAAAACAAAAATGCAATACTTCTGACCCAGCTTTCAACATAATACATAAACATAGATACCTTGCATGTAACACCATACATACAAATATATAACTTTAGGATAGGTTTTCAATATAACTCAGTACAAAAATATACATACAATAGGAATAGCAACAACCTAGTTTAAGATAAGAAACAATTTGCATTTTCTATGATCTGTAGCCATTGTTTTAAACATCTTAAGAACATACTCGAGCTCTTTGCATTCTGAGCTTTTGACTCAGCTCTGAACTCGGTACATTACTCGGTAGCATATCAGATGACTTTGGCCCTATATAACGGTAACAATGTTTGTATAATGTTAAGCAGGGCTTTGGCACAACAAGAATTGCTTCTAGTGAGTGTGCTTATATGAGGGTCGTTTTTGATATTTTTTCGGCGCATTGCCAGTACGAATAAAATATAATCTTAATACCTTGTATATATACAGGTGCCTTAGCAGTAATAGCTACTTAAAAATAGGGAAAGATGGTTCAAGACGACCTTTTTGGGCTATCACTCAATACTTTTAAGAGCATTTTCTGCTCCTTTTTGGGGTATTTTGGTAGGCACCTCCCCAGCGTAGTCCATAGTTCCCTTTGGAGTGCGCTAATGCATAATATATTGAATTTCAAAAGTGTATAGGACATTTGTTACGAATAAAATATAATTTAGTTTTACAATATTTTAAACTATTTGTAACCATAACCCCTGTTACCTTATTACCTTCCATCTGGCTAGCTCAACTCTCCAAATACCTCACTCACACAATACATGCACATAAAATACAGGCAACAAGATTTTCAATTGATTAAAGAATACCACTTATATTATTCATGCACAGTTGATACTTTTGATTCTTTTGAAATAAAGAATTGAGCCCAATTTACATAATTGATGCAAAACACATTTATATTAACCAATTAGCAATCTCATAATAATCTTATTAAATGGGCGTAAGCTCTTTGAGTGAACTATTAATTGTTCCGGTCCCCTTTCACTTATCGTGATCGGTGTGTCTGCTGGACCTCCCTCCGTGAGACCACTGGGCCGGAGTGCGCCTTGCCGTATCGAGACTCCCACTGACGCTTCCTCGCTTTCACTCGTAATACTGCACCATCTACCGTCGATCTCCTTTCTTTCTCCAAGTGATCATTGAGGGTCGCCCACTCTATTCCTCATCGTGAATGTTCACACTGCCACCTTTGAAAGCTTTTACCCATTTCCGTACCACTCATAATGTTTTGTCCATAAACTTCACAAATTTGACTGTAAATTTCATTCGCCTTGACCGGGACTCAAACCCAGACCCCCTGATTTCCGGCCAGGTGCTCTACGAGTTGAGCTACCAAGGCGTCCTCTTTCCCTCTGTGGAAATTCATACTGGCTTTAAAGGAGCTAGATGTTGGAATATCTTGCTATCGTGCATCTCAGCCGGTAACTCCGCTAAAGTTTTCGCGGCTAGCTCGCGAGCTTTGAATTTGGTAAATTTCTGCTGCTTTCACACCTTTGGCACTAAGAAAACGAATAAGTCCACGCATTTCACAGTCGGCGGGATTCTCAATCGGCGGTGGCATTTTAAACACCCACAAAGAGACATGAAGACAATCGATTGTTGCCGTAATGGCATTTGTGGCTTTCCAACAGATGTAAATACGCAGTGTGCATGCGTGGGGCACCGACTGAAATGCTGCTGTGGTGCAATTTGAAAACGGTACTTGCTTAAAAAACATGCCTCGTACATATAGCTTCAAAGGGTTTAGCTCCATTAAGTGGTGTTACCTCCATTCAGCTGCCGCATTTCTTTTGGCCACCGCTTACGACAGGTTTCACTGTATTTACAAATGTTAATAGAAGTTTATGCACGACAGAAAATTGGAGGAGGTGCATCATCACTGGCCTCAGAAACATCCTTATTTTTCTCAACAACTTCGGG
This sequence comes from Platycnemis pennipes, assembly GCA_933228895.1. Classification (NCBI taxonomy): domain Eukaryota; kingdom Metazoa; phylum Arthropoda; class Insecta; order Odonata; family Platycnemididae; genus Platycnemis; species Platycnemis pennipes. Next base: position 8,358,899 of record OW121852.1, read on the forward strand.
CACCATAAGAAGGACCCCAGAAAGGCAATCATACACTACTTGTTGGACCACGTTCATGATGGATTGCAAATTTATAAGAAGAGAGTCCCAATTTCCCTAATTGTTAAGGGTGAGAGAACAATGATGATAATGCCCCATTGTCAGTATACTAATGGAATGGTGTCACTTGCAAGTAAACATTGAATTTTTCAACCCCCCAGCTTATCACCATACCCTCAAGTTCATAAACTGACAGTTTCCTCTCATGTTGCAATAATGTTTTGGTAGCATATGCTCATCATCAACGGTCAACAATCCTAGGATTGGTTTCCCTGCCTGGGCTATTCTACTCACTATGTCTTTCTTGCTCCGTCCATCGCTGGTACTCAGCTTCCCAGGTAGCAGAACTCTTTCACCTCTTCCAGTTTCTGTTTTCGTAGTTTTACCTTGGTTTTGTCCTCTTCTCTTCTGCTGCATGCCAATATCTTAGTTTTATTCTTATTGATCTTCAGATGATATCTGACCATTTTCCTTTCCATGCTTATTAGGGTCTTATTCAGGTCCTTCTCTGTCTCTGCTACGGGTGCTATGTTATCAGCGAATCGCAGCATTCTAATTTTTTCTCCCTGTGGATGTACACTCCAGAACACTTCTCTTTGACTGCATTGATGGCTCCCTCGATGTAAACATTGAAAATTACGGGAGACAGTGCACAGCCTTGTCTCACTCCTTTCCTAATTCTTGCCTCTTCAGAGCTGGGTGCAGATTTAATCACAGCAACTTGGTTTTTGTACAGACTGTGTGTAATTGTTCGGTCATTGTAGGACACTCCAATTCCCTTCAGAATTCCAAGCATTGAATCCCAATCCACGTTGTCAAAACTCTTCTGTAAATCCACAAATACAATGAACGTCGGCTTGTTCTTCTCCATTCTCTTCTCTATGAGCAGTCTAAGGGCCAATATTGCTTCCCTTGTACCCTTACTTTTCCTGAATCCGAATTGATCTTCATCCAGGAACTCCTCTGCTTTTCATTTTATTCTTCTGTAGATTATTGTTGTCAATATCTTCGATACATGTCTCATCAGATTTAGGCTGTAATTGACAACTAATTTAATTAATTTGACAATTAATTAATTGTGTAAATGGAGTAATAGTTAATGGTTCTGAAATGAAGAAAGATCTGGTGCTTTCCCGGCGTATCTGCTGCGTGAAGGTTTCTCGGGTCCTCCACCAGAGGGGTTATTGCGTCCATGTCCACCGATGTGTCCATTCCCAACTCGGCAATCATCTTCAAGTCTTCTGAATCCGGCATTCAGAAGCCCTGAAGACGATTGCTGAGTCAGAAATCGAAACATCGGTGGACATGGATGCAATAACCCAGTGGAGGACCTGAGAAACCTTTACGCAATAGTTCTGAAATGTTTACATTTCTCCACTACCTTCTTTTTGGGAATAGGAATTACGATGTTTTTCTTGAAGTACCTGGGTATTTCTCTTGTTGAGTACATGTCGCAGATGGTTTTGTAAAGATGGGATAGTATCTTCTCTCCTGGATTTTTAATTGGTTTTGCGGGGATATCATCAATTCCAGAAGCCTTATTCATCTGAAGGTCCCTTACTGCTGCATCAAATTCTGATATTAACCATGATGATCCCATATCATCTTTTTCAAATTTGCTTTCCTCTTCAATCACTTTCGTGCTGAGATTTGTTCCATTACATAACTCTTCCAGATATTCTTTTCATCTCTTCACTTTGTCTTCATTTTCAATCAAATGTTCTCCATTTTGGTCCTTGTGGAATTGCATCTTTCGCTCCGTTCCTGGAAGTGGTTCCTCACTATGATATATGATAATAATAGTACGATTATGTATTATTTATATACATTTATGTATTACTAGCTGAAGGTGCCCTTTGAAATTCAACGGGAGGGAGAAATATAATAATTAAAAATTGTATTAAAAAATTTTAAGAAACTTGTGTTATGGAGTTAGCTATGGCTCCAAGTCACTATTGGAACCATAAATAATATTTAAACCAATGTAAACATTTAATTACTGCCTGGACTCACCTGGGCCTTTACAAAAATAAGAATATTTATTAGAAACTTGCAGGCCAGAAGATACAAAGGAGGTTAGGGGGGAGGGTGCATAGGGCAATGTTAGGACCCATCTCATTGGCAAAAAGATTTTTCTCTGGCCTCATATGCATGTTCAATTCTCCCAAATTCATGACAGTTGCATCAATGAACTTCTTACGGATACATATTAATGCATTTTATTCATATTTTATGCATATTAATGCAATTTCTATGCATGTTTTTATCTGGCCTCATATGTTTGTTCAATTCTCCAAATTCATGACAGTTGCGTCAATGAACTTCTTACGGATACATATTAATGCATTTTATTCCAATTAGAGTAAATTCTATTCTTTTAACTTAGTACAGATTTAGCCCACTTAAATCAGGTTTCTGTCTGTCGGTTCTATATCTTTTCACCTTCTGCTGTATATTTGATGTATAACTATTTTACAGTATACTTTTAGTTTTTCCGAATGCAAACCTCTTTGATCTGGGAGTAGCGCAAAATGTAAGCTTGTATGATTTTGCTGAATGAAATGAACGGCCTAGATTCAAGAATTAGTTGTGATTCCTCTTTTAGTACCTACCTTTCAATATCAAGTAAATTCTATTCTTATTACCTAGTATATTTTTAGCTTACTTAAACCAGGCTTTTGTTACTCGGTTGTGTATATTCACACCTTCTAATGTATATTTGACCTATAACTATATTACAATTTCTTTTGTCTTGCTACTCTTACTTTTTATTAGACTTCATTTAAGTTTTTTATCACTTCCTTGTGTCCCAAAAGAAGACAATTTTGAAAGAGGTTCACTTTGGAATATGGTATAAATCCATAAATTAATTCACCTTTTGAGCCCCACAGAAACTTTCATTTGAATACCTTTAGTTTTAACGAATGGAAACCTATTCGATCTGGGAGTATCTTGAAGTGTTAACCCGTATGATTTTTCCGAATGAAATGGCCGACCTAGATTCAAGAATTAGCTGTGATACCTTTTATAGTACCTTTCAATATCTTCACGAAAAGAACAATGCTGTTTAAGGCATCTCTTTTGCACGGACTTTATTAGCATCGTTGCAATGGCATCAATGAACATCCCACGGATACGCAACGAGGCATTATGCTCCATTGGGATTAGAATTCTATTCCCTGTTTATTGTTAAACTATCTCAAATCACAAGCTATCGCCATTGACGATGATTTCAAAAGCCTTCCATCTCTTCTCATCGTGTCCCAGGTCGGTTCAAATGCACAAACCCGTAAAAGAAATAAAAAAAACATTCATTCACAATTTGAACACCGCTTTAGCAGTCATTTAAATACTCCTAATTTTAACCGAATGCAACCAGCACTTATCTTTGTGTGGAAAAATATGGCTGACCTTGCTTCACGAATAGCCTACAATGCCTTCAGTACCTTCCTATATCCTTGCGAAAAGCACGATTCCATTTACGGCATCCCTCTATGACGAATTGTTTAAGCATCAACGATGTTTTCATTTCTGAAACGACAATGGCAAAGGCCTTAGCCAAGCTCGAAACAGAACCGAAATAAACAGTAAATTACACATTGCCCACAAACATCAAGAACAAAGTGTAAATCGGTTGAGAGAATAAGAAAGTTTAAACATTTTCCCATTAAATACAGAAAGAGTGAAAGAAATCGATTAATATTTAGTCATTTTACTGAATGAAAGAAAAAGCTTTTGCGTTACCATAAATTGAAAGAGTCAATTTAAACCAATGCAAATACATAATTGGCGCCAGGAATCGAACCCGGGCCCTGAGCCTTTTTTTATATATAGCACCTTCTAGTGTATACGCTAGAATCCTACAAAATTTCAGCTCAATCGGTTCAGTAGTTTTTGAGGAGATGCGTAACATAGAACTGGCGGACAGACCGATGCCACTTCATTTTTATATATTGGTATGATATCCTATCAAAATGCTTGAATTGGTCCAAAAGTAAGCACCTTTGTTGTTGAAAGTTGGCCTTAGCTTCATGGGTGGTGTTGCTGTGTGTATGACTCGTATTGTGTGTGACATTTGTATGCAGACCGTTTGCACTGTCCTTTGAGGCATCTTGGAGTACCAGAGGAACGCCTCGGTAGCCTAAGTGGTGAAGTAACTGGCCGGAAATTGGGGTGGGGGCCGTGGCTTCAAGTCTCATGTCAAGGTGGATATTTTCCTTGTGGAAGTTCTGCCATTGTGCCTTTCATCTGGGGGCTCTGCTTTAGGTATTTGTGGCTTGTTCGCACTCCTTGAATTGAAGCAAAACAAGTTAACCCTTGCTCAGAGATGTGCTCCAAACTTAGAGGGCTGAGCTCGCAGTTTCATTGCATCTTGAATGGTGAGCTCTCCCCACGGTAAAGATGACACTAAGTCCCACTCTTCTTCATCCGTCCGAATGTGGGAAGCAGTGGAAATACCACTCCTGCTTGAGCTCGAACAACACAAAAAAGGTGTTGAAGTTATCAACACATTTTTTCCATGCATAAATTTTCGAGACAAAATGGAGAAAAAGTGTCATGGGTTTAAAATGCACGAAAAAATTGGTTCTGCAGAATTTCGTTCCACATAAATCCTTAGCATTACACTGCCCTTCTTAGCAACTGCCATCGCCTTGGTAGTTAAAGCATACATTTGAGTAATATGTATTTTATTGTCTTCTGTGGCAGTGGCATGGTTTCGGGCCTCACCCCTGGCATTTTTCCCGGTTGAATATCTTTCAAAAACAATCTCAGGATGCTCAGTCCCATGCACGTACAACGTTAACAACAGCATATTCACTTTTGTTCCTATATGCTAGATATTCACACATTCTTCTTGGAGTGTCTAGTAGCTGATTGCAGGATTCTATGCTTTGCCTGAAAATATACTTCACTAGTGTATAGTGTGTCACTGGCCGAACATTTTGAGGTTTTGGAAACCCGAGGATATTTTGGGGTAAGACAGAGCTCGATTGGACTCGGGTATTTCTGGAGGTTGTTGAAGCTGACACTAGCTAACTTCACTGCCTTCATTGCGCATGTATGCAAGTAGGTATTCAGTGATGGTTCTGAAAGGTATTCAAATGGGAAAAATGCCACAGGTGAGGCCCAAGCCCATTCCACTGCCACAGAAGATAGCAAAATGTTACTCGAACATTTTGGCCTTAACAACCAATGCCATGGCAGTGGTTACGAAGGGCTGTGTAGTGCCAAGGAATGTGTAGTGCCAAGGAATGTGTAGTGCCATGGGACAAAATTCTGTAGATCAACTTTCCCATGGACCCGATGGGAGAGAAAGCTGTGACACTTTTTCTGCATTTTGTCTCCAGTATCAGAAAGAAAATGTTTGGTTAACTTTCTCAGAATCATTTTTGCAACATCTCCTTGTAGGTGAGCACTACATACCTGCGAATCACCCACAGTTACAAAATTGCCAGTGTTTTCTTTTCAAAAGGTAGCATTAACTTAAGCTAGTGGTTTTTGTACCTCTGCATTGCCTTCACACCTTGAATATTAGCGTGATGCCAATCATATTTTATGTCGTTTTGCCTGAAGAAGAAGTTTTTTCATTCAAGGTACATAGTTCAGTATGCTGCAGCCGTGGGAGGGGTCATAGTGTCCCGGGATAATTATCGTGATCTTCTGATTGAAAACCCTGCTTGGAGGGACACAATAACTAACAGGTATGCATATTTATTTTTGATCACACATGTTTGATGATTCACCCTCATGCCAGTCGGGTTACATGAATGGATATAACTTACCTTTTCACCCAAATGTTGTTAGCCTAGTGGTCTTGCCTTCAACTTTTCTTGTGCTATGAAGGTGGATTGGAAACTAGGACTAGAGTCATTCCACGTCAGTTCACCCAGCCCATGTCACCCACCGACTCAGATTTTTATGAAATTTTTGTCACTAGTTACTATCTCCAATGTGATAACCGATGTAAAGTATTTCCGTTCTCACCCTTGTAGTTTCAAAGATATGAGGGGTCAAAGTTTGGGAAGTTTGCTCAGAAGTGCCGGTAGTGGGATTCAATTTTCAGAGTACAGGGCACATGTTAAAAATTCATAGCTCAGTAACCAATTAACATATCACCATGAAATTTTTACATCTTGTCTATCAAAGTACGTACATAGATTCCATAGAAATATTTTCTATCACCCTTGCCACGAGCTGTGAATTATTGTTTAAAAAAAATATATTAACAAAAGTCACAGTCACTAAAAATAGATGCCGGGCCTTTCATTCACTGACCATGATTTCAAATATTTCCTCATGAAGGTATGCATTTGGATACAGTCATGCTTAGGATCTGTATAATATGTGTCCAAAATCCCCCTCACCGAGTCAGGAAAAAAGTAAAACCTGAAATACTCACAGTGGCAGTCAAAACACCACCATTTTTATTTCACAGTCAATTAGAGCACATACTTAGGTACAATTAAAAAAAAAAATATTGGACGAGTTAACTACTCTGCCTTAAAGTGATATTTGGGAAAATATGAAGTAAAGTTTTTGAGTTCAAAAACTTGATTAATTGAAAACAAATGACATAATAGTGGCTAACATAGCTATGCAAGGGTGATAGAAAATATTTCTGTGGAATCTATGTACTTTGATTGACAAGATGTAAAAATTTCATGGTGATATGTTAATTGGTTACTGAGCTATGAATTTTTAACTTGTGCCCTGTACTCTGAAAATTGAACCCCACTACCGGCACTTCTGAGCAAACTTCCCAAACTTTGACCCCTCATATCTTGCAAACTACGAGGGTGAGAGCGGAAATACTTTACATGGGTTATCACATTGGAGATAGTAGCTAGTGACAAAAATTTCTTAAAAATCCGAGTCAGTGGGTGACATTTTGAAAATTTTCTGTATGATTTGACATGGAATGACCCACTAATCAACCCTAAATGTGTGTTCTACAAAAGAATCAAGTGAATAGTGTAATATGCTTGGAGAACCAGCATTCCATGATGAGCTGCATCCTTATCTTTATACATGTTTATTTTGTAAGGCTGCTCCATACCTTTTATCCTTCTCTGTTTTAATGCTTTTCATTTGTGCATCTCTACGATTCCCTGCAAAGGTGGCGGTGTGAAAAAGTGGGCAGGGAAGGCTCTAGAGACCCTTCCTCTAGATGTAACATGTTAGTGGGCTGGGCACCTCTTGGGCCCCCCCTCCTTAAATGGTTTGATTGGCTCTCAATGACCACAGCAAGAGACGTCTCCCCCTTGGTCACTTGAGATATCTAAAACGACCACCCTTCTCATTTCAAAACCTCCTCAGCCTTCACATTGGCACAGGTTCCTCTTTTGCCAGCCTGAGAATGATCCATTCAACCTTGGGTTTGCTGTCTGATCACAATTGCCTCATAATTTGATTGCATTTCATCCAGGGCGAGCAGCTGGGTTTTCTGCATTGCAGCAATGAGATAGTGGAAAGATCAAATTTAAAATCGTGAGGGGAACAGTGGTATTAAAATTTCGTTGCTCTGCGTCTGTTCCTTCTTTCTCAGTCACTCTTGTGAATGTGCAACCAAAAACCAGGCTGGGTGAATATTTTTTTCTTGTGAAGTTTTTGTGAAATTTATAGTTCAAGTCTGCATTAAACAAAAACCAAAACAATATTGTAGGAAGTGAGGGGTTAGACATTATGTTTTTGTCAATTTGAAACATAGTTTAACATAAAGAAAGATACGTTGAAGTAAACCCATGTAATTTTATTTTCTTTGATGTTGTGTGTCATGATGGACCTCCCTCGTGAAAACCTGACATTGCAGAGACTTTTTGCTGAAATGTGTCTTCCTATGTCTCGTTTCCTTAGCAGGTTGGCTGGTTACATTTTGTGAACAATGTCTTGCAATTACTATAACTCTTGTTTCCTAAGCATAGTTCATTTAATTATTGTATAATATTATTTTGTTACAAAACAGGAACGTGCCCCAAAGCATTAGTATTTACAAACCATATTAACAATTCCCTTGCATTTGCCAAAATTATCATTCTAAAATTACCTACGTCTGCTGAGTACCCTGCAAGCCACATAAATGTCATGTGGAAGAATCATATGTTTCCTCAGTTCCACTATTTTCGATGGTAGTTATGATCCATAGACTGACACTGTCAACAATTACGTTTTAAACATTGCTTCCCGGTCTCCAGTTGCATTAACTTTGAGCATTGGAGCTGTGTCTTCTTCATGGGTGCCTTCTTGTCTTGAGATATTCTTTGCTTGATGCCTGTCGCACCTTTTACATCCCATTCACAGAAGAAACTGGAAATTACAAAGTCAATGGGACCAGAAAAATCGACACTTTGTAATATCAAATATCGTATGAACGAATATCCTTCACCAACATCGCAATGAAGCTATTCCCCCCCCCCCCTTGAAAGAGATGCACTCCCGCAATGCACTTGCGTGATTTCCAAAGTTATAATTCGTGAATGCATCTATAAATGTGTATTCACGCTGACAGGGTTCATAAAGTTAAACACAACTAACTTGTTTTCTTCTTGCAATGAGTCAGAGTTTTGGCAATAAGCTTCATTTCTAAATTTTCACACAGTTTGGTCTAGGCCTATGAAGTTTCATCTGAGCATTTTCCTATATTACTTTAATCTCTACTGACAAACTCGTAATGTATGTGCAGGTGATGTTTTTATATTTTTAAGCTAGTATTGAGGTATGCATACGCTATGGAAGTGTGCGATTTGTGGGATCATTTGCAACTAGATGCTGCTCCGGATATAGAATTTGGAGGAATAAATTTCTGCTGGAAGAAAATTATGTGCTCTGCATCAGGCATTGTAGATTAGACCTTAATTAAGCTAAAACAGTGAAAAGATCTCACACGGGTGCTATGTCAATAATGTATTTTGTACAAATAATGATATGCCCATTATTTTCGTGAAAGAACAACCTCAACCATCTTTGTTATTTCCGAGATGAAGGCTTTGAAAGATGTTGAAGAACTGAATGTCCCGGGGTCAAATGAGCATTTATGAAATTCCAGGCATAGTGGGCTTGTGATTTCACCATAGTTTGTACACTTTCCGTTGCTCTAATGTTTTTCTCCCGCTTCTATTACTCTGAGTTCAATTCACTTCAAGCGTCAACTTCATGGCTGGGAAAAGCCAGTCATTAAATCTGAAAGCAGACTTTGTTTAATTGATGAATGCAAAAAAGGCAGAAGGGCATAAGTATCAGAAAGATCATGAGGCTAGTATTAGAGGTCTTTACGGTAGAAGATACGATGCATCACTCGATGAAATTCACTCTGTAACTTACAACCAACAAAACACCAATCTCTCCCTTCATTCCGAAATGCTGGCAGGTATATACTTGCTTTCCTGCATGCAAAGGCAGATGCAACGTAAATTCATGTCAAGCAAGTGTACTAGCACAAAAATATAGTCGTTAAAGTAAATAAAATCAATTTTCACTTTAAAAGATGACATTATGATTTTTCTGTGACTATAATAATGCTTACATTTTATATTTCCGATGTAGTGAGTGAGGGAAATCTCTTGAATAATTGGTTCACGGGCGTCATGAATATCCAATTGAAGTGAAAAAGACGGACTTTAGTTGAGTGGACCTCAGAGCAAGATTATTTCGACAAGTCTCTGGCTCCAATTCATTTTCCAGTGATCAGAGTTAAACCTTAATTTCATCTGAAGCTCTCAGGCCTCACATATGTCGCTTTATTCGATAGTGTGTAGCGAAGAAGATATTCCATTTCCTTGCAAAAGTGGTCAAAATTACCTCTGGAAAGAAAAAAATGCAAACTTAATATTTATTTATTTGCAAGTAATCATCGTGATTATCTTTGACATTGAGGAATTCCTTTTTCCACTGTTACATATCCCTCCACGCCATATTTTCCCATTTACAGTCTGCTAGCACAGACGAACTATGGTGAGGATCTGTTTCAATCTGCTTAGTGCAGATGACATCACGCATGCAATTGGAACACGCTCTGCGCCAATCAGATTGAAGCAGATCAGCACAGATTGGAAAGCACCCTTCGCCAGGATCCGATCGACATCTATAGATGGCGGCGAAAACAAATCACAAAAAATCAATAATATGTTCAATGTGCAGACTTATTTTGGTCACCGTTGGCATAATATAACACTTTCAAGTTTAGATCCACTAAAAATAGTTTCGGATTTCAGCAAAGTTAAAATTTTAAACTTTGGGCTGAAAGTGTTAAAAAGCAACAAACAAATACAGGATGAGGATGCAATACCCTCTGCTGAAAAGCTGTTGTCATTCTGAGGTGAGGTAAATATTTAATAATATACTTATTACATCTTTGAAATGTACAAAAATGTGATGTGAATGTACATATAATTTAACTTCAAATATATTTGTGAATCAGATATTGTCAAGATTAGTATTGTTTTTGAGAACAGAAACTAAATTATCTTAAACAGGCTTACCAATGCTCTAAATCGTAATATTCAGGTTTCAAAAGTGTGTTTATGATCAGGTCTTTGGTGTTCCAAATTATAAAACTCGGTACAATATATTGTATTACACAATGGTGATAAGGGAGCCAATTCCAAGTGAAAAATTAGACAGGACTGCAAATTGAACTGTCGACCTTCACAATAACGCATGTAGCAAATTGGCCTTTTTGGTCTGGAATTTTAGAATTTTTATCTTGTAAAAGTGATGAATTCCTTTGTCCTATATCAGTAGATGGCATGTGGGAGCAGTTGTAGGGTTAATTGAAAATGAAGATCAAGTGAAGAGGTGGAAAGAATGCTTGGAGCAATACACAACGGTAATAATCTCATTGTAAAAGACAGTTGAATAGGAAAATAAAGTCAAAAAGAGTGATTTGAGAAACTTAAAGACTCAGGATAACCATCTGTGAGGTGTAGGATACATATTTCAAGCCTGCAGTGTGAACAGCGGTGAAATTCACATTAATTGCCATCAGAAAAAATTCACCTGGACCGGGAATCAAACCATGGACCTTTGGCTTTCTGGGCCACTGCGCGGACCTCTATACGCTACCCAGGATCCTTAATTCCCATGGCATTTTTCCATTGCATTGAATTAAGGATCCTGGGTAGCGTAGTGGTCTGTGCAGTGGCCCGGAAAGCCAAAGGTCTGTGGTTCGATTCTTGGTCCAGGTGATTTTTTTCGCATGGCAGTTTATGTGAATCTATGAGGTGGCTTAAGTTTTGCACCATGACGGGCTTTCGCAGTGTTATTTCAGGGTTTATAGGAACCTGGAAATCCTGGAAAAGTCAGGGAAAATGACAACGGTCATGGAAATCCTGGAAAAGTCAGGGAATTTAACGTGTGGTCAGGGAAGAATCGCAAAACGTACAAATTTTGGAATTTATCACCTGAAAACGCCAAGAGATTGAAAACTGCACGTAGGAGCGGAGGAGGAGGAGGGTGAAGGAGGAGGAGGGTGAAGGAGGGGACGACTGGCCTCAGGCTGGCTTCGCTGTGGAGGAGGCAGCCCTATTCTGGTTCTTTCTGGCTCTAGCCTGCACAATTTGGGGAAAAGATTGGCGAAAGGTGTGCGCATTTCATTTTCATTGGCTGGCGATTTTGCCAGGAATGCTTCGCTTTGTCCCTCTGGTGACGAAAAAGTTATTCTCAGTCAAATTTGAAGTCACTTAGCCAAATTTGTAGAAGGATGTGAGGAAGAAAAAATGAAGATTGATTCAAAGAGCTACTTTAACATGACATCAGGTTTGAAGGAAAAGCCAGGTTAGCCTTCTTTGCAAATCTTTTTCTGCAATTAAAACCCTCTCTGAAGGCATATCAATGCAAGTAATCATAATTTTTATTTTGTGAACTTAAAGTTGTTGATCTCTTATTACTGGAAGTTCATATGATTAATATGAAAATAAACCTACAATTTTTCATAAGATTAGACTTTTTTGCTTCCTCACTACCACTTTTATGTCTATAAATGACCGAAATCTTGGAGTTTTCAGGCATTTAAAAGTCAGGGAAAATCACTCATAATGGTGTGGAAATCCTTGAAAAGTCAGGGAAAATGAAAATGAAAACCCCTATAAACCCTGTATTTGCGGGGATCGAGTTGGTGTGGTGGCTAGAGTACTGGCCTTCCATCCCTAGGGCCTGGATTCGATTCCCGGCAGTGGCGGACTTTTCAGTGGAAAACTGGTCCCCACTTGAGTGCCTAGAGGAGGGCATTTTCAAGTCCAGTACTCCGTCCGTCAGATGGGACGTTAAGCCATGGTCATGTTGGCGCCTTTCACTACGAGTAGGCTAATGCCGACGCCGGGTTTCTCTCCACCCTTCCTCCGTTCCCTGAAAACTCCTACCATTTCCCAATCACCCACCTATCCTATTAATTAGAATCAAATATCAGTGCACTTTTCCACAAGTAATTTATTAATGCGTACGACGTGTTTCGGCTCACAGAGCCATCATCTGGTACAAGACACCTGTGGAAATCTGTGTCTTGTACCAGATGATGGCTCTGTGAGCCGAAACGCGTCGTACGCATTAATAAATTACTTGTGGAAAAGTGCACCGATATTTGATTCTAATATGTCCAACTTCCACTACATCTCGCCTGAATCAGTTGATTTTATCCTATTAATGGCGCAAATGACCTCAGCTGTCGGTCACCTCCCCTAAATAACCAACCAACCAACCTGTATTTGCATTGAAGAGGTAACAAATCTGCCGGAAGTCCAGTAGGCTTCTTGAGGTCAGAGTGGAGGAATAATGGTGGTGTGGTTGGTGCTTGCAGCCGATGCTCAGGTGGGAGACCATCTCAGAGAAAATGTTATTAGGCGCTCTCCCCTCGATTACTTTGTCTCCTCTGTGGTGTAGTGCCTCGTGCCCTCACAGTGCTGCCTCTCGCAATTGCAACTAATGCCCACCAGTCAGTTGTTTTCTCTCTGCAGGTTGCTGATGCCTACGTGGGTTGGCGACATCCTGATGTTCCCTGTGGACCCCCTTGGCAAGGCGGGGCCCTCCCTCGACGACTTCCTCCGATTCCCTGACGAGTGAGCAGAGTTTTGGCTCTGCTGCGTTGTTTCTGTGAGGTCCTGTACAAATTATAATCCCATTTGAATGATGGAAAGATAAGGTCTATTTTATCAAAATGAAAGTGTTCCTATTGTACCATTTTACAATTTTGGTTATATTAATTGCTGTACCCTTTGAAGTTAAATGCATTCTGCTATCTCAGAATTTACTTAATATCCTGAAAATGTTAATTTGAGTAAATATTTTCTGTGTGTCTTTGTCCAAGTAGGCGACTTCTTTTTGGAGTGTTGCAACCTTTTTTCTCTTCTTGTCTCTTTAGGTCAGTTAATTTTTTGGCCAGGATTTTTGTGTGTGGTTTAAGTCATATTTATTGTTTTTATTGTACAATTATTGGCAGTACAAGTCAGTGCTAATGTGTGACCATATCTTTCTAGTATATTTTTGGATATTTCATTTCAGACCAATTCCTGCATTTATCAATAAAATGTATTTCACAGGTTGAATATCCATAATTTGATTCTGATGGCGTGGTTTGTTTGTGCCACTGCTGAATTTCCTCATTGAGAAAAAACTTATTGGTCCCAGGTTTGTGTCGGGGCCAAGATGAATGATTTTTTCTGTGGAAATTCTACCACTATTCACGTCAGTGGGTAAAGGTGGTTGTTTACCTTACTTATTCTTGCTGAATTTGATAGAGTTTGTTGAATAAAAAGACTCATATTTTTCTGCTCTTTGATCCGTCGTGTGGTTCTCGAGTTATATGTGGCAAAAAACTGTATTTAGCCCTTTTGGTGAGAGAGGGTGTGTGAAAGTGTTGTCCTTCATCCAATCACAAGTGAGCAGCTGCTCTGACCAATCATAATGGGGGATTCGCAGTCGATTCTGCCAGCGGTGGAAGCGGCTGTAAAACTCCATGAAGGGTATTTCGAAAGGCATAGCATATTCGACTATATTGTGATTTTTGAATGAGCGTACAAACCTCAGCACACTTTTATTCACTCCAAGATGTATATGAAAAGTACAAGGTGAATTTTGTCGTTCAGTTATTTAGGGTTGGAGCTCGTATGCAAGCCTCAGCTGGGTGTGTCATTCCTCTTTTGAGCTGTTGTCACTTCACACATTGTAGCCTTGTGCTCAGCATCCGTTTGAAGTACATCGCTGGAATTCAGTTTTCACCATTTTAATAGAATAATTAGTCCTTTTGTGGAGTTGATTGCCATAAAAATAGGCAGTATATTTCATTTAATCAGGGTAGTGATTACCTAATCATCGTTGCATACTGTGCTGCTTTGAACTGCCAGGGAAAGCAGCTGTAGGTGGAATCTTTCCACAGGTACTTATTTATTTATGAAGTCTTATGAACTGACTTAAATGTTTGTTAAAATGTCAAAAGGTCAGTCCTGTTCAAAAAATTCTCACCACTTTCACGAGGACTGGCAGCTGCTCAGTTGGAAACCCTGATAGTGGTGTTGATATGGCAACACCCCCATATGCTTTCAGAGGGTGGCTTTGCGTTTTGAGGGAGAGGTCAACGCCCACTTGAGTGACCAACTGGGAGCACTGCAATGTTTCTCTGCATGGGTGAAGAAAGGTGTGAGTGGGGGTTGAAATCAGTTTAGCCGGCTACGGCTGCTTAGCTGTTCAGAAATGATCTATAAATTGAAAACAACTTAAAATTTCGTAGATATAAAGCCGACATTTGTGTGGTTGGAAAATGTAGACAAGAAATAGCAGAGGGGAAGTGATATTTCTTGCGACGTACCACATCAATATATGCCACGGCTATTTGAGATTGAGGCTTTGAGCACAATCTATGAATGTCTCATTTGTGCCATTTCATTTTTGCATAAATATTTCGTATTGTGTTAAATTTTTATCCTAAATATTCTCAGTCTTTGTAAAATTTCATCTTTTTCAATGAGCACTGTCTGCTCGCAATACATACATGGAAATTAGTGCATAATATGCCCAATTCTTATGCTTGAATCTAAGTGATGTTGCGCAAGGGATAGTAAAGCCAGAACAGAACACAAGGTGATTGGCCATATGTAGACTCTAAGGTCAACAAAGACAACTTGGGCTCTATCAGGCGTAATGTCTCCTCACCAACAGATAAAGTTTTCGGCATTTGAAAAGATGCAAATAACTTTTTCGGTAGAAAGGCATACTTATGCGCAATTGATCAAAGTGATTCTCCATGTTTGCTAACTTTTTTTGCTAACTGTAATTTTGTCATGGAGATCATCTGTCGTTCTATTGAGTATTCCAGCTCAATTAGATCATAATGAATTCTGAAGATTCTGGCGATATGGAGTGGAAGCGAAACATGATAACATAGAAAACACATTACAAATGCACAAGAATAATAAACTTTACTACGACCCAGGTTTCACTGTCTTACAGCATCGTCAGGTGGTGCTGTATTACAGTGAAACCTGGGTCGTAATAAAGATTATTATTTTTGTGCATTTGGATCATGTTTTCTGTGTTATCATTATAGATCATAGTGAACCAGATTTAATGAAAACTCACCTCAGAAAATATGTTCAGTTTGGTTGTAAACAAACTCGTAAGCACGTACGAGTTTGTGAGATGACAATGCAGCCATTGAAATATGGCTGCGTTGCTAGAATTTTGATTTTAATCATTATTTTCCAAAAGGAAAGTGGAACGGAATCACGCTCCATCATGACTGTATTAATTGGTTCGAGGATTAGAAGTAATGTTCAAAGCAGTGCAACTGTCGAGGCAAACCACAATGGGAGTAAAGAACGTCGTAATTCATGGCATGTACTACTGCGACTTCATCGTTTCATTACTACACATCAACTGTCTACTATTGGTGACTTCGTCTGCATTGCATGCATTCGACACTTCCATGCGTATGTTCTCCAAGCCTTCGATCCACTTTCCTTCAAGGCTCGCGATTAGGGATTAGTGGTGGAATGAAGTGTTGTCCAAGCGAAACAGCTGAAGGTGCAATGATTTGGGTCGGTCAACAGTTTCAAATAACATTACCCAGTAAACACAAAATGCTGCAGATGTGCATCTGATGCGCTGCGCGGCAGCGCTTCAGCTGCCGTGAAGGCGCAGCTGCTGCGCGTCTAGCACTCCTAAACTTCCCTTTTGTGAATGTCGGATGCGCTGCAAACGGGTGTCAGCAGCGTTGCACAAGCACGTCAGGAGCGCTGCACAAGCGTGTCACGATCGCTTCAAACGCATGTCAGAATCGCTGAAAATGCGTACCTGATGCTACACTAGTTGAAAAATACGAAAAGTCTCCTAAACGATGTACAAATGCGAAATTATTTCCTGAAATGCATAGTTACGGAGAAATTACAGACTTTCGGGCTGAATAACACGATGGATGTTAAGAATAAGTAACGAAACACAGTATTGCCTTACTTTAGATGCTGAGATTACGGATCGCATCTCAGTATTTCCCATTTGCTGTTTCTTTCACATAGCGCGATTTTACAGGACGCTACGATTTCAAGGAACCTAACCTCGCGCCGTGCGAGGGACTTCTGTAAATGGAAAAAAGATAAAATCCAAAATAGCGAATAAGATGTGGGTAATTAAAAATATGTTAAAGTTAATGCTTACAGAATTGATTTGATGCTGGGATGAAATATTACAGGAAGAGAAGTTTGGCTGAGGGTTTATAGTTGATTTCATGGACATAGGTATTATGAAGCTTAAATATGCAATTTAGTAAATTGTGTCACTTAAGTCTATCCAAGGTAGTTTTCCACTCCGGCCCCATTGGTACAAATCCAAGCCCTTGCATGAACAGAAAAATGGCCGTTTCTTCCTGTCTCTTTAATACATTTCGGTTCAAATCTTGAATTTTCGCCTGTTAAACCCCCTACTGGATCGTTGAACGTTGACGAAAACATGTTTTCCACTGCCGAACCGATGCTTTTCCAAAATTCTTCGCCCTTGTGGGCCTCATAATTTCAATTTACCCACTCCGTGATAATTACTTCGTATTTCTTCGATAGCTGCTCGTCTTGCCTCTAATAATCACCGATATTTTCAACAAGCCAGGGAACTCTGCCGCACACCTCTGTAGATAAGACGAGGGGATTTCGGGGACCGTATTCAATTCGGCCTCTTCTTCAGTTGACACCCGAGGCCTTCAGCGCCATTGTCCGTGGTTAGGTATGCAGTCAAAGTGCCCTTTTATATTTAAAACAAAATGACGTGAGAAATGCCCATTTCTCTGGGTATTTCTCTCGGCTCTCAGCCATCGTCCCAAAGCGACGGCGCATCCCTTAACGTGGCCGGCATTCCTGAACGCTTTTCCCGAATACTTCGGAAATCAGACATCGAGACTCGGTGTAGCACGCTGACCAAAATCAAAGATGTTCTACCATCACCGAAGGACCGGCTACACTCTTTACTGACGGAGGGAGTTTATGGCATCCCTTGTTCATGCGGAAGAACATGCATCGCGGGAAAACAGGGCGCTCAGAGGCTTGCCGTCTCAAAGAACACCAGAGAGCGATCCTTCACGGGAGAACTAAGGATTCTGCAGTCGCCGGACACGGAGGTCCAGGCGTCAAGCGTAGTGTTTTATCGGGCAAGACACGGGTGATAGCGAGAGAACCGCGCTATTACCCAAGATTAATACGGGAAGCGGTCGAAATAGAAAAAAGGCCGAATAACTTCAACCGTGACGACGGAATTAAAGTCAGTGCTGCGTGGAAGATGATTCTTCGTCCGCCATATTCAGGGAAAGCCCTCAAAAGAACACAAGAGGGTCTAAAGATGAGTCATCACCTGTTGACGCAAGCGGGGATACGAGAGACAATGCAAAATAAGGCTAAGGGAGGGGGCACGTCTCCCCAATAAATAATTGCCAAGATGCTACTTCTTCGTAGGTCTTTCACCCTGATGATGCAATGGCTTCTGCAATGGACGCGAAAGCTCGGAAGACACAGCTCCAAGCACGCGGCGGCGACTCCCGTTAAGAGAGACAACTGCAGATATTCTCCACGAAGCGAAAACCTACGCTCAACTGTTATGTTGAGAAATTAGAATAGTGCAGAAATTACGTCAAAGTTGCTCAAATGATTTTTGATACATTTGATGTTCCCGAAGATACTATTGAAGAATAAAAGTGAACCTAACTAGTCAGGGTGTAATTGGCAGTTACTTTTTAAAATATGAATTTTTTGTCATACTTTCCCTAAATCCAAAGAATCCAAAACGAAATAAAATCAAACAGGTTTAATTGTCATCATATCATTCGACTCATCAAGAGATTACAATATAGGTACCAATATACAATGTTATATATACATATATTTTTTTAAGCATTTTACAAAACACCTTTGAGAAAGTAACGTGGGATTTGTTGATCAAGCATCATACTGTCTACTTTGTTCATCTTAGTAGATTAGTTAAAAGTGATTGTCACCCCGTTAATAATAAATAATTCGTTTTACTTTTCTGTCTTTTACCTTTGAATAAGAATTCATAGAATAAAGCACAGATAATTGCTTGCATGGAAAATAATAAATATTAAAGATATTTTCTACATTTTGATTCACTTAAAGCTTAGATTAATCCTCGCGCAATAGCGGACTCCCGAGAAATTTCATTTCCCAATAAGGGGAGAAGCTTGTCAACTAACTCAAGAGTACATGGCTTCGTGCGTCGTTGGAGATAAGTAGACCACTCTACATGCAGTGATGATGACTCAAACGCCATTTCAATCCAGACTTGGAACGCAGGTGATGATAATCAAGGGATGGCAGGTGATGTTGACTCAGGATACCATGGAGGCGAGAAGGAGAGTGATAACAATGCAAGGAGCCATAGCGACAGCACCTGAAATGGAAAAGAGAATGCTATGTAAAGAGGGTCCCCTCATCAATAATATCCACTGCACAGTACACATGCCATCTACACAGTATCCTGCAAGTCACCATACAGGTGTGTGGTAGTGGGTGAATTCACAACAAACATGCGTTACATATCGTGCTTAGAAAGTGTTAGTAATTATATATATACTAGTCCTAACTTCACAATTTAAAAAAAGATAAAAAATATCAAAATTAGCTGTTACTTGGGGTAGCTCAAAGTCTGTACACCAACATGCAACTATATGTGCACCATTATTCGCTCAATCGCTGTGCTGAACGTTGTGTTTTCTCTCCCGGTGTGTCATGCCTTGTGGAACCTGTGGTCGGCAAGTCAAGCACGACAACTCTAGTACGGCAACTCACCGCAGTGCCGTGACTGATAAGCTGCCTTCCACCCTCAATGCAAGTCCCTTACTACGAAGATACTAAGACGCTGTAGACACACGAAAAACCTTGGATCTGTGAACCATGTCTGGGAATGGAGCGAGAAACACGACGAGACGACACACTTTCATCGGGAGGAACAACACTGAAGATCCATCTGTCTCCGAATCTCCGCGGACCCTATAAACTGCCCAGACAGATGCACCAGGAATGACAGCGCTGGAGCTCCAGTCCCTGGTCGCTTTTGTCCAATGAGAAGCTGGAAACCAAACTGCACTCGCTCACAAAGTAAGCGGAAACAGTGATTTGCTAACTGGTCTTTCGGCGAAGTTGGGTGCAATTGCGTAAGAACTGTCAAATGTTAATGGATTAGTGAACACACTTGAAGAAAAAGCGAATGACTTCGAAGTCGAGTTGAATAAAACCGAACAAGAGAGACTGGAAAACTCGGTCGAGATAAGAGGCGTGCCGCCGATTGTTGACGAAGACATGAAATGTGCAGTCGTGAAAAATGCTGTTGATGTGAACGTGTGAGGCGAGGACAGAGACGTCAGGCCACGGCAAGCTATGGCACTCGCTCCCATCCAATCATTGGTCGGTTCATCAGACAGCGTAAAAGAGACGAACCCATTGCCAAAAGCCTAGTTAGGGAATGCAGTTGACATTGGTCTTGCCTCTGACCCTCATTGGCGTCAGCAAACAATCTATATCGACGAAGCCCTCACTCAATTCGACAGAAAACTCTTTGCCATAGCCAGGGACCTCAAAAAGAGGGGTAATGTGAAATTTGTGTGGCTGAGAAATGGAAAAATCCTGGTAAGATTGTCGGAGGAAGCCGCCGTTGTAGTCATCCATTCACCGAAAGACCTTGATACTTTCATATAAACAGTATAATATAATTAGAATATACATCTGGAGCATTCTATTGCATGGCAGCGAAGCATGGACAATAACAGAAGCAGAGAAGTCCAGGCTGGAAGCATTTGAAATGTGGTGCTACCGAAGAATGATTAAGATAAAATGAATGGAACGAGTGACAAACGAAGAAGTCTTAAGAAGAGCGGGAGAGAAGAGATGTCTAATGAAAACATTCAAAAAAAGACGGGAAACTTAATAGGCCACATCTTAAGACACGATGGCCTGATGAAGACAATCGTCGAGGGAAAAGTGAACGGGAAGAATGGAAAAGGCAGGCCTCGTGTGAGTTACATAGAACAGGTCGTAAAGGACGTGAGAGAGAGGAACTACGTCAATATGAATAGGTTGGCCGATAGAAGAATCGAATGGAAATCTGCGTCAAACTAATCCTAGGATTGTTGACACTTGATGATGATGAATATAATATTCCCCCATCCACTGAAACTCCTGTAAGTTTAATTCACGTGTCCTGTCGTGTAAAAATGAGACCTGTTGTTGATCGCAATGCCCCTGACCAATAGACGTACTTCCTCCTGAAGCAACACTAACCTCCTTAGATACACTAAAATTATCTCATGTTAACGCACAGTCACTGCTCACTCGTATTGAAGACTATAAACTGCATTACTGTACCAGCTTTGTCCGTGTAATCGGTGTGAGTGAGACGTGGCTTAAACCTTCAGTCATATCAGACTTGTGTTGCCGACTTCGTGTTGTACTGGAGGGACAGGGCAACAAGACGTGGAGGAGGAGTCGGCTTGTATGTGTTAGTCTTTATCTTTGACATGAAAATGCGTTAGTCGCACGACCGCCACTTGTGAAATCAAGCGTCGTAGAAAACATTTGCCATTATCGGAAAACGCTGATAGGGGTGGTTTATAACCCGCCAAAGTCTTATAACTCGCCTGATTTGGAATGTGTATTGGCCAACGAGGTTCCTATGTATGACAACGTGGTAATAATGGGTGACTTTAACTGAAGTGAAGAGATGCCTTCAGGCGTAACTTTTTGGAATTTATTCATGATGAGAATAAAAAGAAATACTTGGTATATTCCACAATATTTTATTTACCGCGGTTTCAACGTCAGAGCGTCATAATCATGGTAACCGAAGTAACTTCGGTGAGCCGTCATCTGAATAAATCTTGGATTCAGCTGCCATTTCAAAGTATGAGGATGATTTATCCTTCTTTCCGTCGCAGCGGGAAGCAAGGTAGAGAATAGGCACGATAGAGAATACTAGAAAAGAGGCATAGAAATTAAAGAGTTTTGCAGGAATGTTAAGGAGGATGGTGGAAATGCTATCAAGATCGGGAGCTCGTTGGGCGAGGAAGAAATAATGCCAGAAAGTTGTAAGAGGGAGAGAATGAGCAGCAGGAAGTGGACGAAGCATCATGCCCTCGAGTGGAGAAATCGCCGGATCCAGTGCCATACCATCATGGAGGAAACCTGCCTGCAATCCAGACTTCTGTTTTGGGTCGAAAACGAAGGCGCCATCCGTTTTGATGGTCTTCGAAGTATGCACAAGGAATAAATGCGTCCTTCCCCTTTGATTTCTCCTGACTGCATTTTCCACTTTGTTTGCCAAGTGACGATTGATAAGATTGTGAAAGTGCTGCTTCCCGTCGTCCCCTTGCCATTCCCACACTTGAGGACCCCTTCCTTGAAATGCACTGTCGAGCGCTGCAAACACACATACGTACAGACAACTGCCTTCCACGAACCACGTTTTTTTTTTGCATTTTTCTCTGCACTGCAAACTGCTAAAAATCCAAAACTACTACCAAATCATGCAGACAGAGAATCCACACTCAACGCACCAAACCTCACTCTCTAAGCTCAAAACGTGGGAGAGAACAAAACAAAACGGATGCAGAATGACTGACTGAAGCACACGCCGCTCCATAATTCTCCGCGCCGGTAGGCGCGATTCAGCATATCGTTCCGGTGAGCGGTGCTCACCCTAACCGATATTTTCACATTTTGAGAGCGCATGACGGGTGTAGGTACTGTTGACGTGTCAGTGTGGTTTGCGAGAAGTGAAACTTACAAGCTAAGCCATACAGTGGCGGCAGTCGTCCGACATGGACATAAAATTAATGAATACGGACGACCGCCGAATACATGGGCGGCCGCCGTCGGAAGAAGTTCCGTTGAAACTAGAAAACATATTTTTTTTTCACAATTACCAATGGATTGGGACAGCCCAGATAATTATTTTTTGATCTTTTGTATTTTTTCTTTTATTTTTTGTCATTTTTTTTGGCTGCACCATCGGATACATGGATGGTGCAGAACGATAATCACCGTACATGGCGATTTAATGTGCGTATGGAGATCTTTTATCAGGATTGCGTCAAACAGGCGCAATTGTTTATATTTTTTGGTAATGCTCCACGCACGGGCGTCCATCTTTTCAACAGAATATAATCAGAAAACAATAAGTGAATGATAAACCCTAGTGACATAACATAAAAGGCGATAATCGGTGAGGCCGAATACGCCGCCGAATTCAAACTCCCGGGAGAGAAAGTTGGTTCCGAACTGGTACGATAGCCAGGACGGCTATCTTGCCAGAATCCGGGATTCGGCGATACTATCCAGTGCTTCTTGATCTGGATTTTCACCCTAAATTTACACCAGTAAACACTTTCACGCATAAAAACTGGGAATTGTTTGCAGATATAGTGGACAACAACCTGACCTACAAATTAGCCACACATCATATAGAACTGAATCCTGCTTCTGTTGACAAAACTATTAACATCCTAACCGATTGTATCACAAATGCCCTGAAAAGAGCATCATATGCAAACAAAAAACCAAAGGAACTCCGCATCCCCTCCCTCCCTAATTATATCCGTTCATTAATTACAAAAAGAAATAGAGCCAGACGTGACTTCGCCCACACTAAACAACCACACCTAAAACCTATTATTAACACACTGTCTCGAATCATAAAGACTGAGATTACGTCTTACCGTAACGCTACCTGGGAGCTCAAATTAAAGCAACTGTCCACAGAAGACAATTCTGTGTGGAAACTGGCCCGATCGCTTCGATCGAAAAAACAAAACTTGCCCCCTTTAATTACAAACAATTCATCTTATATAACATCCACAGACAAAGCAAACATTTTCGCCGACATTCTAGAAAACCGTTTTTCCCTAAACTCCAATTTAGAAAACCATAACCTTGATCCAATTGTAAATGATTGCTATGTAGCAACTCAAAACACTCCCACCTCATGTCCCACTTACTGCTCTTTATCAGATATCAGGACATTGATACGCAACCTACCGTCACACAAAGCCCCAGGCCCCGATAATATTACTGGCAAAGCTATCAAAGAACTTCCCCCCAAATTTCACACGCTCATCCAGAACATTTTTAACATCTGCATACACATAAGCTATTTCCCTGAAACATGGAAAGATGCCAAGATCATTCTTCTCCCCAAACCAAACAAAGATCTCTCAGACCCAAATAACTATAGGCCAATCTCTCTCACCAACACACTTTCCAAAATGCTGGAAAGAGTCATTCTGGAAAGGGTCAAAGAGCATTTTCTGCCTCAGCAAATTCCCCAACAAGCAGGCTTCACCAAGAAAACCTCCACAAATCACCAAATCGCCCGGCTCACCGACGACATCTTCAGCAAACAAGAATTCGGAATGCTCACCTCTACCGTCTTTCTTGACGTTGATAAAGCATTCGATAAAGTCTGGCACCAAGGCCTAATCTACAAGTTAAACCAGCTACAATTCCCTACACAAATCACTAAACTCATACAGTCATTTTTGCTCAACAGAAGATTCCTCATTTCCTACCAAAATCACACAACATCTTACAGACCAATAAAAGCCGGCGTGCCTCAAGGTGCAGTGCTTTCTCCAACCTTATACAACATTTACACAAATGACATCCCCACAAGACCGCACACAAACATACTATATCTCTTTGCCGATGACACCACAATATCCTCCGCTCACAGATGGCTATTCACGGCACGCCGCAATATTCAGAACCACCTAAATCTTTATAACTCCTGGGCAACAGACTGGAAAATAGCCATCAACCCAACTAAATGTGTGGAAGTTCCATTCTTCCTGAAAAACAGCAACAAACCTCGCAAATGCCTGGGAAACCCTCTTACATTCAACAACAAAGTCATCCCCACCAAAAAACACCATAAATTTCTCGGCATCACACTAGACTCCAAACTACAGTTCCACCCAAACTATAAAATCATCTTAGACAAATTTCTAAAAATGCAACGCTCCCTGTATCCGCTATTAAATCGTAAAAGCACCATGTCTCTAAAACTGAAAAAATTAATATACGAAGCCATCATCAGACCCGCCGCAATGTATGGCTGTGAAATCTGGGCAGCCAGTCTCTCCCATTCCCAAAGTCAAAAACTACAAACCATACAAAACACTATCATCAGAAACATAACAGGTGCACGTTGGTTCCACACAAACGCTTCGTTACATAACGAGCTAGGAGTTCTCCTCATAAATGAGTACATAAAAAACAGCAGTATTAAATTCAAACGCTCCATAGACCGACATCCAAACCTCTTGTTTCGCAATATGTGGAACCTCAGCCTAACCCAAAACCAAATTCCTCCACAAAACATCCTATCCTCCATGCGCCCTTGCAAAATTACCAAACGTACTGTCAAAATTCATCCTGCTATCACCCACCTTGACCCACCATTCCAAACCCAACATCTTCCCAGCAACTCCATGGACAACTCTCCAGGCACAACCTCAATGCAAAACACTTCGTTAAGAAATTTAGATCCCATTCAGATGCCCTTAAAAGCAGCGCAACCGCCATATTCACAACCGCCGGAGCCTGATTAGCTGTAACAAAAAAAATTGAAATCCCCAAAACACAAAATGAAACAAACACTAAAAAGACACAAAATGTATCCAATACACATACCCACAAAATCTCCTCTGCGTACCTACAAATATAATCCAAAATAGTCATGCAAATAACAGTGTACATACAATCAAAAGAATAACACAACAACACAGAAATACCTATCACATGAAGAACACCCGCAAAAACCACAAAGAAGAACACATTTACACACTTAAACAAGGAAGAACACTCTAAAAATATAAATACACTACACACAATACAACTTAAGAAAAATACCTTCCTAAAAAGCTGGGCCGCAGGGCCAAATAGCTGAGTGGAACCATAAAGGCAGCAAGAGCCTTGTAGAAGAAAATCGTGAGATCGTGAGGGATTCGGCGAACACGCCGGCTGAAGGCCGGCGAGAGCGAGCAAAACAAAGGAAATGAATAGCATTATTAAAAATAAACTAACATTAGAAGAAACTTATGATTAAAGAATCATAGGAAAGACTCATAGAAGAGTAATTCGAAGAGGCATACGGTGTTTTGTCGGGATTTGTGGATCATAATCCCAAATGTCTGTAAGGAGTGTATTATCAGTCCCCTTGAGTCTGGCTTTGAAATTACGTAATAGTTTACGGATGAAGTCCGTGATTGTGGGAAGGCCGTGGGCCTTGCGGACATCCTGCATGGGTGTTAGGCGACTAAGGTGAAGTAATTGTCTGAGGGACGCATTTTGAAAGGTTTCCAGGCGACGGCGGATGACATCAGAATTTGCAAAAATCTCGGCGCCGTACAGCAATACGGGCCGGACGGTTGAAACATAGAGACGCACCCTCGCCTGATGGGAGAGAGGCGACGTCGGAATGCTAAGACGCGCGACCGCGGAACGAGCGGCGACTGCTTTGGCCAGGCAATGAGAAAGGTGCGGTTTGTAGGAGAGCTTGTGATCAAAGACGATGCCTAGAAAGCGATGTGACGTTGCCCTTGGAATTTTCACGCCGCTGAGTGTGGTGTGAAGCCGCGGAAAACGGTGTTTGTTGCGGTGGAAATGGACGTGTGTGGATTTTGCGGCGTTAATCCGCAATTTCCACATCTCCGTCCATTTCTGTATTTTTTGTAGATGGCGGTTGAGCTTCCGAACGTTCGAATCTCCGGTCCAGAAGGACGCGGAGATCGCCGTGTCGTCCGCGTACATGTACAAATCGGTTTGTGGTGTGGTTGGCATGTCATTGACGAATAATGTGAACAGTAATGGACTGACGAGGGAACCCTGAGGGACGCCTGCCTCTGCGGGACGGAGTGACGAAAGAGCCTGTCCTTCTGCAACGCGGAAGGACCGGCTCTCGAGGTAACTACGTAAAATGCGCAAAATGGGCGCCGGGAGCCCGAGAAGGTGAAGTTTGAAAAGAAGACCGTGGTGCCATACACGGTCGAACGCACGCGCGACGTCGAGGAACACAGCGTCGGTCTTTTTGGAGAGATTGAAGCCGCGGGTAATTTTCTCAGCCAGGCGAAGTGCCTGCTGGACCGCAGACATCTTAGGTCGAAATCCAAGCTGCTCCGGGCGAAGGATTTGGTTTGACAGGACAAAGGATTGCATCTGATCAAGGATGAGGCGTTCATAGATTTTGGATAGGTTGGATAATAAGGTGATTGGTCTGGAATTTCCCGGGATTGCTGGATCCTTCCCCGGCTTGGGAAGGAGAATTACTTTTCCAACTTTCCACGGAGAAGGATAATGGGAGAGACGGAAACTGTGATTGATCAGGTCAGCAAGGAGAGACGGGAATTTGGGCACGCGCGAAGCGAACTTCAAGGCCAGATTCGGAATTGAATCAATGCCCGGTGCCTTCCGGGAAGGGAGTGCGGAAAGATGTTGGGAAATATCCGCCGCCGATGTGAGCGGCGGAGTATCAGTCGGCTGGTCGGGAAAGGATGACAGGAAAGACCGAATCTTTTTGTCGGCCTTTGAAGGGGAAGGATCGGATGCCATGACTGATTGTAAGAAGTCAGCTTGGATTTCCGTTTTTCTCTTTGGGTCGAAAATAACGTCGTCTCCAACTCGAAGCGGGGGAAAAGAAATTTTGTTTGTCCGTTTCAATGAACGGACGCATCGCCAAATCGATTGGTCGTCGAAATTTAGACTTTCGATGTGATTCTCCCACTGGGATTGAGAGAAGCATCGAACGGCTTTTTTCACGGCGTTGGAGAGACGATTATACCGCGCTCTGTCGTCGTCATCGCGCGTGCGCTGCCAAAGGCGGCGAGCTGCATTGCGGCACTTAATTTGTTCGGCAAGAATTCGCGGAAAGGGCGTCCGGCCGGCCGGACGCCGAGGAAAAGATTTGGTTGCCGTGCGCTGCGCCGATTGCAGACAAACAGTCAACAATTCCGCGCGAACATCGACATCCGCGGGCGTCGGCTCTGTCAAAGGAGAAATGGTCTCCAGATTCAGAGCCAGCGCTTCAGGAAAAAGGTTCCAGTCCGTGACTGGCAAGGAAGGAGGAAGGAGCGCCTTCGGAGAAAGCGGAACTTCGAATTTAATCGGAAGGTGGTCCGATGAAAATTCATGGACCACCTCCAAATCCAAATAATAGGGTAAATTTTGGACAAGGGCGATATCCAGGATATCACCGGAGAAAGAGCGTCGCATAGGGCGAAAAGTGGGCTCCACAGGGGAGACGACGGAAATCGGCCGCTCGGAGACGAAATTCAAAAGCATCCGACCGTTGGGATTGCTAGCAAGGCAATTCCAAGATCGGTGCTTGCAATTCCAATCACCGGCGTAGATTCCGGAGGGAAAGGCAGAAAACAGGCGCGTCAGATCTCCCTCGATCAGCGGTTTTGGTGGGTGATACACTGAGAAGATGTTTAATGTGCCGGTGGTGGTGTGGACGGAAATTCCAAGGGCTTCCGAGCGTTCCAATGCTGGCATGTTGAGAAGAGAATATTCGACGGATTTGTGGACCAGAATGGCCACGCCTCCGCCGCGAGTGAGCCTGTCAAGTCGGTGAACTGTGTAATCATCTGTATGAAAAGAAACAGGTGACGAAAGATGCGTTTCCTGGAGCAAAACGAGATCGATGTTATGTTTTTTGAGGTAATCAAGAAGTTCAAATTTTCGTGTAAGGATCCCATTGCAATTCCAGGAAAGAATGGATAGATGTTGTCTGTGTCGGGTTTGGTGTGCACTCATACTAGGTTTTCCAACATTTGCCCGATCAAGTATGCCTTCATCTCAGGCACGGATTTCAGCGTCAAAAAATGAGGCGCCATGGAAGCGAACCATTTACTAACGTCCGCGAGCATCGCTGAACGTGAGCGACAATCGGCATCCGTGGAAGGAGCCGGAACGGACGTCGGCGCTGACGGCGCCGGCGACTGAGATGCTGTCGGCGTCGTCCCTGAAGGGGGTGACGCAGTCGGAGCCGGAGGGGCCACGGGCGGCGCCTCAGAAGGAGGCGCCGTTGGAGACGAAGACGCAATACTTGGGCCGGCAGCTGCGGAAAATGAGTGCGTGAGAGGCGCCGGAGCGACATGACCAGATCGCTTATTGCGCGCGGCAACAAGAGCGGCTTTTGCTTTGCGGTGGACCTCGCAACCGCGGTAATTTGCCGTATGTGCCTCCTTGCACAGCCAGCATGTAGCGGGCGCTTCACGGGCCTTTGGACAGTCGGAGGACAAATGGTTTTGGGAGCACTTGACGCAATTGGGCGCCCGCTCACAATTATTCTTTGTGTGGCCAATGCGTTGGCATTTATGACATTGGATGGTATCAAGCGCGGAACGCCATTTCTGGATTTTGACGGCCAGGCCGCAAACGGAACGCACCTGTAGCAATTCCTGAACATTGACGCCGGGATCACCTTAACTGTTTGGGTCGGATAAGGGGCGACGGATTTCACCGATTTGCGTGCATCGTCAGAGGGACGAGTTGACATGACGCGATGGCAATGGCGAACAGGGAATCCCTTTCGCCGCAATTCGGACGTAATGTCGTCGGTGTCCATCGAGGGAAACGTACCAAATAATGAGAAGTCTTTCTGCTTCTCCTCGGGAAGGGTATAGGTAGTGAACTCGATATTGAGTTCTTTTAGTATGGCACGTGATTGCCGGAAGGCCTCCACAGTCGCGCATTTAATGACGGCGGCTTTGGGTCCCGTTGAGTGTGTCACGGGAACGGGAAAAATCTTACGGAGGCGCGCATAAAGCGCCGTCCATTTACTAGTATCGTGTAATTTTAGCGGCGGGATTTTTCCCTTGCGTGTAGCCGCTTCAACGTCCATATCGGTGGAAACAGCGCTATCCGATGTCACCTGGGAAACCAGAGCGGCGTCTGAAGTGCCGCTCGCTTGCGTAGGGGCATCCCGTGAAGCGGGCAAAACCTGTCGCGGTTCAGAGGGAGCCGCGGATTGCAGTGTCGGTCGCGGCGACTCAGAAGGAGGCGCGGATTTCTTTTTGCCTCGCAGGGAGACATGTACGGGCGGGTCTTGTATTATCGAAAAAGGATTCGGCGCAATTGTGAAAGGCTTTGGAAGGCCCTTCGTATGACCAAATATCGGAGTCATGCGCTTGACGCGCTTACGCTTGACGGTAATGAAGCCGTCACTAACGTCGGAGCGAGACTCATTACACTGAGGGGACGCGCTCTCAAAAATATCGGCAGGGCAAGCACCTACCGGATCAGACACCGGGGCGGTGAAAGAAGGGGCGGAGTCCGAAGACGTCGACGCCGCATGACATGCACTGTCCGGTTGAAACTTTGAGGCATACGAAATGAAAATGTATCCATGAGTAAAAGAAATGGAGTCATATTACGGTTTCCTTTTGCATCTAATTTTACTCTCATATTTTTCTCTTTAGGACTCTTTGATGACGTGTTACAGGAACTCAAATAACAAAAATAGTCATGCCGACAGACATTTGTGTTTGTGTTGATTGTTTGAGTCAATATCATTTGTATATATATTACGAGTCTATGTCGTTTTTGTTTCCCCATGATATTTCAGTGTCTACGATCTTACTCAGAGCGAGGGACGTCTTCTCAGACTGCAGTGACTCCAGTCAGTCCCATTCGCGATTTTTCGTTTATGCAAGCGACTAAAGAGCGAATTCCTCACTGCAATCGCTTTCGTCATTTGCTGCTCGCCCGCGTTGCATCCACGAGAACGCTCGCCTGCATACCCTAGTCGACCCTTTGTACCGGATAAGGAGGACTTGTATCGGACTCCAGTGGGAATCCTCAACTTTCGTCTATCCTACAGTTCCCGAGATCAGCAGCATCCCATCTGCTCCGACCTGAGTCCCTCTGCAACATACCACTGCGTCTTTTCTTCTTATCGACACTCATCTGATTTCTGGTTTCTACGCTAACAAGAGTATCCCTTGATTCTCATTCAGTCTCTGCGATTGCCAATGTGTCATCGGAGACCCATCAGTATGCTGATTCGTTCTCCATGTAGTAGATTCACTCCTGCAGGCTTCTCTTCGATTTTCATTCCAGCTTCATCTACATCTACACGGTAGGTACCCTACAAGCCACCTCGAGGGTGTGTGGCAGGGGGTGAAGATCACCAGGCATGCACTACCGTCATGCAAACAGGCAACTATAGAGTCTCATGCAACTAGATTGTTAGTATCTATAGTATTTAAGGGGTTACTAAGTGGAAACATGCTATATAATAGGGTCTTAGTCAACTAGATTGTTAATATCTACATAGCAATAAAGGGATTCGCAGTACCGAATATCTACTATATTTTAGTATACATGCATGTTGCACAAAAAGGTACATGCATGCAATCGGTAGTTCTGATTATTTTTGAAAAAAAAGGAATATTGAGATTAGTCTACCACGGGGTTTATACATGGGGTCCTCCTATGATAAGGTTTCATTTAGAACTTACATAAAAGGAATTAGTAGGAGACATCTATCCTCTTCATCGATTGCTGTTGAAGAATGCCCTTTTTATTTTTGTGTCAAGAGTAATTGAGAGCTATCAATATTGTTTTCGAGGAAATAGCTAAGTTCGAAATTCACGAAAAGTTTATCATTGGCCTGAGATTAGAAATAGAATGGTTCCTCTGCAGATTCCCATGGAAATTCATTTGCAGTAATTTTCTAAATATGATTTTACGAGAACAACTTCTACAAATGGATAATTCCAAGCACCAACCTGCATGAGCTCATATGTCATGGAAGAACAGTACAGTTATGGATTAAGTATGGAGAGAAAACTTTTTGAGATGATTGGGAATAAAAAGTGCGTATTTCGGAACCAACACGATGAAAATGTTCCCAGAATGTGGCTGACATGTTGGAACATTTGTTGGTGATGCCTAACCAACAAATCCCACTCCGAATCGGTCTTTTCGAGTACCATGATGCACCGCTCCGACAATAGACACGAGTGATCTTCATTAGCCAAGCGCAAGTTGAAAGCAGAATATTTCGATAGCAGAAGAAGATCACACCACAAGATAAACAGGGAATACTGTCTGTTGTGCATTCAACAAAAACATTAAAACTCAGCGCCTTTCAAGCAATATCCCTCCAAAAAGATGCACATGAAAGGGTATTTCTGTACATTGTAAAGAACATTCGTTGAAGGGCCATGAATAGAGACATTCGAAATTCTAAATAATCCTGAATACACTCGAACCACTTTCCAAAAAAAATTCTGTCAGCAGATTGTTGGAAATAAAAATTCCCAAGGGATGAGATGAGAAGTGAAGAATTATTTCTTTCCAGTTATTTAATTGTAGCTTTTCCGCAAAGAGCTTTTATGACCATATTCTCCAAGATGATAACCTGAAAAAGTAACTGTATTTGTATTCAACGACACAGTTAGAACATATTCACCAACATTAAACCCCAGTGTTAAAATCTTATCTCTCAAAAAGGTTGGTGACGTGGTATTGATGTGAAGGACGTGGAAGAGAGGAGCTACGTTGGTATGAAGAGGTTGGCCGATGGAAGAATCGAGTGGAGAGCTGCGTCCCAAACCAATCCTATATCGGATTGTTGACCCATGATGACGTAGTATTGTACTGTTCACATCAAAAGGAAATAGTATTAAATTAATTGTTATAATTTTACAGGAAATGTTGTTAATTTAATTTTGCTCCTTATAAAGATTTTTTGTTTCAATAAGAGACAGCTCCCCATGTGACCCTTGAGGCATCCTAAAGATTGAATTGAATTGTGAAGAACACTGTGTTTGCGGTGTAATAAAAATACTATTATAATTACCGGCAGAGCAGGTCTGATCGTCAGGATTGTAGGTGGTGCCCTCCCTGCACTGGCATATTGTTGAAAATTCATCCGGAACGCAGCTGGACATGTCAGCAATGCAGCCGTCAGATGGGGTGCATATACTCCCCATCGCTGGTTCGGGAACGTTGTTAAAGAAGAAAATATAGGTGTTAGAGAAAGGCACCCAAGTAGTTTTATTAATAAAACGCCGCAAAAAACAACGAAATAGAAAAATAATGGAAGGATAAAATCATACAGGCGTGAGCGTGTGTAAGATTCCGTTTGCAATAGCAAACAAGTGTATTGAAAAATTTCAGGGGACAGAAATATTCTTGGAACAGGAATTGAACCACGGACCTTGGTTTGGCAAGCCAAAGGTACGAGGACACCTTTTCCCCCTGGCTTCTTTCAACACGCATTTAAATTGTCTCTCGACCAGATGTTTATAACCGTTGGAACACGTATATTAAGCCGTGTGACGTTCGAGGTACGTTCGCTCTCCTCTCCCCCTCGATAGGTGGTGCTGCGAACGCTTCCGAGCAGACGGCGTAAGGCAGAGGCCAGAAAGCTTACTTAAAAGTATCCGAGGAACATTTTTCAGCTAATTTATTGTGATTCGCTTCCATTCATTTAATTTAAAACTATTTAATGAGTTTATTTGTTAAAAAAACAGTTATTATTCATTTGAATGAGCATGCCGTGAAATTGGCAAAGTTAACGCCATGCTCCATACAGCAGCGGAGTACTACACGAGCAGAGGAGGAAGCGTATTATATAAGGGCAGCTCATATTTATATCTAACTATTACTATTCTGACTCCATTTTCAACGGTGGAGACTCTCCGAACTCTGATAAGTTTTCATGTACGACTAGAGCTTCGAGGAACTCCTAAATACAGCACGATAAGTCCAGGAGACGGATATTCCCAATATGCAAGCTGAACTACGTAAACCTGTTTCGTCAGCGTCAGTGCCGCCGTTTTCGAGCTTAAAATTAACATTCAATTAATTCTCTCTGGGATTTCTCGATTGAAACTAAATGAATATGGTGGGACACGAATCGGAATCAATTAGTGCTGATTTCTTTCACGAACCCTGCTGCTCCAACGGTAGGTACTACACTGCATTTCAAGATTTTCTTCCTTATTCAAAAAGATAGCTTTGCACAAATTTTAGCCTGTTTGACCACAAACTATTTGCGAACGATTGTAATGCGATTCCCACCATTGTTGTCGGTGGCGCGAAGGAAATTGATCGACAATCAGTGATTGTGTCCTTACCACTCATGCCACTGCACCTCTGCTTGTCGCCACTGTTTTTCCTCAGAGCCTGAGCTGTATCGTGGCAAAGTGAACTATGCTTTTTTTCTGTCTATGACAATCTTATGAGCAAACTGGAGTGGAAGGCGCCATTCACTATCAGGATGATTTGCTCTCACTGAAGAAGTTATAAGTTGTCTTCATTCGTTATCATGCTTAGTGTAATAATGGAAGTGATTTCACTCACATGAGTTTTATTACTTCCGACCCAGGTTTCGACTGACACAGCCATTATGAAAGTGACGAAGGTTCACCATCACGATCCACTTATATACTAAACACGCGATACAGAGTAAGGGTGTAGGAGAGAGGGGCAGGGGGTGATGGGGAAGGAACTTATGTTTAGAATATCAACTTATTCAGGAGTCGTAATTCTGTTCGCCATCGTCATTAGCACAAATTAGCAGCTTTTGATTCCATGGTTTTCACAGCATTTTCGATCCTTATGTGTAGCAATAACTTCAACATAGAATTAAATAAGATCAAACGTATTGCTGAGACTAATGGTTATAAAAGGAATACAATAGGAGAAAGTTTACAGCGACAACAATTGAAAATATCTCTCCGCCTGATTACCAGTTTGTCCATACTCCAGCAAGACGTAGTTGGTGAAAGATGGTGCAAAATTCCATTTATTGGCAAATTGTCATTTCAAACAGCCAATTATACACAAATTTAAGGTTTCATCCTACAATCCAAATTACCCTGGGTAATTTGTTGTTCAAACTGAAACTTTTGGCCGGTAGCGCGAGAGTAAATCAGATTTACTATATTGAAGAGTGGTTCAAAGTAGGAAAGAGAAATTTTGTTGCGACACCTTGTTAAATTTTCTCTCGAATTGCCGAAATGAAATTTTCATCAGTTTTTCTCGAACTTGTGCTCTTTGACCAAGAATAATAACAAAAAAAAAGAAAGTGGTGCATTGCACACGCCAGCCATTCCACAGAGGCCGAGGCCTGATTTATCTGACGGGCTGTACTCACGGGCTTTGCAGGTCCACTCGTCCTTGTTCACCTCGTATCCGTCTTTGCAGTGGCACACTGAGTCGTTCCCGCACACCGCCAGTTTGTTGATGCACGCCCCCAGCGGGGAGCACGCTTTGCTTAACGCTGTGGACGGGGAAGGTTATGGGCGAGGATTAATCCAACGAATGTTCCCAGGCGAATTCCTATACGGGAATGAACCACCATTTCTTTTTCCTACTATTTGCTACGCTTTGCTTTACATTTAACTATGCTTTACATTTTCTTGATCCAAGGATTAATTCTCTTCAAGTGGCTTCAAGATACTTTCATCAGATAGAGACAGAATTAATTGATTGTTTTTACATATGTGGGAACAATTTGTTATACAAGGTAAAGCATTCAGCTATAGGCAGCCGTATCTTCACCCTGAGAAAGGTTATCATAGATTTTTGCTCCTTCAAATCGCTATATGGAGACATCAAGTCGTCAGCGGAGCAATAACCGCTGTGCAGACGGACGCTCGTAACTTACGTGCCTTGCAGTACTCGCCCTCGATGAGGTAGCCGTCTGGACAAACGCACTTCCTCAGCTCTGGGTGGCAGAAGGCAAGGCCATCCGTGCAGCCTGCCTCAGTCGTGCAAACAGATTCAAGGGCTGCCGGGAAACAAAAGAAGCTACATGCTTTCGGATGCAACATCAAAATGACCACATTCACGCGATGCTTGGCGAAAGAACTAGTGAGGGAATAGCTTAAGAACGCAGGTTGAAATCTAGTTTCAACCTTGAAAGTAAATTGGAAGCCGATTTGTTTATACAGTTGACGTTAGATTCATGTTAAGAACCCATTAATGCTAGGTTTGGTTAGATAAACAAGATTAGAGAGATTGTCTAAACAATAGATTTAGAATGTAATTTTTCTCTTGTACCAAAAGAGAACATTACACGCAGCATAGCAAAGGGAGGCGAAATACTGTTATTATTATATAACGCGGTGCTCGCTAAGTGTTTTTTAACAATAGGTACTAATAAGAATGAATAAACTTGATTTTTCCACAAATTTTATCACTTTCCACTACCCAGGTTTCGACGGTTAAGTCATCATCATAGTAGCTCTTCCCCAACAAGTGATACGGATGCTAAGTGGAAGAGAATACGATATCTCGGCCAGTTATCCCACACAGCCACGAAAGTCCTGCCTAAACAAAAAATAAAACCAGCGTTCTATAACAACGAACAGTGCAGAATCTTCTTTCCAAAACTAAGGATAAAATCCCGT
This sequence comes from Platycnemis pennipes, assembly GCA_933228895.1. Classification (NCBI taxonomy): domain Eukaryota; kingdom Metazoa; phylum Arthropoda; class Insecta; order Odonata; family Platycnemididae; genus Platycnemis; species Platycnemis pennipes. The sequence goes on from OW121852.1 coordinate 8,394,831, forward strand.
TATTAGAAAAGAGTGGAGTGTACCAGCTTGAATGTGAATGCTCGGCCGTATATATCGGTCAAACAGGACGGCAATTCAAACAGAGAGTAAAGGAACATCAGGCGTGTTTCAAAAATTCAAACGACACCTCCCACTTCGCGAAACACCTCTTGGAAAAAAGACATGTGACTGACTTCACCCCTAAAATTCTCCATGTGGAAAAGAAAGACCTCCGCCTGGATGCTCTAGAACAGCTAGAGATTATGAAAACCGTTGGGTCGAAGTGTGAAATACTCAATGATTTGTTATATGCCTCCCGTTCACCCCTCCTAGACCTCTCACTGTTCAGGGACACCGACCCACCATAACGACCCAATGTGTCACTCAACGCTAAACCTTTCCCTCAAACTACCACTCTCCCTGTCCCTTTGACTTTCCTTACCCCCACCATCCTTCCTAGCAAACCTAAACCCGCCCCTCTTCACTGTTTGTATATATACTTGGTGGAAAAACTGTTTCTTTGTTATTCACCTGATGATGACTTAACTGTCGAAACCTGGGTAGTGGAAAGTAATAAAATTTGTGGAAAAATCAAGTTTATTCATTCTTATTATAATGAATCGTTTCCACCACGTCACGGCCGATAATACCCTCTAAATAGGTACTAATGCATGCATTCTAGACAAATGAAGACAAATGCCTTTATAACCACTTCATTACTATGCAGATCCCAAACATCTCGTTGCTCGTGGCTCTTGGTTTCATGAAGTGGTAGCCGTTGAGGCGATCTTCACCCCCTGCCACCCACCCTCGCGGTGGCTTGCAGGGTATTACATATTAAATGAGCGTAACTGTGTCTGGCGAGGTGTTGTGGAATGATATGATAATGACAAGTAACACAAGAGATAGCACTTATTCCACAGGTCTGATGGTGGTACTCTACGCGTTCCAGCCGTTAAGCCATCATCACGTACAAAGAATGTTCGGTCAAGTGAGCGATACATATATGTGCACAATTAGGAGGGGGCGGGGGAGGGGGTATCAACCTGCAGCGGAAATTTTGGGTCTCGCATGCAATCCTAGGAAGTATAAGTTTCATGATGGATTTGGTGATGTTACGAAAAGAAACATATGTTGTCGGAGGTAGCTCGCTTGTTAGATCCTCTTGGTTTCTCTAGTCCCGTCACCTTTTTATGGAAAATGGCTCATCCAGTATCTTTGGCATTTGCAGACTTGATTGGGATGACCGTCCTCCCGAAGAAGTAGATTACAAAATGGAAACAATTCCGCAAAGAGTTGCCACTCATTTAGAAATTTGAATTAAGTGGTTGTTTGCAATTACACTTGGCGGTTGACCTTCGATTGCATGCACTTGCGGATAGATCAGAGAGGGGCTATGCTGCGGCGGTTTATTTACGCGGTGTGGATTCCGAACAGAATGTTACAACCTCCTTTGCTGATAGCAAAGTCAAAGGTGTCGCCCATCAAGCGAATATCACTGCCTCGATTGGAACTGTTAGGTGTGGCTTTAGCCTCCGACCTTCTTGAGTACGTTAGGAAATATAATCTCTGCGTAATTTCAGATGTCATTGCATGGAGTGATTCCACAGTTGATCTCCAGTGGATAAAACCATTCCCTCACCGCTGGAAGTCTTTTATTGCAAATAGAGTGACGATGATTCAAGAGAAATTATTTCCAAGCCGATTTCGATATCACACTCTAACCCTAGTGTTAACCCTAACATCCGGAAGTGATCCTCCACGTGTCAACGTATCGAGGACGCGAGCTGGGTGACCGGTCCTTTACGGCTGTGTCGGAGGAATGGCTTAGGGCCCCCAAAGTGACTACTCTAGCAAAATTAAGCTAATAAGCATTAAATTTAAATAGTTATGTTCCCCATTGGTGATTTTCTGGGAAAGGGGGTTGATTCTACACTGTAAAAAGTAGATCTGATTTTGAGGTGCAAAAGCGATCTGATTTTCAGATGCAACAATTTTAAGACAGGGTATGTTGAATTTCAGCAGTAGTATCTTGTCTAAAAATAAGGCAAGTGAACGACTGAAAATCAGACCAGGTGGGACTTATTTTAAGTTAGGCCTATGCTGAATTTAAGACAACCCTGGTCTGGTCGTAATGCGTGTTACTACTGAAATTCAAGCCTACTTTGAGGGGATGTCTTATTTTAAGGCAGTTGCAGGACTGAAAATCAGACCAGGTGGGACTTATTACTAAGACAGCCCTGGTCTCAAATTCAGCATGGGCCATTCTGAAAATAAGTACCACGTCAAAATGCGGGTTGCTATTGAAATCAAAGCCTACTTTTATGCGATGTCGAATTATAAATACTAAATATTTAAACACTTCACACGAACACAAACCAAAACCCAAACGTTTCATATTTTTATTCGATGATACTGTTTCACTGACTAAATTCTTCAATAGAGCAAACGTAAGTCATAGAATTTCCATTGAAATAGATTTCAGGACGGAAATGGGAACACATTGACAATAATTTCAAAGATAATATGAAAATTTGTACTTTTATTGGAAACAAAGTAATCCATACAAAGACTTCAATGCCACAGATGTGTGCCAGTATCTACAAACCAAGGCAGGAACTGTCACTTGATGAGGGCGACTATTTATTAGTTCTTACAACGCTGTCACGTAGACAAAATAAGGAAGAATAGTCTCAGGATGCGTCACTCAGATAGAACTGGCTCCCTTCTGCAAACAAACGAAGTATCAACGCTACATTCTCACACCATTAATTCATCGCACGAAACTTATTCTCCCTAGGTACTTACAATGTAATTTGACAACTTTGAAATCGACATCTCTACACTTCGTAATCCTTGTTGAGTTCCCGCTCCCGGGTTACGCCGTTACGCTCCGCCCGTCAGTGAGCACATTTCTCTGCTATTGGAAGCTTGTATCGTTGTATCTCGCAACCTCAATCATCCAAATAAGTAACGTTTTACGACTCATTTCAGGTTAGGAGTGTTTTGTAAATTAGAGTGTGGTGTGAAAATGTTTTGGTGAATTACAAAATTAGTGAGGCCTGTGGCGTGTTATGAGGAGTGCGTAAATCACGGAATATTTAAGTCCCCTTTTGTGCTTGTGTTGGAGGGAGGGTAATGGAGAGGAAAAGTTTGGTGTTGACTTAAATCATAAGATATATAGCATAAGGGGCTATTAGTGCGTACTGGGGATTATTTCTTATTATATTAATGTCTTCTTTGTGCATGTAATACTGAAGTTAGTGAATGTACAAAGTTTGCTTACATAATGTTTGTTTACATCGTGTTGTTCATGATAATAAAAGTTTTTCAAACGCATTGTAAACATTCGGGGACACAATATAATGTGATGGGTAGAATAAAATCTCACCATGATTATTAATAGATAGATTAAGGAAATAGTTTTTATAGGTGTTTGCTTTGACCAGTGTGTTTGTTGGGTAAATATGAAAGTTATTGTTTACTGGTATGCACTTGATAGTACTGTGTGGAAGTGTTACATTTATTAGGCAATCCTACCGTTGATAGTGCTTGAATTTTGTGTGTTTCCGTTATTGTCGTTTTTCCTATGAAATTATGTGTGTAGAACCAACCGGTGGATTATTCTTATAATACATAGGTAAATTGAGGAACAATGAACAACAACTCTCCACCTTAAAGTTCACAGCTACACATAAAAGATGCTTGTACTATGACATGCAAATGTTTTCATTTGCTTTTGTGAACTGGCTTGGGTCATGGCTTGTGTAGTGTCAAAACGCATGATTTTCAATTTAAATTTGTAGACATCAGCTAACAATCTGTAATTTTCCCTCACTCATCCAGTGTGAAATATTTCACAAGTGATCAATGGCACCTAGTGAAAATATATACTTTATTGTAGTTTGGCAGCATTTCTTTTACGAAGCACCTTTTTGCACAACATATCCCAAAACGAGAGTGCCATGAATAGGATTTACTATTTCCAATCTCATTTTGCTTTTATCCCTCACATTGCCCAACTGTACTGATTGGTATTTATATGGAACTATATATATATAGTACACATATGCCCTCTCACATAGATTGCAATTTCTTTATTCAACATTAGAGATAATGCTCCAACAATCCCTAAAGGAAATGTTTCAAATCAAATAATGCTTAATTTTCAATAAGCATACTATAACTATAGTTAGATTGAGTGTAAAAATTTGCATACAGTTAACTATCACAAAAATTAAGGATGAAAACTATTTTTATAGCTGGAGCCTATTTCAGAAATTATCTCCAGCTCTATGACAAATATATTTTTTTCTTTTGCTAAGTGATTTTAGCAGGTTTCTGGCAACACATATACAAAGGTGTATAAATGCCACTACATAACTTGGAATTCCATTGGCAATACTAAGAAGTAGATGACATATTTTACTTGAGGCAGTAAGGTTATATATTTCATATTGTAGCATGGCAATAATATTCTTGGCAACATTATAATGAAGCTTCAAATGTGAATAATGGCTTGCTGCAGACTTGTTATCACATTAAGCACATATTCGTGTGTTTTTAATGTAACAACATTACATTTGTAGCTTTGTTACTCTACATGAAATTTCAGTTTGACTCTGCTTCACAAATTTGTCTTATCCTATACAGGCATGTCACTTTTTTATATTCATGCTGACAATGTTTTCAAATTTGTCAATCCTTAATACTTGGATTTAAAAACAAACCTCGACTTGCATTCTACCAGAATATTTTCAACAAGCCAACTAATGAAATCATTTTGCTTGAATTGACTGATGACCTCCTAGCGCTCCTTCCACCGAGCAAATTACTGTTTACATAATGTTGAAAACACCGTTACAGATGTGATGTAATAGCTTGAAATACATGGTTGACATGTGATCTAGGCCATTTATTATTATCATATCCCTTAGTAATGTTCTGATTACCATGTCATGGACCACTTATCCAGTATGCAGTAATTACTGCACATTAATGAAGATCTATCACCAGACATTGTATCAATTCCTTCCCAGCATCATCATTCTATCCTTAACTTATGTCCTTCTTAATTCCTCTTCGTAATCCTCCTCTTAAGCAATTTAATAGGAACACCAAGTGTTTAGATAATACCTTTATTGTAAAAGTATAATGCCTTGGCATTTATCATAAAGCAATCATCTTTATAAGGAATGCACCTTTTGTGAGAATTTTTTGTACTAATGCTTGTTCTGAATAAAGTTAGATCAGTTTGACTCTGCTTCACAAATTTTTCTTATCCTATAAAGGCATGTCACTTTTTTATATTCATTCTGACAATGTTTTCAAATTTGTCAATCCATTAACACCTGGATTTAAAAACAAACCTCGACTTGCATTCTACCAGAATCTTTTCAACAAGCCAAGTAATGAAATCATTTTGCTTGAATTGGCTGATGACGTCCTAGCGCTCCTTCCACCGAGCAAATTACTGTTTACATAATGTTGAAAACACCATTACTGATGTGATGTAGTAGCTTGAAATACATGGTTGACATGTAATCTAGGCCATTTATAATTATCATATCAGTTAAATTAGCATGGACCACTTATACAGAAGGCAGTAGCAGTGTTATTCTATTAAGTTGGAAAAAGTTCTCATAAATGGAATTGAATTTTGGTTTCTTGTATTCCAGCGTATCACATATGTGCTATATATATTCCAACATATCGCATATGCTATTGTATCAATTCCTTCTCCCAACTTCATCAATCTACTTTTTTAACCTTTGTTCTCCTTAAGCCTTTTAGTTATCCTCCTCTTAAGAAATTTAATTCATCAAGTGTTAAGAAAATACCATTAATGTAAAAATAGAATGGCTTGACATGTACCTATCATTAGTGTATCATGTTTTTTAGCTCTTCCGAATTAGATTTGCATTCAGTAAGTGCACATATGTACATTATAGGCTTCACAGGAAGACTTATGCATTGTTTCCTTCATATATTTCATATTTTAGTAAGTAGGTATATAACTTTCCACTGTTTGCATAGGAAGCATTTAAGGTTTCAAATTTTATGCAACCTAAAGTCTTAAAGTTCAACTTTAAATTATTATGCTAAGTACTGCATTTCCTTCAGTGAACATTCCAGGAGAATAAACATTTCTGCTTAATCAATTACCCACAGCATTACTTCCAGGGCCTATTTGCTTGTTACATTTCCTACATGCACTAAGGTACTGACAAAATATTTGAATAGTATTTTTGTTGTAGAAAAGCTAATAAACTATTCAAATAACAATATTCAGAGTATAGGTTCCTATGCATTTAGGTGAAGTATTGGTTCATCGTTTGTACATATAGTACTATGGCACAGAATAACTATCACGGATTACCCATAGCGTGATTTTTTAACATCTGGTCATACAATTTCACTTTTCTTGCTATGTTGAATGTTGGTTTGTTGTCTCAACTTTCCCAGGAGCAATCAAGGTTTAGTTACGATTGAAAATTAAATAAATATTACTCTCACGCTTAAGCAGCTGAAGAGTTCTTTCCACATGTTAAGTTACTTAAGAGCTGTTAAAGTTAACGCTGTTTAAGAACTACCTACTTCGCTTACCTTTTTTCCTTCCCAGTTAATGAATAAGTATTGATTGCTTAAGTGAACTTCTAATAGCGAACATCTAAACAACGTGATTTCTTTCCGTTAACAAGAAGTATATCGGAGTGGGTTCTAATGTAATTATTTCTTTGCTCGGCACGGTATTTATTAGACTGATCATAAATTAGGCGACTCTGGATGACAAATACACAATGAAAATTCAAATTTCTCACCTGTACTCGATCGACTAGATTAATATTCAACATTAAGTTATGCAATTTCAACTATTCGCATTATTGAAACTAAACACACAAAGTTATACACATTAAAATAACATTCTAGTCGATAACTTTTAAAAAGTAATTTCGGTGAAGAGTACGACGCTGGTTACGCTCCGCCCATCAGTCTCTGCTATTGGCTGATTAGCTCCAATTGCGGAGCCAACCAAGGCCTGCTTATTTTCAGCGCGGGTGATTTGAATTTCAGATCACAACCATCTTATTTTCTACATGCAATGGTTATGGTCTTAAAATAAGACGGAGGTGTGTCTGATATTCACGCATCATGAGTGTTAAATTCAGACCACTACCTTAAAATCAAACAGCGCTTATATTCAGATCGCACTGAAAATCAGATCAACTTTTTACAGTGTATTGATGCAGCAAAATGGCTAACGAAATATAAATACCCTCGTAAAAATATCCTTCCAGACTATGACTTAACCAGTGAATGAGCTTTTTCAGACAAAATCATCTACATATATCTACATCTACACGATACCCTGCAAGCCACCGCGAGGGTGTATGGCAGGGGGTGAAAATCACGAAGCATGCACTATAAAGATATGACCGATTAAGGTCTCATAAACTAAAAATGTTACATATTTCTTCGCAAAAATTGTGAAATATAGAAACCCTAATCTCCGCAATGCGCCCACAGATATTATCTTCTCTTTCCATCAGCGGTCTCTCCCACCATTGACACCAATCGGACATAAAACTCTTTTACAACGCCATTAATTCCTATATAGACAGCCCCGAATTAATTTCTTTCATCAACATCAGAGTACCCTCTCGCCCTACCCGAACTAACTCGCTATCTACTACACATGCCCGCACCTAGGCTATTGTGAAAATGTTTATTTGAACTGTATTGGATCGCGCCCAAGAGTTTTTGGGGCAGAAAGCCTCCGAGTAATATTTACCGATCTGCTCATTAGAAGTTCAAGTGACGTGATAGAGTCGACGTGATAAATCATGATTGCATAAATAATTATCCTGCCTGGAACCAATAGTTGTCCGCACTGGACTCTGAGGGCATGTTGTAGAAGAATATACTTCAGTGAAAGGGTCCTTAGCGGGTTTGAACATATCCTTTGTTACATCTACATAAAATCACTGTGCATGTATCCGGAAACTGTCTACTAAATTTTGAGAAACCTTATTAAATATTTGTTTTAGAGCGTACTTCTCTACTTTTAATTAAAAGTATTAATTTGAGATTTTTTTAACAAATGCATCATCGGTTAACTTTGGGAAAATCCCTGGGAACCTAATGATTCACCTGTTACGGTGAAATCTATAAACCTAGCTCACTGACAAGGTCCCAAGGGGTGTAATTTCAGAGGGGTAGATTTTCCAGCCCTTTTTTTCCTTAATTATGGTCACTACGAATTGACATTACGGACGATCTTCACGGCGGTAAGCTAGCAGTTCAATAGTACTAAACTACTATACTAAAACACGAATAAATTTGTCGTCTTCCTTGCAGCGCAGTAACACTTAGAATCTCTCACTCTCCTCTTATAATCCCTGTCCATCTCCTATCATCCATGGTTATAGATATGGCTCATTCATGAATTAGAAGACGCAAACTGCCACAGTAGCTGGCCAAGTGACATTCTTAGGGTATCTTCGAAATCTCTGAAGGGGTTGCTGTGTCCATCTGATCTCTGGGATGTACTGGATGTGTCAGCGCCTCATTCACAGTGTCAAACACTAGTTTTCTCAATGTGAGGAGACTCACTGACTTGGTCACAGTGCTAACTATATGTTTAGTAGCGGTAAAATAACTGGGAAAGTTACTGTTCCAATGGGGAACTTGCATGGGTCGACGATTGCTATAAAAACTATTTTGAACAGGTAAAACGGAAATATTAGCTCGCAAAAATACCTAAATTTTCTCCATTCGTCGTTAAAAGAAATAAAAAATTGACTTAAAAAATCAAGCAAAATTTCTCTGAGCCGACCACTGCGCGAAGACACCCGAGCGCCGCCGAGGCCAGGTGTGACGTCATCTGTGCCTAATTTGCCGTCCGAGTCGGGAAATACATCAACGCATGCTGTAAACATTGTTTTGGTGGAGGATTTAGTCGCTCATCGTCACTTATTCATGTGCTGTTATTCTTGGGTAAGTTTTCCTATTATTCTTGTGCCACGATTATTACTTGGGATATTAAAAATGTACTTTCGGGATGATAAAATGCAGACTTTTTACGTCTAATATTTCAGGTTTCAGAAAAATGGATGATTATGTTGCCGCTCGTTCGGATAACATTCCTGAAATTGATGCCATGACCCTCATGGAATTTGTTATGACAAATGATTGACAAATGACAACCTGTTTCTCTGATTCTTGTCCTAAGTAGTGGCGAAATGTGTGTTAATATTCACAGTATGTGTTTTGTAGTGTATCTACAAGCGCGTCTTGTTTACATTATTAGCCGAAGGTCTATGAGTGTGATTGTTTAGTATGAACGCCATTATTGCCTCTGGATACCACCTTTGGCATTGTGTTAATACAATAGGCAGTAAGAGAGCATCTACGATTACGTGAATATATTAATGAAAAGTGGCATCGTCAGTGTTTGCGGAAATTGTGGCGCACTAGAGATTGCCCTCGTTATTTCTTGTTTACGGAGATGGATTTAGAGTTTGCGCAAATGTATTATTCGTTAGCATGTTATGAGGTGGGGGACAAGAATAGAGTAGAACTGTGTTGAACTCCATTGTTACTAAGGCAGGGGCTTCTGACCCTGTTGAAACCATCCTGAAATCTGTGTAGATCTCTCTTAAAATACCGTCTTCAACTGGCTTGTTTTCAGAATGCGTTGGAACTGCCTTGATCATTGGTTGAAACTCACTTGATCTAACTTGTTTATGTCTGTTGGTTGGTTGGTTGTAACATAGAAATCATCAATGTGCAAATGGTGTACATAACGATATTACTTATAATGTGTTAAGAGGCACAAGGCTAATGTTTCTATAGGTGTTTCCATTATTTAAGACTGAAGAAGCTCCAGTATGCTTTAGGTATCAATCAATTTTCTGCATCTAACCAGCGTACTTAGTAATACATATTAGACAAGGATCATCAGCCCACCTTGGTCACAAGAGAAACTCGGGAAGTACTCATCAAGCGAAACTTTTACTTAGTAAGCGAAATGTGGGTGTTTTTCATAATTACATGTGTTACTTAACACATCACATAGTAGACTTTAATCCTTTGAAATTAGACTGAATTCCGGTTATCTTGGAAAAGAGATAAAAAATGATAAGGGATTACGGGATCATCATGTACAGGTAAGTCAAATCGATATCAAGCATAACAATAAAATTTGCTAAAATTATTCATCCTTCTAAAATGCACCTCATTTACCTACATTTAGATAGTGAAGAAGCTCCTCTCAGATACCAACACATGATCCTCGGTGCTGACGATGGATATGCATACCTGTCCCTGTACTAAATGCATACGCACCTGAGCATAATAATTCTCTCATTCAAGATAATTCGTTATTTGCATTTTTCTACTCTCATTTCATAAATGTACCTCAAAATATCAAAAATTTTATTTCATTATTAATCGAAAATCAACTGACAGCATTTCGAAAGAGAGCAACACAGATTTCAGGATGGTTTCAACTGGGTCAGAAGCCCCTGCCTTAGGAACAACGGAGTTCAGCATATTTCTAGGCAGTTTCAAGTCTTTTTTATGTGTTTCATCAGTTTCAACAGATGTTCAAGAGACTTACAACACAAATAATCCTCTAACATGGGAGCGGTCACGATAGCGAATTTACTTCGCTAGTTTAGGTTAATACGATTCAGAAATGTGGGTCACTCAAAAATTTGCAAGCAAATTTTAAGTCTTTCCCACAAGACTGAACTTGCCGGCTCAGAGAAAATTCCACCAATCCGGGCGCCAACTCGCGCGTTAAAAAGTCATTTTAACAATATCAAGTAAATCCGTAGTATATTTAACAACATATCCCTAGTTGGACGGCTTATCATATAATTTGAGTAGATTTCAATACTTGCGTTGAAATGATCTTCACAGATGAATCCCACTGTTTTCTTCGAAATATCCCCCGGATTTCTGCGAATGGCTCTTAGCCACAGGCTTCTCCTTCTTGCGTTTGTAGGCAACCTAATAAATAGTTTATTAGGCACCTTGGTTGAGGTATTTTTACAGCCAGGTGTTAAACAATACTTACACCTCGAACTCATCTCGCTGGCTAATTACAATGCTAGGGAGTTGGGTCGATGTATGGAGCGGGCACTGCAAAAGTAAGATGAACTTTCGAGATTTAAACTATCTTGCCTGAATATTACTCATTATTGACGAGAAATATCAAGTGTATACCATTAAATGATTACCTACTCAATTAAAAATCAGTGGTGGGCTCACTTGTGGGTTGAATATGCTCGCTTGAATCACCCGTGTTGGTGCGCTGTTAGCCCAGCTGCTTCGGGCGATTGTTCGGCACTGTTGACGTCATCGGGGATTCTTTCGCAGTGGCTTGGGGGGGAGGGAGTTTTCAGCGCGCTTTAAAATGTCGCTATATTTAGCATTCAATATCTCGCGAAGGAAAACTCAGATTTACATGCAGTTTTCTTTGTTGAATCGAGAAAATAATTTTCTGTCCGCCTGTTAAATAAAAAAAATTCATGCAAGTTCCCCATTCGCCGAAAATTCGCTAGCATTATCACTGGATGTGACTTGGAAAGTGGATTTATGTCACATGCAGTCCTATTTTGAGAGGGTCACAGAATAGTCACTGTCTGAGACACTGAAAAGTCACAGCCTGCATCACTACCTGCGTGACTGTATATTTTCATCAGGGGTACAATGACTGGCAAAATGAGATTTAGGTATGGAAGTGCTGGCCTATTGCGAATGAATTCAATCATGAGACAACTGATAATCCAACGACTTGATTTGATAATATGAGCATTATCTTATAAGTGCATGCAGGCGAGAGTGAGTACTTACGGGCTTTGCATTCCTTATCCTTAGTCTCCACATAATCTTCATTGCACGTGCAGACGAAGCCGCCACCTCCCGGCTTCATCGTGCATCTCGCCAACGGATTCACGCATCCCTCGTGAGGCGTGCATTGCAATCCCATCTCTGTGGAAGAATAACATCTCTCACCGCCATGCCTGGGCAGCGAAACTGCCTCCACATCTAACAGATGTTGGAAGCGGTAACATTCATCGATTAAGTCGAAACTGGATCCAGGTCACTCCCCGTTTTTGGAAAACTATCACCAGTGGAGGAGGTATCACTCGGGGAAATAAATCGGAGTCGGAGCTATGGGGAATGCTCGAATTTTCAGTTTTAAAAAATCCATTTTTGCGGGAGTTACACAGGCATAAACGTGTGGCTGTAACCACGCCCACTTTGCAATGCGTGTTTCTATTGGCTGATTCCATCGTATTGCATTGGGAAGTGCATTGCAGAACGAACGGTCTTGAGAACGCGAGTTATTATGGCCGAGGAGGAACAGTATGGTGATTTCAGCGCCGATTCAAGGAATTCGTCTGGATCTGGCGTTAAGTGGTGGAACAGCATTTCACGAATTAAATTAAAACACTAGAGTAGTACTGTCCACTTAATGTGCCACTTAATGGATGACTTTTTTGTCGATGAATTTGAGCTAAAACTTTTCAATTCCAATTTTAACCTTTTAAACAACGTCTTTTATTGATATGTGTACGATATTTTATGTTGTTAACCCGGCAGCCATATGCAAGCAGATAAATTTTAACATTTTTAAATTATTTACTCCCACGTATCGGTTTTACTATGTAGACAGTGTCAAAAGGCGAGATGATTGTTTTTAGATCTGAGCATTTCTATTTCGCAGAGCAAGCGTACCTTTGATATCTACCGAAAGCCCACCTGCGCTGGCCTAGTAATACCAGCTGATTCTTACCTACCGCCCAATGTCCCATATGAAACAGATGCTTTTAAAATCCATCGAGCGTTAAACATTCCGATTTCCAAAGACAAATTTGACAAAGAATTGATCACCATCAGAAATATATTGCATTGGTCAACAGCTACCAGGCTTCCTTAGTGGAAGGTATTTGAAAGAGGAGGCAGAAGAAGTTCAACAACTTCCACCCTGGCATGTGAGGAGAAACAACAGAGGTGGGCTGGGTTGTCTATGATATCGGCCGAGGGTCGTGCAAAGCAGCTACTTCCCCAGAGACAAACACAAAGTGACGTTCTACACCGCACTGACATTAAGGGACATGTTCAATGAAGCCATACGATCCCATGAAGAAATCGTGGGTGCATGAAGTGAATTGTGACACGTGTGATGCGGTGTATGGAGGTCAAACGTGGCGAAGTTTTGAATTCCGAATCGACGAACATGAAGAAATGCCTGAAAAACAGTGATCCCAAATCCCATCTCGCGAAGCACCCGATGGAGGAGTCCCATTCCTCGAACTTCGGGGTGAAGACCCTCCATTGTGAGACAAAGGCGTCCCTGGTCACTCGTGCAACAATGGGAGATGGTGTAGAGAAAGAAGAAGAGAATCGAACTTAAGTAAATTATGTGGAATTTGAAGTTCACTCTTCCATCATATAACCCAGCTGGCAATCCTTTACCAATCTCCCCCCCCCCCCCCTTCCCCCTCCCTTCGCCTCACTCTGAGAGGTCACCTATCACATAGGCCCACTGCTACAACTATGTCAAGCTGGCCTAAATTTTGCCTACCTTCCAAAAGTTCAGGGGCCCAAAAATAAATGTGCATGTAAGCTGCATGTAGTAACTATTGCAAACGATTTTGCTATTAAACTCAATACGTTAACTTTCATATGTCTTGTTAACCTAAAAAGATCCATATTAACTTCTGCAACTGCATATTCTGATGACGGTATATTAAATACGTATATACATTCCATTAAAAAGTAACAATTTTTCTCAAAGTTAAACAATTATTAACTATAAAACGGTCCCGTGACTTTTTTTCATGCTAAATACGATTAATCTTAAATGTCATTTCTACGTTATTAACATAGTGTATAGTTTGTGCCCTTATTATTTTAAAAATTATTTCATGCCGAAAAACAGCCTACCAACAGTTTTGATGTTTTATCGCTACAATTAAATGGTGTTATTATATAGAAAAGAGCTAGTTAACTTGTAAAAGAGCTCATATTGTTAATAATTACACTTCCATCTACCGTTCAATCAAATGCAAGCAGTCGCACACACAAATACAGAAGTTCAGCTACTCAGATAAATATTTCAACTTTTGTAAACTTTTATTGGCAACGGAAATAAAACCGTGCCGACGATTTTTTTAAACTTGCTGTAAACATTTAACAGACAATTGCCTGTGAAACTGCATGTGGCTCATAGTTTGTGCCCCTCCAGGAGAGATATTACAATCAAATGAATATACCGTTACATGCTGCAGCATCGGCTGCTACAGCATATGCTGTAGCACTTTGCATAACTACCCTAAATAGAAGGGGCCTAGAAGATACGTAAATGTAATCTTTAAAACTATTGCGTATTTTATGCTATTAAATTTAATATGGAAACTTTTACCATACCTTGTAAACACAACAAATATCCATATTAACATCTTCAACTGCGAATTCGACGTTTAATTTAGGCCATCTTGACCTAGGTCACTGCTACTGTTCACCTTCAACCTAAGCGCCCCCTAGTGTTAATACTACCTCCCCCATCTTCCCCCTCCTTCACTCTACTCACAAGGAGACATCGCGAGTCTGATGTTCGGGATCCAGATGACGAAACTATATTCTAGAAATATAGAGGGGAAGGGGGGAAAGTGTCACGGATGTCTTCCCCATGGACCCGAATTCGCGAGAAAAACGCAACTGAAGAGTTAACTCCCATATAAATCCTTTATAAATCACGTATTGTTATGAACATCTGTCTTGGCCGAGTGAGCTAAGGCAACACTGTCTGAGGCGGTGTTCCTTACGCCAAGAATGCCTCCGCAATCTCGAACCTTGCGGAGGCGAGGGTTCGCGGCCAAGAGGATGCCATTTTTTTTTCTATCGAATACTTGACGGAATCGTTGTAAAATGTCCAATCTCAAACTTTTACGTAGTGATGGACGGATCCAGGTTTTTTGTCGGATCCGGATCTGGAACCGGATCCTTGCCTGGGTTTCGGATCTTTATCTCGGTTTCGGATCCTTAGTTTCACATACTCGATTCCGATTTTCAAAACCTAGATATTTAAAAATATATAAATACAGCAACAATAGATTTACCAAAAAAAGTGAATTTATTGTCGAAAAAATCAACTTCCTATCATCCTAGTGGATAATATTTTCCTGGATCAAGATTTACCGATGCAATAACTATATCTTATTACTTCTAATATAAAGATCAACTTCCTTATCACATACTCATCATGCAATACATTTTTGAAACCTGTACAACTATTCTTTAGAGTGCAGTTAAAAGAAACATTGTAAGTTTATTTTCATTAATAAAGGAATTATTTTCCAATTCTTAATCAAATCCTCGAATACTTTCAAATTATTTTTTAGAAACACAAAATATTTTTTTGCGGCCAAGAGATTCCATTTATGAAATATCCGGGGATTCCATTTTTAAGACGAAAAAAATATTATAGAATATTTCAAGCTGCTAAACTAGTAATTTTGCAATGTCTCATTAATAGTAACCTTTAAAATGAAATTTGAGAATTTTATACTCCTAAGGAGAGGTTGTGTAACTCTGATCTTGAAATGAGATTAGCCATTTTTCATGCTACTAGAAGCAAAAATTAAAAAAGTCTCGGATTTTTTTCTCCATTGGCTCGGGTTTGCAAGAAAAAAGTAGAAAGACATGTGGGGAGCATGTATTCTCCAAAATCAGGTAAGCCGACAATAGCAGAGTGGGGTAGTGGACTGCAGGTAATGAAGTTCGATTCTTATCGCTGTTTAAAATTTTTCTTTCAGCCATTGAATCAAAAAATTTATCATCCTTCATTTCCAACCTTTGTGTGTGAATACTGACTTTTTTGTACTTCTATCGTTTAAACTAGATTTATAAATGCGTTGCTAAAAATACATGGGAAAGTTAACGTAATGATTCCACGATTTATTTCTGCAATAAAATATTTTTCCAATCATTTCACTAACGCCAAATTTTTTTTTTTGACTTATAAATTGACATGAAATTTCTGATAATCCACTTTTTTTTAACTGCCTACTTGCATCACCCTAGGAATACAGCATAGCCTATATTCCTAGGCAGTGTTAAGGATCGAACTCGCGACCGGCAGTACACTAGCCCTCATTTTTAACAACTACGCTATCATAGGTTCACGGGAATCTGGCGAATGTAGGCGACCCGCGTGACATTCGGCTTTATTTTTTTTCTCGCGCATCCGGGCGAATGGAGAAAAAAGTCACGACGAGTGTTTTTTTATTTTGTTTTTGTGGTACGAAAAAAATCTCTCTCATTTCGTGACCGAGTTACACAACCTCTCCTTGTCAGTTTCTACCATACTTACATTCCATTCGCGGGGCTCATCGATCACTAAGCCGCGAGATGTTAAAATCTCCGATCCGGATCTGAATTTTTACTGTCTTCGGATATGATTTCAGTAGCGAATGAAATGAAAGACCCGTGGATCTTTGGATCCGACCCGACCATCCTTAATTTATGAGTGGTACATTTGCAAATCTAATTTAAACAACAAAGTATAATAAAGTGAGTATTCAGATGTAATGGTTTGAAATTGAATATGATAACATTTTCGATGCAGTGACAAAGAAAAAATTAAACTGCGATTGGGATCGAACTTCGCACAGTACACTAGCTCTCGTTGCCCGCCTGATCCCGGCGAATGTAGGCTACCCGCATGACATCATGCGTATATTTTTCTCGCTATACCGGGGTAATGGGGAAAAAAGTCATAGGTATTTCTTTATTTTGCTTCTAGTTGCACGGGAACATTTTCATCTAATTTCGTGACCTGAGTTACACATCCTCTTCTTGTCAATATCTACCGCACCTACATTCCATTCACGAGGCGCTTCGATCGCTAAGCCGAGAAAATTTAAAATTACGATCCGGATCCGATTTTGCTCCGTGTCTTTGGATCCGAATCCGGATCCGAAAAAATGAGAGATCCGCGGATCTTTGGATCCGACGGATCCGATCCGGCCATCACTACTTTTACGGCAATAGAAGCAACATTTTTTTTGTTTTCATCATATTTATTGGATTTTCAATCAACCCCCTTCGGGAACCCACGGAACAAATTTCGGGATTCTCTGTTTGCCCGTAGAGAGGCTTCACGTGCCGACAGGCAAAAAATGTTTAGTTTTTAACGCACAAGAGTACTTCCGTGAAAAGGATTGACTTCGACTTGTCGTGGGACTTTCTCAAGGCCGTAAACAATTAACGGATAATTACTTTATAGTACACAGCAAGATATACACTCAAAATTTCACAGGAACCTCGTTGGTATAATGACTTTTTAACTCATTTTTTCGGTCAATAGCGAACTTCACATTGGCAGAAAAGAGATATTGACTGTTGTCGAAGTGGAAAATATTTGCAATGAGATGAGAATGATGCTTCGAAATTGCAGTTATCAAGTACCAACGAGTTTCAACGCCTGCGGAGGCGCCTTAACCCACTCGGCCACGAAGTAAGTTATTAATAATTAGTGCATTATAAAGGATTTATACTGAGGACAATTCTTCAGCAGCGTTTTTCTCGCGAACCCGGGTCAACGGGGAAGAAAGCCGTGAAACTTTTCCCGCATCCACATTCTCTATGTGATTAAAGCAGTGACACGAAACTGTGTTTTAAGGAAATAATTTTATATAACACATTGGACAACGACATACAAGCTATTAATAGCACGAATAGACTTCAATTATGAGAAGTAAGAAGATAGATTGTTAATAAAAACCAATCGAAGCAACATTTTAACTATATTTAAAATAGGCTGTAGGATCTGTGATTTCCTTATTGTGATTGCGAATACTCTGTACTGAGGATTGCTATTTTGCTAATAAAGACTGATAATATTGTGATAATAACTTCAAGTTTTCTGTGCTTGCCCAAAGTCAAATTATAATTTCATTTTGAAAAGAGAAGGGCAAATAAATTACTTGCTAAACACCGGAACTAGAATATACTGGAATAAAAATTTTGGATCAAATGAATTGGCAGGAATGGTAAAAATGTTTACACCAGAGGTTCGGCAGATCTAATTAAAAATTATGTTAAAAAGTGAAAGCAGAAAATAATTAAGAATCCAATATTGGGATAGAGGTTGTGAGATTTGGAGGGAACGAGGTGGAATGTGTCGTCAAGCAGTGTGTCAGTGTCGTCGGATTGAGCGAACCAGTCCCTGGGGTTGAGTGGATCTGGTGG
The DNA here is from genome assembly GCA_933228895.1 of Platycnemis pennipes. Taxonomy (NCBI): domain Eukaryota; kingdom Metazoa; phylum Arthropoda; class Insecta; order Odonata; family Platycnemididae; genus Platycnemis; species Platycnemis pennipes. The sequence continues at coordinate 8,413,080 of OW121852.1, forward strand.
CACGAATGACTCATCCTGGGGGCATCCTGCTATATTGGTACGTACAATGGAGAAGAATCCAGTCTGATGATTAATAATATGGACACGTATCGCCTATTACAGTGGCGGTGATACAATCAGGACCCAGCTGTGAAGAAGCAAGAATAAGTGAGACAAGGCTGTCTGTCGTAATTTCGAGAGAGCCATCAATGAAGTCAAGGACAAGTGTTCTGGAGTGAACATCCACGGAGAAACAATCAGCATGCTACGATTCGCTGATGACATAGCTCTCATAGCAGAGACAGAGAAGAAGCTGAATAAGATGCTAACAACCATGGAAAGGACAATGGTCAGTTATCATCTGAAGATGAATGAGAAGAAGACTAAGATATTGGTGTGCAGCAAGAGAGAGGAGGACAAAACCAACGTTAAACTAGGAAGACAGAAACTGGAAGAGGTGAAAGAGTTCTGTTACCTGGGAAGCAGAGTAACCAACGATGGACGAAGCAAGAAAGAAACAGCGAGTAGAATAGCCCAGGCGAAGAGGGCATTCTGTCAAAAGAAGAAACTTCTTACAGCGGTAAATACAAGCTTGGAAGTAAGGAAGCAATTCATCATAACATACATCTGGAGCATATTTCTTTACGGCAGTGAATCATGGACGATGAGAGCAACGGAGAAGAAAAGGGTGGAAGCATTCGAAATGTGGCGCTGTCGAAGAATGATGAAGATAAAATGGATCGACAGAATGACAAATGAAGAAGTCCTAATCGGCGGGACAACCTAATCGGCCACATCTTAAGACACGATAGCCTGATGAAGGCAATCGTCGAAGGAAAAGTGAACGGGAAGAATGTAAAAAAGCAGGACTCGTATGAGGTATATGGAGCAAGTTGTGAAGGATATAAAAGAGAGAGGAACTACGTTAATGTGAAGATGAGGTTGGCCGATAGAAGAATGGAGTGGAGGGCTGCGTCGCTAAGCAACCTTAGGATTGTTGACCCTTGATGATGATCGCCTGTTACCTTTGTGCAAAGGCTACCATGGATTCCATTTATAAAGTGGCTGTATCTTATTCGCTCTGGAAAAGGCAACAAAAACATTTTGGCACAAATGGCACCAAACGGAAACTGCCGTTACATACCTGCTTTGCATTTGTATCCCTCCTGTTGATGACCCGCTTTGCATTTGCAGGTGCCGTTCACGCATTCAGCTGTTTCCGGACTGGTGCAGTCCTTGTCCGCTCGGCAGCGCTGCCCAAGCTCTGTCACAACGGAAGCGTTCCAACATCGAGTCGACATGAATGAATTTTACATTAACTGGCGGTTTAACGAATTAAATATCTGAATGGCATTCCATTGAAAGACAGACTTGAGAATAATCAACAAAAAGTGTTCATCTTCAGGCTCTATGGCATAATTAGTGTACCTTCACAGAGGAGGTTCGCAAAAAAGGGAAATTCAGCAGCGTCAGACTTTTGTTTGGTACCACATCCAAAACTGATAAAAGTTAAGCTTTCGTCAGTTTTGGATGTTCAAGCAAAGTTAAAAAGCTTTTTCGGATTAATTTTCCCAGCTTTGGAGGGTCATTTGGAAACATATTTGGGAGGCGGTTCTAGAAGATTTAGCAACTGCGCAACATAAGTCAAAAAAGGCAACGAACAAACCTGGTCGGTTCTCGGCAAATAGTGCTATTTTGGCTTACATGTATACATATATTGGTCGCTAAGTCATTGAGAAAGACATCCTTTAATAAGGCAACAGGAGGGAGGTGTTACTGTATTTTCTCAATCTTAATTTAATATCTTGTTGAAATAATTGCCATATCTGAACATTTTCTTGTTGGTGAAAGTTACTGCCAGTTACATCTCAAGCCAGTAAACAAGCTGCTTATAATGTGATTGATGTTTAAACAGGTTCTAATTCATAACTCCAACAGGATTTGATATCAATTTAAGCTCTAAACCTGTTATATACCTTCGTCAGGCATTTCGATACAGCTCCGAAAGAATGTCATGACGACGACTCCATCGAGGTTATGAAAAATCCCGCAGGACGGTATCCTAGAATTAAATTGACCAATGGTAATTAAGGACGTGGCACTGGAAAACGGTCGAAGGAAAGGAAACGATATTTCTTTCGTCGTCTCCTAGAATGCACTTCTCTCTCTCTCTTCCATTACTAAGAGAACAAACGAGGCAATACGCGCGCTTATTGCTTACTGACAAGGGAAAGTTCCCAAGTGTAACCTGCGGATCGCGATCAAACTTCGTAGGGTGGTAGAAAACGAAAATTCATTAGATACGTGTCTTCGGAAATGCGTCCAATAGGCCTTAGTTTTCGAGATATTTGCATTTGAAAATCTTTAAAAACGCCTAAAATGGAGCGTGACGCAACCCGCAACACACGTAAGCGGCCCCTGCTCCTTTCTCGGTGTAATCTTCAAGGCCAGCGACGGAGTGGAGATGGGACTCTTGTGTGACTCATAACTCAAGCCAATGCTTTGTGTGCGGCAATACCTGTATTCACCACTCGTCAGAACATTTGCCACGACTTTAGTATCGCTACACGCGTTCGTATGCTGAATGGACCTCTGCCTTGATGCTTTCAGTTGCAGACGAAGCTCATTGAATAAAAGCTGTAACAAAAGTATTGCATGAAATGTGCATCCCTCGACGTTAGATGGACAGGGTTCTTCACCTTTTTTCCTGAATTGGTAAAAGACCTTCTTGAAAAATTTATAGTCCCCGAATTTCGTTCCTTAATTTTCCTAATTTTTTTAAGTAAACCTCAGCAACTTTACCTCTATTTTCCATAAACCATTATCAATCAGCTATCTTGGAAGGCGCAGCTTGAATTTCTTGGGTAAATCCTGGGTAGAAGTTGGCTCTATATTACGCAGAACCTTCCTTCTACCCCAGTATTTGACATTAGCATTAAGAAACAGGGTCGTAGTAGAAATGTATATTAGAGAACATAGTAACAATGCCTAAAAAAATGCGGTCAGGAAAAATATATCCTACACATTTTAACTTGGCACACAATTTATTCAAGCAAATAAAAAATCTTTAAATATTCACTTTATTTTGTGAATGTATAAATGTTCACTGTAAGAAATTATGCGGAAACATTTCTTAATTTCATTCCCCAGAACAGTCACTTGGGTGATAATTATCATAAAAATAGGAAAAACAAAAATGCTTCTTACACCAAGAACACTTAATAAATGCTCCATTGCCACAGTCACATAATTTTTCTACCAGTTCTTCAGGAAATGAAACATCATTTACGTTAACAAACACTTCATTATCTTCAGTTAACTTTCAGGCGTACCAAGCATACCGAACTATATTTTGTTAAACTGGAGCCTGCAGCTGGTGATGCACTATCGAGTGGATTTTGAAGCATCATTTCTTGTTTTCAAATCCTCACTCAAAGGTCAAACTTCCTTGGATCCACAGTTTGCGAGTAGTGGGCTCTCACAACCTTCTGTAGTGGATTCCGCAAGTAATTGTTCTGTTGTCTTGACTACGTTTTCATTCCTGCTCTTGGATACCCATTATTGAATCATACAGAAATTTCAAGTTAACCAAGTCATTATGTTCGCATGTTTATATTAATGAAACATGGATGTATACGTTTCCAGAAAAGGGCACATATATTCATATATTATCCTAGTATGCTAACGAAATGCAAGCTTGAAGACCACACACGAATTATTGTTCAGCATCCTCACAAAGATGACCGGCTGGATAGTTTGTAAGTTACCGCTATTTACACAGATTGTCATCCCAAATAACAATGACTCATTTCTAAATACAATATTTACAACTCGTCACAATCAAAACACGCATTACCACTTCCATTGCTAATTATTCTATCAACGTCACCATTGTTTTTGACACCTCGCTGCTCGTGTAGTCACTAATACACTGCCACCCTATTATATATTCCATTAATATATTTAATTTATTCTAGAGCAATCAGTTACAATATTTAATAAGAAACCATCAGCACAGTCATTGAAATTTAAATAACATTCAATACTTTTATCATTAGTGCTATTTCCGCTGTTATACTATCCTTAAACTTCTCTAAAACTGTTTGCAATGCTACGTAATAAACATTATAGTAATCGTTTAAATCGTAAACAATAATCATTTACAGTGTATGGATGAAAGTAAAATATTGCACGCGGGAAACTCCTTTCTCTCAAGTACAATGTTATATTTTCACGCAGTTGACAGATGTAAGCAACATAAGCAACTGCATTGTCGCACTATTTACAGAAATGTGTCTATTGTTGCATTGGTTGTAGAAACAACAATGCACTTTAAAAATATTGCACAGCAGCAGAATGTGTGTATTGTTGCATTGATTATATAAAAAACAATGCACTTTGAAACTATTGCTCAGCAGAACGGCGTAACAATTGCAATGGTTATCCAATCCAACTAGTTAGAGCTAGACTCTTTGCGAGAGCATTAAATGAAATTGGACGGTTCACCCAACCATCGTATCGATCACGATTGGTTTTTGGAATAACAATTCCTTATCCTACTAAAATTGGATGCCTCATCCAATCTCTTTTTTGAGTGCAGACGCCAAGTGACATGGAGACCGCAAGCACACCACAAACTAGCGATATGTTATCGGGATTTCATATGACGAAGACCGAAACCCATTTAACATCCCAATTTTTAAGAAAAATAGTGAGAAGCAGGAGTTAACCAATGCGTTGCATTATTGTGGTGAACTTCTACGACAGTATGGCTTGACTACAACTCAAGCTAGTAAAAATGTCTCTCTCCCTGCAAAAGCAATTGTGAAAGAAATTTTTCGTGTGTGGTCTTCGTCATATAAAATCCCAGATAACTTGTCGCCATCGGGGACCATAAATTTTTCAAGAAGGTCTTTTACCAATTCAGGAAAAATGGTGAAGAACCCTGTCCATCTAACGTCGAGGGATGCCCATTTCATGCAATACTTTTGTTACAGCTTTTATTCAATGAGCTTCGTCTGCAACTGAAAGCATCAAGGCAGAGGTCCATTCAGCATACGAACGCGTGTAGCGATACTAAAGTCGTGGCAAATGTTCTGACGAGTGGTGAATACAGGTATTGCCGCACACAAAGCATTGGCTTGAGTTATGAGTCACACAAGAGTCCCATCTCCACTCCGTCGCTGGCCTTGAAGATTACACCGAGAAAGGAGCAGGGGCCGCTTACGTGTGTTGCGGGTTGCGTCACGCTCCATTTTAGGCGTTTTTAAAGATTTTCAAATGCAAATATCTCGAAAACTAAGGCCTATTGGACGCATTTCCGAAGACACGTATCTAATGAATTTTCGTTTTCTACCACCCTACGAAGTTTGATCGCGATCCGCAGGTTACACTTGGGAACCTTCCCTTGTGAGATACATTGGTGGTATCTAGGGGGCGTCAACACGTTTCGCCATTGTCAAAAACTCCGCGAGTTAATCCAATTTTGGATTTAAAACAATAGGGTAGTTTCCTATTATTTTTTTATTGTCTTGATCGAAAGTTTATAACCTCTGGAGCACGTGTTTTAAACCGTTCGATTTTTAAATGACGTTAAGTATTTTTCCTCATTAATTAAAAAGTGAAAAAATCAATGGCGCGAAAACGCGACGCCAAACTATTGCATGCCGGTTAATCCTACGTGTGACGTCAAAATATTTCCTCTACCTGCCACCAGGTGGTGCTGCGGACGCTTCTAAGTAGACGCTGCACTCCGTTAAAGCTTATTAACAAGTATTGGAGGCATATTTACTCCGTTAATTTATTGTAATTAACTTTTATTTATTTATTTAATATTATTTATGCAGTTTATTCATTTAAAATCAGTTAGTACTCCTTTAGTAAGCATACCATAAAGTTCGGTCATCGCCGCACGACCTTCACGCCATGCTTCGTCGTAGCAGAAGACACTACGAGCAGGATGTCCTTGAGCCTATAATAAAACGACTAATAATACCATGTTTAACTGAGAAGACTTTTCTAACTTTGATAGTTTTCACAGGCTATTACTAATACATATTCACTAGAGCTGAGGGGCCCTGAAATACAATGGTAAGTTCAGGAGACGAATTTTCCTATGCCTCGCAACGGTAACTATTTACCTGTTGCGTCAGCAAGAAGACAAACGGCCTTAAAATTAACATTTTCAAACGGCCTTACAATTAACATTTAATTCTCTTGTAAGCTGGTATTTTTGAGTCCAATATATTTGCTTAAAACAAATACATTTATGGCAGGGCTCGAATCGCAAGTAATGAAGCCCGTTTTCTTTGACGAAGGAAACTACCCTATTCCCCTAGAAGGAACCCCTTCATTGATAATTCTTTACTTCTCAAAGTATCATTCCTCTCACGCCATGGCATCGACTGTTGTCTCCGACACCCGAGCTTTCTAATCGGTATTCTTCTGGCCTGCTTTCCTGAATATGGTGTCGCCATTTCTAGATTTCTCAACATTTTGTTAAAATGTGCCCATTATAGTGAATCTTGCGGTAAAACATATTATTGCTGTCACTCTGTTAAATATTACGTTGTCATCAGAAACATTTGCTGCAGAGGTTTTCCCATATTAGTTTGTGATAAATATGTACTTTCTCGACTCTGGGTCGTCAAACAAATACTATCTTATAAATGAGGAAAAATGATTGACGTAATTTTAAAATGGAAAGCGTAACTTCACGTTGCTGAATCAAAGCCATTTTGTACCTGATGGCAGCTGAAAACAGATATGCGCAATCCAATTTAGTGTTCAGTGCATTGCGTGTGAAATTTCGCCAGTGTCGTGTCCAATTCTAACCAATCTAAAGAAATCTAATTCTTCTTTCGGCGATATATGTGCCTCGACATTAGAATATACATATATTTAAGATTATAGAGCATTGGCTGCGCTGCGATATGTCGTCTGCGATTTTGGTTACACATTCGATAATAGCGATATTAAAACGGCAGGTAACGCGAATATTCGAAACGCGATATCCCAATATCAACCGATATTCAATATCACAATATGTCGATATGACGATCTCCCGATATGATGATATCTTGATATAACGGTATCCCAATATCACAAAATTTCGAATTTAAATCGCGAAGCCGACGCTTCTGCGATATGAAGTCGATATCGGAGTGCGATATTCAAAGAAGTGTTTAGCGCCGTCCTAGTTCCAGCTACACCAATGTTGATCTCACTGTCAGAAACTCACGTGACACAGGAAGGCACTTGTCTCTATTGTTGGATGGCACGAAGTAGTCCAGGCACTGGCAGGTGTTGTTGTTGTCAGGTCCTCTGTGGCAATAGGCATTCTCGATGCACGTGTCATTGACAGAACAGCTGGATGCGATGTCTGTAACGGAACGGAAAGAGGCACGTTAACTTTCCCCTCCTCCATCTCAAAGAGGTAATGATAGGGGGGCGTGGCTTATCCTTGACATTCTTCGTTTGAGAAGTCACTCCAAGAAGGAGAAAGGACCTCACACCCATTTGTTCCTTGGTTCCCTTTAAGAAGAGCGGGTGCCTTCAAACGGAGTGTTCTTTGAGATAGTGAAAGACCCTAGAAGATTAAATATCTATCATCAGCCTTAGGTCTTTGAACATGGTCATGATTCAAAACTGAATTATCCACTGACAACTATGTACATCTAAGAGGTTCCTAATCGTTGAAATGTTAAACTTTGTAAATTTCACATAAGTAACGCAGTAGGCGTTGGCAGTGTCAGGACATTCGGTCGTTACATTGCAATGGTCACCCATCGAACCTGAACAATGACAGTCGCGTGGTCACTACGTATCAGCGAGACATAAGCAAATTGTAGAAAGGCGACTTTCATTCCTCGCGCCACGATTAAATGCTCGCTCCTAGAGAGGCCCTGCAATGAGCTCAATAAACAAAACGAGTGCAGAAAAGCGTTCCACCGGAACGACAATGGATACCATTACGAGGTTGTTTGAGTTGAATGCGAGAATGGATGTTCCCTTTGGCTGATGCATTTAGGTGTAACAATCACTAGAGATTTATCGTAAGGGGAAGACTCATCCGGGAAATATGCGGCCGAGCGAAGAGAAAGCTAGGATTTATAAAAAGAGTACTGGGGAAATGTGATGAGAAGACAAAAGAGCGATGTTACTTTTCACTAGTTAGGCCCCACCTTGAGTATGCAGCCAGTGTATGGGATCCAAATGAATTAGGTTTGATCAGAGAACTAGACAGTGTGCAGCGTAGAGCAGCTAGGTTCGTTAAAAGGAGTTACGATACGTTGAGTAGTGTAACAGAATTAATACAAGAATTAGGGTGGGAATCATTATCAGAGCGTAGATTAAAGAAATTCCTACAGAGCAATCTTGTATTTTTCCTCTCTTCAAATTCTGATCTAAGCCTCTAAAAAAATCAATGAAAATGTAAAAACTTAGATTGTGCATCAAATAGCCCTGATGAAGCCGCAATATAAAGAGGCGAAACTTCGGCGAAAATTGGTGTTTCTCTTAAACGACCAAACAACTCCATACAACTTATCCATTTCTAGATAAAAATAAAGTGGTCGATAACATACTTCAATATAAGTGCACTTATACATTGTGTAAATTGGGCCCAATATTCCATTTGAAAAGAGTAAATCTCATTTTATTGTGCTGGTAAATAGTCTTTGTGCTTTTGATATTCCCTCATCTGACCATTATTTATTGCAAGCGACTGAAGTATTGATACATGCATGTGGTTTATGTATGCGTGTGTGTGTGTGGAAAGGGAAATGAGCTGGCGGGACGGAAGGAGCAGGGTCGCATTGGTATATGCCTGAGCATGTTTTAGGGAATAAGTGTAGCCAACTTGAAAAGTAGAATATTACATACTCGAGAGCTTGATGCACTGCCCTCTGTCGTCTGAAGGCCCGAAACCACTGCTGCACTGGCACGTGTCATTCCCAAACAAACGGAAGCAGAAGGCGTTGTCCACGCAGGAGGAATCCTCGGTGCAGTTCACTCCGATCCCTTGAATGAAACATGCGATGAAAACATTAATATTAATTAGTCGGGATGGTCAAGTGTACTGAGTCCGACGAGAAACCCAAAGTTGGGGAGAGTATGGGCACTGCCCTCAAAACCACACTGGAAGCCGTGGAAAGGTAATCTAAAGCAACTGTCTCCAACACAGTGAGTAGTGCTGAGAACACTGGTGGAAGAATATCGAGAAGTCAATGTGACCGCATCAATGTGGAGAAAAAGCGACAAATATGGCGCGTGAACTGTTATCTGCAGTTCCAATTATCTATGGAACGCCTCAGAATGCCCGCACTTAGTACTTAGAATATTGGGATTCTCCTGTCAAAAGTGAAGTGTAGTTTGCAGCTGTTCGAAATATTTTTCCGAGAAATGAAATCGTGTCAATACGATATTATTCTTTAAGACATTGTCGCATTCGGCAGCTTAAAAACGCGACGTCATCGGGTATCCAAGGCATGACGTCACGGCACGGCATCACTATGGGCGTTGTTTATATGTTGTCAGGGGAGGTGAGTTGTTTAGTGAATGCTTGGCGAAAACTTGAATTTATCTCATTTGTTCAATACAATTATCTAATGTAATTCATTTTTTTATTCAAGTATTATGGATCCTAACAAGAAAACCGACGCCTTGAATCCATAAAATAGATAACATCTGTATTAATTTTCGGATTGTACTTTACTAAATTCTTTCTTAGTCATTGTCTCAGCCAAGGAACGGCTACAATCCTCAAAACATTATATTCGAATCCTTTTCTTCTAAAATAAACGTCTTGTTTGCGTAGCGATATGGAAGCCATACCGTACAGTGACGTCAAACTGCGTTTCAGGTCACGTGACGTGCGTCATTTTTCGGGAAAATGTTAATAGCAGTTAATAATCTTCGTAGTGGCACAGAAAAGTTTGGTTTATGCATTTGAATAGATTTGACAGAAAATTTCGTGTCAAGTAGACCACTAATCCTCGAGGACCTGATTTCGCCTGGCCACCTTCACTTGTTCGAAGAAAAGACTCACGCGACAAGCACCTTCCACCGTTGGGCGATGCCTTGAACCCAGGGTCGCACTCGCAGATGGCGCCACCGCAGTGAGCATTCGACACGCAGTCACTGTCGTTGGTGCAAGGCAAGCCAATCCCTGGAACGAACAACAAATACCATTTGGCATCGGAACAATCGAGCATTTTTAAACCGCCTTAAACCATGGATGGTTGAGACAGGTGAAGAGGTTTAGGGCAGGACATCTTTTGTGGTGGACACAATTACTACAAATTGTTACTCATGCAAACACACGCTACGTGCTCCGAGGCTAGAAGTTCACGCAAAATTCACATTCACGAAATATTTCCCTGGCAAGAGGGTTTGCTCATAATAGGCTGCGAAACACATACGTCCCAAGCACGCTGACCCGTCGGGCGTAGGTGCAAGGTCATCCACGCATTGGCAGGATGCATTTCTGCCATCCGGGGCGCAGTACGCACTCTCGATGCAAGAGCTGTTGTCCGTGCAATTGGCTCCGATTCCTGGAAGAGAAGGGACGTTCTTGCATTCACCAAGCGACTGGTTTTCATGTAGAACACACGCAATTCACGAATCAACGTCGATTTTGTGTGTGTGTGTAGGTGTATACATCTACATATTACCCTGCAAGCCACCATAAAGCTGTGTGGCAGGGGGTGAATTCTCACCAAACATGCACTACATATCATGCATGAAAAAGGATTAGTATTTATATAAGTACTGTTCAAAACTACACTATTTCAAAAAAGATAAAAATAGCAAAGCAAACATGCAAAAACATGCTGTTTGTTGGGTTAGCTATAAGTCCTTATACCAACATGCAGCTACCAATGTTATCCATTGCTACTCTTGTACTGGATATATTTACCGTTATTCATATTCCTAATTGTACGAGGAAAAAAGGACATTTTGAATCTGATTATGATTCCCATTTTAATTAATTTAATAGACTGGTTACGCTCATATAATTATCGTATCGTCCCTTTTCAAATCTTGCCGATCTTCGCTGCACACGTTCAAGTTCGTTATTTAGATCGATTAGGGATCCCATACACTGGCAGCATATTCCAAATGAGGTCTAACAAGGGAAATGTAGCTGATTTCTCGTACATGATCGTCACATTTACCCAATACTCTTTTAATGAAACCCAGTTTACGATTAGCTTGACCCATTATTTCACGTATATGTTTACCCCAGGTAAGATCATGTGTTAGTCTTATTCCAAGATATTATATCTTGGAGATGGACGGAGAGAGAACGAACAATAAGACGAAAAACACTGATTTCGGCTATTTTTAGGGTTTTGGCAAGGATAGGCTGAGCTGAGACTGCAGTGGGACTCTCCTGCATCGCAGGGGTGCTGGTAAGGGGTGAATAATATCGAGAGAGGGAGAAAACCCTGTCGCTCTTCACCTGTAGCTGCAATGGTCTCGGAGATGCACCGTGGAATTCGTTGCCACTTTTGCAAAATTCGAATTTCGCATCGTTGCAATTTCTCGTGAACGGTTGCCCGCATTGCGAAACGGCTTTGGTGTTTTCATTTCCCAATCAAATAATGACGTTTTGAGAAAATTTGGTCAAAGTAAGTCACCCTAAGGGTCGTTTTAGCCGATTGTCTATTCAAATTGACGTGGAATTATATTTACATGGGGTATGTATACGGATTGGTCATATATATGCTTACGCCATTCACAGAATCAAGGATACACGCTCACATATATTGTAACGTAAGAATTGAGCCGCCAAGATCAATAATGCATTGTGCAAAAATGGAAGTAAACATGTGTTTCTAGGTGACGCCAGAGACAATAGGCAGAAGTGTTGGATAATTAAGGAAACAATAGGGGAGAGCGAGAATCGGGGAGTTGTGTGTTAGACGCGGTGGTGTGGAGACGCAAAAGTGACGCGTGCCTAAGAAAGGGCATCATTTGTGAGCTACTATAGTTGGTGTCTGTGTGGGTGAATAAGCATCCGTGAGGGAAGAGAGAGATTATTGGTGTTGTTGTATTGTGTCTGATTTGATATAAGAAGTGGCTCGAAAGAAAAGAAAGTGTAAAAGTGTATGGCCCGTTAAGTGCGAGCCTGAAGAGAAGTGAATGTTGTTTGTTGGTGTTTGATTAATTTGAAAGTGCATTTCGTGAGGGCAATTTCTTATGTCGTGCATATTTTGTGTAATAAATGTGTGATATATAATACATTAAGGATTATATTACAACATATAAAAGCACAAAGTAATATATAAATACACTCAAAGAAGTGTTCAACGGATGAAACAGCTTCTTTCACATACAAACACAGTCACTCACGAAAAACAGAAATATGAAACGGCGAGACACAATTCGTCCGCAACTGGTTCCTTCCTGTGTAACCTTCCCCCAGCCGGAAGACTTGTGATAGTCTCCCTCCTTCATTTTTCTGCGTGTTTCGTGTTTAAATGTGTGTGTGTGTATATTTACAAATTAATTACTTACAATTTGGTTTATTTAATTACACGTTGACATGCCAGGAAAGTTAAACCCAAAAGAAAATCTCACACGACTCCGTTGTTAAATATTCATCCGGCATAAAACGGATAAATGCAGAAGCAGGATTAATAAGGTTTTTTTAGAGCAAGATGCATACTCAAAAATTGAAATGTAATCGATGTTGACTGCCTTTGAGGCATTTCCATAACTATAGCTAATAACAGCAGAGACATACTAACTTAGAAGACACTTGTCCCAATGTTGCGACGGAGCATATCCTTCCTGGCAGACACACTTACTTTCTTCAGAGCAAAAGGCATTATATATGCAAGGAACCTCTTCAGAGCAATTGCTGTGAACACCTGAAATGTAAGTACATCATCACCTTCAATGATGATTTGCAACAAGTTACATCCAATTGCACCAATCATTGCATCTGTAGCCGTATGGCCAAATAGTTGAAAGGATGAATTCACGCTGCACTAGTGGGTCTGCACGTCAAAATTGAAATCCGATGCAAGGCAAAGTGTGACTTAATCGAGGGTGTTATCACGCATTGAAGTTCACTGTTTGAAAAAGATAATTTATCGTCTCGACTTACAAAAGTTCACTGTTTTTAAAAGTTTTTCACGAAAAAGAGGAATAAGTGACGAAGTGATATATTTTTTTCAAAATCTCTGAAATACGCAACAATATCTCCCTGGCACTAATTGTAAGTTCACTCCGGGCGCGCAATGAACTGAGGGCAAATTGAAAGCAATGACGTGGTTTGCTGACCCTCGCATTTTTACATAAAACAAAAGTCACGACAGCATTCATCGATTCCATGACTTATCAATATTCACAGCAAATTACAATACAATTAATAATAATTATTATATTATCTTAATACTTAAAATGGTGATACATTTACCGAAGAGTGTTGCTTTAGGCAGGAGAAAAACGGATCGACGCCAACACAACGCAAACCTTAAATGTATCCTCGGGTGTAGGCAATCGACAATTCTTCCACGCGGGTAAAACAAATTAAAATTATTTAATTTCGATTTTCACACAAATATATGTTTTGAAACTGTAAATTAACGATTCGTCAGAAGCAGAGATCTAATGTAACTCTTTTAAATGATATCTCAATTATAGATTTTAGTTTTGTATGAAGGAAGAAAAAGAAACATATACAAAAAACACCTCGTAAATATTATATATGAACGTTCCAAACTTAAAATAAACCTGAAGGTTAACCGCTTATGAAGACATTAAGGTAATAGCCGAGAATATTCAGTTACTTTTGGAAAAGAGACAACCTGTGAAAATAGAGACATCAATTTACAAATGATTACATTCATACGAGTCAATGCAATGGAAGAAATTAAATTCCAATGGGGCGTTTACTCGGAACAAATACCGCCATTTTATCGACGAAATCGGAAACGAAAAATAAAATTTTAGTGATTCGGCATTATAAGGTGTCTTCACCGAATTATGGAGTAGATGTCATTTTTGTGAAAATGTCAGGACACATCATTTTTTGGCCCTTCTATCGATTGGCAATAAAATAATTTGGCCTTTCCATAATATATTTGAAGAAAAAAGACGTTGAAAATCAACTATTTTATGCGTGGTTATACTGCAGAGCATGGCTCTTGCAGTAAAATTTGCAGATTAATAATGTAAAGAGAAATGTCATTTCGTTGAAAAACTAATATAAGATGCGCAATTTTATGTAGAATTTAGCATTGTAAAAAGTTATCGCCTTATCACACTTGCTTAATTGATATTAATAAATGATTGCTCGAAAAAAAGCAGAAAAGCCTTAGTTACATGAAAGTGGCGTTACAACACGTTGTTATTATTGGCACCGGTGCTTGTGACGGAACGTGCTTACTAACTTTAATTACTAACTTTTACTAACTTAATTTAGGAATATACCTTACCAAGGCCCTTCTTATATTTTTTATTTAATTTAAATATTTCCTTGGTTATTGACATGGTGTAATTAATACCAATGCTTCCAAATGGTAGCAGCGTCATTGTTGCCAAACAATTTTCAAAAATACGAATATTAATAAAATTCAAAACAAATAGTTGTATCTATATGCAAGGGAATAGTTTAAAACTACGTAAGAAAATATTTAACATATTTTAGAATACGTATTAGCGGGATTGAGCATGTATTCTCACTTTGTAAATTAAACGTGGCAACAACACGTCAGACATGTTTGGAAGTTAAAATGAGTTAAAAGAGCTTGTATTAAAAATAGAATGAACTACAACGCGCTAGAAAATAGCATACTCTTACAATTATTGTGTATGCGTTATCACCCTATAGATGATTTACCATATGGATGTGTTTCTGGATCGGTATTTATTCATTGAATAACAAATAGCTCTTTTACAAGGATATAGAATCGCGGAGTCACGGTGGAACCTCCTTAAAAAAAAACATTGCAAACATGTCCCCGTTCGGGGTTTTCGGTCTCCAAGGTGACCGTCGAAAGCGCTGAGAATCGACGAGCGTAGTGCGCCTGTCACGTGACTCACTTGCGAGGCAGTCCCCGGCATCGGTGGAAGGGGTGAATCCGTGCTGGCATTGGCACGTGCCGTTGGCACCGAGGCAGCCGGCCCTCTCGATGCACTGCTCGTCCGCGTGGCAGCTCGTGCCAATTCCTGAGAAACAGATGAAGGGAGTTCCTCTCCACTGCAAGGGTGTGTGGCAGGGAGGGGGGAACCGAAAATGCACCAAAGCATGCAGGTGCTGCGTACCCAAGGACAGAGACCTCTATGAATGTTGTGCGGGATACACACACGCTACCATTCAACACGAAAAGACACATTTAAGGAGTATCGCCGCCGTAATGGTGTTAGAAGTCTTGCGGTTATTATGGCCACGGATTACTTCTTTGAAGAACGAACATTTGACGAATATGTCTTTGGAGGAGCGTGTTTCTCTTATCTTATCCGATTGTGGTCCTGGGAAGTGTGGAGCCCTAATAAATTAATTCACTGGGTGTCTGAGGTTAACTCGTCTCCCCCGTAAGAGTCGCAGTCTGTCTCGTTGTCTTCGTGTCTGTTGGGTGTTGTTCTACCATCTAAATTCATCTAGCGACGACATTACGCATGTCATAACAATGGGGAACATGCACTATTTTTTATAACTCTTTGAATGTGAAGTTTATTAGCTAAAATGTACTTGACGAAAATTTTGATGAAGAATTCAGTTGTGTAGCAAAGATATTACTCTTTGAAATATGTACCTTTTCGGCAGCTTAAAAACATGACGTTATTGCATGACGTCACGGCACGGTATCACTATGGGCGCTGTTTATCTGTTTATGCTTGGAGGTAAGTTGTTAAATAAATACTTGGCGATAACGTATGTATTTATCTCATTTGTTTAATGCAATAAACGATTGTTTTTCGATTTTTTTATTTACGTAGTATGCATTGTAACGAGCAAAACGTCCATTAATTATATAACGCCTGTTTAGTGCCCAAGAATTTATACTTCGTCTATGCAATCAGTTTTTTTTAGAAGAACGCCGCCATAAGGGAGTCAACCAAAGGAAAATGTCGGAATGTGCTTTTTTAAATATTTTTTCAGACATCGTTTCATTCGAGAAACGGCTAAAAACCTCAAGACAATATATTCAGTTGGTTTTCTGTTAAAAATAAATGTCTATCTCCGTAACAATATGGAACCTATACCGTGCAGTGACGTCAGAAGGCGTTTCAGGTCACGTGACTCTTGTCGATTTCCGGGAACATTTTAAGGTCATTTAATAATCTTTGTGGTGGGTGTAGAAAAATTTGGCTTATGTATTTAAAGTGGTGAGAAAATTTCGCATCGAGTGCATCATTAATCTTCGAGAAACAAATTCCATGCATATTCCCCATTTTTCCCAAATCCAGCTGATATCGCCTGCATTTTATTTAA
This sequence comes from Platycnemis pennipes, assembly GCA_933228895.1. Taxonomy (NCBI): domain Eukaryota; kingdom Metazoa; phylum Arthropoda; class Insecta; order Odonata; family Platycnemididae; genus Platycnemis; species Platycnemis pennipes. The sequence goes on from OW121852.1 coordinate 8,429,509, forward strand.
TTATTTTATTGAAACCCTTTCCCGTGAGTCCCTAATATTGGGGGCGTGTTTCTGTCCTAACTGATGTGACTTCCCTAAATCTTTGCCTTCCCCACCTTGTGTCTCAAGGAATCTCCAGCTTCCTCAAGACCAATCCACAGAATGTTTCTCCATGTGTTCCCGAGGTATGTGAGGTTGGTGTGACATCAAATTCAAAACATCATTGAGGACACCACAGCTCTTTATATCACGTTGACGGCTACATCCACGCCAAAAAAAGCTGAGCTGCTGTTTGAACAATTGACTGTTGTGATCTTCTAATTACTCGTATCCACGTAGACATTTGGGCAAATAATCAAGATAACGTCTTTACTTGAACTTGAATCGCGAATTGAATTTCGAAAAGTGCCTATCTGGGAAATATGTTTGACATCGACTCTTTCCCTATTTTGTCGTGTAAACGTTATGTTTTATGGATTATTTATGGATTTTATGGATTTATAGCGTGCCATTACAGTATATGTTGAAAACAATGTTGAGGAATTACTGAAAAAATCTGCGCGCTCGCTTCAAACTGTTCATCGGAAACTGTTGCGTCTCCTGAACCTTTTCTAAAAGTCCGTGGTGACCCCTTTTCTAAACTCAACTATACGAGAGTCTCTGTGAAATATGCGATAAAGTGCACGCATGAAGTTAATCACGATTAAAGAGGAAATCCTTAGGCTTCACTTGGTGGAACCGCATGATAGTAAATAAAATGATCACTTGGTAAGATTCCACAAATTTATTTGACCACCGACCTAGGTTTCGATTGGTTTGACAATCATTATCAAGGCCTTGGAAATGATTGTCAAACCAATTGAAACCTAGGTCGGGAAAAATAAAATTTGTGGAATCTTACCAAGTGATCATTTTATTTAATCACGATATTTCGAATAACGATTGCCAAACCAGATACCCTCATTGCCATGCACATAACCCTGACGGATGCTATACAAAATTCAAAACACTAGTAGACCCTGAACAATTTAGAATATTGACATTGGGCACTCCAGCAGGAATGGCTAACATAGAACAGAGCGAGACACCTTCTTTCACCACGCACTCATCCTGCAAACACCTGTAGTTGCAACTCTGCTTCCTCCTACCTCTGACTAAATTCCTCCCGTTTCGCTTCCTCGTCCTCTCCCCAGGTCAGCACTGACCTGTGTACCTTCGTCCGACTGCCAGGACGACATTCACCGACCAATGGGATGGCCCTAAGGAGTCACGAGGGTACTCCAACGAGGCGGGTATAAGGGGAGTTAAGGTGCTGGCTTGGCGACAGTCGGCTACGAGATGTTGACATTGGAGCAACACATAATAAATCCCGGAGTCTGGTCTTCACCAAGTGTAACATCATATTTTCTGTTCCCTGTTCTCCCTCGGACGGACCTCAGTTCGATCGAAAGCTAACAGCTATCTTTGTGAAATATTCATCATACTCACTTAGAATTCACACCATTACAACGGGAAGTCTTCACGATATTTTTTTCATTTCGCTAGTGGCAAGAATGTCTCATCCCGAAAGAAGAAGATGGAGACGGCATATATCTTTGTGTACTCACTGGCGAGGCAAGCGTCTCCGCCGAGGCGTGGCCTGTAGTCGTCCTCGCACTGGCAGGTGTTCCAGTCTCCGTCGCTGGCGCATTCCGCGTGGTCAATGCACTGGTCAGTGCCCAGACAGTCCTGGCCAACAGCTGCAATAGACGCAATCGTAAGTCCTTGGATTGGGTGCTTGTATTTTGGACGTGGACTGGTGTTCGCCTCGTTAGTTTCTCCCACAATTTTTACAATCGCTTTGCCAGAGTTCCATCCGACTCCAGGTCGAATTTCACGAAGACAAATGAAGGCGCTCGATGGAATTCCGCCGTCAAATTATGAGAAATACCGCAGCACAACCCGTCGTAATGAACAATTCAACTGCAGAAAATGCACATGGCGGCGAAATTGCCTTATCACTTTTCATGCAATCATTTATTTATTTATCAGTGACCCGAAAACAACATTAGACAACGGTCTTTACATCTGAGTATTAACAATCAACGATTATACGACACAAACATCCATGCCCCAAGGAAGTGAAAAAAATCCTCCCCGGTCGGGGTTCGAACTCGCGACCCTGGCAATGATTGGGAGGCGAGGTGGAAGCATTTATGTTGAATGGTCGATGGTGGGGTTTTTATGCGAAATGCAACACGCGGGATACAACCTTCGTATTTTCGGGTTTCCGTGGTTCCGGAGAATTTCCCGCATATTGAACAAAGCGGGAATCGTGACGCTTCACTAAGGAAAATGAGAAACGTCTTTCCATCCGCCAAGGACCATCCACTCAACTTTGAAGGCGTTTATAAAATCCCTTGCTCCTGTGGGAAATCATACGTCGGACAGACTGGTCGCTCTGTGGCGTGCCGACTAAAGGAACATGAAAGAGCCTTGTCACACAGGGACACGGGGAAATCAGCCGTAGCGGAGGACGCCTTTTCCGAGGAAGGACACCGGATATTAATTGAGAGGAGACGCGGGTGTTAGCCCAAGAAAGATTTCATCACCACCGACGACTGATCCGCGAGGCTATGTTGAAATTGAGAAATACCCCCTGAATTTCAACCGGGATGATGCCATTCGACTGAGTCCGACTTGGAGAAGAGAGAAGTAAAGATACGCCTGGATGGTTCCAGAAGAAGACAAACAACGACACACCCGTTGGAACTGTGAGGGAAAGTTCACCGACTCCCCAAGGACAGGGCTAAGTGGCGGCCACCTTCTTACGTCATTCAACCCCCCACTACCCCACAGTAAGGGGGGAGGGAGGGATGGCGATATATAAGACATCGACCTTTCCAATATATTTTATCATTTGTCTGATGATGCGTCCTGCATTGGCCGCGAAAGCTCGCACACCGACAACGCGTAAAACGCAGCTGCACCCGAAAACCTCTGACGACGACGATGGATTCCGCTGCGAAAACCTACGTTCCAAATTCTGCCAGTGGGAAATTAGTGGGAACTAACTTCCTAATATATTTTTATCATTTTTCTTTTCTCAACAATGTATTTAGTTTAGCCGGAGGACGGTAGGTTACTCCCTAAGCATATAGCAGGAAAATTAAGGGTTTCCTTTCTTTCCGAGGGCTTCCTTGCCAAATGAGTCTCAGGTGAATGCCCCCTTCAGAGTGAAAATAAACAACCTTTCTTTCCTCCGCCCGAACAAAGACCAAATATTTAATGTGTGATGAAATTGATCCAACCATTCGATTGGTATTTTGTTTATATTTTTGTTGTTAGCATTTGATGCTTGATTTTTCTAAATTTGATGTTCAAAGTTTGGGGGTGGGGGAGTATGTTTCGTAACTTAAATTAGTAGCTTTAAATCTCAATTTTACAATCAATAGAAACACAATCCACCATCATTTGGGGACAAATTGCTGTTAAAAAGCAATATATTGCTTAGACGGAAGTGTTCTTGCGTTTCCAGTTGACTACCACACAATCCCTCATCGCACGATAGAGCGGGGAACATCGTTCGATGTCTCATGTTTCAGCGACGAATGCCAATCATGTTCGCAGTATCAGCCGGTTGCTGTTGTCCTGTTATCGACGACTTTGATCTCGTTCCGTATCCTGAGTCTCACTTCAAATTTTCAATGCAATAATTTTCAGGCATGTTTATCCTCTAAGTAGAGGATTTTGGGTTTAATGACTTATGTAAATGTGCAGAAAATTTTCTTTTAAGAATTGAGAAGAATTATTACGGAGCCTCACCAACTCAAAGTTACAAAATAACATTTTAAATTACAACTCTCACCTTAATTTCAAATTCAGTGCCGAAAACTATCTATAGTAACCATGGCAATCCTTGTTTGGAAAAGTGATAAAATGCTTCAATTCAGGACAAAAATATGAATTATACGCCCTTTATACTGTTGTGGCATGTCTGTATAGTTAGACCAAAATGAGATGTAGTTCCAGTATTTCTTCGTTGTCCTCGAGAAATTAACTCAATTGCTCCATAAAAACGCGCGCCTGCGCAGTTGGAATAGCTGGAGGGCCCATGTTACAGTTTGTCAGCTTGGCACGCGGATCAAGGGCCAGTTGCTGTCAGCAGCGGCAGCAGCAGCACCGCTGTCGCCGGGAACACCTCGCCAGTGTGACCAACACCCCCATGTCACATACAAGCGATCCCCGGGCTGAACTCGACAAGTTTTCTCATTTCTTGTTCATGTTTATTTATTTTTTTCATTATTTGTATTCAGGTGATTCGAAAATTCAATATAGTTTGTTCCACCGATGAACATTCTCTGTGTGTAAATCACAAACTCTGGTTCTAGGGGAACATTATTAGCGCTCAACAACAACAATTTACTCAACAACAAGGAACACTCAAAGACCCACGATGAACACTCCAAACCATTACAAGCTGCACACTTGTCATCTGTTTATTTGGCGAATTTAAAGATGCATTGCAATTAATGAATTTATCCATATTATTACATTATTATAATTCCATTATTCATCTTTATCGCTCTGGATTTCACCGCGTGCAAAAAACAGTTTCTTCCACCCGCGAGCCCGCATGTCCGTGCCTCCCAATATGGCCGACATTGCTTCTCAGATCAGCTGATATGACCTCCGCCACAGGCACGTAGCCAGGAGTCTTCTGGTGCTTCAGCCCCCCGCCCCCCCCCCCCCGAAATTTTTTCCCAATAATTTTGTTGTTCTGATTTTAGCCGTGAAATTAGCAGTGAGAAGAGATAAGTATGGGCACTACAAAAGTAAATACCAAGCACTGAAAATCAAGGGAAGAGATTTGTACTATGTCGGCACCGAATGGGCAAGGCTGATTTGTTTCAAGTTACGCTAGACTTAGCCCCCCCCAGAAGCAAATTTCTGGCTACGTGCCTGCTCCTCCAGTATTATCATTACCTGTTCGATCTGAAGGTCTTTGAATATTCCCATTGTTAGAGACGGAGCGCAACAATAGTCCAACAATAAGGGCCGCTAACAATCCACCAGAGCGACTTGTGAACCCCACTACCTCGACACTTCATATAGTATTTTAAGTCGTTTCAAATATCTGCACATTCCAGCCAACATATTATAGTCATCGACGGAGAAGTTGCAGTCTGTTATCGAAAGCCAAACGAAACCACGTCGACGAATGCGGAAATCATAAGCGAGAAATGACAGAGAGACCCTCGTGCATAAACTGACATGTCGCACATTGTGGTTTAGATTAGCATTCCACTTACTTACTTAGCAAGCACTTGTCCAGGCCGGATGAGGGGACGTACTTGTCTTCACTGCAGTGGCACGTGTGGTCCTTGGAGGAGCAGTACGCGTGTTCGATGCACGTCGAATTCCTCGAGCACTCGGTGTGGGCATCTGCGAACAGGCAATCAGTCAGACTGGTTCAGGAAGATCTCAATCATTCGTGAAGGCACGGACGAGGAACACACATGCTCACACAGGTTACTCCTGCTGTGACTCAAAATACCTGCTTCAAATTCTGAGGTGCCTCAAATGATAAAAGTGGCAATTATATGGTGGCGATTTCTATTTTGCTAGCTGAAGGTGCCCGTGTAAATTCAACGGGAAAGATACAAAGTATGAATACATATTTGCCGTATCAGGTATTTTTGAAAATTTCCATTAAAGCATCGAGCTGATATTGTGCTCTGTAGCTACGATGCAGTTTACAGCATCGATATCTCTTTGCCGAACTTTTCAGGCTTCATCGATGTTTTCATTCAGAGGCAACAATGGTGATGGCCTTAGCAACGGTCGGAAGAGAACAGAAAACAATTTCGATGCAAACTACTCATTGTAGTTAAAGATTGACTGAATGACATAAAACAGATGTACGAAAAAGAATGTGTGAATCTTTGTTAAAGCCGTTAATGAAAGAAATCGGTAAATATTTAAGTGAATGAAAAAGGCCCTGCAGCCTCTTGAATTGAAAAAAAGTAAACAAATGTAACCACGCAATCGCCTCCATGTATCGAACGTGCTTTAAACCATGCAGATGATGTCCCAGAAAGAGTTCGCAAACACTTTCTCCGAGCTGTCGACGTCTCTCTCGGCGTCAGCTGCTGCTGAGGTGGCGCCGTTGAAACGACTACCGCGAAGATTTTGTACTAAACTTCCTATGCGTTGATGCTTTGTAATACCCAGAGTTTCGGTAAGCCAAAAGAATTTCGCTGCTTTGGTTGGATAGTCAATAGAATTGTCCCAAGTGAGTTGTTTTTCGAGGCACTTAGAGCCAAAAGTCAATGAAAATTCATGGGAGGCATGAATACACTGGATCAAATAATCTCATGCATGGCGTCACAAACTGTGACATATTTTTCAACCCAGCGTTAATAATACCATCCAATGTCATCGACGTTTTCAAATCACCTTGGAGATCGCTTCGGGCTGTATCGCTACTTGCCCAAGCGTCGCTTCACCTAAGGACAGATTCACCTGAGTCGAGGGCTTCCTGAAATAGCAATCCCAAACCTTAGGTTCAAGGATTAGATCTGACATTATAGGTAGCTAGCAATTCACTGTGAATATGAAAATAGGCATATAGAACCTATTCCATCATCTGCAGTAATGATGAACCAACACATTTTTTTATCATCTGCAAAAGTTTTCAAAATTTAAAGTGATGAACTAACACAGAAAATGTGTAGCCAATAGGCAAAGTTAGTATCAGATGAATTGAAAATCGTTTTCATTTGCTACTTGAAGCCTGATCCTTGCCTATTTGGAGCAGAAACAAACTAGGGACACTTGCGAGGGTTGATAGGGATGGTCTTGTGTACTACGCAAGCCTATTTCAGTTGTGCCTGCAATTCTGCGCATTTGCCGAAAAAGATTTCCAGATAACTGCGCGAATTCCTGGAGTCAATGAGGATTCCTCACTTGCCGAAACTTACGAGCGAGGCAGAGGTCACCACCAGTTGACGGGGAATGCTGTGGCACACACTGGCACGTGGTACCATTCTCAGCAGAGCAGTATGCCAGGTTGATGCAGGAGCTGTTGCCTGAACAGGATACGCCAACCTCTGGAACAGATGAAGAACGAATGTAAAGTGCGTAGAATGGAAAACGAACGAGTGGTCAAGGTGAACCATAAAAGTCAGTTCGCCATGACGTCTGCATGAAACCCTGAAGTCACCACCGTTACTATTTTTCAAGTACATGCACATCTACATCTACACGATACCCTGCAAGCCACCGCGAGGGTGTGTGGCAGGGGGAGAAGATAACCAAGCATGCACTACTAACATGCAAACAAGCAACTATAGGGTCTCATGCAACTAGATTGTTAGTATCTATAAGATTTAAGGGGTTAATACATGCATCATGCACTACAGACTACTCTAGAATATTTCCCCTACCTATCCCTTTCCTATGCTGCCTATTCTGTTCTCTTATAGTCCGGGGGAAAAATGCCATTTTGAATCTATCGGTACGACAATCTATCTCTCTAATCTTATTTATCTGGTCGAATCTAGCATAATACGCTGGTACGCTAGCATAAGAAGTGCCTAACATCTTCAGTAAAGCTATCGGATTGAAATTTCTCTAATAGATTTAATCTGTACCTTAACCTACGCTCTGATAATGATTTCCACCCAAATTCTTTTATTAATTCTGAAACGCTACTCAACCTATCGAAACACCTTTTAACTAACCTATTAGTTTAGATACTATAGATAAGTTTAGATATTAGAACCTATTAGAACCCGAACATGTTATCATATTTCAGATCGCAGGTTGAAATTTAGACTTAATTTCCTAAAAAAATTCCAAGATAATATTTTCAGCGATGATGTTCAAAATATTTTGCGAACCCGAACTTACTATGGTAGACTGGACCATAATCACAAAATTAGAGAAATTGATTGCCGAACTCACAGATTCAAAATGTCCTTTTTCCCTCGTAAAATTAGGGATATGAATAGCGGTAAATATGTCCAATAATACGAGTGATTGAATCCATAGCATAGGTAGTTGCATGTTGGTGTAAGGACTTGAAGGTAACCCAACTAAACAGCTCGTTGTTGCATGCGTAGTTCGCAATTTTTATCTTTTTAAATATTGTAGTTTAGACTAATATATTAATACTAATCCTTTGAAATGCATGGTTGCATGCATTAATACTAATCCTTTGAAATGTATGTACCTAGTGCATGTTTGGTGAGAATTTACCCCCTGCCACGTACCTTTGAGGTGGCTTGCAAGGTATTATGTAGATGTAGATATAAGTTTTAATATGCATGCAGAGCCGTCTTGCGGATATATTGGTCTAGAGAGAGAGTGGAAAGGCAGCCATGTTGATTGGTTGATGAATGGTCCAAGTGTGAGAGGCAAATGCGCGCGAAGACATTCACCAGAGGAAGACATCGTGGGTCCACTCTTGAAAAGGAGGGCTATCGAAGAGTCGAGACAGTGCATTTGTCTTGAAGACATTTGTGAAAAAGAAAGGCTCCCAAAATCTCAAATGTATGTAAAATTAGAAGCTAAATCATACAGTATGGTTTCATCTATAAGAGGAAGATATAAAAATTGTAAGCTGCCATTAAAAAATGGCAGATTTCAAATTAATATCGAAATACCGCGGTATACTTTCAGCAGTATTCCGTCCCTTTAGATTTTACAAGCCTTACATTTAGACATAAATTTCCTTTTAAAACGAACTGATGAAGCCATTAATCTAGCCCTCAAATGGAACTAGTAATTCAAAAAGGCAAATTGCATTGCCCAAGAGAGCTCAGTTATAAAAATTATCGCACTATAAATTAATAGAGCAAGTGTAATTTGTAAATGAATTACAAAATATCGTGTTGTAAAACCTGAAGTTGAACGCTTGAATAATAATAGCGGAAGGAAATGAAAAATCAACAAGGTAGCGCTTACGAACGTGGGTGTCCAACCGGTGTGAAAAACTGGTTTCCTTAGTTGCTGTTTACACGTTCATTACCGTGTTGTCGAGTTCATCGTCAGCAAATATGTCTAATAAATTTGTTTTAATTAAGTTTCTATGAAAAGATCAAAAGCAATTTTTAGCTCTGTTGTTTTATTTCGTCCCTACTTTTATTATTATGAAATTTTATTGTCGCTCCTGAAAAAGTTTAAAGTTCTTCTGACACATGGCGGTCACATGGCGGTCTTTCTTCTCATAATAAATTTTCGTCTGTTGGAAGAAAACTCATGCTTCATATAGCTACGTTGAATAGTTGTTGAAATTGTTTTAAATCATTGCCAACAACATTTTGAGCAGTTTTAACTTGTGGGCATACTTCATGTTTATGAAAGCAGTGTTTCGAACCTTAAATCTGTGATTAAATTTCGTACCATGTACATGATCTATGCAAAAGAAGCATTTTTAATTCATATTCCCTAAATTGCCACGAGGTGTTGAACGGAAAGGCTTTCAATATTCCGGTATCCGCTGGATTAAGAAGCAACACTGTTCTCCTTTGCTCACAAAGATACTTACGGGCTAGGCATGTCTCCTTCCCACTTGAAGCAGTGTAGTGGTCAAGACATTTGCAGACATTCTCAAGAGAGCAGAAGGCATTGTCTATGCACAAGTCGTCTCCTTTGCAAGGCTCGTCGATATCTGGAAAGAAATGTTTGGATTTAAGAGGCGTGGAACATAAATACCTCTTTGCCCAGAGCCAAGATGAGTGGAGAACGTCTTAAGGTTTGAAGGAATCATCTTGCTTTGACGATACCAATCACGTGATTTTTAGTAGAATTATTACGCCAAAAGTGGATGAGTTTTGGGTAGAAGGCCGTTTGGATTTAGGGCTTAGGAATTTAGGGCTTAGGTTTGAATAACTAATTTGAGCGAAGGAAATAAATTGATCGGGAAAAGGATACGGGTTAATTTAAATAAGATGAGGAAATGTTACGTTGATGAAAACCAAAGAAAAATTGTGGTTATCATTGGAACAGCGGTAGCTTAGAATGAAAGAAATGGAATGAAGGAAAAGGCAGAGATTAAATCGCGAGGAGAAGCTACGCTTGACAGTGAAAGATTATATTCTACAGTTAAGATTATAAAATTCAATAAAAGTATTCCACATTTAAATGAAAAATTCGTACTTTTCCATGGAAACAAGAACAAGTTTTTCATTTAAAGGTGGAAGAGCGCTGAGGAGAAAAAACCGACGTTCATGGCGAATGTGGATTGAAATAGTGACTTTTGACAGTGCGGAGTGGAATTCAACGCTTCGAATTCTCGAAGAAATTTAATTGCTCTACAAAGGTCGAAGAATCATCCACTGTTTAAATAAAAACCAAGAAACTGTGATTAAATCTGGAGCCAGCTGTGAAGAGGCAAGAATAAGGAGAGGAGTGAGACAAGGCTGTGCACTGTCTCCCGTAATTTTTTAATGTTTACATCGAGAGAGCCATCAATGAAATCAAAGAGACGCCGATGACATAGCAACCTAACGATGTTAGCGATGCTCACAACCATGGAAAGGACAATGGTCTGATATCAGCTGAAGATCAATAAGAAGAAGACTAAGATACTGGTGTGCAGCAAGAGAGAGGAGGCCAAAACCAACGTCAAACTAGGAAAACAGAAACTGGAAGAGGTGAAAGAGTTCTGTTACCTGGGAAGCAGAGTAACCAACGATGGACGAAGCAAGAAAGAAATAGTGAGTAGAATAGCCCAGGCAAAGAGGGAATTCTATCAAAAGAAGGATCTACTTGCAGCTGGAAATACAAGCGTGGAAGTAAGGAAGCAATTCATCAGGACATAATACCTGAAGCTTGCCACTACATGGCAGCGAAGCATGGACGATCACTGCTACTGAGGATTTTGCGTATTTTTCATGTTGTTTTGCTTTGTCAACGATTACAATTAATAAGAAAGAGTTCATAGTCCTTCAAGGTAGTGCAATAGCAATTTTATTTAACCAATACTGTTGGTTTTAGGAGACTTCGTGGAAGAAGGAGCAATTGTTTCAAGTTCCTATCTACTTCTGCCACACGCGAGAAGTGAGCGGATAATTCAACTTCTAACCTCGAAATTCGTGTCCAAAATGGGAATTATCGTACATACATAAGATGCGCCATGTGGAAACGAAATTCGAACATTTGTACGTTGATTATATTAATGCTCAATATTGTAAGTTCTTTCCAAGAATTATTTTATGCCAAAGGGTAGTTGAGATATTTTTAAATTAACAATATTAAAAAAATAGTAAATTTAAGGAAAATGCGGTTACCCTGAGGCAAAATGTGACGAGACACACTGTGTCGCCAGAAATTTTCGTCTGGTTTGAGCACTCACTTATTTTTCAACAAAGGCGTTTTAGTCAGGCCCTCGCCTCGTAATCGTTGCTATTGACGAAAGAGGAAGGAAATGTCGACTAAGAAAGGCCGATAACGAAAAGTGCTTTATTTCCTCAGGCAGATAACTATACAATCAGCCTCTCCACACATATCAACCCTCTGGGAGTACTTAAATCAGATCTCAATTGGAGAGATTTCGTCCGTATGCAGACACCAGTCACCCTCTGCCTCTTAAAGAGATTTTCAATCACCAGGCGTGAGTTAGTTACTTAGCACGACGCGTTTAGTTGTTACAACAGCATTATCATCAAGAGTAATCAAGGCACTTGATAATTTTGTTTTAACAACGAAACGCGTCGTGCTAAGTGAGTATCTTAGGAATTTGCCCTAATAAGAAATATCTTTGGAAATTTTGCCCTTTCTTCCTTCAGTAATAATGTTAATTTCATCGCCGTTCACGCGGAAGGTTCGAATTCGGCAGTTAAACACATTCAGGTGTATTTTTTGACACTTCAGAAAGCCAATTTATGTGCACGCCTAGGCCTCGCATAAAAAACATTGGCTCTCGCAGACATTCCCACTTTTTACTGTTCAGTTCAGGAAAGCATACCCGCATTACTAAGAAGCATCTTTGTTAAGGAAAAAACAAGTCTTCAAAAAAAAAATAAAGTAAAAATTTTGGCAAAATAACACCTTTTGGATGGCAAAAAAATCGATATACTAGAAAAAAAACAGTTTAGTGGAAAAATACGGTTCAATATAAAAAACCGATTCGGGAGAAAACACCGGTTCGATCTATTGAACCGGTGCACCGCGCCATCGCAAACGGTATTTGTTTCGAACCGAGAGCCGGTTCAGTATTACCTCCCAGCCCTAGGCCTCGTCATGAGACACGATGGCCTGATGAAGACAATGGGGTCGTTCGCCATATTTTTTAAATGCCGAATCTGATAGAGTTTGTAAAATAAAAGCGCTCGTATTTTTCCTTATTTTGATCCGTCAATTATTTCCCGAGTTATAAGCGGCGAAAAACTGATGTTTTTAACTCTTTCGGAAAAGTGGGCGTGGTGCAACCTCTGACGTATATCGACTTCGTCCAATCACAACTACTGAGCCCGCGAAGCTCCTTTGCCTCATCGCAAAGGGAGGGGGACACAGCTGGCTCTCCCAATGGGGGTGATTGCGACAGCATCTGTGTGAGCAGACCTTCCGAGAACCCCCCTCCACTCCCTTCCCTTCCCATAAGAGCAGTCAAGGACGGGAGGAAAATGTCATCAATGTTGTCACAGCAGTTTTTTCGGTGGGCGTCACCTTTTGCTTATTTTAATTTTTTATTTATGAGTGAATGGTTGTGGTTCAGAAGATTAATTTTTTCACTAAATTTCGTTTTTCGTTTCCATCTAATAATTTCGTGTACAAAATTGCGATTTCGGTTCCGAGTGAACATTGTTGAAAGACAAGTGAAAGAGGAGAACGGCAAAGGTAGGCCTCGGGTGATATATGATTAGGAACAAGTGATGAAGGATGTGAAAGAGAAGAAATTGTATAAATATAACGAAGAGATTAGCCGATGGGAGAACTCAGTGGAGAGCTGCGTCAAAGTAATCCTAGGATTGATGACCCATGACTAGTTACTTCTGCGAATTGAATGCAACAGAGAACATCTGAGATGCACTGCGAAAATCTTAAAAAAATAGAGGAAGAATGTCATTTGAATTCGCCAAATGTGAAGCCGAGTGGATGACAGGAGGGCTTGTTCTCTTCGTGGAGGAAATATCATGTCTTTTCTGAAAGTGGAAGGGTAATGGCCGATGGGCGCGGAGCAGTTTAAACCCGGGTCGGCAGCGCAGTCTTATTTATTTATGAGTGCGCTCTCCGATTTTTTTCGCTAATTTATTAAAGTGCAGTTCCACAAGGTATTACCTGACAAACTGTCTAGTTTGTTCTTGGAAGATTGTTTCGTGTGTCTATGAATTTAATATTTTTGAACGCGCTCTGCACTCGGATATCTTTCTTTCGGCGACAACCACATTTACAAAGCTGGAAACACGAACCTCCTGCCGTCGACCTTAATATTAAGTGCATTCGAATTTTAAGAGATTTTAAGCATTGCTATCGTGACAATGTGGGCGTTCACTCGGAACTGAAATCGCATATTTTTTGCACGAAATCGTTAGATGGAAACGAAAAATGAATTTTAGTGAAAAAATTAATCTTCTTACCACAACCATTCACTCATAAATCAAAAATTAAAATAAGCAAAAGGTGACGCCCACCGAAGAAGTTGCTTTGAGACCATTGACGTCATTTACCTCCCGTCCTTGACTGCTCTTATGGGAAGGGAAGGGAGTGGAGGGGGGTTCTCGGAAGGTCTGCTCACACAGATGCTGTCGCGATTGCTCCTATTGGCAGAGTCATCTGTGTCCCCCCATTGTGATAAGGTGATGTAGCTTCGCGGGCTCAGTTTTGATTGGACGAAGTCGTTATACGTCAGAGGTTGCACCACGCCCACTTTTCCGAAAGTGTTAAAAACATCAGTTTTTCGCCGCTTATAAATTGAGAAATAATTGACGGATCAAAAAACGGAAAAATACGGGTCTTTTTATTTTACAAACTCCATCGGATTCGGCGATAAAAAAATATGGTAAACGACTCCATTTGGAATCGATGAGATGACACGTTTCTGAGAAATAAAAGTTCACAGTGAACGCGAACGTCTAAAGAATGCAGAACTCTCTGCATTCCAACCGTAAATACTTGAGTATAACTTAAAATATTTGAAAAGTGTGTGGACGGGCGTACGCATGAATGAATGAGAAAAGCATGCCATGATTGGATTTCCTTTGGGTCCTTTATAAATACTGCACAACACCCGTTAACATGATCGAGTGCACATAACGTTTGTTGAACAGAACTGCATTTCTTTTTCATGAGCGACGACGCAGCATAGCCCTTCCCTGAAAGACCTTAACTACAGTACAGTCTTAGTTATTAAGATGTAAATCTTACGTGACAAACACCTCATCCTGTCGCTCGCCTCTGTGTAGCCATCTCTGCAGTGACACGTCATCCTCCCGTCCTCCAATGAGCAGACGGCATTCAGCACGCACATGTCGTCATCGATGCATTTCCTGCCGACATCTGTCGTGAGAGGAACAGTGGTTCAATTTCATGCACGTCACCAGAAGCACAATCCAGCAATTAATTCCATCCACCCATGCGTACCCAAAACATCGCAATCAATCTATCATACATCATAGATGCATTCTTATGTTCTTGAGCTACCAAGGTGACATATCATATAATCAGGGACGCTTCGTGGGTAACAGGATCATTTTCTATTTTTTACCGGTAAATAAATTATGCCTGCGACGTCGAAGGCATTTCCCCTTCCCACTGAAAATTCACTTCCGGATTCGCACGATTCAAAATTCCGTGAAAGGGCTATGTTATTTAATGAATAAATACCGATCCAGAAAAACGCCTATATGGAAAATCATCCATAGGGTGATATCGCATGCACAATAATTGTATGAATATACTATTATATAGCGCGTTGCAGTTGCATTCTATTTTTTACAAGCTCTTTTAACTCATTTTGACTTCGGAACATGGCTGAAGTGTTGTTGCCTCATTTAATTTATAAAGTGAAAATACATGCTCAATCCCGATAAAATGTATTCTAAAATAGGTTAAATATATTGTTCGCGCGTAAGCGCATTAGATGTTTTCTTTATTTGAATTCCCTTCCCAACTTCCCTTACCCTCCCTTGTGGCGCTAGTGAGGTAAGTTCGTGAGGAGGAGGGGGAGAGAAACCCGGCGCATCGCCAGTCGTCTTCCAATTCTGGTCGAACAGTGCTTCGACCAAGGGAGGACTTTTCGAGAGTTTTCGCCTCCTACATTTTTCGGAGCTGCCGTATTCGTCCTCCGATAAGCCCGTATCCTCATTTTTCCTTCCCATCTCCCATTCATGACTTTCTCTCTTTATGCCCTTTTATTTTATTGAACCTTTTTTTTTTGGTTGCGTTTGTCGCACGTCACGGTCCAACGGACCACGTGTGCCTACATTTTCTGGTGCGGAAACCCGGGACAATTATTTCGAGAAAGTTATGTTCTTTTTGGGAGTTTCATTTGATTATTTCATTCGGCCATGGCTGAAGGTGAAGGGGCGAAAAAGAAGGGAGCGTGTACTCGGGAGCAATTCGATTCGCAGCTGAAGTTATTGCGTTTCAAACGCGATCAGTTTCGTTGCACTGTGGGTGCAGCTTTTTCTCTATCGCTAAGGAGCTCGACAGCTCCGGATCGGACATGTTAAGTCATCCTAAGCTGGAGATCTTTCCAATTCGCTGCTCCCAATTGGAAACCGTTTATTCAGGATTCCTCGAGGCTCAGGATAAGATCCTTGAATATTGCCATAACTGTAATCAAGGCAATGTCTGTGCGGAGGATATGCGTGTGGGCGAAGAGGTGGAAGAGAAGTTTTATTTTAGTCTTTCCGTTTCCCGTCGATCAGTGAATCCTTCCGCCACAAATGAGCGTACGCCTGCGGATAATGCATCCACGCAAAATAAAAGGCCGCGCCTTCCCACTATCGAATTGCCTCGATTTTCAGGGGCTTTCTCCGATTGGGTTGGATTCCGTGATTTATTCAAATCTGTGGTGCACGATAGAACCGACATTGCATCGGTTGGGCAATTCTCCTGTTTGAAGGCAGCTCTTCAAGGGAAGGCTTTATCGCTTCAGTCTCATTTGGCGAAGCCCATTATAGTTCAGCAGTTATGGAAGGAGTTGTGCGAGCATTATGACAATCCTCGAATTCTGGGATTCGATTATCTAGACAAAGTTCTGAAAGTTCCCGTTTTTTCTTCGGGGTCATTGTCGGTAATGCAACAATTTGTTAATGCGTTTTCTGAAATTCATGCTGCTCTGAAAACTTTAAATATTCCTGATTTAGGGGAATTTATATTATTTAGATTAGCTGCTCGTGAGGTTGACGCAGAAACTCTTGCCCTCTTTGAAGAGACATTGGGTGATGAGCCTTTTCCCTCTGTTACTCAACTTTTGAGTTTCGTCAAGAAAAGGATCAAGGTTTTGCAAACGTCGTATGGCCCTAATCCGAAAGCCTCCGTTTCGCGCAAGTCTCCGTCAACGGCAAGAGTTCTTAAGCCGATCTCCGTCGGCGATACGCACTCCGTGAAGGAGAAAGGGCAACGAGTTATCCAACGCTGTTCTCTATGCTCATCGAATCATTCTCTTGGTAGATGCCCTAAATATCTCGAGATGACCATCGCTAATCGTGCGGCCTTTGTACGATCGAGCAAACTTTGTCTTAATTGTTTGAAGCCAGGTCATTGGGCTCCGAGGTGTCAGCAGAGGGATATGTGCTGTACTGTTTGCAACAGATATCATCACAATACAACGTTGCACTCGGAACAAAATTCGGAGCAAATTAATCGCCCTTCCATTCCGTCGTCATCCTCGCCTCGAGTCAAACGGCCGAGTCTCTCCCGCCTTCACAGATTCCCTCCTCTGCTCTCGCGTCTTATTGTGTTAGCTGCCAACCGACGCACTAGACAGTTCTCGGAACGGCAGTTGTTCACTTCCGTAATAATCACGGGCTAACCGTTCCTCTTCGAATAATGGTTGACCCTGGGAGTCAGGTGTCTGCTTCGGCAGCGGTTAGGCGGTTGAGTCTACCCGTGTTGCCTCATCATGGATCTCTTTTTGGGTTGTCTCAAACCCCTCTGAGGCGGCCGGAAGGTTGCACTGCTTTATCGCTTTCGCCGACTCAACACTTCTTTGCCGGTATTGAATACCAAGGCTGTAATCCTACCCCAGCTAACTTCGGAGCTTCCACAAATTCCACTTCCGCCTTTTATTCGGAGCAGCGTTTCTCATCTTCATTTAGCGGAATTCGACAAACCGAATTTAGTAGATTTTATTTTCGGAATGGATTTATTCCCTAAGGTTTTCCTTGGGGGGCGGAAAACTTTAGAAGATTGTGAATTAATTCTAATCGATTCCATTTTTGGATGGATCTTGATGGGAAATATTTTGAATAGTTCTCAAAAGGCTCCTTCCTCTTTATGTGTTTTAAAGGAAATTCCTCTGGTTAATCCACTAAAAAGGTTTTGGGAATTAGAGGAATCCAAGGTTCAAGTCGCTCAAAATCCTGATGAGGTTAGATGTGAGGAGCTGTTTACGAAAACTCATCGAAGGAATGCCTCGGGAAGATGATGGCTTTTGCTGCTTTTCAATGTAATATTTCATGAGAATCATCTTACAAATCAATCACTACGTTCACATAGATAGTCTAGCAGCCCTTTCGCCTGGTTTGTGTACATCACGTGGTTTCGTGACGTCGTAGTCTAGACTACTCGTCAATTTGATTCAACGCACTGGAAGGTGAGACGAATCACCATAAACACACAATGCATAATTAAACAATTTGACAATTCTCCCACGCTGATTGGCTATGGCTGGCTGGTTTGTCAACAGATCCCAAAACAATGTATTTTTGGCTGGACGCCATTACGTAATAATGAGCAGTTGGCGCGAATAGAAAATTTCATCCACACAACTGTTATTCATACTCACAGTTGGAACATCTTCCATTGTAGTCACTTGGGAAGAGCCCATCTTCGCATTGGCACGTCTCGTTTCTGTCGTAGCAGTACGCATATTTGAAACACATATCTTTATCTGTGCAGTGTGTTCCAATTCCTAGGATTGGAAGAAACAGACAATTAGAGCACGCTTTGTTTTTGAAATAAGAAATTACCGGTAAACAAGTAATGATCTCAAAAAAATCATCATTATTCTTCACGTCGCATCGTGGTCCAGGTACCCCGAAAACCACGGAATGGTCAGAAAAATCAAGTTACTTTCTAAAGGCCGTTTTACACGGTCTAATTGATACTGCGCAGGCTGTTGCGAGAACACTTGCGCAAGAAATATTGCGCCGTGTAAAGCGACGACTTGCGAGGACAGGCAGCGCCACTGCGCGAACGCTTGCGATACAAATTAGAACATGTTCTAATCTGATAAATGCGTTCGCGTAAGTTCGAAGCTTATTTCTCTCACTAGATGGTGCAGATGTAGCGGCAACGAACTGCCTGGGGAATTCTAGCAATTAAATAGGTTGTTGACGATTGAGTTGGGTGTTTTTGTTTTCACTCCACTCCTTAGGTAGAGAATAAAGTGCAATGATGATGAGCTGGGCGATTAATCACGAGGAAGCTTAAATTTCGTGCGTAAAGGAAGAACCAGTTACCTTGGCCCACATCCGTTCGTCCGTGGTGCACATTTTGGGCTACGTATACGGGACTAGGGTCTCCACTACTATGTTTAGACTATGGCTTAAAACATAATTCAAAGTGGTGGTAATTTATCGCATATTTCACGTCCAATTAATTGCTACTTATAAGATCTTGACGTTATGCGATATATTGACCGTATTACCGCTTTTGAATGGTATATTGTCACTTTACATAATGCACCGACGATTGCACAGTGTAAATATGTCAAGCAAGCGTCCCCGCAATTTTCTACGTCACGGACTTTCACAGACGACTGCTCAAACGGAATCAACATAAACTTGCGCAGTTTCAATGACCGTGTAAAACGGCCTTAAATGATCTAGACAGGTGGGGGCAGTAGATAATTGAGTCCCACGTTCGAAAACGTGCGTAGCAGGTTAAGTAGGAGTTCACCTGTCGCAAACAGGCCAGAGTCAAAGTGAGGTCAATCTGAGGTCACGAGTGCACTAGACCAGTGCACTTTGAGTTGCGTGAACTTCAAGAACGCATAAAACTATATCTACGTGACCGATTTTCGTATTGCAAAATGGAATTTAGAGAAAAAAGTACGTACATTCAAAATATACATTGCAATAATCCGTAAGTATAGTGAGCGAATTTATTGACAATGGAGGTTCCGTCTAAAGCTCGATTTTCCGCGTAAATAGTACATACATACCTTACATTTTACAGTTTTTCATAATATTTGACAGTTTTCGGTCCAGATTGAAGAGCAAGGTTTCCTGTACACTATGCGTATTGAAGCATACACCGAAGCGAAAAACATCAGCGAAAATCTGACGAGAACCGAGCCGTCCAGCGCGCATCAACGCCAGCGCTACCGTCATCTGTGTTGTAGTTTTGAATAGAAGCATCAAAAAAAAATATTAAGTACATTTTTGCACCGATTCGAATTTAGCGTACTTTGACTTTACATTTGAAATTAGCGTGCTGGAAAACCTTTATAGTATATGTGATCTGAATTATGTTAGGACAGATTTACAATGTTTATTTTAAATTGGCACTAATATTCGTGAACCTATCCGTAATTCGAAACGTTTTGACTTCAGATTCGTAATCAGCGGTCAAAAATACCTACATGAACCCAATTTGAATGCAATCAGACGATTTATTGGACGATGTCATGATTTTTGGGAACCTGGGGCCCTATTCTCGAAACGGCGTGATAAATTTCGCATGCGATAATAGCCGATTATCGCATGCGAAACCTGAAGCGGTATTCTTGAGCGGTCACATCCTTTTCGCATGCGATAATTTTCGCATGGTACGTATCGAGAGGGTGTAGAGCATGCGATAATTATTTTCGCATGCGATATTTTGTGTTTCCAAGGTTACTGAAGAGAGTAAATGAAGTTATTCTGTCAGTTGAGAGCATCCGAGGAAATATGGCTTTAAATGCATTAATTCAGTGCCATGCGGTTCAAGCCCTTGAAGAAGCGGAAGTAAATGCAATCGGAAGAGGACGAAGTTTTCGGGAGCGCGATGATCCATTTTCTCTACAAGACCATCAATTCATTAGGTTATATAGATTGAGTAAACGCCTCGCGAACGATGTTATTGAAATGTTCGAGCAATACTCTGGAGAACCAACCCGAGCTTCTGCATTAAATGCAACTGTGCAAGTATGGAATGGATAGTAACGTTATTGCATGGAACGGTAACATATTTTAAGCTGGAAGCGCTTCAAATATGTATTGATAAATTTTACAGGTGCTAACAACTCTAAGATTTCTAGCTTCTGGCAGCTATCAAACGGACATTGGGCACAATGTGTTTTCGGCAGTTAGCCAGTCCTCTGTGTCCCGATCAATAAAAAATGTAACATCATTTCTGACCAGCAACAGAATTTTTAAGAGTTGGGTCAGGTTTCCAGGGAACATGCAAGAAGTGACTGCTATTCGTAATGGGTAATTATTTAATTTGCTTTTAACTAGCTTTCACGAAGATTCTATTTGAAATATCATGCCGACTCCCGAGGAAAACGTTAAAGATTCATTGATACTTGGCAATTAATTGTTCAAATGATACAATTAGGCATTAATCACAGGTTTTGGACGAAATATCAAATGCCGGGAGTGGTCGGTTGTATTGATTGCACCCATGTTGCAATATTCCCCCCTGCTGTGAATGACCCTCAACATCCGGAGCATATATATGTAAATAGAAAGGGATATCACTCAATAAATGTTCAGCTGGTGAGTTCAACGTTTCGATACTTCAAAAAGCATTTATTATGATTTCAGCACTGTATTATCATATACGTATAAAACCTTTTACAGATTTGTGACTCAAAGATGAAAATCATGAACGTCAACGCTAGATATCCCGGTAGTACTCATGATAATTATATCTGGAGCAACAGCAACGTCCAACCTGTTATGCGGGAGCTTCATAACAGAGGCAATACATTCTATCTTCTAGGTACTTTTTTTGTTCTTTTAACCCAGTGTTTATTAGCCCTGATTTCCATGGATGGAATATTTATGCATAAAATCCACATTATATTTATTTTAAAGGTGACTCAGGTTATCCACTTAGGCCTTGGTTATTGACTCCAGTACTTGATGT
Organism: Platycnemis pennipes; assembly: GCA_933228895.1. Classification (NCBI taxonomy): domain Eukaryota; kingdom Metazoa; phylum Arthropoda; class Insecta; order Odonata; family Platycnemididae; genus Platycnemis; species Platycnemis pennipes. The sequence goes on from OW121852.1 coordinate 8,450,719, forward strand.
TGAACGTCACTCACCTGAGTGGGCTTACAACGAAAGACATAGCCATATAAGATCTGTAATAGAAAGATGCAATGGGTTGTTAAAGATGAGATTTCGATGCTTACTGAAGCATCGTGTCCTTCATTATGCCCCTCAAACTGCAAGCAGGATTATTAATGCATGTTGTGTGCTCCATAATATGTGCATTGATGAAAACTTAAACGATCCTGACATGGAGGAAGGGGACGAAGAGAATTTTGGAATGGAAGATGAAGGTGATGTTGGAAGGAATGTGGAATGCATTGCAGGCAACAGAATGAATCAAGACTTGATTGCTGGAAGGAGAACTAGGCAGTTGATAATAAATTCATGTTTCGCATAATGCCATTATGCATAGAATGAGTTGGAGTTGAAACATTGTTTTCGTAAATGATTATTTAATGTCAATTGATATTTTATTTTACCAACGTAAATAAATGTTTCAGTTACACATTTTCATTAAATGTTTTGCATTTTAGTTCCCCTGAAAACCATATTTTCGAGGGCCGCAGCAATTCTTTCTTTCGCGGCAACATCCCTCTCTAGTAGTTTCAACTTCATCTTATAATAATCTGCCTTCATCTGCATTTCTTTTTCTGTTATATCCGCTAATTTCGACGAGTGAGCGATGGTGTTATCTAAGCGCTGACTGGCTACCCGTCGACGTTTTGTAGACTCTCCAGCTAAAAGGTAAACAATAATTTATGAGTCGATTGTCGCCGCCTTCATAGCATAGGCGAGGATGAATATATATTCAACAATTTTGCTCAATAGAAAATAATAGTTCAATGTCATAAATTCCTATATTTTATTATTTGATATTTTTGGAGAGGAATAATTTCAACGTACTTGTAGGCGAAGGTGAACTCTCATTCACTCCAACCCTCTTCTCAGGCAAGCATCTCTCCAAATCAACCGAAGACTCTCGTGAATTCATTCCATTTGATTGATTCCCAGCTGTCTCATTCTCCCAGGTCTTGGAAAATGCAAAACAATGCCAGTATAGACGTCAGATAGCGTTCAAAAATTGAAACCAATGTTATTCGAATAATGTGGGAAAAACCAACTGAAATAATGTTATCATAATTTATCAGTGAAAACAAACCACGGGCCAGTTACAAAATGTATTTTCGGGTTCGCATTCTTTTTTTATGCAACTTAAATGAAAAACTACCTCATGAATTTGAGCTATAATATTTTAGCCAGCTAGATACCTTGAGAACATATAACGTAAAAGTGTTTGACAAAAGCTTTGACAAAATAATTTACATGAAAAACTGTACTCACAAACTCTACAGCACTCTCTTCAGTGCTTTGATGACCTTCGATGAGCGTTTTCCCTAAAATATTCAATACTTCTTGTTCCACATGAGACATTGTTTCCGTCAGCGCAGGACCACCTCCGGTTGCATTCCGGGACTCTCTGACATGGCAATTTTTAACCTTGGCCTTGCTTTTCAAATCTTGCCAGGTCTAGGGATTGAAAGTACATAGTGCTTTCATGCGTTGTATGCAGGGTCAAAGTAATTTGGGATTCACTGAGAATAGATTGATTCAGAATATGACTCAAAACTACTTATTTTCACTTACTTTTCTCCACTGCTGCCAAGTTTTTCTGGCTCCGGGCACGGCATGAAGGTCATTTGTGACACCTTCCCAAAGCCTTTGAGCATCCCTGGTGGTAAATGATGCGGAAAACTTGCATTTCTGCAATTCTTCGTGATTTCTCATATATTCCACTAATATATTCTTCTGCTCCTCGGAAATATATGCCACCCGTTTTTGTGGAGTATTCATCTTAACGGGTAATTATTTCAAATAATATATTGTTTACATACAGCATTGAACGAAATCACGAGTGAAAAATTAATATTTATTTAAAATAATAATCCGAGAGACTTACCTTTAGTTTTAATGACGTTGATGTCTACCTAGAGCTTCTTTACAAACGCTCCGCTAATGCTCAATTCATCAAAATGCAAAGAAAATGTTTGATGTTGTTAACAATAAACAATGATCAATAAGTCCTAGAGGGGTACTTGAATTTCGCTCCTCCGTTCCTCGTATATTATTGGTCCTCCAATCCTTCTGTTAGCCAATGAGATTGAATTAATACTTGGCAACGTCGAAACTGTATCGCATGCGATAATTTTCGAAGAGCATTATCGCATGCCGCTCAAGAATGCAAAAGATTTTTCGCATGCGACATTTGCCATTCGAAAATTTTCGCATTCGATAATTATCGCACGATTTCAAGAATTGGGCCCCTGGACCACTGTGCGTCGGTTGCCAAGAGAATATTGATATTGAATGACAAAGGTTATAAAAAGTTCTGTACATGGTGTCATCCGACTTCTACCGTCACCGTTTTGACCTTCATTCGAAAAAACAAGTTCCTTTGTTGCACTCATTCCGTTATTTTCACCGCACTGAAAAATCATTTATTTTGGCGCGAGATTTTGTTTTTAAACTTTCTTAGGTTGGAGTAAACCTAGTCGCTATCACTATGAACAGAATCGCTAATCAAACCAACGAAGTAGCGAATGCAGTCATCGAAAATCGTAACCTGCGTTACCCTGGTTACTCAGCTTGAATCCGTACTCACGTGACAGGCACTTATCGCCAGTTGCAGACGCCACGTACTTATCAGTGCATTCGCACGTCTTGTTCTTCCCGGTTTCTTTGCAGTACGCGTTCTCAATGCATGCATTTTCTTCGCTGCACGGAATTCCGACATCTGAAACAAAGAAATGAGAAAAAGTCAAATCATCGCACTTGAATGCATCCGTGTTGGAATGGCTGTTTTCATTGGTAGAAATTTGTGCTTTCAATGCACAGTCTGCTGTCAATCCCTCAGCTAAATTCGATCCTATTAGATATAAGACCTCCTGATTTCCCCGCCAGGCATTCTGGTTTAGAGCTATCAGAGGGATCGATTAGCGGTCCAGGAATCGATTGCTGCGATCTGTGGAAGGCATTTCAACTGAGGCTGACTGATGATGCACAGTTCTCTATCCGTGCGAATTCATCTACTTATTAATACCTACTCCTAATTATAGGAAGTCTTTCATTTATAAACTCTCTTAATTTTGATTGCCTCCGGAAAGTTACTGTTGAAGGAGTACAACTGGATTATGTTGATGAAGTAAACCATCTCGGTGTTGTTATAAATGGAACTTTAACTTTATCAGCTGAAGCAATTCGGACACCTAATACATTTTCCGCCACGCCAAAAGCTGGTAACCTCTTTAGTTTTACCACATATAGAACACCACTGCTAGCTGGTGTTCACAAATATATCAATAGAACAAATTGCCATGCTACAAAGATTACAGAATTTTTGCATACGATATGTTCTCACGCGATGAACATGTCTGCCCATATTATGGGATGTTAAATTGGTTAAAAATTGAAGAAAGACGTATGCTGCAAATGGGTGTATTTATTTTTAAATTATTAAATGTAAAGATTCCATTGTATTTATACGACCAATGTGTATATAATAAGGACAAAAAAAGCACTTAATAATACCATGCCATAAAACAACTGCATGCAATAAATCATTTTATGTAACCACGAGTAAATTGTGGAATTCTCTTCCACAGAATATAAAGTTGTTGACATCTGTGCATGTATTCAAGAGAGCTCTGGAACAGTATTTATGTTCCAAATATTAGTACATAAAATGTAACATTTACGTATTTCTTTGTTTTATTTTTTGTAAATTATGTAATCTTAGTGGCTGTTTAGACAAAGCATTGTAAGTGTTATGCCTTTAATCTTTTTATGTAATTTTTCCAGAGATAATACCAATCTCTAATACTATGTCTCCTGCATGTCATTATGTAGCTATTACCATACGTTGTTTTTGTAGATCTAATCAGCAGCTTTAAATATAATTAAATGTAAATTGTCATGTACTTGTGCTCCATGGGACTATATAGTCCCAGAGTATCTTACTATGAACTGACTTCGAACTCACTATGGACTGAATTACATATTCACAATTCTTGCCGAGATTATTAGTGGAATGGCTTCATTTCTAATTCATCACTAGTACCGAAGTATGCTTATTGATTTACCTTATCGCGAGAAAGCGCGTGAATTTGTATCTTCGTAACATCAGTACTTTGCCGGAGAACTAACTATAGGCCACATTCTGGCCACAAATGGCTGCGATGGTTATCTAAGTTTCAAACTTGGTTTTGATCTGCAGATCCATGCTCCAACGAGAAAAGGAAGCTTAATAAGAAGAACATCACCCCTTTTCAAGATCACCGAGCCATTCCCATCTGCCTTCGGTCCAATCTTCTCCTCACAATTCTTGCTGTTCATCTTCTAATCCAACGAATGCCCTCCATTGTCATGTCTCAAGGGATGGCCGATCCATCTTCATTTCAGTTTCACTCCAGGACGTTTGTTCTTCGCACATGTCCATTCTCCGCTGGAAGGACGACGTTGCAATTGTAGTTCCAGCTTCTGCCGCCGATCAAGCAAGCAAGCATCACGGACACGCATGCTCCACATGATCTGATTGCAATCGAAGACAACATCCCGTTTGTTTGTTGCATGTAATTCGTATTTGAAAACGAAAATATGACGATCTGTAAACAATTCCTCGTTTCGTTACTCTTCTGTTTTCCCCGCATAACATCATCATCATCAGCAAGGGTCAACACTCAACTAGGATTGGTTTGTCGCAGCCCTCCACTCGATTCTTCTATCGGCCAACCTCTTCATACCGACGTAGTTCCTCTCTTTCACGTCCTTTACGACCTGTTCTATGTAACTCATACGAGGCCTGCCTTTTCCATTCTTCCCGTTCACTTTTCCCTCGACGATTGTCTTCATCAGGCCATCGTGTCTTAAGATATGGCCGATTAAGTTTTCCCGTCTTCTTTTTATAGTTTTCAGCAGACTTCTCTTTTCTCCCACTCTTCTTAGGACTTCACCATTTGCCACCCGGTCGATCCATTTTATCTTCATCATTCTTCGATAGCACCATATTTCGAATGCTTCCAACCTTTTCTTCTCCGCTGCTGTCATCGTCCATGCCTCACTGCATGACGTGACGATTTGAAATCTGTCATACGCCAGTGCGTCGCTGTCTTTTGACCGCACCAGTCACGTTCAGTACAACACGTTGTTATTGAGTTGTAAAATACATTGTTTAATATTGCAATATTATCCTTCCAGTTTATAGTGTTCACGACGAACCCACACATTCCTCGCTCTAAGTAAATTCTTCCTTTTGTCGAATTCCTTCCTCTCAGCCCTTGGACTTCCTCTTACCAATTCCACTCCCTAGATATATATATAGATAGATAGAGATAGATAGATTGATATTTTATTTGCTCTAGGAATAATTTCCTTTGGAGCATGAGTATATATACAAAAAAGTTAAGACAGATAGGCTCTCCTCTTTCACGCCGGCCATGTCTTTCCACTATCTTTTTTGTTTCACATTAACCTTTGCCCTTCTTCCGCGAACCACTAACTTTGTTCTGTTTTTATTGACTCTAGGTTGTACTTCTACAAATCAATCGTGAATTATGAAAAGGTTAATTTCGTACTTTTGAAAATTGTGACGAGAAAACGATTAAAACAAACTGATTTTATTTCAAAGTATTTGAATAGCGCAGTGTTTCTGAAATGTCGGTCTATATTTCGGTGCATGGGAAAATAGACAGAGGTCCATTTTAATTGGTTCCTTTCGTGATTCAATCACTCAACATCATTCGTCTTTCTGGAATACTTTTCTGTGTCTGCTGTGACCAATCGGGTGAAGCGTTGCATGCACATCAAGATTTCTGCTTCCCCTGCAGCGATGGTGCCAGACTGGTGCTCTACACCTGCAGCTTTGCATTCCAAATCCTCCTTGTGGGTATGTACGTTGCAACCAAAACAAGAAACGGACAGCATACGTCCGTGCATCTGTGATATTCCCCGTGCTTTCCGCCGTGACATTGTGCTAGCCGTGCACAATGGTTCGATTCGACCCAAGCACCACCCGTGATTGTTTCATTGGATTTCGATGCACTTTTTGGAGTAATTTCCAGAAAAAATTTAATCGCCTCTTCGTAAGTGTAACCAAATATCAATATGAAGCCTTTTCTCCTTTTTACGCCTTTTATTTGTGTGCATTACCAGTGAAGGCGATAGCGTTGGATTGTATAACAACATTTTATTTGGTGGTGTCGGCCGAATTACAACATTGTTCGAGATTGGCGCTTTTTATATCCTTCTACTGAATACAAGTTTGCTCTATACAAGATCAATTGTGTCTTCGAAATTAGCGTCTTAAGGCACAAGGTCCTAATATTTCCAGCCTTTTTCCTTTTGGGAGGCAGGATATATTTTCGGCTTGCCGACGGCCTTTCTCTTGTTGTGCCCATTGTGTGTTTTTGTACAGCAACGCTGTTGCATTTCTGCCATAACAAGTTGACGATGCTGAGATTGGTTTAATGGATTCGATTCTACTGTCGGCTTATGTCTTCATATGAGCATGATTATTCTTGCTTCACAACTTGTTCCGTGCATATTGTGAATGTGTCACGTTTGAAATACGGCGTTTACGTGCCAAAGAGACCGTAGTGCCAAAGTGGCCGTAGATTATGACGATCACTCTAAAAATTCCCGATATTCCTGTTTCGATCTATTTTGCCGTGACTGCCCTAGTCAAACGAGCAACATCTCACGTCCAAGGTTAGATAACAACATTTATTTTATGCCTTAAAGTACATTGCACCCTCTTGCTACGCAAATTGGCTGGCCTCACTCTCAATACACCACAGACCAACAACTTACCCTTCCGACTGATGCAATAATATGTGACTGGCAGAGGTTGCGAATCACTTGTTTTTTGATTAAGGACATCTCAATTCGTCGCCAAATTTACACGCACGGCCCCCTGTTGTAACCCCCACGTATTTGGTTTTGGAACTTTCAATGGCGTTGTTTACTTGGAACTCGCCGTGATTGATGTCGGCGTTCCTACGCGACGTAGGTACAACAAAAGTGCTACCCATTGTTGCTCGCTCTTTTCCGGCACCTCGCCCTACAATATGGCGTCCAATTGTTATGTTGCAATCTCATGCGAGGCATTCCTTTCACTTTCCCTTTGGCTGTTTCCTTAATTAGGGAATCACTTCTCAAGAAATGACGGATATAATTGTGCCGACTTCCGTTCAAAGTTATTCTGTCAGACTTCTCTTTTCTCCCAGGCTTCTCACAACTATTTTCGTTTGTCACTCGGTCGATCCATTTTATCTTCACCAGTCTTCCTTTGCGCCACATTTCGAAGGCCTTGACTTCTCAGTTGCTGTCTTCGCCTTAAATGCCTCACTGCCATAGAGAATCTTGAGAAGTTCGGATGAAGTGATTCCTGACTTGCAAGATTGTATTTCCATCCACGAGAATATTATTCTTTCGGTGGAATGCATTTTCCCTCTGATGTCAGCCCTTTCTTTCTTCGTCCATTATAAATTGACATTATTTTTCATCACCTCAGGCTATTTCTTTTCCTCAGTATAACGTTGCATGCCTTAGTCTTATTTTCGTTGATCTTCAGGTGAATTCTGGCAATCGTCTGCTCAATGGAGTATTCGTTAAGCCTCTTTGCTCCGTCTCTCGTGCCACTGCGTTATCAGCGAATCCACGCAGTGATATGATGCGATTGGAATCGTGATCCCATGTCTTTGAACAATCTCGTCGGCAAATTATTAGACTATATTAGTGTCGGAAATGTACAAGACGGCAGTTGGAAATAAACCAGGCAGGTGCCCAATGGGAATGGCGTTTACTCGGAACCGAAATCGCAATTTTGTACACGAAATCGTTAGATGGAAACGAAAAACGAATTTTAGTGAAAAAATTAATCTTCTAACCACAACCATTCACTCATAAATAAAAAATTAAAATAAGCAAAAGGTGACGCCCACCGAAAATGCTGCTGTGATAACATTGACGTCATTTTCCTAGCGTCCTTGACTGCTTTAAGGGGAGGGGGAAGGGAGTGGAGGGGGGTTCTCGGAAGGTCTGCTCGCACAGATGCTGTCGAAATCGCTCCCATTGGCCGAGTCAGCTGTGCCCCCCCCTTTGCGATAAGGCGAAGTAGCTTCGCGGGCTCAGTTGTGATTGGACGAAGTCAATATACGTCAGAGGTTGCACCACACCCACTTTTCCGAAAGAGTTAAAAACATCAGTTTTTCGCCGCTTATAACTCGGGAAATAATTGTCGGATCAGAAAACGGAAAAATACGGGTCCTTTTATTTTACAAACTCTATCAGATTCGGCTATAAAAAAAATATGGTTAACGACCCCATTACACTGACATAGACATAGGCGGAGAAATATCGAGAATTGGCTCTATCTGTTCTCTTCATGATTACGTCTCCATTTCATCTCGAAGAGCCTTTGTCGATTGAGCAAGTCCCTTAGCGTAAAGGCGCGTTTACACGTAGCACGTGTACTGCTATGATAGTCAACTGCTAACAACTGTTAAGACCTACTCGTATGTGTAAATAGCAACTGCGATGCGAGTTTAGGTCGATACTGGACACATGTCGAACGCTATCGATTCCTAGTTCGAGCTATAAGCAAAGTTGAAGCCCGTCTACTTTCCAGCGGAAATGTATCCAACACAATCGCAACATGCGCCAACCAAGCAATACGTGGCATCTGATATACCGGGAATATGGATATAATAACAAGGATATCCCTCCCCAAAAGGGGAGATTCTACTCTTTAACCCTTTCAGACCCGATTTATTTTTAACCGATGAAAATTTTTTTTTCAGTGCATACCTATTCTATATAAATTAAATAATGATTGTATGTAGTTTAAATACCCATTGTACTTATATTTGTTGAAATAATTTTATGTCCACTGTAATGGACATTTGGACTATAAGGTTACTTTTGAAATTTAGTGCCTCAACACACTACTAGATGGCAGAACCCTTGTCCATCAGGAAGTATATAGGTTAGCTAGGTGTCTATGCTTCTTATGACTGATACACCAGAGAACCAGATATATCGATTTAAAGCTGCGAATCGTACCTATTACCTTAATTGCTCAAGCGTGTTTTTCACCAAAACAATGTGGAATGGAAATGAATCACATATTTTCGGTTTGAGTTGCCATCCTTTGTGACATAAAATTTAACATACCTGCTAAATACCAGATTATACTAATGGTGGATACGGAGAGAGGTACCCCATGCCTTCCATTCCTATCCTTATACCTTTTCTCCCGGTCTGAATCGCCTATTAGTGCGGAAACAGAATTGAAAACACTCATGTAATGTATACTAAGGGTGTATACTAACTTGTTCGTAATTTAACAAATACATACTTTTTCTTTAGCAATTTAGAAACCTTTATCATAATACATAAAATAAATATGGTAGCTATTGCAGTTTTTTAAATGCAAAAGCCTACGTTTTCAATGTTCAGCAAAAAATGTTACCTACATAAAAAAACACACACATGCCTAATGAAATTGGTGCGAAGGTTTCCGCGGCGTTGTTCAGATGTTCTCTGCATCTCGGGTTCTGCGTTTGTTGACTGGGGTTGACAACAGTTTTGCAAGCCGTCCTGCTAGCGTCTTCAGGTCGAAGGTGAGGAAAGCTGCTTTTTCGCCGTCTTATATAGGGCTGGTAGAGTCCGTGCTGCGCTGTGATTGCTAGCAGGACGGCTAGCGAAACTGTTGTCACCCCCAGTCAACAAACGCGGACGCAGAACCCGAGATGCAGAGAACACATGCCTAATGCTTTGCCGCAGTACAGTCTTTCTCTTGGGATGTTTAATGGACCCATGATAATATGTATTCCAATGAGTTTTCAATTTAAATTTTATCTGTTGACTCGAAATTTCAATATCCTTTTATTTGTCTTTACGGACGGATGTTTTAATATTGATCTTCACCAATGTAGTGAGGAAAATAATGCAAACGAACCAACATCAAATTCGTCTTTGTCTTTTTTCTCTATGGTACTCTGCAATCAAATCGCGTGGTTGTATTTCTGCCATTTCCACCTTAGGTTGACTTAGTCGGTAACTCCAAAATTCAGCACTTCCTCGTTTTCCGGTTGTCCACTTTTAAGAGCATGATTTTCAATCTCACCCTCACATTGGTCAGACCTTCACCATTAGTTCCCGTAGTTTTTCCATAATTGGTTGTAGCATTTAATAACATTCACACTATATCAAAGATAAATATTTATGTCTTCGAGATTGGATTATAGAATACCTGGCCTTTGTGGGATGTGGGAACTGGCTCATCTGCATCGCTTCCATCACTATCTAAACCTTCGATTTCAGAGTCATTTGATTCTTCAAAGTATCTTATAAATGTTCTGATGGGCTCAGCATAATTGCAATTAAATGCATCTAAAAATTACATAAAACGTTATAGTACTGGAATCACTATCCATTATTAAATCACAAAATGTAAATTAATGAAAAAAAGTAAAATAAAACTAATGGCATTGCTTAACAATATATAACCCCATAGAATATAGCAACAAAATACAAATAAAAATAAATAATTAGTCGGAATAGTGTTAAATTATCTTAGAAAACTCTTCGAAAACAAATACTTAGAAAATAAAGGATATGGAATGATTACAGCACTGCACTGGTAGCATTTACCTACGTATATATTATCAAAAAGGAAAAGAGATAAACAGAAGTGACCTTTCCTCGTGGTCCCAATGTCCATTATAATGGACATTCATTTAACGATTAACGTGGCAAAAACTAAAAATCAATGGTTAAATTTAAGACTCATAGTACAATTAATAAACATTGAGGAATGTTTAAAAAATTCTGCAAGCAATAGGAGCCTATAGTTATAAAAAAATAAAATATAGAATATCACATATCTTTAGGAGTTGATGATATGGATACCATTTCTGAAACGAGCTCCTTTCGTAACCAAACCGCTCTATCGACACACTGCTCCACACACATAGTAGTCGACAAAGTATCACTGAGTGACGGAAGCTCATAAAAAAACGTGAGAATACATTGAGTACAGTGTAGCAATAAATTGAAACCTAGGTCCATTACAATGGACACCAGGTCTGAAAGGGTTAAAGAATGGGAACAAAAGACAATCGTCGATGGAATTCATTGCTCGAAGAATCTCACGAAAATTTAAACATCAATCACTATTGAAATAAAACGCTTTTTATTTGTTGTGGCAACGCCTAAAATGGCGGCTTTAAGCTGCATAGAAGTTGGTGCAGACGCATCATAGCAGTAGCGATATAGATATATCGCGCATCTCGCGACTATCATCGCAGTCGACTGCTACGTGTAAACGCTGCTTAAGACCAGAGCGCTTTCAGATTTTCATCCAATGGTTCACCTTTCTTAATTTTTTCTTGAAATTTCGCAGTCCATAATCTACTGAAACCTACCAAACGGGTAGAAAACTTCCAATCAATTAAATAAGAATGTGAAATAAAATTTGAGTCAAAGTAAAGTTATGCCCGTCATGTTTGGCGGTGGGTTTTATTACTGTGTAGAAAAAAGATAACAAAATACCTGGGCTATTATGGTCGGATCTCGATAAGCAAGAACTGTGTAAGTGAGGCTATACCCTCAGTTTCCTTTCATTGCTTTCATTTTTACCCCCGAAAACCTCTGTAAGTGAGAACATATAAATCTCTATGAGTGAGGACCGCGAGCCCCTATGAGCGTCTTCTAGGAAAAGCAAGACGTTGTGAGACATTACAGTTGCTTGGTTCGTCCCAAGTGAGAGGCCTGTCGCGACGTGTGTTGGGACCGGCGAAGTCTGCCTTTCTTAAGATCGTAAAAGCGAAGATTCCAAATAGTCTTAGTGCTCTGGGGGACACGGAAACATCAAGAGAAGCGACGGACCTGTTGAGTTCTCCATCGTTTAAAGTTGGGCGGTTCGAATGAAAGCAGTCGAAAACATTCCCACTGATGGACCATTGCAGAAAGAAAGGCCAAGAACTTCACTGTGAATCTCGGAATACAGACTTTTTCAGACATAAATAAAATTATCATAAATTTGCGGTAAAATGTATGCTGTTAAAAACGTGTTTAAATACAAGCGTAGAAAATTAAAGAAGTGACTGACTTCTTTCAGTGTTACATTGTTGAACTATAAAGAAGTTAAGATAATGGTCATGAGGTGATATAATTTTTTTGTTTCCCACAGTTTCCTCGCCCTCTGTTTCTTTACCCCTCTGTAAGTGTAGAAATCCCCTCCTGAGTTTAAGCAAGTGTGAAAGCTCCATTAGCGACAAAAACTTCCTTCTCCCTTCAACTATCGCTTATCCAGGGGGATTATTTTGTAATCTCACTTTAGTGAGAATACGCCATAAAATGTCACTTTTTTGTAGTTAAACTCCGCCATCCAGGCGGCGTGACCATCTTCGGATCTCAAGCGGTGAACTGCCGGCCATGTGCTGGACTTTTAGACGATTCACCCGCTCTGATCCGTATCTTTCGACTCTTGATCCGTTTCATTATCTCTGCCTGCCATTAGTTCCCATCTCATTCTCATAAAGAACGTGAAATGGAGCCACAATCGTTTCCACTTGAAGCTTGAGTTGGGAAAAAAGCAAGAGCGAGAAAGATACAAACGATTTTAAATTGTATTTTTGGAATTTGCACAACGTGAAGAACTTCAGCACACCGAGAACGGCAACAGATACCGCTACCGACAGAAGCTTCGACAATTCACGAACCGTTCGTGAGCCGATCATTAAGAGAGCGAAATGGATCTCCCGCCTCCCCGCAAAGAGTCATTAAAAAGGTGGGTTTACAAAATAACCCCCCAGCAGGTTCGACAGCGAGAGAGAGGGAGGCGACGCACGCTTGGATGCACGAAGTGTGTGTTCGGAGTTCGACTCACGGGAGAGGCAGACGTCCTTCTGCTCGGACGGGGAGTAATCCGCATCGCACTCGCAGGAGCCGTTTCTGCTGCAATGGGCGTGATCGATGCAGGCGCTGTCTTCGCTGCATGTGGCGCCAACCACTGGGAAAAAAAGACAGCAGTCCATCACGCAACAAAAGTGACAGTCATATCAACCTGGGGTTTCTTTTTAAACTGGGAAAAGCGCATTTCTCCTGGGGTTTATAAACTGAAACAACGAATGCGGTGACTACACTCAGTTTAGTTTATTCTAGGATTCAAGGCCGTTCGGCGACTTTTATAGAGTTCATAAAAAAAGGAAAATCTGAGGCTTTTTCCCACGAAGAAAATCATTACTATGCGGCAGTACTTAATTACTGGTTTTGGTAGTTGAATGCTAGTCTTCCCTAATTAAATAAAAGTCTACAGTAATTAATAACTGGGATGTAGCTACCTTGATTACTTAGCTACATTCAATCATTGCATAGCAACAGTTTCCTCCAGTTGATTTTAGTGAGTGATCACATTTCAATCCTGCATATGGCCACTAGACAGTTGCAGGAATGAATGAATATGCTGAGCATCCCATATTCTTGGAGTTAAAATACATTTGATTAAGATTTATCATTTCTGTAACTAATCAGTTTCCTTGGTGAGTCCAAATATCTTTTGAGCAGCCTCATTTTCATAGGCTGTTTCTACGCTTTCACCCATGGCTATCACAAACAAGGACATGCTATGCTTCACGAAAATCCGTGCATGGTCGGATACCGCTCCAGCAAGTTCTCCAGCTGCGTTCTTATAGGAGGAACATCAATAGTTTCTTCGAGCGGAGCAACATTGCTAACCCAGTCGGCGTCGTCACAAAGGGAAGAAGACTTTTCATTCGGCTCTCGCCAGCAATTGTGGTGCCACGAGCACCAACACAAATGTGAACCAAGATGCGCGGTAGAGAGACGAGTGGATTTCGTCGTGGTGCCACAAGCACTTCGCGCGAAGGAATCGTATTCCCCTGGCGGACACATCTCCCCCCTCATAGGCATCTCCCCTTGGGAACCGCCTGTAACATAAATGGCCACCATACTTTTTCTGGCGAAGGTTTTCGCGAAGTTCCGACGATTGCAAAAAGCTTTCGGGAGTCTTCCGCGTTGTCATTCTGATACAAATGGCGACGACGTTTCACCCACTCTACTGCGGGTGTTCTCAGGTTACAGGCTGAAGTGTCGAAAGATGCTTCGAAATTGACGGTTATTTATACTCATCTTCTGAGGAGGCCGCTGCTCGCTGATTGGCTGTTGATGTCCGTGTGAATACTCGTTTCCATGTGTTGGAGAGTCGATAGTTATCCTCTCTATTCATACTGTTGGGCATCTTGTAATTTTAAATTGCTTCCCTTATGATTCTAGGGAAATCTTCTTTATTTTAATATTGAGAAATGTTCTGCAATATCCTATACAAGAATATAAAATGCAATTAAATACAATCATAAGATGAAGAGGCAAACTATATTAAGAAAAACTGAAGTGAAAGATCTTGGTGTTAAATTCGATACCAAAATGACTTTTAATTTCCATATTTTATTCTTCATCATGTCTGCTTATAAATGAATTGGATTTTTGTTTCGTATTTTAAAATATTTTTTGGATGAAAAAGTGTTGAAAATTCTGTACTTTTCATATGTGAGAAATAAATTGGAATATTGCTCTGTGATTTGGAACCCGCATTCGATAAAATACGATGTGATGATGGAGAGGGTCCAAAAAAGATTCTTAAGATTAATGTATTATGTACGCCACAATATTTATCCTGCATTCGAGAATCATGTAGAGTACAAAGTTATGTTGAATGAGTTTAAATTGGAAACATTGAGCAAAAGAAGAGTCATAAATTATTTACTTCTTTGCATGATGTAATTAATAAAGGTAATTGTATAGAATTAGTTGGGAAATTGAACCTTTTAGTCCCAATCAAAAAAGTAAGGCTAAAAAGGACATTCTAAATAAGAAGTGTGAACACAAAATTATAGCATGGATGCACCTATTAATAGAATATGTACTCATTCAATACACTTTCAAGTGAATTAAATATAAACTTGCCTAAGGAAATGTTTCGCGGACAGATATTGTCGATGTTAGCGACATTATAAATTTGTACAGAATTTCGTATGTGACATTCAGCCGGCCTTGACTGTTTTTGTAATTACTTGTATGCACTGTTACTGCATTAAGTTCTTCTTGTATTATAATTATGATTAATTGTGAAAAATGTTTACCCTATTATTGTGTTTTCATGTTGGATGAACTTAAAAAAATATTAAATAAATAAATAAATATCGCTTTTCCCTCGCGAGGATTTTTGCTTCCATTAAATTCACGGAGTAGTTAGGTTTCATCGAAACGTGCTCCGCAATGGCCGATTTCTCCCCTTGTCCGTTTTTGAGGGCCCGTGAGTGTTCTTTCATTCGGCATTGTACAGCTCTCTTTGTTTTCCCTGCGTATGATTTTCCACAGCTGCAGACGACCTCGTGAACGCCTTCGTGGATTTCGGGCGGGAGGCGATCCTTCGCTATGATGAGGAGACTGGACAATTTACTGTCGCATCCGGATCTAGTTAGTATATTGTGCTTCGTGAGAACTCGCGATATTTTCTCCGTGTTTCCTCCAATGTAGGGGAAATGGCAGCACGTGCGACAGGATCTACAATCTTGGATTTGTCGCTTTGTTGGTCCAACCGAAGAACCGTTTTTTGGATTGTGGCTTTATCATATCCATTCTTTCCTAGGACAGCAAGAAGATGTTTCCTCCTCTTCAGGAAGCGATTGTTGGTTTTTTATCAGAATGACAACGCGGAAGAATCCCGAAAGCTTTTGCATTCAGCGACCATACTTCTCACAAAGCGTGATACTTTTTCCCTTCACAGCTGTGTGTTAGCCACTAATGGTTGTAGACAGAAAATTGCTTCCGACTGAGCTAACACCCTGTTAGAACGAACATGAGTCTTCAAAGACCACTGTGTTTACAGCAGAGTGAATCTTCTGAAAAACATTTTTATTGTAGGCCAAAATATTTGCATCAATTCAGACAGTGGCTCAACATTTGGTTTTACTCCGAGAGTGAACAACAGAAATATGGCAATGCATGGTTTTACGAGTGAAAAAGCAATGAGAGGATAAGATCTTACATGCTAAGCAGGCAGATCCATTTTCACTGGGCATGAAGCCCTGGTTGCAGTGGCAACTGTTCAGGTCGTTCTCCATGAAACAGAAGGAGTTGGGAATGCAATCAGCGTTGTGGTCGCAGTGAACTCCGATTCCTGCGAAAAGAAAAGATATACACACACTCAAAACAGAAATATATTCCTCAAGATGAATTCAATGGACATTGAGTCTAGCGCTGTCCAGTCCCCCAAACTCTCCCCAATCCGCCAAATATTTTACAATTCATAAAGGACATTTACGACAAAATGTTGACGAGGAGAATAGCTTACAGAAAACGAGGAAGTCGTTTGACTTCCACAAGAAGAGCCACAACTCAAACGAAAGGTTGCAACGCCTCCGAAGTCGGTACGAAGCGACACTTCTTAAGAATGAAGGCCTTGCACTGAAAAAGGCCACAGCGCATTGGATGCAGTGGAAACCAAGTTCTAGAAATATTCATTCTATGTGAAATCGATACTTAATAATATTATGTTTCACTTCTTAATTACTATCAGTGATGGGAGGAACTGTGTAAAAGTAACGGAGTACCGGGAACGATTACTTTTCGATGTTTTTTTTACCTGCAATCGATTAAAAAAAATGTAACTGTTATTTGAAACGTACTCATGTTGTACGATAGTATTCGTCACTTGTATCTCCCGAACTAGACTTTGGCTCTTCTGCCGACACCATCGGTAGTGAAGTCACTCCGACATTTAGTGACTTTCAACACACACGATCATATCTTTCACTGTTTCAGGTATCATGCAGTGGAAGTGGGACATACCGGGTGAGTGAAAAACTGCAGCACTCTTCCACAGGTGAGTGTACACCTGAAGATGGCTCAGTACGCCGAAACACGTGTAGTTAGGCCCCACCTTTGATTATGCAGACGGTGTCTATGGGATCCGAATGAATTAGGTTTGATTAGAGAACTAGACGGTGTGCAGCGTAGAGCAGCTAGGTTCGTTAAAAGGTGTTACGATTCGTTGAGTAGTGTTTCAGAATTAATAAAAGAATTAGGGTGGGAATCATTGTCAGAGCGTGGGTTAAAGTACAGATTAAATCTATTAGAGAAATTTAAATCGGATAGCTTTACTGAATATGTTAGGCACATATTAAAAACACCAGCGTATTATGATAGATTCGACCAGATAAACAAGATTAGAGAGATAGATTGTCGTATGATTCAAAATGGCATTTTCCCCCGTACTGCAAGTGAACCCAATATTTTTTTCCATGATGAGACCGAAAGGGAAATACCAACTCCATACGTATAATCAACCAGCGGCAACGTAACTTTCTGATGCACACTAATCGCGATGGTAAAATTTGCGTAGAAATGTTCTACTTCTCTTCGATATCCCTTTCTTAAACCCAATGTTTTGGAATCTTGACGACCTCTTACAATGAAATTGAAACCGGTCATGAAGCAAAGTAAATTTGTTAAATAATAATCGCGGATCAAATTAAAATAAATGTTTTGTTTTTCCATGGTTGTCATGGGGGAAATAGTTTGTTGATAACGAGGATTCGGGGCATAACGATATTGAACACGAAAGAGAATGGTTGTATCATTGATTTGAATAAAAACTTAATCCAACAATTTGGTAGCAGAGCGTGGTTATAAGATACACGAGTGAAATTTCCAGGAGGTCAAGAAAAGTGACAAGGGAAAATGTCAGACTTTGGAGTTTCAAGAATCGAGCCTCTAACAAACAAGAATTATGGACTTTGGAGCATGAGATTGGTTGCAGTTCTTAAGGCGAAAGGATTGTATCAAGATATCATTTTCGGTGATGAACCAGAGAAGAATGGTGCTGATGCAGCGGCTGTGGCGAAGTGGGAAGCCTGGTCAAAGAAGAACGACGAGGTCAACATGCTGATCATTATGACACTTTCGGCGGAGCAGGCGTTAGCATGTCAAGGTATTTCCAATGCAAAAGAGTTGTGGCTTTTGTTAAAGAAACGTCATGACGGTGTTGAGAAACATAGAAAGACTCAGTTAATGATTGAATTGGCTAAATTAGAAAAATTAGAGAAAGAAAGCATTGACGGTTATTTAACTAGAGCTCAAACATTAGAGACTCAACTTAAGGAAATGGGTAATAATATTGAAGATTATGAATTAATTATGTACGTAATCGAGGGTCTACCAAAGAGTTTCAGTGAAGTTGCAACAGCGATTTCTTCCAATCCAACGGTGGATTTCGAATTCATGAGAGGAGCACTTTTGCGATATGAGGAGAAAAACAAGAAATCAACCAATGAAGGAGAGGTCAAGGCTTTTAAGGCGAGGGTGCAGACTAAGAAAAAATGTTTCTGTTGTGGCAAAATTGGACATTTTGCTCGTGATTGCTGGCACAAGGACAAGGAGAATTCAATTGAGACTAAAGAAAATTCAAAGGATTTTTACAAGAATAAGAGCAAATTCAAGGGAATTTTCAAAGGAGGCAAGAATCAACATGCATTTGAAGTGAGGGAGCATCACAAGATAAATGCAGAAAATGGAGTCACTTGGATGCTTGATTCGGCGTGCACATCTCACATGACTCATCAAGAGGAGTTATTGATTAATAAGAGGAAAGACAATGTGGAGATCGTGACGGCTGAAGCAGGCAGAAAGATTCACGCTGAATTTCGAGGAGAAATTGAAGGAACCAGCTATCTTGACGATGGTGAGGTAGCATTAACTATAAAAGACGTACTTTATGTTCCAGATTTAAACAGCAACTTGATGTCAGTTCCAAGTCTGGTCAAGATGGGCAAGAAAATAGTTATTGATGAAGATGGATTTGGAATTTATGACAAGAAAACAGGAGAATTAGTTGCACAGGGGATCTTTGAAGCAGATGCTTTTATGTTTCGAATGAGCACGGACAGCGATGAACGAGAGCTGAAGAAAGAAGTTTGCTTTAGCACAAGCGAAATAAATAGTAATTTATGGCATCAGAGGCTTGGTCACATTAACAATAATTATCTTTCTAGATTGGCGAAAGAGAATCTTGTCAGAGGACTCGAAAATGTGTCGATCAAGGACGACAACTGCGAGGATTGCATTCAAGGGAAACTGACGAGAGCACCATTCAAAGAAGTCGAAATCGAAGGTGCACAGCAGATCTTGGAAAGACTGCACGGGGATTTGTGTGGTCCAATGCAACAAGAATCAATTGGAGGGAGTAGGTACATGCTGACTATTGTGGACGAGTACAGCAGAAGATATTTCGTCGATTTTTTGAAGAGTAAAAGTGAAACTGCCGATAAACTGATCGAGTTTATTGAGAGAAAAGAGAACGAGACAGGACAAAAGGTCAAGAATTTTCGCTCAGACAATGGTACGGAATTTACCAACGACACATTGCAAGAATATTTCAAGAAGAAAGGCATCAAGCACGAGAGAACGACGATCTATTCTCCACAGAGCAACGGAATTGCTGAGAGAGCCAATCGAACGTTGGTGGAAATGGCTCGAACGTTACTCATTGCAGCTGGATTAACACTGATGTTTTGGGCAGAAGCCGTGTGGACTGCGAGCTACTTGCATGATCTTTCACCTACGAAGAAGAGGGATCAAGTTCCACTTGAGATTTGGAAAAACAAGAAACCATCGGTCAGACATCTCAGAGTTTTTGGCTGCAAGGTCTTCTACAGAAATGAAGATGTTCAAAAAAAGAAGCTTGACGTGAGATCAAAGGAAGCTGTGTTCGTGGGATACTCGAAGAACAGGAGAGCCTACCGAGTATTTGACTTGAGTGACAGGAAGATTCACGAGAGTCGAGACGTAAAGTTCATTGAAGAAAAAATGGGTTTTCAGAAGAAGGAAGAAGACGTTGGTTATGACGAGACTAACTACGTTTTTATCCCAATTGAGAGGCAAGAGAATCGAGACGAACGACACGAGGAAGAAAACAATTCAGGAATTATCCATGACGTTGTTGAAGATTTTCAAGGACAATTCGACAGTGATGATGATTCATCTCATAAAAATCCGTTGGTAATTGTTCAAGCTGGAGAGAGAAGAAGAGGGAGAAAAAAAGGTGACACGAACGATGTCCTGAAACAGAGACACCAAGAAGAATTAAAAGGAATAGAAGATGAATTAAGACAACAAGGAGTAAGAAGGTCAACGAGAGAGAAGAAGGAGCCCGATTGCATTGTCAATATGGTGCAAGAAATCAATCCAAGGAACTACAAAGAAGCAATCGAGTCCAAGGACAAGATCAAATGGATTGAAGCAATGAACAAGGAATTGAAAAATATGAAAAATTATCAGACTTGGGAAATTGTTAACAAGCCAAAAGAGGTAAAATTAATTCAAAGCAAATGGGTTTTCAAGAAAAAGGGAACCAAAGATGCAGAAGTATACAAGGCAAGACTGGTAGCTGATGGTTCACGACAGCGAATGGGAGTGGATTACAAAAGCTCTTACAGCCCAGTGATGAAGCAAGAGTCATTGAAGACACTGTTGGCAATTGCAGCGAAGAAAAATTACAAAGTGGAGTTCATTGACGTCGAAGCAGCGTACTTGAACGCAGAATTGGACAGGCATGTGTACATGAATCCACCAAAAGGAGTAAACATTGAAGAAGGGAAGATATTTAGACTAAAGAAGAGTTTATATGGACTTCCAGAAGCAGGAAGATGTTGGTTTAAGAAATTATCTGGAATTTTGAAGGAATTGGGATTGAAACCATGTAAAGCAGATCCATGTGTATTTGTCGAAGAGTCAAAGAAGGGATTTTTGGCAATTGGATGCTACGTGGATGACTGTATAATTGTTGGTGACAGTCAAAAGAAGATTGATCAACTGGTGGAAAAACTGAAAAAGCAATTGAAGATTAAGGTGTCAAAGGAGGATGAAGTGAAGTTCTTAGGAATAAAAATCAAAGAAGAAAAAGAAGGATTTATCATGGAACAATCAAGCTACATCGAAGAAGTTATTGAGAGATTCGGAATGGAGAATTGCAATGGAGTGAAGACACCAGCAGCAAGTGGAGTCAAACTTGACGATTACGAAGATTCGGAGAAAGCAAACAAGGATTTGTACCAAGAAATACTTGGATGTATTGGATATTTGGTGAGAGGGACGAGGCCGGACTTGGCATACACCTACAGCAAACTATCGCAGTACTCAAAAGATCCAAGGATGATTCATTACGAGGCGTTGAAGAGAGTTTTGAGATATTTGAAGGGGACCAAAGGGTATCGTTTGAAGATTGGCAGAGAAGTTGGAAGACTGGAGATTAGTTCAGATGCCAGTTGGTGTACCACTTTGGATTCGAAATCATTTGGCGGATATTCAGTGAAGATTGGAGACGCATTGATCAGTTGGAGAAGCGGAAAGCAGAAGATGGTAGCTTTATCAACTATGGAATCGGAGTTGGTGGCATTATGTGATGGAGTTTGTGAGGGCATCTGGTTGACAGAGTTGTTAGAAGAGCTGGGACAATTTGAAGTTGTTGAACGACCAATAAAAGTTCGATCTGACAGTCAATCAGCATTGAATTGGAATAACAATGAGAAGATCAACAAAGAAAACAAGCACATCAGAAGAATGTATCATTTTGTCAAGGATGAAATCAAAAATGGTGAGGTGGTTCTTCATCACGTGGGTTCAGCAGACTTGGAAACTGATGTTTTGACCAAGGACGTCAGCGAAGCATTAATGAAGAAGCACATTCCAAACTTGAGTTTAATTATTTAAAATTTGTCACGCGAAAGGAGGAATTTGAAGCAAAGTAAATTTGTTAAATAATAATCGCGGATCAAATTAAAATAAATGTTTTGTTTTTCCATGGTTGTCATGGGGGAAATAGTTTGTTGATAACGAGGATTCGGGGCATAACGATATTGAACACGAAAGAGAATGGTTGTATCATTGATTTGAATAAAAACTTAATCCAACAGGTCAGGCCAGAATCAAGAAAAAAAGGATTATTGTCTTCTTGGGAGATTTTAATGAAGGGGGTTTCCCGTTGCCTGCCGCGATAGTGTTTTTGACGTGACACCATCACTTGATAGGCCTGGTGTCAGACGCCTTCTCACAGCCGCCTCACTGAGGAACACAAGCTACGAGTAATGTTATCGGGCATCAAGAAAGGGAAATCGGTCCCGTGCATCAAAGACAGAAGGGGAAATTTAGCAATTGAACCAGAGGAGATCCAGCATCGATGGACGAAGTATGTTGAGGACCTGTATGGTAGCGAAAATAGGCTTAGGAACTAGGATATAGAAGAGGAAAAGGATGTAGATCAGGATGACGTGGGCCCTGGAAAACTGAATAGTGAGATAGAGAAAGCATTGCGAGAAATGAAGCGGGTAAAGCGGTAGTGAGAGATAACATCCCAGCTGAGTATCTGAAAAACGTTGGAAAGCGGGGAAGGGAGAGATTTTATGAACTCGTTCGTAGAATATACGAGGAGGGGACTTGGCCGGAGGATTTTGTAAAAACCGTGCTTATATCTATAACGAAAAAGAGGGTGAAGACTATAGAACGATAGGTTTGATTTCTCATACGGCAAAGGTAGTGCTTAGAATCATCAACAGAAGAATGGAAAAGAGAGCAAACGAATTTATAGGCGAGGATCAGTTTGGATTTCGGAAGGAGAGGGCCACTCGGGATGCGGTTGCAGTGATGAGAGTACTAGTGGAAAGGAATCTAGAATATGATCAGGATGTATTCGCTTTTTTGTTGATTTCAAAAAGGCGTTCGACAGAGTGAGGTGGGAAAAGTTAATAGAAATATTGTGGAAGATTGGAGTAGACTGGAGAGACAGGAGACTGATCCATAATTTATACATGGCTCAGAAGGTGAAGGTGAGAGTAGCCGATGGAGAAGAGAATTGGGCCACAATAGGGAGGGGAGTTAGGCAGGGCTGACCGTTATCGCCGATGATTTTCAACATATACTCAGAGGAAATGGTGAGAGAGGCTTGGGATGAACTGGAGGCTGGAGTAAAGGTCGGGGGTAAATTGATAAAATCAGTGAAGTTTGCAGATGACTAAGCGCTAGTAAGCCAGTCTGCCTGTGTCTTGCAAAAACTGCTGAATGCGTTGCAGGGACAGAGCGAAAGATACGGGATGAAGATAAACCAGAAGAAAACGAAAGTAATGCGATTTTCAAGAAGGGCCAGTATAACTATAAAAGTAGGAGGTCAGAAAATAGAGCAGGTGGAGCAATTTAGCTATCTAGGTAGTGTATTGGAAGAAAAAGTGTATAGCAGCATTGAAGTGAGAAGGAGAATTGCATTGGAAAAATAAGCTTTTACTCGTAGGCGTGAACTAATGACAGTTGAGTAGGGAAGTGAAGAAAAGACTAGTAACAAGTTTAGTACGGAGCGTTGCACTCTATGGGGCGGAAACGTGGGATTTACGAAAAGAAGATGAAAATACAGTTAGGGCTTTTGAGATGTGGGTGTGGAGAAGGATGGAGAAAGTAAAGTGGGTCGAAAGGAAGACGAACGATGAAGTGCTAGAACTGGTAGGAGAGGAAAGAAATTTGATAGGTGTAATTAGGAGAAGGCAGAAGGTGTGGATGGAAAAGGTAATCAAAGGGGATATTGTGTTTTGAAAGAAGTGATTGAGGGAAGAACGAAGCGGGGTAGAGGGAGGAGATGAACGGGCAGCTTGGATACAATGACGAGAGGTTTGAGGGGCTGGTGTGAAATTTAGGAGTGGGAAGAATCAAATGTCCATTTAGACCTACCTTCACCGGTAGAAAATCAAATAACAATAATAAACCTCTTTATTACGATTATTACTCAGCAATTACTCCCTCATGCTGTCTGAAAATTGCAATCAAAATCCCACCATTCGTAGTCAATGAAATATTATTTATTGGGAGAAAACCTTTGAGTTTCTTTGTGGATTTCCTCTCGAGGGACGACTGAATAGTGGGTTGCAGAATTGAATAAATATTAATAAATCAAACACTTTGTACATTGTTTCTCACAAATATTTATGTCATGCGTTCAAAACGTTCATGCCACTTGAAACATGAAGTACGCTTCATAGAAATATCACCGTAAGCCGTGTTAAGCATAGCAAATGTTTTAGTCGCAGATTTTCTGAGTTTTGCACAAAATTTTACAGCAAGTCTTCCCTCCTTCAGGTCGTCCATTCTGAAATCTGACAAACGAAACAATCGCACTTCAACAAAAACCGCGTTGCTAATCAACAAATGAAGATATCTCCAATGGGAATTAGAGGGAAAAGTGAATTTCCCTGTAACCAAACGGAGCCGGGCAATTCAAACAGTCCGCGTATTTTTTGAACAGATCTCGTACCATGGTGCATGCCAACCAGGCATTCTTCTGGGCACATCGGAATGGGACGAACCAACTGTGGTGCAATGTGGGAATGCTTATTGGGAACCCAGTTCAGAATACACTCACCCGCGGCGCACCTGTCGCCCGTGGAGGAGGGCGTGTATCCTTCCGCGCACGAGCAAGTTCCGCTTCCCAACACCACGCAAGAGGCGTGATCCACGCACTCGTCGGCAGACGTGCAGTTCTGCCCGACATCTAGGGGGAAAGAGGGAAAGGTTTGCGTGGATTAGTGCCTGATTCTCTTTTTGTTGAACTCCCGCGTGATGCATATTGTGACGTCACATAATGCGTATGATTTGAATCCATACATTTATGTAGAGACATCGGAATATTTCATTCGGCTATCCCATCACGATGGTTCTGCACGTGACTCATGCATCGCGTTTGCTTTGTGTGCACGAATGCCGAAGAGGGAAATTCGATGTTTCTCAGAGACACACCATCCATGGGAAATACTCACACGACAGGCACTTGTCTCCATTTTGGGACGGTAGATACATCTCCCTGCATTCGCACGATCCACTGTGGCAGTACGCGTTCTCGATGCATCCAGAACCTGCGCTGCAAGAGCCGTTGATTTCTGGGAAGAAGGTAAAATGAAGCTTCAACAGCAGGTAGGACAACAGAGGAGCCCCGAATACTGTCAACATTCCGTCTGAAATCGTCCGCCAAAAAAAGGTTGTATTTGCGGATCCAGCGAAAACTGGAGAGAGTATGCAAAACCAGGAAGCGGAATGCATCGAGCCAACCTGACCTCATGAAACTCTCATTGCTTGGCAATTAACTCGTCCAATGACACTTTTACCCTTAGACGCCATCTAATGTTAAACTATTCGAGCGATTGGCGATCAGAAAAACATTATTATCTCTGCACAAATGAAACAATTGAAGAGTTTGACTTATATTATAGTCGCAGAAGATAAATTGACGTCAGGAGGGGTCCAATTAGAAAATGGCAGAAGAGAGAAGTCTTGAGAGAAGCATTTCGTACTGGCCAAGCACTTATCCGATTCCTTGGATGGAACGTAGTCGTCGTGACACCGGCACGTGAAGTCACTGCCTCCAGTGTAGCAGTAGGCGTGATCAGTGCAGTCTTGATTCACTGTGCAGTTCCAGCCGATTCCTGAAAATAATTAGGTACGTATTGACAAAAAGTTACTCGGTTCATTTGCATTGTAATACTTGAATAATGAGTTAACTTAGTTTCCACAAATGTCTAAATAGTATAACAGTCTTTAATTCAGGTATATGTTATAGATAAACTCCATAAGAATTCTATATGCGCTGTCAGTATATGGGATACATACGAAAAAGTCTTAAATAATGAACTGAAGCGTGTGCAGCGAAGATCGGCAACATTTGTAAATGGACGGTGCTATAAATATATTAGCTCAACTAGTGCATTAGATGAACTAAAATGGAAATCATAGTCAGATCGTAGGTTGAACTTAATCTACACTAGATTTTAAGACAAATATTTTCAGTGATGACGTTGAAAGAATATGGCGAACTCCAGCTCATTATGGAGGACTGGAAGTCCATGACCATAAAATTAGGGAAATTGATTGTCAAACCGACTGGTATAAGATTCCCTTCATCCTGGAGCAATTAGGGATACGATTAGCTGTAAGTATATTCATTAGTAGGTATGTATGTTCAAGTGGAGCCTCAGTCGCACGCGGGTATGAAGAATACAGGCTAACCGAACTAACAGAATGTTTGTGAATGCTTGCTTTCCTATTTTCCCCCCTTTTTTTTAAATGTTATGTTACGACTAGAATATGATTACTAATCCTTAAATATTAAATGCATGAAAACATCAGGTTCGGGGCTTTCAGAAAGAATCGTACATCATTCCTTTGTCCGTACACAACTGGGTCCCCGCCCAATCACAAAGGGCGACACACAATGGGAGATTCCTCCAATGGATGAGCTTGTTAGACTCTAAGCCATTGCATATTGCACTACATCGGAATGTCGGAAAAAGTCATGAATGATATGCTGTTTTCCCGGCGTATAATGCTAGTGAGGTCTTCACGGATTCTCCATTGGGTCAGGGAAACGTCTAATGCCGACGTTTCGACTCTGCCATCGTCCTCAGGGCGTCGAATGTCGGACAATCGGACAAATTGGAAGAATTTCTATAACACCTCCCCTTTACCCTTTCTGATTGTGGTTTTGGTTCAGGTAATAGGAAAATATCGATGGAGCAGGATTAAATGTTTCTTGGTTAAGTATTGGTTAGAAGGATTTTTTTGTGGGGAAGGATTGGCTGGACCAGACAGAAACGTTATATTTTTTAGGGTGAGCGTTTTATGAGGTAGAGGAAGGATGGAAAGGTTACTTTATTAGGGTAATCATATTTGTTGAATAAAATTCATGGTTGAGAAATGTATGATTTGGGTTTTAATCGGGAAAGGGAGGTAAGCGATGTGGGAGCCGCTCCTCTGTCGATGGACAGGTTGTTTTGTTAAGGGAATATGGAGTTTAAAGGCGTTGAGTA
Organism: Platycnemis pennipes; assembly: GCA_933228895.1. Classification (NCBI taxonomy): domain Eukaryota; kingdom Metazoa; phylum Arthropoda; class Insecta; order Odonata; family Platycnemididae; genus Platycnemis; species Platycnemis pennipes. Next base: position 8,477,655 of record OW121852.1, read on the forward strand.
GGGAAGGAGCATCTGTTGACTTCTGCTTGAATGCTGTTGGTAGTGTTGATGCTTCGGCTACAGTTGAGCTGTTGGCTTCGAGGATATTAGTTGGAAAAGGTTTTTAGGAACATTTTAGGGTTTTAAGATGGGTTATTTCGTTAGGGAATTTGGGTAATTTTGAATTTTTAGGTTTTGTCGATTTTTTTGGGAGGTAGTCTTTGGGATATTTATATTTCCCAGTGGGGAGGGAAGGGGAAAAGAGGGAGGAAATAAGATCATTGGTGGAATATTAAATTGACCTTTGCTAATTAAGGTTTTTTTGAATCATGGAATTTAGTAGCGGGACTTTCAAATCTGTTGTGATCTTAGCGTTGGAAACAAACCACGGAGCCCCCGTCAGCCGTCTCAGCTTCTTGTTCAGCCACACCTGAAGTTTGTTAGCATGGGAAACTCTAGCTGTGCTCCAAATCGGAGAGGCATAAAGGATTTGAGGAAGGGGAATATTAAAGAGGATTTTAATGTTGTTATCAAGTGAGGTTTGACTATTGAGCAACTGATGAGGGGATGCGGTGCCATTTTTGAACGGGTAGCTTTCTGAAAGGTGGAAGTAATTTGGTCGGAAAAAGTCAGTCCTTCGCCAAGGGTCACTCCGAGAAACGTGGCTTCTTGGGGAATGAATTTACGATAAAGCGTCAGTGGGAAATCGTCTCGTCTAACTTTCTTAAAGGTGAAACATAATTTAGGGAATTAGTTAGGGTTGATTTTGAGTCGCCAGTCATCGAGCCATTCCTCGATTTCGTCCAGGTGGTCTTATGGTGCGTCGGAATTTCTGTCTGACCACCAAACTGCGTGCGGCAATGCAATACGGCATCGTCAGCATAAAGGTGTTTAACTTGTGTGTCGGGAGTCATCAATAAAGATGACTCCCGATAAAGATAAAAATAGTGATGGGCTGAGTACCGCTCCCTGAAGGACCCCAGTATGAATTGGGTGGAACTGTGAGATGTATTTGTTATGTTTGATTTGGAATTGCCTATTGCATAGGAAGGATTGGATAAGTTTGACTATTTGAAAAGGTATAGGTAATTTGAGAAGTTTAGTCATAAGTCCTTGTGGCCAGACCTTATGGAAGGCTTGGCTGATATCGAGGAAGACAGCAGTTATAACCATTTTCTTGTTGAATCCGGAGACATAGAATTCTGTTATACGATCAATCAGATGGACTGTAGATTTCCCTGGAGAGAAACCAAATTGTTCTTGTCTAAATAGTCTGTGAGGGATTTTTTGGAGTTTATTCAGGATAATTCTGTCAAAAAGTTTTGAGAAGGTGCAAGTTACTGATATTGGGCGATAGTTTGCAATGTACGAATGCATTTTACGTGGCTTGGGTATCATTACAAAAGTGGATGTGTACCAGTAGTCCGGGAATATGGATGAAGCAAGACAGGCATTGAATATATCGGTAAGGTAGTTTGCAAGATTAGGAGGAAATAAGTTAAATCGCTTTTGGAGGAATGAAGTCGGGAACTGTGGAACATTTATTCGGGAGAGTTTTTACGATGTTTTTGACATCTGCAGTGGAACAAGCGATAGGGTCGGGTATTGTTGGTAGATATTTAAGAGATTCAAATTCGTCGTTTATGAGCTGAGAATGTTCGTTGTGAGGAGTGTTGGGCTGCCGGGCGAATTGTGATAATATTCTGTTTGCGAAGGCTTCTCCCCTATCTTGATCAGTGCTTAGGGTATAATTGTCAATTACGAGAGGATGTGTGACTTTCGTAGTGTTTCTGAGTGTGCGTGTCATTTTCCAAAGGGAATTGTCATTGGTGGACAGTTAAGCTATTTTATTACTCCATTAATTTTGTCTGAAGGATTAGAGTTCTGTTTTGAGTAATTTTGACATGATGTTAAGTCTTGTTTTGTGTGAGTACACGCAGTATGTTGATAAAGGTGTTTGACTTTGTTCTTATCCGTAATTAGGTGGAGAATATGTGGTGGAAGAGCAGATGAGATTTAAGGGATAATGTTTGGTTTTTTGACTGCTAGCAAGAGTGTGTTGTTGATGTGTATGGCCAGTTTCGTGATTGCGTTATGTATTGAGAGCTGATTGGGGATGACAGGGGGAAGATCTGGAGTAGCTTCTGCCAGAAGATTTCCAAACCTTTCCCAGTTATGGGAGGTACCAGTGGGAATATGTATCATGGGGGATGATTCTAAATAAAAAATAACAGGAATGTGGTCGGAAGAGTAGTGATGGATCACTTTGGCGGGAAAGTCTTGAGGATAATTGGAGGAGATTACTATGCCTATAGGGTGTCTGATGTGTTGTTCGCCCTGGAGGAACTAATATGTGTGAATCCTATCGGTGCGTGTACTTGAGTGTCTTTATCATTTGTGTGGGCTCGGAGAGATTTCCCATTTGCATTTGTTTTCCGGCAACCCCAGTCGGTGTGTTTACAATTTAAGTCGCCAAAGATGATGGTTGGAATTGATGAAGAGAAAAATTTGTTGGATCCATCTTCGTTGATTTGTTTAGGAGGATGATAAGAACTATAGATTTTTATTTTTCCAAGATTGGTTTGAATCGAGATGCCAACATGTTCCAATTGAGAGTGGCTGGTTGCGATTTGGGTGTGATTTAGGTTTTTCTTGATTAATATCGCTACTCCACCTGATGAGTATTGACTATTTAGACTATTTAGACAAGAACAAGTTGGTTTTTCTCCAGGGACATCTACAGTCCATCAGATCGATCGTCTAACAGAATTCTATGTCTCCGGATTCAACCAGAATGTTACTTTTGTTGTCAGGGTGTGGTCTGTCACAGCGGTAGCAGGTGTATCCTGGAACAAATAGACTTTTGGTATTGGTGAGATGCGTTTCCGAATGAGTGATGATGTTGGGTTTTTCTGTTGAAATGAGCAGATGGGATTCAACAAGTTTATCAAGGATGGAATCGCAATTCCATTCCATGATGGAAAGATGTGATATCATGTTTAGTAGAATTATTCCGTTTTGCCATTGTTCAGAACTCTTTTTTGACTCCGGCGGGAGCACACTACATGATGGCCTAAGTCTTGGCCAAAATTCAAGTCTTCATCCGCATTCAGGGGGCCATATAAGGGATGGCAAACCCCGGTGAGGCGGCGGCACGCTTTGTCGGCACGCAGCAGTCCGGAATCGATGCATTTTGGAATCGTAGGCATTGTTGGCGTCGTTGGCTGTCGTTAGCTACGCCTGTCGTGCAAGTCCTTCGGCTAAGTCCGGAGGGTAATTAGTCCGCCGAGGGGAGGAAAGAGTGGGGTACAAAAAAAATGCCACAACATTTTTGTGCTTCTTTCAGAAATGAGGGTCGACGAGGAGGTCAGCTTAAAATTTGTCCAGGCAGTAGAGAAGTGTACTTGCCTGCACGATTTCAGATGTACGGTCTACCGCGGTCGTGGTGTGCAAGACCGCGTTTGGCATTCTGAGTAAATGACGGAAGTGGTGAGTCAGTCATTACCTCTCCTGTTGAAACTCAAGGTATACTTTCATGAAATTAAAGTTTTGATGAAGGAAGATATGACTGTCGCCTAATGTCTCTTTTGCATCTAAAGTTAATGTCCTAAAGTGCCGCGATCTCGTTGGGAGCGAAAGCCTGGTTTCACCCTACTTTACAAGCCTGGAACCGCAAACGGCTTCCAGGCTTTTGCGGTACGGACTCGTAACCACAGATTAACAGGGTTTCAATACTCACGTGACAGACATTTCGTGCGGTCCTTGGAGGGTGTATAGTGGGTTTTGCACTGGCAGTTGAAGTATTCCGCCTGGTAGTCACAGTAACCGTTGTCGGGGCAGTCGCCATTAACTGTGCAGTTCACGCCCACCTCTGAAATACGTTTGAATCATCGGGATTACTCAAAAGCGGTGGCAGTTCATCTGCATCCACACAGCACCATGAAAGCCGTCGTAATCTTGTGTGGCAGGGGGTGAAACATCATAAATTATGCGTTGGAATTGGAGAGGGTGGCGTAGCGTGGGGGGGAGGGGCTGCCAGCACAGAGGGTTGACTCGAATGGGGTGGGGGTGGGGGGGGGGGGGGGGGGGGGTGACACCCAACCATGAACAAAAAATTACGAAAATGGAATATTACCACAAAAATATTTTACTCATAAACTCCTTCTTCTTGCTTCTTCACAGCTGGGTCCAGATTTTATCACCGCTACTTGGTTTTTATACAAACCGTGGATAATTCTTCGGTCACTGTAGGACACTCCAGAATAAATATATAGTGCAGCTCAAAATACTAATTCGTTGGCTCGCACTTCTGTGCCGCGTTCTGCTTGCCCCAACATGCGTCACTGGTTGCCGCGAGCCTATACAAGTTGGTGGGTGGCCTGGCGAATGGAGGGACGGCCGCGAGCCTACCAGCGGAGGATAGCCGCTCTTCGGGACTACTAGCTGCTCCAGTTTCAAGGAGCTCGTGGTGGACGGAGTGCTACTCTGCACTACCGGTAGTACGGCCAACTTTAATACCGTGTAGCTGTAACTATCGCTCGGTTGGGGATTCCCCTGAAATATTCCTTTGGCATCCTCATTTCTCTCGTACATACATTGTGATTGATGTGAACTCGTGAAGTGAATTTTCACCTATTGATTGACGTTAATTTGTGAAGAACTTGTTATTCTGTTAGTGTTTTTAAAAGTGTAGAGATATATTTCCAAAAACAAGGTAAGTGGATTGGGTAGGTAATTTCTTTTTGTAATAAACGATAGCTAATAAACGCAAACCTGAATAAAATTATAGCAAAATCGATCGATAACTGAATGAAAACAATATCAATCATCTGTATGATTAATGAATGTTTCTCGGGCTTTCCACCGGTTAATAGGTTCCATTTCTGCCAACGTTTCAACAAGCGACTCGCTTTTCATCCTCAGGGTGTCTGAGTGCCGGTTTTTTCATTAATTGCGTCATATATATCTTTGGCATGGGTCAGGTGTCTCCTGATTGGCCGAGACGTCGGTTTAAATTCAACGGGTCCGATTGTTGGCCTCCCTGCATATTCGCCGCCCTTCCTTATCTCTTAAACACAGTTCAGGACTAGCCTCCAGGTGGTGCTGAGGTTGAAACCGGTGTCTCTATTGATGGTATTTGTCTCGAGACGGATCCCGATGGTCACCTCGGTGGCTCTTTCCCAATTGAAAGTTGTTGTGGAGAAAAGAGACCACGCAACACAATGGGATGAGGCGAAATTACTTTCCCGATCTCGTCCAAAGGCTGGAAAAGCAATGTTACCCGAGGCGTCCACCTCAGAGGATGAAGGCGCCCTTTCTATTGGCACTTACTTGATTTGCAGACATTGTCGTCGACCCAGTAGCCAGAGCTGCACCCGCATATTCCTCCGACGCATCTGGCGTGGGCAGTGTCAGGACATTCGCTCGTTGTGTTGCAATTGTCACCCATCGAACCTGAAAAGTGACAGTCGCGTGATCACTGCGCATAAGCAAATCGTAGAAAGGCGACTTTCATTCCACGCGCCACGTTTAAATACTCGCTACAGGAGAGGCCCTGCAATGAGCTCAATAAACAAAACGAGTGCAGGAAAGCGTTCCACCGGGACGACAACGAACGCGTAATTACGAGGTTGTTTGAGTTGAATGCGAGGATGGAAACCAAGAATATCTTTGAAACAATCGACTCATTATCTGTTTCATTAATACATGTGCGAAGTCAGTTTTATCTCAATGTGTACACATCCCGAGCCGTAACCTCCCGCACAAAGTCACTAGAATAACACAAGAACAACTGACCTTAACGAGAACCGGAGTGAGAAATCAAGGTGTGAAGTGAAAGGGAGACGCAAAGGGAAAGTGCTCCCCTTCCGTCCACTTCTCTCCTCTCAACAGCAACTTTCCCCCCCTCTCTTGGGAGAACCACCAAGCTGGTATTAGTGGCATTTTACCAATAACAACAGCTACGAGGAGGTTAGTTTTCCGCGATACCAAAAGAGGGAAATACAAGCCAAAAATAGGAAGGACGGCCGGCCCTCATTAATGTGTGGCGTAAACGACAATGCTACTCCCAATTTCTCAATATTGATGCACAACCTACAAAAACTACGCATTGAAAGCTATTTCAAATTAACCCGGAGTAAATGTTGTCCCTGACGTACAAATATTTCTTGATCCACCGATAGTGAAATCGTCATCATCATCATTGGTCAACAATCCTAGGATTGTTTTCACTCACCCCTCCACTCGATTCTTCTATCGGCCAACCTCTTCATATTAACGTAGCTCCTCTCTTTTACATCCTTCACAACTTGCTCCATATATCTAATACGAGGCCTGCCTTTTCCATTCTTCCCGTTTACTTTTCCTTCGACGATTGTCTTCATCAGGCCATCGTGTCTCAATATGTGGCCTATTAAGTTATCCCATCTTCTTTTTAAGGTTTTCAGTAGACATCTCTTCTTTCCCACTTTTCTTAAGACATCTTCGTTTGTCACTCGATCGATCCATTTTATCTTCATCATTCTTCGCAACACCACATTTCAAATGCATCCAGCATTGACTTCTCTGCTGCTGTTGTTGTCCATGCTTAGCTGCCATATAGTACAATGCTCCAAATGCACGTTCTAATGAAATGTTTCCTCACTTGAAATGAGTGAATGTAAAAGTGAAATCGATACTTTTTTTTTCATCCACAGGACTATTCCATGGTTTCGGAGTTAGTTAGACCCTGGTTCTTGTACATTTTGTATCCTTGGGGGAAAATGAGAGCGGAAAGGTTGTTGTCGACGGGATGAAATCGATTGGATGGGGTTTTATGCTGTGCCTTATCCCAAACTTTCTTCGGGAGAGTTCTAACTTGTAAGAAATTCAAAGCTCGCGAGCTATCTGCGAAACCTTTAGCGGAGTTATCCGCTGAATTTCACGAAATCAAGATATTCCACAGAGAAAAAATTATTCGCTTTGACCGGGACTCAAACCCGGACCCCCTGATTTCAGGCTTGGTACTCTACGAGTTCAGCTACCAAGGCGTCCTTTCTCTGTGGAAATTCTAGAGGCTTTAAATGAACAAGATATTGCCGGACTGCTGGACATATTATATCACAAAGCAGCCGAAGTCGTGCGCGTGGCGCCAACGTCCACGAGGTGAAAGCCGGCAATAAACACAGGCGAATGATTTTTTCTCTGTGGAATATCTTGCTATCGGAAGGATTGTTGACAACATCTGTGAGCGGGTATCACACACTTGGCCATTCAATTTGAAAAACGCCATGTGTCATATGAGTCCATATGAGAAACCCATTTTAGGAGAGAGCAATATCGAGTATATACAATCCAAAACAGTGTTGTCATTAGCATTGTAAGTGCAAAACTTACGAGATGTATTGATTTCAGTGCCATGCTCGTCTTGGCAAAAACGGAGCTATCGTGTATCCAAGACAAAAACAAATATTTCGCCTTGAACGGGACTGGTACCCGGAATAGAACTCTAGAAATCCATAGACGACACCTTCGTAGCTTAAGTTGGATGGAGCGATTTTTGTCCATTAATACAGGCCTCCGTGAAAGTTAATTCACGTTTCCGTAGAAGCGATAGCTACGGGAGGGAAATAGTGTCGTTTTCATTATATAAGCCAGTAGTAGCCAGTCTCGTTTTCTGAACTCGGGTATCGTATCGAGTCTTGTGTCGTGAACCCGAGTCTCGTACCGGACGAGACTCCCGTCTCGTTTCCCAGAAATTAAATGATGTGCCATTAAAAGCCGTTATCTTTACATACGTAATCGCTAAATTGGTACACTCGAAATATTAATGGCTTTCATGAAAATAAAAAATATATATTAAATTGGACACCGAACACATCAAACTAGGCTTGTGCGATGAGTCGATTAATCGAAGTCATCGACGATGATTCGATCGATTTGATCGAAATCACCACACTGAAGCCTATATATGGGTCATATATGGGAAATATATGGAAAATTTATGGGCTTACTATAACATAACTTCAGTGTGGGTCGTCGTCATCGATTTGATGAAATCGATGACAATGAATGTCATAGACCATCGAGAGCGATTAGTCGATGCGAATCATCGATGTCGATGGGTCGATGAGAATCATCGATGCCGATGAGTCGATGAAAGGATGCGAATCATTGATGTCGATGGGTCGTGATGTGCTGCTGACACGACTACCACTGCTGACTTCATCTCCCTTCCTGGCGGAGCTTCACAAGTACGAGGAGGTCCCTGCTTTATCCAAATCTTCTGACGTCTTACATTGGTACAGGGACAGGAAGGAAGATGTGTATCCCGGCCTTCAGAAGTACGCGAGGAAATACCTCTCTGTATTCCTGCCACTTCAACTTCATCAGAGCGGTTCTTCAGCGATGCAAGAAACGTTGTGTTGGACGACCAACATCTACTCACCGATGAGAATGCGGATAGGAGAATTGTATCACACCACAACAAAGATTTGTTGCTTAATTTGTAACTTGGTGCTTGTTTCGATCTTTACTAAATATGTAATGTCCTTCTCAAATAAGTATGACCCAAATCAATCTTAACTTAATAACCACACCAAACTGCCAACCGAGACATCCGCACCGATCATCGATAGTCATCGATCATCGGTATTTATCGATCATCGTAATTCATCGATCATCGACATTCATCGATTATCGGTATTCATCGATCATAGTGGACACTAGAGTCGGTGATCAATGACAGCCATCGTCATCGAAGCATTTCGATGAAATTTTTTCATCGAAAGTCGTTGACTAAAATCGGTCATCGCACAAGCCTACATCAAACTGCATGCAAAATCAATGATTTCATTGTTACTCAATGAATAAACCAGAAATATGAAACATATATAGGTGAAAAACGAGTATGTAGTCACAATATTTGTAAAGAGAAATACACAGAAGGTTAAAAAATACAACTGTAGAAGTAATATAATTAGTTTAATATTCTGATAAACGGGAAATAACATTATGGATGACACGTTATTAGCAGTATTATCATGCGAACAAAACGACGCATACCACATTTCATTGCTCATCTTTTCCCTCCCCCCTCCTGCCATTGCAGAATTTGCCGAAATTGGCGACGTAGTTGGTGTGTCGTCATGGTCAGCGGAGAGATCACGAAGCTTATCACTTGCGTGATCACGCGGAATGAGAATACGCGGCAAACGCAACCTCGGTCACGCTGAGCTCTTGCTAACCCAAGTCACGAGAACATCGAGAAAATCGGGGAGCTGTGTTCGAAACCGTCGTGATTATCTCGAGTAGGTAACCAAGGAGTGACGTGCTGCAAACACGAGTGGTTTGTAAATTTGCTGTGTCTGAATCGCTCGATACAACTCGATACTTGTGTTTCACTTCTCCTCCGTCTCGACTAAAGAGCCAAAGAATGAAGCGATTAAACCAATGTGGAAATAATTGGACGGTTTGTCACGAGTGATTCGTGCACGGCAAATTTGCCAAACAACAGTGCTTGCACCACGTGACTCCTGGGCTATTAGGTATTCGAGGTAATTCCTGGCCGGAATGTTGGGGATTCCGGGTTCGAGTCCCTGTCAAGGCGAATGATTTTTTCCTCCGTGGAAATTCAGCTAGTGTGTATTTTGAGTTGGTCACTTTGATAAAGTTTTCAGTGCCAAGTTCGGAATCTTTGTATAGCTACTTCCATATTTTCCCTCAAGAGTCTCATGATTTAATTTTAATGTGATTGAACTTCAATTGAAATGTACCAAACTAGATTTGTAAGGCGTCTTACAATGGTTGAAATCCTTTTCGTTATTGTATTGAAATTGCGGAACGGTTTACCGGACCGTGGGTCTCAGGCGTCATAAGAAAAGGCGTCTTCCACAAGGCGATTGATTTCTAAGATGGTGGGCATTTTCTTAGCTCTGTACTCTTTTAAAAGTGTATGAAATTCGATATAAACTGTTGCGGTCTGCTACGTTTTACGATGATAATGGAATTGCAAAATAAATAGAATAGCTTGTCTTCAACTTGCGTAATGCGGGCGTTTACTCGGAACCGAAATCGCGATTTTGTACACGAAATCGTTAGATGGAAACGAAAAAAGAATTTTAGTGAAAAAATTAATCTTCTAACCACAACCATTCACTCATAAATCAAAAATTTAAATAAGAAAAAGGTGACGACCACCGAAAAAGCTGCTGTGATAACATTGACGTCATTTTCCTCCCGTCCTTGACTGCTCGTATGGGAAGGGAAGGGAGTGGAGGGGGGTTCTCGGAATGTCTGCTCGCACAGATCCTGTCGCAACTGCTCCTATTGTCAGATTCAGCTGTGTCCCCCATTTTCGATAAGGCGAAGTAGCTTCACGGGCTCAGCTGTGATTGGACGAAGTCGATATACGTCAGAGGTTGCACCACGCCGACTCGACGACTTTTCCGAAAGGGTTAAAAACATCAGTTTTTCGCCGCTTATAACTCGATAATTAATTGAAGGATCAACAAACGGAAAAATACGGGTCTTTTTATTTTAAAAACTCTATCAAATTCGGCGATAAAATATGGTAAACGACCCCATTACGGAGAAAACTGTGTTTGTAGTAAATTGAATAAAATAAGGTAAACAAATGACAGTGAGAACTTGAAATTTTACATGTATCACGCATACAATCGATCATATTAACGCCTCCCTCCTCAACTAACAAAAACGGGTAGTTTTTATTATTGCTGTGATTTCCGTCGTCATTGCCTAACGTGAAACTAAATGGGAAACATGCACTATTTTTTTTATAACTTTTTGGATGTGAAGTTTATTAGCTAAAATGTGCTTGACGAAAATTTCGCTGAAGAATTAAGTTGTGTAACAAAGATATTACTCTTTGAAAATTGTACTTTTTCGGTAGCTTAAAAACACGACGTCAACGCATGACGTCACGGCACGGTATCAATATGGGCGTTGTTTAGCTGTTTATGCGTGGAGGTAAGTTGTGAAATGAATACTTGGCGATAAAGTATGTATTTATCTCATTTGTTTAATGCAATAAACGATTGTTTTTCGATTTTTTTATTTACGTAGTATGGATGGTAACGAGCAAATCGTCCATTAATTATATAATGCCTGTTTAGTGCCCAACAATTTCTACTACGCCTATGTAATCGTTGTTTTTTTTTAACCCTCGTGCGGTACAGTGGTGAGAGACGAAATAGAAGGTACGGTTGGGTCGGATCCGACCCGTACTCTTTTTGATGAGGTTTATGATAGAAATAAGTGCGCAGTTAGCATTTTTATTGCATAATAATATTTACTAACCGAAAATTATGAAGACGCACCTGTTTCTAGTTAAGAGAAGACTTAGTATTTCCAGTCGATATTTATTTCGTCGACCGTGGTCATCACCCTTCCCTTTCCATCGACCTCTCCCTACTCTGTGCATCTAAATAATAAAATCTTGAACAATGTTGTCTTGAAAATGACGCCGTAGCGTCGAAACCGCGGTGGACTACATAAATACCATGTGGTTGGGTGTGGAAAGCTGCAATCCCACTATGTACAGCCTGAAACCTTTGAAGACGTCCAAACTCCTCCGCTCACTAAATATGTGTCTGAAAACACCGAGTCAATTTCCACCGAAACGACCGGCCACATTTGTGAATTATTCGCATCTTTTTTGACATTTTAAGTCAATGTAACATCAGTTGTGCAAGTGAAAATTCCATGCGGCTCCAAGTGGTACATAGTCGACCATCGAACTACCCTCATCCCCTCTCGTCACCTTCTCAGAACATTGTCTTATTTGCATCGTTTACTCCAATATGAAGACCCATTCATGATATTTACAGACGAAAAGTATTACTCAAAACGACCCCGCCTTACCAAAAATTGTGACAAAGATAACACTGATAACAATACTTAGCCATTAACATAGTTCCTGTATCAACTCGTGATGTGAACCAATTATCGGCTGCGACATTTCGATTACATCCAGTAACTGATTCTGTGATCCGTAGAACAGATTGAGTCGGTAAGGGTAAATCACCCCTCTTTTTCGTTTTATCGTAGCCAACATTTGGTATGCCTGAGACGAAAATGAATGTCCTGGCTTTACACAGTGACAATTTTTAAACCATACTTGTCGGGTTTTGATGGTATGAACATTTTGGAGGGGCATCAACCTCGGAAACTAAGAAATGTTTCATCCACCGTCAAACATTCTGAAGGGCTATAATACATCAGACAGTGGCTAACAAACGTATTCCATGTCTCTCGACAAGCAACAAATTTATCTTTAGCCATTCTTGACTCCTTAGTCTTCTTACCATCAAATTTCAAAATTTGCAGAAGGAATGCTAATTTCTTCTGAAACATAGTGCAACGAAAGATAGGTGGTCCAAAATCTCTAAAAACATATCATCTTTGTTCAAACCATAATCCTTCAAGACACCACTCATAAACAAAAGACCTATGAGTGCTTTCATCTCAGCCACGTCTGTAGGACGTAAAAAGGAAAGGGTACCTACGTCAGAATAATTGAGATGAGAGAGCTCTATTTCGTCATTAGTGTGACGAGCAATAATTCCTATCATTTCATCAGATATGAAATATAAAAGTAATTTTTCTTCATCTGTTACTCCTCGAGCATCCTCTTTCAGCCCAGGCAAATAAGTAATCACGTTCAAAGATGAGGTTCGCGAAAATTTTGAGCGTAATGGCTCATCCGTCCCCAATGTTTCTTCGTCTTTCCCTAGCTCAAAATTCCTATTATCTGACATACCTTCGTCATTATTTGGTTCTACATTTCTCTCTAAGTTCTCATTCTCTTCAACACAGTCGAAAACATCTTATTCGATATCACTGTTCATCAGAATTTCATCCTCCGATTCTGAGACAGATTCCTCCTGACCAGGTACGTCCTCTCTTTCATCATCAGAGTCTATAGTCTGCTGACGAAGTAACTCGGCTAGCACGTTCTCAGGGGTTCGAAATATTTATTTTGAAGCGATTTTGTGGGCAGAACTACGAAAAAGAGTAAAGCGTATAAAGATAAAATTTTGTAACATTAACGGTACGGTAGGGTCGGATGCGACCCAAAACAAGAGAGCGCATGGGAAAACTGAATGTAGGTAGCCAAAGTCACTTAGCAGGTCGCTGAAACCACTCCTACACATTAAACACGACTGACTGATAGGGTTCCTTGCCAACTCATCCTCCTAAGAAGAGAGGGGGGGACAGGGGCTCGGAAAACTAAATGCTCGGGTCGGATCCGACCCCCACCGTACCGTTTGAGGGTTAAGTAGAACGCCGCCATAAGGGAGCAAACCAAAGGAAATTGTAGGAATGTTTTTTTTAAAGTATTTTTTCAGACATCGTTTCGTTCGAGAAACTGCTAAAAACCTCAAAACAATATATTCACTTAATTTTCTTTTAAAAATAAATGTCTATCTCCGTATCAATATGGAACCTATACCGTGCAGTGACGTCAGAAGGCGTTTCAGGTCACGTGACTTTCGTCGATTTTCGGTAACATTTTAATATCATTTAATAATCTATGTGGCGGGCGTAGAAAAATTTGGCTTATATATTTAAATTGGTGAGAAAATTTCGCATCAAATACATCATTAATCTTGGAGAAACAAATTTCATGCATACTCCCCATTTTCCACACGCTGATACACCCTGCACGCAAATCGTATCACCCGCGTTATAAACCAGTGAGATGCAGGTGAGAGAGGGTAGGAAAGAAAGAGGGTAAGAGAGGCCCCCACCTGCTTTGTGGTCCCCAATCTGCCCAAAGGCCGTGGCTGCGACCAAAGCGACGATCGCAAGGAACCCGAACCGCCATTTCCACGTCTCCATGGCTCCACTGACCTGTAAACAAGTTGAGGATAGGCGAGAAGAATGGATGTAGATTGTTTCCATTCGCTGAAAGGTCGAATCAGCAAGAAGGGTGAGGAATTTCATGCATCACATTTAGAGCAGCAATCTAAAATTGTTGGAGTCGAATGGTTCATGTTTTAATATTGCTAGCCCATGCAAGGTAGAGATGTGTAAATATATATGTATTTAGAAAAAAATCATTTCTAACCATCAGTCACTTCGGTGCTGTGTAGACGCCAGCCATCTCTATTGGCTCTTTGGAAGAGCATGGAACGTGAGTGTTTTGTGAAGAACACTGGAGAACAGCACTCACCCTGTGTGTGAAGGGGCGGAAATAAGAAAAAAACGGCAAAAAATAATAATCCGTAATTATTTGAAGTAGGACCATGATTTTTTCCATTTTCAATAATATTTAAAAATTGGAAAATATTATTATTTTTTGCATAAAAAATCTGGAGTCTCTCTAAAACAAAATGGAGGAAACAGTAAACTCATCTATTTAAATATTAAATGGTGGGTCAGCTGTGATCGATGCCTGTATGTGAGATGCCTTATTCATTCCTGAAATTATTACAATTGAGTTATTAATATCGATGTTGCCCTGAGAACAGCTTTGTCTTCGATGCAGTGATGCGCGGTATTGCTATAATATTGAAGTTTAAAATCATTGAAAGGATGGAAATTTGATCAAAATATCAAAGATATTAGTGTCATTCAGTTAGTTAGTTAATTTTTTCGTTGTATTTTACATCCCTTTTATGGATTTGCAATGAATAAGAATATGAGTAGGTGAAGTCAAAATTTGTCCTCGTCTGAGTAAACCTCGTCGCTGTCTCCTTCTGATTCTGTTTGCATCAGAAGGAGGTTCCGAGCGCCTTAGCACATTTTCCCAATCCCCTTTCTTCTTGCTTTTGAAGATGATATCGGCGAGTTCGAAGCAGCCTTCGAAAAATATCCATAACATTTTCCTTGTAAGCTGTACCCGGAACCCCCGAACATCCTTCTGTCTGGATTTCGAAGGCCTCCTCCGACAACTGGCCAATCGGAAGCACTGCCACTTTAATCGCAATGGACCCTTCGTGAATCTGCGAACAGTTGGGGGCATAAAATACCAAGGGTACAAGTTCACCTGCACAGGCCAGCAGTGGAATAGCAGTTTCTCATAGGAAGTCGTATTGTTGATTGGGAGTCCAGTACATAAGGGCTTTATATGTAGTAGTATAATCAGAGTAACATGAAATAGAGAAGCAACAATTCTGTAATGTGTGAAATGCACATACATAGGGCTCGAAATTTATGGCAAGTCACCTGAGCTGGAAGATCCAGGGAGATGTTGGTAAATATTAATTAACAGGAAATATAATTCCTTCCTCTAGCCAACCAAGACGTTTTTTACGAATCTTTCATTAATCCTTTTACAAAATTCTCACGGAATTACGAATTAATAACATTGTCCCTTATGAGCTTTGCCGAAGGATCCTCAATCCTTGGCACGCCCTCCTAAGCATCGTTTATTACGCAAGAATGGATAGCTGTGAGCGAGTGCTGATAGTTTCTTTGACAAGACTGACTCCCCCATTTCTTGAAGTGCAAGTCCTATCGAGTTGCTTCCCTTCCATCCATTTTCTCCGTTGCCAGGATAAAATCTTCTAAAAGAGAAGACCACGATACTAAATTAGCAAGACACATTAACTCGCCGTGCAACAGCGATGCAATTATTTGCATAGTTAGTCTTGTTCAACCATGCCTGAAGGTCGATGTCAATATTCTCTCCCTGTCTTGTACGAACTCTCAGTGGTAGTTAATGTCAAATTCGAGAGAACTCTTTCTTGCCGGTGCAACTCAAGCGCGTCGATCGTTGTACATTCAGCTGTTTAGTTAGACTAACCGTGTGAGTGTAACTGAGGAGGCTATTAGTTTTTTAGGCCAACAGAACGTGCGCATTTTGGGATAAGCCCCCTTGTGTAGACCGCCGAGAAGAACTCTCTCACGTGTGTTCCGATGAAGCCATCTTTTGGAACGCAAGAAACGATGCACGTCCATTAAGAACGCGAAAAAAAATAGAGAAATACAAAATCCAAGTCCCAAATATCATAGTCACAAGCACCCTGCTGTCAAGAAACAAAATATTCGATCTTACAAGAGGCGTCACTTATTAAATAAAGAGGAAACGGATAAGGTTCTCTAAGGATTATCGAAATAATTATTATAAGAAATAAATAGTGAGTAGAGTAGCCCAGGCAAAGAGGGCATTCTATTAAAAGAAGAATCTACTCACAGCTGGAAATACAAGCTTGGATGTAAGGAAGCAATTCATCAAAACGTATATCTGGAGCATGCTTCTTTACGGCGGTGAGGCATGGACGATGACAGCAGCGGAGAAGAAGAGGGTGGAAACATTCGAAATGTGATGCTACAGAATAATGCTGAAGATTAAATGGATCCACCGAGTGACTAATGGAGAAGTCCTAAGAAGAGTGGGAGAAAAGAAAAGTCTGCTGAAAATTATAAAAAGAATACGGGTCAACTTAATCTTGAGACACGATGGCCTAATGAAGACGATCGTCGAAGAAAAAGTGAACGGGAAGAATGGAAAAGGCAGACCTCGTATGAGATACATAGAACAGGTCGTAAAGGACGTGAAAGAGAGGAACTACGTGGATATGAAGAGGTTGGCCGATAGAAGAATCGAATGGAGGGCTGCGTCAAACCAATCCTAGGATTGTTGACCCTTGATGATGATGAAGAAGGTTTATCGCGGCCGGTTGGGTTACGTTCGCTTCAAATTTCAATCGAGTGTTGCCACCCACATCATGATTTCTTCCACTTTATGACGGAAATTGGTAAAGAGTAGAGCATTTTAAAATGTTTAATAATAACTGGTAACATAATAAAAATACGTAAATGTTACACTAAAAGTTTTAAGCAATCAGATAATATGTTTAAAAATTAAAAAACCGATAGGTGAAAGCCTCACGAGTGATTTTAAGAACTCGAGTTTTGCGTGAAGTGCCGAGTTGAAGTTTTTGATGATATTTTCTCTGTTTGAGCAGCTTTTGTTAAGTCAACGGATGCACCGAAAATTAAAATAACTATAGTTCGCTAGACTATAGATATTCCACTATCAGAGCGTACCTTTTTTAATTCCAAAAAAAATGTCAGTATTTTTCATTTCTGCCATCTTTTATTGATTTCCTGTGCGTCGGATTGGCACCTTTTTTTTATAAGAGCAGGATGATACCGACACCGGGTTTCGCTCCCCCCTCGCCCGCCTTTCCTCCCGCTCTGGAGTGCCTACTTGTGCGCATACGGACTTGAAAACAAATATGATGCATCATGTTTCCATGATTCAGTAGGATTGTAGCTCTCAGTTGCATGTTTGGTGATATTCATCCCCTGCCACACTCCCCAGCGGTGGCTCGCAGGGTATTACACATAGATGAAGGGAATATGGATGCTCATTGGAAGAGAATCGGGATGTCGAGTCAGAAGCGTCTTGAGTAAAACGTTTCACAGAAGACGAAAATCACACCATCTGGCGGGAATCGATATTTGGGTGAAAGCGTGAGGCACAGTGTAATAGAAGATCACCCAAAAATGCATTCCCTCCAATATACGACCTCTAATATGGATGGAGCTAACGTCTTCCGTTTTCTAGATAGTCGTCAAAGAGGGACTTTGCAGTCATAACTCAATCGCATATTCTTATCAGCTATAAGTAAGCAAAGAAGCGTATAAGTTAGCTCTACAGATATTTCTTGGCTCCCCAAGCGTCCAATGAGGTTTGGAATGAATTGCTGAGAGCATTGATTTTCGATGTCATGAGAAGAAATTCATTAAAATTCAGGGCGGGCCCATCATTTTTCCATACATCGAAGACTAATTTACCCACGATCAGATCATCTTTAAAACGTTTATTCGATAGACATTTTTCGGCCATTAAATAATTAACTGTTTTTTTATAGGTTTCATTTTCTATTTTTTCATTGGCTTTGCCAAGGCTCTCGTGATCTCACAATTTTATTTACACGCGACACTTCGAATGGTGTCATAACCAGCACGCAACCAAGGATTATGACCGTTGTATTCACACGTAAAATATCTTCATGCAATGAGCTTCTCTTTCCGAAAGTAAAAACATACCCACGCATTCCTATCAGTTAAAGAAATAAATCGAACACTCATGATAAAGAAAGGAAATGATTGTTCTTCCATCTGACAAAGCTATCGATTTCATAGCTTTCGACTCCGTGATGGCAGATTAGATACGAGAACTCATTTGCGCCGAATTGAAAAAGAACAAATATTTCAAAACCTTGAGTGTTATCCGCCGGCAAAGATGACGAAGGGCCACACTTCGAATTTGATAAGCAATGTTTATGGGTTGAGTTGCGAGGTTTAATTCTTCGCCTCATAATTCCGCTCTGAAGAAGGTGGAGTGGGGTCTCCGTGGCGACCATGCCTACAATGCCATTAAGGGGCTTGAACCCGTGTTGTCCCGTTGGTGAAGCATCGCTTCACAAGGCAGACGAGTTTCAATGTAGCGGGGACTCCTTAGCAACTGTAATGTGACTATGAGCTGCGGATGCTGGCACTTCATGGAAACGAGTTAGATATAAGTCATATGGAACTGGATGGTTAGTGTCTGCATAATTACAAAGTGATTCCTGGTTAGAAAGGCTTTCTCTAAATACGAGGTAATGTGCGTGCAAGAGAAACACAATACATTTTATTGTGTTTCTCTTGCGTGTATGGGTTTGTAAATGCTTCATTGACTTTAGTCTAATCCAAGTATTGTTTGAGAGTACATTCGATCATAAAGAAACGAGTCTTTTCTTTCAAACTACATTGGCTGCAAGTGGAGTTCAGTATCATGAACTAAAGCCAACACCAATTCGGCATTTAAATACACACAGATGATGCAGTTACTTAAACATTGATCAGGGAAACGAATAAGTTTTAACATAGTTGGTCGCAAACTTCTTTTAAGGCTGCAGTGGGACAGCAGTGTGTGTTGAATCTACGGAGTCTTCCTTCTCTCTCATTTCGATTTCCAGAGCCATATTTTCCAGTTATTCTTCCTTCTTGACCTTCGCCGACGGTAGTGTTCCAATCTCCTAGAATAATTAAACTTTTTTCTCCTTTTACATGCCTAACTACTTCCGTGATATCCTCAAAGACGTCTTCTGCTTCTTCATCTTCGCAGTCCGACCTAGGCAAGTAAAGTCTGTACCTCAGTGGTATCTGTATGCTTGGTCTCATATCTTTACCATTAATATCCTCTGCTGTACTACAGAAGACTCTTCACAAGCAGTCCAGCACAAGAGAGCCAGCGTTACCAGTCACTGATCCGGTGAGAATAATTCTGTAACTTCCACTTTCAAAAGTCTCCTTCTTCGGGCCATCTCATTTCACTGATTCACAATATGTCGAGGTCCATCTTCGCATTTCCACCTTCAGGTTCTCCAGTCTTCCGCAGGTCCGAAGCGATCTCACGTTCCAGGTTTCTGCCCTAAAATGTCTATCATACTTGAAAGAGCGAATCCTAAATATTTAATAAAATCAACGTTAGAAATTTTACTTTGTTTATTGCGGTAAGTATTTTGAGGAGAGCTATTATTTTCCAAAAGTTCAGAACCGCCCATTTCTTCAAGTTTAATTCTAGCTGCCAACTAACACACCTATCATCAATGGCATCTAAATTCTTAGCTAAAGACTGACTGTCATCTTCATTCCTAATTTCCATATGCACTGCTGCAAAATCGGCAAAAAGACGGAGCTGACGACTTTTACCTCATCATCATCATAAGTCATCAATCCTCAGACTGGTTTGACGCTCTCCACTGAGTCCTTCTCTCGGCTAATCTCTTCGTATGCACGTAATTCTTCTCTTTCACATCCTTTATCACTTGTTCCATGTATCTCATACGAGGCCTCTCTCTTTTCTTGCTCTCTTGCTCTCGAGTCTTGCTCTTTTCTCCCACTCTTCTTAGAACTTCCTCGTTACTTACTCGGTCGATCCATTTAATCTTCAACATTCTTCTGTAGCACCACATTTCGAATGCTTCCACCCTTTTCTTTTCCGTTTCTGACATTGTCCATGCCTCGCTGCCGTAAAGATACACGCTCCAGATGTACGTTCTGATGAATTGTTTCCTTACTTCTTCTCTTCTTTCTTACTTCTCTTAGATTCTTCTTTTGATAGAATACCCTCTTCGCCAGGGATATTCTGCTTACTATGTCTTTCTTGCTTTGTCCGTCGTTGGTTACTCGACTTACTAGGTAACATAACTCTTTCACCTCTTCCAGCTTTTGTTTTCCTAGTTTGACATTGGTTTCCGCCTCTTCTTTCTTGCTGCACACCAATATCTTAGTCTTCTTCTTGTTTATCTTCAGCTGATATCTGGCCATAGTCCTTTCCATGGTTGTTAGCAACTTATTCAGCTCCTTCTCTGTCCCTGCTAAGAGAGCTATGTCATCAGCGAATCGAAGCATTCTAATTTTTTCTCCGTGGATGTACACTCCAGAAGACCTCTTTGATTTCATTGATGGCTCCCTCGATGTACACATTAAAAATTATGGGAGACAGTGCGCAGCCTTGTCTCACTCCTTTCCTTATTCTTGCTTCTTCACATCTGGGTCCAGATTTTACCACAGCTACTTGGTTTTTATACAAACTGTGGATAATTCTTCGGTCATTTTAGGACACTCCAATTCCCTTCATAATTCCAAGCATTGAATTCCAATCCACGTTGTCGAAAGCCTTCTCTAGACCCACAAATGCAATGAAGGTCGGTTTGTTCTTCTCCATTCTCTTCTCTATGAGCAGCCTAAGGGCCAATTTTGCCTCTCTTGTACCTTTTTTGGGAAATACTCTGCTTAGAGTCCTAAGATTTTTGCATTTCTCCGCTTCTTCTTGGGAATAGGGATGATGATGTTTTTATCGAAGTCCCTTGGAATTTTCCAAGGGACTTCCAAGTTATATCTTCTTCGGATATGGTTTTTAAACAATGGCAACCACTAACGTATGCTGTATGCAGAACTCTAGCAGTCTTTCTCCTCTTCAACATTACAACTGCCGCATATGCTGTCCTGACGGCTAGCTTGCTTGATTTCGAGGTTAGGCCCGGTGCTATTTTTCATGCCTGTTTTGCTGATGGCCAATCATCGCCAAGCTTAACGTCACGTGATCAAAGTAAAGGTTCTTCCGCGGAGGTCTGCCATGGTAATGTTCCCAGATGATTCTGCTTTTACATACATTTTCTAAAACAGGGAGTGTAAATCTATGCATGTACTTGGTATCAATTTAAGGTGCTTATAAAACCATACAGTGAGACGATATTGCAGTTAGCAAATCATGATAAACATATTCGTGTATCGAGCCATGCGGCTAACTGTCATTTTCACTCGACTTTATGTAAGATTTACTGGTTGACAGATGACAAACAACTGTGTGTGGGAACCATTGGTACTTCGGTGTTCACCCGAAGGACAAGAGGGTCATCCTCTCGGCACCCTATTGGAGTGGCATAAAACTGAGGTATTTCGTAGTGGGGGTCTGAAAGCGAGGAAGCGCCAAGTGTCAACCGGTGGCCATCATATTGGACCTCCGTCGCCCGCTGAGTAGCTCTCGCGGGAATCCCAACGCTCTCGGAAAGTGCACGGTGTGAAGTCACGGGGACTGCCGCAAAACTCCGTCTACGACTACAGCGTCACGAATGAGTTGCGATCGACTAAAACATGATTCTCTCGTCCCATCAAAAAAAAAATAACTACAAGACTCAATGTCACCGGGGACTACAGAATATAAAACAGCAAGAATAATTTCATCCAGCTTTAATGGAAATTACTGCGGATTTAGTCGGTATCTTAACCTACGATTAGATAATGCTTCCCAACCTAATGCTTCTATTTATGTTGATATGCTGCAAAAAGCTAAGATATTGGTGTGCAGCAAAAGATAAACCAACGTTAAACTAGGAAAACAGAAACTGGAAGAGGTGAAAGAGTTCTGTTACCTGAAAGGCACAGTAACCAACGATGGACTAAGCAAGAAAGAAATAGTGAGTAGAATAGCCCAGGCAATGAGGGCGTTCTATCAAAAGAAGAATCTACTTACAGCTGGAAATGCAAGCTTGGAAGTAAGGAAGAAATTCATCAGAACGTATATCTGGAGCATGTTCCTTTACGGCAGTGAGGCATGGACAATGACAGTAGCAGAGAAGAATGGGGTGGAAGCATTCAAAATGCGGTGCTACCGAAGAATGATGAAGATAAAATGGATCGACCGAGTGACAAATCGTAAGACGAGTGGGAGAAAAGAGAGGTCTGCTGAAAACTATAAAAAGAAGACGGGACAACTTAATCGGCCACATCTTGAGACACGATGGCCTGATGAAGACAATCGTCGAAGGAAAAGTGAACGGGAAAAATGGAAGAGGCTTCGCATGAGTTACATGGAGCAGGTCGTAAAGGACGTGAAAGAGAGGAACTACGTTGGTATGAAGAGGTTGGCCGATAGAAGAATCGAGTGGAGGGCTGCGCCAAACCAATCCTAGGATTGTTGACCCTTGATGACGATGAATAGAAAACTGCTCTAGAGGTAAACTTTCTCGAAAAGAGAGAGAGATAGAGAGAGACGAGCTGGCCCAAAAGTTGATTTGAGCAGCATAGCCTCGATAGCATAGCACTCACCAGAGTGTGTGTGTGGTTCGGGAAAATCCAAGCGGCAGCCAAACGGATACTATCCCTCCCCGTGGCCTCAGACGGAACGAATAAATCCAATCTCGGCCTCTCCAAATATCTCGCATGCATTCGTATCAGCCCCGCAAAAAATCTTCTTTGGAGCCTTGATATGAGAGATAATGCGAAGTGTCCCGAAGAGCGTCACCACATGTAATGTAGCCTCGCGCGCCCAGAAAGATAAAGGCTGAGAAGGAATTCTTCAAGTGGCCGTGAGCTCACGATGCAAAGCACCTTAGACACTGAAAAGTCGAGGGATACCACCTCCACCGAACTGAATGATACCGTGACATTGACGTGAAATCATTTGTGCTAATCCGTCGTTTCTGAGTCACGATTCAGTCCCGAATCATTCATTCACGAATCATATTCCATCTAAATCTGCCTACTACCATGTGAGCCTCCATAAAGATGTGTACAAGGATTTTATTGGGTGAGAGGACATTTTTAAAATTCACGTTATAAGCAATTGATTAGGTTCTCTCTCGAATAAGATATTGTTAGGTGGAAAAGCTATTTATAACCCACTTCACAAGCAGGGTATTTTCATATTTAACGAATAAGTTTTGTAAGGTGGGGGGACTTTTTTACGTTGCAAGCAGTTAACTTGCTTTTCTTTCAACCATGATTAGATTGGTTTGTTAGGCGGGAGTAATTTTCAAAAAATGGACGTTACAAGTATTATATTCACACATCCAGTGAATAAGATATTGTTAGATGAAAGACTTTTAAAATCCACGCAGTAAGCTGTGGATTAGTTCTCTTTCGAATAAGAGTTTGTTACATGGGAGGAAATTTATAAAATCCGCGTTTTAAAAAGCGTATTAGCATCTATATCGAATATGAGTTTGTTATAACACAGAAAGAAAAAACACGGGCCAAACCCACCAAAATAATAAACTTTACTACGACTCGGGTTTCACTGTATTACAGCATCGTCAGGAGCCCTGATCTGACGATGCTGTAATACAATGAAACCCGGGTCATAGTAAAGTTTATTATTTTTGTGGGTTTGGCTCGTGTTTTTTCTTTCCCTGTTATCATGTTTCGCTTCCACTCCCATATCGCCTGAATCTTAAGAATTTGTCATGAGTTTGTTAGTTGGGAGGATATTTTAAAAATATATGAGGTATATATAGAGAATTGCGTTTCCTTTGAATAAGATTTTGCTTCGTTGGAGGACTTTTTAAGAACCAAGTTATAAGCAGCGGATTAGCCGCTTTTTATAATAAGTTTTCGTAAAGCGTGAGAACATTTTTAAGCATTTGTTATAGGCAGTGGTATTAAAATCTTTCGAATAAGATTTTGTTAATTTGGAGGACCTTTTTAATACTCATGGTGTAGTAAGTGTTTTCCAACTCTTTCGAGTTATATTTTGTAAGTTTGAGGGACTTTTAAAAAAAACACTAGGCAAGCAGTGGATTTTCATCTTTCTCGAATAAGAATTTATTCGAAGGTGGGAGGACTTTTTTATAATACACGGATTGAGGAGTGTATTTGCATCTCCATCGAATTTGACTTTCTTTAGGTGCGAGGACATTTAAAAAATCCATTTTTTAAGCAGGGGATTTTCATCTTTCTCGAATAAGATTTTGTTAGTTGGTAGAAATTTTAAAAATACACCGTGGATGTGCATCTCTTTCCCAAAAAGATTTTAAATATTGGGATGAATGTTTTAAAATCCGCGTTTTGAGCAGTGGGTTTGAATAGCTCTTGATAATAATCTTTTTCCAGGTTAGAGGATTTAAAAAAAATCAACGTCATAAAAAAGGCATTTGCATCTCTTCCGATGTAGATTTCTCTAAACCTTTTTTAAATCAACCTTATAAGCTGTGGTTTGGCATCTCTTTCGAATACGAGTTTTTAGGGTTAGAAGACATTTTTTTAAACACACGTTATAAGTATTGGTTTTTTCATCTCTTTCTATTAAGATTTACTTAGGTATCAAACGTTTAAAAATTATTGTTATAAGCTGTAGTTTTGCATCTCTTATTCATTAGATTTCGTTATCTGGGATTAATTTTTTAAAAATCCACGCAATAAGCAGTGTTTTGCACCTCTATCGAATAACACTTTGAACGGGTGGAAGGGCTCTTTTACAATCCACGTTTTAAGCAGTTGTTTTGAAACTCTTTCAGGAGAGATTTTTTAAGTCAGGAGGACTTCTTTAAATCCCCATTATAAGCGTCAGATTTGTATCTCTCTCGAATAAGATTTCGTAAAATGGGAGAACATTTAAAAAAATCCATGCTACCAGCTGTGGGTTTGCATCTTTTGAAAAAGAGATTGTGCATGGTTGGAGAACTTTTTAAAATCCACGTTGTAAGCAGTAAATTTGCGATTCTTTAGAGTAAGAATTTTTGGGGTGAGAGGACGTTTTTTAAAATGCATGTTATATGCATTGGATTTGATTCTGTTTAGAATTAAATTACGTTTAGTTGGAGGACTATTTGAAAATCCACGATGATATAAGCAGTGATCTTGCATTTGTATCGAGCGAGATTTTGTTAGCTGGGAAGACTTTTTTAAAGGAGACTATGTGTACATTTTTGCAATGAGATTGAGATATTGTTCGGTTAAATGACTTTAAAAAAAATACGTTACATGAAGTGAATTCCTTCTATTCTGAATAAGAGTTCGTAAGGTGAAAGACATTTTTCTTAAATCCACATTATAAGCAATGAATTTGAATCTCCTTAAAATAAGATTTTGTTAGGTGACAGGTCTCTATTAATATCCACGTCATAAAAAGGAAATGCAACTCTTTCATTTAAATTGTCGCTATCTTTGAGGACGATTTTTAAAGAAACGTTTTAAGAATCTCCTTCGAATAAAATTTTGTTAGGTGGGAAATCTTTTATTTTTATTCCACGCCATAAGCATTTCATCTCCTTCAAATAAGATTTTGTAGAAGTTGAAGGACCCCATTAAAATACATGAGCTTAGCAGTGGGTTTGCTCCTCCTTGGAAAATGATTATTTTAGCCGGAAGGAATTTTTAAAAATCCACGTTATAAACAGTTAATTTGTATCTGCTTGAATAAGATCATGTGAAGAGGGAGGACGATTTTCAAAGCACATTATAAGTAGAGGTTTTGCAACTCTTTCGAATAATTTTTATCTGGTGGAAGGATTTTTTTAAAAACCTCTTTAGAAATATGGGATTAGCACCTCTTACGAATAATATTTGGTTAGGTAGAATGATGTTTTGGGATCGTTGGGATTGGGACGTTCGAATATTAGATTAGCACCTCTTACGAATAATATTTGGTTAGGTAGAAGGACGTTTTTAAATCCACGCTGTAAGAAACCTATTTTCATCTTTTCCGATTTAGATCTAGTTAGGTGGCATTTCTACGTTATAAGAAGTAGATTTCCATCTCCTTCGAATAAGAGGTTATGCTGGGAGGAGCTGTTGTAAACACACGTTGTTAACAGTGGTTTTCAATCTATTCGAATAAGATATACCTAGGTGGATGGATTTTTAGGAGGTTAGGCGGAGGACTTTTTAAAAATCCGGGTTATAAGTATTGTGTTTGCATATCTTAAGAATAAGATTTTGTGAGGTCGGATGACGTTACCACAATGTTCCTTGTTAGAAGCAGTGCATTTGCATCTTTAATAAGATTTTTTAGGTGGAAAACGTTTTTTGGAAATCCATGTCTTAAGGAGTGGAAAATCATGTCTTTAGAATGAGATTCTGTTACGATTTAGTTGGGTGGGAGGACTTATTTAAAATTCACGACGAAAGCAGTGCGTTTGAATCTAATTAGAATACGCCTATGCTAGTCGAAAGGTTAGACGAAGTGGATATTCATATCATTAAAATCCGATATCTCTTATAGGGGGGATGGCGATTTTACAATCGACGTCAAACGCAATAGATAGTTTCTGTTTAGAATTAGATTTTTCGAGGGGGAAATTGTAAATGTGTCCCTCACAATGTTAGAATTTTCTTAGTTGGGAGGGTATTCAAAGGTATAAGTGGATATCAGTAAAATTAATTTTGTTTGATAAAAGGACTTATTTATAATCCATGTTACACAAAATTGAAAGTATTTGCTCAGAGTAAGATTTTTTGTGCTGGAATCTTTTGCTCGGATTCACTAGGTTGGAGGGGACATTTCTCAAATAAAACTAATTCTAACTAACTTCCTTATTCGCCACCATTTTTCAATAAAATGGACTGATCGCTTCTTCTGTGCGTATTACATTGTTCATCGCGCAAAAGTTAATAGAAACACGATTAAAGACAATTCTTAAAGGCTTTTTCCTTCTGGATTAAACACGATTATATTCGATACTACATGATTTCTTCATTTCTGGATATAACTACCTTAATTGCTAAATTACCGCCATGTTTTAATCAAAATTCACCTATTTGCCTCTTCTGGTTGTATTTGTTCACTATATGTGCGAGATATGATAGCAACACTATTAATTCCAATTTTGCAAGACTTATTCTATGCTGGATTTATCCAAATAACCTCCTTATTTGCCACCTTCTTTTAATCTAAATTCAGTTATTCTCCTCTTCTTTGAGTAATTCTTTGTAATTCGTGCTAATATATTCAGCAACACGATTTTATGGGATAAAGCAATTCTTTTTCAATCCTAGATTTAGTCAACTAAATTCCTTTCAAACCATCGATTTCCAATCAAAAACAATATATTCGCCTTTTCCTTGAGTATTTCGTTGCTATCAGTAGAAATTTTATTGCAACCCTATTAAATGTGATTCTACAAGACTTTTTCCATTCTAGATTTAGTCTACTAAATTCCTTTTTTTCATCATTTTTAATGAAAATTCAGATATTTGCCCCTTCTTTGAGCATTTATTTATGATCCGTGCGAGAAGCTATAGCAAAAATATTAAATGAATTAAATGAATAAAATTATTGAATGAATTACTATTTCAATCCTATCCTGCAGCGGCGGTGCATGACCTTCCGTGACGCGTGAATTCAGCTCTCATTCGCCTCGGTAGAATTGTAAATTTTTTGTTAGAGGAATGATTAATGTTAGCAGGTTAATGGAGTTAAGCTGCGTCTTTAAGTGTTCAAGTAGGTGTTCAACTTGTGAGTGGTGTGAAGTGAGCGTGCCCCGTAGAAGGTTCCCGACCGTCAGTCAAAAGATTGGAGAGTTGGCGCTGACGAAAGTGCGGGCGAGAGGAAGGCGAGGGAAGGGAGTGAGGGGAGACGCTCTCGAGAGGCCGTGGTGATCGTAGCGTCCGCTAAAAAGAGCGGTGGAGACCAAGGAGCGATGTTCGCTACGCTGAAACCGAGGTGCATTCGAGGCGGAGGGCCGAGCTCGAGCCCAGGCAGCGGCGATAACACGGCAAATTGCGAAGCCGCGTGCCAACACGGGCGTTGCCAGGGAAATCCCCGCCCCAGCCACCCGGAAGGAGAGGATCCACCGGAGGAAGGGAAGGGCGGTCCTACAACATGGCTCGACGTGACCAGCGGCGGCCATCCGGGGGGGATCATCATCTGCACGGCGCGGGAGCCCCGTCCCTTCCACGCATCATCACAGCGTAAGGCGGGAGGTCCAAGCAAGCGAATCCACACAACCACGTGTCGACAACCTCCCCGACACCGTGTACACTAGGGTGCCTCGTTTTGCCTTTTTTTTCTAGGAGCGAATCGTAATACCCGGTGAAAGTTGTGTACCCAGATGAGTATTACAAATAAGATTTTTTTTTCCAAATCGGCTTATATCTTCTGTTCACATTTTTGCCTTAAAATTTTGAATTTGTCTGCGAAAAATGTTAAAATCGTGAAAAAATTTAATTTGTTTTGAGCGAGCACTCTTTTTTTGCAGTGAGGTATAACTTAGGACTTTAATTGATATTTTGGACCAAATGGGTCTGCTATATTGCTCCTAATTATCGAGAAATAGACCTTATACCGTGTCCCCGAAAGGACTTTTGTGGGGAAGGCAACCCGAAACACACCACCTCTTTTTACGCTATGCATGCAATAAATGACGCGAAAAAGAGATTTTTTCAGTAAAAAACGTGGTAATCATGTACGAAATTGTCAAGGGTAGTCATAGTGATAGGAGTTTCCCTAATTATGCCATACATTGTCTCCTCGAGGGCAGAAACTTTTGCCGGGTACTATGATTCGCTCCTAGAAAAAAGTGGCAAAACTAGGCACCCTCCCAGACAGCACACTTTGAGGCGTATACATATATTTTGTGTATACATAGTATATACTGTATATTTATGATACAGTATACATGATTTATACATCATGTTTACAAATTTGTACAGCTATGATACGGTATACAAAAAATATACATATTGTTATTGTTATAAGTGTGCATCCCCCCTTTTTAGGGCCCACCTCTTTCACACCCCCCCCCCCCAGTGTGTCAACTTACCGCACTCAAGCCAAAAGTCGATCACGAGAAAAAACTATCACCTCTGTCTCATTCTGTCATTGATTTATAGTTTGGCAAAGTTCTTTGGAAGGGTTATTACTTATGTTAACGGCTGCGTTGATTGTTTTTTATAGCATTTCTCTCATTTGTATTGTTCAGCCACGTTATCTGACTCATTAACCCCACTAACCCATTATTATTGTGCTTGTGAGTTGTTCTCACCGACGCGAATTCACCAATAGTCGTTTTGGTCACGACCCGACGTGGAGATAATAAAACAAAATTGTGATTTGGAGATTGAACCCACGATCTCATGATTCCAGAGAATCTTCCTCCCTAAACCTGCCCCCTCCACTCACACCTTTACGCACCCCGACCCCAAGATACACATGCCCTGAGCGGACCTGCATAACACTCACGATCGGCATCGAACCCGCGGGAAAAGAGCCAGACCGTCCCATGTTTGGCGCCCAAAACGTGAGGCTCGAATAATGTCAAGTGTCTGACCACCGACCCAAAGCTTCGTTTTCATGAGAAACAGAAATATAGATGACGGTCATAGCTCAAGCGAAAGTGACGACGTTGAAGGGGGGGGGAGTTAAACGTACCCTTCGTAGAGTGCGAACTGATACCCGATCTGACGGAAGCGCTAAAAGGCATAAGAGTCCAAAGGCGACGATGGACGATCCCATTTATTTCACACCAATGGACACGACTCCTATCCAGTTTTACGCCTCTTCTCGAGTATTTCATTGGTAGCCGTGAGAAAATATTTAGGAGCATTATTAAACACGATTTTACAAGCCTTTCAATCCTAGATTTAATGAACTAATTTCCTTATTAACCATCTTTTTTATCAAAATTCTGTTATTTGCCTATTCTTTCAGTATTTCGTTAGTATCCGTGCGAGAAGCTTTAACAACATTTTTAATTGCGATATTATGAGACTTTTATCCTAGATTTAGTCAACAAAATTCCTTATTAACTATTTTTTTCACTGAAAATTCAGATATTTGTTTCTTCTTCGACTATTTTATTATTAAATGTGCTAAAATATTTCGGAACAATATTGAATACAATTTTACAAGCCTTTTCAATCCTAGATTTAGTCAACTTATTTATTCATTAGTTATTATTATGTTTTTAATTAATTAGTCACTATAACGTAACTTCCTCCGAGTCTCTGGCTAGTATCAGGTTTCGTTGCGGTCAAATTTGCCAGAAACTCGAGAGGGGTCGTGTCTAAGGGTAGCCATGTCGGATAGGTGGCTACTCGGCATTAGGGTCATGCGCACGAAGCAGGCGGAGAGACACGAGAAGGACAGCCTTCTGCATTGCACTTGCGAGTGCATCCGCTGGCGCCCTGCACGTTGGGATGTACTTGAGATTTTCAAACAGTGAGCTCTTGACACCGCCAAGCACGCCCACGATGAGGACTACCGGTTTCACTGAGTGTGCATTTGCCGGAGTTCACACAGCATATCTTCATATTTCTATTACCTTCGCTGCCATGTTCGTTTCGGCCGGTGACGAAAACTCGATCACGAACATGGCATGAAAGAGATTGTCGAGGAGAGCGATATCAAAATTCGTCGCCTCCAACTGCCTGGTGGTGAATAAGGAATAATTCCACCAGATCTTACACTTATCGTTCTCCACGACGGACTCGATGTCTCCAGGGGCGTGAGGCAGCACCGGATTCGCGTCTATACCGTAATGGTGTCTTAGATGGTAATACAACAGAGCCGAGTTGTGCCGGGTTATGTATGCGTTCTTCGCATAAAAGCTGCAGCCGGAGAGTAGATGACCTAAAGTCTCCGGCTGCCTTCGGCACGCTCTGCATCTCGTGTCCGTCACGTTTGCCTCAAAGATGAGGCGACGGTACACGAGGGTGTTGATGACACCATCTTGGCACGCGAGCACGAATCCCTCGGTTTCGGACTTCAGACCTGCGGAGCGCAGGAAAGCGAACGTGAACTCCTTGGATACCCCGTGCGTTTCCAAGTTTCGATAGAAACTTCCATGCATGGGCTTCTCGGTATGCTTGCGGAGCAGGATCTTTAGCTCCGCATTCTTTATTTCGAGCTTTAACTCGTCTAACTTCGGCGACAAGATTGATTTTTCGCACGCTTCTCCACTGGAAGTAAGGTCCAAGTCCAAACCGAGGCCGTCTGCTGCCCTTTTCGCCGCCTGGAATAGGAACGCCCCTTTGCCGACATTCTCGTGTTTATTTACAAGCAGCATAAGGGGGTCCGTGCTGTGGAACACGCGACACGCCGTATTGAGGACTACGCTGTCATGAAGGCACTCCATGCGTATCAGCCCTCTACCGCCTTCTTTCTCGGGAGATTAAAATTGGCGACGGAATACTTCGGATGAAGGCTGCGATGGATGGTCATTACTTTCCTCGTTCCCCTATCGAGGTTTTGCAGATCGCTGACATTCCATTTGATTCAACCGAAGGTGTAGAGCAGTCTGAACCGCGAAAGTTTTGATCGCAAGAACCTTGTTCTTGCCAGACAGGCCAGAGCTCCAGATTCGCCTGTGAGTCTGCCTGTATTTGGCTGTAAGCCTTTCCTTCACTGCTCTTACCTCCGGTAACCAGCGCTGGGGGACGCCAAGATCATCGTCATCGACAAGATTCGTCATCATCAAGATGATATTTAGCGTTTCCGCCAACGAGCTGAACGTCTTCCTGGTCTTCCGACAACATTCCTTTCGCCAGGAGGATGGTCGTGCACTTGTCCAATCCGAATTCTATTCCTATATCCTCACTGTATCTGCGTACGGTGCACAACGCCAAGCGCAGAGGCTTCGCGCTTGAAGCAGATAGCTTCAAGTCATCCAAATAGAAAGGATGGGTGACCTTTATCTCCCTTTTTGATGGTATAACGCACATATATGCCCTACCCCGTCTCAACTGAATGGACAGTGGGTGTAGAGATAAACAGAACAGGAGAAAAAAAACTATCGCCTAGAAAAAAGCTGGTGTCACCAGGTAAAGGCAAAAGTGTTAATTTTAGGTGAAAAAAGCCGTGTAATTGATTTTAATGGGAAGAATGCTGGTTTGAGAAAATGCCTCAAAATTCGAATTTTTTTATTCCGCTATGAAATATTGCATAAATCGCGATGAACTACGATGATCAGAGGCGAAGTGTCAATTTGAGTTTAAAAAAAATACCTAAAAATGATTTTGGTTAGAAGAATGCTTGTTTGAGAAAACGCCTTAAAATTTGAATTTTTTATTTTGCTATGAAATATTGCATAAATCGCGATGGACTACGATGATCAGAGGCGAAGTGTCAATTTAAGGTGAAAAAAAACGTAAAAATGATTTTGGTTGGAAGAATGCTTGTTTGAGAAAATGCCTTAGAATTATTTTTTAAAAATTTTTTAGAAAAATTTTTTATTTTTTATTTTACTATGAAATATTGCATATAACGCGATGAAATACACTAGCAGATGCTAAGTGCCGATTTAACCCTTAGACTACCAACGGGACACATATGTCCCGATAAGGAGAAAAAAATGGAAGTGTAAGGGTTAGGTTGAAAAAAACAGCCGTCATAAATGATTTTGGTTGGAAGAATTATGGTTTGAGAAAACTCATCAGATAGAAATTCTTTATTTGGCTATTAATAACTTCATACATGGCGATGAACTAAGCTAGCAGAGGTAAAAGTGTCAATGTAAGGCGAAAAAAACACGAAAAAATGATTTTATTGAGAAGATTGCTGGTTTGAGAAAATTCCTTAGAATTTGAATCTTTTATTTTGCTATGAAATTTTTCATAAATGGCGATGAACTACGCTTACAGAGGCAAAAGTGTAAATAAAGTTGAAAAAAACACCTAAAAATTGATTTGGTTAAAGAAATGCTGGTTTGAGAAAACGGCTTAGATTTTGAATTTTTTATTTTTCCAATCAAATTTGCATAAATCGCAATGAACTTAAATGAGTAGAGGTTAAAGTGTCAACTTAAGAAAAAAAAAACAAGTGAATTTTGCTATGAAATATTGCAAAAATCTCGTTAAACAGCGCAGTGCAGAGTCAAAAGTGTCGATATTAGAGAAAAAATAGCCGTCAAAATGATTTTGGTAAGAAGAATGCTAGTCTGAGAAATCGCCTCAGAAGTCGAATTTTTTACTTTGCTATGAAATATTTCATAAATGGCGTAGAATTGCGCTAGCATAGGAAATAGTGTAATTCAAGTTGAAAAGTACACCTAAAAATTTTGAATTTTTTATTTGTCCATGAACAAGGCATAACCCGCAATGAACTTGATGAGCAAAGGTAAAAGTGTCATTTTAAGGAAAAGAAACACATAAAAATTATTTTGGTAGGAAAAATGCTGGTTTGAGAAATCGCCTTTCAATTGAATTATTGATTTTGCTGTGAAGTATGGCATAAATTGCGAAGAACTACGCTAGCACAGTGCGAAATTGTCTTTTTAAGATGAAAAAAGGGAAAATTGACTTTGGTGGGAAGAAAGCAGGTTTGAGATATCGCATTTCAATTGAATTTTTTATTTTGCTGTGAAATATTGCATAAATCGCTATGAACTATGCTGTGTAGACGCGAAATTGTGAATTTAAGATTTGATGATGATATTTGATGATAAAAATGATTTTGATCAAAGGAATGCTCGTTTGAGAAAACGCCTTCCATTTTGAATTTTGTATTTTTTTATGAGATATTACAGAAATCTCAATGAACTACACTGAGCAGAGGAAAAAATGTCAATTTAAGAAAAAAATCACGTAAAAATGACTTTGGTCGGAATTATGCTGGTTTGAGAAAACGCTTATATTTGAATATTTTTATTTTGCTGCGTAAATTGTCAAATTAAGGTGAAAAACAGCCATCAGAATTATTTTGGTGTTAAGATTGGTGGTTTGAGAAAACGCTTTAGAATTGGAATTTTTTATTCTACTATATAATATTGCATAAATGACGATAAACAACGCTGAGCAGAGGTGAAATTGTCAAATTAAGGTGAAAAACAGCCATCAGAATTATTTTGGTGTTAAGATTGGTGGTTTGAGAAAACGCTTTAGAATTGGAATTTTTTATTCTACTATATAATATTGCATAAATGACGATAAACAACGCTGAGCAGAGGTGAAATTGTCAAATTAAGGTGAAAAACAGCCATCAGAATTATTCTGGTGTTAAGATTGCTGGTTTGCGAAAACGCCTTAGAAATGTAATTTTTTCTTCTTCTATGAAATGTAGCATAAGTCGCGATGAACTACGCTGACTAGAGGCGAAATTAACAAATTAACGTGAAATACCGCCATGAGATTTATTTTGGTATTATGATTGCTGGTTTGAGAAAACGCAATAGAATTCGAATTTTTTATTTTGCTATGAAATATTGCATAAATCGAGACGAACTACGCCGAAAGGTGGCGAAATAGTCGAATTAACGTAAAAAAACAGCCATCAGATTTATTTTGGTGTTAAGATTGCGGTTTGAGAAAACGCCTCAGATTTAGAATTTTTTATTCGTCTCTGATATATTGAATACATACTGAGCAGAGGCAAAATTGTCAAATTAAAGTGATAAACATCAATCAGAAATAATGTGGTGTTGAGATTGCTGAATTCAGAAAACGTCTCAGAATTAGAATTTTTTATTCTTTTATGATATATTGTATAAATCGCGATGAACTACGCTGAGCAAAGGCGAAAAATAACCATATTAAAGTGAAAACCAGCCATCAGAATTTTTTGGTGTAAAGATTTCTGATTTAGGAAAGACATCAGGATTGGAATATTATATTCCTCTGTAAAAATAAAATAAATGGAAATGAACTACGCTTAGCAAAGGCGAAATTGTCAAATAAAGGTGAAAAAAAGCCATTGGAATTATTTTGGTGTTAAGATTGCTGGCTTGAGAAAACGCCTCAGAAATGGAATTTGTTATTCCTCTATGAAAAATTGCATAAAATGCGGTGATCAACGCTGAGCAGAGGCTAAATTGTAAAATTAAGGTGAAAAACAGCCATCAGATTTATTTTGGTGTTATGAATGCTGATTTGAGAATACGCCGCAGAAATGGAATTTTTTATTTTGCTATGATATATTGCATAAATCGCGATGAACTTCGCTGAACCGAAGCGAAAATACCAAATTATTTTGAAAAACAACCATCAGATTTTATTTTGTGTTTAAGTTTGCTGGTTTGAGAAAACACTTTAAAAATAAAATTTTTTATTCTTAAACGATAAAATGAATATATCGAGAGTAAAAAACGCTGAGAAGAAGCGAGATTGTCTAATTTAGGTGAACACCAGCCAACAGAATTATTTTAGTATTAAAATTGCTGGTTTGAGAAAACGCTTTAGAATTGGAATGTTTTATTGTTCTACAAGCTGACCCGGCCACGCGTTGCTGTGGCTCAATCTGGTTAAATGGAAAGCGCACGTTTATAGTATTTTAATTTCACAATTCTTATGGGTATACAATATATCTCAGCTGATCGATTGTTTTGGAGCTGGACACGCATATTTGTATATAATTTTAACGTCTTTACATGTCGTCACAAAGTAGAATATTTCAGGCAAGCATTTATTTCATCCGCTAGTGTCAATCGAGGAATTACAGGTAATGTTTGCCTGAAATGTCGTGCAAGCAATATTAATGCGTTCTCAAATGGTCTCAGGATTCAACGGAAATCTTGCAATGATAGATCCAGAGCCTCGAGCGATGCTTTGTGCACCATTGTGCATTCATCCCAAGCAATAAGGTGGCATTTCTGAAATATTTGTCCCATGCCGGATGATTTGAATATGTTGCACGTGAGTGTTTCAATGAATTGCAACTTCAATGGAATGCACATCCCGTCTCCAGTGTCGATATTGTATTCTCGATATTGTACAAACCTTCATGGAGTGAACAAAACAACTAACCAAAGCTTCATGGAAATTGGATGAATGTTGTGGTAATGCATGAAGTTATCAATATTGTATCGATACAGTATCGATATTGTAATGATACTTTATAAAACTTTGATAAAAAACACCTAAATATTTTCACCTCAATTTTGTATCAACGATGTATCGATGTATCCATATTTTATCGATATTATATCGATACAGTATCGACATTGAACTATCGATTTTGTAGAAACCTTCGCGGAGCGTACTCAACAACTTTCCAAAGTTTCATGGCGATCCGATGAATGGTGTAGTAATGCATAAAGGACAAACACATTATATACATTCGATACAGTATCGATATTGCAAAGATACATTCCTTTTAAAAAACTAAATAATTTCACCTCAATTTTGTATCAATAATGTATCGATTTATCGATACTTTAGCGATATTATATCGATAAAGTATCGATATTGAAATATCGATTCCGTAGTCCTCTTTTCGGAAATGTACTCAACAACTTCCCAAAGTTTCATGGCGATCCGATGAATGGTGTAGTAATGCATAAAGGACATACAGACACACACACACACACATACATTCATTTATATATATATATAGATGATATATTGCAAAGATCGCGATAAACTACGCCTAGAAGAGGCGAAACAGTCTAATTAAGGTGAAAAACAGCAATCAGAATTGTTTTGGTGTTAAGATTGCTGGTTTGAGAAAACGCCCTCGAATTGGAAGTTTTTATTTTGCTATGAAATGTTGCAATGATCGCGATGAACTACGCTGAGCAGAGGCGAAAAATTCAAATAAACGTGAAAAACAGCAATCAGAATTATTTTCGTGCTAAGATTGCTGGTTTAGGAAACACTTCAGGATTGGAATATCTTATTCCTCTAGCAAAATTGCATAAATAAAATTAACTACGCTGAGCACAGGGGAATTGTCAAATAAAGGTGAAAAAAAGCCAATGGTGTTAAGACTGCGGGTTTGAGAAAACGCCTCAGAAATGGAATTTGTTATTCCTCTATGAAAAATTGCTTAAATCGCGATGAACTAGGTTGAGTGGATGCGAAATTATAAAATAAATGTGAAAAACAACCATCAGATTTTGTTGTTAAGATTGCTGGTTTAATAAATGCTTCAGAATTGGAATTTTTTTAATTTGCCATGAAATATTGCATAGATCGCGATGAACTACGCTAGCGAAAAATTGAAATGAACATGAAAAACAGCCATCAGTATTATTTTGGTGCTAAGATTGCTGGTATAGGAAACACTTCAGGATTGGAATATTTTATTTCTCTATGAAAAATAGCATAAATGGAAATGAACTACGCTGAGAAGAGGCGAAATTGTAAAATTGAGGTGAAAAACATCAATCAGAATTATTTTGGTGTTAAGATTGCTGGTTTGAGAAAACGCATCAGAATTGGAATTTTTAATTTTGCTATAAAATATATTGCATAGATCGCGATGAACTTCGCCGAGAAGTGACGAAACAGTCAAATTAAGGTGAAAAACAGCAATCAAAATTATTTGGTGTTAAGATTGCTATTTGATAAAACGCCTCAGAATTGGAATTTTTTTAATTTTCCATGAAATATTGCATAGATCGCGATGAACTACGCAAAGCAGAGGCGAAAAATTGAAATAAACATGAAAAACTTCCATCAGAATTATTTTGGTGCTAATATTGCTGGTTTAGGAAAGACTTCAGGATTGGAATATTTTATTTCTCTATGAAAAATAGCATAAATGGAAATGAACTACGCTAAGCAGAGGCGAAATTGACCAATTTAGGAGAAAAATAGTCTTCAGAATTATTTTGGTGTTAAAATTGCTGTTTTGAGAAAAGGCCTCAGAATTTAAACTATTTATTCTACAATGAAATATTGCATAAATGACGATAAACTACGCTGAGCAGAGGCAAATTTGTCAAATTAAGGTAAAAACAGCCAACAGAATTATTTGGTGTTAAGATTGCTGGTTTGAGAAAAAGGCTAAGAATTAGAATTTTTTATCTTGCTATGAAATATTGCAAAGATCGCGATGAACTACGCTGAGCAGAGGCGAAATTGTCCAATTTAGGTGAAAAAACAGCCATCAGAATTATTTTGGTGTTAAGATTGCTGGTAAGCGGAAACGCCTCAAATATAGAATTTTTTATTCTGCTATGAAATATGGCATAATAGAGATGAATTACGCTATGCAGAGGTGAAATTTTTAAATATAGGAAAAAAAACAGCGATCAGAATAGTTAAGGTTTAAGATTGCTGGTTTGCGAAAATGCCTCAAATTTGGAATTTGTTATTGTGCTATGAAATATGGCATAAAAACGATTAACTACGCTGAAAAGAGGCGAAATTGTAAAATTAAGGAAAAAAACAGCCATCAGAATTATTTTGCTGTTAATATTGCTGGTTTGCGAAAACGCCTCAAATTTGGAATTTTTTATTCTGCTATGAAATATGGCATAGAAACGATGAACTACGCTGAGCAGAGGCGAAATTGTAAAATTAAGGAGAAAAAACAGCCAAAAGAATTTTTCCGGTGTTGAGATTGCATGTTTGCGAAAACGCCTAAAAATTTGGAATTTTTTATTCTGCTATGAAATATGTCATAAAAACGATGAACTACGCTAAGCAGTGGCGATATTGTCAAATTCAGAAAAAAAACAACCATTAGAATTATTTTGGTGTTAAGATTGCTGGTTTGGGAAAACGCCTCAAATTTGGAATTTTTTATTCTGCTATGAAATATGTCATAAAAATGATGAACTACGCTGTGCAGAGGCGAAATTGTCAAATTAAGGAAAAAAACAGCCATCAGAATTATTTTGGTGTTAAGATTGCTGGTATGCGAAAAGCCTCAAATTTGGAATTTTTTATTCTGCTTTGAAATATGGCATAAAAACGATCAACTACGCTAAGCAGAGGCGAAATATCAAATTAAGGAAAAAGCAGCCATCAGAATTAATTTGGTGTTAAGATTGCTAGTATGGGAAAACGATTCAAATTTGGA
This sequence comes from Platycnemis pennipes, assembly GCA_933228895.1. Classification (NCBI taxonomy): domain Eukaryota; kingdom Metazoa; phylum Arthropoda; class Insecta; order Odonata; family Platycnemididae; genus Platycnemis; species Platycnemis pennipes. Next base: position 8,516,536 of record OW121852.1, read on the forward strand.
ATTTTTTATTCTGCTATGAAATATGGCATATAAACGATGAACTACGCTGAGCAGGGGCGAAATATCAAATTAAGGAAAAAAACAGCCATCAGAATTATTTTGGTGTTAAGATTGCTTTTATGCGAAAACAGCTCATATTTGGAATTTTTTATTCTGCTATGAAATATGGCATACAAACGATGAACTACGCTAAGCAGAGGCGAAATATCAAATTAAGGAAAAAAACAGCCATCAGAATTATTTTGGCGTCAGGATTGCTAGTATGCGAAAACGCCTCAAATTTGGAATTTTTTATTTTGCTATGAAATATGGCAAAAAAACGATGAACTACGCTGAGCAGAGGCGAAATTGTCAAATTTAGGAAAAAACAGCAATCAGAATTATTTTTGTGTTACGATTTCTAGTATGCGAAAACGTCTCAAATTTGGAATTTTTTATTCTGCTTTGAAATATGGCAAAAAAACGATGAATTTCGCAGTGCAGAGCCAAAATTGTCAAATAAAGGATTAAAACAGCAATCAGAATTATTTTGATGTAAAGATTGCTGGTTTGCGAAAACGCCTCAAATTTGGAATTTTTTATTCTAATATGAAATATGGCATAAAAACGATGTACTGCGTTTAACAGAGGCGAAATTGTCAAAATAAGGAAAAAAACAGCCATCAGAATTATTTTGAGGTAAAGATTGCTGGTTTTCGAAAACGCCTCAAATTTGGAATTTTTTACTCTAATATGAAATATGGCATAAAAACGATAAATTACGCTTAACAGAGGAAAAGTTGTCAAATCAAGGAAAAAAACAGCCATCAGATTTGGTGTTAAGATTTCTACCTTGCAAAAACGCCTCAACCTTGGAATTTTTTACTCTAATATGAAATATGGCAAAAAAACGATGAACTACGCTTAACAGAGGCGAAAACATCAAATTTAGGAAAAAAACAGCCATCAGAATTATTTTGGTGTTAAGATTTCTAGTTTGTAAAAACGCCTCAAATTTGGAATTTTTTATTCTTATATGAAATATGGCATAAAAACGATGAACTACGCTTAACTCCGGCGAAATTGTCAAATCAAGGAAAAAAACAGCCATCAGAATTATTTTGGTGTTAAGATTTCTACTTTGTTAAAACGCCTCAAATTTGGTACTTTTTATTCTTATATGAAATCTGGCATAAAAACGATGAACTACGCTTAATAGAGGCGAAATTATCAAATTATAGAAACAACAGCCATCAGAATTATTTTGGTGTTAAGATTTCTACTTTGCGAAAACGCCTAAAATTTGGAATTTTTTACTCTAATATGAAATATGGCATAAAAACGATGAACTTCGCTTAACAGAGGCGAAATTATCAAATTAAGGAAAAAAACAGCCATCAGAATTATTTTGGTGTTAAGATTTCTAGTTTGCGAAAACGCCCCAAATTTGGAATATTATTATTCTAATATAAAATATGGCATAAAAACGATGAACTACGCTTAACAGAGGCGAAAATATCAAATTAAGGAAAGAAACAGCCATCAGAATTATTTTGATGTAAAGATTGCTTTTTTGCGAAAACGCCTCAAATTTGGAATTTTTTACTCTAATATGAAATATGGCATAAAAACGATGAACTACGCTGATCGGAGGCAAAATTGTCAAAATAAGTAGAAAAACAGCCATCAGAGTTATTTTGGTTTTAAGATTTCTAGTTTGCGAAAACGCGTCAAATTTGGAATTTTTTATCCTAATATAAAATATGGCATAAAAACGATGAACTTCGATTCAAAGAGGTGAAATTGTCAAATTAAGGAAAAAAACAGCCATCAGAATTATTTTGTTGTTAAGATTTCTACTGTTCGAAAACGACTCAAATTTGGAATTTTTTACTCTAATATGAAATATGGCATAAAAACGATGAACTACGCTGAGCGGAGGCAAAATTGTCAAAATAAGTAAAAAAACAGCCATCAGAATTATTTTGGTTTTAAGATTTCTAGTTTGCGAAAACGCGTCAAATTTGGAATTTTTATTCTAACATGAAATATGGCATAAAAACGATGAACTACGCTTAACAGAGGCGAAATTATCAAATTAAGGAAAAAAACAGCCGTCATAATTATTTTGATGTAAAGATTGCTGGTCTGCGAAAACGCCTCAACTTTGGAATTTTTTACTCTAATATGAAATATGGCATAAAAACGATGAACTACGCTTAACAGAGGCGAAATTATCAAATTAAGGAGAAAAACAGCCATCAGAATTATTTTGGTGTTAAGATTTCTAGATTGCGAAAACGCCTCAAATTTGGAATTTTTTATTCTAATATGAATTATGGCATAAAAACGATGAACTACGCTTAACAGGGCGAAAATATCAAATTAAGGAAAAAAACAGCCATCAGAATTATTTTGATGTAAAGATTGCCTTTTTGCGAAAACGCCTCAAATTTGGAATTTTTTACTCTAATATGAAATATGGCATAAAAACGATAAATTACGCTTAACAGAGGAAAAGTTGTCAAATCAAGGAAAAAAACAGCCATCAGATTTGGTGTTAAGATTTCTACCTTGCAAAAACGCCTCAACCTTGGAATTTTTTACTCTAATATGAAATATGGCAAAAAAACGATGAACTACGCTTAACAGAGGCGAAAACATCAAATTTAGGAAAAAAACAGCCATCAGAATTATTTTGGTGTTAAGATTTCTAGTTTGTAAAAACGCCTCAAATTTGGAATTTTTTATTCTTATATGAAATATGGCATAAAAACGATGAACTACGCTTAACTCCGGCGAAATTGTCAAATCAAGGAAAAAAACAGCCATCAGAATTATTTTGGTGTTAAGATTTCTACTTTGTTAAAACGCCTCAAATTTGGTACTTTTTATTCTTATATGAAATCTGGCATAAAAACGATGAACTACGCTTAATAGAGGCGAAATTATCAAATTATAGAAACAACAGCCATCAGAATTATTTTGGTGTTAAGATTTCTACTTTGCGAAAACGCCTAAAATTTGGAATTTTTTACTCTAATATGAAATATGGCATAAAAACGATGAACTTCGCTTAACAGAGGCGAAATTATCAAATTAAGGAAAAAAACAGCCATCAGAATTATTTTGGTGTTAAGATTTCTAGTTTGCGAAAACGCCCCAAATTTGGAATATTATTATTCTAATATAAAATATGGCATAAAAACGATGAACTACGCTTAACAGAGGCGAAAATATCAAATTAAGGAAAAAAACAGCCATCAGAATTATTTTGATGTAAAGATTGCTTTTTTGCGAAAACGCCTCAAATTTGGAATTTTTTACTCTAATATGAAATATGGCATAAAAACGATGAACTACGCTGATCGGAGGCAAAATTGTCAAAATAAGTAAAAAAACAGCCATCAGAATTATTTTGGTTTTAAGATTTCTAGTTTGCGAAAACGCGTCAAATTTGGAATTTTTTATCCTAATATAAAATATGGCATAAAAACGATGAACTTCGATTCAAAGAGGTGAAATTGTCAAATTAAGGAAAAAAACAGCCATCAGAATTGAAGTAAGATTTCACGCTTTCCCGGCGAATTGCATTGATGAACTCTTCTCGGGCTCTACACCGGGTGAGTGAATGTAATGTGGCAACATTACATTCACTCACCCGGTGTAGAGCCCGAGAAGAGTTCATCAAAGCCATCAGAATTATTTTGTTGTTAAGATTTCTACTGTGCGAAAACGCCTCAAATTTGGAATTTTTTACTCTAATATGAAATATGGCATAAAAACGATGAACTACGCTGAGCGGAGGCAAAATTGTCAAAATAAGTAAAAAAACAGCCATCAGAATTATTTTGGTTTAAAATTTCTAGTTTGCGAAAACGCGTCAAATTTGGAATTTTTATTCTAATATGAAATATGGCATAAAAACGATGAACTACGCTTAACAGAGGCGAAATTATCAAATTAAGGAAAAAAACAGCCGTCAGAATTATTTTGATGTAAAGATTGCTGGTTTGCGAAAACGCCTCAACTTTGGAATTTTTTACTCTAATATGAAATATGGCATAAAAACGATGAACTACGCTTAACAGAGGCGAAATTATCAAATTAAGGAGAAAAACAGCCATCAGAATTATTTTGGTGTTAAGATTTCTACCTTGCAAAAACGCCTCAAAATTGGAATATTATTATTCTAATATGTAATATGGCATAAAAACGATGAACTACGCTTAACAGGGCGAAAATATCAAATTAAGGAAAAAAACAACCATCAGAATTATTTTGATGTAAAGATTGCTTTTTTGCGAAAACGCCTCAAATTTGGAATTTTTTACTCTAATATGAAATATAGCATTAAAACGATGAACTACGCTTAACAGAGGCGAAGTACTCAAATCAAGGAAAAAAACAGCCATCAGAATTATTTTGGTGTTAAGATTTCTACTTTGAGAAAACGCCTCAAATTTAGAATTTTTTATTCCAATATGAAATCTTGCATAAAAACGATGAACTACGCTTAACAGAGGCGAAATTATCAAATTAAGGAAAAAAACAGCCGTCAGAATTATTTTGATGTAAAGATTGCTGGTTTGCGAAAACGCCTCAACTTTGGAATTTTTACTCTAATATGAAATCTGGTATAAAAGCGATGAACTACGCTTAACAAAGGCGAAATTATCAAATTATGGAAATTACAGCCATCAGAATTATTTTGGTGTTAAGATTTCTACTTTGCGAAAACGCCTCAAATTTGGAATTTTTTATTCTAATATGAAATATGACATAAAAACGATGAACTACGCTGAGCAGAGGCGAAATTATCAAATTATGGAAAAAAACAGCCATCAGAATTATTTTGGTGTTAAGATTTATAGTTTGCGAAAACGCTTCAACTTTGGAATTTTTTACTCTAATATGAAATATGGCATAAAAACGATGAATTACGCTTAACAGAGGTGAAATTATCAAATTCTAGAAACAGCAGCCATCAGAATTCTTTTGGTGTTAAGATTTCTACTGTGCGAAAACGCCTCAAATTGGAATTTTTTTCATTCTAATATGAAATATGGCATAAAGACGATGAACTACGCTGAGCAGAGGCGAAATTATCAAATTATGGAAAAAAACAGCCATCAGAATTATTTTGGTATTAAGATTTATAGTTTGCGAAAACGCCTCAAATTTGGAATTTTTTACTCTAAAATGAAATATCGCATAAAAACGATGAACTACGATGGGCAGAGGCGAAATTGTCAATTTAAGGAAAAAAAAGCCATCAGAATTATTTTGGTGTTAAGATTTCTAGTTTGCGAAAACGCCTCAAATTTGGAATTTTTTATTCTAATATGAAATATGGCGTTAAAACGATGAACTACGCTGAGCGGAGGGGAAATTGTCAATTTAAGGAAAAAAACAGCCATCAGAATTATTTTGGTGTTAAGATTTCTAGTTTGCGAAAACGCCTCAAATTTGGAATTTTTTATTCTAATATGAAATATGGCATAAAAACGATGAACTACGCTTTACAGAGGCAAAAATATCAAATTAAGGAAAAAAACAGCCATCAGAATTATTTTGATGTAAAGATTGCTTTTTTGCGAAAACGCCTCAAATTTGGAATTTTTTACTCTAAAATGAAATATAGCATAAAAACGAATAACTAGGCTTAACAGATGCGAAATTATCAAATTATAGAAACAACAGCCATCAGAATTATTTTGGTGTTAAGATTTCTACATTGCGAAAATGCCTCACATTTGGAATTTTTTATTCTATTATGAAATATGGCATAAAAACGATGAACGACGCTTAACAGAGGCGAAAATATCAAATCAAGTAAAAAAACAGCCATCAGAAATATTTTGGTGTTAAGATTGCTTTTTTGCGAAAACGCCTCAAATTTGGAATTTTTTACTCTAATATTAAATATGGCATAAAAAAGATGAACTACGCTGAGCGGAGGCAAAATTGTCAAAATAAGTAAAAAAACAGCCATCAGAATTATTTTGGTGTTAAGATTTCTACTTTGCGAAAACGCCCCAAATTTGGAATATTATTATTCTAATATAAAATATGGCATAAAAACGATGAACTACGCTTAACAGAGGCGAAAATATCAAATTAAGGAAAAAAACAGCCATCAGAATTATTTTGATGTAAAGATTGCTTTTTTGCGAAAACGCCTCAAATTTGGAATTTTTTACTCTAATATTAAATATGGCATAAAAAAGATGAACTACGCTGAGCGGAGGCAAAATTGTCAAAATAAGTAAAAAAACAGCCATCAGAATTATTTTGGTTTTAAGATTTCTAGTTTGCGAAAACGCTTCAAATTTCGAATTTTTATTCTAATATGAAATATGGCATAAAAACGATGAACTACGCTTAACAGAGGCGAAATTATCAAATTAAGGAAAAAAACAGCCGTCAGAATTATTTTAATGTAAAGATTGCTGGTTTGCGAAAACGCCCCAACTTTGGAATTTTTTACTCTAATATGAAATATGGCATAAAAACGATGAACTACGCTTAACAGAGGCGAAATTATCAAATTAAGGGAAAAACAGCCATCAGAATTATTTTGGTGTTAAGATTTCTAGTTTGCGAAAACGCCTCAAATTTGGAATTTTTTATTCTAATATGAATTATGGCATAAAAACGATGAACTACGCTTAACAGGGCGAAAATATCAAATTAAGGAATAAAACAGCCATCAGATTTATTTTGATGTAAAGATTGCCTTTTTGCGAAAACGCCTCAAATTTTGAATTTTTTACTCTAATATGAAATATGGCATAAAAACGATAAACTACGCTTAACAGAGGCAAAGTTGTCAAATCAAGGAAAAAAACAGCCATCAGATTTGGTGTTAAGATTTCTATCTTGCAAAAACGCCTCAACTTTGGAATTTTTTACTCTAATATGAAATATGGCATAAAAACGATGAACTACGCTTAACTCCGGCGAAATTATCAAATCAAGGAAAAAAACAGCCATCAGAATTATTTTGGTGTTAAGATTTCTACTTTGTTAAAACGCCTCAAATTTGGAATTTTTTATTCTTATATGAAATCTGGCATAAAAACGATGAACTACGCTTAATAGAGGCGAAATTATCAAATTATAGAAACAACTGCCATCAGAATTATTTTGGTGTTAAGATTTCTACTTTGCGAAAACGCCTCAAATTTGGAATTTTTTACTCTAATATGAAATATGGCATAAAAACGATGAACTACGCTTAACAGAGGCGAAATTATCAAATTAAGGAGAAAAACAGCCATCAGAATTATTTTGGTGTTAAGATTTCTACCTTGCAAAAACGCCTCAAATTTGGAATTTTTTATTCTAATATGAAATATGACATAAAAACGATGAACTACGCTGAGCAGAGGCGAAATTATCAAATTATGGAAAAAAACAGCCATCAGAATTATTTTGATGTAAAGATTGCTTTTTTGCGAAAACGCCTAAAATTTGGAATTTTTTACTCTAATATGAAATATGGCATAAAAACGATAAACTAAGCTTAACAGAGGCGAAGTTGTCAAATCAAGGAAAAAAACAGCCATCAGAATTATTTTGGTGTTAAGATTTCTACTTTGAGAAAACGCCTCAAATTTAGAATTTTTTATTCTAATATGAAATCTTGCATAAAAACGATGAACTACGCTTAACAGAGGCGAAATTATCAAATTAAGGAAAAAAACAGCCGTCAGAATTATTTTGATGTAAAGATTGCTGGTTTGCGAAAACGCCTCAACTTTGGAATTTTTACTCTAATATGAAATCTGGTATAAAAGCGATGAACTACGCTTAACAGAGGCGAAATTATCAAATTATGGAAATTACAGCCATCAGAATTATTTTGGTGTTAAGATTTCTACTTTGCGAAAACGCCTCAAATTTGGAATTTTTTATTCTAATATGAAATATGGCATAAAAACGATGAACTACGCTTAACAGAGGCGAAATTATCAAATTAAGGAAAAAAACAGCCGTCAGAATTATTTTGAAGTAAAGATTGCTGGTTTGCGAAAACGCCTCAACTTTGGAATTTTTTACTCTAATATGAAATATGGCATAAAAACGATGAATTACGCTTAACAGAGGTGAAATTATCAAATTCTAGAAACAACAGCCATCAGAATTATTTTGGTGTTAAGATTTCTACTGTGCGAAAACGCCTCAAATTGGAATTTTTTTCATTCTAATATGAAATATGGCATAAAGACGATGAACTACGCTGAGCAGAGGCGAAATTATCAAATTATGGAAAAAAACAGCCATCAGAATTATTTTGGTGTTAAGATTTATAGTTTGCGAAAACGCCTCAAATTTGGAATTTTTTACTCTAAAATGAAATATCGCATAAAAACGATGAACTACGCTGGGCAGAGGCGAAATTGTCAATTTAAGGAAAAAAACAGCCATCAGAATTATTTTGGTGTTAAGATTTCTAGTTTTTACGAAAACGCCTCAAATTTGGAATTTTTTATTCTTATATGAAATATGGCATAAAAACGATGAACTACGCTTAACTCCGGCGAAATTGTCAAATCAAGGAAAAAAACAGCCATCAGATTTATTTTGGTGTTAAGATTTCTACTTTGTTAAAACGCCTCAAATTTGGAATTTTTTATTCTTATATGAAATCTGGCATAAAAACGATAAAATACGCTTAACAGAGGCGAAAATATCAAATTAAGGAAAAAAACAGCCATCAGAATTATTTTGGTGTTAAGATTTCCAGTTTCCGAAAACGCCTCAAATTTGGAATTTTTTATTCTAATATGAAATATGGCCAAAAAACGATGAACTACGCTTAACAGAGGCGAAAAATTCAAATCAAGGAAAAAAACAGCCATCAGAATTATTTTGAGTATAGATTTATAGTTTGCGAAAACGCCTCAAATTTGGAATTTTTTATTCTAATATGAATTATGGCATAAAAACGATGAACTACGCTTAACAGGGCGAAAATATCAAATTAAGGAAAAACACAGCCATCAGAATTATTTTGATGTAAAGATTGCCTTTTTGCGAAAACGCCTCAAATTTGGAATTTTTTACTCTAATATGAAATATGGCATAAAAACGATAAACTACGCTTAACAGAGGCAAAGTTGTCAAATCAAGGAAAAAAACAGCCATCAGATTTGGTGTTAAGATTTCTACCTTGCAAAAACGCCTCAACTTTGGAATTTTATACTCTAATATGAAATATGGCATAAAAACGATGAACTACGCTTAACAGAGGCGAAAACATCAAATTTAGGAAAAAAACAGCCATCAGAATTATTTTGGTGTTAAGATTTCTAGTTTGTAAAAACGCCTCAAATTTGGAATTTTTTATTCTAATATGAAATGTGGCATAAAAACGATGAACTACGCTTAACTCCGGCGAAATTGTCAAATCAAGGAAAAAAACAGCCATCAGAATTATTTTGGTGTTAAGATTTCTACTTTATTAAAACGCCTTAAATTTGGTATTTTTTATTCTTATATGAAATCTGGCATAAAAACGATGAACTACGCTTAATAGAGGCGAAATTATCAAATTATAGAAACAACAGCCATCAGAATTATTTTGGTGTTAAGATTTCTACTTTGCGAAAACGCCTCAAATTGGGAATTTTTTACTCTAATATGAAATATGGCATAAAAACGATGAACTTCGCTTAACAGAGGCGAAATTATCAAATTAAGGAAAAAAACAGCCATCAGAATTATTTTGGTGTTAAGATTTCTAGTTTGCGAAAACGCCCCAAATTTGGAATATTATTATTCTAATATAAAATATGGCATAAAAACGATGAACTACGCTTAACAGAGGCGAAAATATCAAATTAAGGAAAAAAACAGCCATCAGAATTATTTTGATGTAAAGATTGCTTTTTTGCGAAAACGCCTCAAATTTGGAATTTTTTACTCTAATATGAAATATGGCATAAAAACGATGAACTACGCTGATCGGAGGCAAAATTGTCAAAATAAGTAAAAAAACAGCCATCAGAATTATTTTGGTTTTAAGATTTCTAGTTTGCGAAAACGCGTCAAATTTGGAATTTTTTATCCTAATATAAAATATGGCATAAAAACGATGAACTTCGATTCAAAGAGGTGAAATTGTCAAATTAAGGAAAAAAACAGCCATCAGAATTGAAGTAAGATTTCACGCTTTCCCGGCGAATTGCATTGATGAACTCTTCTCGGGCTCTACACCGGGATAGTGAATGTAATGTGGCAACATTACATTCACTCACCCGGTGTAGAGCCCGAGAAGAGTTCATCAAAGCCATCAGAATTATTTTGTTGTTAAGATTTCTACTGTGCGAAAACGCCTCAAATTTGGAATTTTTTACTCTAATATGAAATATGGCATAAAAACGATGAACTACGCTGAGCGGAGGCAAAATTGTCAAAATAAGTAAAAAAACAGCCATCAGAATTATTTTGGTTTAAAATTTCTAGTTTGCGAAAACGCGTCAAATTTGGAATTTTTATTCTAATATGAAATATGGCATAAAAACGATGAACTACGCTTAACAGAGGCGAAATTATCAAATTAAGGAAAAAAACAGCCGTCAGAATTATTTTGATGTAAAGATTGCTGGTTTGCGAAAACGCCTCAACTTTGGAATTTTTTACTCTAATATGAAATATGGCATAAAAACGATGAACTACGCTTAACAGAGGCGAAATTATCAAATTAAGGAGAAAAACAGCCATCAGAATTATTTTGGTGTTAAGATTTCTACCTTGCAAAAACGCCTCAAAATTGGAATATTATTATTCTAATATGTAATATGGCATAAAAACGATGAACTACGCTTAACAGGGCGAAAATATCAAATTAAGGAAAAAAACAACCATCAGAATTATTTTGATGTAAAGATTGCTTTTTTGCGAAAACGCCTCAAATTTGGAATTTTTTACTCTAATATGAAATATAGCATTAAAACGATGAACTACGCTTAACAGAGGCGAAGTACTCAAATCAAGGAAAAAAACAGCCATCAGAATTATTTTGGTGTTAAGATTTCTACTTTGAGAAAACGCCTCAAATTTAGAATTTTTTATTCCAATATGAAATCTTGCATAAAAACGATGAACTACGCTTAACAGAGGCGAAATTATCAAATTAAGGAAAAAAACAGCCGTCAGAATTATTTTGATGTAAAGATTGCTGGTTTGCGAAAACGCCTCAACTTTGGAATTTTTACTCTAATATGAAATCTGGTATAAAAGCGATGAACTACGCTTAACAAAGGCGAAATTATCAAATTATGGAAATTACAGCCATCAGAATTATTTTGGTGTTAAGATTTCTACTTTGCGAAAACGCCTCAAATTTGGAATTTTTTATTCTAATATGAAATATGACATAAAAACGATGAACTACGCTGAGCAGAGGCGAAATTATCAAATTATGGAAAAAACAGCCATCAGAATTATTTTGGTGTTAAGATTTATAGTTTGCGAAAACGCCTCAACTTTGGAATTTTTTACTCTAATATGAAATATGGCATAAAAACGATGAATTACGCTTAACAGAGGTGAAATTATCAAATTCTAGAAACAGCAGCCATCAGAATTCTTTTGGTGTTAAGATTTCTACTGTGCGAAAACGCCTCAAATTGGAATTTTTTTCATTCTAATATGAAATATGGCATAAAGACGATGAACTACGCTGAGCAGAGGCGAAATTATCAAATTATGGAAAAAAACAGCCATCAGAATTATTTTGGTATTAAGATTTATAGTTTGCGAAAACGCCTCAAATTTGGAATTTTTTACTCTAAAATGAAATATCGCATAAAAACGATGAACTACGCTGGGCAGAGGCGAAATTGTCAATTTAAGGAAAAAAAAGCCATCAGAATTATTTTGGTGTTAAGATTTCTAGTTTGCGAAAACGCCTCAAATTTGGAATTTTTTATTCTAATATGAAATATGGCGTTAAAACGATGAACTACGCTGAGCGGAGGGGAAATTGTCAATTTAAGGAAAAAAACAGCCATCAGAATTATTTTGGTGTTAAGATTTCTAGTTTGCGAAAACGCCTCAAATTTGGAATTTTTTATTCTAATATGAAATATGGCATAAAAACGATGAACTACGCTTTACAGAGGCAAAAATATCAAATTAAGGAAAAAAACAGCCATCAGAATTATTTTGCTGTTAATATTGCTGGTTTGCGAAAACGCCTCAAATTTGGAATTTTTTATTCTGCTATGAAATATGGCATAGAAACGATGAACTACGCTGAGCAGAGGCGAAATTGTAAAATTAAGGAGAAAATACAGCCAAAAGAATTTTTCCGGTGTTGAGATTGCATGTTTGCGAAAACGCCTAAAAATTTGGAATTTTTTATTCTGCTATGAAATATGTCATAAAAACGATGAACTACGCTAAGCAGTGGCGATATTGTCAAATTCAGAAAAAAAACAACCATTAGAATTATTTTGGTGTTAAGATTGCTGGTTTGGGAAAACGCCTCAAATTTGGAATTTTTTATTCTGCTATGAAATATGTCATAAAAATGATGAACTACGCTGTGCAGAGGCGAAATTGTCAAATTAAGGAAAAAAACAGCCATCAGAATTATTTTGGTGTTAAGATTGCTGGTATGCGAAAAGCCTCAAATTTGGAATTTTTTATTCTGCTTTGAAATATGGCATAAAAACGATCAACTACGCTAAGCAGAGGCGAAATATCAAATTAAGGAAAAAGCAGCCATCAGAATTAATTTGGTGTTAAGATTGCTAGTATGGGAAAACGATTCAAATTTGGAATTTTTTATTCTGCTATGAAATATGGCATATAAACGATGAACTACGCTGAGCAGGGGCGAAATATCAAATTAAGGAAAAAAACAGCCATCAGAATTATTTTGGTGTTAAGATTGCTTTTATGCGAAAACAGCTCATATTTGGAATTTTTTATTCTGCTATGAAATATGGCATACAAACGATGAACTACGCTAAGCAGAGGCGAAATATCAAATTAAGGAAAAAAACAGCCATCAGAATTATTTTGGCGTCAGGATTGCTAGTATGCGAAAACGCCTCAAATTTGGAATTTTTTATTTTGCTATGAAATATGGCAAAAAAACGATGAACTACGCTGAGCAGAGGCGAAATTGTCAAATTTAGGAAAAAACAGCAATCAGAATTATTTTTGTGTTACGATTTCTAGTATGCGAAAACGTCTCAAATTTGGAATTTTTTATTCTGCTTTGAAATATGGCAAAAAAACGATGAATTTCGCAGTGCAGAGCCGAAATTGTCAAATAAAGGATTAAAACAGCAATCAGAATTATTTTGATGTAAAGATTGCTGGTTTGCGAAAACGCCTCAAATTTGGAATTTTTTATTCTAATATGAAATATGGCATAAAAACGATGTACTGCGTTTAACAGAGGCGAAATTGTCAAAATAAGGAAAAAAACAGCCATCAGAATTATTTTGAGGTAAAGATTGCTGGTTTTCGAAAACGCCTCAAATTTGGAATTTTTTACTCTAATATGAAATATGGCATAAAAACGATAAATTACGCTTAACAGAGGAAAAGTTGTCAAATCAAGGAAAAAAACAGCCATCAGATTTGGTGTTAAGATTTCTACCTTGCAAAAACGCCTCAACCTTGGAATTTTTTACTCTAATATGAAATATGGCAAAAAAACGATGAACTACGCTTAACAGAGGCGAAAACATCAAATTTAGGAAAAAAACAGCCATCAGAATTATTTTGGTGTTAAGATTTCTAGTTTGTAAAAACGCCTCAAATTTGGAATTTTTTATTCTTATATGAAATATGGCATAAAAACGATGAACTACGCTTAACTCCGGCGAAATTGTCAAATCAAGGAAAAAAACAGCCATCAGAATTATTTTGGTGTTAAGATTTCTACTTTGTTAAAACGCCTCAAATTTGGTACTTTTTATTCTTATATGAAATCTGGCATAAAAACGATGAACTACGCTTAATAGAGGCGAAATTATCAAATTATAGAAACAACAGCCATCAGAATTATTTTGGTGTTAAGATTTCTACTTTGCGAAAACGCCTAAAATTTGGAATTTTTTACTCTAATATGAAATATGGCATAAAAACGATGAACTTCGCTTAACAGAGGCGAAATTATCAAATTAAGGAAAAAAACAGCCATCAGAATTATTTTGGTGTTAAGATTTCTAGTTTGCGAAAACGCCCCAAATTTGGAATATTATTATTCTAATATAAAATATGGCATAAAAACGATGAACTACGCTTAACAGAGGCGAAAATATCAAATTAAGGAAAGAAACAGCCATCAGAATTATTTTGATGTAAAGATTGCTTTTTTGCGAAAACGCCTCAAATTTGGAATTTTTTACTCTAATATGAAATATGGCATAAAAACGATGAACTACGCTGATCGGAGGCAAAATTGTCAAAATAAGTAGAAAAACAGCCATCAGAGTTATTTTGGTTTTAAGATTTCTAGTTTGCGAAAACGCGTCAAATTTGGAATTTTTTATCCTAATATAAAATATGGCATAAAAACGATGAACTTCGATTCAAAGAGGTGAAATTGTCAAATTAAGGAAAAAAACAGCCATCAGAATTATTTTGTTGTTAAGATTTCTACTGTTCGAAAACGACTCAAATTTGGAATTTTTTACTCTAATATGAAATATGGCATAAAAACGATGAACTACGCTGAGCGGAGGCAAAATTGTCAAAATAAGTAAAAAAACAGCCATCAGAATTATTTTGGTTTTAAGATTTCTAGTTTGCGAAAACGCGTCAAATTTGGAATTTTTATTCTAACATGAAATATGGCATAAAAACGATGAACTACGCTTAACAGAGGCGAAATTATCAAATTAAGGAAAAAAACAGCCGTCATAATTATTTTGATGTAAAGATTGCTGGTCTGCGAAAACGCCTCAACTTTGGAATTTTTTACTCTAATATGAAATATGGCATAAAAACGATGAACTACGCTTAACAGAGGCGAAATTATCAAATTAAGGAGAAAAACAGCCATCAGAATTATTTTGGTGTTAAGATTTCTAGATTGCGAAAACGCCTCAAATTTGGAATTTTTTATTCTAATATGAATTATGGCATAAAAACGATGAACTACGCTTAACAGGGCGAAAATATCAAATTAAGGAAAAAAACAGCCATCAGAATTATTTTGATGTAAAGATTGCCTTTTTGCGAAAACGCCTCAAATTTGGAATTTTTTACTCTAATATGAAATATGGCATAAAAACGATAAATTACGCTTAACAGAGGAAAAGTTGTCAAATCAAGGAAAAAAACAGCCATCAGATTTGGTGTTAAGATTTCTACCTTGCAAAAACGCCTCAACCTTGGAATTTTTTACTCTAATATGAAATATGGCAAAAAAACGATGAACTACGCTTAACAGAGGCGAAAACATCAAATTTAGGAAAAAAACAGCCATCAGAATTATTTTGGTGTTAAGATTTCTAGTTTGTAAAAACGCCTCAAATTTGGAATTTTTTATTCTTATATGAAATATGGCATAAAAACGATGAACTACGCTTAACTCCGGCGAAATTGTCAAATCAAGGAAAAAAACAGCCATCAGAATTATTTTGGTGTTAAGATTTCTACTTTGTTAAAACGCCTCAAATTTGGTACTTTTTATTCTTATATGAAATCTGGCATAAAAACGATGAACTACGCTTAATAGAGGCGAAATTATCAAATTATAGAAACAACAGCCATCAGAATTATTTTGGTGTTAAGATTTCTACTTTGCGAAAACGCCTAAAATTTGGAATTTTTTACTCTAATATGAAATATGGCATAAAAACGATGAACTTCGCTTAACAGAGGCGAAATTATCAAATTAAGGAAAAAAACAGCCATCAGAATTATTTTGGTGTTAAGATTTCTAGTTTGCGAAAACGCCCCAAATTTGGAATATTATTATTCTAATATAAAATATGGCATAAAAACGATGAACTACGCTTAACAGAGGCGAAAATATCAAATTAAGGAAAAAAACAGCCATCAGAATTATTTTGATGTAAAGATTGCTTTTTTGCGAAAACGCCTCAAATTTGGAATTTTTTACTCTAATATGAAATATGGCATAAAAACGATGAACTACGCTGATCGGAGGCAAAATTGTCAAAATAAGTAAAAAAACAGCCATCAGAATTATTTTGGTTTTAAGATTTCTAGTTTGCGAAAACGCGTCAAATTTGGAATTTTTTATCCTAATATAAAATATGGCATAAAAACGATGAACTTCGATTCAAAGAGGTGAAATTGTCAAATTAAGGAAAAAAACAGCCATCAGAATTGAAGTAAGATTTCACGCTTTCCCGGCGAATTGCATTGATGAACTCTTCTCGGGCTCTACACCGGGTGAGTGAATGTAATGTGGCAACATTACATTCACTCACCCGGTGTAGAGCCCGAGAAGAGTTCATCAAAGCCATCAGAATTATTTTGTTGTTAAGATTTCTACTGTGCGAAAACGCCTCAAATTTGGAATTTTTTACTCTAATATGAAATATGGCATAAAAACGATGAACTACGCTGAGCGGAGGCAAAATTGTCAAAATAAGTAAAAAAACAGCCATCAGAATTATTTTGGTTTAAAATTTCTAGTTTGCGAAAACGCGTCAAATTTGGAATTTTTATTCTAATATGAAATATGGCATAAAAACGATGAACTACGCTTAACAGAGGCGAAATTATCAAATTAAGGAAAAAAACAGCCGTCAGAATTATTTTGATGTAAAGATTGCTGGTTTGCGAAAACGCCTCAACTTTGGAATTTTTTACTCTAATATGAAATATGGCATAAAAACGATGAACTACGCTTAACAGAGGCGAAATTATCAAATTAAGGAGAAAAACAGCCATCAGAATTATTTTGGTGTTAAGATTTCTACCTTGCAAAAACGCCTCAAAATTGGAATATTATTATTCTAATATGTAATATGGCATAAAAACGATGAACTACGCTTAACAGGGCGAAAATATCAAATTAAGGAAAAAAACAACCATCAGAATTATTTTGATGTAAAGATTGCTTTTTTGCGAAAACGCCTCAAATTTGGAATTTTTTACTCTAATATGAAATATAGCATTAAAACGATGAACTACGCTTAACAGAGGCGAAGTACTCAAATCAAGGAAAAAAACAGCCATCAGAATTATTTTGGTGTTAAGATTTCTACTTTGAGAAAACGCCTCAAATTTAGAATTTTTTATTCCAATATGAAATCTTGCATAAAAACGATGAACTACGCTTAACAGAGGCGAAATTATCAAATTAAGGAAAAAAACAGCCGTCAGAATTATTTTGATGTAAAGATTGCTGGTTTGCGAAAACGCCTCAACTTTGGAATTTTTACTCTAATATGAAATCTGGTATAAAAGCGATGAACTACGCTTAACAAAGGCGAAATTATCAAATTATGGAAATTACAGCCATCAGAATTATTTTGGTGTTAAGATTTCTACTTTGCGAAAACGCCTCAAATTTGGAATTTTTTATTCTAATATGAAATATGACATAAAAACGATGAACTACGCTGAGCAGAGGCGAAATTATCAAATTATGGAAAAAAACAGCCATCAGAATTATTTTGGTGTTAAGATTTATAGTTTGCGAAAACGCTTCAACTTTGGAATTTTTTACTCTAATATGAAATATGGCATAAAAACGATGAATTACGCTTAACAGAGGTGAAATTATCAAATTCTAGAAACAGCAGCCATCAGAATTCTTTTGGTGTTAAGATTTCTACTGTGCGAAAACGCCTCAAATTGGAATTTTTTTCATTCTAATATGAAATATGGCATAAAGACGATGAACTACGCTGAGCAGAGGCGAAATTATCAAATTATGGAAAAAAACAGCCATCAGAATTATTTTGGTATTAAGATTTATAGTTTGCGAAAACGCCTCAAATTTGGAATTTTTTACTCTAAAATGAAATATCGCATAAAAACGATGAACTACGATGGGCAGAGGCGAAATTGTCAATTTAAGGAAAAAAAAGCCATCAGAATTATTTTGGTGTTAAGATTTCTAGTTTGCGAAAACGCCTCAAATTTGGAATTTTTTATTCTAATATGAAATATGGCGTTAAAACGATGAACTACGCTGAGCGGAGGGGAAATTGTCAATTTAAGGAAAAAAACAGCCATCAGAATTATTTTGGTGTTAAGATTTCTAGTTTGCGAAAACGCCTCAAATTTGGAATTTTTTATTCTAATATGAAATATGGCATAAAAACGATGAACTACGCTTTACAGAGGCAAAAATATCAAATTAAGGAAAAAAACAGCCATCAGAATTATTTTGATGTAAAGATTGCTTTTTTGCGAAAACGCCTCAAATTTGGAATTTTTTACTCTAAAATGAAATATAGCATAAAAACGAATAACTAGGCTTAACAGATGCGAAATTATCAAATTATAGAAACAACAGCCATCAGAATTATTTTGGTGTTAAGATTTCTACATTGCGAAAATGCCTCACATTTGGAATTTTTTATTCTATTATGAAATATGGCATAAAAACGATGAACGACGCTTAACAGAGGCGAAAATATCAAATCAAGTAAAAAAACAGCCATCAGAAATATTTTGGTGTTAAGATTGCTTTTTTGCGAAAACGCCTCAAATTTGGAATTTTTTACTCTAATATTAAATATGGCATAAAAAAGATGAACTACGCTGAGCGGAGGCAAAATTGTCAAAATAAGTAAAAAAACAGCCATCAGAATTATTTTGGTGTTAAGATTTCTACTTTGCGAAAACGCCCCAAATTTGGAATATTATTATTCTAATATAAAATATGGCATAAAAACGATGAACTACGCTTAACAGAGGCGAAAATATCAAATTAAGGAAAAAAACAGCCATCAGAATTATTTTGATGTAAAGATTGCTTTTTTGCGAAAACGCCTCAAATTTGGAATTTTTTACTCTAATATTAAATATGGCATAAAAAAGATGAACTACGCTGAGCGGAGGCAAAATTGTCAAAATAAGTAAAAAAACAGCCATCAGAATTATTTTGGTTTTAAGATTTCTAGTTTGCGAAAACGCTTCAAATTTCGAATTTTTATTCTAATATGAAATATGGCATAAAAACGATGAACTACGCTTAACAGAGGCGAAATTATCAAATTAAGGAAAAAAACAGCCGTCAGAATTATTTTAATGTAAAGATTGCTGGTTTGCGAAAACGCCCCAACTTTGGAATTTTTTACTCTAATATGAAATATGGCATAAAAACGATGAACTACGCTTAACAGAGGCGAAATTATCAAATTAAGGGAAAAACAGCCATCAGAATTATTTTGGTGTTAAGATTTCTAGTTTGCGAAAACGCCTCAAATTTGGAATTTTTTATTCTAATATGAATTATGGCATAAAAACGATGAACTACGCTTAACAGGGCGAAAATATCAAATTAAGGAATAAAACAGCCATCAGATTTATTTTGATGTAAAGATTGCCTTTTTGCGAAAACGCCTCAAATTTTGAATTTTTTACTCTAATATGAAATATGGCATAAAAACGATAAACTACGCTTAACAGAGGCAAAGTTGTCAAATCAAGGAAAAAAACAGCCATCAGATTTGGTGTTAAGATTTCTATCTTGCAAAAACGCCTCAACTTTGGAATTTTTTACTCTAATATGAAATATGGCATAAAAACGATGAACTACGCTTAACTCCGGCGAAATTATCAAATCAAGGAAAAAAACAGCCATCAGAATTATTTTGGTGTTAAGATTTCTACTTTGTTAAAACGCCTCAAATTTGGAATTTTTTATTCTTATATGAAATCTGGCATAAAAACGATGAACTACGCTTAATAGAGGCGAAATTATCAAATTATAGAAACAACTGCCATCAGAATTATTTTGGTGTTAAGATTTCTACTTTGCGAAAACGCCTCAAATTTGGAATTTTTTACTCTAATATGAAATATGGCATAAAAACGATGAACTACGCTTAACAGAGGCGAAATTATCAAATTAAGGAGAAAAACAGCCATCAGAATTATTTTGGTGTTAAGATTTCTACCTTGCAAAAACGCCTCAAATTTGGAATTTTTTATTCTAATATGAAATATGACATAAAAACGATGAACTACGCTGAGCAGAGGCGAAATTATCAAATTATGGAAAAAAACAGCCATCAGAATTATTTTGATGTAAAGATTGCTTTTTTGCGAAAACGCCTAAAATTTGGAATTTTTTACTCTAATATGAAATATGGCATAAAAACGATAAACTAAGCTTAACAGAGGCGAAGTTGTCAAATCAAGGAAAAAAACAGCCATCAGAATTATTTTGGTGTTAAGATTTCTACTTTGAGAAAACGCCTCAAATTTAGAATTTTTTATTCTAATATGAAATCTTGCATAAAAACGATGAACTACGCTTAACAGAGGCGAAATTATCAAATTAAGGAAAAAAACAGCCGTCAGAATTATTTTGATGTAAAGATTGCTGGTTTGCGAAAACGCCTCAACTTTGGAATTTTTACTCTAATATGAAATCTGGTATAAAAGCGATGAACTACGCTTAACAGAGGCGAAATTATCAAATTATGGAAATTACAGCCATCAGAATTATTTTGGTGTTAAGATTTCTACTTTGCGAAAACGCCTCAAATTTGGAATTTTTTATTCTAATATGAAATATGGCATAAAAACGATGAACTACGCTTAACAGAGGCGAAATTATCAAATTAAGGAAAAAAACAGCCGTCAGAATTATTTTGAAGTAAAGATTGCTGGTTTGCGAAAACGCCTCAACTTTGGAATTTTTTACTCTAATATGAAATATGGCATAAAAACGATGAATTACGCTTAACAGAGGTGAAATTATCAAATTCTAGAAACAACAGCCATCAGAATTATTTTGGTGTTAAGATTTCTACTGTGCGAAAACGCCTCAAATTGGAATTTTTTTCATTCTAATATGAAATATGGCATAAAGACGATGAACTACGCTGAGCAGAGGCGAAATTATCAAATTATGGAAAAAAACAGCCATCAGAATTATTTTGGTGTTAAGATTTATAGTTTGCGAAAACGCCTCAAATATGGAATTTTTTACTCTAAAATGAAATATCGCATAAAAACGATGAACTACGCTGGGCAGAGGCGAAATTGTCAATTTAAGGAAAAAAACAGCCATCAGAATTATTTTGGTGTTAAGATTTCTAGTTTTTACGAAAACGCCTCAAATTTGGAATTTTTTATTCTTATATGAAATATGGCATAAAAACGATGAACTACGCTTAACTCCGGCGAAATTGTCAAATCAAGGAAAAAAACAGCCATCAGATTTATTTTGGTGTTAAGATTTCTACTTTGTTAAAACGCCTCAAATTTGGAATTTTTTATTCTTATATGAAATCTGGCATAAAAACGATAAAATACGCTTAACAGAGGCGAAAATATCAAATTAAGGAAAAAAACAGCCATCAGAATTATTTTGGTGTTAAGATTTCCAGTTTCCGAAAACGCCTCAAATTTGGAATTTTTTATTCTAATATGAAATATGGCCAAAAAACGATGAACTACGCTTAACAGAGGCGAAAAATTCAAATCAAGGAAAAAAACAGCCATCAGAATTATTTTGAGTATAGATTTATAGTTTGCGAAAACGCCTCAAATTTGGAATTTTTTATTCTAATATGAATTATGGCATAAAAACGATGAACTACGCTTAACAGGGCGAAAATATCAAATTAAGGAAAAACACAGCCATCAGAATTATTTTGATGTAAAGATTGCCTTTTTGCGAAAACGCCTCAAATTTGGAATTTTTTACTCTAATATGAAATATGGCATAAAAACGATAAACTACGCTTAACAGAGGCAAAGTTGTCAAATCAAGGAAAAAAACAGCCATCAGATTTGGTGTTAAGATTTCTACCTTGCAAAAACGCCTCAACTTTGGAATTTTATACTCTAATATGAAATATGGCATAAAAACGATGAACTACGCTTAACAGAGGCGAAAACATCAAATTTAGGAAAAAAACAGCCATCAGAATTATTTTGGTGTTAAGATTTCTAGTTTGTAAAAACGCCTCAAATTTGGAATTTTTTATTCTAATATGAAATATGGCATAAAAACGATGAACTACGCTTAACAGAGGCGAAATTATCAAATTAAGGAAAAAAACAGCCGTCAGAATTATTTTGAAGTAAAGATTGCTGGTTTGCGAAAACGCCTCAACTTTGGAATTTTTTACTCTAATATGAAATATGGCATAAAAACGATGAATTACGCTTAACAGAGGTGAAATTATCAAATTCTAGAAACAACAGCCATCAGAATTATTTTGGTGTTAAGATTTCTACTGTGCGAAAACGCCTCAAATTGGAATTTTTTTCATTCTAATATGAAATATGGCATAAAGACGATGAACTACGCTGAGCAGAGGCGAAATTATCAAATTATGGAAAAAAACAGCCATCAGAATTATTTTGGTGTTAAGATTTATAGTTTGCGAAAACGCCTCAAATATGGAATTTTTTACTCTAAAATGAAATATCGCATAAAAACGATGAACTACGCTGGGCAGAGGCGAAATTGTCAATTTAAGGAAAAAAACAGCCATCAGAATTATTTTGGTGTTAAGATTTCTAGTTTTTACGAAAACGCCTCAAATTTGGAATTTTTTATTCTTATATGAAATATGGCATAAAAACGATGAACTACGCTTAACTCCGGCGAAATTGTCAAATCAAGGAAAAAAACAGCCATCAGATTTATTTTGGTGTTAAGATTTCTACTTTGTTAAAACGCCTCAAATTTGGAATTTTTTATTCTTATATGAAATCTGGCATAAAAACGATAAAATACGCTTAACAGAGGCGAAAATATCAAATTAAGGAAAAAAACAGCCATCAGAATTATTTTGGTGTTAAGATTTCCAGTTTCCGAAAACGCCTCAAATTTGGAATTTTTTATTCTAATATGAAATATGGCCAAAAAACGATGAACTACGCTTAACAGAGGCGAAAAATTCAAATCAAGGAAAAAAACAGCCATCAGAATTATTTTGAGTATAGATTTATAGTTTGCGAAAACGCCTCAAATTTGGAATTTTTTATTCTAATATGAATTATGGCATAAAAACGATGAACTACGCTTAACAGGGCGAAAATATCAAATTAAGGAAAAACACAGCCATCAGAATTATTTTGATGTAAAGATTGCCTTTTTGCGAAAACGCCTCAAATTTGGAATTTTTTACTCTAATATGAAATATGGCATAAAAACGATAAACTACGCTTAACAGAGGCAAAGTTGTCAAATCAAGGAAAAAAACAGCCATCAGATTTGGTGTTAAGATTTCTACCTTGCAAAAACGCCTCAACTTTGGAATTTTATACTCTAATATGAAATATGGCATAAAAACGATGAACTACGCTTAACAGAGGCGAAAACATCAAATTTAGGAAAAAAACAGCCATCAGAATTATTTTGGTGTTAAGATTTCTAGTTTGTAAAAACGCCTCAAATTTGGAATTTTTTATTCTAATATGAAATGTGGCATAAAAACGATGAACTACGCTTAACTCCGGCGAAATTGTCAAATCAAGGAAAAAAACAGCCATCAGAATTATTTTGGTGTTAAGATTTCTACTTTATTAAAACGCCTTAAATTTGGTATTTTTTATTCTTATATGAAATCTGGCATAAAAACGATGAACTACGCTTAATAGAGGCGAAATTATCAAATTATAGAAACAACAGCCATCAGAATTATTTTGGTGTTAAGATTTCTACTTTGCGAAAACGCCTCAAATTGGGAATTTTTTACTCTAATATGAAATATGGCATAAAAACGATGAACTTCGCTTAACAGAGGCGAAATTATCAAATTAAGGAAAAAAACAGCCATCAGAATTATTTTGGTGTTAAGATTTCTAGTTTGCGAAAACGCCCCAAATTTGGAATATTATTATTCTAATATAAAATATGGCATAAAAACGATGAACTACGCTTAACAGAGGCGAAAATATCAAATTAAGGAAAAAAACAGCCATCAGAATTATTTTGATGTAAAGATTGCTTTTTTGCGAAAACGCCTCAAATTTGGAATTTTTTACTCTAATATGAAATATGGCATAAAAACGATGAACTACGCTGATCGGAGGCAAAATTGTCAAAATAAGTAAAAAAACAGCCATCAGAATTATTTTGGTTTTAAGATTTCTAGTTTGCGAAAACGCGTCAAATTTGGAATTTTTTATCCTAATATAAAATATGGCATAAAAACGATGAACTTCGATTCAAAGAGGTGAAATTGTCAAATTAAGGAAAAAAACAGCCATCAGAATTGAAGTAAGATTTCACGCTTTCCCGGCGAATTGCATTGATGAACTCTTCTCGGGCTCTACACCGGGTGAGTGAATGTAATGTGGCAACATTACATTCACTCACCCGGTGTAGAGCCCGAGAAGAGTTCATCAAAGCCATCAGAATTATTTTGTTGTTAAGATTTCTACTGTGCGAAAACGCCTCAAATTTGGAATTTTTTACTCTAATATGAAATATGGCATAAAAACGATGAACTACGCTGAGCGGAGGCAAAATTGTCAAAATAAGTAAAAAAACAGCCATCAGAATTATTTTGGTTTAAAATTTCTAGTTTGCGAAAACGCGTCAAATTTGGAATTTTTATTCTAATATGAAATATGGCATAAAAACGATGAACTACGCTTAACAGAGGCGAAATTATCAAATTAAGGAAAAAAACAGCCGTCAGAATTATTTTGATGTAAAGATTGCTGGTTTGCGAAAAGGCCTCAACTTTGGAATTTTTTACTCTAATATGAAATATGGCATAAAAACGATGAACTACGCTTAACAGAGGCGAAATTATCAAATTAAGGAGAAAAACAGCCATCAGAATTATTTTGGTGTTAAGATTTCTACCTTGCAAAAACGCCTCAAAATTGGAATATTATTATTCTAATATGTAATATGGCATAAAAACGATGAACTACGCTTAACAGGGCGAAAATATCAAATTAAGGAAAAAAACAACCATCAGAATTATTTTGATGTAAAGATTGCTTTTTTGCGAAAACGCCTCAAATTTGGAATTTTTTACTCTAATATGAAATATAGCATTAAAACGATGAACTACGCTTAACAGAGGCGAAGTACTCAAATCAAGGAAAAAAACAGCCATCAGAATTATTTTGGTGTTAAGATTTCTACTTTGAGAAAACGCCTCAAATTTAGAATTTTTTATTCCAATATGAAATCTTGCATAAAAACGATGAACTACGCTTAACAGAGGCGAAATTATCAAATTAAGGAAAAAAACAGCCGTCAGAATTATTTTGATGTAAAGATTGCTGGTTTGCGAAAACGCCTCAACTTTGGAATTTTTACTCTAATATGAAATCTGGTATAAAAGCGATGAACTACGCTTAACAAAGGCGAAATTATCAAATTATGGAAATTACAGCCATCAGAATTATTTTGGTGTTAAGATTTCTACTTTGCGAAAACGCCTCAAATTTGGAATTTTTTATTCTAATATGAAATATGACATAAAAACGATGAACTACGCTGAGCAGAGGCGAAATTATCAAATTATGGAAAAAACAGCCATCAGAATTATTTTGGTGTTAAGATTTATAGTTTGCGAAAACGCCTCAACTTTGGAATTTTTTACTCTAATATGAAATATGGCATAAAAACGATGAATTACGCTTAACAGAGGTGAAATTATCAAATTCTAGAAACAGCAGCCATCAGAATTCTTTTGGTGTTAAGATTTCTACTGTGCGAAAACGCCTCAAATTGGAATTTTTTTCATTCTAATATGAAATATGGCATAAAGACGATGAACTACGCTGAGCAGAGGCGAAATTATCAAATTATGGAAAAAAACAGCCATCAGAATTATTTTGGTATTAAGATTTATAGTTTGCGAAAACGCCTCAAATTTGGAATTTTTTACTCTAAAATGAAATATCGCATAAAAACGATGAACTACGCTGGGCAGAGGCGAAATTGTCAATTTAAGGAAAAAAAAGCCATCAGAATTATTTTGGTGTTAAGATTTCTAGTTTGCGAAA
Source organism: Platycnemis pennipes (assembly GCA_933228895.1). Classification (NCBI taxonomy): domain Eukaryota; kingdom Metazoa; phylum Arthropoda; class Insecta; order Odonata; family Platycnemididae; genus Platycnemis; species Platycnemis pennipes. The sequence continues at coordinate 8,542,642 of OW121852.1, forward strand.
ACGCCTCAAATTTGGAATTTTTTATTCTAATATGAAATATGGCGTTAAAACGATGAACTACGCTGAGCGGAGGGGAAATTGTCAATTTAAGGAAAAAAACAGCCATCAGAATTATTTTGGTGTTAAGATTTCTAGTTTGCGAAAACGCCTCAAATTTGGAATTTTTTATTCTAATATGAAATATGGCATAAAAACGATGAACTACGCTTTACAGAGGCAAAAATATCAAATTAAGGAAAAAAACAGCCATCAGAATTATTTTGATGTAAAGATTGCTTTTTTGCGAAAACGCCTCAAATTTGGAATTTTTTACTCTAAAATGAAATATAGCATAAAAACGAATAACTAGGCTTAACAGATGCGAAATTATCAAATTATAGAAACAACAGCCATCAGAATTATTTTGGTGTTAAGATTTCTACATTGCGAAAATGCCTCACATTTGGAATTTTTTATTCTATTATGAAATATGGCATAAAAACGATGAACGACGCTTAACAGAGGCGAAAATATCAAATCAAGTAAAAAAACAGCCATCAGAAATATTTTGGTGTTAAGATTGATTTTTTGCGAAAACGCCTCAAATTTGGAATTTTTTACTCTAATATTAAATATGGCATAAAAAAGATGAACTACGCTGAGCGGAGGCAAAATTGTCAAAATAAGTAAAAAAACAGCCATCAGAATTATTTTGGTGTTAAGATTTCTACTTTGCGAAAACGCCCCAAATTTGGAATATTATTATTCTAATATAAAATATGGCATAAAAACGATGAACTACGCTTAACAGAGGCGAAAATATCAAATTAAGGAAAAAAACAGCCATCAGAATTATTTTGATGTAAAGATTGCTTTTTTGCGAAAACGCCTCAAATTTGGAATTTTTTACTCTAATATTAAATATGGCATAAAAAAGATGAACTACGCTGAGCGGAGGCAAAATTGTCAAAATAAGTAAAAAAACAGCCATCAGAATTATTTTGGTTTTAAGATTTCTAGTTTGCGAAAACGCTTCAAATTTCGAATTTTTATTCTAATATGAAATATGGCATAAAAACGATGAACTACGCTTAACAGAGGCGAAATTATCAAATTAAGGAAAAAAACAGCCGTCAGAATTATTTTAATGTAAAGATTGCTGGTTTGCGAAAACGCCCCAACTTTGGAATTTTTTACTCTAATATGAAATATGGCATAAAAACGATGAACTACGCTTAACAGAGGCGAAATTATCAAATTAAGGGAAAAACAGCCATCAGAATTATTTTGGTGTTAAGATTTCTAGTTTGCGAAAACGCCTCAAATTTGGAATTTTTTATTCTAATATGAATTATGGCATAAAAACGATGAACTACGCTTAACAGGGCGAAAATATCAAATTAAGGAATAAAACAGCCATCAGATTTATTTTGATGTAAAGATTGCCTTTTTGCGAAAACGCCTCAAATATTGAATTTTTTACTCTAATATGAAATATGGCATAAAAACGATAAACTACGCTTAACAGAGGCAAAGTTGTCAAATCAAGGAAAAAAACAGCCATCAGATTTGGTGTTAAGATTTCTATCTTGCAAAAACGCCTCAACTTTGGAATTTTTTACTCTAATATGAAATATGGCATAAAAACGATGAACTACGCTTAACTCCGGCGAAATTATCAAATCAAGGAAAAAAACAGCCATCAGAATTATTTTGGTGTTAAGATTTCTACTTTGTTAAAACGCCTCAAATTTGGAATTTTTTATTCTTATATGAAATCTGGCATAAAAACGATGAACTACGCTTAATAGAGGCGAAATTATCAAATTATAGAAACAACTGCCATCAGAATTATTTTGGTGTTAAGATTTCTACTTTGCGAAAACGCCTCAAATTTGGAATTTTTTACTCTAATATGAAATATGGCATAAAAACGATGAACTACGCTTAACAGAGGCGAAATTATCAAATTAAGGAGAAAAACAGCCATCAGAATTATTTTGGTGTTAAGATTTCTACCTTGCAAAAACGCCTCAAAATTGGAATATTATTATTCTAATAAGTAATATGGCATAAAAACGATGAACTACGCTTAACAGGGCGAAAATATCAAATTAAGGAAAAAAACAACCATCAGAATTATTTTGATGTAAAGATTGCTTTTTTGCGAAAACGCCTAAAATTTGGAATTTTTTACTCTAATATGAAATATGGCATAAAAACGATAAACTAAGCTTAACAGAGGCGAAGTTGTCAAATCAAGGAAAAAAACAGCCATCAGAATTATTTTGGTGTTAAGATTTCTACTTTGAGAAAACGCCTCAAATTTAGAATTTTTTATTCTAATATGAAATCTTGCATAAAAACGATGAACTACGCTTAACAGAGGCGAAATTATCAAATTAAGGAAAAAAACAGCCGTCAGAATTATTTTGATGTAAAGATTGCTGGTTTGCGAAAACGCCTCAACTTTGGAATTTTTACTCTAATATGAAATCTGGTATAAAAGCGATGAACTACGCTTAACAGAGGCGAAATTATCAAATTATGGAAATTACAGCCATCAGAATTATTTTGGTGTTAAGATTTCTACTTTGCGAAAACGCCTCAAATTTGGAATTTTTTATTCTAATATGAAATATGGCATAAAAACGATGAACTACGCTTAACAGAGGCGAAATTATCAAATTAAGGAAAAAAACAGCCGTCAGAATTATTTTGAAGTAAAGATTGCTGGTTTGCGAAAACGCCTCAACTTTGGAATTTTTTACTCTAATATGAAATATGGCATAAAAACGATGAACTTCGCTTAACAGAGGCGAAATTATCAAATTAAGGAAAAAAACAGCCATCAGAATTATTTTGGTGTTAAGATTTCTAGTTTGCGAAAACGCCCCAAATTTGGAATATTATTATTCTAATATAAAATATGGCATAAAAACGATGAACTACGCTTAACAGAGGCGAAAATATCAAATTAAGGAAAAAAACAGCCATCAGAATTATTTTGATGTAAAGATTGCTTTTTTGCGAAAACGCCTCAAATTTGGAATTTTTTACTCTAATATGAAATATGGCATAAAAACGATGAACTACGCTGATCGGAGGCAAAATTGTCAAAATAAGTAAAAAAACAGCCATCAGAATTATTTTGGTTTTAAGATTTCTAGTTTGCGAAAACGCGTCAAATTTGGAATTTTTTATCCTAATATAAAATATGGCATAAAAACGATGAACTTCGATTCAAAGAGGTGAAATTGTCAAATTAAGGAAAAAAACAGCCATCAGAATTGAAGTAAGATTTCACGCTTTCCCGGCGAATTGCATTGATGAACTCTTCTCGGGCTCTACACCGGGTGAGTGAATGTAATGTGGCAACATTACATTCACTCACCCGGTGTAGAGCCCGAGAAGAGTTCATCAAAGCCATCAGAATTATTTTGTTGTTAAGATTTCTACTGTGCGAAAACGCCTCAAATTTGGAATTTTTTACTCTAATATGAAATATGGCATAAAAACGATGAACTACGCTGAGCGGAGGCAAAATTGTCAAAATAAGTAAAAAAACAGCCATCAGAATTATTTTGGTTTAAAATTTCTAGTTTGCGAAAACGCGTCAAATTTGGAATTTTTATTCTAATATGAAATATGGCATAAAAACGATGAACTACGCTTAACAGAGGCGAAATTATCAAATTAAGGAAAAAAACAGCCGTCAGAATTATTTTGATGTAAAGATTGCTGGTTTGCGAAAACGCCTCAACTTTGGAATTTTTTACTCTAATATGAAATATGGCATAAAAACGATGAACTACGCTTAACAGAGGCGAAATTATCAAATTAAGGAGAAAAACAGCCATCAGAATTATTTTGGTGTTAAGATTTCTACCTTGCAAAAACGCCTCAAAATTGGAATATTATTATTCTAATATGTAATATGGCATAAAAACGATGAACTACGCTTAACAGGGCGAAAATATCAAATTAAGGAAAAAAACAACCATCAGAATTATTTTGATGTAAAGATTGCTTTTTTGCGAAAACGCCTCAAATTTGGAATTTTTTACTCTAATATGAAATATAGCATTAAAACGATGAACTACGCTTAACAGAGGCGAAGTACTCAAATCAAGGAAAAAAACAGCCATCAGAATTATTTTGGTGTTAAGATTTCTACTTTGAGAAAACGCCTCAAATTTAGAATTTTTTATTCCAATATGAAATCTTGCATAAAAACGATGAACTACGCTTAACAGAGGCGAAATTATCAAATTAAGGAAAAAAACAGCCGTCAGAATTATTTTGATGTAAAGATTGCTGGTTTGCGAAAACGCCTCAAATTTGGAATTTTTTTCATTCTAATATGAAATATGGCATAAAGACGATGAACTACGCTGAGCAGAGGCGAAATTATCAAATTCTAGAAACAACAGCCATCAGAATTATTTTGGTGTTAAGATTTCTACTGTGCGAAAACGCCTCAAATTGGAATTTTTTTCATTCTAATATGAAATATGGCATAAAGACGATGAACTACGCTGAGCAGAGGCGAAATTATCAAATTAAGGAAAAAAACAGCCGTCAGAATTATTTTGATGTAAAGATTGCTGGTTTGCGAAAACGCCTCAACTTTGGAATTTTTACTCTAATATGAAATCTGGTATAAAAGCGATGAACTACGCTTAACAAAGGCGAAATTATCAAATTATGGAAATTACAGCCATCAGAATTATTTTGGTGTTAAGATTTCTACTTTGCGAAAACGCCTCAAATTTGGAATTTTTTATTCTAATATGAAATATGACATAAAAACGATGAACTACGCTGAGCAGAGGCGAAATTATCAAATTATGGAAAAAACAGCCATCAGAATTATTTTGGTGTTAAGATTTATAGTTTGCGAAAACGCCTCAACTTTGGAATTTTTTACTCTAATATGAAATATGGCATAAAAACGATGAATTACGCTTAACAGAGGTGAAATTATCAAATTCTAGAAACAGCAGCCATCAGAATTCTTTTGGTGTTAAGATTTCTACTGTGCGAAAACGCCTCAAATTGGAATTTTTTTCATTCTAATATGAAATATGGCATAAAGACGATGAACTACGCTGAGCAGAGGCGAAATTATCAAATTATGGAAAAAAACAGCCATCAGAATTATTTTGGTATTAAGATTTATAGTTTGCGAAAACGCCTCAAATTTGGAATTTTTTACTCTAAAATGAAATATCGCATAAAAACGATGAACTACGCTGGGCAGAGGCGAAATTGTCAATTTAAGGAAAAAAAAGCCATCAGAATTATTTTGGTGTTAAGATTTCTAGTTTGCGAAAACGCCTCAAATTTGGAATTTTTTATTCTAATATGAAATATGGCGTTAAAACGATGAACTACGCTGAGCGGAGGGGAAATTGTCAATTTAAGGAAAAAAACAGCCATCAGAATTATTTTGGTGTTAAGATTTCTAGTTTGCGAAAACGCCTCAAATTTGGAATTTTTTATTCTAATATGAAATATGGCATAAAAACGATGAACTACGCTTTACAGAGGCAAAAATATCAAATTAAGGAAAAAAACAGCCATCAGAATTATTTTGATGTAAAGATTGCTTTTTTGCGAAAACGCCTCAAATTTGGAATTTTTTACTCTAAAATGAAATATAGCATAAAAACGAATAACTAGGCTTAACAGATGCGAAATTATCAAATTATAGAAACAACAGCCATCAGAATTATTTTGGTGTTAAGATTTCTACATTGCGAAAATGCCTCACATTTGGAATTTTTTATTCTATTATGAAATATGGCATAAAAACGATGAACGACGCTTAACAGAGGCGAAAATATCAAATCAAGTAAAAAAACAGCCATCAGAAATATTTTGGTGTTAAGATTGATTTTTTGCGAAAACGCCTCAAATTTGGAATTTTTTACTCTAATATTAAATATGGCATAAAAAAGATGAACTACGCTGAGCGGAGGCAAAATTGTCAAAATAAGTAAAAAAACAGCCATCAGAATTATTTTGGTGTTAAGATTTCTACTTTGCGAAAACGCCCCAAATTTGGAATATTATTATTCTAATATAAAATATGGCATAAAAACGATGAACTACGCTTAACAGAGGCGAAAATATCAAATTAAGGAAAAAAACAGCCATCAGAATTATTTTGATGTAAAGATTGCTTTTTTGCGAAAACGCCTCAAATTTGGAATTTTTTACTCTAATATTAAATATGGCATAAAAAAGATGAACTACGCTGAGCGGAGGCAAAATTGTCAAAATAAGTAAAAAAACAGCCATCAGAATTATTTTGGTTTTAAGATTTCTAGTTTGCGAAAACGCTTCAAATTTCGAATTTTTATTCTAATATGAAATATGGCATAAAAACGATGAACTACGCTTAACAGAGGCGAAATTATCAAATTAAGGAAAAAAACAGCCGTCAGAATTATTTTAATGTAAAGATTGCTGGTTTGCGAAAACGCCCCAACTTTGGAATTTTTTACTCTAATATGAAATATGGCATAAAAACGATGAACTACGCTTAACAGAGGCGAAATTATCAAATTAAGGGAAAAACAGCCATCAGAATTATTTTGGTGTTAAGATTTCTAGTTTGCGAAAACGCCTCAAATTTGGAATTTTTTATTCTAATATGAATTATGGCATAAAAACGATGAACTACGCTTAACAGGGCGAAAATATCAAATTAAGGAATAAAACAGCCATCAGATTTATTTTGATGTAAAGATTGCCTTTTTGCGAAAACGCCTCAAATATTGAATTTTTTACTCTAATATGAAATATGGCATAAAAACGATAAACTACGCTTAACAGAGGCAAAGTTGTCAAATCAAGGAAAAAAACAGCCATCAGATTTGGTGTTAAGATTTCTATCTTGCAAAAACGCCTCAACTTTGGAATTTTTTACTCTAATATGAAATATGGCATAAAAACGATGAACTACGCTTAACTCCGGCGAAATTATCAAATCAAGGAAAAAAACAGCCATCAGAATTATTTTGGTGTTAAGATTTCTACTTTGTTAAAACGCCTCAAATTTGGAATTTTTTATTCTTATATGAAATCTGGCATAAAAACGATGAACTACGCTTAATAGAGGCGAAATTATCAAATTATAGAAACAACTGCCATCAGAATTATTTTGGTGTTAAGATTTCTACTTTGCGAAAACGCCTCAAATTTGGAATTTTTTACTCTAATATGAAATATGGCATAAAAACGATGAACTACGCTTAACAGAGGCGAAATTATCAAATTAAGGGAAAAACAGCCATCAGAATTATTTTGGTGTTAAGATTTCTAGTTTGCGAAAACGCCTCAAATTTGGAATTTTTTATTCTAATATGAATTATGGCATAAAAACGATGAACTACGCTTAACAGGGCGAAAATATCAAATTAAGGAATAAAACAGCCATCAGATTTATTTTGATGTAAAGATTGCCTTTTTGCGAAAACGCCTCAAATTTTGAATTTTTTACTCTAATATGAAATATGGCATAAAAACGATAAACTACGCTTAACAGAGGCAAAGTTGTCAAATCAAGGAAAAAAACAGCCATCAGATTTGGTGTTAAGATTTCTATCTTGCAAAAACGCCTCAACTTTGGAATTTTTTACTCTAATATGAAATATGGCATAAAAACGATGAACTACGCTTAACTCCGGCGAAATTATCAAATCAAGGAAAAAAACAGCCATCAGAATTATTTTGGTGTTAAGATTTCTACTTTGTTAAAACGCCTCAAATTTGGAATTTTTTATTCTTATATGAAATCTGGCATAAAAACGATGAACTACGCTTAATAGAGGCGAAATTATCAAATTATAGAAACAACTGCCATCAGAATTATTTTGGTGTTAAGATTTCTACTTTGCGAAAACGCCTCAAATTTGGAATTTTTTACTCTAATATGAAATATGGCATAAAAACGATGAACTACGCTTAACAGAGGCGAAATTATCAAATTAAGGAGAAAAACAGCCATCAGAATTATTTTGGTGTTAAGATTTCTACCTTGCAAAAACGCCTCAAATTTGGAATTTTTTATTCTAATATGAAATATGACATAAAAACGATGAACTACGCTGAGCAGAGGCGAAATTATCAAATTATGGAAAAAAACAGCCATCAGAATTATTTTGATGTAAAGATTGCTTTTTTGCGAAAACGCCTAAAATTTGGAATTTTTTACTCTAATATGAAATATGGCATAAAAACGATAAACTAAGCTTAACAGAGGCGAAGTTGTCAAATCAAGGAAAAAAACAGCCATCAGAATTATTTTGGTGTTAAGATTTCTACTTTGAGAAAACGCCTCAAATTTAGAATTTTTTATTCTAATATGAAATCTTGCATAAAAACGATGAACTACGCTTAACAGAGGCGAAATTATCAAATTAAGGAAAAAAACAGCCGTCAGAATTATTTTGATGTAAAGATTGCTGGTTTGCGAAAACGCCTCAACTTTGGAATTTTTACTCTAATATGAAATCTGGTATAAAAGCGATGAACTACGCTTAACAGAGGCGAAATTATCAAATTATGGAAATTACAGCCATCAGAATTATTTTGGTGTTAAGATTTCTACTTTGCGAAAACGCCTCAAATTTGGAATTTTTTATTCTAATATGAAATATGGCATAAAAACGATGAACTACGCTTAACAGAGGCGAAATTATCAAATTAAGGAAAAAAACAGCCGTCAGAATTATTTTGAAGTAAAGATTGCTGGTTTGCGAAAACGCCTCAACTTTGGAATTTTTTACTCTAATATGAAATATGGCATAAAAACGATGAACTTCGCTTAACAGAGGCGAAATTATCAAATTAAGGAAAAAAACAGCCATCAGAATTATTTTGGTGTTAAGATTTCTAGTTTGCGAAAACGCCCCAAATTTGGAATATTATTATTCTAATATAAAATATGGCATAAAAACGATGAACTACGCTTAACAGAGGCGAAAATATCAAATTAAGGAAAAAAACAGCCATCAGAATTATTTTGATGTAAAGATTGCTTTTTTGCGAAAACGCCTCAAATTTGGAATTTTTTACTCTAATATGAAATATGGCATAAAAACGATGAACTACGCTGATCGGAGGCAAAATTGTCAAAATAAGTAAAAAAACAGCCATCAGAATTATTTTGGTTTTAAGATTTCTAGTTTGCGAAAACGCGTCAAATTTGGAATTTTTTATCCTAATATAAAATATGGCATAAAAACGATGAACTTCGATTCAAAGAGGTGAAATTGTCAAATTAAGGAAAAAAACAGCCATCAGAATTGAAGTAAGATTTCACGCTTTCCCGGCGAATTGCATTGATGAACTCTTCTCGGGCTCTACACCGGGTGAGTGAATGTAATGTGGCAACATTACATTCACTCACCCGGTGTAGAGCCCGAGAAGAGTTCATCAAAGCCATCAGAATTATTTTGTTGTTAAGATTTCTACTGTGCGAAAACGCCTCAAATTTGGAATTTTTTACTCTAATATGAAATATGGCATAAAAACGATGAACTACGCTGAGCGGAGGCAAAATTGTCAAAATAAGTAAAAAAACAGCCATCAGAATTATTTTGGTTTAAAATTTCTAGTTTGCGAAAACGCGTCAAATTTGGAATTTTTATTCTAATATGAAATATGGCATAAAAACGATGAACTACGCTTAACAGAGGCGAAATTATCAAATTAAGGAAAAAAACAGCCGTCAGAATTATTTTGATGTAAAGATTGCTGGTTTGCGAAAACGCCTCAACTTTGGAATTTTTTACTCTAATATGAAATATGGCATAAAAACGATGAACTACGCTTAACAGAGGCGAAATTATCAAATTAAGGAGAAAAACAGCCATCAGAATTATTTTGGTGTTAAGATTTCTACCTTGCAAAAACGCCTCAAAATTGGAATATTATTATTCTAATATGTAATATGGCATAAAAACGATGAACTACGCTTAACAGGGCGAAAATATCAAATTAAGGAAAAAAACAACCATCAGAATTATTTTGATGTAAAGATTGCTTTTTTGCGAAAACGCCTCAAATTTGGAATTTTTTACTCTAATATGAAATATAGCATTAAAACGATGAACTACGCTTAACAGAGGCGAAGTACTCAAATCAAGGAAAAAAACAGCCATCAGAATTATTTTGGTGTTAAGATTTCTACTTTGAGAAAACGCCTCAAATTTAGAATTTTTTATTCCAATATGAAATCTTGCATAAAAACGATGAACTACGCTTAACAGAGGCGAAATTATCAAATTAAGGAAAAAAACAGCCGTCAGAATTATTTTGATGTAAAGATTGCTGGTTTGCGAAAACGCCTCAAATTTGGAATTTTTTTCATTCTAATATGAAATATGGCATAAAGACGATGAACTACGCTGAGCAGAGGCGAAATTATCAAATTCTAGAAACAACAGCCATCAGAATTATTTTGGTGTTAAGATTTCTACTGTGCGAAAACGCCTCAAATTGGAATTTTTTTCATTCTAATATGAAATATGGCATAAAGACGATGAACTACGCTGAGCAGAGGCGAAATTATCAAATTATGGAAAAAAACAGCCATCAGAATTATTTTGGTGTTAAGATTTATAGTTTGCGAAAACGCCTCAAATTTGGAATTTTTTACTCTAAAATGAAATATCGCATAAAAACGATGAACTACGCTGGGCAGAGGCGAAATTGTCAATTTAAGGAAAAAAACAGCCATCAGAATTATTTTGGTGTTAAGATTTCTAGTTTTTACGAAAACGCCTCAAATTTGGAATTTTTTATTCTTATATGAAATATGGCATAAAAACGATGAACTACGCTTAACTCCGGCGAAATTGTCAAATCAAGGAAAAAAACAGCCATCAGATTTATTTTGGTGTTAAGATTTCTACTTTGTTAAAACGCCTCAAATTTGGAATTTTTTATTCTTATATGAAATCTGGCATAAAAACGATAAAATACGCTTAACAGAGGCGAAAATATCAAATTAAGGAAAAAAACAGCCATCAGAATTATTTTGGTGTTAAGATTTCCAGTTTCCGAAAACGCCTCAAATTTGGAATATTTTATTCTAATATGAAATATGGCCAAAAAACGATGAACTACGCTTAACAGAGGCGAAAAATTCAAATCAAGGAAAAAAACAGCCATCAGAATTATTTTGAGTATAGATTTATAGTTTGCGAAAACGCCTCAAATTTGGAATTTTTTATTCTAATATGAATTATGGCATAAAAACGATGAACTACGCTTAACAGGGCGAAAATATCAAATTAAGGAAAAACACAGCCATCAGAATTATTTTGATGTAAAGATTGCCTTTTTGCGAAAACGCCTCAAATTTGGAATTTTTTACTCTAATATGAAATATGGCATAAAAACGATAAACTACGCTTAACAGAGGCAAAGTTGTCAAATCAAGGAAAAAAACAGCCATCAGATTTGGTGTTAAGATTTCTACCTTGCAAAAACGCCTCAACTTTGGAATTTTATACTCTAATATGAAATATGGCATAAAAACGATGAACTACGCTTAACAGAGGCGAAAACATCAAATTTAGGAAAAAAACAGCCATCAGAATTATTTTGGTGTTAAGATTTCTAGTTTGTAAAAACGCCTCAAATTTGGAATTTTTTATTCTAATATGAAATGTGGCATAAAAACGATGAACTACGCTTAACTCCGGCGAAATTGTCAAATCAAGGAAAAAAACAGCCATCAGAATTATTTTGGTGTTAAGATTTCTACTTTATTAAAACGCCTTAAATTTGGTATTTTTTATTCTTATATGAAATCTGGCATAAAAACGATGAACTACGCTTAATAGAGGCGAAATTATCAAATTATAGAAACAACAGCCATCAGAATTATTTTGGTGTTAAGATTTCTACTTTGCGAAAACGCCTCAAATTGGGAATTTTTTACTCTAATATGAAATATGGCATAAAAACGATGAACTACGCTGAGCGGAGGCAAAATTGTCAAAATAAGTAAAAAAACAGCCATCAGAATTATTTTGGTTTTAAGATTTCTAGTTTGCGAAAACGCGTCAAATTTGGAATTTTTATTCTAATATGAAATATGGCATAAAAACGATGAACTACGCTTAACAGAGGCGAAAAATTCATATTAAGAAAAAAAACAGCCATCAGAATTATTTTGGTGTTAAGATTTCTAGTTTGCGAAAACGCCCCAAATTTGGAATATTATTATTCTAATATAAAATATGGCATTAAAACGACGAACTACGCTTAACAGAGGCGAAAATATCAAATTAAGGAAAAAAACAGCCATCAGAATTATTTTGATGTAAAGATTGCTTTTTTGCGAAAACGCTTCAAATTTGGAATTTTTTACTCTAATATGAAATATGGCATAAAAACGATGAACTACGCTGATCGGAGGCAAAATTGTCAAAATAAGTAAAAAAACAGCCATCAGAATTATTTTGGTTTTAAGATTTCAGTTTGCGAAAACGCGTCAAATTTGGAATTTTTTATCCTAATATAAAATATGGCATAAAAACGATGAACTTCGATTCAAAGAGGTGAAATTGTCAAATTAAGGAAAAAAACAGCCATCAGAATTATTTTGTTGTTAAGATTTCTACTGTGCGAAAACGCCTCAAATTTGGAATTTTTTACTCTAATATGAAATATGGCATAAAAACGATGAACTACGCTGAGCGGAGGCAAAATTGTCAAAATAAGTAAAAAAACAGCCATCAGAATTATTTTGGTTTAAAATTTCTAGTTTGCGAAAACGCGTCAAATTTGGACTTTTTATTCTAATATGAAATATGGCATAAAAACGATGAACTACGCTTAACAGAGGCTAAATTATCAAATTAAGGAAAAAAACAGCCGTCAGAATTATTTTGATGTAAAGATTGCTGGTTTGCGAAAACGCCTCAACTTTGGAATTTTTTACTCTAATATGAAATATGGCATAAAAACGATGAACTACGCTTAACAGAGGCGAAATTATCAAATTAAGGAGAAAAACAGCCATCAGAATTATTTTGGTGTTAAGATTTCTACCTTGCAAAAACGCCTCAAAATTGGAATATTATTATTCTAATATGTAATATGGCATAAAAACGATGAACTACGCTTAACAGGGCGAAAATATCAAATTAAGGAAAAAAACAACCATCAGAATTATTTTGATGTAAAGATTGCTTTTTTGCGAAAACGCCTCAAATTTGGAATTTTTTACTCTAATATGAAATATGGCATAAAAACGATAAACTACGCTTAACAGAGGCGAAGTACTCAAATCAAGGAAAAAAACAGCCATCAGAATTATTTTGGTGTTAAGATTTCTACTTTGAGAAAACGCCTCAAATTTAGAATTTTTTATTCCAATATGAAATCTTGCATAAAAACGATGAACTACGCTTAACAGAGGCGAAATTATCAAATTAAGGAAAAAAACAGCCGTCAGAATTATTTTGATGTAAAGATTGCTGGTTTGCGAAAACGCCTCAACTTTGGAATTTTTACTCTAATATGAAATCTGGTATAAAAGCGATGAACTACGCTTAACAAAGGCGAAATTATCAAATTATGGAAATTACAGCCATCAGAATTATTTTGGTGTTAAGATTTCTACTTTGCGAAAACGCCTCAAATTTGGAATTTTTTATTCTAATATGAAATATGACATAAAAACGATGAACTACGCTTAACAGAGGCGAAATTATCAAATTAAGGAAAAAAACAGCCGTCAGAATTCTTTTGGTGTTAAGATTTCTACTGTGCGAAAACGCCTCAAATTGGAATTTTTTTCATTCTAATATGAAATATGGCATAAAGACGATGAACTACGCTGAGCAGAGGCGAAATTATCAAATTATGGAAAAAAACAGCCATCAGAATTATTTTGGTGTTAAGATTTATAGTTTGCGAAAACGCCTCAACTTTGTAATTTTTTACTCTAATATGAAATATGGCATAAAAACGATGAATAACGCTTAACAGAGGTGAAATTATCAAATTCTAGAAACAGCAGCCATCAGAATTCTTTTGGTGTTAAGATTTCTACTGTGCGAAAACGCCTCAAATTGGAATTTTTTTCATTCTAATATGAAATATGGCATAAAGACGATGAACTACGCTGAGCAGAGGCGAAATTATCAAATTATGGAAAAAAACAGCCATCAGAATTATTTTGGTGTTAAGATTTATAGTTTGCGAAAACGCCTCAAATTTGGAATTTTTTACTCTAAAATGAAATATCGCATAAAAACGATGAACTACGCTGGGCAGAGGCGAAATTGTCAATTTAAGGAAAAAAACAGCCATCAGAATTATTTTGGTGTTAAGATTTCTTAGTTTGCGAAAACGCCTCAAATTTGGAATTTTTTATTCTAATATGAAATATGGCATAAAAACGATGAACTACGCTTAACAGAGGCAAAAATATCAAATTAAGGAAAAAAACAGCCATCAGAATTATTTTGATGTAAAGATTGCTTTTTTGCGAAAACGCCTCAAATTTGGAATTTTTTACTCTAAAATGAAATATAGCATAAAAACGAATAACTACGCTTAACAGAGGCGAAATTATCAAATTACAGAAACAACAGCCATCAGAATTATTTTGGTGTTAAGATTTCTACATTGCGAAAATGCCTCACATTTGGAATTTTTTATTCAAATATGAAATATGGCATAAAAACGATGAACGACGCTTAACAGAGGCGAAAATATCAAATCAAGTAAAAAAACAGCCATCAGAAATATTTTGGTGTTAAGATTTCTAGTTTGCGAAAACACCTCAAATTTGGAATTTTTTATTCTAATATGAAATATGGCATTAAAATGATGAACTACACTGAGCAGAGGCGAAATTGTCAAATCAAGGAAAAAAACAGCAATCAGAATTATTTTGATGTAAAGATTGCTGGTTTGCGAAAACGCCTCAAATATGGAATTTTTTACTCTAATATGAATTATGGCATAAAAACGATGAACTACGCTTAACAGGGCGAAAATATCAAATTAAGGAAAAACACAGCCATCAGAATTATTTTGATGTAAAGATTGCCTTTTTGCGAAAACGCCTCAAATTTGGAATTTTTTACTCTAATATGAAATATGGCATAAAAACGATAAACTACGCTTAACAGAGGCAAAGTTGTCAAATCAAGGAAAAAAACAGCCATCAGATTTGGTGTTAAGATTTCTACCTTGCAAAAACGCCTCAACTTTGGAATTTTATACTCTAATATGAAATATGGCATAAAAACGATGAACTACGCTTAACAGAGGCGAAAACATCAAATTTAGGAAAAAAACAGCCATCAGAATTATTTTGGTGTTAAGATTTCTAGTTTGTAAAAACGCCTCAAATTTGGAATTTTTTATTCTAATATGAAATGTGGCATAAAAACGATGAACTACGCTTAACTCCGGCGAAATTGTCAAATCAAGGAAAAAAACAGCCATCAGAATTATTTTGGTGTTAAGATTTCTACTTTATTAAAACGCCTTAAATTTGGTATTTTTTATTCTTATATGAAATCTGGCATAAAAACGATGAACTACGCTTAATAGAGGCGAAATTATCAAATTATAGAAACAACAGCCATCAGAATTATTTTGGTGTTAAGATTTCTACTTTGCGAAAACGCCTCAAATTGGGAATTTTTTACTCTAATATGAAATATGGCATAAAAACGATGAACTACGCTGATCGGAGGCAAAATTGTCAAAATAAGTAAAAAAACAGCCATCAGAATTATTTTGGTTTTAAGATTTCTAGTTTGCGAAAACGCGTCAAATTTGGAATTTTTTATCCTAATATAAAATATGGCATAAAAACGATGAACTTCGATTCAAAGAGGTGAAATTGTCAAATTAAGGAAAAAAACAGCCATCAGAATTATTTTGTTGTTAAGATTTCTACTGTGCGAAAACGCCTCAAATTTGGAATTTTTTACTCTAATATGAAATATGGCATAAAAACGATGAACTACGCTGAGCGGAGGCAAAATTGTCAAAATAAGTAAAAAAACAGCCATCAGAATTATTTTGGTTTTAAGATTTCTAGTTTGCGAAAACGCGTCAAATTTGGAATTTTTATTCTAATATGAAATATGGCATAAAAACGATGAACTACGCTTAACAGAGGCGAAAAATTCATATTAAGAAAAAAAACAGCCATCAGAATTATTTTGGTGTTAAGATTTCTAGTTTGCGAAAACGCCCCAAATTTGGAATATTATTATTCTAATATAAAATATGGCATTAAAACGACGAACTACGCTTAACAGAGGCGAAAATATCAAATTAAGGAAAAAAACAGCCATCAGAATTATTTTGATGTAAAGATTGCTTTTTTGCGAAAACGCTTCAAATTTGGAATTTTTTACTCTAATTTGAAATATGGCATAAAAACGATGAACTACGCTGATCGGAGGCAAAATTGTCAAAATAAGTAAAAAAACAGCCATCAGAATTATTTTGGTTTTAAGATTTCTAGTTTGCGAAAACGCGTCAAATTTGGAATTTTTTATCCTAATATAAAATATGGCATAAAAACGATGAACTTCGATTCAAAGAGGTGAAATTGTCAAATTAAGGAAAAAAACAGCCATCAGAATTATTTTGTTGTTAAGATTTCTACTGTGCGAAAACACCTCAAATTTGGAATTTTTTACTCTAATATGAAATATGGCATAAAAACGATGAACTACGCTGAGCGGAGGCAAAATTGTCAAAATAAGTAAAAAAACAGCCATCAGAATTATTTTGGTTTAAAATTTCTAGTTTGCGAAAACGCGTCAAATTTGGACTTTTTATTCTAATATGAAATATGGCATAAAAACGATGAACTACGCTTAACAGAGGCTAAATTATCAAATTAAGGAAAAAAACAGCCGTCAGAATTATTTTGATGTAAAGATTGCTGGTTTGCGAAAACGCCTCAACTTTGGAATTTTTTACTCTAATATGAAATATGGCATAAAAACGATGAACTACGCTTAACAGAGGCGAAATTATCAAATTAAGGAGAAAAACAGCCATCAGAATTATTTTGGTGTTAAGATTTCTACCTTGCAAAAACGCCTCAAAATTGGAATATTATTATTCTAATATGTAATATGGCATAAAAACGATGAACTACGCTTAACAGGGCGAAAATATCAAATTAAGGAAAAAAACAACCATCAGAATTATTTTGATGTAAAGATTGCTTTTTTGCGAAAACGCCTCAAATTTGGAATTTTTTACTCTAATATGAAATATGGCATAAAAACGATAAACTACGCTTAACAGAGGCGAAGTACTCAAATCAAGGAAAAAAACAGCCATCAGAATTATTTTGGTGTTAAGATTTCTACTTTGAGAAAACGCCTCAAATTTAGAATTTTTTATTCCAATATGAAATCTTGCATAAAAACGATGAACTACGCTTAACAGAGGCGAAATTATCAAATTAAGGAAAAAAACAGCCGTCAGAATTATTTTGATGTAAAGATTGCTGGTTTGCGAAAACGCCTCAACTTTGGAATTTTTACTCTAATATGAAATCTGGTATAAAAGCGATGAACTACGCTTAACAAAGGCGAAATTATCAAATTATGGAAATTACAGCCATCAGAATTATTTTGGTGTTAAGATTTCTACTTTGCGAAAACGCCTCAAATTTGGAATTTTTTATTCTAATATGAAATATGACATAAAAACGATGAACTACGCTTAACAGAGGCGAAATTATCAAATTAAGGAAAAAAACAGCCGTCAGAATTCTTTTGGTGTTAAGATTTCTACTGTGCGAAAACGCCTCAAATTGGAATTTTTTTCATTCTAATATGAAATATGGCATAAAGACGATGAACTACGCTGAGCAGAGGCGAAATTATCAAATTATGGAAAAAAACAGCCATCAGAATTATTTTGGTGTTAAGATTTATAGTTTGCGAAAACGCCTCAACTTTGTAATTTTTTACTCTAATATGAAATATGGCATAAAAACGATGAATAACGCTTAACAGAGGTGAAATTATCAAATTCTAGAAACAGCAGCCATCAGAATTCTTTTGGTGTTAAGATTTCTACTGTGCGAAAACGCCTCAAATTGGAATTTTTTTCATTCTAATATGAAATATGGCATAAAGACGATGAACTACGCTGAGCAGAGGCGAAATTATCAAATTATGGAAAAAAACAGCCATCAGAATTATTTTGGTGTTAAGATTTATAGTTTGCGAAAACGCCTCAAATTTGGAATTTTTTACTCTAAAATGAAATATCGCATAAAAACGATGAACTACGCTGGGCAGAGGCGAAATTGTCAATTTAAGGAAAAAAACAGCCATCAGAATTATTTTGGTGTTAAGATTTCTTAGTTTGCGAAAACGCCTCAAATTTGGAATTTTTTATTCTAATATGAAATATGGCATAAAAACGATGAACTACGCTTAACAGATGCAAAATTATCAAATTAAGGAAAAAAACAGCCATCAGAATTATTTTGATGTAAAGATTGCTTTTTTGCGAAAACGCCTCAAATTTGGAATTTTTTACTCTAAAATGAAATATAGCATAAAAACGAATAACTACGCTTAACAGAGGCGAAATTATCAAATTATAGAAACAACAGCCATCAGAATTATTTTGGTGTTAAGATTTCTACATTGCGAAAATGCCTCACATTTGGAATTTTTTATTCAAATATGAAATATGGCATAAAAACGATGAACGACGCTTAACAGAGGCGAAAATATCAAATCAAGTAAAAAAACAGCCATCAGAAATATTTTGGTGTTAAGATTTCTAGTTTGCGAAAACACCTCAAATTTGGAATTTTTTATTCTAATATGAAATATGGCATTAAAATGATGAACTACACTGAGCAGAGGCGAAATTGTCAAATCAAGGAAAAAAACAGCAATCAGAATTATTTTGATGTAAAGATTGCTGGTTTGCGAAAACGCCTCAAATATGGAATTTTTTACTCTAATATGAATTATGGCATAAAAACGATGAACTACGCTTAACAGGGCGAAAATATCAAATTAAGGAAAAACACAGCCATCAGAATTATTTTGATGTAAAGATTGCCTTTTTGCGAAAACGCCTCAAATTTTGAATTTTTTACTCTAATATGAAATATGGCATAAAAACGATAAACTACGCTTAACAGAGGCAAAGTTGTCAAATCAAGGAAAAAAACAGCCATCAGATTTGGTGTTAAGATTTCTACCTTTCAAAAACGCCTCAACTTTGGAATTTTATACTCTAATATGAAATATGGCATAAAAACGATGAACTACGCTTAACAGAGGCGAAAACATCAAATTTAGGAAAAAAACAGCCATCAGAATTATTTTGGTGTTAAGATTTCTAGTTTGTAAAAACGCCTCAAATTTGGAATTTTTTATTCTAATATGAAATGTTGCATAAAAACGATGAACTACGCTTAACTCCGGCGAAATTGTCAAATCAAGGAAAAAAACAGCCATCAGAATTATTTTGGTGTTAAGATTTCTACTTTATTAAAACGCCTTAAATTTGGTATTTTTTATTCTTATATGAAATCTGGCATAAAAACGATGAACTACGCTTAATAGAGGCGAAATTATCAAATTATAGAAACAACAGCCATCAGAATTATTTTGGTGTTAAGATTTCTACTTTGCGAAAACGCCTCAAATTGGGAATTTTTTACTCTAATATGAAATATGGCATAAAAACGATGAACTACGCTGATCGGAGGCAAAATTGTCAAAATAAGTAAAAAAACAGCCATCAGAATTATTTTGGTTTTAAGATTTCTAGTTTGCGAAAACGCGTCAAATTTGGAATTTTTTATCCTAATATAAAATATGGCATAAAAACGATGAACTTCGATTCAAAGAGGTGAAATTGTCAAATTAAGGAAAAAAACAGCCATCAGAATTATTTTGTTGTTAAGATTTCTACTGTGCGAAAACGCCTCAAATTTGGAATTTTTTACTCTAATATGAAATATGGCATAAAAACGATGAACTACGCTGAGCGGAGGCAAAATTGTCAAAATAAGTAAAAAAACAGCCATCAGAATTATTTTGGTTTTAAGATTTCTAGTTTGCGAAAACGCGTCAAATTTGGAATTTTTATTCTAATATGAAATATGGCATAAAAACGATGAACTACGCTTAACAGAGGCGAAAAATTCATATTAAGAAAAAAAACAGCCATCAGAATTATTTTGGTGTTAAGATTTCTAGTTTGCGAAAACGCCCCAAATTTGGAATATTATTATTCTAATATAAAATATGGCATTAAAACGACGAACTACGCTTAACAGAGGCGAAAATATCAAATTAAGGAAAAAAACAGCCATCAGAATTATTTTGATGTAAAGATTGCTTTTTTGCGAAAACGCTTCAAATTTGGAATTTTTTACTCTAATATGAAATATGGCATAAAAACGATGAACTACGCTGATCGGAGGCAAAATTGTCAAAATAAGTAAAAAAACAGCCATCACAATTATTTTGGTTTTAAGATTTCTAGTTTGCGAAAACGCGTCAAATTTGGAATTTTTTATCCTAATATAAAATATGGCATAAAAACGATGAACTTCGATTCAAAGAGGTGAAATTGTCAAATTAAGGAAAAAAACAGCCATCAGAATTATTTTGTTGTTAAGATTTCTACTGTGCGAAAACGCCTCAAATTTGGAATTTTTTACTCTAATATGAAATATGGCATAAAAACGATGAACTACGCTGAGCGGAGGCAAAATTGTCAAAATAAGTAAAAAAACAGCCATCAGAATTATTTTGGTTTAAAATTTCTAGTTTGCGAAAACGCGTCAAATTTGGACTTTTTATTCTAATATGAAATATGGCATAAAAACGATGAACTACGCTTAACAGAGGCTAAATTATCAAATTAAGGAAAAAAACAGCCGTCAGAATTATTTTGATGTAAAGATTGCTGGTTTGCGAAAACGCCTCAACTTTGGAATTTTTTACTCTAATATGAAATATGGCATAAAAACGATGAACTACGCTTAACAGAGGCGAAATTATCAAATTAAGGAGAAAAACAGCCATCAGAATTATTTTGGTGTTAAGATTTCTACCTTGCAAAAACGCCTCAAAATTGGAATATTATTATTCTAATATGTAATATGGCATAAAAACGATGAACTACGCTTAACAGGGCGAAAATATCAAATTAAGGAAAAAAACAACCATCAGAATTATTTTGATGTAAAGATTGCTTTTTTGCGAAAACGCCTCAAATTTGGAATTTTTTACTCTAATATGAAATATGGCATAAAAACGATAAACTACGCTTAACAGAGGCGAAGTACTCAAATCAAGGAAAAAAACAGCCATCAGAATTATTTTGGTGTTAAGATTTCTACTTTGAGAAAACGCCTCAAATTTAGAATTTTTTATTCCAATATGAAATCTTGCATAAAAACGATGAACTACGCTTAACAGAGGCGAAATTATCAAATTAAGGAAAAAAACAGCCGTCAGAATTATTTTGATGTAAAGATTGCTGGTTTGCGAAAACGCCTCAACTTTGGAATTTTTACTCTAATATGAAATCTGGTATAAAAGCGATGAACTACGCTTAACAAAGGCGAAATTATCAAATTATGGAAATTACAGCCATCAGAATTATTTTGGTGTTAAGATTTCTACTTTGCGAAAACGCCTCAAATTTGGAATTTTTTATTCTAATATGAAATATGACATAAAAACGATGAACTACGCTTAACAGAGGCGAAATTATCAAATTAAGGAAAAAAACAGCCGTCAGAATTCTTTTGGTGTTAAGATTTCTACTGTGCGAAAACGCCTCAAATTGGAATTTTTTTCATTCTAATATGAAATATGGCATAAAGACGATGAACTACGCTGAGCAGAGGCGAAATTATCAAATTATGGAAAAAAACAGCCATCAGAATTATTTTGGTGTTAAGATTTATAGTTTGCGAAAACGCCTCAACTTTGTAATTTTTTACTCTAATATGAAATCTGGTATAAAAGCGATGAACTACGCTTAACAAAGGCGAAATTATCAAATTATGGAAATTACAGCCATCAGAATTATTTTGGTGTTAAGATTTCTACTTTGCGAAAACGCCTCAAATTTGGAATTTTTTATTCTAATATGAAATATGACATAAAGACGATGAACTACGCTGAGCAGAGGCGAAATTATCAAATTATGGAAAAAAACAGCCATCAGAATTATTTTGGTGTTAAGATTTATAGTTTGCGAAAACGCCTCAAATTTGGAATTTTTTACTCTAAAATGAAATATCGCATAAAAACGATGAACTACGCTGGGCAGAGGCGAAATTGTCAATTTAAGGAAAAAAACAGCCATCAGAATTATTTTGGTGTTAAGATTTCTTAGTTTGCGAAAACGCCTCAAATTTGGAATTTTTTATTCTAATATGAAATATGGCATAAAAACGATGAACTACGCTTAACAGAGGCAAAAATATCAAATTAAGGAAAAAAACAGCCATCAGAATTATTTTGATGTAAAGATTGCTTTTTTGCGAAAACGCCTCAAATTTGGAATTTTTTACTCTAAAATGAAATATAGCATAAAAACGAATAACTACGCTTAACAGAGGCGAAATTATCAAATTATAGAAACAACAGCCATCAGAATTATTTTGGTGTTAAGATTTCTACATTGCGAAAATGCCTCACATTTGGAATTTTTTATTCAAATATGAAATATGGCATAAAAACGATGAACGACGCTTAACAGAGGCGAAAATATCAAATCAAGTAAAAAAACAGCCATCAGAAATATTTTGGTGTTAAGATTTCTAGTTTGCGAAAACACCTCAAATTTGGAATTTTTTATTCTAATATGAAATATGGCATTAAAATGATGAACTACACTGAGCAGAGGCGAAATTGTCAAATCAAGGAAAAAAACAGCAATCAGAATTATTTTGATGTAAAGATTGCTGGTTTGCGAAAACGCCTCAAATATGGAATTTTTTACTCTAATATGAATTATGGCATAAAAACGATGAACTACGCTTAACAGGGCGAAAATATCAAATTAAGGAAAAACACAGCCATCAGAATTATTTTGATGTAAAGATTGCCTTTTTGCGAAAACGCCTCAAATTTGGAATTTTTTACTCTAATATGAAATATGGCATAAAAACGATAAACTACGCTTAACAGAGGCAAAGTTGTCAAATCAAGGAAAAAAACAGCCATCAGATTTGGTGTTAATATTTCTACCTTGCAAAAACGCCTCAACTTTGGAATTTTATACTCTAATATGAAATATGGCATAAAAACGATGAACTACGCTTAACAGAGGCGAAAACATCAAATTTAGGAAAAAAACAGCCATCAGAATTATTTTGGTGTTAAGATTTCTAGTTTGTAAAAACGCCTCAAATTTGGAATTTTTTATTCTAATATGAAATGTGGCATAAAAACGATGAACTACGCTTAACTCCGGCGAAATTGTCAAATCAAGGAAAAAAACAGCCATCAGAATTATTTTGGTGTTAAGATTTCTACTTTATTAAAACGCCTTAAATTTGGTATTTTTTATTCTTATATGAAATCTGGCATAAAAACGATGAACTACGCTTAATAGAGGCGAAATTATCAAATTATAGAAACAACAGCCATCAGAATTATTTTGGTGTTAAGATTTCTACTTTGCGAAAACGCCTCAAATTGGGAATTTTTTACTCTAATATGAAATATGGCATAAAAACGATGAACTACGCTGATCGGAGGCGAAAAATTCATATTAAGAAAAAAAACAGCCATCAGAATTATTTTGGTGTTAAGATTTCTAGTTTGCGAAAACGCCCCAAATTTGGAATATTATTATTCTAATATAAAATATGGCATTAAAACGACGAACTACGCTTAACAGAGGCGAAAATATCAAATTAAGGAAAAAAACAGCCATCAGAATTATTTTGATGTAAAGATTGCTTTTTTGCGAAAACGCTTCAAATTTGGAATTTTTTACTCTAATATGAAATATGGCATAAAAACGATGAACTACGCTGATCGGAGGCAAAATTGTCAAAATAAGTAAAAAAACAGCCATCAGAATTATTTTGGTTTTAAGATTTCTAGTTTGCGAAAACGCGTCAAATTTGGAATTTTTTATCCTAATATAAAATATGGCATAAAAACGATGAACTTCGATTCAAAGAGGTGAAATTGTCAAATTAAGGAAAAAAACAGCCATCAGAATTATTTTGTTGTTAAGATTTCTACTGTGCGAAAACGCCTCAAATTTGGAATTTTTTACTCTAATATGAAATATGGCATAAAAACGATGAACTACGCTGAGCGGAGGCAAAATTGTCAAAATAAGTAAAAAAACAGCCATCAGAATTATTTTGGTTTAAAATTTCTAGTTTGCGAAAACGCGTCAAATTTGGACTTTTTATTCTAATATGAAATATGGCATAAAAACGATGAACTACGCTTAACAGAGGCTAAATTATCAAATTAAGGAAAAAAACAGCCGTCAGAATTATTTTGATGTAAAGATTGCTGGTTTGCGAAAACGCCTCAACTTTGGAATTTTTTACTCTAATATGAAATATGGCATAAAAACGATGAACTACGCTTAACAGAGGCGAAATTATCAAATTAAGGAGAAAAACAGCCATCAGAATTATTTTGGTGTTAAGATTTCTACCTTGCAAAAACGCCTCAAAATTGGAATATTATTATTCTAATATGTAATATGGCATAAAAACGATGAACTACGCTTAACAGGGCGAAAATATCAAATTAAGGAAAAAAACAACCATCAGAATTATTTTGATGTAAAGATTGCTTTTTTGCGAAAACGCCTCAAATTTGGAATTTTTTACTCTAATATGAAATATGGCATAAAAACGATAAACTACGCTTAACAGAGGCGAAGTACTCAAATCAAGGAAAAAAACAGCCATCAGAATTATTTTGGTGTTAAGATTTCTACTTTGAGAAAACGCCTCAAATTTAGAATTTTTTATTCCAATATGAAATCTTGCATAAAAACGATGAACTACGCTTAACAGAGGCGAAATTATCAAATTAAGGAAAAAAACAGCCGTCAGAATTATTTTGATGTAAAGATTGCTGGTTTGCGAAAACGCCTCAACTTTGGAATTTTTACTCTAATATGAAATCTGGTATAAAAGCGATGAACTACGCTTAACAAAGGCGAAATTATCAAATTATGGAAATTACAGCCATCAGAATTATTTTGGTGTTAAGATTTCTACTTTGCGAAAACGCCTCAAATTTGGAATTTTTTATTCTAATATGAAATATGACATAAAAACGATGAACTACGCTTAACAGAGGCGAAATTATCAAATTAAGGAAAAAAACAGCCGTCAGAATTCTTTTGGTGTTAAGATTTCTACTGTGCGAAAACGCCTCAAATTGGAATTTTTTTCATTCTAATATGAAATATGGCATAAAGACGATGAACTACGCTGAGCAGAGGCGAAATTATCAAATTATGGAAAAAAACAGCCATCAGAATTATTTTGGTGTTAAGATTTATAGTTTGCGAAAACGCCTCAACTTTGTAATTTTTTACTCTAATATGAAATATGGCATAAAAACGATGAATAACGCTTAACAGAGGTGAAATTATCAAATTCTAGAAACAGCAGCCATCAGAATTCTTTTGGTGTTAAGATTTCTACTGTGCGAAAACGCCTCAAATTGGAATTTTTTTCATTCTAATATGAAATATGGCATAAAGACGATGAACTACGCTGAGCAGAGGCGAAATTATCAAATTATGGAAAAAAACAGCCATCAGAATTATTTTGGTGTTAAGATTTATAGTTTGCGAAAACGCCTCAAATTTGGAATTTTTTACTCTAAAATGAAATATCGCATAAAAACGATGAACTACGCTGGGCAGAGGCGAAATTGTCAATTTAAGGAAAAAAACAGCCATCAGAATTATTTTGGTGTTAAGATTTCTTAGTTTGCGAAAACGCCTCAAATTTGGAATTTTTTATTCTAATATGAAATATGGCATAAAAACGATGAACTACGCTTAACAGAGGCAAAAATATCAAATTAAGGAAAAAAACAGCCATCAGAATTATTTTGATGTAAAGATTGCTTTTTTGCGAAAACGCCTCAAATTTGGAATTTTTTACTCTAAAATGAAATATAGCATAAAAACGAATAACTACGCTTAACAGAGGCGAAATTATCAAATTATAGAAACAACAGCCATCAGAATTATTTTGGTGTTAAGATTTCTACATTGCGAAAATGCCTCACATTTGGAATTTTTTATTCAAATATGAAATATGGCATAAAAACGATGAACGACGCTTAACAGAGGCGAAAATATCAAATCAAGTAAAAAAACAGCCATCAGAAATATTTTGGTGTTAAGATTTCTAGTTTGCGAAAACACCTCAAATTTGGAATTTTTTATTCTAATATGAAATATGGCATTAAAATGATGAACTACACTGAGCAGAGGCGAAATTGTCAAATCAAGGAAAAAAACAGCAATCAGAATTATTTTGATGTAAAGATTGCTGGTTTGCGAAAACGCCTCAAATATGGAATTTTTTACTCTAATATGAATTATGGCATAAAAACGATGAACTACGCTTAACAGGGCGAAAATATCAAATTAAGGAAAAACACAGCCATCAGAATTATTTTGATGTAAAGATTGCCTTTTTGCGAAAACGCCTCAAATTTGGAATTTTTTACTCTAATATGAAATATGGCATAAAAACGATAAACTACGCTTAACAGAGGCAAAGTTGTCAAATCAAGGAAAAAAACAGCCATCAGATTTGGTGTTAAGATTTCTACCTTGCAAAAACGCCTCAACTTTGGAATTTTATACTCTAATATGAAATATGGCATAAAAACGATGAACTACGCTTAACAGAGGCGAAAACATCAAATTTAGGAAAAAAACAGCCATCAGAATTATTTTGGTGTTAAGATTTCTAGTTTGTAAAAACGCCTCAAATTTGGAATTTTTTATTCTAATATGAAATGTGGCATAAAAACGATGAACTACGCTTAACTCCGGCGAAATTGTCAAATCAAGGAAAAAAACAGCCATCAGAATTATTTTGGTGTTAAGATTTCTACTTTATTAAAACGCCTTAAATTTGGTATTTTTTATTCTTATATGAAATCTGGCATAAAAACGATGAACTACGCTTAACTCCGGCGAAATTGTCAAATCAAGGAAAAAAACAGCCATCAGAATTATTTTGGTGTTAAGATTTCTACTTTATTAAAACGCCTTAAATTTGGTATTTTTTATTCTTATATGAAATCTGGCATAAAAACGATGAACTACGCTTAATAGAGGCGAAATTATCAAATTATAGAAACAACAGCCATCAGAATTATTTTGGTGTTAAGATTTCTACTTTGCGAAAACGCCTCAAATTGGGAATTTTTTACTCTAATATGAAATATGGCATAAAAACGATGAACTACGCTGATCGGAGGCAAAATTGTCAAAATAAGTAAAAAAACAGCCATCAGAATTATTTTGGTTTTAAGATTTCTAGTTTGCGAAAACGCGTCAAATTTGGAATTTTTTATCCTAATATAAAATATGGCATAAAAACGATGAACTTCGATTCAAAGAGGTGAAATTGTCAAATTAAGGAAAAAAACAGCCATCAGAATTATTTTGTTGTTAAGATTTCTACTGTGCGAAAACGCCTCAAATTTGGAATTTTTTACTCTAATATGAAATATGGCATAAAAACGATGAACTACGCTGAGCGGAGGCAAAATTGTCAAAATAAGTAAAAAAACAGCCATCAGAATTATTTTGGTTTTAAGATTTCTAGTTTGCGAAAACGCGTCAAATTTGGAATTTTTATTCTAATATGAAATATGGCATAAAAACGATGAACTACGCTTAACAGAGGCGAAAAATTCATATTAAGAAAAAAAACAGCCATCAGAATTATTTTGGTGTTAAGATTTCTAGTTTGCGAAAACGCCCCAAATTTGGAATATTATTATTCTAATATAAAATATGGCATTAAAACGACGAACTACGCTTAACAGAGGCGAAAATATCAAATTAAGGAAAAAAACAGCCATCAGAATTATTTTGATGTAAAGATTGCTTTTTTGCGAAAACGCTTCAAATTTGGAATTTTTTACTCTAATATGAAATATGGCATAAAAACGATGAACTACGCTGATCGGAGGCAAAATTGTCAAAATAAGTAAAAAAACAGCCATCAGAATTATTTTGGTTTTAAGATTTCTAGTTTGCGAAAACGCGTCAAATTTGGAATTTTTTATCCTAATATAAAATATGGCATAAAAACGATGAACTTCGATTCAAAGAGGTGAAATTGTCAAATTAAGGAAAAAAACAGCCATCAGAATTATTTTGTTGTTAAGATTTCTACTGTGCGAAAACGCCTCAAATTTGGAATTTTTTACTCTAATATGAAATATGGCATAAAAACGATGAACTACGCTGAGCGGAGGCAAAATTGTCAAAATAAGTAAAAAAACAGCCATCAGAATTATTTTGGTTTAAAATTTCTAGTTTGCGAAAACGCGTCAAATTTGGACTTTTTATTCTAATATGAAATATGGCATAAAAACGATGAACTACGCTTAACAGAGGCTAAATTATCAAATTAAGGAAAAAAACAGCCGTCAGAATTATTTTGATGTAAAGATTGCTGGTTTGCGAAAACGCCTCAACTTTGGAATTTTTTACTCTAATATGAAATATGGCATAAAAACGATGAACTACGCTTAACAGAGGCGAAATTATCAAATTAAGGAGAAAAACAGCCATCAGAATTATTTTGGTGTTAAGATTTCTACCTTGCAAAAACGCCTCAAAATTGGAATATTATTATTCTAATATGTAATATGGCATAAAAACGATGAACTACGCTTAACAGGGCGAAAATATCAAATTAAGGAAAAAAACAACCATCAGAATTATTTTGATGTAAAGATTGCTTTTTTGCGAAAACGCCTCAAATTTGGAATTTTTTACTCTAATATGAAATATGGCATAAAAACGATAAACTACGCTTAACAGAGGCGAAGTACTCAAATCAAGGAAAAAAACAGCCATCAGAATTATTTTGGTGTTAAGATTGCTGGTTTGCGAAAACGCCTCAAATATGGAATTTTTTACTCTAATATGAATTATGGCATAAAAACGATGAACTACGCTTAACAGGGCGAAAATATCAAATTAAGGAAAAACACAGCCATCAGAATTATTTTGATGTAAAGATTGCCTTTTTGCGAAAACGCTTCAAATTTGGAATTTTTTACTCTAATATGAAATATGGCATAAAAACGATAAACTACGCTTAACAGAGGCAAAGTTGTCAAATCAAGGAAAAAAACAGCCATCAGATTTGGTGTTAAGATTTCTACCTTGCAAAAACGCCTCAACTTTGGAATTTTATACTCTAATATGAAATATGGCATAAAAACGATGAACTACGCTTAACAGAGGCGAAAACATCAAATTTAGGAAAAAAACAGCCATCAGAATTATTTTGGTGTTAAGATTTCTAGTTTGTAAAAACGCCTCAAATTTGGAATTTTTTATTCTAATATGAAATGTGGCATAAAAACGATGAACTACGCTTAACTCCGGCGAAATTGTCAAATCAAGGAAAAAAACAGCCATCAGAATTATTTTGGTGTTAAGATTTCTACTTTATTAAAACGCCTTAAATTTGGTATTTTTTATTCTTATATGA
Source organism: Platycnemis pennipes (assembly GCA_933228895.1). Taxonomy (NCBI): domain Eukaryota; kingdom Metazoa; phylum Arthropoda; class Insecta; order Odonata; family Platycnemididae; genus Platycnemis; species Platycnemis pennipes. Next base: position 8,572,400 of record OW121852.1, read on the forward strand.
AATCTGGCATAAAAACGATGAACTACGCTTAATAGAGGCGAAATTATCAAATTATAGAAACAACAGCCATCAGAATTATTTTGGTGTTAAGATTTCTACTTTGCGAAAACGCCTCAAATTGGGAATTTTTTACTCTAATATGAAATATGGCATAAAAACGATGAACTACGCTGATCGGAGGCAAAATTGTCAAAATAAGTAAAAAAACAGCCATCAGAATTATTTTGGTTTTAAGATTTCTAGTTTGCGAAAACGCGTCAAATTTGGAATTTTTTATCCTAATATAAAATATGGCATAAAAACGATGAACTTCGATTCAAAGAGGTGAAATTGTCAAATTAAGGAAAAAAACAGCCATCAGAATTATTTTGTTGTTAAGATTTCTACTGTGCGAAAACGCCTCAAATTTGGAATTTTTTACTCTAATATGAAATATGGCATAAAAACGATGAACTACGCTGAGCGGAGGCAAAATTGTCAAAATAAGTAAAAAAACAGCCATCAGAATTACTTTGGTTTTAAGATTTCTAGTTTGCGAAAACGCGTCAAATTTGGAATTTTTATTCTAATATGAAATATGGCATAAAAACGATGAACTACGCTTAACAGAGGCGAAAAATTCATATTAAGAAAAAAAACAGCCATCAGAATTATTTTGGTGTTAAGATTTCTAGTTTGCGAAAACGCCCCAAATTTGGAATATTATTATTCTAATATAAAATATGGCATTAAAACGACGAACTACGCTTAACAGAGGCGAAAATATCAAATTAAGGAAAAAAACAGCCATCAGAATTATTTTGATGTAAAGATTGCTTTTTTGCGAAAACGCTTCAAATTTGGAATTTTTTACTCTAATATGAAATATGGCATAAAAACGATGAACTACGCTGATCGGAGGCAAAATTGTCAAAATAAGTAAAAAAACAGCCATCAGAATTATTTTGGTTTTAAGATTTCTAGTTTGCGAAAACGCGTCAAATTTGGAATTTTTTATCCTAATATAAAATATGGCATAAAAACGATGAACTTCGATTCAAAGAGGTGAAATTGTCAAATTAAGGAAAAAAACAGCCATCAGAATTATTTTGTTGTTAAGATTTCTACTGTGCGAAAACGCCTCAAATTTGGAATTTTTTACTCTAATATGAAATATGGCATAAAAACGATGAACTACGCTGAGCGGAGGCAAAATTGTCAAAATAAGTAAAAAAACAGCCATCAGAATTATTTTGGTTTAAAATTTCTAGTTTGCGAAAACGCGTCAAATTTGGACTTTTTATTCTAATATGAAATATGGCATAAAAACGATGAACTACGCTTAACAGAGGCTAAATTATCAAATTAAGGAAAAAAACAGCCGTCAGAATTATTTTGATGTAAAGATTGCTGGTTTGCGAAAACGCCTCAACTTTGGAATTTTTTACTCTAATATGAAATATGGCATAAAAACGATGAACTACGCTTAACAGAGGCGAAATTATCAAATTAAGGAGAAAAACAGCCATCAGAATTATTTTGGTGTTAAGATTTCTACCTTGCAAAAACGCCTCAAAATTGGAATATTATTATTCTAATATGTAATATGGCATAAAAACGATGAACTACGCTTAACAGGGCGAAAATATCAAATTAAGGAAAAAAACAACCATCAGAATTATTTTGATGTAAAGATTGCTTTTTTGCGAAAACGCCTCAAATTTGGAATTTTTTACTCTAATATGAAATATGGCATAAAAACGATAAACTACGCTTAACAGAGGCGAAGTACTCAAATCAAGGAAAAAAACAGCCATCAGAATTATTTTGGTGTTAAGATTTCTACTTTGAGAAAACGCCTCAAATTTAGAATTTTTTATTCCAATATGAAATCTTGCATAAAAACGATGAACTACGCTTAACAGAGGCGAAATTATCAAATTAAGGAAAAAAACAGCCGTCAGAATTATTTTGATGTAAAGATTGCTGGTTTGCGAAAACGCCTCAACTTTGGAATTTTTACTCTAATATGAAATCTGGTATAAAAGCGATGAACTACGCTTAACAAAGGCGAAATTATCAAATTATGGAAATTACAGCCATCAGAATTATTTTGGTGTTAAGATTTCTACTTTGCGAAAACGCCTCAAATTTGGAATTTTTTATTCTAATATGAAATATGACATAAAAACGATGAACTACGCTTAACAGAGGCGAAATTATCAAATTAAGGAAAAAAACAGCCGTCAGAATTCTTTTGGTGTTAAGATTTCTACTGTGCGAAAACGCCTCAAATTGGAATTTTTTTCATTCTAATATGAAATATGGCATAAAGACGATGAACTACGCTGAGCAGAGGCGAAATTATCAAATTATGGAAAAAAACAGCCATCAGAATTATTTTGGTGTTAAGATTTATAGTTTGCGAAAACGCCTCAACTTTGTAATTTTTTACTCTAATATGAAATATGGCATAAAAACGATGAATAACGCTTAACAGAGGTGAAATTATCAAATTCTAGAAACAGCAGCCATCAGAATTCTTTTGGTGTTAAGATTTCTACTGTGCGAAAACGCCTCAAATTGGAATTTTTTTCATTCTAATATGAAATATGGCATAAAGACGATGAACTACGCCGAGCAGAGGCGAAATTATCAAATTATGGAAAAAAACAGCCATCAGAATTATTTTGGTGTTAAGATTTATAGTTTGCGAAAACGCCTCAAATTTGGAATTTTTTACTCTAAAATGAAATATCGCATAAAAACGATGAACTACGCTGGGCAGAGGCGAAATTGTCAATTTAAGGAAAAAAACAGCCATCAGAATTATTTTGGTGTTAAGATTTCTTAGTTTGCGAAAACGCCTCAAATTTGGAATTTTTTATTCTAATATGAAATATGGCATAAAAACGATGAACTACGCTTAACAGAGGCAAAAATATCAAATTAAGGAAAAAAACAGCCATCAGAATTATTTTGATGTAAAGATTGCTTTTTTGCGAAAACGCCTCAAATTTGGAATTTTTTACTCTAAAATGAAATATAGCATAAAAACGAATAACTACGCTTAACAGAGGCGAAATTATCAAATTATAGAAACAACAGCCATCAGAATTATTTTGGTGTTAAGATTTCTACATTGCGAAAATGCCTCACATTTGGAATTTTTTATTCAAATATGAAATATGGCATAAAAACGATGAACGACGCTTAACAGAGGCGAAAATATCAAATCAAGTAAAAAAACAGCCATCAGAAATATTTTGGTGTTAAGATTTCTAGTTTGCGAAAACACCTCAAATTTGGAATTTTTTATTCTAATATGAAATATGGCATTAAAATGATGAACTACACTGAGCAGAGGCGAAATTGTCAAATCAAGGAAAAAAACAGCCATCAGAATTATTTTGGTGTTAAGATTTCTACTTTGAGAAAACGCCTCAAATTTAGAATTTTTTATTCCAATATGAAATCTTGCATAAAAACGATGAACTACGCTTAACAGAGGCGAAATTATCAAATTAAGGAAAAAAACAGCCGTCAGAATTATTTTGATGTAAAGATTGCTGGTTTGCGAAAACGCCTCAACTTTGGAATTTTTACTCTAATATGAAATCTGGTATAAAAGCGATGAACTACGCTTAACAAAGGCGAAATTATCAAATTATGGAAATTACAGCCATCAGAATTATTTTGGTGTTAAGATTTCTACTTTGCGAAAACGCCTCAAATTTGGAATTTTTTATTCTAATATGAAATATGACATAAAAACGATGAACTACGCTGAGCAGAGGCGAAATTATCAAATTATGGAAAAAAACAGCCATCAGAATTATTTTGGTGTTAAGATTTATAGTTTGCGAAAACGCCTCAACTTTGGAATTTTTTACTCTAATATGAAATATGGCATAAAAACGATGAATTACGCTTAACAGAGGTGAAATTATCAAATTCTAGAAACAGCAGCCATCAGAATTCTTTTGGTGTTAAGATTTCTACTGTGCGAAAACGCCTCAAATTGGAATTTTTTTCATTCTAATATGAAATATGGCATAAAGACGATGAATTACGCTGAGCAGAGGCGAAATTATCAAATTATGGAAAAAAACAGCCATCAGAATTATTTTGGTATTAAGATTTATAGTTTGCGAAAACGCCTCAAATTTGGAATTTTTTATTCTAAAATGAAATATCGCATAAAAACGATGAACTACGCTGGGCAGAGGCGAAATTGTCAATTTAAGGAAAAAAAAGCCATCAGAATTATTTTGGTGTTAAGATTTCTAGTTTGCGAAAACGCCTCAAATTTGGAATTTTTTATTCTAATATGAAATATGGCGTTAAAACGATGAACTACGCTGAGCGGAGGGGAAATTGTCAATTTAAGGAAAAAAACAGCCATCAGAATTATTTTGGTGTTAAGATTTCTAGTTTGCGAAAACGCCTCAAATTTGGAATTTTTTATTCTAATATGAAATATGGCATAAAAACGATGAACTACGCTTTACAGAGGCAAAAATATCAAATTAAGGAAAAAAACAGCCATCAGAATTATTTTGATGTAAAGATTGCTTTTTTGCGAAAACGCCTCAAATTTGGAATTTTTTACTCTAAAATGAAATATAGCATAAAAACGAATAACTAGGCTTAACAGATGCGAAATTATCAAATTATAGAAACAACAGCCATCAGAATTATTTTGGTGTTAAGATTTCTACATTGCGAAAATGCCTCACATTTGGAATTTTTTATTCTATTATGAAATATGGCATAAAAACGATGAACGACGCTTAACAGAGGCGAAAATATCAAATCAAGTAAAAAAACAGCCATCAGAAATATTTTGGTGTTAAGATTGCTTTTTTGCGAAAACGCCTCAAATTTGGAATTTTTTACTCTAATATTAAATATGGCATAAAAAAGATGAACTACGCTGAGCGGAGGCAAAATTGTCAAAATAAGTAAAAAAACAGCCATCAGAATTATTTTGGTGTTAAGATTTCTACTTTGCGAAAACGCCCCAAATTTGGAATATTATTATTCTAATATAAAATATGGCATAAAAACGATGAACTACGCTTAACAGAGGCGAAAATATCAAATTAAGGAAAAAAACAGCCATCAGAATTATTTTGATGTAAAGATTGCTTTTTTGCGAAAACGCCTCAAATTTGGAATTTTTTACTCTAATATTAAATATGGCATAAAAAAGATGAACTACGCTGAGCGGAGGCAAAATTGTCAAAATAAGTAAAAAAACAGCCATCAGAATTATTTTGGTTTTAAGATTTCTAGTTTGCGAAAACGCTTCAAATTTCGAATTTTTATTCTAATATGAAATATGGCATAAAAACGATGAACTACGCTTAACAGAGGCGAAATTATCAAATTAAGGAAAAAAACAGCCGTCAGAATTATTTTAATGTAAAGATTGCTGGTTTGCGAAAACGCCCCAACTTTGGAATTTTTTACTCTAATATGAAATATGGCATAAAAACGATGAACTACGCTTAACAGAGGCGAAATTATCAAATTAAGGGAAAAACAGCTATCAGAATTATTTTGGTGTTAAGATTTCTAGTTTGCGAAAACGCCTCAAATTTGGAATTTTTTATTCTAATATGAATTATGGCATAAAAACGATGAACTACGCTTAACAGGGCGAAAATATCAAATTAAGGAATAAAACAGCCATCAGATTTATTTTGATGTAAAGATTGCCTTTTTGCGAAAACGCCTCAAATTTTGAATTTTTTACTCTAATATGAAATATGGCATAAAAACGATAAACTACGCTTAACAGAGGCAAAGTTGTCAAATCAAGGAAAAAAACAGCCATCAGATTTGGTGTTAAGATTTCTATCTTGCAAAAACGCCTCAACTTTGGAATTTTTTACTCTAATATGAAATATGGCATAAAAACGATGAACTACGCTTAACTCCGGCGAAATTATCAAATCAAGGAAAAAAACAGCCATCAGAATTATTTTGGTGTTAAGATTTCTACTTTGTTAAAACGCCTCAAATTTGGAATTTTTTATTCTTATATGAAATCTGGCATAAAAACGATGAACTACGCTTAATAGAGGCGAAATTATCAAATTATAGAAACAACTGCCATCAGAATTATTTTGGTGTTAAGATTTCTACTTTGCGAAAACGCCTCAAATTTGGAATTTTTTACTCTAATATGAAATATGGCATAAAAACGATGAACTACGCTTAACAGAGGCGAAATTATCAAATTAAGGAGAAAAACAGCCATCAGAATTATTTTGGTGTTAAGATTTCTACCTTGCAAAAACGCCTCAAAATTGGAATATTATTATTCTAATAAGTAATATGGCATAAAAACGATGAACTACGCTTAACAGGGCGAAAATATCAAATTAAGGAAAAAAACAACCATCAGAATTATTTTGATGTAAAGATTGCTTTTTTGCGAAAACGCCTAAAATTTGGAATTTTTTACTCTAATATGAAATATGGCATAAAAACGATAAACTAAGCTTAACAGAGGCGAAGTTGTCAAATCAAGGAAAAAAACAGCCATCAGAATTATTTTGGTGTTAAGATTTCTACTTTGAGAAAACGCCTCAAATTTAGAATTTTTTATTCTAATATGAAATCTTGCATAAAAACGATGAACTACGCTTAACAGAGGCGAAATTATCAAATTAAGGAAAAAAACAGCCGTCAGAATTATTTTGATGTAAAGATTGCTGGTTTGCGAAAACGCCTCAACTTTGGAATTTTTACTCTAATATGAAATCTGGTATAAAAGCGATGAACTACGCTTAACAGAGGCGAAATTATCAAATTATGGAAATTACAGCCATCAGAATTATTTTGGTGTTAAGATTTCTACTTTGCGAAAACGCCTCAAATTTGGAATTTTTTATTCTAATATGAAATATGGCATAAAAACGATGAACTACGCTTAACAGAGGCGAAATTATCAAATTAAGGAAAAAAACAGCCGTCAGAATTATTTTGAAGTAAAGATTGCTGGTTTGCGAAAACGCCTCAACTTTGGAATTTTTTACTCTAATATGAAATATGGCATAAAAACGATGAATTACGCTTAACAGAGGTGAAATTATCAAATTCTAGAAACAACAGCCATCAGAATTATTTTGGTGTTAAGATTTCTACTGTGCGAAAACGCCTCAAATTGGAATTTTTTTCATTCTAAAATGAAATATGGCATAAAGACGATGAACTACGCTGAGCAGAGGCGAAATTATCAAATTATGGAAAAAAACAGCCATCAGAATTATTTTGGTGTTAAGATTTATAGTTTGCGAAAACGCCTCAAATTTGGAATTTTTTACTCTAAAATGAAATATCGCATAAAAACGATGAACTACGCTGGGCAGAGGCGAAATTGTCAATTTAAGGAAAAAAACAGCCATCAGAATTATTTTGGTGTTAAGATTTCTAGTTTTTACGAAAACGCCTCAAATTTGGAATTTTTTATTCTTATATGAAATATGGCATAAAAACGATGAACTACGCTTAACTCCGGCGAAATTGTCAAATCAAGGAAAAAAACAGCCATCAGATTTATTTTGGTGTTAAGATTTCTACTTTGTTAAAACGCCTCAAATTTGGAATTTTTTATTCTTATATGAAATCTGGCATAAAAACGATAAAATACGCTTAACAGAGGCGAAAATATCAAATTAAGGAAAAAAACAGCCATCAGAATTATTTTGGTATTAAGATTTCCAGTTTCCGAAAACGCCTCAAATTTGGAATTTTTTATTCTAATATGAAATATGGCCAAAAAACGATGAACTACGCTTAACAGAGGCGAAAAATTCAAATCAAGGAAAAAAACAGCCATCAGAATTATTTTGAGTATAGATTTATAGTTTGCGAAAACGCCTCAAATTTGGAATTTTTTATTCTAATATGAATTATGGCATAAAAACGATGAACTACGCTTAACAGGGCGAAAATATCAAATTAAGGAAAAACACAGCCATCAGAATTATTTTGATGTAAAGATTGCCTTTTTGCGAAAACGCCTCAAATTTGGAATTTTTTACTCTAATATGAAATATGGCATAAAAACGATAAACTACGCTTAACAGAGGCAAAGTTGTCAAATCAAGGAAAAAAACAGCCATCAGATTTGGTGTTAAGATTTCTACCTTGCAAAAACGCCTCAACTTTGGAATTTTATACTCTAATATGAAATATGGCATAAAAACGATGAACTACGCTTAACAGAGGCGAAAACATCAAATTTAGGAAAAAAACAGCCATCAGAATTATTTTGGTGTTAAGATTTCTAGTTTGTAAAAACGCCTCAAATTTGGAATTTTTTATTCTAATATGAAATGTGGCATAAAAACGATGAACTACGCTTAACTCCGGCGAAATTGTCAAATCAAGGAAAAAAACAGCCATCAGAATTATTTTGGTGTTAAGATTTCTACTTTATTAAAACGCCTTAAATTTGGTATTTTTTATTCTTATATGAAATCTGGCATAAAAACGATGAACTACGCTTAATAGAGGCGAAATTATCAAATTATAGAAACAACAGCCATCAGAATTATTTTGGTGTTAAGATTTCTACTTTGCGAAAACGCCTCAAATTGGGAATTTTTTACTCTAATATGAAATATGGCATAAAAACGATGAACTACGCTGATCGGAGGCAAAATTGTCAAAATAAGTAAAAAAACAGCCATCAGAATTATTTTGGTTTTAAGATTTCCAGTTTGCGAAAACGCGTCAAATTTGGAATTTTTTATCCTAATATAAAATATGGCATAAAAACGATGAACTTCGATTCAAAGAGGTGAAATTGTCAAATTAAGGAAAAAAACAGCCATCAGAATTATTTTGTTGTTAAGATTTCTACTGTGCGAAAACGCCTCAAATTTGGAATTTTTTACTCTAATATGAAATATGGCATAAAAACGATGAACTACGCTGAGCGGAGGCAAAATTGTCAAAATAAGTAAAAAAACAGCCATCAGAATTATTTTGGTTTTAAGATTTCTAGTTTGCGAAAACGCGTCAAATTTGGAATTTTTATTCTAATATGAAATATGGCATAAAAACGATGAACTACGCTTAACAGAGGCGAAAAATTCATATTAAGAAAAAAAACAGCCATCAGAATTATTTTGGTGTTAAGATTTCTAGTTTGCGAAAACGCCCCAAATTTGGAATATTATTATTCTAATATAAAATATGGCATTAAAACGACGAACTACGCTTAACAGAGGCGAAAATATCAAATTAAGGAAAAAAACAGCCATCAGAATTATTTTGATGTAAAGATTGCTTTTTTGCGAAAACGCTTCAAATTTGGAATTTTTTACTCTAATATGAAATATGGCATAAAAACGATGAACTACGCTGATCGGAGGCAAAATTGTCAAAATAAGTAAAAAAACAGCCATCAGAATTATTTTGGTTTTAAGATTTCTAGTTTGCGAAAACGCGTCAAATTTGGAATTTTTTATCCTAATATAAAATATGGCATAAAAACGATGAACTTCGATTCAAAGAGGTGAAATTGTCAAATTAAGGAAAAAAACAGCCATCAGAATTATTTTGTTGTTAAGATTTCTACTGTGCGAAAACGCCTCAAATTTGGAATTTTTTACTCTAATATGAAATATGGCATAAAAACGATGAACTACGCTGAGCGGAGGCAAAATTGTCAAAATAAGTAAAAAAACAGCCATCAGAATTATTTTGGTTTAAAATTTCTAGTTTGCGAAAACGCGTCAAATTTGGACTTTTTATTCTAATATGAAATATGGCATAAAAACGATGAACTACGCTTAACAGAGGCTAAATTATCAAATTAAGGAAAAAAACAGCCGTCAGAATTATTTTGATGTAAAGATTGCTGGTTTGCGAAAACGCCTCAACTTTGGAATTTTTTACTCTAATATGAAATATGGCATAAAAACGATGAACTACGCTTAACAGAGGCGAAATTATCAAATTAAGGAGAAAAACAGCCATCAGAATTATTTTGGTGTTAAGATTTCTACCTTGCAAAAACGCCTCAAAATTGGAATATTATTATTCTAATATGTAATATGGCATAAAAACGATGAACTACGCTTAACAGGGCGAAAATATCAAATTAAGGAAAAAAACAACCATCAGAATTATTTTGATGTAAAGATTGCTTTTTTGCGAAAACGCCTCAAATTTGGAATTTTTTACTCTAATATGAAATATGGCATAAAAACGATAAACTACGCTTAACAGAGGCGAAGTACTCAAATCAAGGAAAAAAACAGCCATCAGAATTATTTTGGTGTTAAGATTTCTACTTTGAGAAAACGCCTCAAATTTAGAATTTTTTATTCCAATATGAAATCTTGCATAAAAACGATGAACTACGCTTAACAGAGGCGAAATTATCAAATTAAGGAAAAAAACAGCAGTCAGAATTATTTTGATGTAAAGATTGCTGGTTTGCGAAAACGCCTCAACTTTGGAATTTTTACTCTAATATGAAATCTGGTATAAAAGCGATGAACTACGCTTAACAAAGGCGAAATTATCAAATTATGGAAATTACAGCCATCAGAATTATTTTGGTGTTAAGATTTCTACTTTGCGAAAACGCCTCAAATTTGGAATTTTTTATTCTAATATGAAATATGACATAAAAACGATGAACTACGCTTAACAGAGGCGAAATTATCAAATTAAGGAAAAAAACAGCCGTCAGAATTCTTTTGGTGTTAAGATTTCTACTGTGCGAAAACGCCTCAAATTGGAATTTTTTTCATTCTAATATGAAATATGGCATAAAGACGATGAACTACGCTGAGCAGAGGCGAAATTATCAAATTATGGAAAAAAACAGCCATCAGAATTATTTTGGTGTTAAGATTTATAGTTTGCGAAAACGCCTCAACTTTGTAATTTTTTACTCTAATATGAAATATGGCATAAAAACGATGAATAACGCTTAACAGAGGTGAAATTATCAAATTCTAGAAACAGCAGCCATCAGAATTCTTTTGGTGTTAAGATTTCTACTGTGCGAAAACGCCTCAAATTGGAATTTTTTTCATTCTAATATGAAATATGGCATAAAGACGATGAACTACGCTGAGCAGAGGCGAAATTATCAAATTATGGAAAAAAACAGCCATCAGAATTATTTTGGTGTTAAGATTTATAGTTTGCGAAAACGCCTCAAATTTGGAATTTTTTACTCTAAAATGAAATATCGCATAAAAACGATGAACTACGCTGGGCAGAGGCGAAATTGTCAATTTAAGGAAAAAAACAGCCATCAGAATTATTTTGGTGTTAAGATTTCTTAGTTTGCGAAAACGCCTCAAATTTGGAATTTTTTATTCTAATATGAAATATGGCATAAAAACGATGAACTACGCTTAACAGAGGCAAAAATATCAAATTAAGGAAAAAAACAGCCATCAGAATTATTTTGATGTAAAGATTGCTTTTTTGCGAAAACGCCTCAAATTTGGAATTTTTTACTCTAAAATGAAATATAGCATAAAAACGAATAACTACGCTTAACAGAGGCGAAATTATCAAATTATAGAAACAACAGCCATCAGAATTATTTTGGTGTTAAGATTTCTACATTGCGAAAATGCCTCACATTTGGAATTTTTTATTCAAATATGAAATATGGCATAAAGACGATGAACGACGCTTAACAGAGGCGAAAATATCAAATCAAGTAAAAAAACAGCCATCAGAAATATTTTGGTGTTAAGATTTCTAGTTTGCGAAAACACCTCAAATTTGGAATTTTTTATTCTAATATGAAATATGGCATTAAAATGATGAACTACACTGAGCAGAGGCGAAATTGTCAAATCAAGGAAAAAAACAGCAATCAGAATTATTTTGATGTAAAGATTGCTGGTTTGCGAAAACGCCTCAAATATGGAATTTTTTACTCTTATATGAAATATGGGCATAAAAACGATGAACTACGCTTAACAGAGGCGAAATTATCAAATTATGGAAACAACAGCCATCAGAATTATTTTGGTGTTAAGATTTCTAGTTTGCGAAAACGCCTCAAATTTGGAATTTTTTATTCTAATATGAAATATAGCATTAAAACGATGAAATACGCTGAGCGGAGGCGAAATTGTCAAATTAAGGAAAAAAACATCCATCAGAATTATTTTGGTGTTAAGATTTCTAATTGGCGAAAACGCCCCAAATTTGGAATATTATTATTCTAATATAAAATATGGCATAAAAACGATGAACTACGCTTAACAGAGGCGAAAATATCAAATTAAGGAAAAAAACAGCCATCAGAATTATTTTGATGTAAAGATTGCTTTTTTGCGAAAACGCCTCAAATTTGGAATTTTTGACTCTAATATGAAATATGGCATAAAAACGATGAACTACGCTGATCGGAGGCAAAATTGTCAAAATTAGTAAAAAAACAGCCATCAGAATTATTTTGGTTTTACGATTTCTAGTTTGCGAAAACGCGTCAAATTTGGAATTTTTTATCCTAATATGAAATATGGCATAAAAACGATGAACTACGCTGATCGGAGGCAAAATTGTCAAAATTAGTAAAAAAACAGCCATCAGAATTATTTTGGTTTTACGATTTCTAGTTTGCGAAAACGCGTCAAATTTGGAATTTTTTATCCTAATATGAAATATGGCATAAAAACGATGAACTACGCTTAACAGAGGCGAAATTATCAAATTATGGAAACAACAGCCATCAGAATTATTTTGGTGTTAAGATTTCTAGTTTGCGAAAACGCCTCAAATTTGGAATTTTTTATTCTAATATGAAATATAGCATTAAAACGATGAAATACGCTGAGCGGAGGCGAAATTGTCAAATTAAGGAAAAAAACATCCATCAGAATTATTTTGGTGTTAAGATTTCTAATTGGCGAAAACGCCCCAAATTTGGAATATTATTATTCTAATATAAAATATGGCATAAAAACGATGAACTACGCTTAACAGAGGCGAAAATATCAAATTAAGGAAAAAAACAGCCATCAGAATTATTTTGATGTAAAGATTGCTGGTTTGCGAAAACGCCTCAACTTTGGAATTTTTTACTCTAATATGAAATATGGCATAAAAACGATGAACTACGCTTAACAGAGGCGAAATTATCAAATTAAGGAGAAAAACAGCCATCAGAATTATTTTGATGTTAAGATTTCTAGTTTGCGAAAACGCCTCAAATTTGGAATTTTTTATTCTAATATGAATTATGGCATAAAAACGATGAACTACGCTTAACAGGGCGAAAATATCAAATTATGGAAAAAAACAGCCATCAGAATTGTTTTGATGTAAAGATTGCCTTTTTGCAAAAACGCCTCAACCATGGAATTTTTTACTCTAATATGAAATATGGCATAAAAACGATGAACTACGCTTAACAGAGGCGAAAACATCAAATTTAGGAAAAAAACAGCCATCAGAATTATTTTGGTGTTAAGATTTCTAGTTTGTAAAAACGCCTCAAATTTGGAATTTTTTATTCTAATATGAAATATGGCATAAAAACGATGAACTACGCTTAACTCCGGCGAAATTGTCAAATCAAGGAAAAAAACAGCCATCAGAATTATTTTGATGTAAAGATTGCTTTTTTGCGAAAACGCCTCAAATTTGGAATTTTTGACTCTTTTATGAAATATGGCATAAAAACGATGAACTACGCTGAGCGGAGGCAAAATTGTCAAAATAAGTAAAAAAACAGCCATCAGAATTATTTTGGTTTTAAGATTTCTAGTTTGCGAAAACGCGTCAAATTTGGAATTTTTAATCTAATATGAAATATGGCATAAAAACGATGAACTACGCTTAACAGAGGCGAAATTATCAAATTAAGGAAAAAAACAGCCGTCAGAATTATTTTGATGTAAAGATTGCTGGTTTGCGAAAACGCCTCAACTTTGGTATTTTTTACTCTAATACGAAATATGGCATAAAAACGATGAACTACGCTTAACAGAGGCGAAATTATCAAATTAAGGAGAAAAACAGCCATCAGAATTATTTTGGTGTTAAGATTTCTACCTTGCAAAAACGCCTCAAAATTGGAATATTATTATTCTAATATAAAATATGGCATAAAAACGATGAACTACGCTTAACAGAGGCGAAATTGTCAAATCAAGGAAAAAAACAGCCATCAGAATTATTTTGGTGTTAAGATTTCTACATTGCGAAAATGCCTCACATTTGGAATTTTTTATTCAAATATGAAATATGGCATAAAAACGATGAACTACGCTTAACAGGGCGAAAATATCAAATTAAGGAAAAAAACAGCCATCAGAATTATTTTGATGTAAAGATTGCCTTTTTGCGAAAACGCCTCAAATTTGGAATTTTTTACTCTAATATGAAATATGGCATAAAAACGATGAACTACGCTTAACAGAGGCGAAAACATCAAATTTAGGAAAAAAACAGCCATCAGAATTATTTTGGTGTTAAGATTTCTAGTTTGTAAAAACGCCTCAAATTTGGAATTTTTTATTCTTATATGAAATCTGGCATAAAAACGATGAACTACGCTTAACTCCGGCGAAATTGTCAAATCAAGGAAAAAAACAGCCATCAGAATTATTTTGGTGTTAAGATTTCTACTTTGTTAAAACGCCTCAAATTTGGAATTTTTTATTCTTATATGAAATCTGGCATAAAAACGATGAACTACGCTTAATAGAGGCGAAATTATCAAATTATAGAAACAACAGCCATCAGAATTATTTTGGTGTTAAGATTTCTACTTTGCGAAAACGCCTAAAATTTGGAATTTTTTACTCTAATATGAAATATGGCATAAAAACGATGAACTTCGCTTAACAGAGGCGAAATTATCAAATTAAGGAAAAAAACAGCCGTCAGAATTATTTTGATGTAAAGATTGCTGGTTTGCGAAAACGCCTCAAATTTGGAATTTTTTACTCTAATATGAAATATGGCATAAAAACGATGAACTACGCTTAACAGGGCGAAAATATCAAATTATGGAAAAAAACAGCCATCAGAATTATTTTGATGTAAAGATTGCCTTTTTGCAAAAACGCCTCAACCATGGAATTTTTTACTCTAATATGAAATATGGCATAAAAACGATGAACTACGCTTAACAGAGGCGAAAACATCAAATTTAGGAAAAAAACAGCCATCAGAATTATTTTGGTGTTAAGATTTCTAGTTTGTAAAAACGCCTCAAATTTGGAATTTTTTATTCTAATATGAAGAATGGCATAAAAACGATGAACTACGCTTAACTCCGGCGAAATTGTCAAATCAAGGAAAAAAACAGCCATCAGAATTATTTTGATGTAAAGATTGCTTTTTTGCGAAAACGCCTCAAATTTGGAATTTTTGACTCTTTTATGAAATATGGCATAAAAACGATGAACTACGCTGAGCGGAGGCAAAATTGTCAAAATAAGTAAAAAAACAGCCATCAGAATTATTTTGGTTTTAAGATTTCTAGTTTGCGAAAACGCGTCAAATTTGGAATTTTTAATCTAATATGAAATATGGCATAAAAACGATGAACTACGCTTAACAGAGGCGAAATTATCAAATTAAGGAAAAAAACAGCCGTCAGAATTATTTTGATGTAAAGATTGCTGGTTTGCGAAAACGCCTCAACTTTGGTATTTTTTACTCTAATACGAAATATGGCATAAAAACGATGAACTACGCTTAACAGAGGCGAAATTATCAAATTAAGGCGAAAAACAGCCATCAGAATTATTTTGGTGTTAAGATTTCTACCTTGCAAAAACGCCTCAAAATTGGAATATTATTATTCTAATATAAAATATGGCATAAAAACGATGAACTACGCTTAACAGAGGCGAAATTGTCAAATCAAGGAAAAAAACAGCCATCAGAATTATTTTGGTGTTAAGATTTCTAGTTTGCGGAAACGCCTCAAATTTGGAATTTATTATTCTAATATGAAATATGGCATAAAAACGATGAACTACGCTTAACAGGGCGAAAATATCAAATTAAGGAAAAAAACAGCCATCAGAATTATTTTGATGTAAAGATTGCCTTTTTGCGAAAACGCCTCAAATTTGGAATTTTTTACTCTAATATGAAATATGGCATAAAAACGATAAACTACGCTTAACAGAGGAAAAGTTGTCAAATAAAGGAAAAAAACAGACATCAGATTTGGTGTTAAGATTTCTACCTTGCAAAAACGCCTCAACCTTGGAATTTTTTACTCTAATATGAAATATGGCATAAAAACGATGAACTACGCTTAACAGAGGCGAAAACATCAAATTTAGGAAAAAAACAGCCATCAGAATTATTTTGGTGTTAAGATTTCTAGTTTGTAAAAACGCCTCAAATTTGGAATTTTTTATTCTTATATGAAATCTGGCATAAAAACGATGAACTACGCTTAACTCCGGCGAAATTGTCAAATTTAGGAAAAAAACAGCCATCAGAATTATTTTGGTGTTAAGATTTCTACTTTGTTAAAACGCCTCAAATTTGGAATTTTTTATTCTTATATGAAATCTGGCATAAAAACGATGAACTACGCTTAATAGAGGCGAAATTATCAAATTATAGAAACAACAGCCATCAGAATTATTTTGGTGTTAAGATTTCTACTTTGCGAAAACGCCTAAAATTTGGAATTTTTTACTCTAATATGAAATATGGCATAAAAACGATGAACTTCGCTTAACAGAGGCGAAATTATCAAATTAAGGAAAAAAACAGCCGTCAGAATTATTTTGATGTAAAGATTGCTGGTTTGCGAAAACGCCTCAAATTTGGAATTTTTTACTCTAATATGAAATATGGCATAAAAACGATGAACTACGCTGAGCGGAGGCAAAATTGTCAAAATAAGTAAAAAAACAGCCATCAGAATTATTTTGGTTTAAAATTTCTAGTTTGCGAAAACGCGTCAAATTTGGAATTTTTATTCTAATATGAAATATGGCATAAAAACGATGAACTACGCTTAACAGAGGCGAAATTATCAAATTAAGGAAAAAAACAGCCGTCAGAATTATTTTGATGTAAAGATTGCTGGTTTGCGAAAACGCCTCAACTTTGGAATTTTTAACTCTAATATGAAATATGGCATAAAAACGATGAACTACGCTTAACAGAGGCGAAATTATCAAATTAAGGAGAAAAACAGCCATCAGAATTATTTTGGTGTTAAGATTTCTACCTTGCAAAAACGCCTCAAAATTGGAATATTATTATTCTAATATGTAATATGGCATAAAAACGATGAACTACGCTTAACAGGGCGAAAATATCAAATTAAGGAAAAAAACAACCATCAGAATTATTTTGATGTAAAGATTGCTTTTTTCGAAAACGCCTCAAATTTGGAATTTTTTACTCTAATATGAAATATGGCATAAAAACGATAAACTACGCTTAACAGAGGCGAAGTACTCAAATCAAGGAAAAAAACAGCCATTAGAATTATTTTGGTGTTAAGATTTCTACTTTGCGAAAACGCCTCAAATTTGGAATTTTTTATTCTAATATGAAATATGACATAAAAACGATGAACTACGCTTAACAGAGGCGAAATTATCAAATTAAGGAAAAAAACAGCCGTCAGAATTCTTTTGGTGTTAAGATTTCTACTGTGCGAAAACGCCTCAAATTGGAATTTTTTTCATTCTAATATGAAATATGGCATAAAGACGATGAACTACGCTGAGCAGAGGCGAAATTATCAAATTATGGAAAAAAACAGCCATCAGAATTATTTTGGTGTTAAGATTTATAGTTTGCGAAAACGCCTCAACTTTGGAATTTTTTACTCTAATATGAAATATGGCATAAAAACGATGAATTACGCTTAACAGAGGCGAAATTGTCAATTTAAGGAAAAAAAAGCCATCAGAATTATTTTGGTGTTAAGATTTCTAGTTTGCGAAAACGCCTCAAATTTGGAATTTTTTATTCTAATATGAAATATGGCGTTAAAACGATGAACTACGCTGAGCGGAGGGGAAATTGTCAATTTAAGGAAAAAAACAGCCATCAGAATTATTTTGGTGTTAAGATTTCTAGTTTGCGAAAACGCCTCAAATTTGGAATTTTTTATTCTAATATGAAATATGGCATAAAAACGATGAACTACGCTTAACAGAGGCAAAAATATCAAATTAAGGAAAAAAACAGCCATCAGAATTATTTTGATGTAAAGATTGCTTTTTTGCGAAAACGCCTCAAATTTGGAATTTTTTACTCTAAAATGAAATATAGCATAAAAACGAATAACTACGCTTAACAGAGGCGAAATTATCAAATTATAGAAACAACAGCCATCAGAATTATTTTGGTGTTAAGATTTCTACATTGCGAAAATGCCTCACATTTGGAATTTTTTATTCTAATATGAAATATGGCATAAAAACGATGAACGACGCATAACAGAGGCGAAAATATCAAATCAAGTAAAAAAACAGCCATCAGAAATATTTTGGTGTTAAGATTTCTAGTTTGCGAAAACACCTCAAATTTGGAATTTTTTATTCTTATATGAAATCTGGCATAAAAACGATGAACTACGCTTAATAGAGGCGAAATTATCAAATTATAGAAACAACAGCCATCAGAATTATTTTGGTGTTAAGATTTCTACTTTGCGAAAACGCCTCAAATTTGGAATTTTTTATTCTAATATGAAATATGGCATTAAAACGATGAACTACACTGAGCAGAGGCGAAATTGTCAAATCAAGGAAAAAAACAGCAATCAGAATTATTTTGATGTAAAGATTGCTGGTTTGCGAAAACGCCTCAAATATGGAATTTTTTACTCTTATATGAAATATGGGCATAAAAACGATGAACTACGCTTAACAGAGGCGAAATTATCAAATTATGGAAACAACAGCCATCAGAATTATTTTGGTGTTAAGATTTCTAGTTTGCGAAAACGCCTCAAATTTGGAATTTTTTATTTTAATATGAAATATAGCATTAAAACGATGAACTACGCTGAGCGGAGGCGAAATTGTCAAATTAAGGAAAAAAACAGCCATCAGAATTATTTTGGTGTTAAGATTTCTAGTTGGTGAAAACGCCCCAAATTTGGAATATTATTATTCTAATATAAAATATGGCATAAAAACGATGAACTACGCTTAACAGAGGCGAAAATATCAAATTAAGGAAAAAAACAGCCATCAGAATTATTTTGATGTAAAGATTGCTTTTTTGCGAAAACGCCTCAAATTTGGAATTTTTGACTCTAATATGAAATATGGCATAAAAACGATGAACTACGCTGATCGGAGGCAAAATTGTCAAAATTAGTAAAAAAACAGCCATCAGAATTATTTTGGTTTTAAGATTTCTAGTTTGCGAAAACGCGTCAAATTTGGAATTTTTAATCTAATATGAAATATGGCATAAAAACGATAAACTACGCTTAACAGAGGAAAAGTTGTCAAATCAAGGAAAAAAACAGCCATCAGATTTAGTGTTAAGATTTCTACCTTGCAAAAACGCCTCAACCATGGAATTTTTTACTCTAATATGAAATATGGCATAAAAACGATGAACTACGCTTAACAGAGGCGAAAACATCAAATTTAGGAAAAAAACAGCCATCAATATTATTTTGGTGTTATGATTTCTAGTTTGTAAAAACGCCTCAAATTTGGAATTTTTTATTCTAATATGAAATATGGCATAAAAACGATTAACTACGCTTAACTCCGGCGAAATTGTCAAATCAAGGAAAAAAACAGCCATCAGAATTATTTTGGTTTTAAGATTTCTAGTTTGCGAAAACGCGTCAAATTTGGAATTTTTAATCTAATATGAAATATGGCATAAAAACGATGAACTACGCTTAACAGAGGCGAAATTATCAAATTAAGGAAAAAAACAGCCGTCAGAATTATTTTGATGTAAAGATTGCTGGTTTGCGAAAACGCCTCAACTTTGGAATTTTTTACTCTAATACGAAATATGGCATAAAAACGATGAACTACGCTTAACAGAGGCGAAATTATCAAATTAAGGAGAAAAACAGCCATCAGAATTATTTTGGCTTTAAGATTTCTACCTTGCAAAAACGCCTCAAAATTGGAATATTATTATTCTAATATAAAATATGGCATAAAAACGATGAACTACGACTAACAGAGGCGAAATTGTCAAATCAAGGAAAAAAACAGCCATCAGAATTATTTTGGTGTTAAGATTTCTAGTTTGCGAAAACGCCTCAAATTTGGAATTTATTATTCTAATATGAAATATGGCATAAAAACGATGAACTACGCTTAACAGCGCGAAAATATCAAATTAAGGAAAAAAACAGCCATCAGAATTATTTTGATGTAAAGATTGCTTTTTTGCGAAAACGCCTCAAATTTGGAATTTTTTACTCAAATATGAAATATGGTATAAAAACGATAAACTACGCTTAACAGAGGCGAAGTTTTCAAATCAAGGAAAAAAACAGCCATCAGAATTATTTTGGTGGTAAGATTTCTACTTTGCGAAAACGCCTCAAATTTGGAATTTTTTATTCTAATATGAAATATGGCATAAAAACGATGAACTACGCTTAACAAGGGCGAAATTATCAAATTAAGGAAAAAAACAGCCATCAGAATTATTTTGGTGTTAAGATTTCTACTGTGCGAAAACGCCTCAAATTGGAATTTTTTTCATTGAAATATGAAATATGGCATAAAGACGATGAACTACGCTGAGCAGAGGCGAAATTATCAAATTATGGAAAAAAACAGCCATCAGAATTATTTTGGTGTTAAGATTTCTAGTTTCCGAAAAAGCCTCAAATTTGGAATTTTTTACTCTAAAATGAAATATCGCATAAAAACGATGAACCACGCTGGGCAGAGGCGAAATTGTCAATTTAAGGAAAAAAACAGCCATCAGAATTATTTTGGTGTTAAGATTTCTAGTTTGCGAAAACGCCTCAAATTTGGAATTTTTTATTCTAATATGAAATATGGCATTAAAACGATGAACTACGCTGAGCGGAGGGGAAATTGTCAATTTAAGGAAAAAAACAGCCATCAGAATTATTTTGGTGGTAAGATTTCTACTTTGCGAAAACGCCTCAAATTTGGAATTTTTTATTCTAATATGAAATATGGCATAAAAACGATGAACGACGCTTAACAGAGGCGAAAATATCAAATCAAGTAAAAAAACAGCCATCAGAAATATTTTGGTGTTAAGATTTCTACTTTGAGAAAACGCCTCAAATTTGGAATTTTTTATTCCAATATGAAATCTGGCATAAAAACGATGAACTACGCTTAACAGAGGCGAAATTATCAAATTAAGGAAAAAAACAGCCGTGAGAAATATTTTGATGTAAAGATTGCTGGTTTGCGAAAACGCCTCAACTTTGGAATTTTTTACTCTAATATGAAATCTGGTATAAAAGCGATGAACTACGCTTAACAGAGGCGAAATTATCAATTTAAGGAAAAAAACAGCCGTCAGAATTATTTTGGTGTTAAGATTTCTACTGTGTGAAAACGCCTCAAATTGGAATTTTTTATTCCTATATGAAATATGGCAAAAAAACGATGAACTACGCTGAGCAGAGGCGAAATTGTCAAATCAAGGAAAAAAACAGCCATCAGAATTATTTTGATGTAAAGATTGCTGGTTTGCGAAAACGCCTCAAATATGGAATTTTTTACTCTAATATGAAATATGGCATAAAAACGATGAACTACGCTTAACAGAGGCGAAATTATCAAATTAAGGAAAAAAACAGCCGTCAGAATTATTTTGATGTAAAGATTGCTGGTTTGCGAAAACGCCTCAACTTTGGAATTTTTTACTCTTATATGAAATATGGCATAAAAACGATGAACTACGCTTAACAGAGGCGAAATTGTCAAATCAAGGAAAAAAACAGCCATCAGAATTATTTTGGTGTTAAGATTTCTACTTTGCGAAAACGCCTCAAATTTGGAATTTTTTATTCTAATATGAAATCTGGCATAAAAACGATGAACTACGCTTAACAGAGGCGAAATTGTCAAATCAAGGAAAAAAACAGCCATCAGAATTATTTTGGTGTTAAGATTTCTAGTTTGCGAAAACACCTCAAATTTGTAATGTTTTATTCTAATATGAAATATGGCATAAAAACGATGAACATCGATTCAAAGAGGTGAAATTGTCAAATTAAGGAAAAAAACAGCCATCAGAATTATTTTGGTGTTAAGATTTCTACTGTGCGAAAAGGCCTCAAATTTGGAATTTTTTATTCTTATATGAAATCTGGCATAAAAACGATGAACTACGCTTAATAGAGGCGAAATTATCAAATTATAGAAACAACAGCCATCAGAATTATTTTGGTGTTAAGATTTCTAATTTGCGAAAACGCCTCAAATTTGGAATTTTTTATTCTAATATGAAATATGGCATTAAAATGATGAACTACGCTGAGCAGAGGCGAAATTTTCAAATCAAGGAAAAAAACAGCAATCAGAATTATTTTGATGTAAAAATTGCTGGTTTGCGAAAACGCCTCAAATATGGAATTTTTTACTCTTATATGAAATATGGCATAAAAACGATGAACTACGCTGAGCAGAGGCGAAATTGGCTATTTAGGGAAAAAAACAGCCATCAGAATTATTTTGGTGTTAAGATTTCTAGTTTGCGAAAACGCCTCAAATTTGGAATTTTTTATTCTGCTATGAAATACGGCATAAAAACGATGAACTACGCTGAGCAGAGGCGAAATTGGCAATTTAAGGAAAAAAACAGCCATCAGAATTATTTTGGTGTTAAGATTTCTAGTTTGCGAAAACGCCTCAAATTTGGAATTTTTTATTCTAATATGAAATATGGCATAAAAACGATGAACTACGCTGAGCAGAGGCGAAATTTACACAATTTAAGGAAAAAAACAGCCATCAGAATTATTTTGGTGTTAAGATTTCTAGTTTGCGAAAACGCCTCAAATTTAGAATTTTTTATTCTAATATGAAATATAGCATAAAAACGATGAACTACGCTGAGCAGAGGTGAATTTGTCAATTTAAGGAAAAGAACAGCCATCAAAATTATTTTGGTGTTAAGATTTTAAGTTTGCGAAAAGGCCTTAAATTTGGAATTTTTTATTTTGCTATGAAATATGGCATAAAAACTACGCTGGGCAGAGGCGAAATTGTAAATTTTAGGAAAAAAACAGCCATCAGAATTATTTTGGTGTTAAGATTTCTAGTGTGCGAAAACGCCTCAAATTTGGAATTTTTTATTCTGCTATGAAATATGGCATAAAAACGATGAACTACGCTGAGCAGAGGCGAAATTGGCAATTTAAGGAAAAAAACAGCCATCAGAATTATTTTGGTGTTAAGATTTCTAGTTTGCGAAAACGCCTCAAATTTGGAATTTTTTATTCTGCTATGAAATATGGCATAAAAACGATGAACTACGCTGAGCAGAGGCGAAATTGTCAATTTAAGGAAAAAAACAGCCATCAAAATTATTTTGGTGTTAAGATTTTAAGTTTGCGAAAAGGCTTTAAATTTGGAATTTTTTATTCTAATATGAAATATAGCATAAAAACGATGAACTACGCTGAGCAGAGGCGAAATTGTCAATTTAAGGAAAAAAACACCCATCAGAATTATTTTGGTGTTAAGATTTCTAGTTTGCGAAAACGCCTTAAATTTGGAATTTTTTATTCTAATATGAAATATAGCATAAAAACGATGAACTACGCTGAGCAGTGGTGAATTTGTCAATTTAAGGAAAAAAACACCCATCAGAATTATTTTGGCGTTAAGATTTCTTGTTTGCGAAAACGCCTCAAATTTGGAATTTTTTATTCTAATATGAAATATAGCATAAAAACGATGAACTACGCTGAGCAAAGGCGAAATTGTCAATTTAAGGAAAAAAACACCCATCAGAATTATTTTGGTGTTAAGATTTCTAGTTTGCGAAAACGCCTCAAATTTGGAATTTTTTATTCTAATATGAAATTAAGCATAAAAACGATGAACTACGTTGAGCAGAGGTGAATTTGTCAATTTAAGGAAAAAAACAGCCATCAGAATTATTTTGGTGTTAAGATTTTAAGTTTGCGAAAAGGCCTCAAATTTGGAATTTTTTATTTTGCTATGAAATATGGCATAAAAACGATGAACTACGCTGAGCAGAGGCGAAATATGCAATTTAAGGAAAAAAACAGCCATCAGAATTATTTTGGTGTTAAGATTTCTAGTTTGCGAAAACGCCTCAAATTTGGAATTTTTTATTCTAATATGAAATATGGCATTAAAATGATGAACTACGCTGTGCAGAGGCGAAATTTTCAAATCAAGGAAAAAAACAGCAATCAGAATTATTTTGATGTAAAAATTGCTGGTTTGCGAAAACGCCTCAAATATGGAATTTTTTACTCTTATATGAAATATGGCATAAAAACGATGAACTACGCTGAGCAGAGGCAAAATTGGCTATTTAGGGAAAAAAACAGCCATCAGAATTATTTTGGTGTTAAGATTTCTAGTTTGCGAAAACGCCTAAAATTTGGAATTTTTTATTCTGCTATGAAATACGGCATAAAAACGATGAACTACGCTGAACAGAGGCGAAATTGGCAATTTAAGGAAAAAAACAGCCATCAGAATTATTTTGGTGTTAAGATTTCTAGTTTGCGAAAACGCCTCAAATTTGGAATTTTTTATTCTAATATGAAATATGGCATAAAAACGATGAACTACGCTGAGCAGAGGCGAAATTGTCAATTTAAGGAAAAAAACAGCCATCAGAATTATTTTGGTGTTAAGATTTCTAGTTTGCGAAAACGCCTCAAATTTAGAATTTTTTATTCTAATATGAAATATAGCATAAAAACGATGAACTACGCTGAGCAGAGGTGAATTTGTCAATTTAAGGAAAAGAACAGCCATCAAAATTATTTTGGTGTTAAGATTTTAAGTTTGCGAAAAGGCCTTAAATTTGGAATTTTTTATTTTGCTATGAAATATGGCATAAAAACGATGAACTACGCTGGGCAGAGGCGAAATTGTAAATTTTAGGAAAAAAACAGCCATCAGAATTATTTTGGTGTTAAGATTTCTAGTTTGCGAAAACGCCTCAAATTTGGAATTTTTTATTCTGCTATGAAATATGGCATAAAAACGATGAACTACGCTTAGCAGAGGCGAAATTGGCAATTTAAGGAAAAAAACAGCCATCAGAATTATTTTGGTGTTAAGATTTCTAGTTTGCGAAAACGCCTCAAATTTGGAATTTTTTATTCTGCAATGAAATATGGCATAAAAACGATGAACTACGCTGAGCAGAGGCGAAATTGTCAATTTAAGGAAAAAAACAGCCATCAAAATTATTTTGGTGTTAAGATTTTAAGTTTGCGAAAAGGCTTTAAATTTGGAATTTTTTATTCTAATATGAAATATAGCATAAAAACGATGAACTACGCTGAGCAGAGGCAAAATTGTCAATTTAAGGAAAAAAACACTCATCAGAATTATTTTGGTGTTAAGATTTCTAGTTTGCGAAAACGCCTTAAATTTGGAATTTTTTATTCTAATATGAAATATAGCATAAAAACGATGAACTACGCTGAGCAGAGGTGAATTTGTCAATTTAAGGAAAAAAACACCCATCAGAATTATTTTGGCGTTAAGATTTCTTGTTTGCGAAAACGCCTCAAATTTGGAATTTTTTATTCTAATATGAAATATAGCATAAAAACGATGAACTACGCTGAGCAGAGGCGAAATTGTCAATTTAAGGAAAAAAACACCCATCAGAATTATTTTGGTGTTAAGATTTCTAGTTTGCGAAAACGCCTCAAATTTGGAATTTTTTATTCTAATATGAAATTAAGCATAAAAACGATGAACTACGTTGAGCAGAGGTGAATTTGTCAATTTAAGGAAAAAAACAGCCATCAGAATTATTTTGGTGTTAAGATTTTAAGTTTGCGAAAAGGCCTCAAATTTGGAATTTTTTATTTTGCTATGAAATATGGCATAAAAACGATGAACTACGCTGAGCAGAGGCGAAATATGCAATTTAAGGAAAAAAACAGCCATCAGAATTATTTTGGTGTTAAGATTTCTAGTTTGCGAAAACGCCTCAAATTTGGAATTTTTTATTCTAATATGAAATATGGCATAAAAACGATGAACTACGCTGAGCAGAGGCGAAATTGTCAATTTAAGGAAAAAAACAGCTATCAGAATTATTTTGGTGTTAAGATTTCTAGTTTGCGAAAACGCCTCAAATTTAGAATTTTTTATTCTAATATGAAATATAGCATAAAAACGATGAACTACGCTGAGCAGGGGTGAATTTGTCAATTAAAGGAAAAGAACAGCCATCAAAATTATTTTGGTGTTAAGATTTTAAGTTTGCGAAAAGGCCTTAAATTTGGAATTTTTTATTTTGCTATGAAATATGGCATAAAAACGATGAACTACGCTGGGCAGAGGTGAATTTGTCAATTTAAGGAAAAGAACAGCCATCAAAATTATTTTGGTGTTAAGATTTTAAGTTTGCGAAAAGGCCTTAAATTTGGAATTTTTTATTTTGCTATGAAATATGGCATAAAAACGATGAACTACGCTGGGCAGAGGCGAAATTGTAAATTTAAGGAAAAAAACAGCCATCAGAATTATTTTGGTGTTAAGATTTCTAGTTTGCGAAAACGCCTCAAATTTGGAATTTTTTATTCTGCTATGAAATATGGCATAAAAACGATGAACTACGCTGAGCAGAGTCGAAATTGGCAATTTAAGGAAAAAAACAGCCATCAGAATTATTTTGGTGTTAAGATTTTAAGTTTGCGAAAAGGCCTTAAATTTGGAATTTTTTATTCTGCTATGAAATATAGCATAAAAACGATGAACTACGCTGAGCAGAGGCGAAATTGTCAATTTAAGGAAAAAAACACCCATCAGAATTATTTTGGTGTTAAGATTTCTAGTTTGCGAAAACGCCTCAAATTTGGAATTTTTTATTCTAATATGAAATATAGCATAAAAACGATGAACTACGCTGAGCAGAGGTGAATTTGTCAATTTAAGGAAAAAAACACCCATCAGAATTATTTTGGCGTTAAGATTTCTAGTTTGCGAAAACGCCTCAAATTTGGAATTTTTTATTCTAATATGAAATATAGCATAAAAACGATGAACTACGCTGAGCAGAGGCGAAATTGTCAATTTAAGGAAAAAAACACCCATCAGAATTATTTTGGTGTTAAGATTTCTAGTTTGCGAAAACGCCTCAAATTTGGAATTTTTTATTCTAATATGAAATATAGCATAAAAACGATGAACTACGTTGAGCAGAGGCGAAATTGGCAATTTAAGGAAAAAAACAGCCATCAGAATTATTTTGGTGTTAAGATTTCTAGTGTGCGAAAAGGCCTCAAATTTGGAATTTTTTATTCTGCAATGAAATATGGCAAAAAAACGATGAACTACGCTGAGCAGAGGCGAAATTGGCAATTTAAGGAAAAAAACAGCCATCAGAATTATTTTGGTGTTAAGATTTCTAGTTTGCGAAAAGGCCTCAAATTTGGAATTTTTTATTCTGCAATGAATAATGGCATAAAAACGATGAACTACGCTGAGCAGAGGCGAAATTGGCAATTTAAGGAAAAAAACAGCCATCAGAATTATTTTGGTGTTAAGATTTCTAGTTTGCGAAAACGCCTCAAATTTGGAATTTTTTATTCTGCAATGAAATAATTTATAAAAACGATGAACTACGCTGAGCAGAGGTGAATTTGTCAATTTAAGGAAAAAAACAGCAATCAGAATTATTTTGGTGTTAAGATTTTAAGTTAGCGAAAAGGCCTCAAATTTGGAATTTTTTATTTTGCTATGAAATATGGCATAAAAACGATGAACTACGCTGAGCAGAGGCGAAATATGCAATTTAAGGAACAAAACAGCCATCAGAATTATTTTGGTGTTAAGATTTCTAGTTTGCGAAAACGCCTCAAATTTGGAATTTTTTATTCTAATATGAAATATGGCATAAAAACGATGAACTACGCTGAGCAGAGGTGAATTTGTCAATTTAAGGAAAAAAACAGCCATCAGAATTATTTTGGTGTTAAGATTTCTAGTTTGCGAAAACGCCTCAAATTTGGAATTTTTTATTCTGCTATGAAATATGGCATAAAAACGATGAACTACGCTGAGCAGAGGCGAAATCGGCTATTTAGGGAAAAAAACAGCCATCAGAATTATTTTGGTGTTAAGATTTCTAGTTTGCGAAAACGCCTCAAATTTGGAATTTTTTATTCTGCTATGAAATACGGCATAAAAACGATGAACTACGCTGAGCAGAGGCGAAATTGGCAATTTAAGGAAAAAAACAGCCATCAGAATTATTTTGGTGTTAAGATTTCTAGTTTGCGAAAACGCCTCAAATTTGGAATTTTTTATTCTAATATGAAATATGGCATAAAAACGATGAACTACGCTGAGCAGAGGCGAAATTGTCAATTTAAGGAAAAAAACAGCCATCAGAATTATTTTGGTGTTATGATTTCTAGTTTGCGAAAACGCCTCAAATTTAGAATTTTTTATTCTTATATGAAATATAGCATAAAAACGATGAACTACGCTGAGCAGAGGTGAATTTGTCAATTTAAGGAAAAAAACAGCCATCAAAATTATTTTGGTGTTAAGATTTTAAGTTTGCGAAAAGGCCTTAAATTTGGAATTTTTTATTTTGCTATGAAATATGGCATAAAAACGATGAACTACGCTGGGCAGAGGCGAAATTGTAAATTTAAGGAAAAAAACAGCCATCAGAATTATTTTGGTGTTAAGATTTCTAGTTTGCGAAAACGCCTCAAATTTGGAATTTTTTATTCTGCTATGAAATATGGCATAAGAACGATGAACTACGCTGAGCAGATGCGAAATTGGCAATTTAAGGAAAAAAACAGCCATCAGAATTATTTTGGTGTTAAGATTTCTAGTTTGCGAAAACGCCTCAAATTTGGAATTTTTTATTCTGCTATGAAATATGGCATAAAAACGATGAACTACGCTGAGCAGAGGCGAAATTGTCAATTTAAGGAAAAAAACAGCCATCAGAATTATTTTGGTGTTAAGATTTTAAGTTTGCGAAAAGGCCTTAAATTTGGAATTTTTTATTTTGCTATGAAATATGGCATAAAAACGATGAACTTCGCTGAGCAGAGGTGAATTTGTCAATTTAAGGAAAAAAACACCCATCAGAATTATTTTGGTGTTAAGATTTTAAGTTTGCGAAAACGCCTCAAATTTGGAATTTTTTATTATAATATGAAATAAAGCATAAAAACGATGAACTACGCTGAGCAGAGGCGAAATTATCAATTTAAGGAAAAAAACACCCATCAGAATTATTTTGGTGTTAAGATTTCTAGTTTGCGAAATCGCCTCAAATTTGGAATTTTTTATTCTAATATGAAATATAGCATAAAAACGATGAACTACGCTGAGCAGAGGCGAAATTGTCAATTTAAGGAAAAAAACACCCATCAGAATTATTTTGGTGTTAAGATTTCTAGTTTGCGAAAACGCCTCAAATTTGGAATTTTTTATTCTAATATGAAATATAGCATAAAAACGATGAACTACGCTGAGCAGAGGCGAAATTGTCAATTTAAGGAAAAAAACACCCATCAGAATTATTTTGGTGTTAAGATTTCTAGTTTGCGAAAACGCCTCAAATTTGGAATTTTTTATTCTAATATGAAATATAGCATAAAAACGATGAACTACGCTGAGCAGAGGTGAATTTGTCAATTTAAGGAAAAAAACACCCATCAGAATTATTTTGGTGTTAAGATTTCTAGTTTGCGAAAACGCCTCAAATTTGGAATTTTTTATTCTGCTATGAAATATGGCATAAAAACGATGAACTACGCTGAGCAGAGGCGAAATTGTCAATTTAAGGAAAAAAACACCCATCAGAATTATTTTGGTGTTAAGATTTCTAGTTTGCGAAAACGCCTCAAATTTGGAATTTTTTATTCTAATATGAAATTAAGCATAAAAACGATGAACTACGTTGAGCAGAGGCGAAATTGGCAATTTAAGGAAAAAAACAGCCATCAGAATTATTTTGGTGTTAAGATTGCTAGTTTGCGAAAAGGCCTCAAATTTGGAATTTTTTATTCTGCAATGAAATATGGCAAAAAAACGATGAACTACGCTGAGCAGAGGCGAAATTGGCAATTTAAGGAAAAAAACAGCCATCATAATTATTTTGGTGTTAAGATTTCTAGTTTGCGAAAAGGCCTCAAATTTGGAATTTTTTATTCTGCAATGAATAATGGCATAAAAACGATGAACTACGCTGAGCAGAGGCGAAATTGGCAATTTAAGGAAAAAAACAGCCATCAGAATTATTTTGGTGTTAAGATTTCTAGTTTGCGAAAACGCCTCAAATTTGGAATTTTTTATTCTGCAATGAAATAATGCATAAAAACGATGAACTACGCTGAGCAGAGGTGAATTTGTCAATTTAAGGAAAAAAACAGCCATCAGACTTATTTTGGTGTTAAGATTTTAAGTTTGCGAAAAGGCCTCAAATTTGGAATTTTTTATTTTGCTATGAAATATGGCATAAAAACGATGAACTACGCTGAGCAGAGGCGAAATATGCAATTTAAGGAAAAAAACAGCCATCAGAATTATTTTGGTGTTAAGATTTCTAGTTTGCGAAAACGCCTCAAATTCGGAATTTTTTATTCTAATATGAAATATGGCATAAAAACGATGAACTACGCTGAGCAGAGGTGAATTTGTCAATTTAAGGAAAAAAACAGCCATCAGAATTATTTTGGTGTTAAGATTTCTAGTTTGCGAAAACGCCTCAAATTTGGAATTTTTTATTATGCTATGAAATATGGCATAAAAACGATGAACTACGCTGAGCAGAGGCGAAATTGGCTATTTAGGGAAAAAAACAGCCATCAGAATTATTTTGGTGTTAAGATTTCTAGTTTGCGAAAACGCCTCAAATTTGGAATTTTTTATTCTGCTATGAAATACGGCATAAAAACGATGAACTACGCTGAGCAGAGGCGAAATTGGCAATTTAAGGAAAAAAACAGCCATCAGAATTATTTTGGTGTTAAGATTTCTAGTTTGCGAAAACGCCTCAAATTTGGAATTTTTTATTCTAATATGAAATATGGCATAAAAACGATGAACTACGCTGAGCAGAGGCGAAATTGTCAATTTAAGGAAAAAAACAGCCATCAGAATTATTTTGGTGTTAAGATTTCTAGTTTGCGAAAACGCCTCAAATTTAGAATTTTTTATTCTAATATGAAATATAGCATAAAAACGATGAACAACGCTGAGCAGAGGTGAATTTGTCAATTAAAGGAAAAGAACAGCCATCAAAATTATTTTGGTGTTAAGATTTTAAGTTTGCGAAAAGGCCTTAAATTTGGAATTTTTTATTTTGCTATGAAATATGGCATAAAAACGATGAACTACGCTGGGCAGAGGTTAATTTGTCAATTTAAGGAAAAGAACAGCCATCAAAATTATTTTGGTGTTAAGATTTTAAGTTTGCGAAAAGGCCTTAAATTTGGAATTTTTTATTTTGCTATGAAATATGGCATAAAAACGATGAACTACGCTGGGCAGAGGCGAAATTGTAAATTTAAGGAAAAAAACAGCCATCAGAATTATTTTGGTGTTAAGATTTCTAGTTTGCGAAAACGCCTCAAATTTGGAATTTTTTATTCTAATATGAAATATGGCATAAAAACGAAGAACTACGCTGAGCAGAGTCGAAATTGGCAATTTAAGGAAAAAAACAGCCATCAGAATTATTTTGGTGTTAAGATTTTAAGTTTGCGAAAAGGCCTTAAATTTGGAATTTTTTATTCTGCTATGAAATATGGCATAAAAACGATGAACTACGCTGAGCAGAGGCGAAATTGTCAATTTAAGGAAAAAAACAACCATCAAAATTATTTTGGTGTTAAGATTTTAAGTTTGCGAAAAGACCTTAAATTTGGAATTTTTTATTCTAATATGAAATATAGCATAAAAACGATGAACTACGCTGAGCAGAGGCGAAATTGTCAATTTAAGGAAAAAAACACCCATCAGAATTATTTTGGTGTTAAGATTTCTAGTTTGCGAAAACGCCTCAAATTTGGAATTTTTTATTCTAATATGAAATATAGCATAAAAACGATGAACTACGCTGAGCAGAGGTGAATTTGTCAATTTAAGGAAAAAAACACCCATCAGAATTATTTTGGCGTTAAGATTTCTAGTTTGCGAAAACGCCTCAAATTTGGAATTTTTTATTCTAATATGAAATATAGCATAAAAACGATGAACTACGCTGAGCAGAGGCGAAATTGTCAATTTAAGGAAAAAAACACCCATCAGAATTATTTTGGTGTTAAGATTTCTAGTTTGCGAAAACGCCTCAAATTTGGAATTTTTTATTCTAATATGAAATATAGCATAAAAACGATGAACTACGTTGAGCAGAGGCGAAATTGGCAATTTAAGGAAAAAAACAGCCATCAGAATTATTTTGGTGTTAAGATTTCTAGTTTGCGAAAAGGCCTCAAATTTGGAATTTTTTATTCTGCAATGAAATATGGCAAAAAAACGATGAACTACGCTGAGCAGAGGCGAAATTGGCAATTTAAGGAAAAAAACAGCCATCAGAATTATTTTGGTGTTAAGATTTCTAGTTTGCGAAAAGGCCTCAAATTTGGAATTTTTTATTCTGCAATGAATAATGGCATAAAAACGATGAACTACGCTGAGCAGAGGCGAAATTGGCAATTTAAGGAAAAAAAAAGCCATCAGAATTATTTTGGTGTTAAGATTTCTAGTTTGCGAAAACGCCTCAAATTTGGAATTTTTTATTCTGCAATGAAATAATTTATAAAAACGATGAACTACGCTGAGCAGAGAAGAATTACTCAATTTAAGGAAAAAAACAGCCATCAGAATTATTTTGGTGTTAAGATTTTAAGTTAGCGAAAAGGCCTCAAATTTGGAATTTTTTATTTTGCTATGAAATATGGCATAAAAACGATGAACTACGCTGAGCAGAGGCGAAATATGCAATTTAAGGAAAAAAACAGCCATCAGAATTATTTTGGTGTTAAGATTTCTAGTTTGCGAAAACGCCTCAAATTTGGAATTTTTTATTCTAATATGAAATATGGCATAAAAACGATGAACTACGCTGAGCAGAGGTGAATTTGTCAATTTAAGGAAAAAAACAGCCATCAGAATTATTTTGGTGTTAAGATTTCTAGTTTGCGAAAACGCCTCAAATTTGGAATTTTTTATTCTGCTATGAAATATGGCATAAAAACGATGAACTACGCTGAGCAGAGGCGAAATTGGCTATTTAGGGAAAAAAACAGCCATCAGAATTATTTTGGTGTTAAGATTTCTAGTTTGCGAAAACGCCTCAAATTTGGAATTTTTTATTCTAATATGAAATATAGCATAAAAACGATGAACTACGCTGAGCAGAGGCGAAATTGTCAATTTAAGGAAAAAAACACCCATCAGAATTATTTTGGTGTTAAGATTTCTAGTTTGCGAAAACGCCTCAAATTTGGAATTTTTTATTCTAATATGAAATATAGCATAAAAACGATGAACTACGCTGAGCAGAGGTGAATTTGTCAATTTAAGGAAAAAAACACCCATCAGAATTATTTTGGTGTTAAGATTTCTAGTTTGCGAAAACGCCTCAAATTTGGAATTTTTTATTCTGCTATGAAATATGGCATAAAAACGATGAACTACGCTGAGCAGAGGCGAAATTGGCTATTTAGGGAAAAAAACAGCCATCAGAATTATTTTGGTGTTAAGATTTCTAGTTTGCGCAAACGCCTCAAATTTGGAATTTTTTATTCTGCTATGAAATACGGCATAAAAACGATGAACTACGCTGAGCAGAGGCGAAATTGGCAATTTAAGGAAAAAAACAGCCATCAGAATTATTTTGGTGTTAAGATTTCTAGTTTGCGAAAACGCCTCAAATTTGGAATTTTTTATTCTAATATGAAATATGGCATAAAAACGATGAACTACGCTGAGCAGAGGCGAAATTGTCAATTTAAGGAAAAAAACAGCCATCAGAATTATTTTGGTGTTAAGATTTCTAGTTTGCGAAAACGCCTCAAATTTAGAATTTTTTATTCTAATATGAAATATAGCATAAAAACGATGAACTACGCTGAGCAGAGGTGAATTTGTCAATTTAAGGAAAAGAACAGCCATCAAAATTATTTTGGTGTTAAGATTTTAAGTTTGCGAAAAGGCCTTAAATTTGGAATTTTTTATTTTGCTATGAAATATGGCATAAAAACGATGAACTACGCTGGGCAGAGGCGAAATTGTAAATTTAAGGAAAAAAACAGCCATCAGAATTATTTTGGTGTTAAGATTTCTAGTTTGCGAAAACGCCTCAAATTTGGAATTTTTTATTCTGCTATGAAATATGGCATAAAAACGATGAACTACGCTGAGCAGAGTCGAAATTGGCAATTTAAGGAAAAAAAACAGCCATCAGAATTATTTTGGTGTTAAGATTTCTAGTTTGCGAAAACGCCTCAAATTTGGAATTTTTTATTCTGCTATGAAATATGGCATAAAAACGATGAACTACGCTGAGCAGAGGCGAAATTGTCAATTTAAGGAAAAAAACCGCCATCAAAATTATTTTGGTGTTAAGATTTTAAGTTTGCGAAAAGACCTTAAATTTGGAATTTTTTATTCTAATATGAAATATAGCATAAAAACGACGAACTACGCTGAGCAGAGGCGAAATTATCAATTTAAGGAAAAAAACACCCATCAGAATTATTTTGGTGTTAAGATTTCTAGTTTGCGAAAACGCCTCAAATTTGGAATTTTTTATTCTAATATGAAATATAG
Organism: Platycnemis pennipes; assembly: GCA_933228895.1. Lineage (NCBI taxonomy): Eukaryota > Metazoa > Arthropoda > Insecta > Odonata > Platycnemididae > Platycnemis > Platycnemis pennipes. The sequence continues at coordinate 8,607,346 of OW121852.1, forward strand.
CATAAAAACGATGAACTACGCTGAGCAGAGGTGAATTTGTCAATTTAAGGAAAAAAACACTTATCAGAATTATTTTGGCGTTAAGATTTCTAGTTTGCGAAAACGCCTCAAATTTGGAATTTTTTATTCTAATATGAAATATAGCATAAAAACGATGAACTACGCTGAGCAGAGGCGAAATTGTCAATTTAAGGAAAAAAACACCCATCAGAATTATTTTGGTGTTAAGATTTCTAGTTTGCGAAAACGCCTCAAATTTGGAATTTTTTATTCTAATATGAAATATAGCATAAAAACGATGAACTACGTTGAGCAGAGGCGAAATTGGCAATTTAAGGAAAAAAACAGCCATCAGAATTATTTTGGTTAAGATTTCTAGTTTGCGAAAAGGCCTCAAATTTGGAATTTTTTATTCTGCAATGAAATATGGCAAAAAAACGATGAACTACGCTGAGCAGAGGCGAAATTGGCAATTTAAGGAAAAAAACAGCCATCAGAATTATTTTGGTGTTAAGATTTCTAGTTTCCGAAAAGGCCTCAAATTTGGAATTTTTTATTCTGCAATGAATAATGGCATAAAAACGATGAACTACGCTGAGCAGAGGCGAAATTGGCAATTTAAGGAAAAAAACAGCCATCAGAATTATTTTGGTGTTAAGATTTCTAGTTTGCGAAAACGCCTCAAATTTGGAATTTTTTATTCTGCAATGAAATAATTTATAAAAACGATGAACTACGCTGAGCAGAGGCGAAATTGGCTATTTAGGGAAAAAAACAGCCATCAGAATTATTTTGGTGTTAAGATTTCTAGTTTGCGAAAACGCCTCAAATTTGGAATTTTTTATTCTGCTATGAAATACGGCATAAAAACGATGAACTACGCTGAGCAGAGGCGAAATTGGCAATTTAAGGAAAAAAACAGCCATCAGAATTATTTTGGTGTTAAGATTTCTAGTTTGCGAAAACGCCTCAAATTTGGAATTTTTTATTCTAATATGAAATATAGCATAAAAACGATGAACTACGCTGAGCAGAGGTGAATTTGTCAATTTAAGGAAAAAAACACCCATCAGAATTATTTTGGTGTTAAGATTTCTAGTTTGCGAAAACGCCTCAAATTTGGAATTTTTTATTCTGCTATGAAATATGGCATAAAAACGATGAACTACGCTGAGCAGAGGCGAAATTGTCAATTTAAGGAAAAAAACAGCCATCAAAATGATTTTGGTGTTAAGATTTTAAGTTTGCGAAAAGGCCTTAAATTTGGAATTTTTTATTCTAATATGAAATATAGCATAAAAACGATGAACTACGCTGAGCAGAGGCGAAATTGTCAATTTAAGGAAAAAAACACCCATCAGAATTATTTTGGTGTTAAGATTTCTAGTTTGCGAAAACGCCTCAAATTTGGAATTTTTTATTCTAATATGAAATATAGCATAAAAACGATGAACTACGCTGAGCAGAGGTGAATTTGTCAATTTAAGGAAAAAAACACCCATCAGAATTATTTTGGCGTTAAGATTTCTAGTTTGCGAAAACGCCTCAAATTTGGAATTTTTTATTCTTATATGAAATATGGCAAAAAAACGATGAACTACGCTGAGCAGAGGCGAAATTGTCAAATCAAGGAAAAAAACAGCCATCAGAATTATTTTGATGTAAAGATTGCTGGTTTGCGAAAACGCCTCAAATATGGAATTTTTTACTCTAATATGAAATATGGCATAAAAACGATGAACTACGCTTAACAGAGGCGAAATTATCAAATTAAGGAAAAAAACAGCCGTCAGAATTATTTTGATGTAAAGATTGCTGGTTTGCGAAAACGCCTCAAATATGGAATTTTTTACTCTTATATGAAATATGGCATAAAAACGATGAACTACGCTTAACAGAGGCGAAATTATCAAATTATAGAAACAACAGCCATCAGAATTATTTTGGTGTTAAGATTTCTACCTTGCAAAAATGCCTCAAATTTGGAATTTATTACTCTTATATGAAATATGGCATAAAAACGATGAACTACGCTGAGCGGAGGGGAAATTGTCAATTTAAGGAAAAAAACAGCCATCAGAATTATTTTGGTGTTAAGATTTCTACTGTGCGAAAACGCCTCAAATTGGAATTTTTTTCAGTCTAATATGAAATATGGCATAAAGACGATGAACTACGCTGAGCAGAGGCGAAATTATCAAATTATGGAAAAAAACAGCGATCAGAATTATTTTGGTGTTAAGATTTATAGTTTGCGAAAACGCCTCAAATTTGGAATTTTTTACTCTAAAATGAAATATCGCATAAAAACGATGAACTACGCTGGACAGAGGCGAAATTGTCAATTTAAGGAAAAAAACAGCCATCATAATTATTTTGGTGTTAAGAATTCTAGTTTGCGAAAACGCCTCAAATTTGGAATTTTTTATTCTAATATGAAATATGGCATTAAAACGATGAACTACGCTGAGCGGAGGGGAAATTGTCAATTTAAGGAAAAAAACAGCCATCAGAATTATTTTGGTGTTAAGATTTCTAGTTTGCGAAAACGCCTCAAATTTGGAATTTTTTATTCTAATATGAAATATGGCATAAAAACGATGAACTACGCTTAACAGAGGCGAAATTATCAAATTATAGAAACAACAGCCATCAGAATTATTTTGGTGTTAAGATTTCTAGTTTGCGAAAATACCTCAAATTTGGAATGTTTTATTCTAATATAAAATATGGCATAAAAACGATGAACTACGCTTAACAGAGGCGAAATTATCAAATAATAGAAACAACAGCCATCAGAATTATTTTGGTGTTAAGATTTCTACTTTGCGAAAACGCCTCAAATTTGGAGTTTTTTACTCTAATATGAAATATGGCATAAAAACGATGAACTACGCTTAACAGAGACGAAAATATCAAATTATAGAAACAACAGCCATCAAAATTATTTTGGTGTTAAGGTTTCTACTTTGCGAAAACACCTCAAATTTGGAATGTTGTATTCTAATATGAAATATGGCATAAAAACGATGAACTACGCTTAACAGAGGCGAAATTATCAAATTATAGAAACAACAGCCATCAGAAATATTTTGGTGTTAAGATTTCTAGTTTGCGAAAACGCCACAAATTGGAATTTTTTTCATTCTAATATGAAATATGGCTTAAAAAGGATGAACTACGCTGAGCAGAGGCGAAATTATCAAATTAAGGAAAAAAACAGCCATCAGAATTATTTTGGTGTTAAGATTTATAGTTTGCGAAAACGCCTCAAATTTGGAATTTTTTATTCTAATATGAAATCTGGCATAAAAACGATGAACGACGCTTAACAGAGGCGAAAATATCAAATCAAGGAAAAAAACAGCCATCAGAATTTTTTTGGTGTTAAAATTTCTAGTTTGCGAAAACACCTCAAATTTGGAATGTTTTATTCTAATATGAAATATGGCATAAAAACGATGAACTACGCTTAACAGAGGCGAAATTATCAAATTATAGAAACAACAGCCATCAGAAATATTTTGGTGTTAAGATTTCTAGTTTGCGAAAACGCCACAAATTGGAATTTTTTTCATTCTAATATGAAATATGGCATAAAAACGATGAACTACGCTTAACAGAGGCGAAATTGTCAAATCAAGGAAAAAAACAGCCATCAGAATTATTTTGGTGTTAAGATTTATAGTTTGCGAAAACGCCTCAAATTTGGAATTTTTTATTCTGCTATGAAATATGGCATAAAAACGATGAACTACGCTGAGCAGAGGCGAAATTGTCAAATCAAGGAAAAAAACAGGCATCAGAATTATTTTGGTGTTAAGATTTCTAGTTTGCGAAAACACCTCAAATTTGGAATTTTTTATTCTAATATGAAATATGGCATAAAAACGATGAACTACGCTTAACAGAGGCGAAATTGTCAAATCAAGGAAAAAAACAGCCATCAGAATTATTTTGGTGTTAAGATTTCTAGTTTGCGAAAACACCTCAAATTTGGAATGTTTTATTCTAATATGAAATATGGCATAAAAACGATGAACTACGGTGAGCAGAGGCGAAATTGTCAATCAAGGAAAAAAACAGCCATCAGAATTATTTTGATGTAAAGATTGCTTTTTTGCGAAAACGCCTCAAATTTGGAGTTTTTTACTCAAATATGAAATATGGCATAAAAACGATGAACTACGCTTAACAGAGGCGAAAATATCAAATTAAGGAAAAAAACAGCCATCAGAATTATTTTGATGTAAAGATTGTTTTTTTGCGAAAACGCCTCAAATTTGGAATTTTTGACTCTAATATGAAATATGGCATAAAAACGATGAACTACGCTTAGCAGAGGCGAAATTGTCAAATCAAGGAAAAAAACAGCCATCAGAATTATTTTGGTGTTAAGATTTCTACTTTGCGAAAACGCCTCAAATTTGGAATTTTTTATTCTAATATGAAATCTGGCATAAAAACGATGAACTAGGCTTAACAGAGGCGAAAATATCAAATTAAGGAAAAAAACAGCCATTAGAATTATTTTGGTGTTAAGATTTATAGTTTGTAAAAACGCCTTAAATTTGGAATTTTTTACTCTAAAATGAAATATGGCATAAAAACGATGAATTACGCTGAGCGGAGGCAAAATTGTCAAAATAAGTAAAAAAACAGACAGAATTATTTTGGTTTTAAGATTTCTAGTTTGCGAAAACGCGTCAAATTCGGAATTTTTTATTCTAATATGAAATATGGCATAAAAACGATGAACATCGATTCAAAGAGGTGAAATTGTCAAATTAAGGAAAAAAACAGCCATCAGAATTATTTTGGTGTTAAGATTTCTACTGTGCGAAAAGGCCTCAAATTTGGAATTTTTTACTCTAATATGAAATATGGCATAAAAACGATGAACCACGCTGAGCGGAGGCAAAAATGTCAAAATAAGTAAAAAAACAGCCATCAGAATTATTTTGATGGAAAGATTGCTGGTTTGCGAAAACGCCTCAAATTTGGAATTTTTTATTCTAATATGAAATGTGGCATAAAAACGATGAACTACGCTTAACAGAGGCGAAAATATCAAATTAAGGAAAAAAACAGCCATTAGAATTATTTTGGTGTTAAGATTTCTAGTTTGCGAAAACGCCTCAAATTTGGAATTTTTTATTCTAATATGAAATATGGCATAAAAACGATGAACTACGCTTAACAGAGGCGAAATTGTCAAATCAAGGAAAAAAACAGCCATCAGAATTATTTTGGTGTTAAGATTTCTACTTTGCGAAAACGCCTCATATTTGGAATTTTTTATTCTAATATGAAATCTGGCATAAAAACGATGAACTACGCTTAACAGAGGCGAAATTGTCAAATCAAGGAAAAAAACAGCCATCAGAATTATTTTGGTGTTAAGATTTCTAGTTTGCGAAAACACCTCAAATTTGCAATGTTTTATTCTAATATGAAATATGGCATAAAAACGATGAACATCGATTCAAAGAGGTGAAATTGTCAAATTAAGGAAAAAAACAGCCATCAGAATTATTTTGGTGTTAAGATTTCTACTGTGCGAAAAGGCCTCAAATTTGGAATTTTTTATTCTTATATGAAATCTGGCATAAAAACGATGAACTACGCTTAATAGAGGCGAAATTATCAAATTATAGAAACAACAGCCATCAGAATTATTTTGGTGTTAAGATTTCTAATTTGCGAAAACGCCTCAAATTTGGAATTTTTTATTCTAATATGAAATATGGCATTAAAATGATGAACTACGCTGTGCAGAGGCGAAATTTTCAAATCAAGGAAAAAAACAGCAATCAGAATTATTTTGATGTAAAAATTGCTGGTTTGCGAAAACGCCTCAAATATGGAATTTTTTACTCTTATATAAAATATGGCATAAAAACGATGAACTACGCTGAGCAGAGGCGAAATTGGCTATTTAGGGAAAAAAACAGCCATCAGAATTATTTTGGTGTTAAGATTTCTAGTTTGCGAAAACGCCTCAAATTTGGAATTTTTTATTCTGCTATGAAATACGGCATAAAAACGATGAACTACGCTGAGCAGAGGCGAAATTGGCAATTTAAGGAAAAAAACAGCCATCAGAATTATTTTGGTGTTAAGATTTCTAGTTTGCGAAAACGCCTCAAATTTGGAATTTTTTATTCTAATATGAAATATGGCATAAAAACGATGAACTACGCTGAGCAGAGGCGAAATTGTCAATTTAAGGAAAAAAACAGCCATCAGAATTATTTTGGTGTTAAGATTTCTAGTTTGCGAAAACGCCTCAAATTTAGAATTTTTTATTCTAATATGAAATATAGCATAAAAACGATGAACTACGCTGAGCAGAGGTGAATTTGTCAATTTAAGGAAAAGAACAGCCATCAAAATTATTTTGGTGTTAAGATTTTAAGTTTGCGAAAAGGCCTTAAATTTGGAATTTTTTATTTTGCTATGAAATATGGCATAAAAACGATGAACTACGCTGGGCAGAGGCGAAATTGTAAATTTAAGGAAAAAAACAGCCATCAGAATTATTTTGGTGTTAAGATTTCTAGTTTGCGAAAACGCCTCAAATTTGGAATTTTTTATTCTGCTATGAAATATGGCATAAAAACGATGAACTACGCTGAGCAGAGTCGAAATTGGCAATTTAAGGAAAAAAAACAGCCATCAGAATTATTTTGGTGTTAAGATTTCTAGTTTGCGAAAACGCCTCAAATTTGGAATTTTTTATTCTGCTATGAAATATGGCATAAAAACGATGAACTACGCTGAGCAGAGGCGAAATTGTCAATTTAAGGAAAAAAACCGCCATCAAAATTATTTTGGTGTTAAGATTTTAAGTTTGCGAAAAGACCTTAAATTTGGAATTTTTTATTCTAATATGAAATATAGCATAAAAACGACGAACTACGCTGAGCAGAGGCGAAATTATCAATTTAAGGAAAAAAACACCCATCAGAATTATTTTGGTGTTAAGATTTCTAGTTTGCGAAAACGCCTCAAATTTGGAATTTTTTATTCTAATATGAAATATAGCATAAAAACGATGAACTACGCTGAGCAGAGGTGAATTTGTCAATTTAAGGAAAAAAACACTTATCAGAATTATTTTGGCGTTAAGATTTCTAGTTTGCGAAAACGCCTCAAATTTGGAATTTTTTATTCTAATATGAAATATAGCATAAAAACGATGAACTACGCTGAGCAGAGGCGAAATTGTCAATTTAAGGAAAAAAACACCCATCAGAATTATTTTGGTGTTAAGATTTCTAGTTTGCGAAAACGCCTCAAATTTGGAATTTTTTATTCTAATATGAAATATAGCATAAAAACGATGAACTACGTTGAGCAGAGGCGAAATTGGCAATTTAAGGAAAAAAACAGCCATCAGAATTATTTTGGTTAAGATTTCTAGTTTGCGAAAAGGCCTCAAATTTGGAATTTTTTATTCTGCAATGAAATATGGCAAAAAAACGATGAACTACGCTGAGCAGAGGCGAAATTGGCAATTTAAGGAAAAAAACAGCCATCAGAATTATTTTGGTGTTAAGATTTCTAGTTTCCGAAAAGGCCTCAAATTTGGAATTTTTTATTCTGCAATGAATAATGGCATAAAAACGATGAACTACGCTGAGCAGAGGCGAAATTGGCAATTTAAGGAAAAAAACAGCCATCAGAATTATTTTGGTGTTAAGATTTCTAGTTTGCGAAAACGCCTCAAATTTGGAATTTTTTATTCTGCAATGAAATAATTTATAAAAACGATGAACTACGCTGAGCAGAGGCGAAATTGGCTATTTAGGGAAAAAAACAGCCATCAGAATTATTTTGGTGTTAAGATTTCTAGTTTGCGAAAACGCCTCAAATTTGGAATTTTTTATTCTGCTATGAAATACGGCATAAAAACGATGAACTACGCTGAGCAGAGGCGAAATTGGCAATTTAAGGAAAAAAACAGCCATCAGAATTATTTTGGTGTTAAGATTTCTAGTTTGCGAAAACGCCTCAAATTTGGAATTTTTTATTCTAATATGAAATATAGCATAAAAACGATGAACTACGCTGAGCAGAGGTGAATTTGTCAATTTAAGGAAAAAAACACCCATCAGAATTATTTTGGTGTTAAGATTTCTAGTTTGCGAAAACGCCTCAAATTTGGAATTTTTTATTCTGCTATGAAATATGGCATAAAAACGATGAACTACGCTGAGCAGAGGCGAAATTGTCAATTTAAGGAAAAAAACAGCCATCAAAATGATTTTGGTGTTAAGATTTTAAGTTTGCGAAAAGGCCTTAAATTTGGAATTTTTTATTCTAATATGAAATATAGCATAAAAACGATGAACTACGCTGAGCAGAGGCGAAATTGTCAATTTAAGGAAAAAAACACCCATCAGAATTATTTTGGTGTTAAGATTTCTAGTTTGCGAAAACGCCTCAAATTTGGAATTTTTTATTCTAATATGAAATATAGCATAAAAACGATGAACTACGCTGAGCAGAGGTGAATTTGTCAATTTAAGGAAAAAAACACCCATCAGAATTATTTTGGCGTTAAGATTTCTAGTTTGCGAAAACGCCTCAAATTTGGAATTTTTTATTCTTATATGAAATATGGCAAAAAAACGATGAACTACGCTGAGCAGAGGCGAAATTGTCAAATCAAGGAAAAAAACAGCCATCAGAATTATTTTGATGTAAAGATTGCTGGTTTGCGAAAACGCCTCAAATATGGAATTTTTTACTCTAATATGAAATATGGCATAAAAACGATGAACTACGCTTAACAGAGGCGAAATTATCAAATTAAGGAAAAAAACAGCCGTCAGAATTATTTTGATGTAAAGATTGCTGGTTTGCGAAAACGCCTCAAATATGGAATTTTTTACTCTTATATGAAATATGGCATAAAAACGATGAACTACGCTTAACAGAGGCGAAATTATCAAATTATAGAAACAACAGCCATCAGAATTATTTTGGTGTTAAGATTTCTACCTTGCAAAAATGCCTCAAATTTGGAATTTATTACTCTTATATGAAATATGGCATAAAAACGATGAACTACGCTGAGCGGAGGGGAAATTGTCAATTTAAGGAAAAAAACAGCCATCAGAATTATTTTGGTGTTAAGATTTCTACTGTGCGAAAACGCCTCAAATTGGAATTTTTTTCAGTCTAATATGAAATATGGCATAAAGACGATGAACTACGCTGAGCAGAGGCGAAATTATCAAATTATGGAAAAAAACAGCGATCAGAATTATTTTGGTGTTAAGATTTATAGTTTGCGAAAACGCCTCAAATTTGGAATTTTTTACTCTAAAATGAAATATCGCATAAAAACGATGAACTACGCTGGACAGAGGCGAAATTGTCAATTTAAGGAAAAAAACAGCCATCATAATTATTTTGGTGTTAAGAATTCTAGTTTGCGAAAACGCCTCAAATTTGGAATTTTTTATTCTAATATGAAATATGGCATTAAAACGATGAACTACGCTGAGCGGAGGGGAAATTGTCAATTTAAGGAAAAAAACAGCCATCAGAATTATTTTGGTGTTAAGATTTCTAGTTTGCGAAAACGCCTCAAATTTGGAATTTTTTATTCTAATATGAAATATGGCATAAAAACGATGAACTACGCTTAACAGAGGCGAAATTATCAAATTATAGAAACAACAGCCATCAGAATTATTTTGGTGTTAAGATTTCTAGTTTGCGAAAATACCTCAAATTTGGAATGTTTTATTCTAATATAAAATATGGCATAAAAACGATGAACTACGCTTAACAGAGGCGAAATTATCAAATAATAGAAACAACAGCCATCAGAATTATTTTGGTGTTAAGATTTCTACTTTGCGAAAACGCCTCAAATTTGGAGTTTTTTACTCTAATATGAAATATGGCATAAAAACGATGAACTACGCTTAACAGAGACGAAAATATCAAATTATAGAAACAACAGCCATCAAAATTATTTTGGTGTTAAGATTTCTACTTTGCGAAAACACCTCAAATTTGGAATGTTGTATTCTAATATGAAATATGGCATAAAAACGATGAACTACGCTTAACAGAGGCGAAATTATCAAATTATAGAAACAACAGCCATCAGAAATATTTTGGTGTTAAGATTTCTAGTTTGCGAAAACGCCACAAATTGGAATTTTTTTCATTCTAATATGAAATATGGCTTAAAAAGGATGAACTACGCTGAGCAGAGGCGAAATTATCAAATTAAGGAAAAAAACAGCCATCAGAATTATTTTGGTGTTAAGATTTATAGTTTGCGAAAACGCCTCAAATTTGGAATTTTTTATTCTAATATGAAATCTGGCATAAAAACGATGAACGACGCTTAACAGAGGCGAAAATATCAAATCAAGGAAAAAAACAGCCATCAGAATTTTTTTGGTGTTAAAATTTCTAGTTTGCGAAAACACCTCAAATTTGGAATGTTTTATTCTAATATGAAATATGGCATAAAAACGATGAACTACGCTTAACAGAGGCGAAATTATCAAATTATAGAAACAACAGCCATCAGAAATATTTTGGTGTTAAGATTTCTAGTTTGCGAAAACGCCACAAATTGGAATTTTTTTCATTCTAATATGAAATATGGCATAAAAACGATGAACTACGCTTAACAGAGGCGAAATTGTCAAATCAAGGAAAAAAACAGCCATCAGAATTATTTTGGTGTTAAGATTTATAGTTTGCGAAAACGCCTCAAATTTGGAATTTTTTATTCTGCTATGAAATATGGCATAAAAACGATGAACTACGCTGAGCAGAGGCGAAATTGTCAAATCAAGGAAAAAAACAGGCATCAGAATTATTTTGGTGTTAAGATTTCTAGTTTGCGAAAACACCTCAAATTTGGAATTTTTTATTCTAATATGAAATATGGCATAAAAACGATGAACTACGCTTAACAGAGGCGAAATTGTCAAATCAAGGAAAAAAACAGCCATCAGAATTATTTTGGTGTTAAGATTTCTAGTTTGCGAAAACACCTCAAATTTGGAATGTTTTATTCTAATATGAAATATGGCATAAAAACGATGAACTACGGTGAGCAGAGGCGAAATTGTCAATCAAGGAAAAAAACAGCCATCAGAATTATTTTGATGTAAAGATTGCTTTTTTGCGAAAACGCCTCAAATTTGGAGTTTTTTACTCAAATATGAAATATGGCATAAAAACGATGAACTACGCTTAACAGAGGCGAAAATATCAAATTAAGGAAAAAAACAGCCATCAGAATTATTTTGATGTAAAGATTGTTTTTTTGCGAAAACGCCTCAAATTTGGAATTTTTGACTCTAATATGAAATATGGCATAAAAACGATGAACTACGCTTAGCAGAGGCGAAATTGTCAAATCAAGGAAAAAAACAGCCATCAGAATTATTTTGGTGTTAAGATTTCTACTTTGCGAAAACGCCTCAAATTTGGAATTTTTTATTCTAATATGAAATCTGGCATAAAAACGATGAACTAGGCTTAACAGAGGCGAAAATATCAAATTAAGGAAAAAAACAGCCATTAGAATTATTTTGGTGTTAAGATTTATAGTTTGTAAAAACGCCTTAAATTTGGAATTTTTTACTCTAAAATGAAATATGGCATAAAAACGATGAATTACGCTGAGCGGAGGCAAAATTGTCAAAATAAGTAAAAAAACAGACAGAATTATTTTGGTTTTAAGATTTCTAGTTTGCGAAAACGCGTCAAATTCGGAATTTTTTATTCTAATATGAAATATGGCATAAAAACGATGAACATCGATTCAAAGAGGTGAAATTGTCAAATTAAGGAAAAAAACAGCCATCAGAATTATTTTGGTGTTAAGATTTCTACTGTGCGAAAAGGCCTCAAATTTGGAATTTTTTACTCTAATATGAAATATGGCATAAAAACGATGAACCACGCTGAGCGGAGGCAAAAATGTCAAAATAAGTAAAAAAACAGCCATCAGAATTATTTTGATGGAAAGATTGCTGGTTTGCGAAAACGCCTCAAATTTGGAATTTTTTATTCTAATATGAAATGTGGCATAAAAACGATGAACTACGCTTAACAGAGGCGAAAATATCAAATTAAGGAAAAAAACAGCCATTAGAATTATTTTGGTGTTAAGATTTCTAGTTTGCGAAAACGCCTCAAATTTGGAATTTTTTATTCTAATATGAAATATGGCATAAAAACGATGAACTACGCTTAACAGAGGCGAAATTGTCAAATCAAGGAAAAAAACAGCCATCAGAATTATTTTGGTGTTAAGATTTCTACTTTGCGAAAACGCCTCATATTTGGAATTTTTTATTCTAATATGAAATCTGGCATAAAAACGATGAACTACGCTTAACAGAGGCGAAATTGTCAAATCAAGGAAAAAAACAGCCATCAGAATTATTTTGGTGTTAAGATTTCTAGTTTGCGAAAACACCTCAAATTTGCAATGTTTTATTCTAATATGAAATATGGCATAAAAACGATGAACATCGATTCAAAGAGGTGAAATTGTCAAATTAAGGAAAAAAACAGCCATCAGAATTATTTTGGTGTTAAGATTTCTACTGTGCGAAAAGGCCTCAAATTTGGAATTTTTTATTCTTATATGAAATCTGGCATAAAAACGATGAACTACGCTTAATAGAGGCGAAATTATCAAATTATAGAAACAACAGCCATCAGAATTATTTTGGTGTTAAGATTTCTAATTTGCGAAAACGCCTCAAATTTGGAATTTTTTATTCTAATATGAAATATGGCATTAAAATGATGAACTACGCTGTGCAGAGGCGAAATTTTCAAATCAAGGAAAAAAACAGCAATCAGAATTATTTTGATGTAAAAATTGCTGGTTTGCGAAAACGCCTCAAATATGGAATTTTTTACTCTTATATAAAATATGGCATAAAAACGATGAACTACGCTGAGCAGAGGCGAAATTGGCTATTTAGGGAAAAAAACAGCCATCAGAATTATTTTGGTGTTAAGATTTCTAGTTTGCGAAAACGCCTCAAATTTGGAATTTTTTATTCTGCTATGAAATACGGCATAAAAACGATGAACTACGCTGAGCAGAGGCGAAATTGGCAATTTAAGGAAAAAAACAGCCATCAGAATTATTTTGGTGTTAAGATTTCTAGTTTGCGAAAACGCCTCAAATTTGGAATTTTTTATTCTAATATGAAATATGGCATAAAAACGATGAACTACGCTGAGCAGAGGCGAAATTGTCAATTTAAGGAAAAAAACAGCCATCAGAATTATTTTGGTGTTAAGATTTCTAGTTTGCGAAAACGCCTCAAATTTAGAATTTTTTATTCTAATATGAAATATAGCATAAAAACGATGAACTACGCTGAGCAGAGGTGAATTTGTCAATTTAAGGAAAAGAACAGCCATCAAAATTATTTTTCTGTTAAGATTTTAAGTTTGCGAAAAGGCCTTATATTTGGAATTTTTTATTTTGCTATGAAATATGGCATAAAAACGATGAACTACGCTGGGCAGAGGCGAAATTGTAAATTTTAGGAAAAAAACAGCCATCAGAATTATTTTGGTGTTAAGATTTCTAGTTTGCGAAAACGCCTCAAATTTGGAATTTTTTATTCTGCTATGAAATATGGCATAAAAACGATGAACTACGCTGAGCAGAGGCGAAATTGTCAATTTAAGGAAAAAAACAGCCATCAAAATTATTTTGGTGTTAAGATTTTAAGTTTGCGAAAAGGCTTTAAATTTGGAATTTTTTATTCTAATATGAAATATAGCATAAAAACGATGAACTACGCTGAGCAGGGGCGAAATTGTCAATTTAAGGAAAAAAACACCCATCAGAATTATTTTTTGTGTTAAGATTTCTAGTTTGCGAAAACGCCTCAAATTTGGAATTTTTTATTCTAATATGAAATATAGCATAAAAACGATGAACTACGCTGAGCAGAGGTGAATTTGTCAATTTAAGGAAAAAAACACCCATCAGAATTATTTTGGCGTTAAGATTTCTAGTTTGCGAAAACGCCTCAAATTTGGAATTTTTTATTCTAATATGAAATATAGCATAAAAACGATGAACTACGCTGAGCAGAGGTGAAATTGTCAATTTAAGGAAAAAAACACCCATCAGAATTATTTTGGTGTTAAGATTTCTAGTTTGCGAAAACGCCTCAAATTTGGAATTTTTTATTCTAATATGAAATATAGCATAAAAACGATGAACTACGCTGAGCAGAGGCGAAATTGTCAATTTAAGGAAAAAAACAGCCATCAAAATGATTTTGGTGTTAAGATTTTAAGTTTGCGAAAAGGCCCTAAATTTGGAATTTTTTATTCTAATATGAAATATAGCATAAAAACGATGAACTACGCTGAGCAGAGGCGAAATTGTCAATTTAAGGAAAAAAACACCCATCAGAATTATTTTGGTGTTAAGATTTCTAGTTTGCGAAAACGCCTCAAATTTGGAATTTTTTATTCTAATATGAAATATAGCATAAAAACGATGAACTACGCTGAGCAGAGGTGAATTTGTCAATTTAAGGAAAAAAACACCCATCAGAATTATTTTGGCGTTAAGATTTCTAGTTTGCGAAAACGCCTCAAATTTGGAATTTTTTATTCTTATATGAAATATGGCAAAAAAACGATGAACTACGCTGAGCAGAGGCGAAATTGTCAAATCAAGGAAAAAAACAGCCATCAGAATTATTTTGATGTAAAGATTGCTGGTTTGCGAAAACGCCTCAAATATGGAATTTTTTACTCTAATATGAAATATGGCATAAAAACGATGAACTACGCTTAACAGAGGCGAAATTATCAAATTAAGGAAAAAAACAGCCGTCAGAATTATTTTGATGTAAAGATTGCTGGTTTGCGAAAACGCCTCAACTTTGGAATTTTTTACTCTTATATGAAATATGGCATAAAAACGATGAACTACGCTTAACAGAGGCGAAATTATCAAATTATAGAAACAACAGCCATCAGAATTATTTTGGTGTTAAGATTTCTACCTTGCAAAAATGCCTCAAATTTGGAATTTATTACTCTTATATGAAATATGGCATAAAAACGATGAACTACGCTGAGCGGAGGGGAAATTGTCAATTTAAGGAAAAAAACAGCCATCAGAATTATTTTGGTGTTAAGATTTCTACTGTGCGAAAACGCCTCAAATTGGAATTTTTTTCATTCTAATATGAAATGTGGCATAAAGACGATGAACTACGCTGAGCAGAGGCGAAATTATCAAATTATGGAAAAAAACAGCCATCAGAATTATTTTGGTGTTAAGATTTATAGTTTGCGAAAACGCCTCAAATTTGGAATTTTTTACTCTAAAATGAAATATCGCATAAAAACGATGAACTACGCTGAGCGGAGGGGAAATTGTCAATTTAAGGAAAAAAACAGCCATCAGAATTATTTTGGTGTTAAGATTTCTAGTTTGCGAAAACGCCTCAAATTTGGAATTTTTTATTCTAATATGAAATATGGCATAAAAACGATGAACTACGCTTAACAGAGGCGAAATTATCAAATTATAGAAACAACAGCCATCAGAATTATTTTGGTGTTAAGATTTCTACTTTGCGAAAACGCCTCAAATTTGGAGTTTTTTACTCTAATATGAAATATGGCATAAAAACGATGAACTACGATTAACAGAGACGAAAATATCAAATTATAGAAACAACAGCCATCAAAATTATTTTGGTGTTAAGATTTCTACTTTGCGAAAACACCTCAAATTTGGAATGTTGTATTCTAATATGAAATATGGCATAAAAACGATGAACTACGCTTAACAGAGGCGAAATTATCAAATTATAGAAACAACAGCCATCAGAAATATTTTGGTGTTAAGATTTCTAGTTTGCGAAAACGCCACAAATTGGAATTTTTTTCATTCTAATATGAAATATGGCTTAAAAAGGATGAACTACGCTGAGCAGAGGCGAAATTATCAAATTAAGGAAAAAAACAGCCATCAGAATTATTTTGGTGTTAAGATTTATAGTTTGCGAAAACGCCTCAAATTTGGAATTTTTTATTCTAATATGAAATCTGGCATAAAAACGATGAACGACGCTTAACAGAGGCGAAAATATCAAATCAAGGAAAAAAACAGCCATCAGAATTTTTTTGGTGTTAAAATTTCTAGTTTGCGAAAACACCTCAAATTTGGAATGTTTTATTCTAATATGAAATATGGCATAAAAACGATGAACTACGCTTAACAGAGGCGAAATTATCAAATTATAGAAACAACAGCCATCAGAAATATTTTGGTGTTAAGATTTCTAGTTTGCGAAAACGCCACAAATTGGAATTTTTTTCATTCTAATATGAAATATGGCATAAAAACTATGAACTACGCTTAACAGAGGCGAAATTGTCAAATCAAGGAAAAAAACAGCCATCAGAATTATTTTGGTGTTAAGATTTATAGTTTGCGAAAACGCCTCAAATTTGGAATTTTTTATTCTGCTATGAAATATGGCATAAAAACGATGAACTACGCTGAGCAGAGGCGAAATTGGCTATTTAGGGAAAAAAACAGCCATTAGAATTATTTTGGTGTTAAGATTTCTAGTTTGCGCAAACGCCTCAAATTTGGAATTTTTTATTCTGCTATGAAATACGGCATAAAAACGATGAACTACGCTGAGCAGAGGCGAAATTGGCAATTTAAGGAAAAAAACAGCCATCAGAATTATTTTGGTGTTAAGATTTCTAGTTTGCGAAAACGCCTCAAATTTGGAATTTTTTATTCTAATATGAAATATGGCATAAAAACGATGAACTACGCTGAGCAGAGGCGAAATTGTCAATTTAAGGAAAAAAACAGCCATCAGAATTATTTTGGTGTTAAGATTTCTAGTTTGCGAAAACGCCTCAAATTTAGAATTTTTTATTCTAATATGAAATATAGCATAAAAACGATGAACTACGCTGAGCAGAGGTGAATTTGTCAATTTAAGGAAAAGAACAGCCATCAAAATTATTTTGGTGTTAAGATTTTAAGTTTGCGAAAAGGCCTTAAATTTGGAATTTTTTATTTTGCTATGAAATATGGCATAAAAACGATGAACTACGCTGGGCAGAGGCGAAATTGTAAATTTAAGGAAAAAAACAGCCATCAGAATTATTTTGGTGTTAAGATTTCTAGTTTGCGAAAACGCCTCAAATTTGGAATTTTTTATTCTGCTATGAAATATGGCATAAAAACGATGAACTACGCTGAGCAGAGTCGAAATTGGCAATTTAAGGAAAAAAAACAGCCATCAGAATTATTTTGGTGTTAAGATTTCTAGTTTGCGAAAACGCCTCAAATTTGGAATTTTTTATTCTGCTATGAAATATGGCATAAAAACGATGAACTACGCTGAGCAGAGGCGAAATTGTCAATTTAAGGAAAAAAACAGCCATCAAAATTATTTTGGTGTTAAGATTTTAAGTTTGCGAAAAGACCTTAAATTTGGAATTTTTTATTCTAATATGAAATATAGCATAAAAACGATGAACTACGCTGAGCAGAGGCGAAATTGTCAATTTAAGGAAAAAAACACCCATCAGAATTATTTTGGTGTTAAGATTTCTAGTTTGCGAAAACGCCTCAAATTTGGAATTTTTTATTCTAATATGAAATATAGCATAAAAACGATGAACTACGCTGAGCAGAGGTGAATTTGTCAATTTAAGGAAAAAAACACCCATCAGAATTATTTTGGCGTTAAGATTTCTAGTTTGCGAAAACGCCTCAAATTTGGAATTTTTTATTCTAATATGAAATATAGCATAAAAACGATGAACTACGCTGAGCAGAGGCGAAATTGTCAATTTAAGGAAAAAAACACCCATCAGAATTATTTTGGTGTTAAGATTTCTAGTTTGCGAAAACGCCTCAAATTTGGAATTTTTTATTCTAATATGAAATATAGCATAAAAACGATGAACTACGTTGAGCAGAGGCGAAATTGGCAATTTAAGGAAAAAAACAGCCATCAGAATTATTTTGGTGTTAAGATTTCTAGTTTGCGAAAAGGCCTCAAATTTGGAATTTTTTATTCTGCAATGAAATATGGCAAAAAAACGATGAACTACGCTGAGCAGAGGCGAAATTGGCAATTTAAGGAAAAAAACAGCCATCAGAATTATTTTGGTGTTAAGATTTCTAGTTTCCGAAAAGGCCTCAAATTTGGAATTTTTTATTCTGCAATGAATAATGGCATAAAAACGATGAACTACGCTGAGCAGGGGCGAAATTGGCAATTTAAGGAAAAAAACAGCCATCAGAATTATTTTGGTGTTAAGATTTCTAGTTTGCGAAAACGGCTCAAATTTGGAATTTTTTATTCTGCAATGAAATAATTTATAAAAACGATGAACTACGCTGAGCAGAGGTGAATTTGTCAATTTAAGGAAAAAAACAGCCATCAGAATTATTTTGGTGTTATGATTTCTAGTTTGCGAAAACGCCTCAAATTTGGAATTTTTTATTCTAATATGAAATATAGCATAAAAACGATGAACTACGCTGAGCAGAGGTGAATTTGTCAATTTAAGGAAAAAAACACCCATCAGAATTATTTTGGTGTTAAGATTTCTAGTTTGCGAAAACGCCTCAAATTTGGAATTTTTTATTCTGCTATGAAATATGGCATAAAAACGATGAACTACGCTGAGCAGAGGCGAAATTGTCAATTTAAGGAAAAAAACAGCCATCAAAATGATTTTGGTGTTAAGATTTTAAGTTTGCGAAAAGGCCTTAAATTTGGAATTTTTTATTCTAATATGAAATATAGCATAAAAACGATGAACTACGCTGAGCAGAGGCGAAATTGTCAATTTAAGGAAAAAAACACCCATCAGAATTATTTTGGTGTTAAGATTTCTAGTTTGCGAAAACGCCTCAAATTTGGAATTTTTTATTCTAATATGAAATATAGCATAAAAACGATGAACTACGCTGAGCAGAGGTGAATTTGTCAATTTAAGGAAAAAAACACCCATCAGAATTATTTTGGCGTTAAGATTTCTAGTTTGCGAAAACGCCTCAAATTTGGAATTTTTTATTCTTATATGAAATATGGCAAAAAAACGATGAACTACGCTGAGCAGAGGCGAAATTGTCAAATCAAGGAAAAAAACAGCCATCAGAATTATTTTGATGTAAAGATTGCTGGTTTGCGAAAACGCCTCAAATATGGAATTTTTTACTCTAATATGAAATATGGCATAAAAACGATGAACTACGCTTAACAGAGGCGAAATTATCAAATTAAGGAAAAAAACAGCCGTCAGAATTATTTTGATGTAAAGATTGCTGGTTTGCGAAAACGCCTCAAATATGGAATTTTTTACTCTTATATGAAATATGGCATAAAAACGATGAACTACGCTTAACAGAGGCGAAATTATCAAATTATAGAAACAACAGCCATCAGAATTATTTTGGTGTTAAGATTTCTACCTTGCAAAAATGCCTCAAATTTGGAATTTATTACTCTTATATGAAATATGGCATAAAAACGATGAACTACGCTGAGCGGAGGGGAAATTGTCAATTTAAGGAAAAAAACAGCCATCAGAATTATTTTGGTGTTAAGATTTCTACTGTGCGAAAACGCCTCAAATTGGAATTTTTTTCAGTCTAATATGAAATATAGCATAAAAACGATGAACTACGCTGAGCAGAGGTGAATTTGTCAATTTAAGGAAAAGAACAGCCATCAAAATTATTTTGGTGTTAAGATTTTAAGTTTGCGAAAAGGCCTTAAATTTGGAATTTTTTATTTTGCTATGAAATATGGCATAAAAACGATGAACTACGCTGGGCAGAGGCAAAGTTGTCAAATCAAGGAAAAAAACAGCCATCAGATTTGGTGTTAAGATTTCTACCTTGCAAAAACGCCTCAACTTTGGAATTTTATACTCTAATATGAAATATGGCATAAAAACGATGAACTACGCTTAACAGAGGCGAAAATATCAAATTAAGGAAAAAAACAGCCATTAGAATTATTTTGGTGTTAAGATTTCTAGTTTGCGAAAACGCCTCAAATTTGGAATTTTTTATTCTAATATGAAATATGGCATAAAAACGATGAACTACGCTTAACAGAGGCGAAATTGTCAAATCAAGGAAAAAAACAGCCATCAGAATTATTTTGGTGTTAAGATTTCTACTTTGCGAAAACGCCTCAAATTTGGAATTTTTTATTCTAATATGAAATCTGGCATAAAAACGATGAACTACGCTTAACAGAGGCGAAATTGTCAAATCAAGGAAAAAAACAGCCATCAGAATTATTTTGGTGTTAAGATTTCTAGTTTGCGAAAACACCTCAAATTTGTAATGTTTTATTCTAATATGAAATATGGCATAAAAACGATGAACATCGATTCAAAGAGGTGAAATTGTCAAATTAAGGAAAAAAACAGCCATCAGAATTATTTTGGTGTTAAGATTTCTACTGTGCGAAAAGGCCTCAAATTTGGAATTTTTTATTCTTATATGAAATCTGGCATAAAAACGATGAACTACGCTTAATAGAGGCGAAATTATCAAATTATAGAAACAACAGCCATCAGAATTATTTTGGTGTTAAGATTTCTAATTTGCGAAAACGCCTCAAATTTGGAATTTTTTATTCTAATATGAAATATGGCATTAAAATGATGAACTACGCTGTGCAGAGGCGAAATTTTCAAATCAAGGAAAAAAACAGCAATCAGAATTATTTTGATGTAAAAATTGCTGGTTTGCGAAAACGCCTCAAATATGGAATTTTTTACTCTTATATGAAATATGGCATAAAAACGATGAACTACGCTGAGCAGAGGCGAAATTGGCTATTTAGGGAAAAAAACAGCCATCAGAATTATTTTGGTTTTAAGATTTCTAGTTTGCGAAAACGCCTCAAATTTGGAATTTTTTATTCTGCTATGAAATACGGCATTAAAACGATGAACTACGCTGAGCAGAGGCGAAATTGGCAATTTAAGGAAAAAAACAGCCATCAGAATTATTTTGGTGTTAAGATTTCTAGTTTGCGAAAACGCCTCAAATTTGGAATTTTTTATTCTAATATGAAATATGGCATAAAAACGATGAACTACGCTGAGCAGAGGCGAAATTGTCAATTTAAGGAAAAAAACAGCCATCAGAATTATTTTGGTGTTAAGATTTCTAGTTTGCGAAAACGCCTCAAATTTAGAATTTTTTATTCTATTATGAAATATAGCATAAAAACGATGAACTACGCTGAGCAGAGGTGAATTTGTCAATTTAAGGAAAAGAACAGCCATCAAAATTATTTTGGTGTTAAGATTTTAAGTTTGCGAAAAGGCCTTAAATTTGGAATTTTTTATTTTGCTTTGAAATATGGCATAAAAACGATGAACTACGCTGGGCAGAGGCGAAATTGTAAATTTTAGGAAAAAAACAGCCATCAGAATTATTTTGGTGTTAAGATTTCTAGTTTGCGAAAACGCCTCAAATTTGGAATTTTTTATTCTGCTATGAAATATGGCATAAAAACGATGAACTACGATGAGCAGAGGTGAATTTGTCAATTTAAGGAAAAAAACACCCATCAGAATTATTTTGGCGTTAAGATTTCTAGTTTGCGAAAACGCCTCAAATTTGGAATTTTTTATTCTAATATGAAATATAGCATAAAAACGATGAACTACGCTGAGCAGAGGCGAAATTGTCAATTTAAGGAAAAAAACAACCATCAGAATTATTTTGGTGTTAAGAATTCTAGTTTGCGAAAACGCCTCAAATTTGGAAATATTTTATTCTAATATGAAATATAGCATAAAAACGATGAACTACGTTGAGCAGAGGCGAAATTGGCAATTTAAGGAAAAAAACAGCCATCAGAATTATTTTGGTGTTAAGATTTCTAGTTTGCGAAAAGGCCTCAAATTTGGAATTTTTTTATCTGCAATGAAATATGGCCAAAAAACGATGAACTACGCTGAGAAGAGGCGAAATTGGCAATTTAAGGAAAAAAACAGCCATCAGAATTATTTTGGTGTTAAGATTTCTAGTTTGCGAAAAGGCCTCAAATTTGGAATTTTTTATTCTGCAATGAATAATGGCATAAAAACGATGAACTACGCTGAGCAGAGCCGAAATTGGCAATTTAAGGAAAAAAACAGCCATCAGAATTATTTTGGTGTTAAGATTTCTAGTTTGCGAAAACGCCTCAAATTTGGAATTTTTTATTCTAATATGAAATATGGCATAAAAACGATGAACTACGCTGAGCAGAGGTGAATTTGTCAATTTAAGGAAAAAAACAGCCATCAGAATTATTTTGGTGTTAAGATTTTAAGTTTGCGAAAAGGCCTCAAATTTGGAATTTTTTATTTTGCCTTGAAATATGGCATAAAAACGATGAACTACGCTGATCAGAGGCGAAATATGCAATTTAAGGAAAAAAACAGCCATCAGATTTATTTTGGTGTTAAGATTTCTAGTTTGCGAAAACGCCTCAAATTTGGAATTTTTTATTCTAATATGAAATATGGCATAAAAACGATGAACTACGCTGAGCAGAGGTGAATTTGTCAATTTAAGGAAAAAAACAGCCATCAGAATTATTTTGGTGTTAAGATTTCTAGTTTGCGAAAACGCCTCAAATTTGGAATTTTTTATTCTTATATGAAATATGGCATAAAAACGATGAACTACGCTGAGCAGAGGCGAAATTGGCTATTTAGGGAAAAAAACAGCAATCAGAATTATTTTGGTGTTAAGATTTCTAGTTTGCGAAAACGCCTCAAATTTGGAATTTTTTATTCTGCTATGAAATACGGCATAAAAACGATGAACTACGCTGAGCAGAGGCGAAATTGGCAATTTAAGGAAAAAAACAGCCATCAGAATTATTTTGGTGTTAAGATTTCTAGCTTGCGAAAACGCCTCAAATTTGGAATTTTTTATTCTAATATGAAATATGGCATAAAAACGATGAACTACGCTGATCAGAGGCGAAATTGTCAATTTAAGGAAAAAAACAGGCATCAGAATTATTTTGGTGTTAAGATTTCTAGTTTGCGAAAACGCCTCAAATTTAGAATTTTTTATTCTAATATGAAATATAGCATAAAAACGATGAACTACGCTGAGCAGAGGTGAATTTGTCAATTTAAGGAAAAGAACAGCCATCAAAATTATTTTGGTGTTAAGATTTTAAGTTTGCGAAAAGGCCTTAAATTTGGAATTTTTTATTTTGCTATGAAATATGGCATAAAAACGATGAACTACGCTGGGCAGAGGCGAAATTGTAAATTTAAGGAAAAAAACAGCCATCAGAATTATTTTGGTGTTAAGATTTCTAGTTTGCGAAAACGCCTCAAATTTGGAATTTTTTATTCTGCTATGAAATATGGCATAAAAACGATGAACTACGCTGAGCAGAGTCGAAATTGGCAATTTAAGGAAAAAAACAGCCATCAGAATTATTTTGGTGTTAAGATTTCTAGTTTGCGAAAACGCCTCAAATTTGGAATTTTTTATTCTGCTATGAAATATGGCATAAAAACGATGAACTACGCTGAGCAGAGGCGAAATTCTCAATTTAAGGAAAAAAACAGCCATCAAAATTATTTTGGTGTTAAGATTTTAAGTTTGCGAAAAGACCTTAAATTTGGAATTTTTTATTCTAATATGAAATATAGCATAAAAACGATGAACTACGCTGAGCAGAGGCGAAATTGTCAATTTAAGGAAAAAAACACCCATCAGAATTATTTTGGTGTTAAGATTTCTAGTTTGCGAAAACGCCTCAAATTTGGAATTTTTTATTCTAATATGAAATATAGCATAAAAACGATGAACTACGCTGAGCAGAGGTGAATTTGTCAATTTAAGGAAAAAAACACCCATCAGAATTATTTTGGCGTTAAGATTTCTAGTTTGCGAAAACGCCTCAAATTTGGAATTTTTTATTCTAATATGAAATATAGCATAAAAACGATGGACTACGCTGAGCAGAGGCGAAATTGTCAATTTAAGGAAAAAAACACCCATCAGAATTAGTTTGGTGTTAAGATTTCTAGTTTGCGAAAACGCCTCAAATTTGGAATTTTTTATTCTAATATGAAATATAGCATAAAAACGATGAACTACGTTGAGCAGAGGCGAAATTGGCAATTTAAGGAAAAAAACACCCATCAGAATTATTTTGGTGTTGAGATTTCTAGTTTGCGAAAAGGCCTCAAATTTGGAATTTTTTATTCTGCAATGAAATATGGCAAAAAAACGATGAACTACGCTGAGCAGAGGCGAAATTGGCAATTTAAGGAAAAAAACAGCCATCAGAATTATTTTGGTGTTAAGATTTCTAGTTTGCGAAAAGGCCTCAAATTTGGAATTTTTTATTCTGCAATGAATAATGGCATAAAAACGATGAACTACGCTGAGCAGAGGCGAAATTGGCAATTTAAGGAAAAAAACAGCCATCAGAATTATTTTGGTGTTAAGATTTCTAGTTTGCGAAAACGCCTCAAATTTGGAATTTTTTATTCTGCAATGAAATAATTTATAAAAACGATGAACTACGCTGAGCAGAGGTGAATTTGTCAATTTAAGGAAAAAAACAGCCATCAGAATTATTTTGGTGTTAAGATTTTAAGTTAGCGAAAAGGCCTCAAATTTGGAATTTTTTATTTTGCTATGAAATATGGCATAAAAACGATGAACTACGCTGAGCAGAGGCGAAATATGCAATTTAAGGAAAAAAACAGCCATCAGAATTATTTTGGTGTTAAGATTTCTAGTTTGCGAAAACGCCTCAAATTTGGAATTTTTTATTCTAATATGAAATATGGCATAAAAACGATGAACTACGCTGAGCAGAGGTGAATTTGTCAATTTAAGGAAAAAAACAGCCATCAGAATTATTTTGGTGTTAAGATTTCTAGTTTGCGAAAACGCCTCAAATTTGGAATTTTTTATTCTGCTATGAAATATGGCATAAAAGCGATGAACTACGCTGAGCAGAGGCGAAATTGGCTATTTAGGGAAAAAAACAGCCATCAGAATTATTTTGGTGTTAAGATTTCTAGTTTGCGAAAACGCCTCAAATTTGGAATTTTTTATTCTGATATGAAATACGGCATAAAAACGATGAACTACGCTGAGCAGAGGCGAAATTGGCAATTTAAGGAAAAAAACAGCCATCAGAATTATTTTGGTGTTAAGATTTCTAGTTTGCGAAAACGCCTCAAATTTGGAATTTTTTATTCTAATATGAAATATAGCATAAAAACGATGAACTACGCTGAGCAGAGGCGAAATTGTCAATTTAAGGAAAAAAACACCCATCAGAATTATTTTGGTGTTAAGATTTCTAGTTTGCGAAAACGCCTCAAATTTGGAATTTTTTATTCTAATATGAAATATAGCATAAAAACGATGAACTACGCTGAGCAGAGGTGAATTTGTCAATTTAAGGAAAAAAACACCCATCAGAATTATTTTGGTGTTAAGATTTCTAGTTTCCGAAAAAACCCCTCAAATTTGGAATGTTTTATTCTAATATGAAATATGGCATAAAAACGATGAACTACGCTTAACAGAGGCGAAATTATCAAATTATAGAAACAACAGCCATCAGAAATATTTTGGTGTTAAGATTTCTAGTTTGCGAAAACGCCACAAATTGGAATTTTTTTCATTCTAATATGAAATATGGCATAAAAACGATGAACTACGCTTAACAGTGGCGAAATTGTCAAATCAAGGAAAAAAACAGCCATCAGAATTATTTTGGTGTTAAGATTTATAGTTTGCGAAAACACCTCAAATTTGAATGTTTTATTCTAATATGAAATATGGCATAAAAACGATGAACTACGCTGAGCAGAGGCGAAATTATCAAATTATGGAAAAAAACAGCCATCAGAATTATTTTGGTGTTAAGATTTCTAGTTTGCGAAAAAGCCTCAAATTTGGAATTTTTTACTCTAAAATGAAATATCGCATAAAAACGATGAACTACGCTGGTCAGAGGCGAAATTGTCAATTTAAGGAAAAAAACAGCCATCAGAATTATTTTGGTGTTAAGATTTCTAGTTTGCGAAAACGCCTCAAATTTGGAATTTTTTATTCTAATATGAAATATGGCATAAAAACGATGAACTACGCTTAACAGAGGCGAAATTATCAAATTATAGAAACAACAGCCATCAGAAATATTTTGGTGTTAAGATTTCTAGTTTGCGAAAACGCCACAAATTGGAATTTTTTTCATTCTAATATGAAATATGGCTTAAAAAGGATGAACTACGCTGAGCAGATGCGAAATTATCAAATTAAGGAAAAAAACAGCCATCAGAATTATTTTGGTGTTAAGATTTATAGTTTGCGAAAACGCCTCAAATTTGGAATTTTTTATTCTAATATGAAATCTGGCATAAAAACGATGAACGACGCTTAACAGAGGCGAAAATATCAAATCAAGGAAAAAAACAGCCATCAGAATTTTTTTGGTGTTAAAATTTCTAGTTTGCGAAAACACCTCAAATTTGGAATGTTTTATTCTAATATGAAATATGGCATAAAAACGATGAACTACGCTTAACAGAGGCGAAATTATCAAATTATAGAAACAACAGCCATCAGAAATATTTTGGTGTTAAGATTTCTAGTTTGCGAAAACGCCACAAATTGGAATTTTTTTCATTCTAATATGAAATATGGCATAAAAACGATGAACTACGCTTAACAGAGGCGAAATTGTCAAATCAAGGAAAAAAACAGCCATCAGAATTATTTTGGTGTTAACATTTATAGTTTGCGAAAACACCTCAAATTTGAATGTTTTATTCTAATATGAAATATGGCATAAAAACGATGAACTACGCTGAGCAGAGGCGAAATTGTCAAATCAAGGAAAAAAACAGCCATCAGAATTATTTTGGTGTTAAGATTTGTAGTTTGCGAAAACACCTCAAATTTGGAATTTTTTATTCTAATATGAAATATGCATAAAAACGATGAACTACGCTTAACAGAGGCGAAATTGTCAAATCAAGGAAAAAAACAGCCATCAGAATTATTTTGGTGTTAAGATTTCTAGTTTGCGAAAACACCTCAAATTTGGAATGTTTTATTCTAATATGAAATATGGCATAAAAACGATGAACTACGCTAAGCAGAGGCGAAATTGTCAATCAAGGAAAAAAACAGCCATCAGAATTATTTTGATGTAAAGATTGCTTTTTTGCGAAAACGCCTCAAATTTGGAATTTTTGACTCTAATATGAAATATGGCATACAAACGATGAACTACGCTTAGCAGAGGCGAAATTGTCAAATCAAGGAAAAAAACAGCCATCAGAATTATTTTGGTGTTAAGATTTCTACTTTGCGAAAACGCCTCAAATTTGGAACTTTTTATTCTAATATGAAATCTGGCATAAAAACGATGAACTAGGCTTAACAGAGGCGAAAATATCAAATTAAGGAAAAAAACAGCCATTAGAATTATTTTGGTGTTAAGATTTATAGTTTGTAAAAACGCCTCAAATTTGGAATTTTTTACTCTAAAATGAAATATGGCATAAAAACGATGAATTACGCTTAACAGAGGCGAAATTATCAAATCAAGGAAAAAAACAGCCATCAGAATTATTTTGGTGTTAAAATTTCTAGTTTGCGAAAACGCCCCAATTTTGGAATGTTATTATTCTAATATAAAATATGGCATAAAAACGATGAACTACACTTAACAGAGGCGAAAATATCAAATTAAGGAAAAAAACAGGCATCAGAATTATTTTGATGTAAAGATTGCTTTTTTGCGAAAACTCCTCAAATTTGGAATTTTTTACTCTAATATGAAATATGGCATAAAAACGATGAACTACGCTGAGCGGAGGCAAAATTGTCAAAATAAGTAAAAAAACAGCCATCAGAATTATTTTGGTTTTAAGATTTCTAGTTTGCGAAAACGCGTCAAATTTGGAATTTTTTATTCTAATATGAAATATGGCATAAAAACGATGAACATCGATTCAAAGAGGTGAAATTGTCAAATTAAGGAAAAAAACAGCCATCAGAATTATTTTGGTGTTAAGATTTCTACTGTGCGAAAAGGCCTCAAATTTGGAATTTTTTACTCTAATATGAAATATGGCATAAAAACGATGAACTACGCTGAGCGGAGGCAAAAATGTCAAAATAAGTAAAAAAAACAGCCATCAGAATTATTTTGATGGAAAGATTGCTGGTTTGCGAAAACGCCTCAAATTTGGAATTTTTTATTCTAATATGAAATATGGCATAAAAACGATGAACTACGCTTAACAGAGGCGAAAATATCAAATTAAGGAAAAAAACAGCCATTCGAATTATTTTGGTGTTAAGATTTCTAGTTTGCGAAAACGCCTCAAATTTGGAATTTTTTATTCTAATATGAAATATGGCATAAAAACGATGAACTACGCTTAACAGAGGCGAAATTGTCAAAGCAAGGAAAAAAACAGCCATCAGAATTATTTTGGTGTTAAGATTTCTACTTTGCGAAAACGCCTCAAATTTGGAATTTTTTATTCTAATATGAAATCTGGCATAAAAACGATGAACTACGCTTAACAGAGGCGAAATTGTCAAATCAAGGAAAAAAACAGCCATTAGAATTATTTTGGTGTTAAGATTTCTAGTTTGCGAAAACACCTCAAATTTGTAATGTTTTATTCTAATATGAAATATGGCATAAAAACGATGAACATCGATTCAAAGAGGTGAAATTGTCAAATTAAGGAAAAAAACAGCCATCAGAATTATTTTGGTGTTAAGATTTCTACTGTGCGAAAAGGCCTCAAATTTGGAATTTTTTATTCTTATATGAAATCTGGCATAAAAACGATGAACTACGCTTAATAGAGGCGAAATTATCAAATTATAGAAACAACAGCCATCAGAATTATTTTGGTGTTAAGATTTCTAATTTGCGAAAACGCCTCAAATTTGGAATTTTTTATTCTAATATGAAATATGGCATTAAAATGATGAACTACGCTGTGCAGAGGCGAAATTTTCAAATCAAGGAAAAAAACAGCAATCAGAATTATTTTGATGTAAAAATTGCTGCTTTGCGAAAACGCCTCAAATATGGAATTTTTTACTCTTATATGAAATATGGCATAAAAACGATGAACTACCTTGAGCAGAGGCGAAATTGGCTATTTAGGGAAAAAAACAGCCATCAGAATTATTTTGGTGTTAAGATTTCTAGTTTGCGAAAACGCCTCAAATTTGGAATTTTTTATTCTGCTATGAAATACGGCATAAAAACGATGAACTACGCTGAGCAGAGGCGAAATTGGCAATTTAAGGAAAAAAACAGCCATCAGAATTATTTTGGTGTTAAGATTTCTAGTTTGCGAAAACGCCTCAAATTTGGAATTTTTTATTCTAATATGAAATATGGCATAAAAACGATGAACTACGCTGAGCAGAGGCGAAATTGTCAATTTAAGGAAAAAAACAGCCATCAGAATTATTTTGGTGTTAAGATTTCTAGTTTGCGAAAACGCCTCAAATTTAGAATTTTTTATTCTAATATGAAATATAGCATAAAAACGATGAACTACGCTGAGCAGAGGTGAATTTGTCAATTTAAGGAAAAGAACAGCCATCAAAATTATTTTGGTGTTAAGATTTTAAGTTTGCGAAAAGGCCTTAAATTTGGAATTTTTTATTTTGCTATGAAATATGGCATAAAAACGATGAACTACGCTGGGCAGAGGCGAAATTGTAAATTTTAGGAAAAAAACAGCCATCAGAATTATTTTGGTGTTAAGATTTCTAGTTTGCGAAAACGCCTCAAATTTGGAATTTTTTATTCTGCTATGAAATATGGCATAAAAACGATGAACTACGCTGAGCAGAGGCGAAATTGTCAATTTAAGGAAAAAAACAGCCATCAAAATTATTTTGGTGTTAAGATTTTAAGTTTGCGAAAAGACCTAAAATTTGGAATTTTTTATTCTAATATGAAATATAGCATAAAAACGATGAACTACGCTGAGCAGAGGCGAAATTGTCAATTTAAGGAAAAAAACACCCATCAGAATTATTTTGGTGTTAAGATTTCTAGTTTGCGAAAACGCCTCAAATTTGGAATTTTTTATTCTAATATGAAATATAGCATAAAAACGATGAACTACGCTGAGCAGAGGTGAATTTGTCAATTTAAGGAAAAAAACACCCATCAGAATTATTTTGGCGTTAAGATTTCTATTTTGCGAAAACGCCTCAAATTTGGAATTTTTTATTCTAATATGAAATATAGCATAAAAACGATGAACTACGTTGAGCAGAGGTGAATTTGTCAATTTAAGGAAAAAAACAGCCATCAGAATTATTTTGGTGTTAAGATTTTAAGTTTGCGGAAAGGCCTCAAATTTGGAATTTTTTATTTTGCTATGAAATAT
The DNA here is from genome assembly GCA_933228895.1 of Platycnemis pennipes. Taxonomy (NCBI): domain Eukaryota; kingdom Metazoa; phylum Arthropoda; class Insecta; order Odonata; family Platycnemididae; genus Platycnemis; species Platycnemis pennipes. The sequence goes on from OW121852.1 coordinate 8,637,847, forward strand.
AGCATAAAAACGATGAACTACGCTGAGCAGAGGCGAAATATGCAATTTAAGGAAAAAAACACCCATCAGAATTATTTTGGTGTTAAGATTTCTAGTTTGCGAAAACGCCTCAAATTTGGAATTTTTTATTCTAATATGAAATATGGCATAAAAACGATGAACTACGCTGAGCAGAGGTGAATTTGTCACTTTAAGGAAAAAAACAGCCATCAGAATTATTTTGGTGTTAAGATTTCTAGTTTGCGAAAACGCCTCAAATTTGGAATTTTTTATTCTGCTATGAAATATGGCATAAAAACGATGAACTACGCTGAGCAGAGGCGAAATTGGCTATTTAGGGAAAAAAACAGCCATCAGAATTATTTTGGTGTTAAGATTTCTAGTTTGCGAAAACGCCTCAAATTTGGAATTTTTTATTCTGCTATGAAATACGGCATAAAAACGATGAACTACGCTGAGCAGAGGCGAAATTGGCAATTTAAGGAAAAAAACAGCCATCAGATTTATTTTGGTGTTAAGATTTCTAGTTTGCGAAAACGCCTCAAATTTGGAATTTTTTATTCTAATATGAAATATGGCATAAAAACGATGAACTACGCTGAGCAGAGGCGAAATTGTCAATTTAAGGAAAAAAACAGCCATCAGAATTATTTTGGTGTTAAGATTTCTAGTTTGCGAAAACGCCTCAAATTTAGAATTTTTTATTCTAATATGAAATATAGCATAAAAACGATGAACTACGCTGAGCAGAGGTGAATTTGTCAATTAAAGGAAAAGAACAGCCATCAAAATTATTTTGGTGTTAAGATTTTAAGTTTGCGAAAAGGCCTTAAATTTGGAATTTTTTATTTTGCTATGAAATATGGCATAAAAACGATGAACTACGCTGGGCAGAGGTGAATTTGTCAATTTAAGGAAAAGAACAGCCATCAAAATTATTTTGGTGTTAAGATTTTAAGTTTGCGAAAAGGCCTTAAATTTGGAATTTTTTATTTTGCTATGAAATATGGCATAAAAACGATGAACTACGCTGGGCAGAGGCGAAATTGTAAATTTAAGGAAAAAAACAGCCATCAGAATTATTTTGGTGTTAAGATTTCTAGTTTGCGAAAACGCCTCAAATTTGGAATTTTTTATTCTGCTATGAAATATGGCATAAAAACGATGAACTACGCTGAGCAGAGGCGAAATTGGCTATTTAGGGAAAAAAACAGCCATCAGAATTATTTTGGTGTTAAGATTTCTAGTTTGCGAAAACGCCTCAAATTTGGAATTTTTTATTCTGCTATGAAATACGGCATAAAAACGATGAACTACGCTGAGCAGAGGCGAAATTGGCAATTTAAGGAAAAAAACAGCCATCAGATTTATTTTGGTGTTAAGATTTCTAGTTTGCGAAAACGCCTCAAATTTGGAATTTTTTATTCTAATATGAAATATGGCATAAAAACGATGAACTACGCTGAGCAGAGGCGAAATTGTCAATTTAAGGAAAAAAACAGCCATCAGAATTATTTTGGTGTTAAGATTTCTAGTTTGCGAAAACGCCTCAAATTTAGAATTTTTTATTCTAATATGAAATATAGCATAAAAACGATGAACTACGCTGAGCAGAGGTGAATTTGTCAATTAAAGGAAAAGAACAGCCATCAAAATTATTTTGGTGTTAAGATTTTAAGTTTGCGAAAAGGCCTTAAATTTGGAATTTTTTATTTTGCTATGAAATATGGCATAAAAACGATGAACTACGCTGGGCAGAGGTGAATTTGTCAATTTAAGGAAAAGAACAGCCATCAAAATTATTTTGGTGTTAAGATTTTAAGTTTGCGAAAAGGCCTTAAATTTGGAATTTTTTATTTTGCTATGAAATATGGCATAAAAACGATGAACTACGCTGGGCAGAGGCGAAATTGTAAATTTAAGGAAAAAAACAGCCATCAGAATTATTTTGGTGTTAAGATTTCTAGTTTGCGAAAACGCCTCAAATTTGGAATTTTTTATTCTGCTATGAAATATGGCATAAAAACGATGAACTACGCTGAGCAGAGACGAAATTGGCTATTTAGGGAAAAAAACAGCCATCAGAATTATTTTGGTGTTAAGATTTTAAGTTTGCGAAAAGGCCTTAAATTTGGAATTTTTTATTCTGCTATGAAATATGGCATAAAAACGATGAACTACGCTGAGCAGAGGCGAAATTGTCAATTTAAGGAAAAAAACAGCCATCAAAATTATTTTGGTGTTAAGATTTTAAGTTTGCGAAAAGACCTTAAATTTGGAATTTTTTATTCTAATATGAAATATAGCATAAAAACGATGAACTACGCTGAGCAGAGGCGAAATTGTCAATTTAAGGAATAAAAACACCCATCAGAATTATTTTGGTGTTAAGATTTCTAGTTTGCGAAAACGCCTCAAATTTGGAATTTTTTATTCTAATATGAAATATAGCATAAAAACGATGAACTACGCTGAGCAGAGGTGAATTTGTCAATTTAAGGAAAAAAACACCCATCAGAATTATTTTGGCGTTAAGATTTCTAGTTTGCGAAAACGCCTCAAATTTGGAATTTTTTATTCTAATATGAAATATAGCATAAAAACGATGAACTACGCTGAGCAGAGGCGAAATTGTCAATTTAAGGAAAAAAACACCCATCAGAATTATTTTGGTGTTAAGATTTCTAGTTTGCGAAAACGCCTCAAATTTGGAATTTTTTATTCTAATATGAAATATGGCAAAAAAACGATGAACTACGCTGAGCAGAGGCGAAATTGGCAATTTAAGGAAAAAAACAGCCATCAGAATTATTTTGGTGTTAAGATTTCTAGTTTGCGAAAAGGCCTCAAATTTGGAATTTTTTATTCTGCAATGAATAATGGCATAAAAACGATGAACTACGCTGAGCAGAGGCGAAATTGGCAATTTAAGGAAAAAAACAGCCATCAGAATTATTTTGGTGTTAAGATTTCTAGTTTGCGAAAACGCCTCAAATTTGGAATTTTTTATTCTGCAATGAAATAATTTATAAAAACGATGAACTACGCTGAGCAGAGGTGAATTTGTCAATTTAAGGAAAAAAACAGCCATCAGAATTATTTTGGTGTTAAGATTTTAAGTTAGCGAAAAGGCCTCAAATTTGGAATTTTTTATTTTGCTATGAAATATGGCATAAAAACGATGAACTACGCTGAGGTGAGGCGAAATATGCAATTTAAGGAAAAAAACAGCCATCAGAATTATTTTGGTGTTAAGATTTCTAGTTTGCGAAAACGCCTCAAATTTGGAATTTTTTATTCTAATATGAAATATGGCATAAAAACGATGAACTACGCTGAGCAGAGGTGAATTTGTCAATTTAAGGAAAAAAACAGCCATCAGAATTATTTTGGTTTTAAGATTTCTAGTTTGCGAAAACGCCTCAAATTTGGAATTTTTTATTCTGCTATGAAATATGGCATAAAAACGATGAACTACGCTGAGCAGAGGCGAAATTGGCTATTTAGGGAAAAAAACAGCCATCAGAATTATTTTGGTGTTAAGATTTCTAGTTTGCGAAAACGCCTCAAATTTGGAATTTTTTATTCTGCTATGAAATACGGCATAAAAACGATGAACTACGCTGAGCAGAGGCGAAATTGGCAATTTAAGGAAAAAAACAGCCATCAGAATTATTTTGGTGTTAAGATTTCTAGTTTGCGAAAACGCCTCAAATTTGGAATTTTTTATTCTAATATGAAATATGGCATAAAAACGATGAACTACGCTGAGCAGAGGCGAAATTGTCAATTTAAGGAAAAAAACAGCCATCAGAATTATTTTGGTGTTATGATTTCTAGTTTGCGAAAACGCCTCAAATTTAGAATTTTTTATTCTTATATGAAATATAGCATAAAAACGATGAACTACGCTGAGCAGAGGTGAATTTGTCAATTTAAGGAAAAAAACAGCCATCAAAATTATTTTGGTGTTAAGATTTTAAGTTTGCGAAAAGGCCTTAAATTTGGAATTTTTTGTTTTGCTATGAAATATGGCATAAAAACGATGAACTACGCTGGGCAGAGGCGAAATTGTAAATTTAAGGAAAAAAACAGCCATCAGAATTATTTTGGTGTTAAGATTTCTAGTTTGCGAAAACGCCTCAAATTTGGAATTTTTTATTCTGCTATGAAATATGGCATAAAAACGATGAACTACGCTGAGCAGATGCGAAATTGGCAATTTAAGGAAAAAAACAGCCATCAGAATTATTTTGGTGTTAAGATTTCTAGTTTGCGAAAACGCCTCAAATTTGGAATTTTTTATTCTGCTATGAAATATGGCATAAAAACGATGAACTACGCTGAGCAGAGGCGAAATTGTCAATTTAAGGAAAAAAACAGCCATCAGAATTATTTTGGTGTTAAGATTTTAAGTTTGCGAAAAGGCCTTAAATTTGGAATTTTTTATTTTGCTATGAAATATGGCATAAAAACGATGAACTACGCTGAGCAGAGGCGAAATTGGCAATTTAAGGAAAAAAAACAGCCATCAGAATTATTTTGGTATTAAGATTTCTAGTTTGCGAAAACGCCTCAAATTTGGAATTTTTTATTCTAATATGAAATATGGCATAAAAACGATGAACTTCGCTGAGCAGAGGTGAATTTGTCAATTTAAGAAAAAAATAGCCATCAGAATTATTTTGGTGTTAAGATTTTAAGTTTGCGAAAAGGCCTCAAATTTGGAATTTTTTATTTTGCTATGAAATATGGCATAAAAACGATGAACTTCGCTGAGCAGAGGTGAATTTGTCAATTTAAGGAAAAAAACACCCATCAGAATTATTTTGGTGTTAAGATTTTAAGTTTGCGAAAACGCCTCAAATTTGGAATTTTTTATTATAATATGAAATAAAGCATAAAAACGATGAACTACGCTGAGCAGAGGCGAAATTATCAATTTAAGGAAAAAAACACCCATCAGAATTATTTTGGTGTTAAGATTTCTAGTTTGCGAAATCGCCTCAAATTTGGAATTTTTTATTCTAATATGAAATATAGCATAAAAACGATGAACTACGCTGAGCAGAGGCGAAATTGTCAATTTAAGGAAAAAAACACCCATCAGAATTATTTTGGTGTTAAGATTTCTAGTTTGCGAAAACGCCTCAAATTTGGAATTTTTTATTCTAATATGAAATATGGCATAAAAACGATGAACTACGCTGAGCAGAGGCAAAATTGTCAATTTAAGGAAAAAAACACCCATCAGAATTATTTTGGTGTTAAGATTTCTAGTTTGCGAAAACGCCTCAAATTTGGAATTTTTTATTCTAATATGAAATATAGCATAAAAACGATGAACTACGCTGAGCAGAGGTGAATTTGTCAATTTAAGGAAAAAAACACCCATCAGAATTATTTTGGTGTTAAGATTTCTAGTTTGCGAAAACGCCTCAAATTTGGAATTTTTTATTCTGCTATGAAATATGGCATAAAAACGATGAACTACGCTGAGCAGAGGCGAAATTGTCAATTTAAGGAAAAAAACAGCCATCAGAATTATTTTGGTGTTAAGATTTTAAGTTTGCGAAAAGGCCTTAAATTTGGAATTTTTTATTTTGCTATGAAATATGGCATAAAAACGATGAACTACGCTGAGCAGAGGCGAAATTGGCAATTTAAGGAAAAAAACAGCCATCAGAAATATTTTGGTATTAAGATTTCTAGTTTGCGAAAACGCCTCAAATTTGGAATTTTTTATTCTAATATGAAATATGGCATAAAAACGATGAACTTCGCTGAGCAGAGGTGAATTTGTCAATTTAAGAAAAAAATAGCCATCAGAATTATTTTGGTGTTAAGATTTTAAGTTTGCGAAAAGGCCTCAAATTTGGAATTTTTTATTTTGCTATGAAATATGGCATAAAAACGATGAACTTCGCTGAGCAGAGGTGAATTTGTCAATTTAAGGAAAAAAACACCCATCAGAATTATTTTGGTGTTAAGATTTTAAGTTTGCGAAAACGCCTCAAATTTGGAATTTTTTATTATAATATGAAATAAAGCATAAAAACGATGAACTACGCTGAGCAGAGGCGAAATTATCAATTTAAGGAAAAAAACACCCATCAGAATTATTTTGGTGTTAAGATTTCTAGTTTGCGAAATCGCCTCAAATTTGGAATTTTTTATTCTAATATGAAATATAGCATAAAAACGATGAACTACGCTGAGCAGAGGCGAAATTGTCAATTTAAGGAAAAAAACACCCATCAGAATTATTTTGGTGTTAAGATTTCTAGTTTGCGAAAACGCCTCAAATTTGGAATTTTTTATTCTAATATGAAATATAGCATAAAAACGATGAACTACGCTGAGCAGAGGCGAAATTGTCAATTTAAGGAAAAAAACACCCATCAGAATTATTTTGGTGTTATGATTTCTAGTTTGCGAAAACGCCTCAAATTTGGAATTTTTTATTCTAATATGAAATATGGCATAAAAACGATGAACTACGCTGAGCAGAGGCAAAATTGTCAATTTAAGGAAAAAAACACCCATCAGAATTATTTTGGTGTTAAGATTTCTAGTTTGCGAAAACGCCTCAAATTTGGAATTTTTTATTCTAATATGAAATATAGCATAAAAACGATGAACTACGCTGAGCAGAGGTGAATTTGTCAATTTAAGGAAAAAAACACCCATCAGAATTATTTTGGTGTTAAGATTTCTAGTTTGCGAAAACGCCTCAAATTTGGAACTTTTTATTCTAATATGAAATATAGCATAAAAACGATGAACTACGCTGAGCAGAGGCGAAATTGTCAATTTAAGGAAAAAAACACCCATCAGAATTATTTTGGTGTTAAGATTTCTAGTTTGCGAAAACGCCTCAAATTTGGAATTTTTTATTCTAATATGAAATATAGCATAAAAACGATGAACTACGCTGAGCAGAGGTGAATTTGTCAATTTAAGGAAAAAAACACCCATCAGAATTATTTTGGTGTTAAGATTTCTAGTTTGCGAAAACGCCTCAAATTTGGAATTTTTTATTCTGCTATGAAATATGGCATAAAAACGATGAACTACGCTGAGCAGAGGCGAAATTGTCAATTTAAGGAAAAAAACACCCATCAGAATTATTTTGGTGTTAAGATTTCTAGTTTGCGAAAACGCCTCAAATTTGGAATTTTTTATTCTAATATGAAATTAAGCATAAAAACGATGAACTACGTTGAGCAGAGGCGAAATTGGCAATTTAAGGAAAAAAACAGCCATCAGAATTATTTTGGTGTTAAGATTGCTAGTTTGCGAAAAGGCCTCAAATTTGGAATTTTTTATTCTGCAATGAAATATGGCAAAAAAACGATGAACTACGCTGAGCAGAGGCGAAATTGGCAATTTAAGGAAAAAAACAGCCATCATAATTATTTTGGTGTTAAGATTTCTAGTTTGCGAAAAGGCCTCAAATTTGGAATTTTTTATTCTGCAATGAATAATGGCATAAAAACGATGAACTACGCTGAGCAGAGGCGAAATTGGCAATTTAAGGAAAAAAACAGCCATCAGAATTATTTTGGTGTTAAGATTTCTAGTTTGCGAAAACGCCTCAAATTTGGAATTTTTTATTCTAATATGAAATATAGCATAAAAACGATGAACTACGCTGAGCAGAGGTGAATTTGTCAATTTAAGGAAAAAAACACCCATCAGAATTATTTTGGTGTTAAGATTTCTAGTTTGCGAAAACGCCTCAAATTTGGAATTTTTTATTCTGCTATGAAATATGGCATAAAAACGATGAACTACGCTGAGCAGAGGCGAAATTGTCAATTTAAGGAAAAAAACACCCATCAGAATTATTTTGGTGTTAAGATTTCTAGTTTGCGAAAACGCCTCAAATTTGGAATTTTTTATTCTAATATGAAATTAAGCATAAAAACGATGAACTACGTTGAGCAGAGGCGAAATTGGCAATTTAAGGAAAAAAACAGCCATCAGAATTATTTTGGTGTTAAGATTGCTAGTTTGCGAAAAGGCCTCAAATTTGGAATTTTTTATTCTGCAATGAAATATGGCAAAAAAACGATGAACTACGCTGAGCAGAGGCGAAATTGGCAATTTAAGGAAAAAAACAGCCATCATAATTATTTTGGTGTTAAGATTTCTAGTTTGCGAAAAGGCCTCAAATTTGGAATTTTTTATTCTGCAATGAATAATGGCATAAAAACGATGAACTACGCTGAGCAGAGGCGAAATTGGCAATTTAAGGAAAAAAACAGCCATCAGAATTATTTTGGTGTTAAGATTTCTAGTTTGCGAAAACGCCTCAAATTTGGAATTTTTTATTCTGCAATGAAATAATGCATAAAAACGATGAACAACGCTGAGCAGAGGTGAATTTGTCAATTTAAGGAAAAAAACAGCCATCAGAATTATTTTGGTGTTAAGATTTTAAGTTTGCGAAAAGGCCTCAAATTTGGAATTTTTTATTTTGCTATGAAATATGGCATAAAAACGATGAACTACGCTGAGCAGAGGCGAAATATGCAATTTAAGGAAAAAAACAGCCATCAGAATTATTTTGGTGTTAAGATTTCTAGTTTGCGAAAACGCCTCAAATTCGGAATTTTTTATTCTAATATGAAATATGGCATAAAAACGATGAACTACGCTGAGCAGAGGTGAATTTGTCAATTTAAGGAAAAAAACAGCCATCAGAATTATTTTGGTGTTAAGATTTCTAGTTTGCGAAAACGCCTCAAATTTGGAATTTTTTATTCTGCTATGAAATATGGCATAAAAACGATGAACTACGCTGAGCAGAGGCGAAATTGGCTATTTAGGGAAAAAAACAGCCATCAGAATTATTTTGGTGTTAAGATTTCTAGTTTGCGAAAACGCCTCAAATTTGGAATTTTTTATTCTGCTATGAAATACGGCATAAAAACGATGAACTACGCTGAGCAGAGGCGAAATTGGCAATTTAAGGAAAAAAACAGCCATCAGAATTATTTTGGTGTTAAGATTTCTAGTTTGCGAAAACGCCTCAAATTTGGAATTTTTTATTCTAATATGAAATATGGCATAAAAACGATGAAATACGCTGAGCAGAGGCGAAATTGTCAATTTAAGGAAAAAAACAGCCATCAGAATTATTTTGGTGTTAAGATTTCTAGTTTGCGAAAACGCCTCAAATTTAGAATTTTTTATTCTAATATGAAATATAGCATAAAAACGATGAACTACGCTGAGCAGAGGTGAATTTGTCAATTAAAGGAAAAGAACAGCCATCAAAATTATTTTGGTGTTAAGATTTTAAGTTTGCGAAAAGGCCTTAAATTTGGAATTTTTTATTTTGCTATGAAATATGGCATAAAAACGATGAACTACGCTGGGCAGAGGTGAATTTGTCAATTTAAGGAAAAGAACAGCCATCAAAATTATTTTGGTGTTAAGATTTTAAGTTTGCGAAAAGGCCTTAAATTTGGAATTTTTTATTTTGCTATGAAATATGGCATAAAAACGATGAACTACGCTGGGCAGAGGCGAAATTGTAAATTTAAGATAAAAACAGCCATCAGAATTATTTTGGTGTTAAGATTTCTAGTTTGCGAAAACGCCTCAAATTTGGAATTTTTTATTCTAATATGAAATATAGCATAAAAACGATGAACTACGCTGAGCAGAGGCGAAATTGTCAATTTAAGGAAAAAAACACCCATCAGAATTATTTTGGTGTTAAGATTTCTAGTTTGCGAAAACGCCTCAAATTTGGAATTTTTTATTCTAATATGAAATATAGCATAAAAACGATGAACTACGCTGAGCAGAGGTGAATTTGTCAATTTAAGGAAAAAAACACCCATCAGAATTATTTTGGCGTTAAGATTTCTAGTTTGCGAAAACGCCTCAAATTTGGAATTTTTTATTCTAATATGAAATATAGCATAAAAACGATGAACTACGCTGAGCAGAGGCGAAATTGTCAATTTAAGGAAAAAAACACCCATCAGAATTATTTTGGTGTTAAGATTTCTAGTTTGCGAAAACGCCTCAAATTTGGAATTTTTTATTCTAATATGAAATATAGCATAAAAACGATGAACTACGTTGAGCAGAGGCGAAATTGGCAATTTAAGGAAAAAAACACCCATCAGAATTATTTTGGTGTTAAGATTTCTAGTTTGCGAAAAGGCCTCAAATTTGGAATTTTTTATTCTGCAATGAAATATGGCAAAAAAACGATGAACTACGCTGAGCAGAGGCGAAATTGGCAATTTAAGGAAAAAAACAGCCATCAGAATTATTTTGGTGTTAAGATTTCTAGTTTGCGAAAAGGCCTCAAATTTGGAATTTTTTATTCTGCAATGAATAATGGCATAAAAACGATGAACTACGCTGAGCAGAGGCGAAATTGGCAATTTAAGGAAAAAAACAGCCATCAGAATTATTTTGGTGTTAAGATTTCTAGTTTGCGAAAACGCCTCAAATTTGGAATTTTTTATTCTGCAATGAAATAATTTATAAAAACGATGAACTACGCTGAGCAGAGGTGAATTTGTCAATTTAAGGAAAAAAACAGCCATCAGAATTATTTTGGTGTTAAGATTTTAAGTTAGCGAAAAGGCCTCAAATTTGGAATTTTTTATTTTGCTATGAAATATGGCATAAAAACGATGAACTACGCTGAGCAGAGGCGAAATATGCAATTTAAGGAAAAAAACAGCCATCAGAATTATTTTGGTGTTAAGATTTCTAGTTTGCGAAAACGCCTCAAATTTGGAATTTTTTATTCTAATATGAAATATGGCATAAAAACGATGAACTACGCTGAGCAGAGGTGAATTTGTCAATTTAAGGAAAAAAACAGCCATCAGAATTATTTTGGTGTTAAGATTTCTAGTTTGCGAAAACGCCTCAAATTTGGAATTTTTTATTCTGCTATGAAATATGGCATAAAAACGATGAACTACGCTGAGCAGAGGCGAAATTGGCTATTTAGGGAAAAAAACATCCATCAGAATTATTTTGGTGTTAAGATTTCTAGTTTGCGAAAACGCCTCAAATTTGGACTTTTTTATTCTGCTATGAAATACGGCATAAAAACGATGAACTACGCTGAGCAGAGGCGAAATTGGCAATTTAAGGAAAAAAACAGCCATCAGAATTATTTTGGTGTTAAGATTTCTAGTTTGCGAAAACGCCTCAAATTTGGAATTTTTTATTCTAATATGAAATATGGCATAAAAACGATGAACTACGCTGAGCAGAGGCGAAATTGTCAATTTAAGGAAAAAAACAGCCATCAGAATTATTTTGGTGTTAAGATTTCTAGTTTGCGAAAACGCCTCAAATTTAGAATTTTTTATTCTTATATGAAATATAGCATAAAAACGATGAACTACGCTGAGCAAAAGTGAATTTGTCAATTTAAGGAAAAAAACAGCCATCAAAATTATTTTGGTGTTAAGATTTTAAGTTTGCGAAAAGGCCTTAAATTTGGAATTTTTTATTTTGCTATGAAATATGGCATAAAAACGATGAACTACGCTGGGCAGAGGCGAAATTGTAAATTTAAGGAAAAAAACAGCCATCAGAATTATTTTGGTGTTAAGATTTCTAGTTTGCGAAAACGCCTCAAATTTGGAATTTTTTATTCTGCTATGAAATATGGCATAAAAACGATGAACTACGCTGAGCAGATGCGAAATTGGCAATTTAAGGAAAAAAACAGCCATCAGAATTATTTTGGTGTTAAGATTTCTAGTTTGCGAAAACGCCTCAAATTTGGAATTTTTTATTCTGCTATGAAATATGGCATAAAAACGATGAACTACGCTGAGCAGAGGCGAAATTGTCAATTTAAGGAAAAAAACAGCCATCAGAATTATTTTGGTGTTAAGATTTTAAGTTTGCGAAAAGGCCTTAAATTTGGAATTTTTTATTTAGCTATGAAATATGGCATAAAAACGATGAACTACGCTAAGCAGAGGCGAAATTGGCAATTTAAGGAAAAAAACAGCCATCAGAATTATTTTGGTATTAAGATTTCTAGTTTGCGAAAACGCCTCAAATTTGGAATTTTATATTCTAATATGAAATATGGCATAAAAACGATGAACTTCGCTGAGCAGAGGTGAATTTGTCAATTTAAGGAAAAAAATAGCCATCAGAATTATTTTGGTGTTAAGATTTTAAGTTTGCGAAAAGGCCTCAAATTTGGAATTTCTTATTTTGCTATGAAATATGGCATAAAAACGATGAACTTCGCTGAGCAGAGGTGAATTTGTCAATTTAAGGAAAAAAACACCCATCAGAATTATTTTGGTGTTAAGATTTTAAGTTTGCGAAAACGCCTCAAATTTGGAATTTTTTATTATAATATGAAATAAAGCATAAAAACGATGAACTACGCTGAGCAGAGGCGAAATTATCAATTTAAGGAAAAAAACACCCATCAGAATTATTTTGGTGTTAAGATTTCTAGTTTGCGAAAACGCCTCAAATTTGGAATTTTTTATTCTAATATGAAATATAGCATAAAAACGATGAACTACGCTGAGCAGAGGCGAAATTGTCAATTTAAGGAAAAAAACACCCATCAGAATTATTTTGGTGTTAAGATTTCTAGTTTGCGAAAACGCCTCAAATTTGGAATTTTTTATTCTAATATGAAATATAGCATAAAAACGATGAACTACGCTGAGCAGAGGCGAAATTGTCAATTTAAGGAAAAAAACAGCCATCAAAATGATTTTGGTGTTAAGATTTTAAGTTTGCGAAAAGGCCTTAAATTTGGAATTTTTTATTCTAATATGAAATATAGCATAAAAACGATGAACTACGCTGAGCAGAGGCGAAATTCTCAATTTAAGGAAAAAAACACCCATCAGAATTATTTTGGTGTTAAGATTTCTAGTTTGCGAAAACGCCTCAAATTTGGAATTTTTTATTCTAATATGAAATATAGCATAAAAACGATGAACTACGCTGAGCAGAGGTGAATTTGTCAATTTAAGGAAAAAAACACCCATCAGAATTATTTTGGCGTTAAGATTTCTAGTTTGCGAAAACGCCTCAAATTTGGAATTTTTTATTCTAATATGAAATATGGCATTAAAACGATGAACTACGCTGAGCGGAGGGGAAATTGTCAATTTAAGGAAAAAAACAGCCATCAGAATTATTTTGGTGTTAAGATTTCTAGTTTGCGAAAACGCCTCAAATTTGGAATTTTTTATTCTAATATGAAATATGGCATAAAAACGATGAACTACGCTTAACAGAGGCGAAATTATCAAATTATAGAAACAACAGCCATCAGAATTATTTTGGTGTTAAGATTTCTAGTTTGCGAAAATACCTCAAATTTGGAATGGTTTATTCTAATATGAAATATGGCATAAAAACGATGAACTACGCTGAGCAGAGGTGAATTTGTCAATTTAAGGAAAAAAACAGCCATCAGAATTATTTTGGTGTTAAGATTTCTAGTTTGCGAAAACGCCTCAAATTTGGAATTTTTTATTCTGCTATGAAATATGGCATAAAAACGATGAACTACGCTGAGCAGAGGCGAAATTGGCTATTTAGGGAAAAAAACATCCATCAGAATTATTTTGGTGTTAAGATTTCTAGTTTGCGAAAACGCCTCAAATTTGGACTTTTTTATTCTGCTATGAAATACGGCATAAAAACGATGAACTACGCTGAGCAGAGGCGAAATTGGCAATTTAAGGAAAAAAACAGCCATCAGAATTATTTTGGTGTTAAGATTTCTAGTTTGCGAAAACGCCTCAAATTTGGAATTTTTTATTCTAATATGAAATATGGCATAAAAACGATGAACTACGCTGAGCAGAGGCGAAATTGTCAATTTAAGGAAAAAAACAGCCATCAGAATTATTTTGGTGTTAAGATTTCTAGTTTGCGAAAACGCCTCAAATTTAGAATTTTTTATTCTTATATGAAATATAGCATAAAAACGATGAACTACGCTGAGCAAAAGTGAATTTGTCAATTTAAGGAAAAAAACAGCCATCAAAATTATTTTGGTGTTAAGATTTTAAGTTTGCGAAAAGGCCTTAAATTTGGAATTTTTTATTTTGCTATGAAATATGGCATAAAAACGATGAACTACGCTGGGCAGAGGCGAAATTGTAAATTTAAGGAAAAAAACAGCCATCAGAATTATTTTGGTGTTAAGATTTCTAGTTTGCGAAAACGCCTCAAATTTGGAATTTTTTATTCTGCTATGAAATATGGCATAAAAACGATGAACTACGCTGAGCAGATGCGAAATTGGCAATTTAAGGAAAAAAACAGCCATCAGAATTATTTTGGTGTTAAGATTTCTAGTTTGCGAAAACGCCTCAAATTTGGAATTTTTTATTCTGCTATGAAATATGGCATAAAAACGATGAACTACGCTGAGCAGAGGCGAAATTGTCAATTTAAGGAAAAAAACAGCCATCAGAATTATTTTGGTGTTAAGATTTTAAGTTTGCGAAAAGGCCTTAAATTTGGAATTTTTTATTTAGCTATGAAATATGGCATAAAAACGATGAACTACGCTAAGCAGAGGCGAAATTGGCAATTTAAGGAAAAAAACAGCCATCAGAATTATTTTGGTATTAAGATTTCTAGTTTGCGAAAACGCCTCAAATTTGGAATTTTATATTCTAATATGAAATATGGCATAAAAACGATGAACTTCGCTGAGCAGAGGTGAATTTGTCAATTTAAGGAAAAAAATAGCCATCAGAATTATTTTGGTGTTAAGATTTTAAGTTTGCGAAAAGGCCTCAAATTTGGAATTTCTTATTTTGCTATGAAATATGGCATAAAAACGATGAACTTCGCTGAGCAGAGGTGAATTTGTCAATTTAAGGAAAAAAACACCCATCAGAATTATTTTGGTGTTAAGATTTTAAGTTTGCGAAAACGCCTCAAATTTGGAATTTTTTATTATAATATGAAATAAAGCATAAAAACGATGAACTACGCTGAGCAGAGGCGAAATTATCAATTTAAGGAAAAAAACACCCATCAGAATTATTTTGGTGTTAAGATTTCTAGTTTGCGAAAACGCCTCAAATTTGGAATTTTTTATTCTAATATGAAATATAGCATAAAAACGATGAACTACGCTGAGCAGAGGCGAAATTGTCAATTTAAGGAAAAAAACACCCATCAGAATTATTTTGGTGTTAAGATTTCTAGTTTGCGAAAACGCCTCAAATTTGGAATTTTTTATTCTAATATGAAATATAGCATAAAAACGATGAACTACGCTGAGCAGAGGCGAAATTGTCAATTTAAGGAAAAAAACAGCCATCAAAATGATTTTGGTGTTAAGATTTTAAGTTTGCGAAAAGGCCTTAAATTTGGAATTTTTTATTCTAATATGAAATATAGCATAAAAACGATGAACTACGCTGAGCAGAGGCGAAATTCTCAATTTAAGGAAAAAAACACCCATCAGAATTATTTTGGTGTTAAGATTTCTAGTTTGCGAAAACGCCTCAAATTTGGAATTTTTTATTCTAATATGAAATATAGCATAAAAACGATGAACTACGCTGAGCAGAGGTGAATTTGTCAATTTAAGGAAAAAAACACCCATCAGAATTATTTTGGCGTTAAGATTTCTAGTTTGCGAAAACGCCTCAAATTTGGAATTTTTTATTCTAATATGAAATATGGCATTAAAACGATGAACTACGCTGAGCGGAGGGGAAATTGTCAATTTAAGGAAAAAAACAGCCATCAGAATTATTTTGGTGTTAAGATTTCTAGTTTGCGAAAACGCCTCAAATTTGGAATTTTTTATTCTAATATGAAATATGGCATAAAAACGATGAACTACGCTTAACAGAGGCGAAATTATCAAATTATAGAAACAACAGCCATCAGAATTATTTTGGTGTTAAGATTTCTAGTTTGCGAAAATACCTCAAATTTGGAATGGTTTATTCTAATATAAAATATGGCATAAAAACGATGAACTACGCTTAACAGAGGCGAAATTATCAAATAATAGAAACAACAGCCATCAGAATTATTTTGGTGTTAAGATTTCTACTTTGCGAAAACGCCTCAAATTTGGAGTTTTTTACTCTAATATGAAATATGGCATAAAAACGATGAACTACGCTTAACAGAGACGAAATTATCAAATTAAGGAAAAAAACAGCCGTCAGAATTATTTTGATGTAAAGATTGCTGGTTTGCGAAAACGCCTCAACTTTGGAATTTTTTACTCTTATATGAAATATGGCATAAAAACGATGAACTACGCTTAACAGAGGCGAAATTATCAAATTATAGAAACAACAGCCATCAGAATTATTTTGGTGTTAAGATTTCTAGTTTGCGAAAATACCTCAAATTTGGAATGTTTTATTCTAATATAAAATATGGCATAAAAACGATGAACTACGCTTAACAGAGGCGAAATTATCAAATAATAGAAACAACAGCCATCAGAATTATTTTGATGTAAAGATTGCTGGTTTGCGAAAACGCCTCAAAAATGGAATTTTTTACTCTAATATGAAATATGGCATAAAAACGATGAACTACGCTTAACAGAGGCGAAATTATCAAATTAAGGAAAAAAACAGCCGTCAGAATTATTTTGATGTAAAGATTGCTGGTTTGCGAAAACGCCTCAACTTTGGAATTTTTTACTCTTATATGAAATATGGCATAAAAACGATGAACTACGCTTAACAGAGGCGAAATTATCAAATTAAGGAGAAAAACAGCTATCAGAATTATTTTGGTGTTAAGATTTCTACCTTGCAAAAATGCCTCAAATTTGGAATTTATTACTCTTATATGAAATATGGCATAAAAACGATGAACTACGCTGAGCGGAGGGGAAATTGTCAATTTAAGGAAAAAAACAGCCATCAGAATTATTTTGGTGTTAAGATTTCTACTGTGCGAAAACGCCTCAAATTGGAATTTTTTTCATTCTAATATGAAATATGGCATAAAGACGATGAACTACGCTGAGCAGAGGCGAAATTATCAAATTATGGAAAAAAACAGCCATCAGAATTATTTTGGTGTTAAGTTTTATAGTTTGCGAAAACGCCTCAAATTTGGAATTTTTTACTCTAAAATGAAATATCGCATAAAAACGATGAACTACGCTGGACAGAGGCGAAATTGTCAATTTAAGGAAAAAAACAGCCATCATAATTATTTTGGTGTTAAGAATTCTAGTTTGCGAAAACGCCTCAAATTTGGAATTTTTTATTCTAATATGAAATATGGCATTAAAACGATGAACTACGCTGAGCGGAGGGGAAATTGACAATTTAAGGAAAAAAACAGCCATCAGAATTATTTTGGTGTTAAGATTTCTAGTTTGCGAAAACGCCTCAAATTTGGAATTTTTTATTCTAATATGAAATATGGCATAAAAACGATGAACTACGCTTAACAGAGGCGAAATTATCAAATTATAGAAACAACAGCCATCAGATTTATTTTGGTGTAAAGATTTCTAGTTTGCGAAAATACCTCAAATTTGGAATGTTTTATTCTAATATAAAATATGGCATAAAAACGATGAACTACGCTTAACAGAGGCGAAATTATCAAATAATAGAAACAACAGCCATCAGAATTATTTTGGTGTTAAGATTTCTACTTTGCGAAAACGCCTCAAATTTGGAGTTTTTTACTCTAATATGAAATATGGCATAAAAACGATGAACTACGCTTAACAGAGACGAAAATATCAAATTATAGAAACAACAGCCATCAAAATTATTTTGGTGTTAAGATTTCTACTTTGCGAAAACACCTCAAATTTGGAATGTTGTATTCTAATATGAAATATGGCATAAAAACGATGAACTACGCTTAACAGAGGCGAAATTATCAAATTATAGAAACAACAGCCATCAGAAATATTTTGGTGTTAAGATTTCTAGTTTGCGAAAACACCACAAATTGGAATTTTTTTCATTCTAATATGAAATATGGCTTAAAAAGGATGAACTACGCTGAGCAGAGGCGAAATTATCAAATTAAGGAAAAAAAAATGCCATCAGAATTATTTTGGTGTTAAGATTTATAGTTTGCGAAAACGCCTCAAATTTGGAATTTTTTATTCTAATATGAAATCTGGCATAAAAAAGATGAACGACGCTTAACATAGGCGAAAATATCAAATCAAGGAAAAAAACAGCCATCAGAATTTTTTTGGTGTTAAAATTTCTAGTTTGCGAAAACACCTCAAATTTGGAATGTTTTATTCTAATATGAAATATGGCATAAAAACGATGAACTACGCTTAACAGAGGCGAAATTATCAAATTATAGAAACAACAGCCATCAGAAATATTTTGGTGTTAAGATTTCTAGTTTGCGAAAACGCCACAAATTGGAATTTTTTTCATTCTAATATGAAATATGGCATAAAAACGATGAACTACGCTTAACAGAGGCGAAATTGTCAAATCAAGGAAAAAAACAGCCATCAGAATTATTTTGGTGTTAAGATTTATAGTTTGCGAAAACACCTCAAATTTGAATGTTTTATTCTAATATGAAATATGGCATAAAAACGATGAACTACGCTGAGCAGAGGCGAAATTGTCAAATCAAGGAAAAAAACAGCCATCAGAATTATTTTGGTGTTAAGATTTCTAGTTTGCGAAAACACCTCAAATTTGGAATTTTTTATTCTCATATGAAATATGGCATAAAAACGATGGACTACGCTTAACAGAGGCGAAATTATCAAATTATAGAAACAACAGCCATCAGAAATATTTTGGTGTTAAGATTTCTAGTTTGCGAAAACGCCACAAATTGGAATTTTTTTCATTCTAATATGTAATATGGCATAAAAACGATGAACAACGCTTAACAGAGGCTAAATTGTCAAATCAAGGAAAAAAACAGCCATCAGAATTATTTTGGTGTTAAGATTTCTAGTTTGCGAAAACACCTCAAATTTGGAATGTTTTATTCTAATATGAAATATGGCATAAAAACGATGAACTACGCTGAGCAGAGGCGAAATTGTCAATCAAGAAAAAAAACAGCCATCAGATTTATTTTGATGTAAAGATTGCTTTTTTGCGAAAACGCCTCAAATTTGGAGTTTTTTACTCTAATATGAAATATGGCATAAAAACGATGAACTACGCTTAACAGAGGCGAAAATATCAAATTAAGGAAAAAAACAGCCATCAGAATTATTTTGATGTAAAGATTGCTTTTTTGCGAAAACGCCTCAAATTTGGAATTTTTGACTCTAATATGAAATATGGCATAAAAACGATGAACTACGCTTAGCAGAGGCGAAATTGTCAAATCAAGGAAAAAAACAGCCATCAGAATTATTTTGGTGTTAAGATTTCTACTTTGCGAAAACGCCTCAAATTTGGAATTTTTTATTCTAATATAAAATCTGGCATTAAAACGATGAACTAGGCTTAACAGAGGCGAAAATATCAAATTAAGGAAAAAAACAGCCATTAGAATTATTTTGGTGTTAAGATTTATAGTTTGTAAAAACGCCTCCAATTTGGAATTTTTTACTCTAAAATGAAATATGGCATAAAAACGATGAATTACGCTGAGCAGAGGCGAAATTGTCAAATCAAGGAAAAAAACAGCCATCAGAATTATTTTGGTGTTAAAATTTCTAGTTTGCGAAAACGCCCCAAATTTGGAATGTTATTATTCTAATATAAAATATGGCATAAAAACGATGAACTAGGCTTAACAGAGGCGAAAATATCAAATCAAGGAAAAAAACAGGCATCAGAATTATTTTGATGTAAAAATTGCTTTTTTGCGAAAACTCCTCAAATTTGGAATTTTTTACTGTAATATGAAATATGGCATAAAAACGATGAACTACGCTGAGCGGAGGCAAAATTGTCAAAATAAGTAAAAAAACAGCCATCAGAATTATTTTGGTTTTAAGATTTCTAGTTTGCGAAAACGCGTCAAATTTGGAATTTTTTATTCTAATATGAAATATGGCATAAAAACGATGAACATCGATTCAAAGAGGTGAAATTGTCAAATTAAGGAAAAAAACAGCCATCAGAATTATTTTGGTGTTAAGATTTCTACTGTGCGAAAAGGCCTCAAATTTGGAATTTTTTACTCTAATATGAAATATGGCATAAAAACGATGAACTACGCTGAGCGGAGGCAAAAATGTCAAAATAAGTAAAAAAACAGCCATCAGAATTATTTTGATGGAAAGATTGCTGGTTTGCGAAAACGCCTCAAATTTGGAATTTTTTATTCTAATATGAAATATGGCATAAAAACGATGAACTACGCTTAACAGAGGCGAAAATATCAAATTAAGGAAAAAAACAGCCATTAGAATTATTTTGGTGTTAAGATTTCTAGTTTGCGAAAACGCCTCAAATTTGGAATTTTTTATTCTAATATGAAATATGGCATAAAAACGATGAACTACGCTTAACAGAGGCGAAATTGTCAAATCAAGGAAAAAAACAGCCATCAGAATTATTTTGGTGTTAAGATTTCTACTTTGCGAAAACGCCTCAAATTTGGAATTTTTTATTCTAATATGAAATCTGGCATAAAAACGATGAACTACGCTTAACAGAGGCGAAATTGTCAAATCAAGGAAAAAAACAGCCATCAGAATTATTTTGGTGTTAAGATTTCTAGTTTGCGAAAACACCTCAAATTTGTAATGTTTTATTCTAATATGAAATATGGCATAAAAACGATGAACATCGATTCAAAGAGGTGAAATTGTCAAATTAAGGAAAAAAACAGCCATCAGAATTATTTTGGTGTTAAGATTTCTACTGTGCGAAAAGGCCTCAAATTTGGAATTTTTTATTCTTATATGAAATCTGGCATAAAAACGATGAACTACGCTTAATAGAGGCGAAATTATCAAATTATAGAAACAACAGCCATCAGAATTATTTTGGTGTTAAGATTTCTAATTTGCGAAAACGCCTCAAATTTGGAATTTTTTATTCTAATATGAAATATGGCATTAAAATGATGAACTACGCTGTGCAGAGGCGAAATTTTCAAATCAAGGAAAAAAACAGCAATCAGAATTATTTTGATGTAAAAATTGCTGGTTTGCGAAAACGCCTCAAATATGGAATTTTTTACTCTTATATGAAATATGGCATAAAAACGATGAACTACGCTGAGCAGAGGCGAAATTGGCTATTTAGGGAAAAAAACAGCCATCAGAATTATTTTGGTTTTAAGATTTCTAGTTTGCGAAAACGCCTCAAATTTGGAATTTTTTATTCTGCTATGAAATACGGCATTAAAACGATGAACTACGCTGAGCAGAGGCGAAATTGGCAATTTAAGGAAAAAAACAGCCATCAGAATTATTTTGGTGTTAAGATTTCTAGTTTGCGAAAACGCCTCAAATTTGGAATTTTTTATTCTAATATGAAATATGGCATAAAAACGATGAACTACGCTGAGCAGAGGCGAAATTGTCAATTTAAGGAAAAAAACAGCCATCAGAATTATTTTGGTGTTAAGATTTCTAGTTTGCGAAAACGCCTCAAATTTAGAATTTTTTATTCTATTATGAAATATAGCATAAAAACGATGAACTACGCTGAGCAGAGGTGAATTTGTCAATTTAAGGAAAAGAACAGCCATCAAAATTATTTTGGTGTTAAGATTTTAAGTTTGCGAAAAGGCCTTAAATTTGGAATTTTTTATTTTGCTTTGAAATATGGCATAAAAACGATGAACTACGCTGGGCAGAGGCGAAATTGTAAATTTTAGGAAAAAAACAGCCATCAGAATTATTTTGGTGTTAAGATTTCTAGTTTGCGAAAACGCCTCAAATTTGGAATTTTTTATTCTGCTATGAAATATGGCATAAAAACGATGAACTACGATGAGCAGAGGTGAATTTGTCAATTTAAGGAAAAAAACACCCATCAGAATTATTTTGGCGTTAAGATTTCTAGTTTGCGAAAACGCCTCAAATTTGGAATTTTTTATTCTAATATGAAATATAGCATAAAAACGATCAACTACGCTGAGCAGAGGCGAAATTGTCAATTTAAGGAAAAAAACAACCATCAGAATTATTTTGGTGTTAAGAATTCTAGTTTGCGAAAACGCCTCAAATTTGGAAATATTTTATTCTAATATGAAATATAGCATAAAAACGATGAACTACGTTGAGCAGAGGCGAAATTGGCAATTTAAGGAAAAAAACAGCCATCAGAATTATTTTGGTGTTAAGATTTCTAGTTTGCGAAAAGGCCTCAAATTTGGAATTTTTTATTCTGCAATGAAATATGGCCAAAAAACGATGAACTACGCTGAGAAGAGGCGAAATTGGCAATTTAAGGAAAAAAACAGCCATCAGAATTATTTTGGTGTTAAGATTTCTAGTTTGCGAAAAGGCCTCAAATTAGGAATTTTTTATTCTGCAATGAATAATGGCATAAAAACGATGAACTACGCTGAGCAGAGCCGAAATTGGCAATTTAAGGAAAAAAACAGCCATCAGAATTATTTTGGTGTTAAGATTTCTAGTTTGCGAAAACGCCTCAAATTTGGAATTTTTTATTCTAATATGAAATATGGCATAAAAACGATGAACTACGCTGAGCAGAGGTGAATTTGTCAATTTAAGGAAAAAAACAGCCATCAGAATTATTTTGGTGTTAAGATTTTAAGTTTGCGAAAAGGCCTCAAATTTGGAATTTTTTATTTTGCCTTGAAATATGGCATAAAAACGATGAACTACGCTGATCAGAGGCGAAATATGCAATTTAAGGAAAAAAACAGCCATCAGATTTATTTTGGTGTTAAGATTTCTAGTTTGCGAAAACGCCTCAAATTTGGAATTTTTTATTCTAATATGAAATATGGCATAAAAACGATGAACTACGCTGAGCAGAGGTGAATTTGTCAATTTAAGGAAAAAAACAGCCATCAGAATTATTTTGGTGTTAAGATTTCTAGTTTGCGAAAACGCCTCAAATTTGGAATTTTTTATTCTGCTATGAAATATGGCATAAAAACGATGAACTACGCTGAGCAGAGGCGAAATTGGCTATTTAGGGAAAAAAACAGCAATCAGAATTATTTTGGTGTTAAGATTTCTAGTTTGCGAAAACGCCTCAAATTTGGAATTTTTTATTCTGCTATGAAATATGGCATAAAAACGATGAACTACGCTGAGCAGAGGCGAAATTCTCAATTTAAGGAAAAAAACAGCCATCAAAATTATTTTGGTGTTAAGATTTTAAGTTTGCGAAAAGACCTTAAATTTGGAATTTTTTATTCTAATATGAAATATAGCATAAAAACGATGAACTACGCTGAGCAGAGGCGAAATTGTCAATTTAAGGAAAAAAACACCCATCAGAATTATTTTGGTGTTAAGATTTCTAGTTTGCGAAAACGCCTCAAATTTGGAATTTTTTATTCTAATATGAAATATAGCATAAAAACGATGAACTACGCTGAGCAGAGGTGAATTTGTCAATTTAAGGAAAAAAACACCCATCAGAATTATTTTGGCGTTAAGATTTCTAGTTTGCGAAAACGCCTCAAATTTGGAATTTTTTATTCTAATATGAAATATAGCATAAAAACGATGGACTACGCTGAGCAGAGGCGAAATTGTCAATTTAAGGAAAAAAACACCCATCAGAATTAGTTTGGTGTTAAGATTTCTAGTTTGCGAAAACGCCTCAAATTTGGAATTTTTTATTCTAATATGAAATATAGCATAAAAACGATGAACTACGTTGAGCAGAGGCGAAATTGGCAATTTAAGGAAAAAAACACCCATCAGAATTATTTTGGTGTTGAGATTTCTAGTTTGCGAAAAGGCCTCAAATTTGGAATTTTTTATTCTGCAATGAAATATGGCAAAAAAACGATGAACTACGCTGAGCAGAGGCGAAATTGGCAATTTAAGGAAAAAAACAGCCATCAGAATTATTTTGGTGTTAAGATTTCTAGTTTGCGAAAAGGCCTCAAATTTGGAATTTTTTATTCTGCAATGAATAATGGCATAAAAACGATGAACTACGCTGAGCAGAGGCGAAATTGGCAATTTAAGGAAAAAAACAGCCATCAGAATTATTTTGGTGTTAAGATTTCTAGTTTGCGAAAACGCCTCAAATTTGGAATTTTTTATTCTGCAATGAAATAATTTATAAAAACGATGAACTACGCTGAGCAGAGGTGAATTTGTCAATTTAAGGAAAAAAACAGCCATCAGAATTATTTTGGTGTTAAGATTTTAAGTTAGCGAAAAGGCCTCAAATTTGGAATTTTTTATTTTGCTATGAAATATGGCATAAAAACGATGAACTACGCTGAGCAGAGGCGAAATATGCAATTTAAGGAAAAAAACAGCCATCAGAATTATTTTGGTGTTAAGATTTCTAGTTTGCGAAAACGCCTCAAATTTGGAATTTTTTATTCTAATATGAAATATGGCATAAAAACGATGAACTACGCTGAGCAGAGGTGAATTTGTCAATTTAAGGAAAAAAACAGCCATCAGAATTATTTTGGTGTTAAGATTTCTAGTTTGCGAAAACGCCTCAAATTTGGAATTTTTTATTCTGCTATGAAATATGGCATAAAAGCGATGAACTACGCTGAGCAGAGGCGAAATTGGCTATTTAGGGAAAAAAACAGCCATCAGAATTATTTTGGTGTTAAGATTTCTAGTTTGCGAAAACGCCTCAAATTTGGAATTTTTTATTCTGCTATGAAATACGGCATAAAAACGATGAACTACGCTGAGCAGAGGCGAAATTGGCAATTTAAGGAAAAAAACAGCCATCAGAATTATTTTGGTGTTAAGATTTCTAGTTTGCGAAAACGCCTCAAATTTGGAATTTTTTATTCTAATATGAAATATAGCATAAAAACGATGAACTACGCTGAGCAGAGGCGAAATTGTCAATTTAAGGAAAAAAACACCCATCAGAATTATTTTGGTGTTAAGATTTCTAGTTTGCGAAAACGCCTCAAATTTGGAATTTTTTATTCTAATATGAAATATAGCATAAAAACGATGAACTACGCTGAGCAGAGGTGAATTTGTCAATTTAAGGAAAAAAACACCCATCAGAATTATTTTGGTGTTAAGATTTCTAGTTTGCGAAAACGCCTCAAATTTGGAATTTTTTATTCTAATATGAAATATAGCATAAAAACGATGAACTACGCTGAGCAGAGGCGAAATTGTCAATTTAAGGAAAAAAACACCCATCAGAATTATTTTGGTGTTAAGATTTCTAGTTTGCGAAAACGCCTCAAATTTGGAATTTTTTATTCTAATATGAAATATAGCATAAAAACGATGAACTACGCTGAGCAGAGGTGAATTTGTCAATTTAAGGAAAAAAACACCCATCAGAATTATTTTGGTGTTAAGATTTCTAGTTTGCGAAAACGCCTCAAATTTGGAATTTTTTATTCTGCTATGAAATATGGCATAAAAACGATGAACTACGCTGAGCAGAGGCGAAATTGTCAATTTAAGGAAAAAAACAGCCATCAAAATGATTTTGGTGTTAGGATTTTAAGTTTGCGAAAAGGCCTTAAATTTGGAATTTTTTATTCTAATATGAAATATAGCATAAAAACGATGAACTACGCTGAGCAGAGGCGAAATTGTCAATTTAAGGAAAAAAACACCCATCAGAATTATTTTGGTGTTAAGATTTCTAGTTTGCGAAAACGCCTCAAATTTGGAATTTTTTATTCTTATATGAAATATAGCATAAAAACGATGAACTACGCTGAGCAGAGGTGAATTTGTCAATTTAAGGAAAAAAACACCCATCAGAATTATTTTGGCGTTAAGATTTCTAGTTTGCGAAAACGCCTCAAATTTGGAATTTTTTATTCTTATATGAAATATGGCAAAAAAACGATGAACTACGCTGAGCAGAGGCGAAATTGTCAAATCAAGGAAAAAAACAGCCATCAGAATTATTTTGATGTAAAGATTGCTGGTTGGCGAAAACGCCTCAACTTTGGAATTTTTTACTCTTATATGAAATATGGCATAAAAACGATGAACTACGCTTAACAGAGGCGAAATTATCAAATTAAGGAGAAAAACAGCTATCAGAATTATTTTGGTGTTAAGATTTCTACCTTGCAAAAATGCCTCAAATTTGGAATTTATTACTCTTATATGAAATATGGCATAAAAACGATGAACTACGCTGAGCGGAGGGGAAATTGTCAATTTAAGGAAAAAAACAGCCATCAGAATTATTTTGGTGTTAAGATTTCTACTGTGCGAAAACGCCTTAAATTGGAATTTTTTTCATTCTAATATGGAATATGGCATAAAGACGATGAACTACGCTGAGCAGAGGCGAAATTATCATATTATGGAAAAAAACAGCCATCAGAATTATTTTGGTGTTAAGATTTATAGTTTGCGAAAACGCCTCAAATATGGAATTTTTTACTCTAAAATGAAATATCGCATAAAAACGATGAACTACGCTGGACAGAGGCGAAATTGTCAATTTAGGAAAAAAACAGCCATCAGAATTATTTTGGTGTTAAGAATTCTAGTTTGCGAAAACGCCTCAAATTTGGAATTTTTTATTCTAATATGAAATATGGCTTTAAAACGATGAACTACGCTGAGCGGAGGGGAAATTGTCAATTTAAGGAAAAAAACAGCCATCAGAATTATTTTGGTGTTAAGATTTCTAGTTTGCGAAAACGCCTCAAATTTGGAATTTTTTATTCTAATATGAAATATGGCATAAAAACGATGAACTACGCTTAACAGAGGCGAAATTATCAAATTATAGAAACAACAGCCATCAGAATTATTTTGGTGTTAAGATTTCTAGTTTGCGAAAATACCTCAAATTTGGAATGTTTTATTCTAATATAAAATATGGCATAAAAACGATGAACTACGCTTAACAGAGGCGAAATTATCAAATAATAGAAACAACAGCCATCAGAATTATTTTGGTGTTAAGATTTCTACTTTGCGAAAACGCCTCAAATTTGGAGTTTTTTACTCTAATATGAAATATGGCATAAAAACGATGAACTACGTTTAACAGAGACGAAAATATCAAATTATAGAAACAACAGCCATCAAAATTATTTTGGTGTTAAGATTTCTACTTTGCGAAAACACCTCAAATTTGGAATGTTGTATTCTAATATGAAATATGGCATAAAAACGATGAACTACGCTTAACAGAGGCGAAATTATCAAATTATAGAAACAACAGCCATCAGAAATATTTTGGTGTAAGATTTCTAGTTTGCGAAAACGCCACAAATTGGAATTTTTTTCATTCTAATATGAAATATGGCTTAAAAAGGATGAACTACGCTGAGCAGAGGCGAAATTATCAAATTAAGGAAAAAAACAGCCATCAGAATTATTTTGGTGTTAAGATTTATAGTTTGCGAAAACGCCTCAAATTTGGAATTTTTCATTCTAATATGAAATATGGCTTAAAAAGGATGAACTACGCTGAGCAGAGGCGAAATTATCAAATTAAGGAAAAAAACAGCCATCAGAATTATTTTGGTGTTAAGATTTATAGTTTGCGAAAACGCCTCAAATTTGGAATTTTTTATTCTAATATGAAATCTGCCATAAAAACGATGAACGACGCTTAACAGAGGCGAAAATATCAAATCAAGGAAAAAAACAGCCATCAGAATTTTTTTGGTGTTAAAATTTCTAGTTTCCGAAAAAACCCCTCAAATTTGGAATGTTTTATTCTAATATGAAATATGGCATAAAAACGATGAACTACGCTTAACAGAGGCGAAATTATCAAATTATAGAAACAACAGCCATCAGAAATATTTTGGTGTTAAGATTTCTAGTTTGCGAAAACGCCACAAATTGGAATTTTTTTCATTCTAATATGAAATATGGCATAAAAACGATGAACTACGCTTAACAGAGGCGAAATTGTCAAATCAAGGAAAAAAACAGCCATCAGAATTATTTTGGTGTTAAGATTTCTTGTTTGCGAAAACACCTCAAATTTGGAATTTTTTATTCCAATATGAAATATGGCATAAAAACGATGAACTACGCTTAACAGAGGCGAAATTGTCAAATCAAGGAAAAAAACAGCCATCAGAATTATTTTGGTGTTAAGATTTCTAGTTTGCGAAAACGCCTCAAATTTGGAATGTTTTATTCTAATATGAAATATGGCATAAAAACGATGAACTACGCTGAGCAGAGGCGAAATTGTCAATCAAGGAAAAAAACAGCCATCAGAATTATTTTGATGTAAAGATTGCTTTTTTGCGAAAACGCCTCAAATTTGGAGTTTTTTACTCTAATATGAAATATGGCATAAAAACGATGAACTACGCTTAACAGAGGCGAAAATATCAAATTAAGGAAAAAAACAGCCATCAGAATTATTTTGATGTAAAGATTGCTTTTTTGCCAAAACGCCTCAAATTTGGTATTTTTGACTCTAATATGAAATATGGCATAAAAACGATGAACTACGCTTAGCAGAGGCGAAATTGTCAAATCAAGGAAAAAAACAGCCATCAGAATTATTTTGGTGTTAAGATTTCTACTTTGCGAAAACGCCTCAAATTTGGAATTTTTTATTCTAATATGAAATCTGGCATAAAAACGATGAACTAGGCTTAACAGAGGCGAAAATATCAAATTAAGGAAAAAAACAACCATTAGAATTATTTTGGTGTTAAGATTTATAGTTTGTAAAAACGCCTCAAATTTGGAATTTTTTACTCTAAAATGAAATATGGCATAAAAACGATGAATTACGCTTAACAGAGGCGAAATTGTCAAATCAAGGAAAAAAACAGCCATCAGAATTATTTTGGTGTTAAAATTTCTAGTTTGCGAAAACGCCCGGAATTTGGAATGTTATTATTCTAATATAAAATATGGCATAAAAACGATGAACTAGGCTTAACAGAGGCGAAAATATCAAATCAAGGAAAAAAACAGGCATCAGAATTATTTTGATGTAAAGATTGCTTTTTTGCGAAAACTCCTAAAATTTGGAATTTTTTACTCTAATATGAAATATGGCATAAAAACGATGAACTACGCTGAGCGGAGGCAAAATTGTCAAAATAAGTAAAAAAACAGACATCAGAATTATTTTGGTTTTAAGATTTCTAGTTTGCGAAAACGCGTCAAATTTGGAATTTTTTATTCTAATATGAAATATGGCATAAAAACGATGAACATCGATTCAAAGAGGTGAAATTGTCAAATTAAGGAAAAAAACAGCCATCAGAATTATTTTGGTGTTAAGATTTCTACTGTGCGAAAAGGCCTCAAATTTGGAATTTTTTACTCTAACATGAAATATGGCATAAAAACGATGAACTACGCTGAGCGGAGGCAAAAATGTCAAAATAAGTAAAAAAACAGCCATCAGAATTATTTTGATGGAAAGATTGCTGGTTTGCGAAAACGCCTCAAATTTGGAATTTTTTATTCTAATATGAAATATAGCATAAAAACGATGAACTACGCTGAGCAGAGGCGAAATTGTCAATTTAAGGAAAAAAACACCCATCAGAATTATTTTGGTGTTAAGATTTCTAGTTTGCGAAAACGCCTCAAATTTGGAATTTTTTATTCTAATATGAAATATAGCATAAAAACGATGAACTACGTTGAGCAGAGGCGAAATTGGCAATTTAAGGAAAAAAACAGCCATCAGAATTATTTTGGTGTTAAGATTTCTAGTTTGCGAAAAGGCCTCAAATTTGGAATTTTTTATTCTGCAATGAAATATGGCAAAAAAACGATGAACTACGCTGAGCAGAGGCGAAATTGGCAATTTAAGGAAAAAAACAGCCATCAGAATTATTTTGGTGTTAAGATTTCTAGTTTGCGAAAAGGCCTCAAATTTGGAATTTTTTATTCTGCAATGAATAATGGCATAAAAACGATGAACTACGCTGAGCAGAGGCGAAATTGGCAATTTAAGGAAAAAAACAGCCATCAGAATTATTTTGGTGTTAAGATTTCTAGTTTGCGAAAACGCCTCAAATTTGGAATTTTTTATTCTGCAATGAAATAATGCATAAAAACGATGAACTACGCTGAGCAGAGGTGAATTTGTCAATTTAAGGAAAAAAACAGCCATCAGAATTATTTTGGTGTTAAGATTTCTATTTTGCGAAAAGGCCTCAAATTTGGAATTTTTTATTCTGCAATGAAATATGGCAAAAAAACGATGAACTACGCTGAGCAGAGGCGAAATATGCAATTTAAGGAAAAAAACACCCATCAGAATTATTTTGGTGTTAAGATTTCTAGTTTGCGAAAACGCCTCAAATTTGGAATTTTTTATTCTGCTATGAAATATGGCATAAAAACGATGAACTACGCTGAGCAGAGGCGAAATTGGCTATTTAGGGAAAAAAACAGCCATCAGAATTATTTTGGTGTTAAGATTTCTAGTTTGCGCAAACGCCTCAAATTTGGAATTTTTTATTCTGCTATGAAATACGGCATAAAAACGATGAACTACGCTGAGCAGAGGCGAAATTGGCAATTTAAGGAAAAAAACAGCCATCAGAATTATTTTGGTGTTAAGATTTCTAGTTTGCGAAAACGCCTCAAATTTGGAATTTTTTATTCTAATATGAAATATGGCATAAAAACGATGAACTACGCTGAGCAGAGGCGAAATTGTCAATTTAAGGAAAAAAACAGCCATCAGAATTATTTTGGTGTTAAGATTTCTAGTTTGCGAAAACGCCTCAAATTTAGAATTTTTTATTCTAATATGAAATATAGCATAAAAACGATGAACTACGCTGAGCAGAGGTGAATTTGTAAATTTAAGGAAAAGAACAGCCATCAAAATTATTTTGGTGTTAAGATTTTAAGTTTGCGAAAAGGCCTTAAATTTGGAATTTTTTATTTTGCTATGAAATATGGCATAAAAACGATGAACTACGCTGGGCAGAGGCGAAATTGTTAATTTAAGGAAAAAAACAGCCATCAGAATTATTTTGGTGTTAAGATTTCTAGTTTGCGAAAACGCCTCAAATTTGGAATTTTTTATTCTGCTATGAAATATGGCATAAAAACGATGAACTACGCTGAGCAGAATCGAAATTGGCAATTTAAGGAAAAAAAACAGCCATCAGAATTATTTTGGTGTTAAGATTTCTAGTTTGCGAAAACGCCTCAAATTTGGAATTTTTTATTCTGCTATAAAATATGGCATAAAACGATGAACTACGCTGAGCAGAGGCGAAATTGTCAATTTAAGGAAAAAAACATCCATCAACATTATTTTGGTGTTAAGATTTAAAGTTTGCGAAAAGACCTTAAATTTGGAATTTTTTATTCTAATATGAAATATAGCATAAAAACGATGAACTACGCTGAGCAGAGGCGAAATTGTCAATTTAAGGAAAAAAACACCCATCAGAATTATTTTGGTGTTAAGATTTCTAGTTTGCGAAAACGCCTCAAATTTGGAATTTTTTATTCTAATATGAAATATAGCATAAAAACGATGAACTACGCTGAGCAGAGGTGAATTTGTCAATTTAAGGAAAAAAACACCCATCAGAATTATTTTGGCGTTAAGATTTCTAGTTTGCGAAAACGCCTCAAATTTGGAATTTTTTATTCTAATATGAAATATAGCATAAAAACGATGAACTACGCTGAGCAGAGGCGAAATTGTCAATTTAAGGAAAAAAACACCCATCAGAATTATTTTGGTGTTAAGATTTCTAGTTTGCGAAAACGCCTCAAATTTGGAATTTTTTATTCTAATATGAAATATAGCATAAAAACGATGAACTACGTTGAGCAGAGGCGAAATTGGCAATTTAAGGAAAAAAACAGCCATCAGAATTATTTTGGTGTTAGGATTTCTAGTTTGCGAAAAGGCCTCAAATATGGAATTTTTTATTCTGCAATGAAATATGGCAAAAAAACGATGAACTACGCTGAGCAGAGGCGAAATTGGCAATTTGAGGAAAAAAACAGCCATCAGAATTATTTTGGTGTTAAGATTTCTAGTTTCCGAAAAGGCCTCAAATTTGGAATTTTTTATTCTGCAATGAATAATGGCATAAAAACTATGAACTACGCTGAGCAGAGGCGAAATTGGCAATTTAAGGAAAAAAACAGCCATCAGAATTATTTTGGTGTTAAGATTTCTAGTTTGCGAAAACGCCTCAAATTTGGAATTTTTTATTCTGCAATGAAATAATTTATAAAAACGATGAACTACGCTGAGCAGAGGTGAATTTGTCAATTTAAGGAAAAAAACAGCCATCAGAATTATTTTGGTGTTAAGATTTTAAGTTTGCGAAAAGGCCTCAAATTTGGAATTTTTTATTTTGCTATGAAATATGGCATAAAAACGATGAACTACGCTGAGCAGAGGCGAAATATGCAATTTAAGGAAAAAAACAGCCATCAGAAATATATTGGTGTTAAGATTTCTAGTTTGCGAAAACGCCTCAAATTTGGAATTTTTTATTCTAATATGAAATATGGCATAAAAACGATGAACTACGCTGAGCAGAGGTGAATTTGTCAATTTAAGGAAAAAAACAGCCATCAGAATTACTTTGGTGTTATGATTTCTAGTTTGCGAAAACGCCTCAAATTTGGAATTTTTTATTCTGCTATGAAATATGGCATAAAAACGATGAACTACGCTGAGCAGAGGCGAAATTGGCTATTTAGGGAAAAAAACAGCCATCAGAATTATTTTGGTGTTAAGATTTCTAGTTTGCGAAAACGCCTCAAATTTGGAATTTTTTATTCTGCTATGAAATACGGCATAAAAACGATGAACTACGCTGAGCAGAGGCGAAATTGTCAATTTAAGGAAAAAAACACCCATCAGAATTATTTTGGTGTTAAGATTTCTAGTTTGCGAAAACGCCTCAAATTTGGAATTTTTTATTCTAATATGAAATATAGCATAAAAACGATGAACTACGCTGAGCAGAGGTGAATTTGTCAATTTAAGGAAAAAAACACCCATCAGAATTATTTTGGTGTTAAGATTTCTAGTTTGCGAAAACGCCTCAAATTTGGAATTTTTTATTCTGCTATGAAATATGGCATAAAAACGATGAACTACGCTGAGCAGAGGCGAAATTGTCAATTTAAGGAAAAAAACAGCCATCAAAATGATTTTGGTGTTAAGATTTTAAGTTTGCGAAAAGGCCTTAAATTTGGAATTTTTTATTTTGCTTTGAAATATGGCATAAAAACGATGAACTACGCTGGGCAGAGGCGAAATTGTAAATTTTAGGAAAAAAACAGCCATCAGAATTATTTTGGTGTTAAGATTTCTAGTTTGCGAAAACGCCTCAAATTTGGAATTTTTTATTCTGCTATGAAATATGGCATAAAAACGATGAACTACGATGAGCAGAGGTGAATTTGTCAATTTAAGGAAAAAAACACCCATCAGAATTATTTTGGCGTTAAGATTTCTAGTTTGCGAAAACGCCTCAAATTTGGAATTTTTTATTCTGCTATGAAATATGGCATAAAAACGATGAACTACGATGAGCAGAGGTGAATTTGTCAATTTAAGGAAAAAAACACCCATCAGAATTATTTTGGCGTTAAGATTTCTAGTTTGCGAAAACGCCTCAAATTTGGAATTTTTTATTCTAATATGAAATATAGCATAAAAACGATGAACTACGCTGAGCAGAGGCGAAATTGTCAATTTAAGGAAAAAAACAACCATCAGAATTATTTTGGTGTTAAGATTTCTAGTTTGCGAAAACGCCTCAAATTTGGAATTTTTTATTCTAATATGAAATATAGCATAAAAACGATGAACTACGTTGAGCAGAGGCGAAATTGGCAATTTAAGGAAAAAAACAGCCATCAGAATTATTTTGGTGTTAAGATTTCTAGTTTGCGAAAAGGCCTCAAATTTGGAATTTTTTATTCTGCAATGAAATATGGCCAAAAAACGATGAACTACGCTGAGAAGAGGCGAAATTGGCAATTTAAGGAAAAAAACAGCCATCAGAATTATTTTGGTGTTAAGATTTCTAGTTTGCGAAAAGGCCTCAAATTTGGAATTTTTTATTCTGCAATGAATAATGGCATAAAAACGATGAACTACGCTGAGCAGAGGCGAAATTGGCAATTTAAGGAAAAAAACAGCCATCAGAATTATTTTGGTGTTAAGATTTCTAGTTTGCGAAAACGCCTCAAATTTGGAATTTTTTATTCTAATATGAAATATGGCATAAAAACGATGAACTACGCTGAGCAGAGGTGAATTTGTCAATTTAAGGAAAAAAACAGCCATCAGAATTATTTTGGTGTTAAGATTTCTAGTTTGCGAAAAGGCCTCAAATTTGGAATTTTTTATTTTGCTATGAAATATGGCATAAAAACGATGAACTACGCTGAGCAGAGGCGAAATATGCAATTTAAGGAAAAAAACAGCCATCAGAAATATATTGGTGTTAAGATTTCTAGTTTGCGAAAACGCCTCAAATTTGGAATTTTTTATTCTAATATGAAATATGGCATAAAAACGATGAACTACGCTGAGCAGAGGTGAATTTGTCAATTTAAGGAAAAAAACAGCCATCAGAATTATTTTGGTGTTATGATTTCTAGTTTGCGAAAACGCCTCAAATTTGGAATTTTTTATTCTGCTATGAAATACGGCATAAAAACGATGAACTACGCTGAGCAGAGGCGAAATTGGCTATTTAGGGAAAAAAACAGCCATCAGAATTATTTTGGTGTTAAGATTTCTAGTTTGCGAAAACGCCTCAAATTTGGAATTTTTTATTCTGCTATGAAATACGGCATAAAAACGATGAACTACGCTGAGCAGAGGCGAAATTGGCAATTTAAGGAAAAAAACAGCCATCAGAATTATTTTGGTGTTAAGATTTCTAGTTTGCGAAAACGCCTCAAATTTGGAATTTTTTATTCTAATATGAAATATAGCATAAAAACGATGAACTACGCTGAGCAGAGGTGAATTTGTCAATTTAAGGAAAAAAACACCCATCAGAATTATTTTGGTGTTAAGATTTCTAGTTTGCGAAAACGCCTCAAATTTGGAATTTTTTATTCTGCTATGAAATACGGCATAAAAACGATGAACTACGCTGAGCAGAGGCGAAATTGGCAATTTAAGGAAAAAAACAGCCATCAGAATTATTTTGGTGTTAAGATTTCTAGTTTGCGAAAACGCCTCAAATTTGGAATTTTTTATTCTAATATGAAATATGGCATAAAAACGATGAACTACGCTGAGCAGAGGCGAAATTGGCTATTTAGGGAAAAAAACAGCCATCAGAATTATTTTGGTGTTAAGATTTCTAGTTTGCGAAAACGCCTCAAATTTGGAATTTTTTATTCTGCTATGAAATACGGCATAAAAACGATGAACTACGCTGAGCAGAGGCGAAATTGGCAATTTAAGGAAAAAAACAGCCATCAAAATGATTTTGGTGTTAAGATTTTAAGTTTGCGAAAAGGCCTTAAATTTGGAATTTTTTATTTTGCTTTGAAATATGGCATAAAAACGATGAACTACGCTGGGCAGAGGCGAAATTGTAAATTTTAGGAAAAAAACAGCCATCAGAATTATTTTGGTGTTAAGATTTCTAGTTTGCGAAAACGCCTCAAATTTGGAATTTTTTATTCTGCTATGAAATATGGCATAAAAACGATGAACTACGATGAGCAGAGGTGAATTTGTCAATTTAAGGAAAAAAACACCCATCAGAATTATTTTGGCGTTAAGATTTCTAGTTTGCGAAAACGCCTCAAATTTGGAATTTTTTATTCTGCTATGAAATATGGCATAAAAACGATGAACTACGATGAGCAGAGGTGAATTTGTCAATTTAAGGAAAAAAACACCCATCAGAATTATTTTGGCGTTAAGATTTCTAGTTTGCGAAAACGCCTCAAATTTGGAATTTTTTATTCTAATATGAAATATAGCATAAAAACGATGAACTACGCTGAGCAGAGGCGAAATTGTCAATTTAAGGAAAAAAACAACCATCAGAATTATTTTGGTGTTAAGATTTCTAGTTTGCGAAAACGCCTCAAATTTGGAATTTTTTATTCTAATATGAAATATAGCATAAAAACGATGAACTACGTTGAGCAGAGGCGAAATTGGCAATTTAAGGAAAAAAACAGCCATCAGAATTATTTTGGTGTTAAGATTTCTAGTTTGCGAAAAGGCCTCAAATTTGGAATTTTTTATTCTGCAATGAAATATGGCCAAAAAACGATGAACTACGCTGAGAAGAGGCGAAATTGGCAATTTAAGGAAAAAAACAGCCATCAGAATTATTTTGGTGTTAAGATTTCTAGTTTGCGAAAAGGCCTCAAATTTGGAATTTTTTATTCTGCAATGAATAATGGCATAAAAACGATGATTTACGCTGAGCAGAGGCGAAATTGGCAATTTAAGGAAAAAAACAGCCATCAGAATTATTTTGGTGTTAAGATTTCTAGTTTGCGAAAACGCCTCAAATTTGGAATTTTTTATTCTAATATGAAATATGGCATAAAAACGATGAACTACGCTGAGCAGAGGTGAATTTGTCAATTTAAGGAAAAAAACAGCCATCAGAATTATTTTGGTGTTAAGATTTTAAGTTTGCGAAAAGGCCTCAAATTTGGAATTTTTTATTTTGCCTTGAAATATGGCATAAAAACGATGAACTACGCTGATCAGAGGCGAAATATGCAATTTAAGGAAAAAAACAGCCATCAGAATTATTTTGGTGTTAAGATTTCTAGTTTGCGAAAACGCCTCAAATTTGGAATTTTTTATTCTAATATGAAATATGGCATAAAAACGATGAACTACGCTGAGCAGAGGTGAATTTGTCAATTTAAGGAAAAAAACAGCCATCAGAATTATTTTGGTGTTAAGATTTCTAGTTTGCGAAAACGCCTCAAATTTGGAATTTTTTATTCTGCTATGAAATACGGCATAAAAACGATGAACTACGCTGAGCAGAGGCGAAATTGGCAATTTAAGGAAAAAAACAGCCATCAGAATTATTTTGGTGTTAAGATTTCTAGCTTGCGAAAACGCCTCAAATTTGGAATTTTTTATTCTAATATGAAATATGGCATAAAAACGATGAACTACGCTGATCAGAGGCGAAATTGTCAATTTAAGGAAAAAAACACCCATCAGAATTATTTTGGTGTTAAGATTTCTAGTTTGCGAAAACGCCTCAAATTTAGAATTTTTTATTCTAATATGAAATATAGCATAAAAACGATGAAGTACGCTGAGCAGAGGTGAATTTGTCAATTTAAGGAAAAGAACAGCCATCAAAATTATTTTGGTGTTAAGATTTTAAGTTTGCGAAAAGGCCTTAAATTTGGAATTTTTTATTTTGCTATGAAATATGGCATAAAAACGATGAACTACGCTGGGCAGAGGCGAAATTGTAAATTTAAGGAAAAAAACAGCCATCAGAATTATTTTGGTGTTAAGATTTCTAGTTTGCGAAAACGCCTCAAATTTGGAATTTTTTATTCTGCTATGAAATATGGCATAAAAACGATGAACTACGCTGAGCAGAGTCGAAATTGGCAATTTAAGGAAAAAAACAGCCATCAGAATTATTTTGGTGTTAAGATTTCTAGTTTGCGAAAACGCCTCAAATTTGGAATTTTTTATTCCGCTATGAAATATGGCATAAAAACGATGAACTACGCTGAGCAGAGGCGAAATTCTCAATTTAAGGAAAAAAACAGCCATCAAAATTATTTTGGTGTTAAGATTTTAAGTTTGCGAAAAGACCTTAAATTTGGAATTTTTTATTCTAATATGAAATATAGCATAAAAACGATGAACTACGCTGAGCAGAGGCGAAATTGTCAATTTAAGGAAAAAAACACCCATCAGAATTATTTTGGTGTTAAGATTTCTAGTTTGCGAAAACGCCTCAAATTTGGAATTTTTTATTCTAATATGAAATATAGCATAAAAACGATGAACTTCGCTGAGCAGAGGTGAATTTGTCAATTTAAGGAAAAAAACACCCATCAGAATTATTTTGGC
The DNA here is from genome assembly GCA_933228895.1 of Platycnemis pennipes. NCBI lineage: Eukaryota > Metazoa > Arthropoda > Insecta > Odonata > Platycnemididae > Platycnemis > Platycnemis pennipes. Next base: position 8,675,934 of record OW121852.1, read on the forward strand.
GTTAAGATTTCTAGTTTGCGAAAACGCCTCAAATTTGGAATTTTTTATTCTAATATGAAATATAGCATAAAAACGATGGACTACGCTGAGCAGAGGCGAAATTGTCAATTTAAGGAAAAAAACACCCATCAGAATTAGTTTGGTGTTAAGATTTCTAGTTTGCGAAAACGCCTCAAATTTGGAATTTTTTATTCTAATATGAAATATAGCATAAAAACGATGAACTACGTTGAGCAGAGGCGAAATTGGCAATTTAAGGAAAAAAACACCCATCAGAATTATTTTGGTGTTGAGATTTCTAGTTTGCGAAAAGGCCTCAAATTTGGAATTTTTTATTCTGCAATGAAATATGGCAAAAAAACGATGAACTACGCTGAGCAGAGGCGAAATTGGCAATTTAAGGAAAAAAACAGCCATCAGAATTATTTTGGTGTTAAGATTTCTAGTTTGCGAAAAGGCCTCAAATTTGGAATTTTTTATTCTGCAATGAATAATGGCATAAAAACGATGAACTACGCTGAGCAGAGGCGAAATTGGCAATTTAAGGAAAAAAACAGCCATCAGAATTATTTTGGTGTTAAGATTTCTAGTTTGCGAAAACGCCTCAAATTTGGAATTTTTTATTCTGCAATGAAATAATTTATAAAAACGATGAACTACGCTGAGCAGAGGTGAATTTGTCAATTTAAGGAAAAAAACAGCCATCAGAATTATTTTGGTGTTAAGATTTTAAGTTAGCGAAAAGGCCTCAAATTTGGAATTTTTTATTTTGCTATGAAATATGGCATAAAAACGATGAACTACGCTGAGCAGAGGCGAAATATGCAATTTAAGGAAAAAAACAGCCATCAGAATTATTTTGGTGTTAAGATTTCTAGTTTGCGAAAACGCCTCAAATTTGGAATTTTTTATTCTAATATGAAATATGGCATAAAAACGATGAACTACGCTGAGCAGAGGTGAATTTGTCAATTTAAGGAAAAAAACAGCCATCAGAATTATTTTGGTGTTAAGATTTCTAGTTTGCGAAAACGCCTCAAATTTGGAATTTTTTATTCTGCTATGAAATATGGCATAAAAGCGATGAACTACGCTGAGCAGAGGCGAAATTGGCTATTTAGGGAAAAAAACAGCCATCAGAATTATTTTGGTGTTAAGATTTCTAGTTTGCGAAAACGCCTCAAATTTGGAATTTTTTATTCTGCTATGAAATACGGCATAAAAACGATGAACTACGCTGAGCAGAGGCGAAATTGGCAATTTAAGGAAAAAAACAGCCATCAGAATTATTTTGGTGTTAAGATTTCTAGTTTGCGAAAACGCCTCAAATTTGGAATTTTTTATTCTAATATGAAATATAGCATAAAAACGATGAACTACGCTGAGCAGAGGCGAAATTGTCAATTTAAGGAAAAAAACACCCATCAGAATTATTTTGGTGTTAAGATTTCTAGTTTGCGAAAACGCCTCAAATTTGGAATTTTTTATTCTAATATGAAATATAGCATAAAAACGATGAACTACGCTGAGCAGAGGCGAAATTGTCAATTTAAGGAAAAAAACACCCATCAGAATTATTTTGGTGTTCAGATTTCTAGTTTGCGAAAACGCCTCAAATTTGGAATTTTTTATTCTAATATGAAATATAGCATAAAAACGATGAACTACGCTGAGCAGAGGTGAATTTGTCAATTTAAGGAAAAAAACACCCATCAGAATTATTTTGGTGTTAAGATTTCTAGTTTGCGAAAACGCCTCAAATTTGGAATTTTTTATTCTGCTATGAAATATGGCAAAAAAACGATGAACTACGCTGAGCAGAGGCGAAATTGTCAAATCAAGGAAAAAAACAGCCATCAGAATTATTTTGATGTAAAGATTGCTGGTTTGCGAAAACGCCTCAACTTTGGAATTTTTTACTCTTATATGAAATATGGCATAAAAACGATGAACTACGCTTAACAGAGGCGAAATTATCAAATTAAGGAGAAAAACAGCTATCAGAATTATTTTGGTGTTAAGATTTCTACCTTGCAAAAATGCCTCAAATTTGGAATTTATTACTCTTATATGAAATATGGCATAAAAACGATGAACTACGCTGAGCGGAGGGGAAATTGTCAATTTAAGGAAAAAAGCAGCCATCAGAATTATTTTGGTGTTAAGATTTCTACTGTGCGAAAACGCCTCAAATTGGAATTTTTTTCATTCTAATATGGAATATGGCATAAAGACGATGAACTACGCTGAGCAGAGGCGAAATTATCATATTATGGAAAAAAACAGCCATCAGAATTATTTTGGTGTTAAGATTTATAGTTTGCGAAAACGCCTCAAATATGGAATTTTTTACTCTAAAATGAAATATCGCATAAAAACGATGAACTACGCTGGACAGAGGCGAAATTGTCAATTTAGGAAAAAAACAGCCATCAGAATTATTTTGGTGTTAAGAATTCTAGTTTGCGAAAACGCCTCAAATTTGGAATTTTTTATTCTAATATGAAATATGGCTTTAAAACGATGAACTACGCTGAGCGGAGGGGAAATTGTCAATTTAAGGAAAAAAACAGCCATCAGAATTATTTTGGTGTTAAGATTTCTAGTTTGCGAAATCGCCTCAAATTTGGAATTTTTTATTCTAATATGAAATATGGCATAAAAACGATGAACTACGCTTAACAGAGGCGAAATTATCAAATTATAGAAACAACAGCCATCAGAATTATTTTGGTGTTAAGATTTCTAGTTTGCGAAAATACCTCAAATTTGGAATGTTTTATTCTAATATAAAATATGGCATAAAAACGATGAACTACGCTTAACAGAGGCGAAATTATCAAATAATAGAAACAACAGCCATCAGAATTATTTTGGTGTTAAGATTTCTACTTTGCGAAAACGCCTCAAATTTGGAGTTTTTTACTCTAATATGAAATATGGCATAAAAACGATGAACTACGCTTAACAGAGACGAAAATATCAAATTATAGAAACAACAGCCATCAAAATTATTTTGGTGTTAAGATTTCTACTTTGCGAAAACACCTCAAATTTGGAATGTTGTATTCTAATATGAAATATGGCATAAAAACGATGAACTACGCTTAACAGAGGCGAAATTATCAAATTATAGAAACAACAGCCATCAGAAATATTTTGGTGTTAAGATTTCTAGTTTGCGAAAACGCCACAAATTGGAATTTTTTTCATTCTAATATGAAATATGGCTTAAAAAGGATGAACTACGCTGAGCAGAGGCGAAATTATCAAATTAAGGAAAAAAACAGCCATCAGAATTATTTTGGTGTTAAGATTTATAGTTTGCGAAAACGCCTCAAATTTGGAATTTTTTATTCTAATATGAAATCTGCCATAAAAACGATGAACGACGCTTAACAGAGGCGAAAATATCAAATCAAGGAAAAAAACAGCCATCAGAATTTTTTTGGTGTTAAAATTTCTAGTTTCCGAAAAAACCCCTCAAATTTGGAATGTTTTATTCTAATATGAAATATGGCATAAAAACGATGAACTACGCTTAACAGAGGCGAAATTATCAAATTATAGAAACAACAGCCATCAGAAATATTTTGGTGTTAAGATTTCTAGTTTGCGAAAACGCCACAAATTGGAATTTTTTTCATTCTAATATGAAATATGGCATAAAAACGATGAACTACGCTTAACAGTGGCGAAATTGTCAAATCAAGGAAAAAAACAGCCATCAGAATTATTTTGGTGTTAAGATTTATAGTTTGCGAAAACACCTCAAATTTGAATGTTTTATTCTAATATGAAATATGGCATAAAAACGATGAACTACGCTGAGCAGAGGCGAAATTGTCAAATCAAGGAAAAAAACAGCCATCAGAATTATTTTGGTGTTAAAATTTCTAGTTTGCGAAAACACCTCAAATTTGGAATTTTTTATTCCAATATGAAATATGGCATAAAAATGATGAACTACGCTTAACAGAGGCGAAATTGTCAAATCAAGGAAAAAAACAGCCATCAGAATTATTTTGGTGTTAAGATTTCTAGTTTGCGAAAACGCCTCAAATTTGGAATGTTTTATTCTAATATGAAATATGGCATAAAAACGATGAACTACGCTGAGCAGAGGCGAAATTGTCAATCAAGGAAAAAAACAGCCATCAAAATGATTTTGGTGTTAGGATTTTAAGTTTGCGAAAAGGCCTTAAATTTGGAATTTTTTATTCTAATATGAAATATAGCATAAAAACGATGAACTACGCTGAGCAGAGGCGAAATTGTCAATTTAAGGAAAAAAACACCCATCAGAATTATTTTGGTGTTAAGATTTCTAGTTTGCGAAAACGCCTCAAATTTGGAATTTTTTATTCTTATATGAAATATAGCATAAAAACGAGGAACTACGCTGAGCAGAGGTGAATTTGTCAATTTAAGGAAAAAAACACCCATCAGAATTATTTTGGCGTTAAGATTTCTAGTTTGCGAAAACGCCTCAAATTTGGAATTTTTTATTCTTATATGAAATATGGCAAAAAAACGATGAACTACGCTGAGCAGAGGCGAAATTGTCAAATCAAGGAAAAAAACAGCCATCAGAATTATTTTGATGTAAAGATTGCTGGTTTGCGAAAACGCCTCAACTTTGGAATTTTTTACTCTTATATGAAATATGGCATAAAAACGATGAACTACGCTTAACAGAGGCGAAATTATCAAATTAAGGAGAAAAACAGCTATCAGAATTATTTTGGTGTTAAGATTTCTACCTTGCAAAAATGCCTCAAATTTGGAATTTATTACTCTTATATGAAATATGGCATAAAAACGATGAACTACGCTGAGCGGAGGGGAAATTGTCAATTTAAGGAAAAAAACAGCCATCAGAATTATTTTGGTGTTAAGATTTCTACTGTGCGAAAACGCCTCAAATTGGAATTTTTTTCATTCTAATATGGAATATGGCATAAAGACGATGAACTACGCTGAGCAGAGGCGAAATTATCATATTATGGAAAAAAACAGCCATCAGAATTATTTTGGTGTTAAGATTTATAGTTTGCGAAAACGCCTCAAATATGGAATTTTTTACTCTAAAATGAAATATCGCATAAAAACGATGAACTACGCTGGACAGAGGCGAAATTGTCAATTTAGGAAAAAAACAGCCATCAGAATTATTTTGGTGTTAAGAATTCTAGTTTGCGAAAACGCCTCAAATTTGGAATTTTTTATTCTAATATGAAATATGGCTTTAAAACGATGAACTACGCTGAGCGGAGGGGAAATTGTCAATTTAAGGAAAAAAACAGCCATCAGAATTATTTTGGTGTTAAGATTTCTAGTTTGCGAAATCGCCTCAAATTTGGAATTTTTTATTCTAATATGAAATATGGCATAAAAACGATGAACTACGCTTAACAGAGGCGAAATTATCAAATTATAGAAACAACAGCCATCAGAATTATTTTGGTGTTAAGATTTCTAGTTTGCGAAAATACCTCAAATTTGGAATGTTTTATTCTAATATAAAATATGGCATAAAAACGATGAACTACGCTTAACAGAGGCGAAATTATCAAATAATAGAAACAACAGCCATCAGAATTATTTTGGTGTTAAGATTTCTACTTTGCGAAAACGCCTCAAATTTGGAGTTTTTTACTCTAATATGAAATATGGCATAAAAACGATGAACTACGCTTAACAGAGACGAAAATATCAAATTATAGAAACAACAGCCATCAAAATTATTTTGGTGTTAAGATTTCTACTTTGCGAAAACACCTCAAATTTGGAATGTTGTATTCTAATATGAAATATGGCATAAAAACGATGAACTACGCTTAACAGAGGCGAAATTATCAAATTATAGAAACAACAGCCATCAGAAATATTTTGGTGTTAAGATTTCTAGTTTGCGAAAACGCCACAAATTGGAATTTTTTTCATTCTAATATGAAATATGGCTTAAAAAGGATGAACTACGCTGAGCAGAGGCGAAATTATCAAATTAAGGAAAAAAACAGCCATCAGAATTATTTTGGTGTTAAGATTTATAGTTTGCGAAAACGCCTCAAATTTGGAATTTTTTATTCTAATATGAAATCTGCCATAAAAACGATGAACGACGCTTAACAGAGGCGAAAATATCAAATCAAGGAAAAAAACAGCCATCAGAATTTTTTTGGTGTTAAAATTTCTAGTTTCCGAAAAAACCCCTCAAATTTGGAATGTTTTATTCTAATATGAAATATGGCATAAAAACGATGAACTACGCTTAACAGAGGCGAAATTATCAAATTATAGAAACAACAGCCATCAGAAATATTTTGGTGTTAAGATTTCTAGTTTGCGAAAACGCCACAAATTGGAATTTTTTTCATTCTAATATGAAATATGGCATAAAAACGATGAACTACGCTTAACAGAGGCGAAATTGTCAAATCAAGGAAAAAAACAGCCATCAGAATTATTTTGGTGTTAAGATTTATAGTTTGCGAAAACACCTCAAATTTGAATGTTTTATTCTAATATGAAATATGGCATAAAAACGATGAACTACGCTGAGCAGAGGCGAAATTGTCAAATCAAGGAAAAAAACAGCCATCAGAATTATTTTGGTGTTAAAATTTCTAGTTTGCGAAAACACCTCAAATTTGGAATTTTTTATTCCAATATGAAATATGGCATAAAAACGATGAACTACGCTTAACAGAGGCGAAATTGTCAAATCAAGGAAAAAAACAGCCATCAGAATTATTTTGGTGTTAAGATTTCTAGTTTGCGAAAACGCCTCAAATTTGGAATGTTTTATTCTAATATGAAATATGGCATAAAAACGATGAACTACGCTGAGCAGAGGCGAAATTGTCAATCAAGGAAAAAAACAGCCATCAGAATTATTTTGATGTAAAGATTGCTTTTTTGCGAAAACGCCTCAAATTTGGAGTTTTTTACTCTAATATGAAATATGGCATAAAAACGATGAACTACGCTTAACAGAGGCGAAAATATCAAATTAAGGAAAAAAACAGCCATCAGAATTATTTTGATGTAAGGATTGCTTTTTTGCGAAAACGCCTCAAATTTGGTATTTTTGACTCTAATATGAAATATGGCATAAAAACGATGAACTACGGTTAGCAGAGGCGAAATTGTCAAATCAAGGAAAAAAACAGCCATCAGAATTATTTTGGTGTTAAGATTTCTACTTTGCGAAAACGCCTCAAATTTGGAATTTTTTATTCTAATATGAAATCTGGCATAAAAACGATGAACTAGGCTTAACAGAGGCGAAAATATCAAATTAAGGAAAAAAACAACCATTAGAATTATTTTGGTGTTAAGATTTATAGTTTGTAAAAACGCCTCAAATTTGGAATTTTTTACTCTAAAATGAAATATGGCATAAAAACGATGAATTACGCTTAACAGAGGCGAAATTGTCAAATCAAGGAAAAAAACAGCCATCAGAATTATTTTGGTGTTAAAATTTCTAGTTTGCGAAAACGCCCGGAATTTGGAATGTTATTATTCTAATATAAAATATGGCATAAAAACGATGAACTAGGCTTAACAGAGGCGAAAATATCAAATCAAGGAAAAAAACAGGCATCAGAATTATTTTGATGTAAAGATTGCTTTTTTGCGAAAACTCCTCAAATTTGGAATTTTTTACTCTAATATGAAATATGGCATAAAAACGATGAACTACGCTGAGCGGAGGCAAAATTGTCAAAATAAGTAAAAAAACAGACATCAGAATTATTTTGGTTTTAAGATTTCTAGTTTGCGAAAACGCGTCAAATTTGGAATTTTTTATTCTAATATGAAATATGGCATAAAAACGATGAACATCGATTCAAAGAGGTGAAATTGTCAAATTAAGGAAAAAAACAGCCATCAGAATTATTTTGGTGTTAAGATTTCTACTGTGCGAAAAGGCCTCAAATTTGGAATTTTTTACTCTAACATGAAATATGGCATAAAAACGATGAACTACGCTGAGCGGAGGCAAAAATGTCAAAATAAGTAAAAAAACAGCCATCAGAATTATTTTGATGGAAAGATTGCTGGTTTGCGAAAACGCCTCAAATTTGGAATTTTTTATTCTAATATGAAATATAGCATAAAAACGATGAACTACGCTGAGCAGAGGCGAAATTGTCAATTTAAGGAAAAAAACACCCATCAGAATTATTTTGGTGTTAAGATTTCTACTTTGCGAAAACGCCTCAAATTTGGAGTTTTTTACTCTAATATGAAATATGGCATAAAAACGATGAACTACGCTTAACAGAGACGAAAATATCAAATTATAGAAACAACAGCCATCAAAATTATTTTGGTGTTAAGATTTCTACTTTGCGAAAACACCTCAAATTTGGAATGTTGTATTCTAATATGAAATATGGCATAAAAACGATGAACTACGCTTAACAGAGGCGAAATTATCAAATTATAGAAACAACAGCCATCAGAAATATTTTGGTGTTAAGATTTCTAGTTTGCGAAAACGCCACAAATTGGAATTTTTTTCATTCTAATATGAAATATGGCTTAAAAAGGATGAACTACGCTGAGCAGAGGCGAAATTATCAAATTAAGGAAAAAAACAGCCATCAGAATTATTTTGGTGTTAAGATTTATAGTTTGCGAAAACGCCTCAAATTTGGAATTTTTTATTCTAATATGAAATCTGCCATAAAAACGATGAACGACGCTTAACAGAGGCGAAAATATCAAATCAAGGAAAAAAACAGCCATCAGAATTTTTTTGGTGTTAAAATTTCTAGTTTCCGAAAAAACCCCTCAAATTTGGAATGTTTTATTCTAATATGAAATATGGCATAAAAACGATGAACTACGCTTAACAGAGGCGAAATTATCAAATTATAGAAACAACAGCCATCAGAAATATTTTGGTGTTAAGATTTCTAGTTTGCGAAAACGCCACAAATTGGAATTTTTTTCATTCTAATATGAAATATGGCATAAAAACGATGAACTACGCTTAACAGAGGCGAAATTGTCAAATCAAGGAAAAAAACAGCCATCAGAATTATTTTGGTGTTAAGATTTATAGTTTGCGAAAACACCTCAAATTTGAATGTTTTATTCTAATATGAAATATGGCATAAAAACGATGAACTACGCTGAGCAGAGGCGAAATTGTCAAATCAAGGAAAAAAACAGCCATCAGAATTATTTTGGTGTTAAAATTTCTAGTTTGCGAAAACACCTCAAATTTGGAATTTTTTATTCCAATATGAAATATGGCATAAAAACGATGAACTACGCTTAACAGAGGCGAAATTGTCAAATCAAGGAAAAAAACAGCCATCAGAATTATTTTGGTGTTAAGATTTCTAGTTTGCGAAAACGCCTCAAATTTGGAATGTTTTATTCTAATATGAAATATGGCATAAAAACGATGAACTACGCTGAGCAGAGGCGAAATTGTCAATCAAGGAAAAAAACAGCCATCAGAATTATTTTGATGTAAAGATTGCTTTTTTGCGAAAACGCCTCAAATTTGGAGTTTTTTACTCTAATATGAAATATGGCATAAAAACGATGAACTACGCTTAACAGAGGCGAAAATATCAAATTAAGGAAAAAAACAGCCATCAGAATTATTTTGATGTAAGGATTGCTTTTTTGCGAAAACGCCTCAAATTTGGTATTTTTGACTCTAATATGAAATATGGCATAAAAACGATGAACTACGGTTAGCAGAGGCGAAATTGTCAAATCAAGGAAAAAAACAGCCATCAGAATTATTTTGGTGTTAAGATTTCTACTTTGCGAAAACGCCTCAAATTTGGAATTTTTTATTCTAATATGAAATCTGGCATAAAAACGATGAACTAGGCTTAACAGAGGCGAAAATATCAAATTAAGGAAAAAAACAACCATTAGAATTATTTTGGTGTTAAGATTTATAGTTTGTAAAAACGCCTCAAATTTGGAATTTTTTACTCTAAAATGAAATATGGCATAAAAACGATGAATTACGCTTAACAGAGGCGAAATTGTCAAATCAAGGAAAAAAACAGCCATCAGAATTATTTTGGTGTTAAAATTTCTAGTTTGCGAAAACGCCCGGAATTTGGAATGTTATTATTCTAATATAAAATATGGCATAAAAACGATTAACTAGGCTTAACAGAGGCGAAAATATCAAATCAAGGAAAAAAACAGGCATCAGAATTATTTTGATGTAAAGATTGCTTTTTTGCGAAAACTCCTCAAATTTGGAATTTTTTACTCTAATATGAAATATGGCATAAAAACGATGAACTACGCTGAGCGGAGGCAAAATTGTCAAAATAAGTAAAAAAACAGACATCAGAATTATTTTGGTTTTAAGATTTCTAGTTTGCGAAAACGCGTCAAATTTGGAATTTTTTATTCTAATATGAAATATGGCATAAAAACGATGAACATCGATTCAAAGAGGTGAAATTGTCAAATTAAGGAAAAAAACAGCCATCAGAATTATTTTGGTGTTAAGATTTCTACTGTGCGAAAAGGCCTCAAATTTGGAATTTTTTACTCTAACATGAAATATGGCATAAAAACGATGAACTACGCTGAGCGGAGGCAAAAATGTCAAAATAAGTAAAAAAACAGCCATCAGAATTATTTTGATGGAAAGATTGCTGGTTTGCGAAAACGCCTCAAATTTGGAATTTTTTATTCTAATATGAAATATAGCATAAAAACGATGAACTACGCTGAGCAGAGGCGAAATTGTCAATTTAAGGAAAAAAACACCCATCAGAATTATTTTGGTGTTAAGATTTCTAGTTTGCGAAAACGCCTCAAATTTGGAATTTTTTATTCTAATATGAAATATAGCATAAAAACGATGAACTACGTTGAGCAGAGGCGAAATTGGCAATTTAAGGAAAAAAACAGCCATCAGAATTATTTTGGTGTTAAGATTTCTAGTTTGCGAAAAGGCCTCAAATTTGGAATTTTTTATTCTGCAATGAAATATGGCAAAAAAACGATGAACTACGCTGAGCAGAGGCGAAATTGGCAATTTAAGGAAAAAAACAGCCATCAGAATTATTTTGGTGTTAAGATTTCTAGTTTGCGAAAAGGCCTCAAATTTGGAATTTTTTATTCTGCAATGAATAATGGCATAAAAACGATGAACTACGCTGAGCAGAGGCGAAATTGGCAATTTAAGGAAAAAAACAGCCATCAGAATTATTTTGGTGTTAAGATTTCTAGTTTGCGAAAACGCCTCAAATTTGGAATTTTTTATTCTGCAATGAAATAATGCATAAAAACGATGAACTACGCTGAGCAGAGGTGAATTTGTCAATTTAAGGAAAAAAACAGCCATCAGAATTATTTTGGTGTTAAGATTTCTAGTTTGCGAAAAGGCCTCAAATTTGGAATTTTTTATTCTGCAATGAAATATGGCAAAAAAACGATGAACTACGCTGAGCAGAGGCGAAATATGCAATTTAAGGAAAAAAACAGCCATCAGAATTATTTTGGTGTTAAGATTTCTAGTTTGCGAAAAAGCCTCAAATTTGGAATTTTTTATTCTGCTATGAAATATGGCATAAAAACGATGAACTACGCTGAGCAGAGGCGAAATTGGCTATTTAGGGAAAAAAACAGCCATCAGAATTATTTTGGTGTTAAGATTTCTAGTTTGCGCAAACGCCTCAAATTTGGAATTTTTTATTCTGCTATGAAATACGGCATAAAAACGATGAACTACGCTGAGCAGAGGCGAAATTGGCAATTTAAGGAAAAAAACAGCCATCAGAATTATTTTGGTGTTAAGATTTCTAGTTTGCGAAAACGCGTCAAATTTGGAATTTTTCATTCTAATATGAAATATGGCATAAAAACGATGAACATCGATTCAAAGAGGTGAAATTGTCAAATTAAGGAAAAAAACAGCCATCAGAATTATTTTGGTGTTAAGATTTCTACTGTGCGAAAAGGCCTCAAATTTGGAATTTTTTACTCTAACATGAAATATGGCATAAAAACGATGAACTACGCTGAGCGGAGGCAAAAATGTCAAAATAAGTAAAAAAACAGCCATCAGAATTATTTTGATGGAAAGATTGCTGGTTTGCGAAAACGCCTCAAATTTGGAATTTTTTATTCTAATATGAAATATAGCATAAAAACGATGAACTACGCTGAGCAGAGGCGAAATTGTCAATTTAAGGAAAAAAACACCCATCAGAATTATTTTGGTGTTAAGATTTCTAGTTTGCGAAAACGCCTCAAATTTGGAATTTTTTATTCTAATATGAAATATAGCATAAAAACGATGAACTACGTTGAGCAGAGGCGAAATTGGCAATTTAAGGAAAAAAACAGCCATCAGAATTATTTTGGTGTTAAGATTTCTAGTTTGCGAAAAGGCCTCAAATTTGGAATTTTTTATTCTGCAATGAAATATGGCAAAAAAACGATGAACTACGCTGAGCAGAGGCGAAATTGGCAATTTAAGGAAAAAAACAGCCATCAGAATTATTTTGGTGTTAAGATTTCTAGTTTGCGAAAAGGCCTCAAATTTGGAATTTTTTATTCTGCAATGAATAATGGCATAAAAACGATGAACTACGCTGAGCAGAGGCGAAATTGGCAATTTAAGGAAAAAAACAGCCATCAGAATTATTTTGGTGTTAAGATTTCTAGTTTGCGAAAACGCCTCAAATTTGGAATTTTTTATTCTGCAATGAAATAATGCATAAAAACGATGAACTACGCTGAGCAGAGGTGAATTTGTCAATTTAAGGAAAAAAACAGCCATCAGAATTATTTTGATGGAAAGATTGCTGGTTTGCGAAAACGCCTCAAATTTGGAATTTTTTATTCTAATATGAAATATAGCATAAAAACGATGAACTACGCTGAGCAGAGGCGAAATTGTCAATTTAAGGAAAAAAACACCCATCAGAATTATTTTGGTGTTAAGATTTCTACTTTGCGAAAACGCCTCAAATTTGGAGTTTTTTACTCTAATATGAAATATGGCATAAAAACGATGAACTACGCTTAACAGAGACGAAAATATCAAATTATAGAAACAACAGCCATCAAAATTATTTTGGTGTTAAGATTTCTACTTTGCGAAAACACCTCAAATTTGGAATGTTGTATTCTAATATGAAATATGGCATAAAAACGATGAACTACGCTTAACAGAGGCGAAATTATCAAATTATAGAAACAACAGCCATCAGAAATATTTTGGTGTTAAGATTTCTAGTTTGCGAAAACGCCACAAATTGGAATTTTTTTCATTCTAATATGAAATATGGCTTAAAAAGGATGAACTACGCTGAGCAGAGGCGAAATTATCAAATTAAGGAAAAAAACAGCCATCAGAATTATTTTGGTGTTAAGATTTATAGTTTGCGAAAACGCCTCAAATTTGGAATTTTTTATTCTAATATGAAATCTGCCATAAAAACGATGAACGACGCTTAACAGAGGCGAAAATATCAAATCAAGGAAAAAAACAGCCATCAGAATTTTTTTGGTGTTAAAATTTCTAGTTTCCGAAAAAACCCCTCAAATTTGGAATGTTTTATTCTAATATGAAATATGGCATAAAAACGATGAACTACGCTTAACAGAGGCGAAATTATCAAATTATAGAAACAACAGCCATCAGAAATATTTTGGTGTTAAGATTTCTAGTTTGCGAAAACGCCACAAATTGGAATTTTTTTCATTCTAATATGAAATATGGCATAAAAACGATGAACTACGCTTAACAGAGGCGAAATTGTCAAATCAAGGAAAAAAACAGCCATCAGAATTATTTTGGTGTTAAGATTTATAGTTTGCGAAAACACCTCAAATTTGAATGTTTTATTCTAATATGAAATATGGCATAAAAACGATGAACTACGCTGAGCAGAGGCGAAATTGTCAAATCAAGGAAAAAAACAGCCATCAGAATTATTTTGGTGTTAAAATTTCTAGTTTGCGAAAACACCTCAAATTTGGAATTTTTTATTCCAATATGAAATATGGCATAAAAACGATGAACTACGCTTAACAGAGGCGAAATTGTCAAATCAAGGAAAAAAACAGCCATCAGAATTATTTTGGTGTTAAGATTTCTAGTTTGCGAAAACGCCTCAAATTTGGAATGTTTTATTCTAATATGAAATATGGCATAAAAACGATGAACTACGCTGAGCAGAGGCGAAATTGTCAATCAAGGAAAAAAACAGCCATCAGAATTATTTTGATGTAAAGATTGCTTTTTTGCGAAAACGCCTCAAATTTGGAGTTTTTTACTCTAATATGAAATATGGCATAAAAACGATGAACTACGCTTAACAGAGGCGAAAATATCAAATTAAGGAAAAAAACAGCCATCAGAATTATTTTGATGTAAGGATTGCTTTTTTGCGAAAACGCCTCAAATTTGGTATTTTTGACTCTAATATGAAATATGGCATAAAAACGATGAACTACGGTTAGCAGAGGCGAAATTGTCAAATCAAGGAAAAAAACAGCCATCAGAATTATTTTGGTGTTAAGATTTCTACTTTGCGAAAACGCCTCAAATTTGGAATTTTTTATTCTAATATGAAATCTGGCATAAAAACGATGAACTAGGCTTAACAGAGGCGAAAATATCAAATTAAGGAAAAAAACAACCATTAGAATTATTTTGGTGTTAAGATTTATAGTTTGTAAAAACGCCTCAAATTTGGAATTTTTTACTCTAAAATGAAATATGGCATAAAAACGATGAATTACGCTTAACAGAGGCGAAATTGTCAAATCAAGGAAAAAAACAGCCATCAGAATTATTTTGGTGTTAAAATTTCTAGTTTGCGAAAACGCCCGGAATTTGGAATGTTATTATTCTAATATAAAATATGGCATAAAAACGATTAACTAGGCTTAACAGAGGCGAAAATATCAAATCAAGGAAAAAAACAGGCATCAGAATTATTTTGATGTAAAGATTGCTTTTTTGCGAAAACTCCTCAAATTTGGAATTTTTTACTCTAATATGAAATATGGCATAAAAACGATGAACTACGCTGAGCGGAGGCAAAATTGTCAAAATAAGTAAAAAAACAGACATCAGAATTATTTTGGTTTTAAGATTTCTAGTTTGCGAAAACGCGTCAAATTTGGAATTTTTTATTCTAATATGAAATATGGCATAAAAACGATGAACATCGATTCAAAGAGGTGAAATTGTCAAATTAAGGAAAAAAACAGCCATCAGAATTATTTTGGTGTTAAGATTTCTACTGTGCGAAAAGGCCTCAAATTTGGAATTTTTTACTCTAACATGAAATATGGCATAAAAACGATGAACTACGCTGAGCGGAGGCAAAAATGTCAAAATAAGTAAAAAAACAGCCATCAGAATTATTTTGATGGAAAGATTGCTGGTTTGCGAAAACGCCTCAAATTTGGAATTTTTTATTCTAATATGAAATATAGCATAAAAACGATGAACTACGCTGAGCAGAGGCGAAATTGTCAATTTAAGGAAAAAAACACCCATCAGAATTATTTTGGTGTTAAGATTTCTAGTTTGCGAAAACGCCTCAAATTTGGAATTTTTTATTCTAATATGAAATATAGCATAAAAACGATGAACTACGTTGAGCAGAGGCGAAATTGGCAATTTAAGGAAAAAAACAGCCATCAGAATTATTTTGGTGTTAAGATTTCTAGTTTGCGAAAAGGCCTCAAATTTGGAATTTTTTATTCTGCAATGAAATATGGCAAAAAAACGATGAACTACGCTGAGCAGAGGCGAAATTGGCAATTTAAGGAAAAAAACAGCCATCAGAATTATTTTGGTGTTAAGATTTCTAGTTTGCGAAAAGGCCTCAAATTTGGAATTTTTTATTCTGCAATGAATAATGGCATAAAAACGATGAACTACGCTGAGCAGAGGCGAAATTGGCAATTTAAGGAAAAAAACAGCCATCAGAATTATTTTGGTGTTAAGATTTCTAGTTTGCGAAAACGCCTCAAATTTGGAATTTTTTATTCTGCAATGAAATAATGCATAAAAACGATGAACTACGCTGAGCAGAGGTGAATTTGTCAATTTAAGGAAAAAAACAGCCATCAGAATTATTTTGGTGTTAAGATTTCTAGTTTGCGAAAAGGCCTCAAATTTGGAATTTTTTATTCTGCAATGAAATATGGCAAAAAAACGATGAACTACGCTGAGCAGAGGCGAAATATGCAATTTAAGGAAAAAAACACCCATCAGAATTATTTTGGTGTTAAGATTTCTAGTTTGCGAAAAAGCCTCAAATTTGGAATTTTTTATTCTGCTATGAAATATGGCATAAAAACGATGAACTACGCTGAGCAGAGGCGAAATTGGCTATTTAGGGAAAAAAACAGCCATCAGAATTATTTTGGTGTTAAGATTTCTAGTTTGCGCAAACGCCTCAAATTTGGAATTTTTTATTCTGCTATGAAATACGGCATAAAAACGATGAACTACGCTGAGCAGAGGCGAAATTGGCAATTTAAGGAAAAAAACAGCCATCAGAATTATTTTGGTGTTAAGATTTCTAGTTTGCGAAAACGCGTCAAATTTGGAATTTTTTATTCTAATATGAAATATGGCATAAAAACGATGAACATCGATTCAAAGAGGTGAAATTGTCAAATTAAGGAAAAAAACAGCCATCAGAATTATTTTGGTGTTAAGATTTCTACTGTGCGAAAAGGCCTCAAATTTGGAATTTTTTACTCTAACATGAAATATGGCATAAAAACGATGAACTACGCTGAGCGGAGGCAAAAATGTCAAAATAAGTAAAAAAACAGCCATCAGAATTATTTTGATGGAAAGATTGCTGGTTTGCGAAAACGCCTCAAATTTGGAATTTTTTATTCTAATATGAAATATAGCATAAAAACGATGAACTACGCTGAGCAGAGGCGAAATTGTCAATTTAAGGAAAAAAACACCCATCAGAATTATTTTGGTGTTAAGATTTCTAGTTTGCGAAAACGCCTCAAATTTGGAATTTTTTATTCTAATATGAAATATAGCATAAAAACGATGAACTACGTTGAGCAGAGGCGAAATTGGCAATTTAAGGAAAAAAACAGCCATCAGAATTATTTTGGTGTTAAGATTTCTAGTTTGCGAAAAGGCCTCAAATTTGGAATTTTTTATTCTGCAATGAAATATGGCAAAAAAACGATGAACTACGCTGAGCAGAGGCGAAATTGGCAATTTAAGGAAAAAAACAGCCATCAGAATTATTTTGGTGTTAAGATTTCTAGTTTGCGAAAAGGCCTCAAATTTGGAATTTTTTATTCTGCAATGAATAATGGCATAAAAACGATGAACTACGCTGAGCAGAGGCGAAATTGGCAATTTAAGGAAAAAAACAGCCATCAGAATTATTTTGGTGTTAAGATTTCTAGTTTGCGAAAACGCCTCAAATTTGGAATTTTTTATTCTGCAATGAAATAATGCATAAAAACGATGAACTACGCTGAGCAGAGGTGAATTTGTCAATTTAAGGAAAAAAACAGCCATCAGAATTATTTTGGTGTTAAGATTTCTAGTTTGCGAAAAGGCCTCAAATTTGGAATTTTTTATTCTGCAATGAAATATGGCAAAAAAACGATGAACTACGCTGAGCAGAGGCGAAATATGCAATTTAAGGAAAAAAACACCCATCAGAATTATTTTGGTGTTAAGATTTCTAGTTTGCGAAAACGCCTCAAATTTGGAATTTTTTATTCTGCTATGAAATATGGCATAAAAACGATGAACTACGCTGAGCAGAGGCGAAATTGGCTATTTAGGGAAAAAAACAGCCATCAGAATTATTTTGGTGTTAAGATTTCTAGTTTGCGCAAACGCCTCAAATTTGGAATTTTTTATTCTGCTATGAAATACGGCATAAAAACGATGAACTACGCTGAGCAGAGGCGAAATTGGCAATTTAAGGAAAAAAACAGCCATCAGAATTATTTTGGTGTTAAGATTTCTAGTTTGCGAAAACGCCTCAAATTTGGAATTTTTTATTCTAATATGAAATATGGCATAAAAACGATGAACTACGCTGAGCAGAGGCGAAATTGTCAATTTAAGGAAAAAAACAGCCATCAGAATTATTTTGGTGTTAAGATTTCTAGTTTGCGAAAACGCCTCAAATTTAGAATTTTTTATTCTAAAATGAAATATAGCATAAAAACGATGAACTACGCTGAGCAGAGGTGAATTTGTCAATTTAAGGAAAAGAACAGCCATCAAAATTATTTTGGTGTTAAGATTTTAAGTTTGCGAAAAGGCCTTAAATTTGGAATTTTTTATTTTGCTATGAAATATGGCATAAAAACGATGAACTACGCTGGGCAGAGGCGAAATTGTAAATTTAAGGAAAAAAACAGCCATCAGAATTATTTTGGTGTTAAGATTTCTAGTTTGCGAAAACGCCTCAAATTTGGAATTTTTTATTCTGCTATGAAATATGGCATAAAAACGATGAACTACGCTGAGCAGAGTCGAAATTGGCAATTTAAGGAAAAAAAACAGCCATCAGAATTATTTTGGTGTTAAGATTTCTAGTTTGCGAAAACGCCTCAAATTTGGAATTTTTTATTCTGCTATGAAATATGGCATAAAAACGATGAACTACGCTGAGCAGAGGCGAAATTGTCAACTTAAGGAAAAAAACAGCCATCAAAATTATTTTGGTGTTAAGATTTTAAGTTTGCGAAAAGGCTTTAAATTTGGAATTTTTTATTCTAATATGAAATATAGCATAAAAACGATGAACTACGCTGAGCAGAGGCGAAATTGTCAATTTAAGGAAAAAAACACCCATCAGAATTATTTTGGTGTTAAGATTTCTAGTTTGCGAAAACGCCTTAAATTTGGAATTTTTTATTCTAATATGAAATATAGCATAAAAACGATGAACTACGCTGAGCAGAGGTGAATTTGTCAATTTAAGGAAAAAAACACCCATCAGAATTATTTTGGCGTTAAGATTTCTAGTTTGCGAAATCGCCTCAAATTTGGAATTTTTTATTCTAATATGAAATATGGCATAAAAACGATGAACTACGCTTAACAGAGGCGAAATTATCAAATTATAGAAACAACAGCCATCAGAATTATTTTGGTGTTAAGATTTCTAGTTTGCGAAAATACCTCAAATTTGGAATGTTTTATTCTAATATAAAATATGGCATAAAAACGATGAACTACGCTTAACAGAGGCGAAATTATCAAATAATAGAAACAACAGCCATCAGAATTATTTTGGTGTTAAGATTTCTACTTTGCGAAAACGCCTCAAATTTGGAGTTTTTTACTCTAATATGAAATATGGCATAAAAACGATGAACTACGCTTAACAGAGACGAAAATATCAAATTATAGAAACAACAGCCATCAAAATTATTTTGGTGTTAAGATTTCTACTTTGCGAAAACACCTCAAATTTGGAATGTTGTATTCTAATATGAAATATGGCATAAAAACGATGAACTACGCTTAACAGAGGCGAAATTATCAAATTATAGAAACAACAGCCATCAGAAATATTTTGGTGTTAAGATTTCTAGTTTGCGAAAACGCCACAAATTGGAATTTTTTTCATTCTAATATGAAATATGGCTTAAAAAGGATGAACTACGCTGAGCAGAGGCGAAATTATCAAATTAAGGAAAAAAACAGCCATCAGAATTATTTTGGTGTTAAGATTTCTAGTTTGCGAAAACGCCTCAAATTTGGAATTTATATTTTCTAATATGAAATCTGCCATAAAAACGATGAACGACGCTTAACAGAGGCGAAAATATCAAATCAAGGAAAAAAACAGCCATCAGAATTTTTTTGGTGTTAAAATTTCTAGTTTCCGAAAAAACCCCTCAAATTTGGAATGTTTTATTCTAATATGAAATATGGCATAAAAACGATGAACTACGCTTAACAGAGGCGAAATTATCAAATTATAGAAACAACAGCCATCAGAAATATTTTGGTGTTAAGATTTCTAGTTTGCGAAAACGCCACAAATTGGAATTTTTTTCATTCTAATATGAAATATGGCATAAAAACGATGAACTACGCTTAACAGAGGCGAAATTGTCAAATCAAGGAAAAAAACAGCCATCAGAATTATTTTGGTGTTAAGATTTATAGTTTGCGAAAACACCTCAAATTTGAATGTTTTATTCTAATATGAAATATGGCATAAAAACGATGAACTACGCTGAGCAGAGGCGAAATTGTCAAATCAAGGAAAAAAACAGCCATCAGAATTATTTTGGTGTTAAAATTTCTAGTTTGCGAAAACACCTCAAATTTGGAATTTTTTATTCCAATATGAAATATGGCATAAAAACGATGAACTACGCTTAACAGAGGCGAAATTGTCAAATCAAGGAAAAAAACAGCCATCAGAATTATTTTGGTGTTAAGATTTCTAGTTTGCGAAAACGCCTCAAATTTGGAATGTTTTATTCTAATATGAAATATGGCATAAAAACGATGAACTACGCTGAGCAGAGGCGAAATTGTCAATCAAGGAAAAAAACAGCCATCAGAATTATTTTGATGTAAAGATTGCTTTTTTGCGAAAACGCCTCAAATTTGGAGTTTTTTACTCTAATATGAAATATGGCATAAAAACGATGAACTACGCTTAACAGAGGCGAAAATATCAAATTAAGGAAAAAAACAGCCATCAGAATTATTTTGATGTAAAGATTGCTTTTTTGCGAAAACGCCTCAAATTTGGTATTTTTGACTCTAATATGAAATATGGCATAAAAACGATGAACTACGCTTAGCAGAGGCGAAATTGTCAAATCAAGGAAAAAAACAGCCATCAGAATTATTTTGGTGTTAAGATTTCTACTTTGCGAAAACGCCTCAAATTTGGAATTTTTTATTCTAATATGAAATCTGGCATAAAAACGATGAACTAGGCTTAACAGAGGCGAAAATATCAAATTAAGGAAAAAAACAACCATTAGAATTATTTTGGTGTTAAGATTTATAGTTTGTAAAAACGCCTCAAATTTGGAATTTTTTACTCTAAAATGAAATATGGCATAAAAACGATGAATTACGCTTAACAGAGGCGAAATTGTCAAATCAAGGAAAAAAACAGCCATCAGAATTATTTTGGTGTTAAAATTTCTAGTTTGCGAAAACGCCCGGAATTTGGAATGTTATTATTCTAATATAAAATATGGCATAAAAACGATGAACTAGGCTTAACAGAGGCGAAAATATCAAATCAAGGAAAAAAACAGGCATCAGAATTATTTTGATGTAAAGATTGCTTTTTTGCGAAAACTCCTCAAATTTGGAATTTTTTACTCTAATATGAAATATGGCATAAAAACGATGAACTACGCTGAGCGGAGGCAAAATAGTCAAAATAAGTAAAAAAACAGACATCAGAATTATTTTGGTTTTAAGATTTCTAGTTTGCGAAAACGCGTCAAATTTGGAATTTTTTATTCTAATATGAAATATGGCATAAAAACGATGAACATCGATTCAAAGAGGTGAAATTGTCAAATTAAGGAAAAAAACAGCCATCAGAATTATTTTGGTGTTAAGATTTCTACTGTGCGAAAAGGCCTCAAATTTGGAATTTTTTACTCTAACATGAAATATGGCATAAAAACGATAAACTACGCTGAGCGGAGGCAAAAATGTCAAAATAAGTAAAAAAACAGCCATCAGAATTATTTTGATGGAAAGATTGCTGGTTTGCGAAAACGCCTCAAATTTGGAATTTTTTATTCTAATATGAAATATAGCATAAAAACGATGAACTACGCTGAGCAGAGGCGAAATTGTCAATTTAAGGAAAAAAACACCCATCAGAATTATTTTGGTGTTAAGATTTCTAGTTTGCGAAAACGCCTCAAATTTGGAATTTTTTATTCTAATATGAAATATAGCATAAAAACGATGAACTACGTTGAGCAGAGGCGAAATTGGCAATTTAAGGAAAAAAACAGCCATCAGAATTATTTTGGTGTTAAGATTTCTAGTTTGCGAAAAGGCCTCAAATTTGGAATTTTTTATTCTGCAATGAAATATGGCAAAAAAACGATGAACTACGCTGAGCAGAGGCGAAATTGGCAATTTAAGGAAAAAAACAGCCATCAGAATTATTTTGGTGTTAAGATTTCTAGTTTGCGAAAAGGCCTCAAATTTGGAATTTTTTATTCTGCAATGAATAATGGCATAAAAACGATGAACTACGCTGAGCAGAGGCGAAATTGGCAATTTAAGGAAAAAAACAGCCATCAGAATTATTTTGGTGTTAAGATTTCTAGTTTGCGAAAACGCCTCAAATTTGGAATTTTTTATTCTGCAATGAAATAATGCATAAAAACGATGAACTACGCTGAGCAGAGGTGAATTTGTCAATTTAAGGAAAAAAACAGCCATCAGAATTATTTTGGTGTTAAGATTTCTAGTTTGCGAAAAGGCCTCAAATTTGGAATTTTTTATTCTGCAATGAAATATGGCAAAAAAACGATGAACTACGCTGAGCAGAGGCGAAATATGCAATTTAAGGAAAAAAACACCCATCAGAATTATTTTGGTGTTAAGATTTCTAGTTTGCGAAAACGCCTCAAATTTGGAATTTTTTATTCTGCTATGAAATATGGCATAAAAACGATGAACTACGCTGAGCAGAGGCGAAATTGGCTATTTAGGGAAAAAAACAGCCATCAGAATTATTTTGGTGTTAAGATTTCTAGTTTGCGCAAACGCCTCAAATTTGGAATTTTTTATTCTGCTATGAAATACGGCATAAAAACGATGAACTACGCTGAGCAGAGGCGAAATTGGCAATTTAAGGAAAAAAACAGCCATCAGAATTATTTTGGTGTTAAGATTTCTAGTTTGCGAAAACGCCTCAAATTTGGAATTTTTTATTCTAATATGAAATATGGCATAAAAACGATGAACTACGCTGAGCAGAGGCGAAATTGTCAATTTAAGGAAAAAAACAGCCATCAGAATTATTTTGGTGTTAAGATTTCTAGTTTGCGAAAACGCCTCAAATTTAGAATTTTTTATTCTAATATGAAATATAGCATAAAAACGATGAACTACGCTGAGCAGAGGTGAATTTGTCAATTTAAGGTAAAGAACAGCCATCAAAATTATTTTGGTGTTAAGATTTTAAGTATGCGAAAAGGCCTTAAATTTGGAATTTTTTATTTTGCTATGAAATATGGCATAAAAACGATGAACTACGCTGGGCAGAGGCGAAATTGTAAATTTAAGGAAAAAAACAGCCATCAGAATTATTTTGGTGTTAAGATTTCTAGTTTGCGAAAACGCCTCAAATTTGGAATTTTTTATTCTGCTATGAAATATGGCATAAAAACGATGAACTACGCTGAGCAGAGTCGAAATTGGCAATTTAAGGAAAAAAAACAGCCATCAGAATTATTTTGGTGTTAAGATTTCTAGTTTGCGAAAACGCCTCAAATTTGGAATTTTTTATTCTGCTATGAAATATGGCATAAAAACGATGAACTACGCTGAGCAGAGGCGAAATTGTCAACTTAAGGAAAAAAACAGCCATCAAAATTATTTTGGTGTTAAGATTTTAAGTTTGCGAAAAGGCTTTAAATTTGGAATTTTTTATTCTAATATGAAATATAGCATAAAAACGATGAACTACGCTGAGCAGAGGCGAAATTGTCAATTTAAGGAAAAAAACACCCATCAGAATTATTTTGGTGTTAAGATTTCTAGTTTGCGAAAACGCCTTAAATTTGGAATTTTTTATTCTAATATGAAATATAGCATAAAAACGATGAACTACGCTGAGCAGAGGTGAATTTGTCAATTTAAGGAAAAAAACACCCATCAGAATTATTTTGGCGTTAAGATTTCTAGTTTGCGAAAACGCCTCAAATTTGGAATTTTTTATTCTAATATGAAATATAGCATAAAAACGATGGACTACGCTGAGCAGAGGCGAAATTGTCAATTTAAGGAAAAAAACACCCATCAGAATTAGTTTGGTGTTAAGATTTCTAGTTTGCGAAAACGCCTCAAATTTGGAATTTTTTATTCTAATATGAAATATAGCATAAAAACGATGAACTACGTTGAGCAGAGGCGAAATTGGCAATTTAAGGAAAAAAACACCCATCAGAATTATTTTGGTGTTGAGATTTCTAGTTTGCGAAAAGGCCTCAAATTTGGAATTTTTTATTCTGCAATGAATAATGGCATAAAAACGATGAACTACGCTGAGCAGAGGCGAAATTGGCAATTTAAGGAAAAAAACAGCCATCAGAATTATTTTGGTGTTAAGATTTCTAGTTTGCGAAAACGCCTCAAATTTGGAATTTTTTATTCTGCAATGAAATAATTTATAAAAACGATGAACTACGCTGAGCAGAGGTGAATTTGTCAATTTAAGGAAAAAAACAGCCATCAGAATTATTTTGGTGTTAAGATTTTAAGTTAGCGAAAAGGCCTCAAATTTGGAATTTTTTATTTTGCTATGAAATATGGCATAAAAACGATGAACTACGCTGAGCAGAGGCGAAATATGCAATTTAAGGAAAAAAACAGCCATCAGAATTATTTTGGTGTTAAGATTTCTAGTTTGCGAAAACGCCTCAAATTTGGAATTTTTTATTCTAATATGAAATATGGCATAAAAACGATGAACTACGCTGAGCAGAGGTGAATTTGTCAATTTAAGGAAAAAAACAGCCATCAGAATTATTTTGGTGTTAAGATTTCTAGTTTGCGAAAACGCCTCAAATTTGGAATTTTTTATTCTGCTATGAAATATGGCATAAAAGCGATGAACTACGCTGAGCAGAGGCGAAATTGGCTATTTAGGGAAAAAAACAGCCATCAGAATTATTTTGGTGTTAAGATTTCTAGTTTGCGAAAACGCCTCAAATTTGGAATTTTTTATTCTGCTATGAAATACGGCATAAAAACGATGAACTACGCTGAGCAGAGGCGAAATTGGCAATTTAAGGAAAAAAACAGCCATCAGAATTATTTTGGTGTTAAGATTTCTAGTTTGCGAAAACGCCTCAAATTTGGAATTTTTTATTCTAATATGAAATATAGCATAAAAACGATGAACTACGCTGAGCAGAGGCGAAATTGTCAATTTAAGGAAAAAAACACCCATCAGAATTATTTTGGTGTTAAGATTTCTAGTTTGCGAAAACGCCTTCAAATTTGGAATTTTTTATTCTAATATGAAATATAGCATAAAAACGATGAACTACGCTGAGCAGAGGTGAATTTGTCAATTTAAGGAAAAAAACACCCATCAGAATTATATTGGTGTTAAGATTTCTAGTTTGCGAAAACGCCTCAAATTTGGAATTTTTTATTCTGCTATGAAATATGGCATAAAAACGATGAACTACGCTGAGCAGAGGCGAAATTGTCAATTTAAGGAAAAAAACAGCCATCAAAATGATTTTGGTGTTAGGATTTTAAGTTTGCGAAAAGGCCTTAAATTTGGAATTTTTTATTCTAATATGAAATATAGCATAAAAACGATGAACTACGCTGAGCAGAGGCGAAATTGTCAATTTAAGGAAAAAAACACCCATCAGAATTATTTTGGTGTTAAGATTTCTAGTTTGCGAAAACGCCTCAAATTTGGAATTTTTTATTCTGCAATGAAATATGGCAAAAAAACGATGAACTACGCTGAGCAGAGGCGAAATATGCAATTTAAGGAAAAAAACACCCATCAGAATTATTTTGGTGTTAAGATTTCTAGTTTGCGAAAACGCCTCAAATTTGGAATTTTTTATTCTGCTATGAAATATGGCATAAAAACGATGAACTACGCTGAGCAGAGGCGAAATTGGCTATTTAGGGAAAAAAACAGCCATCAGAATTATTTTGGTGTTAAGATTTCTAGTTTGCGCAAACGCCTCAAATTTGGAATTTTTTATTCTGCTATGAAATACGGCATAAAAACGATGAACTACGCTGAGCAGAGGCGAAATTGGCAATTTAAGGAAAAAAACAGCCATCAGAATTATTTTGGTGTTAAGATTTCTAGTTTGCGAAAACGCCTCAAATTTGGAATTTTTTATTCTAATATGAAATATGGCATAAAAACGATGAACTACGCTGAGCAGAGGCGAAATTGTCAATTTAAGGAAAAAAACAGCCATCAGAATTATTTTGGTGTTAAGATTTCTAGTTTGCGAAAACGCCTCAAATTTAGAATTTTTTATTCTAATATGAAATATAGCATAAAAACGATGAACTACGCTGAGCAGAGGTGAATTTGTCAATTTAAGGTAAAGAACAGCCATCAAAATTATTTTGGTGTTAAGATTTTAAGTTTGCGAAAAGGCCTTAAATTTGGAATTTTTTATTTTGCTATGAAATATGGCATAAAAACGATGAACTACGCTGGGCAGAGGCGAAATTGTAAATTTAAGGAAAAAAACAGCCATCAGAATTATTTTGGTGTTAAGATTTCTAGTTTGCGAAAACGCCTCAAATTTGGAATTTTTTATTCTGCTATGAAATATGGCATAAAAACGATGAACTACGCTGAGCAGAGTCGAAATTGGCAATTTAAGGAAAAAAAACAGCCATCAGAATTATTTTGGTGTTAAGATTTCTAGTTTGCGAAAACGCCTCAAATTTGGAATTTTTTATTCTGCTATGAAATATGGCATAAAAACGATGAACTACGCTGAGCAGAGGCGAAATTGTCAACTTAAGGAAAAAAACAGCCATCAAAATTATTTTGGTGTTAAGATTTTAAGTTTGCGAAAAGGCTTTAAATTTGGAATTTTTTATTCTAATATGAAATATAGCATAAAAACGATGAACTACGCTGAGCAGAGGCGAAATTGTCAATTTAAGGAAAAAAACACCCATCAGAATTATTTTGGTGTTAAGATTTCTAGTTTGCGAAAACGCCTTAAATTTGGAATTTTTTATTCTAATATGAAATATAGCATAAAAACGATGAACTACGCTGAGCAGAGGTGAATTTGTCAATTTAAGGAAAAAAACACCCATCAGAATTATTTTGGCGTTAAGATTTCTAGTTTGCGAAAACGCCTCAAATTTGGAATTTTTTATTCTAATATGAAATATAGCATAAAAACGATGGACTACGCTGAGCAGAGGCGAAATTGTCAATTTAAGGAAAAAAACACCCATCAGAATTAGTTTGGTGTTAAGATTTCTAGTTTGCGAAAACGCCTCAAATTTGGAATTTTTTATTCTAATATGAAATATAGCATAAAAACGATGAACTACGTTGAGCAGAGGCGAAATTGGCAATTTAAGGAAAAAAACACCCATCAGAATTATTTTGGTGTTGAGATTTCTAGTTTGCGAAAAGGCCTCAAATTTGGAATTTTTTATTCTGCAATGAATAATGGCATAAAAACGATGAACTACGCTGAGCAGAGGCGAAATTGGCAATTTAAGGAAAAAAACAGCCATCAGAATTATTTTGGTGTTAAGATTTCTAGTTTGCGAAAACGCCTCAAATTTGGAATTTTTTATTCTGCAATGAAATAATTTATAAAAACGATGAACTACGCTGAGCAGAGGTGAATTTGTCAATTTAAGGAAAAAAACAGCCATCAGAATTATTTTGGTGTTAAGATTTTAAGTTAGCGAAAAGGCCTCAAATTTGGAATTTTTTATTTTGCTATGAAATATGGCATAAAAACGATGAACTACGCTGAGCAGAGGCGAAATATGCAATTTAAGGAAAAAAACAGCCATCAGAATTATTTTGGTGTTAAGATTTCTAGTTTGCGAAAACGCCTCAAATTTGGAATTTTTTATTCTAATATGAAATATGGCATAAAAACGATGAACTACGCTGAGCAGAGGTGAATTTGTCAATTTAAGGAAAAAAACAGCCATCAGAATTATTTTGGTGTTAAGATTTCTAGTTTGCGAAAACGCCTCAAATTTGGAATTTTTTATTCTGCTATGAAATATGGCATAAAAGCGATGAACTACGCTGAGCAGAGGCGAAATTGGCTATTTAGGGAAAAAAACAGCCATCAGAATTATTTTGGTGTTAAGATTTCTAGTTTGCGAAAACGCCTCAAATTTGGAATTTTTTATTCTGCTATGAAATACGGCATAAAAACGATGAACTACGCTGAGCAGAGGCGAAATTGGCAATTTAAGGAAAAAAACAGCCATCAGAATTATTTTGGTGTTAAGATTTCTAGTTTGCGAAAACGCCTCAAATTTGGAATTTTTTATTCTAATATGAAATATAGCATAAAAACGATGAACTACGCTGAGCAGAGGCGAAATTGTCAATTTAAGGAAAAAAACACCCATCAGAATTATTTTGGTGTTAAGATTTCTAGTTTGCGAAAACGCCTTCAAATTTGGAATTTTTTATTCTAATATGAAATATAGCATAAAAACGATGAACTACGCTGAGCAGAGGTGAATTTGTCAATTTAAGGAAAAAAACACCCATCAGAATTATATTGGTGTTAAGATTTCTAGTTTGCGAAAACGCCTCAAATTTGGAATTTTTTATTCTGCTATGAAATATGGCATAAAAACGATGAACTACGCTGAGCAGAGGCGAAATTGTCAATTTAAGGAAAAAAACAGCCATCAAAATGATTTTGGTGTTAGGATTTTAAGTTTGCGAAAAGGCCTTAAATTTGGAATTTTTTATTCTAATATGAAATATAGCATAAAAACGATGAACTACGCTGAGCAGAGGCGAAATTGTCAATTTAAGGAAAAAAACACCCATCAGAATTATTTTGGTGTTAAGATTTCTAGTTTGCGAAAACGCCTCAAATTTGGAATTTTTTATTCTTATATGAAATATAGCATAAAAACGATGAACTACGCTGAGCAGAGGTGAATTTGTCAATTTAAGGAAAAAAACACCCATCAGAATTATTTTGGCGTTAAGATTTCTAGTTTGCGAAAACGCCTCAAATTTGGAATTTTTTATTCTTATATGAAATATGGCAAAAAAACGATGAACTACGCTGAGCAGAGGCGAAATTGTCAAATCAAGGAAAAAAACAGCCATCAGAATTATTTTGATGTAAAGATTGCTGGTTTGCGAAAACGCCTCAACTTTGGAATTTTTTACTCTTATATGAAATATGGCATAAAAACGATGAACTACTCTTAACAGAGGCGAAATTATCAAATTATGGAGAAAAACAGCTATCAGAATTATTTTGGTGTTAAGATTTCTACCTTGCAAAAATGCCTCAAATTTGGAATTTATTACTCTTATATGAAATATGGCATAAAAACGATGAACTACGCTGAGCGGAGGGGAAATTGTCAATTTAAGGAAAAAAACAGCCATCAGAATTATTTTGGTGTTAAGATTTCTACTGTGCGAAAACGCCTCAAATTGGAATTTTTTTCATTCTAATATGGAATATGGCATAAAGACGATGAACTACGCTGAGCAGAGGCGAAATTATCATATTATGGAAAAAAACAGCCATCAGAATTATTTTGGTGTTAAGATTTATAGTTTGCGAAAACGCCTCAAATATGGAATTTTTTACTCTAAAATGAAATATCGCATAAAAACGATGAACTACGCTGGACAGAGGCGAAATTGTCAATTTAGGAAAAAAACAGCCATCAGAATTATTTTGGTGTTAAGAATTCTAGTTTGCGAAAACGCCTCAAATTTGGAATTTTTTATTCTAATATGAAATATGGCTTTAAAACGATGAACTACGCTGAGCGGAGGGGAAATTGTCAATTTAAGGAAAAAAACAGCCATCAGAATTATTTTGGTGTTAAGATTTCTAGTTTGCGAAAACGCCTCAAATTTGGAATTTTTTATTCTAATATGAAATATGGCATAAAAACGATGAACTACGCTTAACAGAGGCGAAATTATCAAATTATAGAAACAACAGCCATCAGAATTATTTTGGTGTTAAGATTTCTAGTTTGCGAAAATACCTCAAATTTGGAATGTTTTATTCTAATATAAAATATGGCATAAAAACGATGAACTACGCTTAACAGAGGCGAAATTATCAAATAATAGAAACAACAGCCATCAGAATTATTTTGGTGTTAAGATTTCTACTTTGCGAAAACGCCTCAAATTTGGAGTTTTTTACTCTAATATGAAATATGGCATAAAAACGATGAACTACGCTTAACAGAGACGAAAATATCAAATTATAGAAACAACAGCCATCAAAATTATTTTGGTGTTAAGATTTCTACTTTGCGAAAACACCTCAAATTTGGAATGTTGTATTCTAATATGAAATATGGCATAAAAACGATGAACTACGCTTAACAGAGGCGAAATTATCAAATTATAGAAACAACAGCCATCAGAAATATTTTGGTGTTAAGATTTCTAGTTTGCGAAAACGCCACAAATTGGAATTTTTTTCATTCTAATATGAAATATGGCTTAAAAAGGATGAACTACGCTGAGCAGAGGCGAAATTATCAAATTAAGGAAAAAAACAGCCATCAGAATTATTTTGGTGTTAAGATTTATAGTTTGCGAAAACGCCTCAAATTTGGAATTTTTTATTCTAATATGAAATCTGCCATAAAAACGATGAACGACGCTTAACAGAGGCGAAAATATCAAATCAAGGAAAAAAACAGCCATCAGAATTTTTTTGGTGTTAAAATTTCTAGTTTCCGAAAAAACCCCTCAAATTTGGAATGTTTTATTCTAATATGAAATATGGCATAAAAACGATGAACTACGCTTAACAGAGGCGAAATTATCAAATTATAGAAACAACAGCCATCAGAAATATTTTGGTGTTAAGATTTCTAGTTTGCGAAAACGCCACAAATTGGAATTTTTTTCATTCTAATATGAAATATGGCATAAAAACGATGAACTACGCTTAACAGAGGCGAAATTGTCAAATCAAGGAAAAAAACAGCCATCAGAATTATTTTGGTGTTAAGATTTATAGTTTGCGAAAACACCTCAAATTTGAATGTTTTATTCTAATATGAAATATGGCATAAAAACGATGAACTACGCTGAGCAGAGGCGAAATTGTCAAATCAAGGAAAAAAACAGCCATCAGAATTATTTTGGTGTTAAGATTTCTAGTTTGCGAAAACACCTCAAATTTGGAATTTTTTATTCCAATATGAAATATGGCATAAAAACGATGAACTACGCTTAACAGAGGCGAAATTGTCAAATCAAGGAAAAAAACAGCCATCAGAATTATTTTGGTGTTAAGATTTCTAGTTTGCGAAAACGCCTCAAATTTGGAATGTTTTATTCTAATATGAAATATGGCATAAAAACGATGAACTACGCTGAGCAGAGGCGAAATTGTCAATCAAGGAAAAAAACAGCCATCAGAATTATTTTGATGTAAAGATTGCTTTTTTGCGAAAACGCCTCAAATTTGGAGTTTTTTACTCTAATATGAAATATGGCATAAAAACGATGAACTACGCTTAACAGAGGCGAAAATATCAAATTAAGGAAAAAAACAGCCATCAGAATTATTTTGATGTAAAGATTGCTTTTTTGCGAAAACGCCTCAAATTTGGTATTTTTGACTCTAATATGAAATATGGCATAAAAACGATGAACTACGCTTAGCAGAGGCGAAATTGTCAAATCAAGGAAAAAAACAGCCATCAGAATTATTTTGGTGTTAAGATTTCTACTTTGCGAAAACGCCTCAAATTTGGAATTTTTTATTCTAATATGAAATCTGGCATAAAAACGATGAACTAGGCTTAACAGAGGCGAAAATATCAAATTAAGGAAAAAAACAACCATTAGAATTATTTTGGTGTTAAGATTTATAGTTTGTAAAAACGCCTCAAATTTGGAATTTTTTACTCTAAAATGAAATATGGCATAAAAACGATGAATTACGCTTAACAGAGGCGAAATTGTCAAATCAAGGAAAAAAACAGCCATCAGAATTATTTTGGTGTTAAAATTTCTAGTTTGCGAAAACGCCCGGAATTTGGAATGTTATTATTCTAATATAAAATATGGCATAAAAACGATGAACTAGGCTTAACAGAGGCGAAAATATCAAATCAAGGAAAAAAACAGGCATCAGAATTATTTTGATGTAAAGATTGCTTTTTTGCGAAAACTCCTCAAATTTGGAATTTTTTACTCTAATATGAAATATGGCATAAAAACGATGAACTACGCTGAGCGGAGGCAAAATTGTCAAAATAAGTAAAAAAACAGACATCAGAATTATTTTGGTTTTAAGATTTCTAGTTTGCGAAAACGCGTCAAATTTGGAATTTTTTATTCTAATATGAAATATGGCATAAAAACGATGAACATCGATTCAAAGAGGTGAAATTGTCAAATTAAGGAAAAAAACAGCCATCAGAATTATTTTGGTGTTAAGATTTCTACTGTGCGAAAAGGCCTCAAATTTGGAATTTTTTACTCTAACATGAAATATGGCAAAAAACGATGAACTACGCTGAGCGGAGGCAAAAATATCAAATCAAGGAAAAAAACAGCCATCAGAATTTTTTTGGTGTTAAAATTTCTAGTTTCCGAAAAAACCCCTCAAATTTGGAATGTTTTATTCTAATATGAAATATGGCATAAAAACGATGAACTACGCTTAACAGAGGCGAAATTATCAAATTATAGAAACAACAGCCATCAGAAATATTTTGGTGTTAAGATTTCTAGTTTGCGAAAACGCCACAAATTGGAATTTTTTTCATTCTAATATGAAATATGGCATAAAAACGATGAACTACGCTTAACAGAGGCGAAATTGTCAAATCAAGGAAAAAAACAGCCATCAGAATTATTTTGGTGTTAAGATTTATAGTTTGCGAAAACACCTCAAATTTGAATGTTTTATTCTAATATGAAATATGGCATAAAAACGATGAACTACGCTGAGCAGAGGCGAAATTGTCAAATCAAGGAAAAAAACAGCCATCAGAATTATTTTGGTGTTAAGATTTCTAGTTTGCGAAAACACCTCAAATTTGGAATTTTTTATTCCAATATGAAATATGGCATAAAAACGATGAACTACGCTTAACAGAGGCGAAATTGTCAAATCAAGGAAAAAAACAGCCATCAGAATTATTTTGGTGTTAAGATTTCTAGTTTGCGAAAACGCCTCAAATTTGGAATGTTTTATTCTAATATGAAATATGGCATAAAAACGATGAACTACGCTGAGCAGAGGCGAAATTGTCAATCAAGGAAAAAAACAGCCATCAGAATTATTTTGATGTAAAGATTGCTTTTTTGCGAAAACGCCTCAAATTTGGAGTTTTTTACTCTAATATGAAATATGGCATAAAAACGATGAACTACGCTTAACAGAGGCGAAAATATCAAATTAAGGAAAAAAACAGCCATCAGAATTATTTTGATGTAAAGATTGCTTTTTTGCTAAAACGCCTCAAATTTGGTATTTTTGACTCTAATATGAAATCTGGCATAAAAACGATGAACTAGGCTTAACAGAGGCGAAAATATCAAATTAAGGAAAAAAACAACCATTAGAATTATTTTGGTGTTAAGATTTATAGTTTGTAAAAACGCCTCAAATTTGGAATTTTTTACTCTAAAATGAAATATGGCATAAAAACGATGAATTACGCTTAACAGAGGCGAAATTGTCAAATCAAGGAAAAAAACAGCCATCAGAATTATTTTGGTGTTAAAATTTCTAGTTTGCGAAAACGCCCGGAATTTGGAATGTTATTATTCTAATATAAAATATGGCATAAAAACGATGAACTAGGCTTAACAGAGGCGAAAATATCAAATCAAGGAAAAAAACAGGCATCAGAATTATTTTGATGTAAAGATTGCTTTTTTGCGAAAACTCCTCAAATTTGGAATTTTTTACTCTAATATGAAATATGGCATAAAAACGATGAACTACGCTGAGCGGAGGCAAAATAGTCAAAATAAGTAAAAAAACAGACATCAGAATTATTTTGGTTTTAAGATTTCTAGTTTGCGAAAACGCGTCAAATTTGGAATTTTTTATTCTAATATGAAATATGGCATAAAAACGATGAACATCGATTCAAAGAGGTGAAATTGTCAAATTAAGGAAAAAAACAGCCATCAGAATTATTTTGGTGTTAAGATTTCTACTGTGCGAAAAGGCCTCAAATTTGGAATTTTTTACTCTAACATGAAATATGGCATAAAAACGATGAACTACGCTGAGCGGAGGCAAAAATGTCAAAATAAGTAAAAAAACAGCCATCAGAATTATTTTGATGGAAAGATTGCTGGTTTGCGAAAACGCCTCAAATTTGGAATTTTTTATTCTAATATGAAATATAGCATAAAAACGATGAACTACGCTGAGCAGAGGCGAAATTGTCAATTTAAGGAAAAAAACACCCATCAGAATTATTTTGGTGTTAAGATTTCTAGTTTGCGAAAACGCCTCAAATTTGGAATTTTTTATTCTAATATGAAATATAGCATAAAAACGATGAACTACGTTGAGCAGAGGCGAAATTGGCAATTTAAGGAAAAAAACAGCCATCAGAATTATTTTGGTGTTAAGATTTCTAGTTTGCGAAAAGGCCTCAAATTTGGAATTTTTTATTCTGCAATGAAATATGGCAAAAAAACGATGAACTACGCTGAGCAGAGGCGAAATTGGCAATTTAAGGAAAAAAACAGCCATCAGAATTATTTTGGTGTTAAGATTTCTAGTTTGCGAAAAGGCCTCAAATTTGGAATTTTTTATTCTGCAATGAATAATGGCATAAAAACGATGAACTACGCTGAGCAGAGGCGAAATTGGCAATTTAAGGAAAAAAACAGCCATCAGAATTATTTTGGTGTTAAGATTTCTAGTTTGCGAAAACGCCTCAAATTTGGAATTTTTTATTCTGCAATGAAATAATGCATAAAAACGATGAACTACGCTGAGCAGAGGTGAATTTGTCAATTTAAGGAAAAAAACAGCCATCAGAATTATTTTGGTGTTAAGATTTCTAGTTTGCGAAAAGGCCTCAAATTTGGAATTTTTTATTCTGCAATGAAATATGGCAAAAAAACGATGAACTACGCTGAGCAGAGGCGAAATATGCAATTTAAGGAAAAAAACACCCATCAGAATTATTTTGGTGTTAAGATTTCTAGTTTGCGAAAACGCCTCAAATTTGGAATTTTTTATTCTGCTATGAAATATGGCATAAAAACGATGAACTACGCTGAGCAGAGGCGAAATTGGCTATTTAGGGAAAAAAACAGCCATCAGAATTATTTTGGTGTTAAGATTTCTAGTTTGCGCAAACGCCTCAAATTTGGAATTTTTTATTCTGCTATGAAATACGGCATAAAAACGATGAACTACGCTGAGCAGAGGCGAAATTGGCAATTTAAGGAAAAAAACAGCCATCAGAATTATTTTGGTGTTAAGATTTCTAGTTTGCGAAAACGCCTCAAATTTGGAATTTTTTATTCTAATATGAAATATGGCATAAAAACGATGAACTACGCTGAGCAGAGGCGAAATTGTCAATTTAAGGAAAAAAACAGCCATCAGAATTATTTTGGTGTTAAGATTTCTAGTTTGCGAAAACGCCTCAAATTTAGAATTTTTTATTCTAATATGAAATATAGCATAAAAACGATGAACTACGCTGAGCAGAGGTGAATTTGTCAATTTAAGGAAAAGAACAGCCATCAAAATTATTTTGGTGTTAAGATTTTAAGTTTGCGAAAAGGCCTTAAATTTGGAATTTTTTATTTTGCTATGAAATATGGCATAAAAACGATGAACTACGCTGGGCAGAGGCGAAATTGTAAATTTAAGGAAAAAAACAGCCATCAGAATTATTTTGGTGTTAAGATTTCTAGTTTGCGAAAACGCCTCAAATTTGGAATTTTTTATTCTGCTATGAAATATGGCATAAAAACGATGAACTACGCTGAGCAGAGTCGAAATTGGCAATTTAAGGAAAAAAAACAGCCATCAGAATTATTTTGGTGTTAAGATTTCTAGTTTGCGAAAACGCCTCAAATTTGGAATTTTTTATTCATCTATAAAATATGGCATAAAACGATGAACTACGCTGAGCAGAGGCGAAATTGTCAATTTAAGGAAAAAAACAGCCATCAAAATTATTTTGGTGTTAAGATTTTAAGTTTGCGAAAAGACCTTAAATTTGGAATTTTTTATTCTAATATGAAATATAGCATAAAAACGATGAACTACGCTGAGCAGAGGCGAAATTGTCAATTTAAGGAAAAAAACACCCATCAGAATTATTTTGGTGTTAAGATTTCTAGTTTGCGAAAACGCCTCAAATTTGGAATTTTTTATTCTAATATGAAATATAGCATAAAAACGATGAACTACGCTGAGCAGAGGCGAAATTGTCAATTTAAGGAAAAAAACACCCATCAGAATTATTTTGGTGTTAAGATTTCTAGTTTGCGAAAACGCCTCAAATTTGGAATTTTTTATTCTAATATGAAATATAGCATAAAAACGATGAACTACGTTGAGCAGAGGCGAAATTGGCAATTTAAGGAAAAAAACAGCCATCAGAATTATTTTGGTGTTAAGATTTCTAGTTTGCGAAAAGGCCTCAAATATGGAATTTTTTATTCTGCAATGAAATATGGCAAAAAAACGATGAACTACGCTGAGCAGAGGCGAAATTGGCAATTTGAGGAAAAAAACAGCCATCAGAATTATTTTGGTGTTAAGATTTCTAGTTTCCGAAAAGGCCTCAAATTTGGAATTTTTTATTCTGCAATGAATAATGGCATAAAAACGATGAACTACGCTGAGCAGAGGCGAAATTGGCAATTTAAGGAAAAAAACAGCCATCAGAATTATTTTGGTGTTAAGATTTCTAGTTTGCGAAAACGCCTCAAATTTGGAATTTTTTATTCTGCAATGAAATAATTTATAAAAACGATGAACTACGCTGAGCAGAGGTGAATTTGTCAATTTAAGGAAAAAAACAGCCATCAGAATTATTTTGGTGTTAAGATTTTAAGTTTGCGAAAAGGCCTCAAATTTGGAATTTTTTATTTTGCTATGAAATATGGCATAAAAACGATGAACTACGCTGAGCAGAGGCGAAATATGCAATTTAAGGAAAAAAACAGCCATCAGAAATATACTGGTGTTAAGATTTCTAGTTTGCGAAAACGCCTCAAATTTGGAATTTTTTATTCTAATATGAAATATGGCATAAAAACGATGAACTACGCTGAGCAGAGGTGAATTTGTCAATTTAAGGAAAAAAACAGCCATCAGAATTATTTTGGTGTTATGATTTCTAGTTTGCGAAAACGCCTCAAATTTGGAATTTTTTATTCTGCTATGAAATATGGCATAAAAACGATGAACTACGCTGAGCAGAGGCGAAATTGGCTATTTAGGGAAAAAAACAGCCATCAGAATTATTTTGGTGTTAAGATTTCTAGTTTGCGAAAACGCCTCAAATTTGGAATTTTTTATTCTGCTATGAAATACGGCATAAAAACGATGAACTACGCTGAGCAGAGGCGAAATTGGCAATTTAAGGAAAAAAACAGCCATCAGAATTATTTTGGTGTTAAGATTTCTAGTTTGCGAAAACGCCTCAAATTTGGAATTTTTTATTCTAATATGAAATATAGCATAAAAACGATGAACTACGCTGAGCAGAGGTGAATTTGTCAATTTAAGGAAAAAAACACCCATCAGAATTATTTTGGTGTTAAGATTTCTAGTTTGCGAAAACGCCTCAAATTTGGAATTTTTTATTCTTATATGAAATATAGCATAAAAACGATGAACTACGCTGAGCAGAGGCGAAATTGTCAATTTAAGGAAAAAAACACCCATCAGAATTATTTTGGTGTTAAGATTTCTAGTTTGCGAAAACGCCTCAAATTTGGAATTTTTTATTCTAATATGAAATATAGCATAAAAACGATGAACTACGCTGAGCAGAGGTGAATTTGTCAATTTAAGGAAAAAAACACCCATCAGAATTATTTTGGCGTTAAGATTTCTAGTTTGCGAAAACGCCTCAAATTTGGAATTTTTTATTCTTATATGAAATATGGCAAAAAAACGATGAACTACGCTGAGCAGAGGCGAAATTGTCAAATCAAGGAAAAAAACAGCCATCAGAATTATTTTGATGTAAAGATTGCTGGTTTGCGAAAACGCCTCAAATATGGAATTTTTTACTCTAATATGAAATATGGCATAAAAACGATGAACTACGCTTAACAGAGGCGAAATTATCAAATTAAGGAAAAAAACAGCCGTCAGAATTATTTTGATGTAAAGATTGCTGGTTTGCGAAAACGCCTCAACTTTGGAATTTTTTACTCTTATATGAAATATGGCATAAAAACGATGAACTACGCTTAACAGAGGCGAAATTATCAAATTATAGAAACAACAGCCATCAGAATTATTTTGGTGTTAAGATTTCTACCTTGCAAAAATGCCTCAAATTTGGAATTTATTACTCTTATATGAAATATGGCATAAAAACGATGAACTACGCTGAGCGGAGGGGAAATTGTCAATTTAAGGAAAAAAACAGCCATCAGAATTATTTTGGTGTTAAGATTTCTACTGTGCGAAAACGCCTCAAATTGGAATTTTTTTCATTCTAATATGAAATATGGCATAAAGACGATGAACTACGCTGAGCAGAGGCGAAATTATCAAATTATGGAAAAAAACAGCGATCAGAATTATTTTGGTGTTAAGATTTATAGTTTGCGAAAACGCCTCAAATTTGGAATTTTTTACTCTAAAATGAAATATCGCATAAAAACGATGAACTACGCTGGACAGAGGCGAAATTGTCAATTTAAGGAAAAAAACAGCCATCATAATTATTTTGGTGTTAAGAATTCTAGTTTGCGAAAACGCCTCAAATTTGGAATTTTTTATTCTAATATGAAATATGGCATTAAAACGATGAACTACGCTGAGCGGAGGGGAAATTGTCAATTTAAGGAAAAAAACAGCCATCAGAATTATTATGGTGTTAAGATTTTTAGTTTGCGAAAACGCCTCAAATTTGGAATTTTTTATTCTAATATGAAATATGGCATAAAAACGATGAACTACGCTTAACAGAGGCGAAATTATCAAATTATAGAAACAACAGCCATCAGAATTATTTTGGTGTTAAGATTTCTAGTTTGCGAAAATACCTCAAATTTGGAATGTTTTATTCTAATATAAAATATGGCATAAAAACGATGAACTACGCTTAACAGAGGCGAAATTATCAAATAATAGAAACAAAAGCCATCAGAATTATTTTGGTGTTAAGAGTTCTACTTTGCGAAAACGCCTCA
Organism: Platycnemis pennipes; assembly: GCA_933228895.1. Taxonomy (NCBI): domain Eukaryota; kingdom Metazoa; phylum Arthropoda; class Insecta; order Odonata; family Platycnemididae; genus Platycnemis; species Platycnemis pennipes. The sequence continues at coordinate 8,715,272 of OW121852.1, forward strand.
AATTTGGAGTTTTTTACTCTAATATAAAATATGGCATAAAAACGATGAACTACGCTTAACAGAGACGAAAATATCAAATTATAGAAACAACAGCCATCAAAATTATTTTGGTGTTAAGATTTCTACTTTGCGAAAACACCTCAAATTTGGAATGTTGTATTCTAATATGAAATATGGCATAAAAACGATGAACTACGCTTAACAGAGGCGAAATTATCAAATTATAGAAACAACAGCCATCAGAAATATTTTGGTGTTAAGATTTCTAGTTTGCGAAAACGCCACAAATTGGAATTTTTTTCATTCTAATATGAAATATGGCTTAAAAAGGATGAACTACGCTGAGCAGAGGCGAAATTATCAAATTAAGGAAAAAAACAGCCATCAGAATTATTTTGGTGTTAAGATTTATAGTTTGCGAAAACGCCTCAAATTTGGAATTTTTTATTCTAATATGAAATCTGGCATAAAAACGATGAACGACGCTTAACAGAGGCGAAAATATCAAATCAAGGAAAAAAACAGCCATCAGAATTTTTTTGGTGTTAAAATTTCTAGTTTGCGAAAACACCTCAAATTTGGAATGTTTTATTCTAATATGAAATATGGCATAAAAACGATGAACTACGCTTAACAGAGGCGAAATTATCAAATTATAGAAACAACAGCCATCAGAAATATTTTGGTGTTAAGATTTCTAGTTTGCGAAAACGCCACAAATTGGAATTTTTTTCATTCTAATATGAAATATGGCATAAAAACGATGAACTACGCTTAACAGAGGCGAAATTGTCAAATCAAGGAAAAAAACAGCCATCAGAATTATTTTGGTGTTAAGATTTATAGTTTGCGAAAACACCTCAAATTTGAATGTTTTATTCTAATATGAAATATGGCATAAAAACGATGAACTACGCTGAGCAGAGGCGAAATTGTCAAATCAAGGAAAAAAACAGCCATCAGAATTATTTTGGTGTTAAGATTTCTAGTTTGCGAAAACACCTCAAATTTGGAATTTTTTATTCTAATATGAAATATGGCATAAAAACGATGAACTACGCTTAACAGAGGCGAAATTGTCAAATCAAGGAAAAAAACAGCCATCAGAATTATTTTGGTGTTAAGATTTCTAGTTTGCGAAAACACCTCAAATTTGGAATGTTTTATTCTAATATGAAATATGGCATAAAAACGATGAACTACGGTGAGCAGAGGCGAAATTGTCAATCAAGGAAAAAAACAGCCATCAGAATTATTTTGATGTAAAGATTGCTTTTTTGCGAAAACGCCTCAAATTTGGAGTTTTTTACTCTAATATGAAATATGGCATAAAAACGATGAACTACGCTTAACAGAGGCGAAAATATCAAATTAAGGAAAAAAACAGCCATCAGAATTATTTTGATGTAAAGATTGCTTTTTTGCGAAAACGCCTCAAATTTGGAATTTTTGACTCTAATATGAAATATGGCATAAAAACGATGAACTACGCTTAGCAGAGGCGAAATTGTCAAATCAAGGAAAAAAACAGCCATCAGAATTATTTTGGTGTTAAGATTTCTACTTTGCGAAAAGGCCTCAAATTTGGAATTTTTTATTCTAATATGAAATCTGGCATAAAAACGATGAACTAGGCTTAACAGAGGCGAAAATATCAAATTAAGGAAAAAAACAGCCATTAGAATTATTTTGATGGAAAGATTGCTGGTTTGCGAAAACGCCTCAAATTTGGAATTTTTTATTCTAATATGAAATATAGCATAAAAACGATGAACTACGCTGAGCAGAGGCGAAATTGTCAATTTAAGGAAAAAAACACCCATCAGAATTATTTTGGTGTTAAGATTTCTAGTTTGCGAAAACGCCTCAAATTTGGAATTTTTTATTCTAATATGAAATATAGCATAAAAACGATGAACTACGTTGAGCAGAGGCGAAATTGGCAATTTAAGGAAAAAAACAGCCATCAGAATTATTTTGGTGTTAAGATTTCTAGTTTGCGAAAAGGCCTCAAATTTGGAATTTTTTATTCTGCAATGAAATATGGCAAAAAAACGATGAACTACGCTGAGCAGAGGCGAAATTGGCAATTTAAGGAAAAAAACAGCCATCAGAATTATTTTGGTGTTAAGATTTCTAGTTTGCGAAAAGGCCTCAAATTTGGAATTTTTTATTCTGCAATGAATAATGGCATAAAAACGATGAACTACGCTGAGCAGAGGCGAAATTGGCAATTTAAGGAAAAAAACAGCCATCAGAATTATTTTGGTGTTAAGATTTCTAGTTTGCGAAAAGGCCTCAAATTTGGAATTTTTTATTCTGCAATGAAATATGGCAAAAAAACGATGAACTACGCTGAGCAGAGGCGAAATATGCAATTTAAGGAAAAAAACACCCATCAGAATTATTTTGGTGTTAAGATTTCTAGTTTGCGAAAACGCCTCAAATTTGGAATTTTTTATTCTGCTATGAAATATGGCATAAAAACGATGAACTACGCTGAGCAGAGGCGAAATTGGCTATTTAGGGAAAAAAACAGCCATCAGAATTATTTTGGTGTTAAGATTTCTAGTTTGCGCAAACGCCTCAAATTTGGAATTTTTTATTCTGCTATGAAATACGGCATAAAAACGATGAACTACGCTGAGCAGAGGCGAAATTGGCAATTTAAGGAAAAAAACAGCCATCAGAATTATTTTGGTGTTAAGATTTCTAGTTTGCGAAAACGCCTCAAATTTGGAATTTTTTATTCTAATATGAAATATGGCATAAAAACGATGAACTACGCTGAGCAGAGGCGAAATTGTCAATTTAAGGAAAAAAACAGCCATCAGAATTATTTTGGTGTTAAGATTTCTAGTTTGCGAAAACGCCTCAAATTTAGAATTTTTTATTCTAATATGAAATATAGCATAAAAACGATGAACTACGCTGAGCAGAGTTGAATTTGTCAATTTAAGGAAAAGAACAGCCATCAAAATTATTTTGGTGTTAAGATTTTAAGTTTGCGAAAAGGCCTTAAATTTGGAATTTTTTATTTTGCTATGAAATATGGCATAAAAACGATGAACTACGCTGGGCAGAGGCGAAATTGTAAATTTAAGGAAAAAAACAGCCATCAGAATTATTTTGGTGTTAAGATTTCTAGTTTGCGAAAACGCCTCAAATTTGGAATTTTTTATTCTGCTATGAAATATGGCATAAAAACGATGAACTACGCTGAGCAGAGTCGAAATTGGCAATTTAAGGAAAAAAAACAGCCATCAGAATTATTTTGGTGTTAAGATTTCTAGTTTGCGAAAACGCCTCAAATTTGGAATTTTTTATTCTGCTATAAAATATGGCATAAAAACGATGAACTACGCTGAGCAGAGGCGAAATTGTCAATTTAAGGAAAAAAACAGCCATCAAAATTATTTTGGTGTTAAGATTTTAAGTTTGCGAAAAGACCTTAAATTTGGAATTTTTTATTCTAATATGAAATATAGCATAAAAACGATGAACTACGCTGAGCAGAGGCGAAATTGTCAATTTAAGGAAAAAAACACCCATCAGAATTATTTTGGTGTTAAGATTTCTAGTTTGCGAAAACGCCTCAAATTTGGAATTTTTTATTCTAATATGAAATATAGCATAAAAACGATGAACTACGCTGAGCAGAGGTGAATTTGTCAATTTAAGGAAAAAAACACCCATCAGAATTATTTTGGCGTTAAGATTTCTAGTTTGCGAAAACGCCTCAAATTTGGAATTTTTTATTCTAATATGAAATATAGCATAAAAACGATGAACTACGCTGAGCAGAGGCGAAATTGTCAATTTAAGGAAAAAAACACCCATCAGAATTATTTTGGTGTTAAGATTTCTAGTTTGCGAAAACGCCTCAAATTTGGAATTTTTTATTCTAATATGAAATATAGCATAAAAACGATGAACTACGTTGAGCAGAGGCGAAATTGGCAATTTAAGGAAAAAAACAGCCATCAGAATTATTTTGGTGTTAAGATTTCTAGTTTGCGAAAAGGCCTCAAATATGGAATTTTTTATTCTGCAATGAAATATGGCAAAAAAACGATGAACTACGCTGAGCAGAGGCGAAATTGGCAATTTGAGGAAAAAAACAGCCATCAGAATTATTTTGGTGTTAAGATTTCTAGTTTCCGAAAAGGCCTCAAATTTGGAATTTTTTATTCTGCAATGAATAATGGCATAAAAACGATGAACTACGATGAGCAGAGGCGAAATTGGCAATTTAAGGAAAAAAACAGCCATCAGAATTATTTTGGTGTTAAGATTTCTAGTTTGCGAAAACGCCTCAAATTTGGAATTTTTTATTCTGCAATGAAATAATTTATAAAAACGATGAACTACGCTGAGCAGAGGTGAATTTGTCAATTTAAGGAAAAAAACAGCCATCAGAATTATTTTGGTGTTAAGATTTTAAGTTTGCGAAAAGGCCTCAAATTTGGAATTTTTTATTTTGCTATGAAATATGGCATAAAAACGATGAACTACGCTGAGCAGAGGCGAAATATGCAATTTAAGGAAAAAACAGCCATCAGAAATATATTGGTGTTAAGATTTCTAGTTTGCGAAAACGCCTCAAATTTGGAATTTTTTATTCTAATATGAAATATGGCATAAAAACGATGAACTACGCTGAGCAGAGGTGAATTTGTCAATTTAAGGAAAAAAACAGCCATCAGAATTATTTTGGTGTTATGATTTCTAGTTTGCGAAAACGCCTCAAATTTGGAATTTTTTATTCTGCTATGAAATATGGCATAAAAACGATGAACTACGCTGAGCAGAGGCGAAATTGGCTATTTAGGGAAAAAAACAGCCATCAGAATTATTTTGGTGTTAAGATTTCTAGTTTGCGAAAACGCCTCAAATTTGGAATTTTTTATTCTGCTATGAAATACGGCATAAAAACGATGAACTACGCTGAGCAGAGGCGAAATTGGCAATTTAAGGAAAAAAACAGCCATCAGAATTATTTTGGTGTTAAGATTTCTAGTTTGCGAAAACGCCTCAAATTTGGAATTTTTTATTCTAATATGAAATATAGCATAAAAACGATGAACTACGCTGAGCAGAGGTGAATTTGTCAATTTAAGGAAAAAAACACCCATCAGAATTATTTTGGTGTTAAGATTTCTAGTTTGCGAAAACGCCTCAAATTTGGAATTTTTTATTCTGCTATGAAATATGGCATAAAAACGATGAACTACGCTGAGCAGAGGCGAAATTGTCAATTTAAGGAAAAAAACAGCCATCAAAATGATTTTGGTGTTAAGATTTTAAGTTTGCGAAAAGGCCTTAAATTTGGAATTTTTTATTCTTATATGAAATATAGCATAAAAACGATGAACTACGCTGAGCAGAGGCGAAATTGTCAATTTAAGGAAAAAAACACCCATCAGAATTATTTTGGTGTTAAGATTTCTAGTTTGCGAAAACGCCTCAAATTTGGAATTTTTTATTCTAATATGAAATATAGCTTAAAAACGATGAACTACGCTGAGCAGAGGTGAATTTGTCAATTTAAGGAAAAAAACACCCATCAGAATTATTTTGGCGTTAAGATTTCTAGTTTGCGAAAACGCCTCAAATTTGGAATTTTTTATTCTTATATGAAATATGGCAAAAAAACGATGAACTACGCTGAGCAGAGGCGAAATTGTCAAATCAAGGAAAAAAACAGCCATCAGAATTATTTTGATGTAAAGATTGCTGGTTTGCGAAAACGCCTCAAATATGGAATTTTTTACTCTAATATGAAATATGGCATAAAAACGATGAACTACGCTTAACAGAGGCGAAATTATCAAATTAAGGAAAAAAACAGCCGTCAGAATTATTTTGATGTAAAGATTGCTGGTTTGCGAAAACGCCTCAACTTTGGAATTTTTTACTCTTATATGAAATATGGCATAAAAACGATAAACTACGCTTAACAGAGGCGAAATTATCAAATTATAGAAACAACAGCCATCAGAATTATTTTGGTGTTAAGATTTCTACCTTGCAAAAATGCCTCAAATTTGGAATTTATTACTCATATATGAAATATGGCATAAAAACGATGAACTACGCTGAGCGGAGGGGAAATTGTCAATTTAAGGAAAAAAACAGCCATCAGAATTATTTTGGTGTTAAGATTTCTACTGTGCGAAAACGCCTCAAATTGGATTTTTTTTCATTCTAATATGAAATATGGCATAAAGACGATGAACTACGCTGAGCAGAGGCGAAATTATCAAATTATGGAAAAAAACAGCGATCAGAATTATTTTGGTGTTAAGATTTATAGTTTGCGAAAACGCCTCAAATTTGGAATTTTTTACTCTAAAATGAAATATCGCATAAAAACGATGAACTACGCTGGACAGAGGCGAAATTGTCAATTTAAGGAAAAAAATAGCCATCATAATTATTTTGGTGTTAAGAATTCTAGTTTGCGAAAACGCCTCAAATTTGGAATTTTTTATTCTAATATGAAATATGGCATTAAAACGATGAACTACGCTGAGCGGAGGGGAAATTGTCAATTTAAGGAAAAAAACAGCCATCAGAATTATTTTGGTGTTAAGATTTCTAGTTTGCGAAAACGCCTCAAATTTGGAATTTTTTATTCTAATATGAAATATGGCATAAAAACGATGAACTACGCTTAACAGAGGCGAAATTATCAAATTATAGAAACAACAGCCATCAGAATTATTTTGGTGTTAAGATTTCTAGTTTGCGAAAATACCTCAAATTTGGAATGTTTTATTCTTATATAAAATATGGCATAAAAACGATGAACTACGCTTAACAGAGGCGAAATTATCAAATAATAGAAACAACAGCCATCAGAATTATTTTGGTGTTAAGAGTTCTACTTTGCGAAAACGCCTCAAATTTGGAGTTTTTTACTCTAATATAAAATATGGCATAAAAACGATGAACTACGCTTAACAGAGACGAAAATATCAAATTATAGAAACAACAGCCATCAAAATTATTTTGTTGTTAAGATTTCTACTTTGCGAAAACACCTCAAATTTGGAATGTTGTATTCTAATATGAAATATGGCATAAAAACGATGAACTACGCTTAACAGAGGCGAAATTATCAAATTATAGAAACAACAGCCATCAGAAATATTTTGGTGTTAAGATTTCTAGTTTGCGAAAACGCCACAAATTGGAATTTTTTTCATTCTAATATGAAATATGGCTTAAAAAGGATGAACTACGCTGAGCAGAGGCGAAATTATCAAATTAAGGAAAAAAACAGCCATCAGAATTATTTTGGTGTTAAGATTTATAGTTTGCGAAAACGCCTCAAATTTGGAATTTTTTATTCTAATATGAAATCTGGCATAAAAACGATGAACGACGCTTAACAGAGGCGAAAATATCAAATCAAGGAAAAAAACAGCCATCAGAATTTTTTTGGTGTTAAAATTTCTAGTTTGCGAAAACACCTCAAATTTGGAATGTTTTATTCTAATATGAAATATGGCATAAAAACGATGAACTACGCTTAACAGAGGCGAAATTATCAAATTATAGAAACAACAGCCATCAGAAATATTTTGGTGTTAAGATTTCTAGTTTGCGAAAACGCCACAAATTGGAATTTTTTTCATTCTAATATGAAATATGGCATAAAAACGATGAACTACGCTTAACAGAGGCGAAATTGTCAAATCAAGGAAAAAAACAGCCATCAGAATTATTTTGGTGTTAAGATTTATAGTTTGCGAAAACACCTCAAATTTGAATGTTTTATTCTAATATGAAATATGGCATAAAAACGATGAACTACGCTGAGCAGAGGCGAAATTGTCAAATCAAGGAAAAAAACAGCCATCAGAATTATTTTGGTGTTAAGATTTCTAGTTTGCGAAAACACCTCAAATTTGGAATTTTTTATTCTAATATGAAATATGGCATAAAAACGATGAACTACGCTTAACAGAGGCGAAATTGTCAAATCAAGGAAAAAAACAGCCATCAGAATTATTTTGGTGTTAAGATTTCTAGTTTGCGAAAACACCTCAAATTTGGAATGTTTTATTCTAATATGAAATATGGCATAAAAACGATGAACTACGGTGAGCAGAGGCGAAATTGTCAATCAAGGAAAAAAACAGCCATCAGAATTATTTTGATGTAAAGATTGCTTTTTTGCGAAAACGCCTCAAATTTGGAGTTTTTTACTCTAATATGAAATATGGCATAAAAACGATGAACTACGCTTAACAGAGGCGAAAATATCAAATTAAGGAAAAAAACAGCCATCAGAATTATTTTGATGTAAAGATTGTTTTTTTGCGAAAATGCCTCAAATTTGGAATTTTTGACTCTAATATGAAATATGGCATAAAAACGATGAACTACGCTTAGCAGAGGCGAAATTGTCAAATCAAGGAAAAAAACAGCCATCAGAATTATTTTGGTGTTAAGATTTCTACTTTGCGAAAACGCCTCAAATTTGGAATTTTTTATTCTAATATGAAATCTGGCATAAAAACGATGAACTAGGCTTAACAGAGGCGAAAATATCAAATTAAGGAAAAAAACAGCCATTAGAATTATTTTGGTGTTAAGATTTATAGTTTGTAAAAACGCCTTAAATTAGGAATTTTTTACTCTAAAATGAAATATGGCATAAAAACGATGAATTACGCTGAGCGGAGGCAAAATTGTCAAAATAAGTAAAAAAACAGACAGAATTATTTTGGTTTTAAGATTTCTAGTTTGCGAAAACGCGTCAAATTTGGAATTTTTTATTCTAATATGAAATATGGCATAAAAACGATGAACATCGATTCAAAGAGGTGAAATTGTCAAATTAAGGAAAAAAACAGCCATCAGAATTATTTTGGTGTTAAGATTTCTACTGTGCGAAAAGGCCTCAAATTTGGAATTTTTTACTCTAATATGAAATATGGCATAAAAACGATGAACTACGCTGAGCGGAGGCAAAAATGTCAAAATAAGTAAAAAAACAGCCATCAGAATTATTTTGATGGAAAGATTGCTGGTTTGCGAAAACGCCTCAAATTTGGAATTTTTTATTCTAATATGAAATGTGGCATAAAAACGATGAACTACGCTTAACAGAGGCGAAAATATCAAATTAAGGAAAAAAACAGCCATTAGAATTATTTTGGTGTTAAGATTTCTAGTTTGCGAAAACGCCTCAAATTTGGAATTTTTTATTCTAATATGAAATATGGCATAAAAACGATGAACTACGCTTAACAGAGGCGAAATTGTCAAATCAAGGAAAAAAACAGCCATCAGAATTATTTTGGTGTTAAGATTTCTACTTTTCGAAAACGCCTCATATTTGGAATTTTTTATTCTAATATGAAATCTGGCATAAAAACGATGAACTACGCTTAACAGAGGCGAAATTGTCAAATCAAGGAAAAAAACAGCCATCAGAATTATTTTGGTGTTAAGATTTCTAGTTTGCGAAAACACCTCAAATTTGTAATGTTTTATTCTAATATGAAATATGGCATAAAAACGATGAACATCGATTCAAAGAGGTGAAATTGTCAAATTAAGGAAAAAAACAGCCATCAGAATTATTTTGGTGTTAAGATTTCTACTGTGCGAAAAGGCCTCAAATTTGGAATTTTTTATTCTTATATGAAATCTGGCATAAAAACGATTAACTACGCATAATATAGGCGAAATTATCAAATTATAGAAACAACAGCCATCAGAATTATTTTGGTGTTAAGATTTCTAATTTGCGAAAACGCCTCAAATTTGGAATTTTTTATTCTAATATGAAATATGGCATTAAAATGATGAACTACGCTGTGCAGAGGCGAAATTTTCAAATCAAGGAAAAAAACAGCAATCAGAATTATTTTGATGTAAAAATTGCTGGTTTGCGAAAACGCCTCAAATATGGAATTTTTTACTCTTATATGAAATATGGCATAAAAACGATGAACTACGCTGAGCAGAGGCGAAATTGGCTATTTAGGGAAAAAAACAGCCATCAGAATTATTTTGGTGTTAAGATTTCTAGTTTGCGAAAACGCCTCAAATTTGGAATTTTTTATTCTGCTATGAAATACGGCATAAAAACGATGAACTACGCTGAGCAGAGGCGAAATTGGCAATTTAAGGAAAAAAACAGCCATCAGAATTATTTTGGTGTTAAGATTTCTAGTTTGCGAAAACGCCTCAAATTTGGAATTTTTTATTCTAATATGAAATATGGCATAAAAACGATGAACTACGCTGAGCAGAGGCGAAATTGTCAATTTAAGGAAAAAAACAGCCATCAGAATTATTTTGGTGTTAAGATTTCTAGTTTGCGAAAACGCCTCAAATTTGGAATTTTTTATTCTGCTATGAAATATGGCATAAAAACGATGAACTACGCTGAGCAGAGGCGAAATTGTCAATTTAAGGAAAAAAACAGCCATCAAAATTATTTTGGTGTTAAGATTTTAAGTTTGCGAAAAGGCTTTAAATTTGGAATTTTTTATTCTAATATGAAATATAGCATAAAAACGATGAACTACGCTGAGCAGGGGCGAAATTGTCAATTTAAGGAAAAAAACACCCATCAGAATTATTTTTTGTGTTAAGATTTCTAGTTTGCGAAAACGCCTCAAATTTGGAATTTTTTATTCTAATATGAAATATAGCATAAAAACGATGAACTACGCTGAGCAGAGGTGAATTTGTCAATTTAAGGAAAAAAACACCCATCAGAATTATTTTGGTGTTAAGATTTCTAGTTTGCGAAAACGCCTCAAATTTGGAATTTTTTATTCTAATATGAAATATAGCATAAAAACGATGAACTACGCTGAGCAGAGGTGAAATTGTCAATTTAAGGAAAAAAACACCCATCAGAATTATTTTGGTGTTAAGATTTCTAGTTTGCGAAAACGCCTCAAATTTGGAATTTTTTATTCTAATATGAAATATAGCATAAAAACGATGAACTACGCTGAGCAGAGGCGAAATTGTCAATTTAAGGAAAAAAACAGCCATCAAAATGATTTTGGTGTTAAGATTTTAAGTTTGCGAAAAGGCCCTAAATTTGGAATTTTTTATTCTAATATGAAATATAGCATAAAAACGATGAACTACGCTGAGCAGAGGCGAAATTGTCAATTTAAGGAAAAAAACACCCATCAGAATTATTTTGGTGTTAAGATTTCTAGTTTGCGAAAACGCCTCAAATTTGGAATTTTTTATTCTAATATGAAATATAGCATAAAAACGATGAACTACGCTGAGCAGAGGTGAATTTGTCAATTTAAGGAAAAAAACACCCATCAGAATTATTTTGGCGTTAAGATTTCTAGTTTGCGAAAACGCCTCAAATTTGGAATTTTTTATTCTTATATGAAATATGGCAAAAAAACGATGAACTACGCTGAGCAGAGGCGAAATTGTCAAATCAAGGAAAAAAACAGCCATCAGAATTATTTTGATGTAAAGATTGCTGGTTTGCGAAAACGCCTCAAATATGGAATTTTTTACTCTAATATGAAATATGGCATAAAAACGATGAACTACGCTTAACAGAGGCGAAATTATCAAATTAAGGAAAAAAACAGCCGTCAGAATTATTTTGATGTAAAGATTGCTGGTTTGCGAAAACGCCTCAACTTTGGAATTATTTACTCTTATATGAAATATGGCATAAAAACGATGAACTACGCTTAACAGAGGCGAAATTATCAAATTATAGAAACAACAGCCATCAGAATTATTTTGGTGTTAAGATTTCTAGTTTGCGAAAATACCTCAAATTTGGAATGTTTAATTCTAATATAAAATATGGCATAAAAACGATGAACTACGCTTAACAGAGGCGAAATTATCAAATAATAGAAACAACAGCCATCAGAATTATTTTGGTGTTAAGATTTCTACTTTGCGAAAACGCCTCAAATTTGGAGTGTTTTACTCTAATATGAAATATGGCATAAAAACGATGAACTACGCTTAACAGAGACGAAAATATCAAATTATAGAAACAACAGCCATCAAAATTATTTTGGTGTTAAGATTTCTACTTTGCGAAAACACCTCAAATTTGGAATGTTGTATTCTAATATGAAATATGGTATAAAAACGATGAACTACGCTTAACAGAGGCGAAATTATCAAATTATAGAAACAACAGCCATCAGAAATATTTTGGTGTTAAGATTTCTAGTTTGCGAAAACGCCACAAATTGGAATTTTTTTCATTCTAATATGAAATATGGCTTAAAAAGGATGAACTACGCTGAGCAGAGGCGAAATTATCAAATTAAGGAAAAAAACAGCCATCAGAATTATTTTGGTGTTAAGATTTATAGTTTGCGAAAACGCCTCAAATTTGGAATATTTTATTCTAATATGAAATATAGCATAAAAACGATGAACTACGCTGAGCAGAGGCGAAATTGTCAATTTAAGGAAAAAAACAGCCATCAAAATGATTTTGGTGTTAAGATTTTAAGTTTGCGAAAAGGCCCTAAATTTGGAATTTTTTATTCTAATATGAAATATAGCATAAAAACGATGAACTACGCTGAGCAGAGGCGAAATTGTCAATTTAAGGAAAAAAACACCCATCAGAATTATTTTGGTGTTAAGATTTCTAGTTTGCGCAAACGCCTCAAATTTGGAATTTTTTATTCTGCTATGAAATACGGCATAAAAACGATGAACTACGCTGAGCAGAGGCGAAATTGGCAATTTAAGGAAAAAAACAGCCATCAGAATTATTTTGGTGTTAAGATTTCTAGTTTGCGAAAACGCCTCAAATTTGGAATTTTTTATTCTAATATGAAATATGGCATAAAAACGATGAACTACGCTGAGCAGAGGCGAAATTGTCAATTTAAGGAAAAAAACAGCCATCAGAATTATTTTGGTGTTAAGATTTCTAGTTTGCGAAAACGCCTCAAATTTAGAATTTTTTATTCTAATATGAAATATAGCATAAAAACGATGAACTACGCTGAGCAGAGTTGAATTTGTCAATTTAAGGAAAAGAACAGCCATCAAAATTATTTTGGTGTTAAGATTTTAAGTTTGCGAAAAGGCCTTAAATTTGGAATTTTTTATTTTGCTATGAAATATGGCATAAAAACGATGAACTACGCTGGGCAGAGGCGAAATTGTAAATTTAAGGAAAAAAACAGCCATCAGAATTATTTTGGTGTTAAGATTTCTAGTTTGCGAAAACGCCTCAAATTTGGAATTTTTTATTCTGCTATGAAATATGGCATAAAAACGATGAACTACGCTGAGCAGAGTCGAAATTGGCAATTTAAGGAAAAAAAACAGCCATCAGAATTATTTTGGTGTTAAGATTTCTAGTTTGCGAAAACGCCTCAAATTTGGAATTTTTTATTCTGCTATAAAATATGGCATAAAAACGATGAACTACGCTGAGCAGAGGCGAAATTGTCAATTTAAGGAAAAAAACAGCCATCAAAATTATTTTGGTGTTAAGATTTTAAGTTTGCGAAAAGACCTTAAATTTGGAATTTTTTATTCTAATATGAAATATAGCATAAAAACGATGAACTACGCTGAGCAGAGGCGAAATTGTCAATTTAAGGAAAAAAACACCCATCAGAATTATTTTGGTGTTAAGATTTCTAGTTTGCGAAAACGCCTCAAATTTGGAATTTTTTATTCTAATATGAAATATAGCATAAAAACGATGAACTACGCTGAGCAGAGGTGAATTTGTCAATTTAAGGAAAAAAACACCCATCAGAATTATTTTGGCGTTAAGATTTCTAGTTTGCGAAAACGCCTCAAATTTGGAATTTTTTATTCTAATATGAAATATAGCATAAAAACGATGAACTACGCTGAGCAGAGGCGAAATTGTCAATTTAAGGAAAAAAACACCCATCAGAATTATTTTGGTGTTAAGATTTCTAGTTTGCGAAAACGCCTCAAATTTGGAATTTTTTATTCTAATATGAAATATAGCATAAAAACGATGAACTACGTTGAGCAGAGGCGAAATTGGCAATTTAAGGAAAAAAACAGCCATCAGAATTATTTTGGTGTTAAGATTTCTAGTTTGCGAAAAGGCCTCAAATATGGAATTTTTTATTCTGCAATGAAATATGGCAAAAAAACGATGAACTACGCTGAGCAGAGGCGAAATTGGCAATTTGAGGAAAAAAACAGCCATCAGAATTATTTTGGTGTTAAGATTTCTAGTTTCCGAAAAGGCCTCAAATTTGGAATTTTTTATTCTGCAATGAATAATGGCATAAAAACGATGAACTACGATGAGCAGAGGCGAAATTGGCAATTTAAGGAAAAAAACAGCCATCAGAATTATTTTGGTGTTAAGATTTCTAGTTTGCGAAAACGCCTCAAATTTGGAATTTTTTATTCTGCAATGAAATAATTTATAAAAACGATGAACTACGCTGAGCAGAGGTGAATTTGTCAATTTAAGGAAAAAAACAGCCATCAGAATTATTTTGGTGTTAAGATTTTAAGTTTGCGAAAAGGCCTCAAATTTGGAATTTTTTATTTTGCTATGAAATATGGCATAAAAACGATGAACTACGCTGAGCAGAGGCGAAATATGCAATTTAAGGAAAAAACAGCCATCAGAAATATATTGGTGTTAAGATTTCTAGTTTGCGAAAACGCCTCAAATTTGGAATTTTTTATTCTAATATGAAATATGGCATAAAAACGATGAACTACGCTGAGCAGAGGTGAATTTGTCAATTTAAGGAAAAAAACAGCCATCAGAATTATTTTGGTGTTATGATTTCTAGTTTGCGAAAACGCCTCAAATTTGGAATTTTTTATTCTGCTATGAAATATGGCATAAAAACGATGAACTACGCTGAGCAGAGGCGAAATTGGCTATTTAGGGAAAAAAACAGCCATCAGAATTATTTTGGTGTTAAGATTTCTAGTTTGCGAAAACGCCTCAAATTTGGAATTTTTTATTCTGCTATGAAATACGGCATAAAAACGATGAACTACGCTGAGCAGAGGCGAAATTGGCAATTTAAGGAAAAAAACAGCCATCAGAATTATTTTGGTGTTAAGATTTCTAGTTTGCGAAAACGCCTCAAATTTGGAATTTTTTATTCTAATATGAAATATAGCATAAAAACGATGAACTACGCTGAGCAGAGGTGAATTTGTCAATTTAAGGAAAAAAACACCCATCAGAATTATTTTGGTGTTAAGATTTCTAGTTTGCGAAAACGCCTCAAATTTGGAATTTTTTATTCTGCTATGAAATATGGCATAAAAACGATGAACTACGCTGAGCAGAGGCGAAATTGTCAATTTAAGGAAAAAAACAGCCATCAAAATGATTTTGGTGTTAAGATTTTAAGTTTGCGAAAAGGCCTTAAATTTGGAATTTTTTATTCTTATATGAAATATAGCATAAAAACGATGAACTACGCTGAGCAGAGGCGAAATTGTCAATTTAAGGAAAAAAACACCCATCAGAATTATTTTGGTGTTAAGATTTCTAGTTTGCGAAAACGCCTCAAATTTGGAATTTTTTATTC
This sequence comes from Platycnemis pennipes, assembly GCA_933228895.1. Lineage (NCBI taxonomy): Eukaryota > Metazoa > Arthropoda > Insecta > Odonata > Platycnemididae > Platycnemis > Platycnemis pennipes. The sequence continues at coordinate 8,730,829 of OW121852.1, forward strand.
TAATATGAAATATAGCTTAAAAACGATGAACTACGCTGAGCAGAGGTGAATTTGTCAATTTAAGGAAAAAAACACCCATCAGAATTATTTTGGCGTTAAGATTTCTAGTTTGCGAAAACGCCTCAAATTTGGAATTTTTTATTCTTATATGAAATATGGCAAAAAAACGATGAACTACGCTGAGCAGAGGCGAAATTGTCAAATCAAGGAAAAAAACAGCCATCAGAATTATTTTGATGTAAAGATTGCTGGTTTGCGAAAACGCCTCAAATATGGAATTTTTTACTCTAATATGAAATATGGCATAAAAACGATGAACTACGCTTAACAGAGGCGAAATTATCAAATTAAGGAAAAAAACAGCCGTCAGAATTATTTTGATGTAAAGATTGCTGGTTTGCGAAAACGCCTCAACTTTGGAATTTTTTACTCTTATATGAAATATGGCATAAAAACGATAAACTACGCTTAACAGAGGCGAAATTATCAAATTATAGAAACAACAGCCATCAGAATTATTTTGGTGTTAAGATTTCTACCTTGCAAAAATGCCTCAAATTTGGAATTTATTACTCTTATATGAAATATGGCATAAAAACGATGAACTACGCTGAGCGGAGGGGAAATTGTCAATTTAAGGAAAAAAACAGCCATCAGAATTATTTTGGTGTTAAGATTTCTACTGTGCGAAAACGCCTCAAATTGGATTTTTTTTCATTCTAATATGAAATATGGCATAAAGACGATGAACTACGCTGAGCAGAGGCGAAATTATCAAATTATGGAAAAAAACAGCGATCAGAATTATTTTGGTGTTAAGATTTATAGTTTGCGAAAACGCCTCAAATTTGGAATTTTTTACTCTAAAATGAAATATCGCATAAAAACGATGAACTACGCTGGACAGAGGCGAAATTGTCAATTTAAGGAAAAAAATAGCCATCATAATTATTTTGGTGTTAAGAATTCTAGTTTGCGAAAACGCCTCAAATTTGGAATTTTTTATTCTAATATGAAATATGGCATTAAAACGATGAACTACGCTGAGCGGAGGGGAAATTGTCAATTTAAGGAAAAAAACAGCCATCAGAATTATTTTGGTGTTAAGATTTCTAGTTTGCGAAAACGCCTCAAATTTGGAATTTTTTATTCTAATATGAAATATGGCATAAAAACGATGAACTACGCTTAACAGAGGCGAAATTATCAAATTATAGAAACAACAGCCATCAGAATTATTTTGGTGTTAAGATTTCTAGTTTGCGAAAATACCTCAAATTTGGAATGTTTTATTCTTATATAAAATATGGCATAAAAACGATGAACTACGCTTAACAGAGGCGAAATTATCAAATAATAGAAACAACAGCCATCAGAATTATTTTGGTGTTAAGAGTTCTACTTTGCGAAAACGCCTCAAATTTGGAGTTTTTTACTCTAATATAAAATATGGCATAAAAACGATGAACTACGCTTAACAGAGACGAAAATATCAAATTATAGAAACAACAGCCATCAAAATTATTTTGGTGTTAAGATTTCTACTTTGCGAAAACACCTCAAATTTGGAATGTTGTATTCTAATATGAAATATGGCATAAAAACGATGAACTACGCTTAACAGAGGCGAAATTATCAAATTATAGAAACAACAGCCATCAGAAATATTTTGGTGTTAAGATTTCTAGTTTGCGAAAACGCCACAAATTGGAATTTTTTTCATTCTAATATGAAATATGGCTTAAAAAGGATGAACTACGCTGAGCAGAGGCGAAATTATCAAATTAAGGAAAAAAACAGCCATCAGAATTATTTTGGTGTTAAGATTTATAGTTTGCGAAAACGCCTCAAATTTGGAATTTTTTATTCTAATATGAAATCTGGCATAAAAACGATGAACGACGCTTAACAGAGGCGAAAATATCAAATCAAGGAAAAAAACAGCCATCAGAATTTTTTTGGTGTTAAAATTTCTAGTTTGCGAAAACACCTCAAATTTGGAATGTTTTATTCTAATATGAAATATGGCATAAAAACGATGAACTACGCTTAACAGAGGCGAAATTATCAAATTATAGAAACAACAGCCATCAGAAATATTTTGGTGTTAAGATTTCTAGTTTGCGAAAACGCCACAAATTGGAATTTTTTTCATTCTAATATGAAATATGGCATAAAAACGATGAACTACGCTTAACAGAGGCGAAATTGTCAAATCAAGGAAAAAAACAGCCATCAGAATTATTTTGGTGTTAAGATTTATAGTTTGCGAAAACACCTCAAATTTGAATGTTTTATTCTAATATGAAATATGGCATAAAAACGATGAACTACGCTGAGCAGAGGCGAAATTGTCAAATCAAGGAAAAAAACAGCCATCAGAATTATTTTGGTGTTAAGATTTCTAGTTTGCGAAAACACCTCAAATTTGGAATTTTTTATTCTAATATGAAATATGGCATAAAAACGATGAACTACGCTTAACAGAGGCGAAATTGTCAAATCAAGGAAAAAAACAGCCATCAGAATTATTTTGGTGTTAAGATTTCTAGTTTGCGAAAACACCTCAAATTTGGAATGTTTTATTCTAATATGAAATATGGCATAAAAACGATGAACTACGGTGAGCAGAGGCGAAATTGTCAATCAAGGAAAAAAACAGCCATCAGAATTATTTTGATGTAAAGATTGCTTTTTTGCGAAAACGCCTCAAATTTGGAGTTTTTTACTCTAATATGAAATATGGCATAAAAACGATGAACTACGCTTAACAGAGGCGAAAATATCAAATTAAGGAAAAAAACAGCCATCAGAATTATTTTGATGTAAAGATTGTTTTTTTGCGAAAATGCCTCAAATTTGGAATTTTTGACTCTAATATGAAATATGGCATAAAAACGATGAACTACGCTTAGCAGAGGCGAAATTGTCAAATCAAGGAAAAAAACAGCCATCAGAATTATTTTGGTGTTAAGATTTCTACTTTGCGAAAACGCCTCAAATTTGGAATTTTTTATTCTAATATGAAATCTGGCATAAAAACGATGAACTAGGCTTAACAGAGGCGAAAATATCAAATTAAGGAAAAAAACAGCCATTAGAATTATTTTGGTGTTAAGATTTATAGTTTGTAAAAACGCCTTAAATTAGGAATTTTTTACTCTAAAATGAAATATGGCATAAAAACGATGAATTACGCTGAGCGGAGGCAAAATTGTCAAAATAAGTAAAAAAACAGACAGAATTATTTTGGTTTTAAGATTTCTAGTTTGCGAAAACGCGTCAAATTTGGAATTTTTTATTCTAATATGAAATATGGCATAAAAACGATGAACATCGATTCAAAGAGGTGAAATTGTCAAATTAAGGAAAAAAACAGCCATCAGAATTATTTTGGTGTTAAGATTTCTACTGTGCGAAAAGGCCTCAAATTTGGAATTTTTTACTCTAATATGAAATATGGCATAAAAACGATGAACTACGCTGAGCGGAGGCAAAAATGTCAAAATAAGTAAAAAAACAGCCATCAGAATTATTTTGATGGAAAGATTGCTGGTTTGCGAAAACGCCTCAAATTTGGAATTTTTTATTCTAATATGAAATGTGGCATAAAAACGATGAACTACGCTTAACAGAGGCGAAAATATCAAATTAAGGAAAAAAACAGCCATTAGAATTATTTTGGTGTTAAGATTTCTAGTTTGCGAAAACGCCTCAAATTTGGAATTTTTTATTCTAATATGAAATATGGCATAAAAACGATGAACTACGCTTAACAGAGGCGAAATTGTCAAATCAAGGAAAAAAACAGCCATCAGAATTATTTTGGTGTTAAGATTTCTACTTTTCGAAAACGCCTCATATTTGGAATTTTTTATTCTAATATGAAATCTGGCATAAAAACGATGAACTACGCTTAACAGAGGCGAAATTGTCAAATCAAGGAAAAAAACAGCCATCAGAATTATTTTGGTGTTAAGATTTCTAGTTTGCGAAAACACCTCAAATTTGTAATGTTTTATTCTAATATGAAATATGGCATAAAAACGATGAACATCGATTCAAAGAGGTGAAATTGTCAAATTAAGGAAAAAAACAGCCATCAGAATTATTTTGGTGTTAAGATTTCTACTGTGCCGAAAAGGCCTCAAATTTGGAATTTTTTATTCTTATATGAAATCTGGCATAAAAACGATTAACTACGCATAATATAGGCGAAATTATCAAATTATAGAAACAACAGCCATCAGAATTATTTTGGTGTTAAGATTTCTAATTTGCGAAAACGCCTCAAATTTGGAATTTTTTATTCTAATATGAAATATGGCATTAAAATGATGAACTACGCTGTGCAGAGGCGAAATTTTCAAATCAAGGAAAAAAACAGCAATCAGAATTATTTTGATGTAAAAATTGCTGGTTTGCGAAAACGCCTCAAATATGGAATTTTTTACTCTTATATGAAATATGGCATAAAAACGATGAACTACGCTGAGCAGAGGCGAAATTGGCTATTTAGGGAAAAAAACAGCCATCAGAATTATTTTGGTGTTAAGATTTCTAGTTTGCGAAAACGCCTCAAATTTGGAATTTTTTATTCTGCTATGAAATACGGCATAAAAACGATGAACTACGCTGAGCAGAGGCGAAATTGGCAATTTAAGGAAAAAAACAGCCATCAGAATTATTTTGGTGTTAAGATTTCTAGTTTGCGAAAACGCCTCAAATTTGGAATTTTTTATTCTAATATGAAATATGGCATAAAAACGATGAACTACGCTGAGCAGAGGCGAAATTGTCAATTTAAGGAAAAAAACAGCCATCAGAATTATTTTGGTGTTAAGATTTCTAGTTTGCGAAAACGCCTCAAATTTGGAATTTTTTATTCTGCTATGAAATATGGCATAAAAACGATGAACTACGCTGAGCAGAGGCGAAATTGTCAATTTAAGGAAAAAAACAGCCATCAAAATTATTTTGGTGTTAAGATTTTAAGTTTGCGAAAAGGCTTTAAATTTGGAATTTTTTATTCTAATATGAAATATAGCATAAAAACGATGAACTACGCTGAGCAGGGGCGAAATTGTCAATTTAAGGAAAAAAACACCCATCAGAATTATTTTTTGTGTTAAGATTTCTAGTTTGCGAAAACGCCTCAAATTTGGAATTTTTTATTCTAATATGAAATATAGCATAAAAACGATGAACTACGCTGAGCAGAGGTGAATTTGTCAATTTAAGGAAAAAAACACCCATCAGAATTATTTTGGTGTTAAGATTTCTAGTTTGCGAAAACGCCTCAAATTTGGAATTTTTTATTCTAATATGAAATATAGCATAAAAACGATGAACTACGCTGAGCAGAGGTGAAATTGTCAATTTAAGGAAAAAAACACCCATCAGAATTATTTTGGTGTTAAGATTTCTAGTTTGCGAAAACGCCTCAAATTTGGAATTTTTTATTCTAATATGAAATATAGCATAAAAACGATGAACTACGCTGAGCAGAGGCGAAATTGTCAATTTAAGGAAAAAAACAGCCATCAAAATGATTTTGGTGTTAAGATTTTAAGTTTGCGAAAAGGCCCTAAATTTGGAATTTTTTATTCTAATATGAAATATAGCATAAAAACGATGAACTACGCTGAGCAGAGGCGAAATTGTCAATTTAAGGAAAAAAACACCCATCAGAATTATTTTGGTGTTAAGATTTCTAGTTTGCGAAAACGCCTCAAATTTGGAATTTTTTATTCTAATATGAAATATAGCATAAAAACGATGAACTACGCTGAGCAGAGGTGAATTTGTCAATTTAAGGAAAAAAACACCCATCAGAATTATTTTGGCGTTAAGATTTCTAGTTTGCGAAAACGCCTCAAATTTGGAATTTTTTATTCTTATATGAAATATGGCAAAAAAACGATGAACTACGCTGAGCAGAGGCGAAATTGTCAAATCAAGGAAAAAAACAGCCATCAGAATTATTTTGATGTAAAGATTGCTGGTTTGCGAAAACGCCTCAAATATGGAATTTTTTACTCTAATATGAAATATGGCATAAAAACGATGAACTACGCTTAACAGAGGCGAAATTATCAAATTAAGGAAAAAAACAGCCGTCAGAATTATTTTGATGTAAAGATTGCTGGTTTGCGAAAACGCCTCAACTTTGGAATTATTTACTCTTATATGAAATATGGCATAAAAACGATGAACTACGCTTAACAGAGGCGAAATTATCAAATTATAGAAACAACAGCCATCAGAATTATTTTGGTGTTAAGATTTCTAGTTTGCGAAAATACCTCAAATTTGGAATGTTTAATTCTAATATAAAATATGGCATAAAAACGATGAACTACGCTTAACAGAGGCGAAATTATCAAATAATAGAAACAACAGCCATCAGAATTATTTTGGTGTTAAGATTTCTACTTTGCGAAAACGCCTCAAATTTGGAGTGTTTTACTCTAATATGAAATATGGCATAAAAACGATGAACTACGCTTAACAGAGACGAAAATATCAAATTATAGAAACAACAGCCATCAAAATTATTTTGGTGTTAAGATTTCTACTTTGCGAAAACACCTCAAATTTGGAATGTTGTATTCTAATATGAAATATGGTATAAAAACGATGAACTACGCTTAACAGAGGCGAAATTATCAAATTATAGAAACAACAGCCATCAGAAATATTTTGGTGTTAAGATTTCTAGTTTGCGAAAACGCCACAAATTGGAATTTTTTTCATTCTAATATGAAATATGGCTTAAAAAGGATGAACTACGCTGAGCAGAGGCGAAATTATCAAATTAAGGAAAAAAACAGCCATCAGAATTATTTTGGTGTTAAGATTTATAGTTTGCGAAAACGCCTCAAATTTGGAATATTTTATTCTAATATGAAATCTGGCATAAAAACGATGAACGACGCTTAACAGAGGCGAAAATATCAAATCAAGGAAAAAAACAGCCATCAGAATTTTTTTGGTGTTAAAATTTCTAGTTTGCGAAAACACCTCAAATTTGGAATGTTTTATTCTAATATGAAATATGGCATAAAAACGATGAACTACGCTTAACAGAGGCGAAATTATCAAATTATAGAAACAACAGCCATCAGAAATATTTTGGTGTTAAGATTTCTAGTTTGCGAAAACGCCACAAATTGGAATTTTTTTCATTCTAATATGAAATATGGCATAAAAACTATGAACTACGCTTAACAGAGGCGAAATTGTCAAATCAAGGAAAAAAACAGCCATCAGAATAATTTTGGTGTTAAGATTTATAGTTTGCGAAAACACCTCAAATTTGAATGTTTTATTCTAATATGAAATATGGCATAAAAACGATGAACTACGCTGAGCAGAGGCGAAATTGTCAAATCAAGGAAAAAAACAGCCATCAGAATTATTTTGGTGTTAAGCTTTCTAGTTTGCGAAAACACCTCAAATTTGGAATTTTTTATTCTAATATGAAATATAGCATAAAAACGATGAACTACGGTGAACAGAGGCGAAATTGTCAATCAAGGAAAAAAACAGCCATCAGAATTATTTTGATGTAAAGATTTCTAGTTTGCGAAAACACCTCAAATTTGGAATTTTTTATTCTAATATGAAATATGGCATAAAAACGAGGAACTACGCTTAACAGAGGCGAAATTGTCAAATCAAGGAAAAAAACAGCCATCAGAATTATTTTGGTGTTAAGATTTCTAGTTTGCGAAAACACCTCAAATTTGGAATGTTTTATTCTAATATGAAATATGGCATAAAAACGATGAACTACGGTGAACAGAGGCGAAATTGTCAATCAAGGAAAAAAACAGCCATCAGAATTATTTTGATGTAAAGATTGCTTTTTTGCGAAAACGCCTCAACTTTGGAGTTTTTTACTCTAATATTTGAAATATGGCATAAAAACGATGAACTACGCTTAACAGAGGCGAAAATATCAAATTAAGGAAAAAAACAGCCATCAGAATTATTTTGATGTAAAGATTGTTTTTTTGCGAAAACGCCTCAAATTTGGAATTTTTGACTCTAATATGAAATATGGCATAAAAACGATGAACTACGCTTAGCAGAGGCGAAATTGTCAAATCAAGGAAAAAAACAGCCATCAGAATTATTTTGGTGTTAAGATTTCTACTTTGCGAAAACGCCTCAAATTTGGAATTTTTTATTCTAATATGAAATCTGGCATAAAAACGATGAACTAGGCTTAACAGAGGCGAAAATATCAAATTAAGGAAAAAAACAGCCATTAGAATTATTTTGGTGTTAAGATTTATAGTTTGTAAAAACGCCTTAAAATTGGAATTTTTTACTCTAAAATGAAATATGGCATAAAAACGATGAATTACGCTGAGCGGAGGCAAAATTGTCAAAATAAGTAAATAAACAGACAGAATTATTTTGGTTTTAAGATTTCTAGTTTGCGAAAACGCGTCAAATTTGGAATTTTTTATTCTAATATGAAATATGGCATAAAAACTATGAACTACGCTTAACAGAGGCGAAATTGTCAAATCAAGGAAAAAAACAGCCATCAGAATAATTTTGGTGTTAAGATTTATAGTTTGCGAAAACACCTCAAATTTGAATGTTTTATTCTAATATGAAATATGGCATAAAAACGATGAACTACGCTGAGCAGAGGCGAAATTGTCAAATCAAGGAAAAAAACAGCCATCAGAATTATTTTGGTGTTAAGCTTTCTAGTTTGCGAAAACACCTCAAATTTGGAATTTTTTATTCTAATATGAAATATAGCATAAAAACGATGAACTACGGTGAACAGAGGCGAAATTGTCAATCAAGGAAAAAAACAGCCATCAGAATTATTTTGATGTAAAGATTTCTAGTTTGCGAAAACACCTCAAATTTGGAATTTTTTATTCTAATATGAAATATGGCATAAAAACGAGGAACTACGCTTAACAGAGGCGAAATTGTCAAATCAAGGAAAAAAACAGCCATCAGAATTATTTTGGTGTTAAGATTTCTAGTTTGCGAAAACACCTCAAATTTGGAATGTTTTATTCTAATATGAAATATGGCATAAAAACGATGAACTACGGTGAACAGAGGCGAAATTGTCAATCAAGGAAAAAAACAGCCATCAGAATTATTTTGATGTAAAGATTGCTTTTTTGCGAAAACGCCTCAACTTTGGAGTTTTTTACTCTAATATTTGAAATATGGCATAAAAACGATGAACTACGCTTAACAGAGGCGAAAATATCAAATTAAGGAAAAAAACAGCCATCAGAATTATTTTGATGTAAAGATTGTTTTTTTGCGAAAACGCCTCAAATTTGGAATTTTTGACTCTAATATGAAATATGGCATAAAAACGATGAACTACGCTTAGCAGAGGCGAAATTGTCAAATCAAGGAAAAAAACAGCCATCAGAATTATTTTGGTGTTAAGATTTCTACTTTGCGAAAACGCCTCAAATTTGGAATTTTTTATTCTAATATGAAATCTGGCATAAAAACGATGAACTAGGCTTAACAGAGGCGAAAATATCAAATTAAGGAAAAAAACAGCCATTAGAATTATTTTGGTGTTAAGATTTATAGTTTGTAAAAACGCCTTAAATTTGGAATTTTTTACTCTAAAATGAAATATGGCATAAAAACGATGAATTACGCTGAGCGGAGGCAAAATTGTCAAAATAAGTAAAAAAACAGACAGAATTATTTTGGTTTTAAGATTTCTAGTTTGCGAAAACGCGTCAAATTTGGAATTTTTTATTCTAATATGAAATATGGCATAAAAACGATGAACATCGATTCAAAGAGGTGAAATTGTCAAATTAAGGAAAAAAACAGCCATCAGAATTATTTTGGTGTTAAGATTTCTACTGTGCGAAAAGGCCTCAAATTTGGAATTTTTTACTCTAATATGAAATATGGCATAAAAACGATGAACTACGCTGAGCGGAGGCAAAAATGTCAAAATAAGTAAAAAAACAGCCATCAGAATTATTTTGATGGAAAGATTGCTGGTTTGCGAAAACGCCTCAAATTTGGAATTTTTTATTCTAATATGAAATATGGCATAAAAACGATGAACTACGCTTAACAGAGGCGAAAATATCAAATTAAGGAAAAAAACAGCCATTAGAATTATTTTGGTGTTAAGATTTCTAGTTTGCGAAAACGCCTCAAATTTGGAATTTTTTATTCTAATATGAAATATGGCATAAAAACGATGAACTACGCTTAACAGAGGCGAAATTGTCAAATCAAGGAAAAAAACAGCCATCAGAATTATTTTGGTGTTAAGATTTCTACTTTGCGAAAACGCCTCATATTTGGAATTTTTTATTCTAATATGAAATCTGGCATAAAAACGATGAACTACGCTTAACAGAGGCGAAATTGTCAAATCAAGGAAAAAAACAGCCATCAGAATTATTTTGGTGTTAAGATTTCTAGTTTGCGAAAACACCTCAAATTTGTAATGTTTTATTCTAATATGAAATATGACATAAAAACGATGAACATCGATTCAAAGAGGTGAAATTGTCAAATTAAGGAAAAAAACAGCCATCAGAATTATTTTGGTGTTAAGATTTCTACTGTGCGAAAAGGCCTCAAATTTGGAATTTTTTATTCTTATATGAAATCTGGCATAAAAACGATGAACTACGCTTAATAGAGGCGAAATTATCAAATTATAGAAACAACAGCCATCAGAATTATTTTGATGTAAAAATTGCTGGTTTGCGAAAACGCCTCAAATATGGAATTTTTTACTCTTATATGAAATATGGCATAAAAACGATGAACTACGCTGGGCAGAGGCGAAATTGTAAATTTTAGGAAAAAAACAGCCATCAGAATTATTTTTTGTGTTAAGATTTCTAGTTTGCGAAAACGCCTCAAATTTGGAATTTTTTATTCTAATATGAAATATAGCATAAAAACGATGAACTACGCTGAGCAGAGGTGAAATTGTCAATTTAAGGAAAAAAACACTCATCAGAATTATTTTGGCGTTAAGATTTCTAGTTTGCGAAAACGCCTCAAATTTGGAATTTTTTATTCTAATATGAAATATAGCATAAAAACGATGAACTACGTTGAGCAGAGGCGAAATTGGAAATTTAAGGAAAAAAACAGCCATCAGAATTATTTTGGTGTTAAGATTTCTAGTTTGCGAAAAGGCCTCAAATTTGGAATTTTTTATTCTGCAATGAAATATGGCAAAAAAACGATGAACTACGCTGAGCAGAGGCGAAATTGGCATTTAAGGAAAAAAACAGCCATCAGAATTATTTTGGTGTTAAGATTTCTAGTTTGCGAAAAGGCCTCAAATTTGGAATTTTTTATTCTGCAATGAATAATGGCATAAAAACGATGAACTACGCTGAGCAGAGGCGAAATTGGCAATTTAAGGAAAAAAACAGCCATCAGAATTATTTTGGTGTTAAGATTTCTAGTTTGTGAAAACGCCTCAAATTTGGAATTTTTTATTCTGCAATGAAATAATGCATAAAAACGATGAACTACGCTGAGCAGAGGTAAATTTGTCAATTTAAGGAAAAAAACAGCCATCAGAATTATTTTGGTGTTAAGATTTTAAGTTTGCGAAAAGGCCTCAAATTTGGAATTTTTTATTTTGCTATGAAATATGGCATAAAAACGATGAACTACGCTGAGCAGAGGCGAAATATGCAATTTAAGGAAAAAAACAGCCATCAGAATTATTTTGGTGTTAAGATTTCTAGTTTGCGAAAACGCCTCAAATTTGGAATTTTTTATTCTAATATGAAATATGGCATAAAAACGATGAACTACGCTGAGCAGAGGTGAATTTGTCAATTTAAGGAAAAAAACAGCCATCAGAATTATTTTGGTGTTAAGATTTCTAGTTTGCGAAAACGCCTCAAATTTGGAATTTTTTATTCTGCTATGAAATATGGCATAAAAACGATGAACTACGCTGAGCAGAGGCGAAATTGGCTATTTAGGGAAAAAAACAGCCATCAGAATTATTTTGGTGTTAAGATTTCTAGTTTGCGAAAACGCCTCAAATTTGGAATTTTTTATTCTGCTATGAAATACGGCATAAAAACGATGAACTACGCTGAGCAGAGGCGAAATTGGCAATTTAAGGAAAAAAACAGCCATCAGAATTATTTTGGTGTTAAGATTTCTAGTTTGCGAAAACGCCTCAAATTTGGAATTTTTTATTCTAATATGAAATATGGCATAAAAACGATGAACTACGCTGGGCAGAGGCGAAATTGTAAATTTAAGGAAAAAAACAGCCATCAGAATTATTTTGGTGTTAAGATTTCTAGTTTGCGAAAACGCCTCAAATTTGGAATTTTTTATTCTAATATGAAATATGGCATAAAAACGATGAACTACGCTGAGCAGAGGTGAATTTGTCAATTTAAGGAAAAAAACAGCCATCAGAATTATTTTGGTGTTAAGATTTCTAGTTTGCGAAAACGCCTCAAATTTGGAATTTTTTATTCTGCTATGAAATATGGCATAAAAACGATGAACTACGCTGAGCAGAGGCGAAATTGGCTATTTAGGGAAAAAAACAGCCATCAGAATTATTTTGGTGTTAAGATTTCTAGTTTGCGAAAACGCCTCAAATTTGGAATTTTTTATTCTGCTATGAAATACGGCATAAAAACGATGAACTACGCTGAGCAGAGGCGAAATTGGCAATTTAAGGAAAAAAACAGCCATCAGAATTATTTTGGTGTTAAGATTTCTAGTTTGCGAAAACGCCTCAAATTTGGAATTTATATTTTCTAATATGAAATATGGCATAAAAACGATGAACTACGCTGAGCAGAGGCGAAATTGTCAATTTAAGGAAAAAAACAGCCATCAGAATTATTTTGGTGTTAAGATTTCTAGTTTGCGAAAACGCCTCAAATTTAGAATTTTTTATTCTAATATGAAATATAGCATAAAAACGATGAACTACGCTGAGCAGAGGTGAATTTATCAATTTAAGGAAAAGAAAAGCCATCAAAATTATTTTGGTGTTAAGATTTTAAGTTTGCGAAAAGGCCTTAAATTTGGAATTTTTTATTTTGCTATGAAATATGGCATAAAAACGATGAACTACGCTGGGCAGAGGCGAAATTGTAAATTTAAGGAAAAAAACAGCCATCAGAATTATTTTGGTGTTAAGATTTCTAGTTTGCGAAAACGCCTCAAATTTGGAATTTTTTATTCTGCTATGAAATATGGCATAAAAACGATGAACTACGCTGAGCAGAGTCGAAATTGGCAATTTAAGGAAAAAAACAGCCATCAGAATTATTTTGGTGTTAAGATTTCTAGTTTGCGAAAACGCCTCAAATTTGGAATTTTTTATTCTGCTATGAAATATGGCATAAAAACGATGAACTACGCTGAGCAGAGGCGAAATTGTCAATTTAAGGAAAAAAACAGCCATCAAAATTATTTTGGTGTTAAGATTTTAAGTTTGCGAAAAGACCTTAAATTTGGAATTTTTTATTCTAATATGAAATATAGCATAAAAACGATGAACTACGCTGAGCAGAGGCGAAATTGTCAATTAAAGGAAAAAAACAGCCATCAGAATTATTTTGGTGTTAAGATTTCTAGTTTGCGAAAAGGCCTCAAATTTGGAATTTTTTATTCTGCAATGAATAATGGCATAAAAACGATGAACTACGCTGAGCAGAGGCGAAATTGGCAATTTAAGGAAAAAAACAGCCATCAGAATTATTTTGGTGTTAAGATTTCTAGTTTGTGAAAACGCCTCAAATTTGGAATTTTTTATTCTGCAATGAAATAATGCATAAAAACGATGAACTACGCTGAGCAGAGGTAAATTTGTCAATTTAAGGAAAAAAACAGCCATCAGAATTATTTTGGTGTTAAGATTTTAAGTTTGCGAAAAGGCCTCAAATTTGGAATTTTTTATTTTGCTATGAAATATGGCATAAAAACGATGAACTACGCTGAGCAGAGGCGAAAGATGCAATTTAAGGAAAAAAACAGCCATCAGAATTATTTTGGTGTTAAGATTTCTAGTATGCGAAAACGCCTCAAATTTGGAATTTTTTATTCTAATATGAAATATGGCATAAAAACGATGAACTACGCTGAGCAGAGGTGAATTTGTCAATTTAAGGAAAAAAACAGCCATCAGAATTATTTTGGTGTTAAGATTTCTAGTTTGCGAAAACGCCTCAAATTTGGAATTTTTTATTCTGCTATGAAATATGGCATAAAAACGATGAACTACGCTGAGCAGAGGCGAAATTGGCTATTTAGGGAAAAAAACAGCCATCAGAATTATTTTGGTGTTAAGATTTCTAGTTTGCGAAAACGCCTCAAATTTGGAATTTTTTATTCTGCTATGAAATACGGCATAAAAACGATGAACTACGCTGAGCAGAGGCGAAATTGGCAATTTTAGGAAAAAAACAGCCATCAGAATTATTTTGGTGTTAAGATTTCTAGTTTGCGAAAACGCCTCAAATTTGGAATTTTTTATTCTAATATGAAATATGGCATAAAAACGATGAACTACGCTGGGCAGAGGCGAAATTGTAAATTTAAGGAAAAAAACAGCCATCAGAATTATTTTGGTGTTAAGATTTCTAGTTTGCGAAAACGCCTCAAATTTGGAATTTTTTATTCTAATATGAAATATGGCATAAAAACGATGAACTACGCTGAGCAGAGGTGAATTTGTCAATTTAAGGAATAAAACAGCCATCAGAATTATTTTGGTGTTAAGATTTCTAGTTTGCGAAAACGCCTCAAATTTGGAATTTTTTATTCTGCTATGAAATATGGCATAAAAACGATGAACTACGCTGAGCAGAGGCGAAATTGGCTATTTAGGGAAAAAAACAGCCATCAGAATTATTTTGGTGTTAAGATTTCTAGTTTGCGAAAACGCCTCAAATTTGGAATTTTTTATTCTGCTATGAAATACGGCATAAAAACGATGAACTACGCTGAGCAGAGGCGAAATTGGCAATTTAAGGAAAAAAACAGCCATCAGAATTATTTTGGTGTTAAGATTTCTAGTTTGCGAAAACGCCTCAAATTTGGAATTTTTTATTCTAATATGAAATATGGCATAAAAACGATGAACTACGCTGAGCAGAGGCGAAATTGTCAATTTAAGGAAAAAAACAGCCATCAGAATTATTTTGGTGTTAAGATTTCTAGTTTGCGAAAACGCCTCAAATTTAGAATTTTTTATTCTAATATGAAATATAGCATAAAAACGATGAACTACGCTGAGCAGAGGTGAATTTATCAATTTAAGGAAAAGAAAAGCCATCAAAATTATTTTGGTGTTAAGATTTTAAGTTTGCGAAAAGGCCTTAAATTTGGAATTTTTTATTTTGCTATGAAATATGGCATAAAAACGATGAACTACGCTGGGCAGAGGCGAAATTGTAAATTTAAGGAAAAAAACAGCCATCAGAATTATTTTGGTGTTAAGATTTCTAGTTTGCGAAAACGCCTCAAATTTGGAATTTTTTATTCTGCTATGAAATATGGCATAAAAACGATGAACTACGCTGAGCAGAGTCGAAATTGGCAATTTAAGGAAAAAAACAGCCATCAGAATTATTTTGGTGTTAAGATTTCTAGTTTGCGAAAACGCCTCAAATTTGGAATTTTTTATTCTGCTATGAAATATGGCATAAAAACGATGAACTACGCTGAGCAGAGGCGAAATTGTCAATTTAAGGAAAAAAACAGCCATCAAAATTATTTTGGTGTTAAGATTTTAAGTTTGCGAAAAGACCTTAAATTTGGAATTTTTTATTCTAATATGAAATATAGCATAAAAACGATGAACTACGCTGAGCAGAGGCGAAATTGTCAATTTAAGGAAAAAAACACCCATCAGAATTATTTTGGTGTTAAGATTTCTAGTTTGCGAAAACGCCTCAAATTTGGAATTATTTATTCTAATATGAAATATAGCAAAAAACGATGAACTACGCTAAGCAGAGGTGAATTTGTCAATTTAAGGAAAAAAACACCCATCAGAATTATTTTGGCGTTAAGATTTCTAGTTTGCGAAAACGCCTCAAATTTGGAATTTTTTATTCTAATATGAAATATGGCATAAAAACGATGAACTACGCTGAGCAGAGGCGAAATTGTCAATTTAAGGAAAAAAACAGCCATCAAAATTATTTTGGTGTTAAGATTTTAAGTTTGCGAAAAGACCTTAAATTTGGAATTTTTTATTCTAATATGAAATATAGCATAAAAACGATGAACTACGCTGAGCAGAGGCGAAATTGTCAATTTAAGGAAAAAAACAGCCATCAGAATTATTTTGGTGTTAAGATTTCTAGTTTGCGAAAAGGCCTCAAATTTGGAATTTTTTATTCTGCAATGAATAATGGCATAAAAACGATGAACTACGCTGAGCAGAGGCGAAATTGGCAATTTAAGGAAAAAAACAGCCATCAGAATTATTTTGGTGTTAAGATTTCTAGTTTGTGAAAACGCCTCAAATTTGGAATTTTTTATTCTGCAATGAAATAATGCATAAAAACGATGAACTACGCTGAGCAGAGGTAAATTTGTCAATTTAAGGAAAAAAACAGCCATCAGAATTATTTTGGTGTTAAGATTTTAAGTTTGCGAAAAGGCCTCAAATTTGGAATTTTTTATTTTGCTATGAAATATGGCATAAAAACGATGAACTACGCTGAGCAGAGGCGAAATATGCAATTTAAGGAAAAAAACAGCCATCAGAATTATTTTGGTGTTAAGATTTCTAGTATGCGAAAACGCCTCAAATTTGGAATTTTTTATTCTAATATGAAATATGGCATAAAAACGATGAACTACGCTGAGCAGAGGTGAATTTGTCAATTTAAGGAAAAAAACAGCCATCAGAATTATTTTGGTGTTAAGATTTCTAGTTTGCGAAAACGCCTCAAATTTGGAATTTTTTATTCTGCTATGAAATATGGCATAAAAACGATGAACTACGCTGAGCAGAGGCGAAATTGGCTATTTAGGGAAAAAAACAGCCATCAGAATTATTTTGGTGTTAAGATTTCTAGTTTGCGAAAACGCCTCAAATTTGGAATTTTTTATTCTGCTATGAAATACGGCATAAAAACGATGAACTACGCTGAGCAGAGGCGAAATTGGCAATTTAAGGAAAAAAACAGCCATCAGAATTATTTTGGTGTTAAGATTTCTAGTTTGCGAAAACGCCTCAAATTTGGAATTTTTTATTCTAATATGAAATATGGCATAAAAACGATGAACTACGCTGGGCAGAGGCGAAATTGTAAATTTAAGGAAAAAAACAGCCATCAGAATTATTTTGGTGTTAAGATTTCTAGTTTGCGAAAACGCCTCAAATTTGGAATTTTTTATTCTAATATGAAATATGGCATAAAAACGATGAACTACGCTGAGCAGAGGTGAATTTGTCAATTTAAGGAATAAAACAGCCATCAGAATTATTTTGGTGTTAAGATTTCTAGTTTGCGAAAACGCCTCAAATTTGGAATTTTTTATTCTGCTATGAAATATGGCATAAAAACGATGAACTACGCTGAGCAGAGGCGAAATTGGCTATTTAGGGAAAAAAACAGCCATCAGAATTATTTTGGTGTTAAGATTTCTAGTTTGCGAAAACGCCTCAAATTTGGAATTTTTTATTCTGCTATGAAATACGGCATAAAAACGATGAACTACGCTGAGCAGAGGCGAAATTGACAATTTAAGGAAAAAAACAGCCATCAGAATTATTTTGGTGTTAAGATTTCTAGTTTGCGAAAACGCCTCAAATTTGGAATTTTTTATTCTAATATGAAATATGGCATAAAAACGATGAACTACGCTGAGCAGAGGCGAAATTGTCAATTTAAGGAAAAAAACAGCCATCAGAATTATTTTGGTGTTAAGATTTCTAGTTTGCGAAAACGCCTCAAATTTAGAATTTTTTATTCTAATATGAAATATAGCATAAAAACGATGAACTACGCTGAGCAGAGGTGAATTTATCAATTTAAGGAAAAGAAAAGCCATCAAAATTATTTTGGTGTTAAGATTTTAAGTTTGCGAAAAGGCCTTAAATTTGGAATTTTTTATTTTGCTATGAAATATGGCATAAAAACGATGAACTACGCTGGGCAGAGGCGAAATTGTAAATTTAAGGAAAAAAACAGCCATCAGAATTATTTTGGTGTTAAGATTTCTAGTTTGCGAAAACGCCTCAAATTTGGAATTTTTTATTCTGCTATGAAATATGGCATAAAAACGATGAACTACGCTGAGCAGAGTCGAAATTGGCAATTTAAGGAAAAAAACAGCCATCAGAATTATTTTGGTGTTAAGATTTCTAGTTTGCGAAAACGCCTCAAATTTGGAATTTTTTATTCTGCTATGAAATATGGCATAAAAACGATGAACTACGCTGAGCAGAGGCGAAATTGTCAATTTAAGGAAAAAAACAGCCATCAAAATTATTTTGGTGTTAAGATTTTAAGTTTGCGAAAAGACCTTAAATTTGGAATTTTTTATTCTAATATGAAATATAGCATAAAAACGATGAACTACGCTGAGCAGAGGCGAAATTGTCAATTTAAGGAAAAAAACAGCCATCAGAATTATTTTGGTGTTAAGATTTCTAGTTTGCGAAAAGGCCTCAAATTTGGAATTTTTTATTCTGCCATGAATAATGGCATAAAAACGATGAACTACGCTGATCAGAGGCGAAATTGGCTATTTAGGGAAAAAAACAGCCATCAGAATTATTTTGGTGTTAAGATTTCTAGTTTGCGAAAACGCCTCAAATTTGGAATTTTTTATTCTGCTATGAAATACGGCATAAAAACGATGAACTACGCTGAGCAGAGGCGAAATTGGCAATTTAAGGAAAAAAACAGCCATCAGAATTATTTTGGTGTTAAGATTTCTAGTTTGCGAAAACGCCTCAAATTTGGAATTTTTTATTCTAATATGAAATATGGCATAAAAACGATGAACTACGCTGGGCAGAGGCGAAATTGTAAATTTAAGGAAAAAAACAGCCATCAGAATTATTTTGGTGTTAAGATTTCTAGTTTGCGAAAACGCCTCAAATTTGGAATTTTTTATTCTAATATGAAATATGGCATAAAAACGATGAACTACGCTGAGCAGAGGTGAATTTGTCAATTTAAGGAATAAAACAGCCATCAGAATTATTTTGGTGTTAAGATTTCTAGTTTGCGAAAACGCCTCAAATTTGGAATTTTTTATTCTGCTATGAAATATGGCATAAAAACGATGAACTACGCTGAGCAGAGGCGAAATTGGCTATTTAGGGAAAAAAACAGCCATCAGAATTATTTTGGTGTTAAGATTTCTAGTTTGCGAAAACGCCTCAAATTTGGAATTTTTTATTCTGCTATGAAATACGGCATAAAAACGATGAACTACGCTGAGCAGAGGCGAAATTGACAATTTAAGGAAAAAAACAGCCATCAGAATTATTTTGGTGTTAAGATTTCTAGTTTGCGAAAACGCCTCAAATTTGGAATTTTTTATTCTAATATGAAATATGGCATAAAAACGATGAACTACGCTGAGCAGAGGCGAAATTGTCAATTTAAGGAAAAAAACAGCCATCAGAATTATTTTGGTGTTAAGATTTCTAGTTTGCGAAAACGCCTCAAATTTAGAATTTTTTATTCTAATATGAAATATAGCATAAAAACGATGAACTACGCTGAGCAGAGGTGAATTTATCAATTTAAGGAAAAGAAAAGCCATCAAAATTATTTTGGTGTTAAGATTTTAAGTTTGCGAAAAGGCCTTAAATTTGGAATTTTTTATTTTGCTATGAAATATGGCATAAAAACGATGAACTACGCTGGGCAGAGGCGAAATTGTAAATTTAAGGAAAAAAACAGCCATCAGAATTATTTTGGTGTTAAGATTTCTAGTTTGCGAAAACGCCTCAAATTTGGAATTTTTTATTCTGCTATGAAATATGGCATAAAAACGATGAACTACGCTGAGCAGAGTCGAAATTGGCAATTTAAGGAAAAAAACAGCCATCAGAATTATTTTGGTGTTAAGATTTCTAGTTTGCGAAAACGCCTCAAATTTGGAATTTTTTATTCTGCTATGAAATATGGCATAAAAACGATGAACTACGCTGAGCAGAGGCGAAATTGTCAATTTAAGGAAAAAAACAGCCATCAAAATTATTTTGGTGTTAAGATTTTAAGTTTGCGAAAAGACCTTAAATTTGGAATTTTTTATTCTAATATGAAATATAGCATAAAAACGATGAACTACGCTGAGCAGAGGCGAAATTGTCAATTTAAGGAAAAAAACAGCCATCAGAATTATTTTGGTGTTAAGATTTCTAGTTTGCGAAAAGGCCTCAAATTTGGAATTTTTTATTCTGCCATGAATAATGGCATAAAAACGATGAACTACGCTGATCAGAGGCGAAATTGGCAATTTAAGGAAAAAAACAGCCATCAGAATTATTTTGGTGTTAAGATTTCTAGTTTGTGAAAACGCCTCAAATTTGGAATTTTTTATTCTGCAATGAAATAATGCATAAAAACGATGAACTACGCTGAGCAGAGGTAAATTTGTCAATTTAAGGAAAAAAACAGCCATCAGAATTATTTTGGTGTTAAGATTTTAAGTTTGCGAAAAGGCCTCAAATTTGGAATTTTTTATTTTGCTATGAAATATGGCATAAAAACGATGAACTACGCTGAGCAGAGGCGAAATATGCAATTTAAGGAAAAAAACAGCCATCAGAATTATTTTGGTGTTAAGATTTCTAGTATGCGAAAACGCCTCAAATTTGGAATTTTTTATTCTAATATGAAATATGGCATAAAAACGATGAACTACGCTGAGCAGAGGTGAATTTGTCAATTTAAGGAAAAAAACAGCCATCAGAATTATTTTGGTGTTAAGATTTCTAGTTTGCGAAAACGCCTCAAATTTGGAATTTTTTATTCTGCTATGAAATATGGCATAAAAACGATGAACTACGCTGAGCAGAGGCGAAATTGGCTATTTAGGGAAAAAAACAGCCATCAGAATTATTTTGGTGTTAAGATTTCTAGTTTGCGAAAACGCCTCAAATTTGGAATTTTTTATTCTGCTATGAAATACGGCATAAAAACGATGAACTACGCTGAGCAGAGGCGAAATTGGCAATTTAAGGAAAAAAACAGCCATCAGAATTATTTTGGTGTTAAGATTTCTAGTTTGCGAAAACGCCTCAAATTTGGAATTTTTTATTCTAATATGAAATATGGCATAAAAACGATGAACTACGCTGGGCAGAGGCGAAATTGTAAATTTAAGGAAAAAAACAGCCATCAGAATTATTTTGGTGTTAAGATTTCTAGTTTGCGAAAACGCCTCAAATTTGGAATTTTTTATTCTAATATGAAATATGGCATAAAAACGATGAACTACGCTGAGCAGAGGTGAATTTGTCAATTTAAGGAATAAAACAGCCATCAGAATTATTTTGGTGTTAAGATTTCTAGTTTGCGAAAACGCCTCAAATTTGGAATTTTTTATTCTGCTATGAAATATGGCATAAAAACGATGAACTACGCTGAGCAGAGGCGAAATTGGCTATTTAGGGAAAAAAACAGCCATCAGAATTATTTTGGTGTTAAGATTTCTAGTTTGCGAAAACGCCTCAAATTTGGAATTTTTTATTCTGCTATGAAATACGGCATAAAAACGATGAACTACGCTGAGCAGAGGCGAAATTGGCAATTTAAGGAAAAAAACAGCCATCAGAATTATTTTGGTGTTAAGATTTCTAGTTTGCGAAAACGCCTCAAATTTGGAATTTTTTATTCTAATATGAAATATGGCATAAAAACGATGAACTACGCTGAGCAGAGGCGAAATTGTCAATTTAAGGAAAAAAACAGCCATCAGAATTATTTTGGTGTTAAGATTTCTAGTTTGCGAAAACGCCTCAAATTTAGAATTTTTTATTCTAATATGAAATATAGCATAAAAACGATGAACTACGCTGAGCAGAGGTGAATTTATCAATTTAAGGAAAAGAAAAGCCATCAAAATTATTTTGGTGTTAAGATTTTAAGTTTGCGAAAAGGCCTTAAATTTGGAATTTTTTATTTTGCTATGAAATATGGCATAAAAACGATGAACTACGCTGGGCAGAGGCGAAATTGTAAATTTAAGGAAAAAAACAGCCATCAGAATTATTTTGGTGTTAAGATTTCTAGTTTGCGAAAACGCCTCAAATTTGGAATTTTTTATTCTGCTATGAAATATGGCATAAAAACGATGAACTACGCTGAGCAGAGTCGAAATTGGCAATTTAAGGAAAAAAACAGCCATCAGAATTATTTTGGTGTAAAGATTTCTAGTTTGCGAAAACGCCTCAAATTTGGAATTTTTTATTCTGCTATGAAATATGGCATAAAAACGATGAACTACGCTGAGCAGAGGCGAAATTGTCAATTTAAGGAAAAAAACAGCCATCAAAATTATTTTGGTGTTAAGATTTTAAGTTTGCGAAAAGACCTTAAATTTGGAATTTTTTATTCTAATATGAAATATAGCATTAAAACGATGAACTACGCTGAGCAGAGGCGAAATTGTCAATTTAAGGAAAAAAACACCCATCAGAATTATTTTGGTGTTAAGATTTCTAGTTTGCGAAAACGCCTCAAATTTGGAATTATTTATTCTAATATGAAATATAGCAAAAAACGATGAACTACGCTAAGCAGAGGTGAATTTGTCAATTTAAGGAAAAAAACACCCATCAGAATTATTTTGGCGTTAAGATTTCTAGTTTGCGAAAACGCCTCAAATTTGGAATTTTTTATTCTAATATGAAATATAGCATAAAAACGATGAACTACGCTGAGCAGAGGCGAAATTGTCAATTTAAGGAAAAAAACACCCATCAGAATTTTTTTGGTGTTAAGATTTCTAGTTTGCGAAAACGCCTCAAATTTGGAATTTTTTATTCTAATATGAAATAAAGCATAAAAACGATGAACTACGTTGAGCAGAGGCGAAATTGGCAATTTAAGGAAAAAAATAGCCATCAGAATTATTTTGGTGTTAAGATTTCTAGTTTGCGAAAAGGCCTCAGATTTGGAATTTTTTATTCTGCAATGAAATATGGCAAAAAAAAGATGAACTACGCTGAGCAGAGGCGAAATTGGCAATTTAAGGAAAAAAACAGCCATCAGAATTATTTTGGTGTTAAGATTTCTAGTTTGCGAAAAGGCCTCAAATTTGGAATTTTTTATTCTGTAATGAATAATGGCATAAAAACGATGAACTACGCTGAGCAGAGGCGAAATTGGCAATTTAAGGAAAAAAACAGCCATCAGAATTATTTTGGTGTTAAGATTTCTAGTTTGCGAAAACGCCTCAAATTTGGAATTTTTTATTCTGCAATGAAATAATTTATAAAAACGATGAACTACGCTGAGCCGAGGTGAATTTGTCAATTTAAGGAAAAAAACAGCCATCAGAATTATTTTGGTGTTAAGATTTTAAGTTTGCGAAAAGGCCTCAAATTTGGAATTTTTTATTTTGCTATGAAATATGGCATAAAAACGATGAACTACGCTGAGCAGAGGCGAAATATGCAATTTAAGGAAAAAAACAGCCATCAGAATTATTTTGGTGTTAAGATTTCTAGTTTGCGAAAACGCCTCAAATTTGGAATTTTTTATTCTAATATGAAATATGGCATAAAAACGATGAACTACGCTGAGCAGAGGTGAATTTGTCAATTTAAGGAAAAAAACAGCCATCAGAATTATTTTGGTGTTAAGATTTCTAGTTTGCGAAAACGCCTCAAATTTGGAATTTTTTATTCTGCTATGAAATATGGCATAAAAACGATGAACTACGCTGAGCAGAGGCGAAATTGGCTATTTAGGGAAAAAAACAGCCATCAGAATTATTTTGGTGTTAAGATTTCTAGTTTGCGAAAACGCCTCAAATTTGGAATTTTTTATTCTGCTATGAAATACGGCATAAAAACGATGAACTACGCTGAGCAGAGGCGAAATTGGCTATTTAAGGAAAAAAACAGCCATCAGAATTATTTTGGTGTTAAGATTTCTAGTTTGCGAAAACGCCTCAAATTTGGAATTTTTTATTCTTATATGAAATATGGCATAAAAACGATGAACTACGCTACGCAGAGGCGAAATTGTCAATTTAAGGAAAAAAACAGCCATCAGAATTATTTTGGTGTTAAGATTTCTAGTTTGCGAAAACGCCTCAAATTTGGAATTTTTTATTCTAATATGAAATATGGCATAAAAACGATGAACTACGCTGAGCAGATGCGAAATTGGCAATTTAAGGAAAAAAACAGCCATCAGAATTATTTTGGTGTTAGGATTTCTAGTTTGCGAAAACGCCTCAAATTTGGAATTTTTTATTCTGCTATGAAATATGGCATAAAAACGATGAACTACGCTGAGCAGAGGCGAAATTGTCAATTTAAGGAAAAAAACAGCCATCAGAATTATTTTGGTGTTAAGATTTTAAGTTTGCGAAAAGGCCTCAAATTTGGAATTTTTTATTTTGCTATGAAATATGGCATAAAAACGATGAACTACGCTGAGCGGAGGCGAAATTGTCAATTTGAGGAAAAAAACACCCATCAGAAATATTTTGGTGTTAAGATTTCTAGTTTGCGAAAACGCCTCAAATTTGGAATTTTTTAATCTAATATGAAATATAGCATAAAAACGATGAACTACGCTGAGCAGAGGTGAATTTGTCAATTTAAGGAAAAAAACAGCCATCAGAATTATTTTGGTGTTAAGATTTTAAGTTTGCGAAAAGGCCTTAAATTTGGAATTTTTTATTTTGCTATGAAATATGGCATAAAAACGATGAACTACGCTGAGCAGAGGCGAAATTGGCAATTTAAGGAAAAAAACAGCCATCAGAATTATTTTGGTATTAAGATTTCTAGTTTGCGAAAACGCCTCAAATTTGGAATTTTTTATTCTAATATGAAATATGGCATAAAAACGATGAACTTCGCTGAGCAGAGGTGAATTTGTCAATTTAAGGAAAAAAATAGCCATCAGAATTATTTTGGTGTTAAGATTTTAAGTTTGCGAAAAGGCCTCAAATTTGGAATTTTTTATTTTGCTATGAAATATGGCATAAAAACGATGAACTACGCTGAGCGGAGGCGAAATTGTCAATTTAAGGAAAAAAACAGCCATCAGAATTATTTTGGTGTTAAGATTTCTAGTTTGCGAAAACGCCTCAAATTTGGAATTTTTTATTCTAATATGAAATATACCATAATAACGATGAACTACGCTGAGCAGAGGTGAATTTGTCAATTTAAGGAAAAAAACACCCATCAGAATTATTTTGGTGTTAAGATTTCTAGTTTGCGAAAACTTCTCAAATTTGGAATTTTTTATTCTAATATGAAATATAGCATAAAAACGATGAACTACGCTGAGCAGAGGCGAAATTGTCAATTTAAGGAAAAAAACACCCATCAGAATTATTTTGGTGTTAAGATTTCTAGTTTGCGAAAACGCCTCAAATTTGGAATTTTTTATTCTAATATGAAATATAGCATAAAAACGATGAACTACGCTGAGCAGAGGTGAATTTGTCAATTTAAGGAAAAAAACACCCATCAGAATTATTTTGGTGTTAAGATTTTAAGTTTGCGAAAACGCCTCGAATTTGGAATTTTTTATTATAATATGAAATATAGCATAAAAACGATGAACTACGCTGAGCAGAGGCGAAATTATCAATTTAAGGAAAAAAACAGCCATCAGAATTATTTTGGTGTTAAGATTTCTAGTTTGCGAAAAGGCCTCAAATTTGGAATTTTTTATTCTGCAATGAAATATGGCAAAAAAACGATGAACTACGCTGAGCAGAGGGGAAATTGGCAATTTAAGGAAAAAAACAGCCATCAGAATTATTTTGGTGTTAAGATTTCTAGTTTGCGAAAACGCCTCAAATTTGGAATTTTTTATTCTAATATGAAATAATGCATAAAAGCGGTGAACTACGCTGAGCAGAGGCGAAATTGGCAATTTAAGGAAAAAAACAGCCATCAGAATTATTTTGGTGTGAAGATTTCTAGTTTGCGAAAACGCCTCAAAATTGGAATTTTTTATTCTGCAATGAAATATGGCAAAAAAACGATGAACTACGCTGAGCAGAGGCGAAATTGGCAATTTAAGGAAAAAAACAGCCATCAGAATTATTTTGGTGTTAAGATTTCTAGTTTGCGAAAAGGCCTCAAATTTGGAATTTTTTATTCTGCAATGAAATATGGCAAAAAAACGATGAACTACGCTGATCAGAGGCGAAATTGGCAATTTAAGGAAAAAAACAGCCATCAGAATTATTTTGGTGTTAAGATTTCTAGTTTCCGAAAACGCCTCAAATTTGGAATTTTTTATTCTGCAATGAAATATGGCAAAAAAACGATGAACTACGCTGAGCAGAGGCGAAATTGGCAATTTAAGGAAAAAAACAGCCATCAGAATTATTTTGGTGTTAAGATTTCTAGTTTGCGAAAACACCTCAAATTTGGAATTTTTTATTCTAATATGAAATATACCATAAAAACGATGAACTACGCTGGGCAGAGGCGAAATTGTCAATTTAAGGAAAAAAACTGCCATCATAATTATTTTGGTGTTAAGATTTCTAGTTTGCGAAAAGGCCTCAAATTTGGAATTTTTTATTCTGCAATGAAATATGGCAAAAAAACGATGAACTACGCTGAGCAGAGGCGAAATTGGCAATTTAAGGAAAAAAACAACCATCAGAATTATTTTGGTGTTAAGATTTCTAGTTTGCGAAAACGCCTCAAATTTGGAATTTTTTATACTGCAATGAAATATGGCATAAAAACGATGAACTACGCTGAGCAGAGGCGAAATTGGCAATTTAAGGAAAAAAACAGCCATCAGAATTATTTTGGTGTTAAGATTTCTAGTTTGCGAAAACGCCTCAAATTTGGAATTTTTTATACTGCAATGAAATATGGCAAAAAAACGATGAACTACGCTGAGCAGAGGTGAATTTGTCAATTTAAGGAAAAAAACAGCCATCAGAATTATATTGGTGTTAAGATTTTAAGTTTGCGAAAAGGCCTCAAATTTGGAATTTTTTATTTTGCTATGAAATATGGCATAAAAACGATGAACTACGCTGGGCAGAGGCGAAATTGTAAATTTAAGGAAAAAAACAGCCATCAGAATTATTTTGGTGTTAAGATTTCTAGTTTGCGAAAACGCCTCAAATTTGGAATTTTTTATTCTGCTATGAAATATGGCATAAAAACGATGAACTACGCTGAGCAGAGGCGAAATTGGCAATTTAAGGAAAAAAACAGCCATCAGAATTATTTTGGTGTTAAGATTTCTAGTTTGCGAAAACGCCTCAAATTTGGAATTTTTTATACTGCAATGAAATATGGCATAAAAACGATGAACTACGCTGAGCAGAGGCGAAATTGGCAATTTAAGGAAAAAAACAGCCATCAGAATTATTTTGGTGTGAAGATTTCTAGTTTGCGAAAACGCCTCAAATTTGGAATTTTTTATACTGCAATGAAATATGGCAAAAAAACGATGAACTACGCTGAGCAGAGGTGAATTTGTCAATTTAAGGAAAAAAACAGCCATCAGAATTATATTGGTGTTAAGATTTCTAGTTTGCGAAAACGCCTCAAATTTGGAATTTTTTATTTTGCTATGAAATATGGCATAAAAACGATGAACTACGCTGGGCAGAGGCGAAATTGTAAATTTAAGGAAAAAAACAGCCATCAGAATTATTTTGGTGTTAAGATTTCTAGTTTGCGAAAACGCCTCAAATTTGGAATTTTTTATTCTGCTATGAAATATGGCATAAAAACGGTGAACTACGCTGAGCAGAGGCGAAATTGGCAATTTAAGGAAAAAAACAGCCATCAGAATTATTTTGGTGTTAAGATTTCTAGTTTGCGAAAAGGCCTCAAATTTGGAATTTTTTATTCTGCAATGAAATATGGCAAAAAAACGATGAACTACGCTGAGCAGAGGCGAAATTGGCAATTTAAGGAAAAAAACAACCATCAGAATTATTTTGGTGTTAAGATTTCTAGTTTGCGAAAACGCCTCAAATTTGGAATTTTTTATACTGCAATGAAATATGGCATAAAAACGATGAACTACGCTGAGCAGAGGCGAAATTGGCAATTTAAGGAAAAAAACAGCCATCAGAATTATTTTGGTGTTAAGATTTCTAGTTTGCGAAAACGCCTCAAAATTGGAATTTTTTATTCTGCAATGAAATATGGCAAAAAAACGATGAACTACGCTGAGCGGAGGCGAAATTTGCAATTTAAGGAAAAAAACAGCCATCAGAATTATTTTGGTGTTAAGATTTCTAGTTTGCGAAAACGCCTCAAATTTGGAATTTTTTATTCTGCAATGAAATATGGCAAAAAAACGATGAACTACGCTGAGCGGAGGCGAAATTGGCAATTTAAGGAAAAAAACAGCCATCAGAATTATTTTGGTTTTAAGGTTTCTAGTTTGCGAAAACGCCTCAAATTTGGAATTTTTTATTCTGCAATGAAATATGGCAAAAAAACGATGAACTACGCTGAGCAGAGGCGAAATTGGCAATTTAAGGAAAAAAACAGCCATCAGAATTATTTTGGTGTTAAGATTTCTAGTTTGCGAAAACACCTCAAATTTGGAATTTTTTATTCTAATATGAAATATACCATAAAAACGATGAACTACGCTGGGCAGAGGCGAAATTGTCAATTTAAGGAAAAAAACTGCCATCATAATTATTTTGGTGTTAAGATTTCTAGTTTGCGAAAAGGCCTCAAATTTGGAATTTTTTATTCTGCAATGAAATATGGCAAAAAAACGATGAACTACGCTGAGCAGAGGCGAAATTGGCAATTTAAGGAAAAAAACAACCATCAGAATTATTTTGGTGTTAAGATTTCTAGTTTGCGAAAACGCCTCAAATTTGGAATTTTTTATACTGCAATGAAATATGGCATAAAAACGATGAACTACGCTGAGCAGAGGCGAAATTGGCAATTTAAGGAAAAAAACAGCCATCAGAATTATTTTGGTGTTAAGATTTCTAGTTTGCGAAAACGCCTCAAAATTGGAATTTTTTATTCTGCAATGAAATATGGCAAAAAAACGATGAACTACGCTGAGCGGAGGCGAAATTTGCAATTTAAGGAAAAAAACAGCCATCAGAATTATTTTGGTGTTAAGATTTCTAGTTTGCGAAAACGCCTCAAATTTGGAATTTTTTATTCTGCAATGAAATATGGCAAAAAAACGATGAACTACGCTGGGCAGAGGCGAAATTGTAAATTTAAGGAAAAAAACAGCCATCAGAATTATTTTGGTGTTAAGATTTCTAGTTTGCGAAACCGCCTCAAATTTGGAATTTTTTTTCTGCTATGAAATATGGCATAAAAACGGTGAACTACGCTGAGCAGAGGCGAAATTGGCAATTTAAGGAAAAAAACAGCCATCAGAATTATTTTGGTGTTAAGATTTCTAGTTTGCGAAAAGGCCTCAAATTTGGAATTTTTTATTCTACAATGAAATATGGCAAAAAAACGATGAACTACGCTGAGCAGAGGCGAAATTGTAAATTTAAGGAAAAAAACAGCCATCAGAATTATTTTGGTGTGAAGATTTCTAGTTTGCGAAAACGCCTCAAATTTGGAATTTTTTTTTCTGCTATGAAATATGGCATAAAAACGATGACCTACTCTGAGCAGAGGCGAAATTGGCAATTTAAGGAAAAAAACTGCCATCAGAATTATTTTGGTGTTAAGATTTCTAGTTTGCGAAAAGGCCTCAAATTTGGAATTTTTTATTCTGCAATGAAATATGGCAAAAAAACGATGAACTACGCTGAGCAGAGGCGAAATTGGCAATTTAAGGAAAAAAACAGCCATCAGAATTATTTTGGTGTTAAGATTTCTAGTTTGCGAAAACGCCTCAAATTTGGAATTTTTTATTCTGCAATGAAATATGGCAAAAAAACGATGAACTACGCTGAGCAGAGGCGAAATTGGCAATTTAAGGAAAAAAACAGCCATCAGATATATTTTGGTGTTAAGATTTCTAGTTTGCGAAAACGCCTCAAATTTGGAATTTTTTATTCTGCAATGAAATATGGCAAAAAAACGATGAACTACGCTGAGCAGAGGCGAAATTGGCAATTTAAGGAAAAAAACAGCCATCAGATATATTTTGGTGTTAAGATTTCTAGTTTGCGAAAACGCCTCAAATTTGGAATTTTTTATTCTGCAATGAAATATGGCAAAAAAACGATGAACTACGCTGAGCAGAGGCGAAATTGAAAATTTAAGGAAAAAAACAGCCATCAGAATTATTTTGGTGTTAAGATTCCTAGTTTGCGAAAAGGCCTCAAATTTGGAATTTTTTATTCTGCAATGAAATATGGCAAAAAAGCGATGAACTACGCCGAGCAGAGGCGAAATTGGCAATTTAAGGAAAAAAACAGCCATCAGAATTATTTTGGTGTTAAGATTTCTAGTTTGCGAAAAGGCCTCAAATTTAGAATTTTTTATTCTTCAATGAAATATGGCAAAAAAACGATGAACTACGCTGAGCAGAGGCGAAATTGGCAATTTAAGGAAAAAAACAGCCATCAGAATTATTTTGGTGTTAAGATTTCTAGTTTGCGAAAAGGCCTCAAATTTGGAATTTTTTATTCTGCAATGAAATATGGCAAAAAAACGATGAACTACGCTGAGCGGAGGCGAAATTGGCCATTTAAGGAAAAAACAGCCATCAGAATTATTTTGGTTTTAAGATTTCTAGTTTGCGAAAACGCCTCAAATTTGGAATTTTTTATTCTGCTATGAAATATGGCAAAAAAACGATGAACTACGCTGGGCAGAGGCGAAATTGTAAATTTAAGGAAAAAAACAGCCATCAGATATATTTTGGTGTTAAGATTTCTAGTTTGCGAAAACGCCTCAAATTATGAATTTTTTATTCTGCTATGAAATATGGCATAAAAACGATGAACTACGCTGAGCGGAAGAGATATTGTCAATTTAAGGAAATCAATAGCCATCAGACTTATTTTGGTGTTAAGATTTCTAGTTTGCGAAAAGGCCTCAAATTTGGAATTTTTTATTCTGCAATGAAATATGGCAAAAAAACGATGAACTACGCTGAGCAGAGGCGAAATTGGCAATTTAAGGAAAAAAACAGCCATCAGAATTATTTTGGTGTTAAGATTTCTAGTTTGCGAAAAGGCCTCAAATTTGGAATTTTTTATTTTGCTATGAAATATGGCATAATAACTATGAACTACTCTGGGCAGAGGCGAAATTGTCAATTTAAGGAAAAAAACTGCCATCATAATTATTTTGGTGTTAAGATTTCTAGTTTGCGAAAAGGCCTCAAACTTGGAATTTTTTATTCTGCAATGAAATATGGCAAAAAAACGATGAACTACGCTGAGCAGAGGCGAAATTGGCAATTTAAGGAAAAAAACAACCATCAGAATTATTGTGGTGTTAAGATTTCTAGTTTGCGAAAACGCCTCAAATTTGGAATTTTTTATTCTGCTATGAAATATGGCATAAAAACGATGAACTACGCTGAGCAGAGGCGAAATTGTCAATTTAAGGAAAAAAACAGCCATCAGAATTATTTTGGTGTTAAGATTTCTAGTTTGCGAAAAGGCCTCAAATTTGGAATTTTTTATTCTGCAATGAAATATGGCAAAAAAACGATGAACTACGCTGAGCAGAGGCGAAATTGGCCATTTAAGGAAAAAAACAACCATCAGAATTATTTTGGTGTTAAGATTTCTAGTTTGCGAAAACGCCTCAAATTTGGAATTTTTTATACTGCAATGAAATATGGCATAAAAACGATGAACTACGCTGAGCAGAGGCGAAATTGGCAATTTAAGGAAAAAAACAGCCATCAGAATTATTTTGATGTTAAGATTTCTAGTTTGCGAAAACGCCTCAAATTTGGAATTTTTTATTCTAATATGAAATATGGCATAAAAACGATGAACTACGCTGAGTAGAGGCGAAATTGGCAATTTAAGGAAAAAAACAGCCATCAGAATTATTTTGGTGTTAAGATTTCTAGTTTGCGAAAACGCCTCAAATTTGGAATTTTTTATTCTAATATGAAATATGGCATAAAAACGATGAACTACGCTGAGCAGAGGCGAAATTGGCAATTTAAGGAAAAAAACAGCCATCAGAATTATTTTGGTGTTAAGATTTCTAGTTTGAGAAAAGGCCTCAAAATTGGAATTTTTTATACTGCAATGAAATAATGCATAAAAACGATGAACTACACTGAGCAGAGGCGAAATTGGTAATTTAAGGAAAAAAACAGCCATCAGAATTATTTTGGGTTTAAGATTTCTAGTTTGCGAAAAGGCCTAAAATTTGGAATTTTTTATTCTAATATGAAATATGGCATAAAAACGATGAACTACGCTGAGTAGAGGCGAAATTGGCAATTTAAGGAAAAAAACAGCCATCAGAATTATTTTGGTGTGAAGATTTCTAGTTTGCGAAAACGCCTCAAATTTGGAATTTTTTATTCTAATATGAAATATGGCATAAAAACGATGAACTACGCTGAGTAGAGGCGAAATTGGCAATTTAAGGAAAAAAACAGCCATCAGAATTATTTTGGTGTTAAGATTTCTAGTTTGCGAAAAGGCCTCAAAATTGGAATTTTTTATACTGCAATGAAATATGGCATAAAAACGATGAACTACGCTGAGCAGAGGCGAAATTGGCAATTTAAGGAAAAAAACAGCCATCAGAATTATTTTGGTGTTAAGATTTCTAGTTTGCGAAAAGGCCTCAAATTTGGAATTTTTTATTCTGCAATGAAATAATACATAAAAACGATGAACTACGCTGAGCAGAGGGGAAATTGGCAATTTAAGGAGAAAAACAGCCATCAGAATTATTTTGTTGTTAAGATTTCTAGTTTGCGAAAAGGCCTCAAATTTGGAATTTTTTATTCTGCAATGAAATATGGCAAAAAAACTTTGAACTACGGTGAGCGGAGACGAAATTGGCAATTTAAGGAAAAAAACAGCCATCAGAATTATTTTGGTGTTAAGATTTCTAGTTTGCGAAAACGCCTCAAATTTGGAATTTTTTATTCTGCAATGAAATAATGCATAAAAACGATGAACTACACTGAGCAGAGGCGAAATTGGTAATTTAAGGAAAAAAACAGCCATCAGAATTATTTTGGTGTTAAGATTTCTAGTTTGCGAAAAGGCCTAAAATTTGGAATTTTTTATTCTAATATGAAATAATGCATAAAAACGATGAACTACGCTGAGAAGAGGCGAAATTGGCAATTTAAGGAAAAAAACAACCATCAGAATTATTTTGGTGTTAAGATGTCTAGTTTGCGAAAAGGCCTCAAATTTCGAATTTTTTATTCTAATATGAAATATGGCATAAAAACGATGAACTACGCTGAGCAGAGGCGAATTTGGCAATTTAAGGAAAAAAACAGCCATCAGAATTATTTTGGTGTTAAGATTTCTAGTTTGCGAAAAGGCCTCAAATTTGGAATTTTTTATTCTAATATGAAATAATACATAAAAACGATGAACTACGCTGAGCGGAGGCGAAATTGGCAATTTAAGGAAAAAAACAGCCATCAGAATTATTTTGATGTTAAGATTTCTAGTTTGCGAAAACGCCTCAAATTTGGAATTTTTTATTTTGCTATGAAATATGACAAAAAAACGATGAACTACGCTGAGCGGATCGAAATTGGTAATTTAAGGAAAAAAACAGCCATCAGAATTATTTTGGTTTTAAGATTTCTAGTTTGCGAAAACGCCTTAAAATTGGAATTTTTTATTCTGCAATGAAATATGGCAAAAAAACGATGAACTACGGTGAGCGGAGACGAAATTGGCAATTTAATGAAAAAAACAGCCATCAGAATAATTTTGGTGTTAAGATTTCTAGTTTGCGAAAACGCCTCAAATTTGGAATTTTTTATTCTGCTATGAAATATGGCAAAAAAACGATGAACTACGCTGGGCAGAGGCGAAATTGTAAATTTAAGGAAAAAAACAGCCATCAGATATATTTTGGTGTTAAGATTTCTAGTTTGCGAAAACGCCTCAAATTATGAATTTTTTATTTTGCTATGAAATATGGCATAAAAACGATGAACTACGCTGAGCGGAAGAGATATTGTCAATTTAAGGAAAAAAACAGCCATCAGACTTATTTTGGTGTTAAGATTTCTAGTTTGCGAAAAGGCCTCAAATTTGGAATTTTTTATTCTGCTATGAAATATGGCAAAAAAACGATGAACTACGTTGAGCAGAGGCGAAATTGTCAATTTAAGGAAAAAAACAGCCATCAGAATTATTTTGGTGTTAAGATTTCTAGTTTGCGAAAATGCCTCAAATTTGGAATTTTTTATTTTGCTATGAAATATGGCATAATAACTATGAACTACGCTGGGCAGAGGCGAAATTGTCAATTTAAGGAAAAAAACTGCCATCATAATTATTTTGGTGTTAAGATTTCTAGTTTGCGAAAACGCCTCAAATTTGGAATTTTTTATTCTGCTATGAAATATGGCAAAAAAACGATGAACTACGCTGAGCAGAGGCGAAATTGGCAATTTAAGGAAAAAAACAGCCATCAGAATTATTTTGGTGTTAAGATTTCTAGTTTGCGAAAAGGCCTCAAATTTGGAATTTTTTATTCTGCAATGAAAGATGGCAAAAAAACGATGAACTACGCTTAGCAGAGGCGAAATTGGCAATTTAAGGAAAAAAACAGCCATCAGAATTATTTTGGTGTTAAGATTTCTAGTTTGCGAAAACGCCTCAAATTTGGAATTTTTTATTCTAATATGAAATAATGCATAAAAACGATGATCTACGCTGAGCAGAGGGGAAATTGGCAATTTAAGGAAAAAAACAGCCATCAGAATTATTTTGGTGTTAAGATTTCTAGTTTGCGAAAACGCCTCAAATTTGGAATTTTTTATTCTAATATGAAATAATGCATAAAAACGATGAACTACGCTGAGCAGAGGCGAAAATGGCAATTTAAGGAAAAAAACAGCCATCAGAATTATTTTGGTGTTAAGATTTCTAGTTTGCGAAAAGGCCTCAAAATTGGAATTTTTTATTCTAATATGAAATATGGCATAAAAACGATGAACTACGCTGAGCAGAGGCGAAATTGGCAATTTAAGGAAAAAAACAGCCATCAGAATTATTTTGGTGTTAAGATTTCTAGTTTGCGAAAAGGCCTCAAATTTGGAATTTTTTATTCTGCAATGAAATATGGCAAAAAAACGATGAACTACGCTGAGCAGAGGCGAAATTGGCAATTTAAGGAAAAAAACAGCCATCAGAATTATTTTGATGTTAAGATTTCTAGTTTGCGAAAACGCCTCAAATTTGGAATTTTTTATTTTGCTATGAAATATGGCAAAAAAACGATGAACTACGCTGAGCAGAGGCGAATTTGTCAATTTAAGGAAAAAAACAGCCATCAGAATTATTTTGGTATTAAGATTTCTAGTTTGCGAAAACGCCTCAAATTTGGAATTTTTTATTCTAATATGAAATATGGCATAAAAACGATGAACTACGCTGAGCAGAGGCGAAATTGGCAATTTAAGGAAAAAAACAGCCATCAGAATTATTTTGGTGTTAAGATTTCTAGTTTGCGAAAAGGCCTCAAATTTGGAATTTTTTATTCTAATATGAAATATGGCATAAAAACGATGAACTACGCTGAGCAGAGGCGAAATTGGCAATTTAAGGAAAAAAACAGCCATCAGAATTATTTTGGTATTAAGATTTCTAGTTTGCGAAAACGCCTCAAATTTGGAATTTTTTATTTTGCTATGAAATATGGCAAAAAAACGATGAACTACGCTGAGCGGAAGGAAATTGGCAATTTAAGGAAAAAAACAGCCATCAGAATTATTTTGGTTTTAAGATTTCTAGTTTGCGAAAACGCCTCAAATTTGGAATTTTTTATTCTGAAATGAAATATGGCATAAAAACGATGAACTACGCTGAGCAGAGGCGAAATTGGCAATTTAAGGAAAAAAACAGCCATCAGAATTATTTTGGTGTTAAGATTTCTAGTTTGCGAAAACGCCTCAAATTTGGAATTTTTTATTTTGCTATGAAATATGGCAAAAAAACGATGAACTACGCTGAGCGGAAGGAAATTGGCAATTTAAGGAAAAAAACAGCCATCAGAATTATTTTGGTTTTAAGATTTCTAGTTTGCGAAAACGCCTCAAATTTGGAATTTTTTATTCTAATATGAAATAATGCCTAAAAACGATGAACTACGCTGAGCAGAGGCGAAATTGGCAATTTAAGGAAAAAAACAGCCATCAGAATTATTTTGATGTTAAGATTTCTAGTTTGCGAAAACGCCTCAAATTTGGAATTTTTTATTTTGCTATGAAATATGGCAAAAAAACGATGAACTACGCTGAGCGGAAGGAAATTGTCAATTTAAGGAAAAAAACAGCCATCAGAATTATTTTGGTGTTAAGATTTCTAGTTTGCGAAAAGGCCTCAAATTTGGAATTTTTTATTCTAATATGAAATAATGCATAAAAATGATGAACTACGCTGAGCAGAAGTCAATTTGTCAATTTAAGGAAAAAGACAGCCATCAGAATTATTTTGGTGTGAAGATTTCTAGTTTGCGAAAACGCCTCAAATTTGGAATTTTTTATTCTAATATGAAATATGGCATAAAAACGATGAACTACGCTGAGCAGAGGCGAAAATGGCAATTTAAGGAAAAAAACAGCCATCAGAATTATTTTGGTGTTAAGATTTCTAGTTTGCGAAAAGGCCTCAAATTTGGAATTTTTTATTCTAATATGAAATAATGCATAAAAATGATGAACTACGCTGAGCAGAAGTCAATTTGTCAATTTAAGGAAAAAGACAGCCATCAGAATTATTTTGGTGTGAAGATTTCTAGTTTGCGAAAACGCCTCAAATTTGGAATTTTTTATTCTAATATGAAATATGGCATAAAAACGATGAACTACGCTGAGCAGAGGCGAAATTGGCAATTTAAGGAAAAAAACAGCCATCAGAATTATTTTGGTGTTAAGATTTCTAGT
Organism: Platycnemis pennipes; assembly: GCA_933228895.1. NCBI lineage: Eukaryota > Metazoa > Arthropoda > Insecta > Odonata > Platycnemididae > Platycnemis > Platycnemis pennipes. Next base: position 8,768,064 of record OW121852.1, read on the forward strand.
GTGCGAAAAGGCCTCAAATATGGAATTTTTTATACTGCAATGAAATATGGCATAAAAACGATGAACTACGCTGAGCAGAGGCGAAATTGGCAATTTAAGGAAAAAAACAGCCATCAGAATTATTTTGGTGTTAAGATTTCTAGTTTGCGAAAACGCCTCAAATTTGGAATTTTTTATTCTGCAATGAAATATGGCAAAAAAACGATGAACTACGCTGAGCAGAGGCGAAATTGGCAATTTAAGGAATAAAACAGCCATCAGAATTATTTTGGTGTTAAGATTTCTAGTTTGCGAAAACGCCTCAAATTTGGAATTTTTTATTTTGCTATGAAATATGGCAAAAAAACGATGAATTACGCTGAGCGGAGGCGAAATTGTCAATTTAAGGAAAAAAACAGTTATCAGAATTATTTTGGTGTTAAGATTTCTAGTTTGCGAAAAGGCCTCAAAATTGGAATTTTTTATACTGCAATGAAATATGGCATAAAAACGATGAACTACGCTGAGCGGAGGCGAAATTGTCAATTTAAGGAAAAAAACAGCCATCAGAATTATTTTGGTGTTAACATTTCTAGTTTGCGAAAAGGCCTCAAATTTGGAATTTTTTATTCTGCAATGAAATATGGCAAAAAAACGATGAACTACGCTGAGCGGAGGCGAAATTGGCAATTTAAGGAAAAAAACAGCCATCAGAATTATTTTGATGTTAAGATTTCTAGTTTGCGAAAAGGCATCAAATTTGGAATTTTTTATTCTGCAATGAAATATGGCAAAAAAACGATGAACTACGCTGAGCAGAGGGGAAATTGGCAATTTAAGGAAAAAACAGCCATCAGAATTATTTTGGTGTGAAGATTTCTAGTTTGCGAAAACGCCTCAAATTTGGAATTTTTTATTCTAATATGAAATATGGCATAAAAACGATGAACTACGCTGAGCAGAGGTGAAATTGGCAATTTAAGGAAAAAAACAGCCATCAGAATTATTTTGGTGTTAAGATTTCTAGTTTGCGAAAACGCCTCAAATTTGGAATTTTTTATTCTGCAATGAAATATGGCAAAAAAACGATGAACTACGCTGAGCAGAGGCGAAATTGGCAATTTAAGGAAAAAAACAGCCATCAGAATTATTTTGGTGTTAAGATTTCTAGTTTGCGAAAACGCCTCAAATTTGGAATTTTTTATTCTGCAATGAAATATGGCAAAAAAACGATGAACTACGCTGAGCAGAGGCGAAATTGGCAATTTAAGGAAAAAAACAGCCATCAGAATTATTTTGGTGTGAAGATTTCTAGTTTGCGAAAACGCCTCAAATTTGGAATTTTTTATTCTAATATGAAATATGGCATAAAAACGATGAACTACGCTGAGCAGAGGCGAAATTGGCAATTTAAGGAAAAAAACAGCCATCAGAATTATTTTGGTGTTAAGATTTCTAGTTTGCGAAAAGGCCTTAAATTTGGAATTTTTTATACTGCAATGAAATATGGCAAAAAAACGATGAACTACGCTGAGCAGAGGCGAAATTGGCAATTTAGGGAAAAAAACAGCCATCAGAATTATTTTGGTGTTAAGATTTCTAGTTTGCGAAAACGCCTCAAATTTGGAATTTTTTATTCTGCAATGAAATATGGCAAAAAAACGATGAACTACGCTGAGCAGAGGCGAAATTGGCAATTTAAGGAAAAAAACAGCCATCAGAATTATTTTGGTGTGAAGATTTCTAGTTTGCGAAAACGCCTCAAATTTGGAATTTTTTATTCTAATATGAAATATGGCATAAAAACGATGAACTACGCTGAGTAGAGGCGAAATTGGCAATTTAAGGAAAAAAACAGCCATCATAATTATTTTGGTGTTAAGATTTCTAGTTTGCGAAAAGGCCTTAAATTTGGAATTTTTTATTCTAATATGAAATATGGCATAAAAACGATGAACTACGCTGAGCAGAGGTGAAATTGGCAATTTAAGGAAAAAAACAGCCATCAGAATTATTTTGGTGTTAAGATTTCTAGTTTGCGAAAAGGCCTCAAAATTGGAATTTTTTATACTGCAATGAAATATGGCAAAAAAACGATGAACTACGCTGAGCAGAGGCGAAATTGGCAATTTAAGGAAAAAAACAGCCATCAGAATTATTTTGGTGTTAAGATTTCTAGTTTGCGAAAACGCCTCAAATTTGGAATTTTTTATTCTGCAATGAAATATGGCAAAAAAACGATGAACTACGCTGAGCAGAGGCGAAATTGGCAATTTAAGGAAAAAAACAGCCATCAGAATTATTTTGGTGTTAAGATTTCTAGTTTGCGAAAACGCCTCAAATTTGGAATTTTTTATTCTGCAATGAAATATGGCAAAAAAACGATGAACTACGCTGAGCAGAGGCGAAATTGGCAATTTAAGGAAAAAAACAGCCATCAGAATTATTTTGGTGTGAAGATTTCTAGTTTGCGAAAACGCCTCAAATTTGGAATTTTTTATTCTAATATGAAATATGGCATAAAAACGATGAACTACGCTGAGTAGAGGCGAAATTGGCAATTTAAGGAAAAAAACAGCCATCAGAATTATTTTGGTGTTAAGATTTCTAGTTTGCGAAAAGGCCTTAAATTTGGAATTTTTTATTCTAATATGAAATATGGCATAAAAACGATGAACTACGCTGAGCAGAGGTGAAATTGGCAATTTAAGGAAAAAAACAGTCATCAGAATTATTTTGGTGTTAAGATTTCTAGTTTGCGAAAAGGCCTCAAATTTGGAATTTTTTATTCTGCAATGAAATATGGCAAAAAAACGATGAACTACGCTGAGCAGAGGCGAAATTGGCAATTTAAGGAAAAAAACAGCCATCAGAATTATTTTGGTGTTAAGATTTCTAGTTTGCGAAAAGGCCTTAAATTTGGAATTTTTTATTCTAATATGAAATATGGCATAAAAACGATGAACTACGCTGAGCAGAGGTGAAATTGGCAATTTAAGGAAAAAAACAGCCATCAGAATTATTTTGGTGTTAAGATTTCTAGTTTGCGAAAAGGCCTCAAATTTGGAATTTTTTATTCTAATATGAAATAATGCATAAAAATGATGAATTACGCTGAGCAGAAGTCAATTTGTCAATTTAAGGAAAAAAACAGCCATCAGAATTATTTTGGTGTTAAGATTTCTAGTTTGCGAAAAGGCCTCAAAATTGGAATTTTTTATACTGCAATGAAATATGGCAAAAAAACGATGAACTACGCTGAGCAGAGGCGAAATTGGCAATTTAAGGAAAAAAACAGCCATCAGAATTATTTTGGTGTTAAGATTTCTAGTTTGCGAAAACGCCTCAAATTTGGAATTTTTTATTCTGCAATGAAATATGGCAAAAAAACGATGAACTACGCTGAGCAGAGGCGAAATTGGCAATTTAAGGAAAAAAACAGCCATCAGAATTATTTTGGTGTTAAGATTTCTAGTTTGCGAAAACGCCTCAAATTTGGAATTTTTTATTCTGCAATGAAATATGGCAAAAAAACGATGAACTACGCTGAGCAGAGGCGAAATTGGCAATTTAAGGAAAAAAACAGCCATCAGAATTATTTTGGTGTGAAGATTTCTAGTTTGCGAAAACGCCTCAAATTTGGAATTTTTTATTCTAATATGAAATATGGCATAAAAACGATGAACTACGCTGAGTAGAGGCGAAATTGGCAATTTAAGGAAAAAAACAGCCATCAGAATTATTTTGGTGTTAAGATTTCTAGTTTGCGAAAAGGCCTTAAATTTGGAATTTTTTATTCTAATATGAAATATGGCATAAAAACGATGAACTACGCTGAGCAGAGGTGAAATTGGCAATTTAAGGAAAAAAACAGTCATCAGAATTATTTTGGTGTTAAGATTTCTAGTTTGCGAAAAGGCCTCAAATTTGGAATTTTTTATTCTGCAATGAAATATGGCAAAAAAACGATGAACTACGCTGAGCAGAGGCGAAATTGGCAATTTAAGGAAAAAAACAGCCATCAGAATTATTTTGGTGTTAAGATTTCTAGTTTGCGAAAAGGCCTTAAATTTGGAATTTTTTATTCTAATATGAAATATGGCATAAAAACGATGAACTACGCTGAGCAGAGGTGAAATTGGCAATTTAAGGAAAAAAACAGCCATCAGAATTATTTTGGTGTTAAGATTTCTAGTTTGCGAAAAGGCCTCAAATTTGGAATTTTTTATTCTAATATGAAATAATGCATAAAAATGATGAATTACGCTGAGCAGAAGTCAATTTGTCAATTTAAGGAAAAAAACAGCCATAAGAATTATTTTGGTGTGAAGATTTCTAGTTTGCGAAAACGCCTCAAATTTGGAATTTTTTATTCTAATATAAAATAATGCATAGAAACGATGAACTACGCTGAGCAGATGTCAATTTGTCAATTTAAGGAAAAAAACAGCCATCAGAATTATTTTGGTGTTAAGATTTCTAGTTTTGCGAAAAGGCCTCAAATTTGGAATTTTTTATTCTGAAATGAAATATGGCATAAAAACGATGAACTACGCTGAGCAGAGGCGAAATTGGCAATTTAAGGAAAAAAACAGCCATCAGAATTATTTTGGTGTTAAGATTTCTAGTTTGCGAAAAGGCCTCAAATTTGGAATTTTTTATTCTAATATAAAATATATGGCATAAAAACGATGAACTACGCTGAGCAGAGGCGAAATTGGCAATTTAAGGAAAAAAACAGCCATCAGAATTATTTTGGTATTAAGATTTCTAGTTTGCGAAAACGCCTCAAATTTGGAATTTTTTATTCTGCAATGAAATATGGCAAAAAAACGATGAACTACGCTGAGCAGAGGCGAAATTGGCAATTTAAGGAAAAAAACAGCCATCAGAATTATTTTGGTGTGAAGATTTCTAGTTTGCGAAAACGCCTCAAATTTGGAATTTTTTATTCTAATATGAAATATGGCAAAAAAACGATGAACTACGCTGAGCAGAGGCGAAATTGGCAATTTAAGGAAAAAAACAGCCATCAGAATTATTTTGGTGTTAAGATTTCTAGTTTGCGAAAACGCCTCAAATTTGGAATTTTTTATTCTGCAATGAAATATGGCAAAAAAACGATGAACTACGCTGAGCAGAGGCGAAATTGGCAATTTAAGGAAAAAAACAGCCATCAGAATTATTTTGATGTTAAGATTTCTAGTTTGCGAAAACGCCTCAAATTTGGAATTTTTTATTTTGCTATGAAATATGGCAAAAAAACGATGAACTACGCTGAGCGGATCGAAATTGGCAATTTAAGGAAAAAAACAGCCATCAGAATTATTTTGGTGTTAACATTTCTAGTTTGCGAAAAAGCCTCAAATTTGGAATTTTTTATTCTGCAATGAAATATGGCAAAAAAACGATGAACTACGCTGAGCGGAGGCGAAATTGGCAATTTAAGGAAAAAAACAGCCATCAGAATTATTTTGATGTTAAGATTTCTAGTTTGCGAAAAGGCCTCAAATTTGGAATTTTTTATTCTGCAATGAAATATGGCAAAAAAACGATGAACTACGCTGAGCAGAGAGGAAATTGGCAATTTAAGGAAAAAACAGCCATCAGAATTATTTTGGTGTGAAGATTTCTAGTTTGCGAAAACGCCTCAAATTTGGAATTTTTTATTCTAATATGAAATATGGCATAAAAACGATGAACTACGCTGAGCAGAGAGGAAATTGGCAATTTAAGGAAAAAACAGCCATCAGAATTATTTTGGTGTGAAGATTTATAGTTTGCGAAAACGCCTCAAATTTGGAATTTTTTATTTTGCTATGAAATATGGCATAAAAACGATGAACTACGCTGAGCGGAGGCGAAATTGTCAATTTAAGGAAAAAAACAGCCATCAGAATTATTTTGGTGTTAACATTTCTAGTTTGCGAAAAGGCCTCAAATTTGGAATTTTTTATTCTGCAATGAAATATGGCAAAAAAACGATGAACTACGCTGAGCGGAGGCGAAATTGGCAATTTAAGGAAAAAAACAGCCATCAGAATTATTTTGATGTTAAGATTTCTAGTTTGCGAAAAGGCCTCAAATTTGGAATTTTTTATTCTGCAATGAAATATGGCAAAAAAACGATGAACTACGCTGAGCAGAGAGGAAATTGGCAATTTAAGGAAAAAACAGCCATCAGAATTATTTTGGTGTGAAGATTTCTAGTTTGCGAAAACGCCTCAAATTTGGAATTTTTTATTCTAATATGAAATATGGCATAAAAACGATGAACTACGCTGAGTAGAGGCGAAATTGGCAATTTAAGGAAAAAAACAGCCATCAGAATTATTTTGGTGTTAAGATTTCTAGTTTGCGAAAAGGCCTTAAATTTGGAATTTTTTATACTGCAATGAAATATGGCATAAAAACGATGAACTACGCTTAGCAGAGGCGAAATTGGCAATTTAAGGAAAAAAACAGCCATCAGAATTATTTTGGTGTTAAGATTTCTAGTTTGCGAAAACGCCTCAAATTTGGAATTTTTTATTCTAATATGAAATATGGCATAAAAACGATGAACTACGCTGAGCAGAGGTGAAATTGGCAATTTAAGGAAAAAAACAGCCATCAGAATTATTTTGGTGTTAAGATTTCTAGTTTGTGAAAACGCCTCAAATTTGGAATTTTTTATTCTGCAATGAAATAATGCATAAAAACGATGAACTACGCTGAGCAGAAGTCAATTTGTCAATTTAAGGAAAAAAACAGCCATCAGAATTATTTTGGTGTGAAGATTTCTAGTTTGCGAAAACGCCTCAAATTTGGAATTTTTTATTCTAATATGAAATATGGCATAAAAACGATGAACTACGCTGAGCAGAGGTGAAATTGGCAATTTAAGGAAAAAAACAGCCATCAGAATTATTTTGGTGTTAAGATTTCTAGTTTGCGAAAAGGCCTCAAATTTGGAATTTTTTATTCTAATATGAAATAATGCATAAAAATGATGAACTACGCTGAGCAGAAGTCAATTTGTCAATTTAAGGAAAAAAACAGCCATAAGAATTATTTTGGTGTGAAGATTTCTAGTTTGCGAAAACGCCTCAAATTTGGAATTTTTTATTCTAATATAAAATAATGCATAGAAACGATGAACTACGCTGAGCAGATGTCAATTTGTCAATTTAAGGAAAAAAACAGCCATCAGAATTATTTTGGTGTTAAGATTTCTAGTTTGCGAAAAGGCCTCAAATTTGGAATTTTTTATTCTAATATGAAATATGGCATAAAAACGATGAACTACGCTGAGCAGAGGCGAAATTGGCAATTTAAGGAAAAAAACAGCCATCAGAATTATTTTGGTGTTAAGATTTCTAGTGTGCGAAAAGGCCTCAAATTTGGAATTTTTTATACTGCAATGAAATATGGCATAAAAACGATGAACTACGCTGAGCAGAGGCGAAATTGGCAATTTAAGGAAAAAAACAGCCATCAGAATTATTTTGGTGTTAAGATTTCTATTTTGCGAAAAGGCCTCAAATTTGGAATTTTTTATTCTAATATGAAATAATGCATAAAAACGATGAACTACGCTGAGCAGATGTCAATTTGTCAATTTAAGGAAAAAAACAGCCATCAGAATTATTTTGGTGTTAAGATTTCTAGTTTGCGAAAACGCCTCAAATTTGGAATTTTTTATTCTGCAATGAAATATGGCAAAAAAACGATGAACTACGCTGAGCAGAGGCGAAATTGGCAATTTAAGGAAAAAAACAGCCATCAGAATTATTTTGGTGTTAAGATTTCTAGTTTGCGAAAACGCCTCAAATTTGGAATTTTTTATTCTGCAATGAAATATGGCATAAAAACGATGAACTACGCTGAGCAGAGGCGAAATTGGCAATTTAAGGAAAAAAACAGCCATCAGAATTATTTTGGTGTTAAGATTTCTATTTTGCGAAAAGGCCTCAAATTTGGAATTTTTTATTCTAATATGAAATAATGCATAAAAACGATGAACTACGCTGAGCAGATGTCAATTTGTCAATTTAAGGAAAAAAACAGCCATCAGAATTATTTTGGTGTTAAGATTTCTAGTTTGCGAAAACGCCTCAAATTTGGAATTTTTTATTCTGCAATGAAATATGGCAAAAAAACGATGAACTACGCTGAGCAGAGGCGAAATTGGCAATTTAAGGAAAAAAACAGCCATCAGAATTATTTTGGTGTTAAGATTTCTAGTTTGCGAAAACGCCTCAAATTTGGAATTTTTTATTCTGCAATGAAATATGGCAAAAAAACGATGAACTACGCTGAGCAGAGGCGAAATTGGCAATTTAAGGAAAAAAACAGCCATCAGAATTATTTTGGTGTTAAGATTTCTAGTTTGCGAAAACGCCTCAAATTTGGAATTTTTTATTCTGCTATGAAATATAGCATAAAAACGATGAACTACGCTGAGCAGAGGCGAAATTGGCAATTTAAGGAAAAAAACAGCCATCAGAATTATTTTGGTGTTAAGATTTCTAGTTTGCGAAAAGGCCTCAAATTTGGAATTTTTTATTCTGCTATGAAATATGGCAATAAAACGATGAACTACGCTGAGCGGAGGCGAAATTGGCAATTTAAGGAAAAAAACAGCCATCAAAATTATTTTGGTGTTAAGATTTCTAGTTTGCGAAAAGGCCTCAAATTTGGAATTTTTTATTTTGCTATGAAATATGGCAAAAAAACGATGAACTACGCTGAGCGGATCGAAATTGGCAATTTAAGGAAAAAAACAGCCATCAGAATTATTTTGGTGTTAAGATTTCTAGTTTGCGAAAACGCCTCAAATTTGGAATTTTTTATTTTGCTATGAAATATGGCAAAAAAACGATGAACTACGCTGAGCGGAGGCGAAATTGTCAATTTAAGGAAAAAAACAGTTATCAGAATTATTTTGGTGTTAAGATTTCTAGTTTGCGAAAAGGCCTCAAAATTGGAATTTTTTATACTGCAATGAAATATGGCATAAAAACGATGAACTACGCTGAGCGGAGGCGAAATTGTCAATTTAAGGAAAAAAACAGCCATCAGAATTATTTTGGTGTTAACATTTCTAGTTTGCGAAAAGGCCTCAAATTTGGAATTTTTTATTCTGCAATGAAATATGGCAAAAAAACGATGAACTACGCTGAGCGGAGGCGAAATTGGCAATTTAAGGAAAAAAACAGCCATCAGAATTATTTTGATGTTAAGATTTCTAGTTTGCGAAAAGGCCTCAAATTTGGAATTTTTTATTCTGCAATGAAATATGGCAAAAAAACGATGAACTACGCTGAGCAGAGGGGAAATTGGCAATTTAAGGAAAAAACAGCCATCAGAATTATTTTGGTGTGAAGATTTCTAGTTTGCGAAAACGCCTCAAATTTGGAATTTTTTATTCTAATATGAAATATGGCATAAAAACGATGAACTACGCTGAGTAGAGGCGAAATTGGCAATTTAAGGAAAAAAACAGCCATCAGAATTATTTTGGTGTTAAGATTTCTAGTTTGCGAAAAGGCCTTAAATTTGGAATTTTTTATACTGCAATGAAATATGGCATAAAAACGATGAACTACGCTGAGCAGAGGTGAAATTGGCAATTTAAGGAAAAAAACAGCCATCAGAATTATTTTGGTGTTAAGATTTCTAGTTTGCGAAAACGCCTCAAATTTGGAATTTTTTATTCTGCAATGAAATATGGCAAAAAAACGATGAACTACGCTGAGCAGAGGCGAAATTGGCAATTTAAGGAAAAAAACAGCCATCAGAATTATTTTGGTGTTAAGATTTCTAGTTTGCGAAAACGCCTCAAATTTGGAATTTTTTATTCTGCAATGAAATATGGCAAAAAAACGATGAACTACGCTGAGCAGAGGCGAAATTGGCAATTTAAGGAAAAAAACAGCCATCAGAATTATTTTGGTGTGAAGATTTCTAGTTTGCGAAAACGCCTCAAATTTGGAATTTTTTATTCTAATATGAAATATGGCATAAAAACGATGAACTACGCTGAGTAGAGGCGAAATTGGCAATTTAAGGAAAAAAACAGCCATCAGAATTATTTTGGTGTTAAGATTTCTAGTTTGCGAAAAGGCCTTAAATTTGGAATTTTTTATACTGCAATGAAATATGGCAAAAAAACGATGAACTACGCTGAGCAGAGGCGAAATTGGCAATTTAGGGAAAAAAACAGCCATCAGAATTATTTTGGTGTTAAGATTTCTAGTTTGCGAAAACGCCTCAAATTTGGAATTTTTTATTCTGCAATGAAATATGGCAAAAAAACGATGAACTACGCTGAGCAGAGGCGAAATTGGCAATTTAAGGAAAAAAACAGCCATCAGAATTATTTTGGTGTGAAGATTTCTAGTTTGCGAAAACGCCTCAAATTTGGAATTTTTTATTCTAATATGAAATATGGCATAAAAACGATGAACTACGCTGAGTAGAGGCGAAATTGGCAATTTAAGGAAAAAAACAGCCATCATAATTATTTTGGTGTTAAGATTTCTAGTTTGCGAAAAGGCCTTAAATTTGGAATTTTTTATTCTAATATGAAATATGGCATAAAAACGATGAACTACGCTGAGCAGAGGTGAAATTGGCAATTTAAGGAAAAAAACAGCCATCAGAATTATTTTGGTGTTAAGATTTCTAGTTTGCGAAAAGGCCTCAAAATTGGAATTTTTTATACTGCAATGAAATATGGCAAAAAAACGATGAACTACGCTGAGCAGAGGCGAAATTGGCAATTTAAGGAAAAAAACAGCCATCAGAATTATTTTGGTGTTAAGATTTCTAGTTTGCGAAAACGCCTCAAATTTGGAATTTTTTATTCTGCAATGAAATATGGCAAAAAAACGATGAACTACGCTGAGCAGAGGCGAAATTGGCAATTTAAGGAAAAAAACAGCCATCAGAATTATTTTGGTGTTAAGATTTCTAGTTTGCGAAAACGCCTCAAATTTGGAATTTTTTATTCTGCAATGAAATATGGCAAAAAAACGATGAACTACGCTGAGCAGAGGCGAAATTGGCAATTTAAGGAAAAAAACAGCCATCAGAATTATTTTGGTGTGAAGATTTCTAGTTTGCGAAAACGCCTCAAATTTGGAATTTTTTATTCTAATATGAAATATGGCATAAAAACGATGAACTACGCTGAGTAGAGGCGAAATTGGCAATTTAAGGAAAAAAACAGCCATCAGAATTATTTTGGTGTTAAGATTTCTAGTTTGCGAAAAGGCCTTAAATTTGGAATTTTTTATTCTAATATGAAATATGGCATAAAAACGATGAACTACGCTGAGCAGAGGTGAAATTGGCAATTTAAGGAAAAAAACAGTCATCAGAATTATTTTGGTGTTAAGATTTCTAGTTTGCGAAAAGGCCTCAAATTTGGAATTTTTTATTCTGCAATGAAATATGGCAAAAAAACGATGAACTACGCTGAGCAGAGGCGAAATTGGCAATTTAAGGAAAAAAACAGCCATCAGAATTATTTTGGTGTTAAGATTTCTAGTTTGCGAAAAGGCCTTAAATTTGGAATTTTTTATTCTAATATGAAATATGGCATAAAAACGATGAACTACGCTGAGCAGAGGTGAAATTGGCAATTTAAGGAAAAAAACAGCCATCAGAATTATTTTGGTGTTAAGATTTCTAGTTTGCGAAAAGGCCTCAAATTTGGAATTTTTTATTCTAATATGAAATAATGCATAAAAATGATGAATTACGCTGAGCAGAAGTCAATTTGTCAATTTAAGGAAAAAAACAGCCATAAGAATTATTTTGGTGTGAAGATTTCTAGTTTGCGAAAACGCCTCAAATTTGGAATTTTTTATTCTAATATAAAATAATGCATAGAAACGATGAACTACGCTGAGTAGATGTCAATTTGTCAATTTAAGGAAAAAAACAGCCATCAGAATTATTTTGGTGTTAAGATTTCTAGTTTTGCGAAAAGGCCTCAAATTTGGAATTTTTTATTCTGAAATGAAATATGGCATAAAAACGATGAACTACGCTGAGCAGAGGCGAAATTGGCAATTTAAGGAAAAAAACAGCCATCAGAATTATTTTGGTGTTAAGATTTCTAGTTTGCGAAAAGGCCTCAAATTTGGAATTTTTTATTCTAATATAAAATATATGGCATAAAAACGATGAACTACGCTGAGCAGAGGCGAAATTGGCAATTTAAGGAAAAAAACAGCCATCAGAATTATTTTGGTATTAAGATTTCTAGTTTGCGAAAACGCCTCAAATTTGGAATTTTTTATTCTGCAATGAAATATGGCAAAAAAACGATGAACTACGCTGAGCAGAGGCGAAATTGGCAATTTAAGGAAAAAAACAGCCATCAGAATTATTTTGGTGTGAAGATTTCTAGTTTGCGAAAACGCCTCAAATTTGGAATTTTTTATTCTAATATGAAATATGGCAAAAAAACGATGAACTACGCTGAGCAGAGGCGAAATTGGCAATTTAAGGAAAAAAACAGCCATCAGAATTATTTTGGTGTTAAGATTTCTAGTTTGCGAAAACGCCTCAAATTTGGAATTTTTTATTCTGCAATGAAATATGGCAAAAAAACGATGAACTACGCTGAGCAGAGGCGAAATTGGCAATTTAAGGAAAAAAACAGCCATCAGAATTATTTTGATGTTAAGATTTCTAGTTTGCGAAAACGCCTCAAATTTGGAATTTTTTATTTTGCTATGAAATATGGCAAAAAAACGATGAACTACGCTGAGCGGATCGAAATTGGCAATTTAAGGAAAAAAACAGCCATCAGAATTATTTTGGTGTTAACATTTCTAGTTTGCGAAAAAGCCTCAAATTTGGAATTTTTTATTCTGCAATGAAATATGGCAAAAAAACGATGAACTACGCTGAGCGGAGGCGAAATTGGCAATTTAAGGAAAAAAACAGCCATCAGAATTATTTTGATGTTAAGATTTCTAGTTTGCGAAAAGGCCTCAAATTTGGAATTTTTTATTCTGCAATGAAATATGGCAAAAAAACGATGAACTACGCTGAGCAGAGAGGAAATTGGCAATTTAAGGAAAAAACAGCCATCAGAATTATTTTGGTGTGAAGATTTCTAGTTTGCGAAAACGCCTCAAATTTGGAATTTTTTATTCTAATATGAAATATGGCATAAAAACGATGAACTACGCTGAGCAGAGAGGAAATTGGCAATTTAAGGAAAAAACAGCCATCAGAATTATTTTGGTGTGAAGATTTATAGTTTGCGAAAACGCCTCAAATTTGGAATTTTTTATTTTGCTATGAAATATGGCATAAAAACGATGAACTACGCTGAGCGGAGGCGAAATTGTCAATTTAAGGAAAAAAACAGCCATCAGAATTATTTTGGTGTTAACATTTCTAGTTTGCGAAAAGGCCTCAAATTTGGAATTTTTTATTCTGCAATGAAATATGGCAAAAAAACGATGAACTACGCTGAGCGGAGGCGAAATTGGCAATTTAAGGAAAAAAACAGCCATCAGAATTATTTTGATGTTAAGATTTCTAGTTTGCGAAAAGGCCTCAAATTTGGAATTTTTTATTCTGCAATGAAATATGGCAAAAAAACGATGAACTACGCTGAGCAGAGAGGAAATTGGCAATTTAAGGAAAAAACAGCCATCAGAATTATTTTGGTGTGAAGATTTCTAGTTTGCGAAAACGCCTCAAATTTGGAATTTTTTATTCTAATATGAAATATGGCATAAAAACGATGAACTACGCTGAGTAGAGGCGAAATTGGCAATTTAAGGAAAAAAACAGCCATCAGAATTATTTTGGTGTTAAGATTTCTAGTTTGCGAAAAGGCCTTAAATTTGGAATTTTTTATACTGCAATGAAATATGGCATAAAAACGATGAACTACGCTTAGCAGAGGCGAAATTGGCAATTTAAGGAAAAAAACAGCCATCAGAATTATTTTGGTGTTAAGATTTCTAGTTTGCGAAAACGCCTCAAATTTGGAATTTTTTATTCTAATATGAAATATGGCATAAAAACGATGAACTACGCTGAGCAGAGGTGAAATTGGCAATTTAAGGAAAAAAACAGCCATCAGAATTATTTTGGTGTTAAGATTTCTAGTTTGTGAAAACGCCTCAAATTTGGAATTTTTTATTCTGCAATGAAATAATGCATAAAAACGATGAACTACGCTGAGCAGAAGTCAATTTGTCAATTTAAGGAAAAAAACAGCCATCAGAATTATTTTGGTGTGAAGATTTCTAGTTTGCGAAAACGCCTCAAATTTGGAATTTTTTATTCTAATATGAAATATGGCATAAAAACGATGAACTACGCTGAGCAGAGGTGAAATTGGCAATTTAAGGAAAAAAACAGCCATCAGAATTATTTTGGTGTTAAGATTTCTAGTTTGCGAAAAGGCCTCAAATTTGGAATTTTTTATTCTAATATGAAATAATGCATAAAAATGATGAACTACGCTGAGCAGAAGTCAATTTGTCAATTTAAGGAAAAAAACAGCCATAAGAATTATTTTGGTGTGAAGATTTCTAGTTTGCGAAAACGCCTCAAATTTGGAATTTTTTATTCTAATATAAAATAATGCATAGAAACGATGAACTACGCTGAGCAGATGTCAATTTGTCAATTTAAGGAAAAAAACAGCCATCAGAATTATTTTGGTGTTAAGATTTCTAGTTTGCGAAAAGGCCTCAAATTTGGAATTTTTTATTCTAATATGAAATATGGCATAAAAACGATGAACTACGCTGAGCAGAGGCGAAATTGGCAATTTAAGGAAAAAAACAGCCATCAGAATTATTTTGGTGTTAAGATTTCTAGTGTGCGAAAAGGCCTCAAATTTGGAATTTTTTATACTGCAATGAAATATGGCATAAAAACGATGAACTACGCTGAGCAGAGGCGAAATTGGCAATTTAAGGAAAAAAACAGCCATCAGAATTATTTTGGTGTTAAGATTTCTATTTTGCGAAAAGGCCTCAAATTTGGAATTTTTTATTCTAATATGAAATAATGCATAAAAACGATGAACTACGCTGAGCAGATGTCAATTTGTCAATTTAAGGAAAAAAACAGCCATCAGAATTATTTTGGTGTTAAGATTTCTAGTTTGCGAAAACGCCTCAAATTTGGAATTTTTTATTCTGCAATGAAATATGGCAAAAAAACGATGAACTACGCTGAGCAGAGGCGAAATTGGCAATTTAAGGAAAAAAACAGCCATCAGAATTATTTTGGTGTTAAGATTTCTAGTTTGCGAAAACTCCTCAAATTTGGAATTTTTTATTCTGCAATGAAATATGGCATAAAAACGATGAACTACGCTGAGCAGAGGCGAAATTGGCAATTTAAGGAAAAAAACAGCCATCAGAATTATTTTGGTGTTAAGATTTCTATTTTGCGAAAAGGCCTCAAATTTGGAATTTTTTATTCTAATATGAAATAATGCATAAAAACGATGAACTACGCTGAGCAGATGTCAATTTGTCAATTTAAGGAAAAAAACAGCCATCAGAATTATTTTGGTGTTAAGATTTCTAGTTTGCGAAAACGCCTCAAATTTGGAATTTTTTATTCTGCAATGAAATATGGCAAAAAAACGATGAACTACGCTGAGCAGAGGCGAAATTGGCAATTTAAGGAAAAAAACAGCCATCAGAATTATTTTGGTGTTAAGATTTCTAGTTTGCGAAAACGCCTCAAATTTGGAATTTTTTATTCTGCAATGAAATATGGCAAAAAAACGATGAACTACGCTGAGCAGAGGCGAAATTGGCAATTTAAGGAAAAAAACAGCCATCAGAATTATTTTGGTGTTAAGATTTCTAGTTTGCGAAAACGCCTCAAATTTGGAATTTTTTATTCTGCTATGAAATATAGCATAAAAACGATGAACTACGCTGAGCAGAGGCGAAATTGGCAATTTAAGGAAAAAAACAGCCATCAGAATTATTTTGGTGTTAAGATTTCTAGTTTGCGAAAAGGCCTCAAATTTGGAATTTTTTATTCTGCTATGAAATATGGCAATAAAACGATGAACTACGCTGAGCGGAGGCGAAATTGGCAATTTAAGGAAAAAAACAGCCATCAAAATTATTTTGGTGTTAAGATTTCTAGTTTGCGAAAAGGCCTCAAATTTGGAATTTTTTATTTTGCTATGAAATATGGCAAAAAAACGATGAACTACGCTGAGCGGATCGAAATTGGCAATTTAAGGAAAAAAACAGCCATCAGAATTATTTTGGTGTTAAGATTTCTAGTTTGCGAAAACGCCTCAAATTTGGAATTTTTTATTTTGCTATGAAATATGGCAAAAAAACGATGAACTACGCTGAGCGGAGGCGAAATTGTCAATTTAAGGAAAAAAACAGTTATCAGAATTATTTTGGTGTTAAGATTTCTAGTTTGCGAAAAGGCCTCAAAATTGGAATTTTTTATACTGCAATGAAATATGGCATAAAAACGATGAACTACGCTGAGCGGAGGCGAAATTGTCAATTTAAGGAAAAAAACAGCCATCAGAATTATTTTGGTGTTAACATTTCTAGTTTGCGAAAAGGCCTCAAATTTGGAATTTTTTATTCTGCAATGAAATATGGCAAAAAAACGATGAACTACGCTGAGCGGAGGCGAAATTGGCAATTTAAGGAAAAAAACAGCCATCAGAATTATTTTGATGTTAAGATTTCTAGTTTGCGAAAAGGCCTCAAATTTGGAATTTTTTATTCTGCAATGAAATATGGCAAAAAAACGATGAACTACGCTGAGCAGAGGGGAAATTGGCAATTTAAGGAAAAAACAGCCATCAGAATTATTTTGGTGTGAAGATTTCTAGTTTGCGAAAACGCCTCAAATTTGGAATTTTTTATTCTAATATGAAATATGGCATAAAAACGATGAACTACGCTGAGTAGAGGCGAAATTGGCAATTTAAGGAAAAAAACAGCCATCAGAATTATTTTGGTGTTAAGATTTCTAGTTTGCGAAAAGGCCTTAAATTTGGAATTTTTTATACTGCAATGAAATATGGCATAAAAACGATGAACTACGCTGAGCAGAGGCGAAATTGGCAATTTAAGGAAAAAAACAGCCATCAGAATTATTTTGGTGTTAAGATTTCTAGTTTGCGAAAAGGCCTCAAATTTGGAATTTTTTATTCTGCAATGAAATAATGCATAAAAACGATGAACTACGCTGAGCAGAGGTGAAATTGGCAATTTAAGGAAAAAACAGCCATCAGAATTATTTTGGTGTTAAGATTTCTAGTTTGCGAAAAGGCCTCAAATTTGGAATTTTTTATTCTGCAATGAAATAATGCATAAAAACGATGAACTACGCAGAGCAGAGGTGAAATTGGCAATTTAAGGAAAAAACAGCCATCAGAATTATTTTGGTGTTAAGATTTCTAGTTTGCGAAAAGGCCTCAAATTTGGAATTTTTTATTCTAATATGAAATAATGCATAAAAATGATGAACTACGCTGAGCAGAAGTCAATTTGTCAATTTAAGGATAAAAACACCCATCAGAATTATTTTGGTGTTAAGATTTCTAGTTTGCGAAAAGGCCTCAAATTTGGAATTTTTTATTCTGCAATGAAATAATGCATAAAAACGATGAACTACGCTGAGCAGAGGTGAAATTGGCAATTTAAGGAAAAAACAGCCATCAGAATTATTTTGGTGTTAAGATTTCTAGTTTGCGAAAAGGCCTCAAATTTGGAATTTTTTATTCTAATATGAAATAATGCATAAAAATGATGAACTACGCTGAGCAGAAGTCAATTTGTCAATTTAAGGAAAAAAACAGCCATAAGAATTATTTTGGTGTGAAGATTTCTAGTTTGCGAAAACGCCTCAAATTTGGAATTTTTTATTCTAATATAAAATAATGCATAGAAACGATGAACTACGCTGAGCAGATGTCAATTTGTCAATTTAAGGAAAAAAACAGCCATCAGAATTATTTTGGTGTTAAGATTTCTAGTTTGCGAAAAGGCCTCAAATTTGGAATTTTTTATTCTGAAATGAAATATGGCATAAAAACGATGAACTACGCTGCGCAGAGGCGAAATTGGCAATTTAAGGAAAAAAACAGCCATCAGAATTATTTTGGTGTTAAGATTTCTAGTTTGCGAAAAGGCCTCAAATTTGGAATTTTTTATTCTAATATAAAATATGGCATAAAAACGATGAACTACGCTGAGCAGAGGCGAAATTGGCAATTTAAGGAAAAAAACAGCCATCAGAATTATTTTGGTGTTAAGATTTCTAGTGTGCGAAAAGGCCTCAAATTTGGAATTTTTTATACTGCAATGAAATATGGCATAAAAACGATGAACTACGCTGAGCAGAGGCGAAATTGGCAATTTAAGGAAAAAAACAGCCATCAGAATTATTTTGGTGTGAAGATTTCTAGTTTGCGAAAAGGCCTCAAATTTGGAATTTTTTATTCTAATATGAAATAATGCATAAAAATGATGAACTACGCTGAGCAGAAGTCAATTTGTCAATTTAAGGAAAAAAACACCCATCAGAATTATTTTGGTGTTAAGATTTCTAGTTTGCGAAAAGGCCTCAAATTTGGAATTTTTTATTCTGCAATGAAATAATGCATAAAAACGATGAACTACGCTGAGCAGAGGTGAAATTGGCAATTTAAGGAAAAAACAGCCATCAGAATTATTTTGGTGTTAAGATTTCTAGTTTGCGAAAAGGCCTCAAATTTGGAATTTTTTATTCTAATATGAAATAATGCATAAAAATGATGAACTACGCTGAGCAGAAGTCAATTTGTCAATTTAAGGAAAAAAACAGCCATAAGAATTATTTTGGTGTGAAGATTTCTAGTTTGCGAAAACGCCTCAAATTTGGAATTTTTTATTCTAATATAAAATAATGCATAGAAACGATGAACTACGCTGAGCAGATGTCAATTTGTCAATTTAAGGAAAAAAACAGCCATCAGAATTATTTTGGTGTTAAGATTTCTAGTTTGCGAAAAGGCCTCAAATTTGGAATTTTTTATTCTGAAATGAAATATGGCATAAAAACGATGAACTACGCTGAGCAGAGGCGAAATTGGCAATTTAAGGAAAAAAACACCCATCAGAATTATTTTGGTGTTAAGATTTCTAGTTTGCGAAAAGGCCTCAAATTTGGAATTTTTTATTCTAATATAAAATATGGCATAAAAACGATGAACTACGCTGAGCAGAGGCGAAATTGGCAATTTAAGGAAAAAAACAGCCATCAGAATTATTTTGGTGTTAAGATTTCTAGTGTGCGAAAAGGCCTCAAATTTGGAATTTTTTATACTGCAATGAAATATGGCATAAAAACGATGAACTACGCTGAGCAGAGGCGAAATTGGCAATTTAAGGAAAAAAACAGCCATCAGAATTATTTTGGTGTGAAGATTTCTAGTTTGCGAAAACGCCTCAAATTTGGAATTTTTTATTCTAATATGAAATATGGCATAAAAACGATGAACTACGCTGAGCAGAGGCGAAATTGGCAATTTAAGGAAAAAAACAGCCATCAGAATTATTTTGGTATTAAGATTTCTAGTTTGCGAAAACGCCTCAAATTTGGAATTTTTTATTCTGCAATGAAACATGGCAAAAAAACGATGAACTACGCTGAGCAGAGGCGAAATTGGCAATTTAAGGAAAAAAACAGCCATCAGAATTATTTTGGTGTTAAGATTTCTAGTTTGCGAAAACGCCTCAAATTTGGAATTTTTTATTCTGCAATGAAATATGGCAAAAAAACGATGAACTACGCTGAGCAGAGGCGAAATTGGCAATTTAAGGAAAAAAACAGCCATCAGAATTATTTTGGTGTGAAGATTTCTAGTTTGCGAAAAGGCCTCAAATTTGGAATTTTTTATTCTAATATGAAATAATGCATAAAAACGATGAACTACGCTGAGCGGAGGCGAAATTGGCAATTTAAGGAAAAAAACAGCCATCAGAATTATTTTGGTGTTAAGATTTCTAGTTTGCGAAAAGGCCTCAAATTTGGAATTTTTTATTCTGCAATGAAATAATGCATAAAAACGATGATCTACGCTGAGCAGAGGCGAAATTGGCAATTTAAGGAAAAAAACAGCCATCAGAATTATTTTGGTGTTAAGATTTCTAGTTTGCGAAAAGGCCTCAAATTTGGAATTTTTTATTCTAATATGAAATAATGCATAAAAACGATGAACTACGCTGAGCAGAGGCGAAATTGGCAATTTAAGGAAAAAAACAGCCATCAGAATTATTTTGGTGTTAAGATTTCTAGTTTGCGAAAAGGCCTCAAATTTGGAATTTTTTATTCTGCTATGAAATATGGCAATAAAACGATGAACTACGCTGAGCGGAGGCGAAATTGGCAATTTAAGGAAAAAAACAGCCATCAG
Source organism: Platycnemis pennipes (assembly GCA_933228895.1). Taxonomy (NCBI): domain Eukaryota; kingdom Metazoa; phylum Arthropoda; class Insecta; order Odonata; family Platycnemididae; genus Platycnemis; species Platycnemis pennipes. The sequence goes on from OW121852.1 coordinate 8,788,474, forward strand.
AATTATTTTGATGTTAAGATTTCTAGTTTGCGAAAACGCCTCAAATTTGGAATTTTTTATTTTGCTATGAAATATGGCAAAAAAACGATGAACTACGCTGAGCGGATCGAAATTGGCAATTTAAGGAAAAAAACAGCCATCAGAATTATTTTGGTGTTAAGATTTCTAGTTTGCGAAAAGGCCTCAAAATTGGAATTTTTTATACTGCAATGAAATATGGCATAAAAACGATGAACTACGCTGAGCAGAGGCGAAATTGGCAATTTAAGGAAAAAAACAGCCATCAGAATTATTTTGGTGTTAAGATTTCTAGTTTGCGAAAACGCCTCAAATTTGGAATTTTTTATTTTGCTATGAAATATGGCAAAAAAACGATGAACTACGCTGAGCGGATCGAAATTGGCAATTTAAGGAAAAAAACAGCCATCAGAATTATTTTGGTGTTAAGATTTCTAGTTTGCGAAAAGGCCTTAAATTTGGAATTTTTTATTCTGCAATGAATAATGGCATAAAAACGATGAACTACGCTGAGCAGAGGCGAAATTGGCAATTTAAGGAAAAAAACAGCCATCAGAATTATTTTGGTGTTAAGATTTCTAGTTTGCGAAAAGGCCTCAAATTTGGAATTTTTTATTCTGCAATGAAATATGGCATAAAAACGATGAACTACGCTGAGCAGAGGTGAATTTGTCAATTTAAGGAAAAAAACAGCCATCAGAATTATTTTGGTGTTAATGTTTCTAGTTTGCGAAAAGGCCTCAAATTTGGAATTTTTTATTCTAATATGAAATATGACATAAAAACGATGAACTACGCTGAGCAGAGGCGAAATTGGCAATTTAAGGAAAAAAACAGCCATCAGAATTATTTTGGTGTTAAGATTTCTAGTTTGCGAAAAGGCCTCAAATTTGGAATTTTTTATTCTGCAATGAATAATGGCATAAAAACGATGAACTACGCTGAGCAGAGGCGAAATTGGCAATTTAAGGAAAAAAACAGCCATCAGAATTATTTTGGTGTTAAGATTTCTAGTTTGCGAAAAGGCCTTAAATTTGGAATTTTTTATTCTGCAATGAATAATGGCATAAAAACGATGAACTACGCTGAGCAGAGGCGAAATTGGCAATTTAAGGAAAAAAACAGCCATCAGAATTATTTTGGTGTTAAGATTTCTAGTTTGCGAAAACGCCTCAAATTTGGAATTTTTTATTCTAATATAAAATAATGCATAAAAACGATGAACTACGCTGAGTAGAGGCGAAATTGGCAATTTAAGGAAAAAAACAGCCATCAGAATTATTTTGGTGTTAAGATTTCTAGTGTGCGAAAAGGCCTCAAATTTGGAATTTTTTATACTGCAATGAAATATGGCATAAAAACGATGAACTACGCTGAGCAGATGCGAAATTGGCAATTTAAGGAAAAAAACAGCCATCAGATTTATTTTGGTGTGAAGATTTCTAGTTTGCGAAAACGCCTCAAATTTGGAATTTTTTATTCTAATATAAAATAATGCATAAAAACGATGAACTACGCTGAGCAGAGGCGAAATTGGCAATTTAAGGAAAAAAACAGCCATCAGAATTATTTTGGTGTTAATGTTTCTAGTTTGCGAAAAGGCCTCAAATTTGGAATTTTTTATTCTAATATGAAATATGACATAAAAACGATGAACTACGCTGAGCAGAGGCGAAATTGGCAATTTAAGGAAAAAAACAGCCATCAGAATTATTTTGGTGTTAAGATTTCTAGTTTGCGAAAAGGCCTCAAATTTGGAATTTTTTATTCTGCAATGAAATATGGCATAAAAACGATGAACTACGCTGAGCAGAGGCGAAATTGGCAATTTAAGGAAAAAAACAGCCATCAGAATTATTTTGGTGTTAAGATTTCTAGTTTGCGAAAAGGCCTCAAATTTGGAATTTTTTATTCTAATATGAAATATGACATAAAAACGATGAACTACGCTGAGCAGAGGCGAAATTGGCAATTTAAGGAAAAAAACAGCCATCAGAATTATTTTGGTGTTAAGATTTCTAGTGTGCGAAAAGGCCTCAAATTTGGAATTTTTTATACTGCAATGAAATATGGCATAAAAACGATGAACTACGCTGAGCAGATGCGAAATTGGCAATTTAAGGAAAAAAACAGCCATCAGAATTATTTTGGTGTTAAGATTTCTAGTTTGCGTAAAGGCCTCAAATTTGGAATTTTTTATTCTAATATGAAATATGACATAAAAACGATGAACTACGCTGAGCAGAGGCGAAATTGGCAATTTAAGGAAAAAAACAGCCATCAGAATTATTTTGGTGTTAAGATTTCTAGTGTGCGAAAAGGCCTCAAATTTGGAATTTTTTATACTGCAATGAAATATGGCATAAAAACGATGAACTACGCTGAGCAGAGGCGAAATTGGCAATTTAAGGAAAAAAACAGCCATCAGAATTATTTTGGTGTTAAGATTTCTAGTTTGCGAAAAGGCCTCAAATTTGGAATATTTTATTCTAATATGAAATATGACATAAAAACGATGAACTACGCTGAGCAGAGGCGAAATTGGCAATTTAAGGAAAAAAACAGCCATTAGAATTATTTTGGTGTTAAGATTTCTAGTGTGCGAAAAGGCCTCAAATTTGGAATTTTTTATACTGCAATGAAATATGGCATAAAAACGATGAACTACGCTGAGCAGATGCGAAATTGGCAATTTAAGGAAAAAAACAGCCATCAGAATTATTTTGGTGTTAAGATTTCTAGTTTGCGAAAAGGCCTCAAATTTGGAATTTTTTATTCTAATATGAAATATGACATAAAAACGATGAACTACGCTGAGCAGAGGCGAAATTGGCAATTTAAGGAAAAAAACAGCCATCAGAATTATTTTGGTGTTAAGATTTCTAGTTTGCGAAAAGGCCTCAAATTTGGAATTTTTTATTCTAATATGAAATATGACATAAAAACGATGAACTACGCTGAGCAGAGGCGAAATTGGCAATTTAAGGAAAAAAACAGCCATCAGAATTATTTTGGTGTGAAGATTTCTAGTTTGCGAAAACGCCTCAAATTTGGAATTTTTTATTCTGCAATGAAATATGGCATAAAAACGATGAACTACGCTGAGCAGAGGCAAAATTGGCAATTTAAGGAAAAAAACAGCCATCAGAATTATTTTGGTATTAAGATTTCTAGTTTGCGAAAACGCCTCAAATTTGGAATTTTTTATTCTGCAATGAAATATGGCAAAAAAACGATGAACTACGCTGAGCAGAGGCGAAATTGGCAATTTAAGGAAAAAAACAGCCATCAGAATTATTTTGGTATTAAGATTTCTAGTTTGCGAAAACGCCTCAAATTTGGAATTTTTTATTCTGCAATGAAATATGGCAAAAAAACGATGAACTACGCTGAGCAGAGGCGAAATTGGCAATTTAAGGAAAAAAACAGCCATCAGAATTATTTTGGTGTTAAGATTTCTAGTTTGCGAAAACGCCTCAAATTTGGAATTTTTTATTCTGCAATGAAATATGGCATAAAAACGATGAACTACGCTGAGCGGAGGCGAAATTGTCAATTTAAGGAAAAAAACAACCATCAGAATTATTTTGGTGTTAGGATTTCTAGTTTGCGAAAAGGCCTCAAATTTGGAATTTTTATTCTAATATGAAATTGTGCATTAAAACGATGAACTACGCTGAGCAGAGGCGAAATTGGCAATTTAAGGAAAAAAACAGCCATCAGAATTATTTTGGTGTGAAGATTTCTAGTTTGCGAAAACGCCTCAAATTTGGAATTTTTTATTCTGCTATGAAATATAGCAATAAAACGATGAACTACGCTGAGCGGAGGCGAAATTTGCAATTTAAGGAAAAAAACAGCCATCAGAATTATTTTGATGTTAAGATTTCTTGTTTGCGAAAACGCCTCAAATTTGGAATTTTTTATTTTGCTATGAAATATGGCAAAAAAACGATGAACTACGCTGAGCGGATCGAAATTGGCAATTTAAGGAAAAAAACAGCCATCAGAATTATTTTGGTGTTAAGATTTCTAGTTTGCGAAAACGACTCAAATTTGGAATTTTTTATTTTGCTATGAAATATGGCAAAAAAACAATGAACTACGCTGAGCGGAGGCGAAATTGTCAATTTAAGGAAAAAAACAGTTATCAGAATTATTTTGGTGTTAAGATTTCTAGTTTGCGAAAAGGCCTCAAAATTGGAATTTTTTATACTGCAATGAAATATGGCATAAAAACGATGAACTACGCTGAGCGGAGGCGAAATTGTCAATTTAAGGAAAAAAACAGCCATCAGAATTATTTTGGTGTTAAGATTTCTAGTTTGCGAAAAGGCCTCAAATTTGGAATTTTTTATTCTGCAATGAAATATGGCAAAAAAACGATGAACTACGCTGAGCGGAGGCGAAATTGGCAATTTAAGGAAAAAAACAGCCATCAGAATTATTTTGATGTTAAGATTTCTAGTTTGCGAAAAGGCCTCAAATTTGGAATTTTTTATTCTGCAATGAAATATGGCAAAAAAACGATGAACTACGCTGAGCAGAGGCGAAATTGGCAATTTAAGGAAAAAACAGCCATCAGAATTATTTTGGTGTGAAGATTTCTAGTTTGCGAAAACGCCTCAAATTTGGAATTTTTTATTCTAATATGAAATATGGCATAAAAACGATGAACTACGCTGAGTAGAGGCGAAATTGGCAATTTAAGGAAAAAAACGGCCATCAGAATTATTTTGGTGTTAAGATTTCTAGTTTGCGAAAAGGCCTTAAATTTGGAATTTTTTATACTGCAATGAAATATGGCATAAAAACGATGAACTACGCTGAGCAGAGGCGAAATTGGCAATTTAAGGAAAAAAACAGCCATCAGAATTATTTTGGTGTTAAGATTTCTAGTTTGCGAAAAGGCCTCAAATTTGGAATTTTTTATTCTGCAATGAAATAATGCATAAAAACGATGAACTACGCTGAGCAGAGGCGAAATTGGCAATTTAAGGAAAAAAACGGCCATCAGAATTATTTTGGTGTTAAGATTTCTAGTTTGCGAAAAGGCCTTAAATTTGGAATTTTTTATTCTGCAATGAAATAATGCATAAAAACGATGAACTACGCTTGGCAGAGGCGAAATTGTCAATTTAAGGAAAAAAACTGCCATCATAATTATTTTGGTGTTAAGATTTCTAGTTTGCGAAAACGCCTCAAATTTGGAATTTTTTATTTTGCTATGAAATATGGCATAATAACTATGAACTACGCTTGGCAGAGGCGAAATTGTCAATTTAAGGAAAAAAACTGCCATCATAATTATTTTGGTGTTAAGATTTCTAGTTTGCGAAAACGCCTCAAATTTGGAATTTTTTATTCTGCAATGAAATATGGCATAAAAACGATGAACTACGCTGAGCAGAGGCGAAATTGGCAATTTAAGGAAAAAAACAGCCATCAGAATTATTTTGGTGTTAAGATTTCTAGTTTGCGAAAAGGCCTCAAATTTGGAATTTTTTATTCTGCAATGAAATATGGCATAAAAACGATGAACTACGCTGAGCAGAGGCGAAATTGGCAATTTAAGGAAAAAAACAGCCATCAGAATTATTTTGGTGTTAAGATTTCTAGTTTGCGAAAAGGCCTCAAATTTGGAATTTTTTATTCTAATATGAAATATGACATAAAAACGATGAACTACGCTGAGCAGAGGCGAAATTGGCAATTTAAGGAAAAAAACAGCCATCAGAATTATTTTGGTGTTAAGATTTCTAGTGTGCGAAAAGGCCTCAAATTTGGAATTTTTTATACTGCAATGAAATATGGCATAAAAACGATGAACTACGCTGAGCAGATGCGAAATTGGCAATTTAAGGAAAAAAACAGCCATCAGAATTATTTTGGTGTTAAGATTTCTAGTTTGCGAAAAGGCCTCAAATTTGGAATTTTTTATTCTAATATGAAATATGACATAAAAACGATGAACTACGCTGAGCAGAGGCGAAATTGGCAATTTAAGGAAAAAAACAGCCATCAGAATTATTTTGGTGTTAAGATTTCTAGTTTGCGAAAAGGCCTCAAATTTGGAATTTTTTAATCTGCTATGAAATATGGCAAAAAAACGATGAACTACGCTGAGCGGAGGCGAAATTGGCAATTTAAGGAAAAAAACAGCCATCAGAATTATTTTGATGTTAAGATTTCTAGTTTGCGAAAACGCCTCAAATTTGGAATTTTTTATTTTGCTATAAAATATGGCAAAAAAACGATGAACTACGCTGAGCGGATCGAAATTGGCAATTTAAGGAAAAAAACAGCCATCAGAATTATTTTGGTTTTAAGATTTCTAGTTTGCGAAAACGCCTCAAATTTGGAATTTTTTATTCTGCAATGAAATATGGCAAAAAAACGATGAACTACGGTGAGCGGAGACGAAATTGGCAATTTAAGGAAAAAAACAGCCATCAGAATTATTTTGGTGTTAAGATTTCTAGTTTGCGAAAACGCCTCAAATTTGGAATTTTTTATTCTGCTATGAAATATGGCAAAAAAACGACGAACTACGCTGGGCAGAGGCGAAATTGTAAATTTAAGGAAAAAAACAGCCATCAGATATATTTTGGTGTTAAGATTTCTAGTTTGCGAAAACGCCTCAAATTATGAATTTTTTATTCTGCTATGAAATATGGCATAAAAACGATGAACTACGCTGAGCGGAAGAGATATTGTCAATTTAAGGAAAACAATAGCCATCAGACTTATTTTGGTGTTAAGATTTCTAGTTTGCGAAAAGGCCTCAAATTTGGAATTTTTTATTCTGCTATGAAATATGGCAAAAAAACGATGAACTACGCTGAGCAGAGTCGAAATTGTCAATTTAAGGAAAAAAATAGCTATCAGAATTATTTTGGTGTTAAGATTTCTAGTTTGCGAAAAGGCCTCAAATTTGGAATTTTTTATTCTGCTATGAAATATGGCATAAAAACGATGAACTACGCTGAGCGGAGGCGAAATTGGCAATTTAAGGAAGAAAACAGCCATCAGAATTATTATGGTGTCAAGATTGCTGGTTTGCGAAAATGCCTTCAGAATTGGAATTTTTTTTCTGCTATGAAATATTGCATAAAAGGCTATGAACTACGCTGAGCGGAGGCGAAATTGTCAATTTAAGGAAAAAAACAACCATCAGAATTATTTTGGTGTTAGGATTTCTAGTTTGCGAAAAGGCCTCAAATTTGGAATTTTTATTCTAATATGAAATTGTGCATTAAAACGATGAACTACGCTGAGCAGAGGCGAAATTGGCAATTTAAGGAAAAAAACAGCCATCAGAATTATTTTGGTGTGAAGATTTCTAGTTTGCGAAAACGCCTCAAATTTGGAATTTTTTATTCTGCTATGAAATATAGCAATAAAACGATGAACTACGCTGAGCGGAGGCGAAATTTGCAATTTAAGGAAAAAAACAGCCATCAGAATTATTTTGATGTTAAGATTTCTTGTTTGCGAAAACGCCTCAAATTTGGAATTTTTTATTTTGCTATGAAATATGGCAAAAAAACGATGAACTACGCTGAGCGGATCGAAATTGGCAATTTAAGGAAAAAAACAGCCATCAGAATTATTTTGGTGTTAAGATTTCTAGTTTGCGAAAACGACTCAAATTTGGAATTTTTTATTTTGCTATGAAATATGGCAAAAAAACGATGAACTACGCTGAGCGGAGGCGAAATTGTCAATTTAAGGAAAAAAACAGTTATCAGAATTATTTTGGTGTTAAGATTTCTAGTTTGCGAAAAGGCCTCAAAATTGGAATTTTTTATACTGCAATGAAATATGGCATAAAAACGATGAACTACGCTGAGCGGAGGCGAAATTGTCAATTTAAGGAAAAAAACAGCCATCAGAATTATTTTGGTGTTAAGATTTCTAGTTTGCGAAAAGGCCTCAAATTTGGAATTTTTTATTCTGCAATGAAATATGGCAAAAAAACGATGAACTACGCTGAGCGGAGGCGAAATTGGCAATTTAAGGAAAAAAACAGCCATCAGAATTATTTTGATGTTAAGATTTCTAGTTTGCGAAAAGGCCTCAAATTTGGAATTTTTTATTCTGCAATGAAATATGGCAAAAAAACGATGAACTACGCTGAGCAGAGGCGAAATTGGCAATTTAAGGAAAAAACAGCCATCAGAATTATTTTGGTGTGAAGATTTCTAGTTTGCGAAAACGCCTCAAATTTGGAATTTTTTATTCTAATATGAAATATGGCATAAAAACGATGAACTACGCTGAGTAGAGGCGAAATTGGCAATTTAAGGAAAAAAACGGCCATCAGAATTATTTTGGTGTTAAGATTTCTAGTTTGCGAAAAGGCCTTAAATTTGGAATTTTTTATACTGCAATGAAATATGGCATAAAAACGATGAACTACGCTGAGCAGAGGCGAAATTGGCAATTTAAGGAAAAAAACAGCCATCAGAATTATTTTGGTGTTAAGATTTCTAGTTTGCGAAAAGGCCTCAAATTTGGAATTTTTTATTCTGCAATGAAATAATGCATAAAAACGATGAACTACGCTGAGCAGAGGCGAAATTGGCAATTTAAGGAAAAAAACGGCCATCAGAATTATTTTGGTGTTAAGATTTCTAGTTTGCGAAAAGGCCTTAAATTTGGAATTTTTTATTCTGCAATGAAATAATGCATAAAAACGATGAACTACGCTTGGCAGAGGCGAAATTGTCAATTTAAGGAAAAAAACTGCCATCATAATTATTTTGGTGTTAAGATTTCTAGTTTGCAAAAACGCCTCAAATTTGGAATTTTTTATTTTGCTATGAAATATGGCATAATAACTATGAACTACGCTTGGCAGAGGCGAAATTGTCAATTTAAGGAAAAAAACTGCCATCATAATTATTTTGGTGTTAAGATTTCTAGTTTGCGAAAACGCCTCAAATTTGGAATTTTTTATTCTGCAATGAAATATGGCATAAAAACGATGAACTACGCTGAGCAGAGGCGAAATTGGCAATTTAAGGAAAAAAACAGCCATCAGAATTATTTTGGTGTTAAGATTTCTAGTTTGCGAAAAGGCCTCAAATTTGGAATTTTTTATTCTGCAATGAAATATGGCATAAAAACGATGAACTACGCTGAGCAGAGGCGAAATTGGCAATTTAAGGAAAAAAACAGCCATCAGAATTATTTTGCTGTTAAGATTTCTAGTTTGCGAAAAGGCCTCAAATTTGGAATTTTTTATTCTAATATGAAATATGACATAAAAACGATGAACTACGCTGAGCAGAGGCGAAATTGGCAATTTAAGGAAAAAAACAGCCATCAGAATTATTTTGGTGTTAAGATTTCTAGTGTGCGAAAAGGCCTCAAATTTGGAATTTTTTATACTGCAATGAAATATGGCATAAAAACGATGAACTACGCTGAGCAGATGCGAAATTGGCAATTTAAGGAAAAAAACAGCCATCAGAATTATTTTGGTGTTAAGATTTCTAGTTTGCGAAAAGGCCTCAAATTTGGAATTTTTTATTCTAATATGAAATATGACATAAAAACGATGAACTACGCTGAGCAGAGGCGAAATTGGCAATTTAAGGAAAAAAACAGCCATCAGAATTATTTTGGTGTTAAGATTTCTAGTTTGCGAAAAGGCCTCAAATTTGGAATTTTTTATTCTAATATGAAATATGACATAAAAACGATGAACTACGCTGAGCAGATGCGAAATTGGCAATTTAAGGAAAAAAACAGCCATCAGAATTATTTTGGTGTGAAGATTTCTAGTTTGCGAAAACGCCTCAAATTTGGAATTTTTTATTCTGCAATGAAATATGGCATAAAAACGATGAACTACGCTGAGCAGAGGCAAAATTGGCAATTTAAGGAAAAAAACAGCCATCAGAATTATTTTGGTATTAAGATTTCTAGTTTGCGAAAACGCCTCAAATTTGGAATTTTTTATTCTGCAATGAAATATGGCAAAAAAACGATGAACTACGCTGAGCAGAGGCGAAATTGGCAATTTAAGGAAAAAAACAGCCATCAGAATTATTTTGGTATTAAGATTTCTAGTTTGCGAAAACGCCTCAAATTTGGAATTTTTTATTCTGCAATGAAATATGGCAAAAAAACGATGAACTACGCTGAGCAGAGGCGAAATTGGCAATTTAAGGAAGAAAACAGCCATCAGAATTATTTTGGTGTTAAGATTTCTAGTTTGCGAAAACGCCTCAAATTTGGAATTTTTTATTCTGCAATGAAATATGGCATAAAAACGATGAACTACGCTGAGCGGAGGCGAAATTGTCAATTTAAGGAAAAAAACAACCATCAGAATTATTTTGGTGTTAGGATTTCTAGTTTGCGAAAAGGCCTCAAATTTGGAATTTTTATTCTAATATGAAATTGTGCATTAAAACGATGAACTACGCTGAGCAGAGGCGAAATTGTAAATTTAAGGAAAATAACAGCCATCAGAATTATTTTGGTGTTAAGATTTCTAGTTTGCGAAAACGCCTCAAATTTGGAATTTTTTATTCTGCTATGAAATATAGCATAAAAACGATGAACTACGCTGAGCAGAGGCGAAATTGGCAATTTAAGGAAAAAAACAGCCATCAGAATTATTTTGGTGTTAAGATTTCTAGTTTGCGAAAAGGCCTCAAATTTGGAATTTTTTAATCTGCTATGAAATATGGCAAAAAAACGATGAACTACGCTGAGCGGAGGCGAAATTGGCAATTTAAGGAAAAAAACAGCCATCAGAATTATTTTGATGTTAAGATTTCTAGTTTGCGAAAACGCCTCAAATTTGGAATTTTTTATTTTGCTATAAAATATGGCAAAAAAACGATGAACTACGCTGAGCGGATCGAAATTGGCAATTTAAGGAAAAAAACAGCCATCAGAATTATTTTGGTTTTAAGATTTCTAGTTTGCGAAAACGCCTCAAATTTGGAATATTTTATTCTGCAATGAAATATGGCAAAAAAACGATGAACTACGGTGAGCGGAGACGAAATTGGCAATTTAAGGAAAAAAACAGCCATCAGAATTATTTTGGTGTTAAGATTTCTAGTTTGCGAAAACGCCTCAAATTTGGAATTTTTTATTCTGCTATGAAATATGGCAAAAAAACGACGAACTACGCTGGGCAGAGGCGAAATTGTAAATTTAAGGAAAAAAACAGCCATCAGATATATTTTGGTGTTAAGATTTCTAGTTTGCGAAAACGCCTCAAATTATGAATTTTTTATTCTGCTATGAAATATGGCATAAAAACGATGAACTACGCTGAGCGGAAGAGATATTGTCAATTTAAGGAAAACAATAGCCATCAGACTTATTTTGGTGTTAAGATTTCTAGTTTGCGAAAAGGCCTCAAATTTGGAATTTTTTATTCTGCTATGAAATATGGCAAAAAAACGATGAACTACGCTGAGCAGAGTCGAAATTGTCAATTTAAGGAAAAAAATAGCTATCAGAATTATTTTGGTGTTAAGATTTCTAGTTTGCGAAAAGGCCTCAAATTTGGGATTTTTTATACTGCAATGAAATATGGCATAAAAACGATGAACTACGCTGAGCAGAGGCGAAATTGGCAATTTAAGGAAAAAAACAGCCATCAGAATTATTTTGGTGTTAAGATTTCTAGTTTGCGAAAAGGCCTCAAATTTGGAATTTTTTATTCTGCAATGAAATAATGCATAAAAACGATGAACTACGCTGAGCAGAGGCGAAATTGGCAATTTAAGGAAAAAAACGGCCATCAGAATTATTTTGGTGTTAAGATTTCTAGTTTGCGAAAAGGCCTTAAATTTGGAATTTTTTATTCTGCAATGAAATAATGCATAAAAACGATGAACTACGCTTGGCAGAGGCGAAATTGTCAATTTAAGGAAAAAAACTGCCATCATAATTATTTTGGTGTTAAGATTTCTAGTTTGCGAAAACGCCTCAAATTTGGAATTTTTTATTTTGCTATGAAATATGGCATAATAACTATGAACTACGCTTGGCAGAGGCGAAATTGTCAATTTAAGGAAAAAAACTGCCATCATAATTATTTTGGTGTTAAGATTTCTAGTTTGCGAAAACGCCTCAAATTTGGAATTTTTTATTCTGCAATGAAATATGGCATAAAAACGATGAACTACGCTGAGCAGAGGCGAAATTGGCAATTTAAGGAAAAATACAGCCATCAGAATTATGTTGGTGTTAAGATTTCTAGTGTGCGAAAAGGCCTCAAATTTGGAATTTTTTATACTGCAATGAAATATGGCATAAAAACGATGAACTACGCTGAGCAGATGCGAAATTGGCAATTTAAGGAAAAAAACAGCCATCAGAATTATTTTGGTGTTAAGATTTCTAGTTTGCGAAAAGGCCTCAAATTTGGAATTTTTTATTCTAATATGAAATATGACATAAAAACGATGAACTACGCTGAGCAGAGGCGAAATTGGCAATTTAAGGAAAAAAACAGCCATCAGAATTATTTTGGTGTTAAGATTTCTAGTTTGCGAAAAGGCCTCAAATTTGGAATTTTTTATTCTAATATGAAATATGACATAAAAACGATGAACTACGCTGAGCAGATGCGAAATTGGCAATTTAAGGAAAAAAACAGCCATCAGAATTATTTTGGTGTGAAGATTTCTAGTTTGCGAAAACGCCTCAAATTTGGAATTTTTTATTCTGCAATGAAATATGGCAAAAAAACGATGAACTACGCTGAGCAGAGGCAAAATTGGCAATTTAAGGAAAAAAACAGCCATCAGAATTATTTTGGTATTAAGATTTCTAGTTTGCGAAAACGCCTCAAATTTGGAATTTTTTATTCTGCAATGAAATATGGCAAAAAAACGATGAACTACGCTGAGCAGAGGCGAAATTGGCAATTTAAGGAAAAAAACAGCCATCAGAATTATTTTGGTATTAAGATTTCTAGTTTGCGAAAACGCCTCAAATTTGGAATTTTTTATTCTGCAATGAAATATGGCAAAAAAACGATGAACTACGCTGAGCAGAGGCGAAATTGGCAATTTAAGGAAGAAAACAGCCATCAGAATTATTTTGGTGTTAAGATTTCTAGTTTGCGAAAACGCCTCAAATTTGGAATTTTTTATTCTGCAATGAAATATGGCATAAAAACGATGAACTACGCTGAGCGGAGGCGAAATTGTCAATTTAAGGAAAAAAACAACCATCAGAATTATTTTGGTGTTAGGATTTCTAGTTTGCGAAAAGGCCTCAAATTTGGAATTTTTATTCTAATATGAAATTGTGCATTAAAACGATGAACTACGCTGAGCAGAGGCGAAATTGTAAATTTAAGGAAAATAACAGCCATCAGAATTATTTTGGTGTTAAGATTTCTAGTTTGCGAAAACGCCTCAAATTTGGAATTTTTTATTCTGCTATGAAATATAGCATAAAAACGATGAACTACGCTGAGCAGAGGCGAAATTGGCAATTTAAGGAAAAAAACAGCCATCAGAATTATTTTGGTGTTAAGATTTCTAGTTTGCGAAAAGGCCTCAAATTTGGAATTTTTTAATCTGCTATGAAATATGGCAAAAAAACGATGAACTACGCTGAGCGGAGGCGAAATTGGCAATTTAAGGAAAAAAACAGCCATCAGAATTATTTTGATGTTAAGATTTCTAGTTTGCGAAAACGCCTCAAATTTGGAATTTTTTATTTTGCTATAAAATATGGCAAAAAAACGATGAACTACGCTGAGCGGATCGAAATTGGCAATTTAAGGAAAAAAACAGCCATCAGAATTATTTTGGTTTTAAGATTTCTAGTTTGCGAAAACGCCTCAAATTTGGAATTTTTTATTCTGCAATGAAATATGGCAAAAAAACGATGAACTACGGTGAGCGTAGACGAAATTGGCAATTTAAGGAAAAAAACAGCCATCAGAATTATTTTGGTGTTAAGATTTCTAGTTTGCGAAAACGCCTCAAATTTGGAATTTTTTATTCTGCTATGAAATATGGCAAAAAAACGACGAACTACGCTGGGCAGAGGCGAAATTGTAAATTTAAGGAAAAAAACAGCCATCAGATATATTTTGGTGTTAAGATTTCTAGTTTGCGAAAACGCCTCAAATTATGAATTTTTTATTCTGCTATGAAATATGGCATAAAAACGATGAACTACGCTGAGCGGAAGAGATATTGTCAATTTAAGGAAAACAATAGCCATCAGACTTATTTTGGTGTTAAGATTTCTAGTTTGCGAAAAGGCCTCAAATTTGGAATTTTTTATTCTGCTATGAAATATGGCAAAAAAACGATGAACTACGCTGAGCAGAGTCGAAATTGTCAATTTAAGGAAAAAAATAGCTATCAGAATTATTTTGGTGTTAAGATTTCTAGTTTGCGAAAAGGCCTCAAATTTGGAATTTTTTATTCTGCTATGAAATATGGCATAAAAACGATGAACTACGCTGAGCGGAGGCGAAATTGGCAATTTAAGGAAGAAAACAGCCATCAGAATTATTATGGTGTCAAGATTGCTGGTTTGCGAAAATGCCTTCAGAATTGGAATTTTTTTTCTGCTATGAAATATTGCATAAAAGGCTATGAACTAGGCAGAGCAGAGGCGAAAGTGTTAATTTAAGTTGAAATACAGTCGTCAGAAAAATGTTGGTGTAAAGTTAACTGGTACGATAAAACCCCTTTAAAATTGGAATTATTTATTTTTCTATAATATAATAAATACATTGCGATGAACTACACTAAACTGAGGCGAATGTTTAAATTTAACGAGAAATAAAGCACTCGGAGATATCAATCTCTTATTTTTCTGCTTTTTGTTAGCGCCTCAGATTTTTACTCCGCTATGAAATGTTGCGAAAAACGTGATTAATTATGCTGAGCAGAGACGAATTTGTCGAATTATGGTGAAAAACGGCCATTAGAATTAGTTTGAACTATTTTTCTTTTGATATAGCTCCTTTTTGATAATGCCTCAGAGTTGGAATTTTTTATTTTAGTATGAAATATAGCATAAACCGCTTTTAGCTACGCTGAGCAGAGGTGACATAGCCAAATTAAGTTGAAATACAGTCGTCAGAATTATTTTCCTGTTAAATTGGCTGCTTTGTTGTAAAGCCTCACAACTGTAGATAGTTATATTTTTTGGGTGAGGTTTGTTTAGTTGGGAAGACATTTTTTAATTCAATGTTGCAGGCAGTTGTATTCATTCTTTAAAATAAAATGTTTTAGGTTGGTGGACTGTTTTTATATCCTTATTAGCCGTTTGTCTTAATGATATTTTCTTACTCGCTGTACCTTTTGCTTATGGGTCGATCAAACTACTTTTAACACATTGTGAAATTCTAGTTAAATTATCACCTGACATATGATGGTATATCTCATGGTGCTTTCATTGATTATCGCATGAAACTTATATTGCATAAACCACGAATGCAGTAAATGAAATTTTCACATAATTAGGATTTGTCTTTTTGATATGTTTGAAACCAGAAAAATAGTTCTAGATGCATTGCATCACTCCAAACTTATTGACAAATCGTATAGAGTTGCACCCGTGGTGATCAATCTAGGGAAGCATGTAGCCTCATCAAAGCTTAAGCGTGTTTCGATCGCTACGAATTTTATATATCCTTAAGTTATTTCTCTTGAGAGTGTTTGCAACTTTGTAAACTTGTCAATGAAGTTCAAATTGGTATTGTCTGGAAATTGCAAAAGAGGAATTTTAAGAAGGGTGTTCAAAAGAGTCATCTTGACTGGAGCCAGTTGCGTCTGGAGACCCTGACGACCGCACGCAGAGTTGGCTGTTTACGCATGAGATAATCCTCCACAGGAGCAACTAAAATATAAAGACCATTAGGATTATTCCACTTTCACCCTAAATATAACTGCTTACCTTTCCTTGAATCAATACTTCATCATAAGGATTCATTCACTACAAATATTCATTCTTGTACCTACTCTCAATACATTGCAGCAGATTTAAAAGCAGACTACTGTTGCCATGGTGATTTGAAAAAAAAAATGAAAAGACTAGACACATGGTATGAAATCATTGGCCTTTTATTTACATTTACTTATTAAAATAACACTCAGAATTCACACATACTGTACATTTTTGATCAATCTAAAGCAATAAATTATTTTATTTCCTTCAATAGAATTGAGAATCTTATTTTTTCTCATGTTCTTGTACAAATTCGGGCACATCGATGAATTCACACAGATAACACTTTCATGCAAATCTGCATAGGATATATATATATATATATGTTTAGGCTTGTTGGGTATATATTATAGGGGCAAATAATTAAACACAGTGCTGATCAACAAGTGTTCCATCAATTCCACCTCGATAAAATTTGTGTCTGAATGCAGACAAAATATTTCATAAATGTGTGTATACTTATATAACCTCTACTTCACTTATATAACCTCTATGCACAGGACTTCTCCCTTCTTTATTGGTCGCATTAACCTTGACCTTAATGTTTCTCATTTTACACCAAAAGGAACATGACACATTGGTGAATGGTAAAACCAAATCTATAATAACTCTGTTATACATTACTTATTGTTCTTTTCATACGTGATTAACATTACCTCTTTATTAAATATATAATGGGAGTCATAAACGTATATGTAATTACAGCCAGTGCCATGAAGTCTTTGAAGGTTTCTTCCCAAATGATAATGACTTGCGGTTGTCAATTGAAGCAATCACAAAATTCATCTAAGTGTGTCAAGAACAGGGCAGTGCTATATGCTGTTTTGAATATCACGCAACGATATCAACTTGATATACCAAATGAAGCATTATAAGGACTTCACAGTACAAATTGGTAATATATCATGGTGGCAGTATATGTCAAATATTGGGATAATGATTGGTGTCACATATCAGTTGATAACCGGATATTGTGACATTGGTTGGTATTGAATATCTCTTGGTATTACATGTCGGTTGATATTGAATATTGCTTGATATCCGCAGATTGGAAGATATGGTAAATCACATTGTGGAATATCGTACTAGATGATGTTTTAAATCATGGGCATATAAGGGCATATCTGTTTACTGAATTAAATATGGTCACCCTAGAGAAAGTAAAGAGACATTTCTAATCTTATTTTGCTTTATAAGATAGTAAACAGTATAATTGATCCATTACACCTTACATCATCACTAAACTACCATGTGACTTTGTTACAGCACCACTAATATTATAATTTCCTTTTAATTATAATATGACCAATTATTTTTTCTACCAGTATAAATAGCCTATAAATAGAATGCAAACATGTATGGAAGGAACATTGATTTCTCTAAATCAATATATTCCATCAATAATATTATTTAAAAAGTTTATTTGGTGTCTAAATTTTTTGGGTTATTGATTATTTTTTGTCATTGGGGTTAAATTATTAAATGTCTCTTATACTTAACTCCATTCAGTTTCTATGTTAGTTCCCCATGCCCATATGTGTACTTCATTTTTCTTTATTGGTTGCCATTTATTCATGAACCACACGTGTACTTATTCATATATGTACTTGTATTTATCTATATTTATCACATTAGTGTGTAATTTTCTGTTGTAATGCCAATTGCAGACAATATATCCTAGTACTGCACTGCCCTAGTCAAGACTTTATGGGTCCTTGTAGCAGCTAATAAATATATTTGCTTGGTATGTGTGAGCTGGTCAATGTGGAAAAGTCCTAAGCAACTGGATGACAATAGCATATTGATCAGCATGGCATCACACTGCTTCATGGGTAAAAACGATACTGCATCATTGATAGGTCCTGGAGCAGATGAAATCTTTTCCAGCTATGATTTGACAAGGCCAGAACAGAAGAGAGTCGTAATTCTTTGCGCAAAGATGTAGCATTGGGTGGGATTCTTGGTCCTTTACAGAAAATTTCTTGTAAATCATTGCTAAAGAAACGTAGAACTAAAATTATGGAGCTACCCAGCTATTAATTGGTGTGTAATAATTACTACTAGTAATGATTGATTACTGAGCCACAGTGTCCATAGCATGCTGTACTCCAGCAATGCTTTATTTAGTTCCACCAAATAATCATTGCAATGCAATATTATAATAAACGACTGATTACCGTATTAATCTCTGGCCTATGTGTTTAATTTGCTGGAACACAGTACCAAGAGCTGCACAAATAATTTACTGAATGCCTGCATGTATCTACTTGGTATTTTTAACTTTTATCATGAAAAACCTACCCACATAGCACGCAAGGCTGCAGCAAGTCTGCTTGAGGTTAGCGTATGGGCCAATGCCAAGATTGGCAATCTATAGATGCAAGCCTGCTGCAAGTTTGCCATTATTGTCATGTTCGGTGCAAGTTGCATTCGACCTGAATGGTGTGTGCCAACCTTGCCAACTTTGCAGCAAGCCTCTGGCAACTTGGCAATGGTAGCAATAGTGCAAGGCAAAATAGGCAATTGCAACTATAGAGTTCCTACTAAGAAGTAAAGTTACCATAGCTCTACCCTTACGTGAATGCTCACGGCTTACTTGCCTCTTACCTTTCCCATAGGTAAAAAAAAACTTGAGCTACATTGAAGAAAGGCGAGTTTTTTTCAAAAAATTAATGCGAAATTAACTTTAGCATGTAATGATAAATTAACTAACAAGCTGGAAGTAGAACAAGGTTGAAAAGTTCACGAATACAGATTGATTATATTATTGGTATTGATGTCATGGTTCCTATTTGTGTTGCCTAGGCTCCCGTGGCCCATCTGATTGGCACATCATTGAGAAAACTATTATTTATCTCTCCTGGACTTGAAAGAATATTAGTTATGTATCTTCATAACCGTCATGCTTATTTTTAGTCACAAAATGGTGATTAGGGAAATGTTTTAAAAGTGCAAAATACCCATGTCAATATTTTGTAAAGTTAATTATCACTAACGAATTAATGCAAGCCAGCAGCTCTATGTATGGCCTCTTAACTGATGGTTGGTAACGGAGAAGTATTTAATAGCCATCGTCAAAAGTAGTAGGTCATCAGGTTGATCAATGGAGGCATGTACAGGACACTTAGGCCTGGGATATAATCATTGTGTAGGCATCAGAAATATATCTTGCAAATTTGTAAGTGAAGATGAACCAGTTATAATCAATTTCTTTTTCAGTTTTGGTATTAGGCTCACCCATGCAAGTAGTGATTTTTTTTGTGATAGCTAATCAGTTTCGCTACATGGGTACACAGCTGCTCTGTACAATTTCATGCTCTAGGCAACGTTTTTGTGCAAATGGCTCATGAACACTTCTCTTCCGGTATTTTTGTCAGGGTTGAAGTTTGCAGTGGACTTGAATGCAACTTGCAGTGCAACTTTGCAGCAAACTTGCAGCAGGTGCAGTAGTTGGATTGCAGTAAGCTTGTTGCAGATCTGCAGCAAGTTTGCCTTGCTTTGTGGGTAGTAATCACTTGTAGAGATTTCCTAGATGCCAGAAATATATTTGAACTCACCAAGGACAATGATTATTTAGAGAGATGATAAAGCTTAATTAAATATATTTTAACTCCATGCACGAATATGGGATGCTCAGACTATTCACCAATCCAGGTGACATTTGCAGGATTGAACAATCAGTTCTAGAATAAAATCAACCAGAGAAAACTGTTGCTAAGCAATGATTCAATATTGTTATGTGACCAATGTATACATGCTAGTGATCCATTACTAAAAATTAGTAATTGAGCACTAGTTACTAGTATTTAATTACTGTCACAGAGTGAGAATTTTCTGTAAAGGGTGCCTCCCACAAATCCTAAGAAGCCATTAGTTCTCTCTCAGAAAGGACAACATCGGTTCCAAAATGTTTTCAGATTTCAGAGGGAAAATCAACTCAGACACATGTCCGAATAAACTGTACAAATAATTATTTCAGCTCGTCAGTGCAGGGAAAAGAGGGAACCTCACTCTTCTCAGTCCATCCCCAACCTAGTCTTAACTTGAACGAGCTATTGCTCACAGCAACACATTTGAGGGCAAATATCATTAGAGTTATTCTGACGCAAAAGCGTTTGATTGGCTGGCTCAAGTGCTAACCGCTCCCTGCATCGTATGTACAATGCCAATAAGTTGGTGAAATAGTTGGTTTTGTTGCGTTATATTCATAGTGAAAATATCCAGTGACCCAGACTGTGACTTAGCCAGTGATTCAGACCAATTCGCTGGAGATGTCACTGGGAACTCTCTGACTGCTAAATTAAATAAAAACTTACAATGTTTCAATTGGAGTGCCTGACTTCTCTACTTATGATTAAATGTAATAAATTGAGATTTTTATCAATTGCATCGTCAATTAAATTTGATCACTGGGCACCCATTGCTTCACCCAACACAATAGCATCTATACACTGGCCAGTTCCCATGAATTACTGGGTGCAATGGCTTTCAATAACTAGCTGGATCGAATTCAAAGCAATGTAGAGTACACTTTTTAAGGACACTTAATGGTAGATTAGGTATGCTTTAAATCTTCACTATGTATTATAAATAGGTACTATTACATTGACGTTATTTCCGCTGTGCTCCATTCACTGAAGTTAGAAGTCACTGTCTGGGTCACAACATATTTTCACCAGTGTTTGCCTGTATTCAACTACTACATTATAAATAGTGAATAACCAATTTTTCCTTAACTTTTTCAGCATTTAGTTAATTTTGAATTTCCTGGAAAAATTTCCTGACAATTACTCTAATGGCTTTAGTACCTGCCCTGCGGTACCTAGCCTCTAATCGAGGTTCTATGGTATCTTAAATCCCTCAAATGGTTGGGCTTCTTTAAATGTTCTGACCTGATCTACCCATAGCAAAACATACAGGAAGCTGCATCTGAATAACCTCTTTCCTGAAACACATGCATGCCAATAATTCACCGATCTCTTGAGTTAACGAATTGAAGGTCCAGCCCAGCATAAAAATTTGATGCATGTTTTCGCGCTAACTAATTACTTAAAATGTCTCAAAATATCAAGTCGGTATTTTATAAAAGAGGGGGCATAAAATTTGGTCTTTAAATTTCATAACTTTAAATGTTCATCTCATAAGCAATGTGAAACCAAGGCCTACAGCACATCTAGTGTTCCTTATCATTACATTTTGGAATCCACTGGAGATTGACATCTTACGATGGCTCAGTAAAAGACTGAAGAGGCAATTAAAATGCTGCCATGAAGACCATTGCAATCCACCTCTTTGATGTGAACAGTGGCGTCCATTAATGCACTTAACAAAATGGTGAACGTACAAAAATACTCAAGAAAGGCACTTCCATGCTAAAACTAACTTTTTAACTTTTCATTTTCAGAAATCGCCATATTAAGACTTTTCACTGATGCTTTTAGAAAATGGTAGTCTGGTGAAAATTGGTGTTCTGGCTAAATAGTTGATAAATGCACTCTACAGTACCCATCACACTTTGCCATCGAGCAAACTTAGTGAAATACAAAATTGAAATTATAATTGCCACTGAAGAGTTTTTCAAATGAATATCTGCCTGGGTGAAATGAAAAAATTCTGCTATCTACTTATTGATATATCAATTCATAGCTATCCAGGAACTAATTCATCCCACCCACCTTAGTGGAAGTATCATCTGTGAAAACTTTGTGTCAGGTGAACCATTTGAGCTGTCTGTTGACTGCTTGCATTAATAAAATATCAACAAACTCAAAAGCCCTGAAGACGCTTGCATCCGAAGCATTGGGAAATGTTTTGGCATTTTAATTCTAACTGACCTAAACTCTTGACCACAGAAAAAATATACATATTATAATAAAAGAGGTTGAGAAGACAGGTCATATGTATTAAGTCCGTTAAGAATTCCAAACCCCTGGGCAAAATTATGCAAAAAAATATAGAGTACAACGTTTTACATCCCCTATCCGCAAATTTCGCTCACAAGTAGCAGTTCAAACATTGATCCCAAAAATTTCTCGGCTTGGCAATTTGCAAGTCACCTTATCAGGCTCACTTAACTTTAATCACGAGACTTAAGTTTCCAAAAGCACTTAAGTAACATCATTTTTAACTTTACTACATAAAGTCAGAAATATATTATTCCAGCTAATCAGCTAGTCTTTGACACACCAAGTTTCATTGTGAAATAGTGATATTTCTGAAAAGCTACACCAAAACAGTATTGTCCTTAATATGTACATGCCAAGCGATGACTTTGGGACAAAAACAATTCCTCTTTGAAAAAATGTTCATTGAATTCAATAGTTTCACCAGAGAGCTTTCAGGAAATCCATAAAGAAACTGTTTCAAGATACCACAAATTTGGAGAACAAGATGTATGTACCAAGGTAATTTCAAAATAGAAAGAGCGGCCATTAATGTCTGATGAAGCAATGAAAAATACCTAAAACCTAACAATTCAAATACACATTACAACAAAACAACTTACACATAGAATAACTTCAATAAAAAATGGACTTCAGCGACACTTGTACTATAGGTGGCTTTACTGGTGAAGAAGGGTACTTCAAATGCATTGATATTATGATTGAAGCCCTTGATATGTGTACCAATCCTAATTAATGCAAGTAGCAGTAACCTAGGCCTCCTCTTTCTCTGTGTAGCAGCATAATGCCATCTCTCATGCAGGCAGAAGAAGTAGAATAGACTTTCAGAGAACTAAGAGGTATATTATATTCATCTCTCTTATCTAATAGCACAGCGCTCTGGCACTTTCATACCATGCAATCGTGTGCCGTATCACCGTTTGTGACTGCCACTTCACAGATCGGGATACTGACTAGGACTATTAATGAGAGCTACTTTAGTATAAAGTCAGTTAGGTGAAGTTTGGTGTGAATAATACAGTCAGACCTCCCTTATAATGGACATCCTCTGAATAGCAGAAATGGACTCCTGAAAATGGACAGCTTTGCAATCCCTGGCAACAGGACATTGGAGGCTTAAGGTGGGTTTACACTGGCAACTTTTTTGCGCAAGTTACTGGCAGCAAGCAACTTGCAGTGTAATTTTCTGGAGTAAACGGCTCTACAAGTGCACTGGCGGAACTTGAAAAAGTTTCTGATAATAGCTTGCGCAAGTGTATTGTTGCTAGTGTAAACATGAACAAATTTGGTTCTCCAATAAACTTGCCGATATAGGACCTATCCCTAAATTTTTATTAGCTTGCAGCAATATGGTTCACATCGAAGCATAGCCAAAATCGATAATAAAATATTGATCAAAAGACAACTCTGATTAGAAGACGTATTGCAATTTAAAATATGACCCTCATTTGTTTTCACTATGTTAATAACGGTATTTTCGAACTATTGATACTCGAGTTCTACTGCGATAACAGGAGATAACTGAAATACATGCAGATTACTTTGCTCGTTGATTGCTTCATTACATATATAGATGGGTTTTTCAAGAGTCTGGTCCTTGTGAATATTAATAAATTGAACTATTTGGCCGACGTTTAGGAAAATATATTTTTTCCTTCTTCAGGGCTAAAATGGGATGAACCACCAATGAATGTAGGTGAATATATCATTTTCAAAGTATTTTTAAACCCAGTTAAAAGCCATTGTGAGGAAATATTATCAACGCAGGGCTGATATTTTTGTCAGGTTGTCGGAAATAAACATGGTGGACTAGCAAATAGAAAATTCTGAAATCTGCCAATGTAAATGACCCTGCAATTTTATTCTGCAAGTTAATGACAATAACTTGCAGAAGACATTTGCGGAACTAACTTCCGCAATATTTTTTCTCGGTGTAAACACACCAGCAATTTCTCGCAGAAGTAATTTGCAGAAATAAGTTGCCAGTGTAACCGCAGCCTTACATAGAATTTAACACCTCTAAATAGCAGACACTGCCAAAGACGGACAACATTTCTCCTTCGATCCACCCCATTAACGGACTCATACTATGAGCTATCATGTCAACATTTCTCTTCCCCTGAACAAAATATTTCTTGAAGCGAATATGTGAGATAACAGACTACTCCAGGAAAAAGGCCTCCTTACCAATTAGGGAGCCATCTGGCTGTATATCTGCAAGTTCTTGCTCCTTCCTGTTTTCCTTCTACTCAACTCACCACTACTCATCTCTTTTCTGGGGGACAAGTATTTAACTCTTGCTTTGACCATGAATTGTTGCTCTACAGATAAAAAATGTGTAATTTCTCCATTCCTTCATGTTTTGGCTATGGAGATTGAGTTTTCAAAGGTATAAAATATAAAAGTTTAATCCAACATATTAAATGCCTTTAATTTTTCATCATCGTAGTCACTGCATATACAAAAATCTGTCCAAATTCCAGCCCCCTCTGTATAGCGGATACCTCTAAATCGTGGACAACTCTCAATAATGGACAATTTTCCTGTCCCAAATATGTCCATGACTGGGAGGTTTGACTGTATTTGTAACAACACTGTACTCTGTAAAAACAAAAATTTACAGAGTTATTTTCCGAAATAGAAAATCGAGAGATGTCTGATTTGACTGATCGATAACTCCTTCAGCCTCTGATGAATACTGTCTTTCTCTATGTATAAAATTCACTCATCAATATCCACTATATCAAAAGGCAACCAAAATCTGCCGTGCGTATTTAGCAAAAATTATTTTCTCAGGTAAATTATGCTTTCAAAGACAATTATGTTCCATCAGTTGGCATGTAACTGGCGTGATATGGTCGACAGGGAAGAACTGCTCGGACCCAGAAACAAACTGGACCAGCACATTTTACATATCATCAACTTTTTGTTGCTTTTAACTTATCTAATCATACATGAAGAAAGGATCTCATAAAATTAGAGCCTTTCCATCGAGCTTTACTCACTTTATCATTAGAGTACATGGAGGTTTTCACAGTTTTTGAACTTGGAGTCCTCTTTGCCAAACAACCACGTGAAAACTTGCCGAGCCTTCATGCTGGCTCTGACCACACCCCTGCTCTTGTACCAGTGCGATCCTCCGCCACTGTCACTCGCACTCTTGTTCTTGAATTGCTCGTTCTTGAGGCGTATCTGGCTCAGGATCCCCACCAATAACTCATCCACATTGTGGTTGATCCCGACTGAAATTTCAATGAACTTGGCCCGGTATGTGCAAGCAAGGCATTTCCCATCTGCGCGGAGAAGAAAAACATTCAGTAAAGAAATTTATGAGCTACCATGGAGGAACATAATCAGATATTCATTTCCTAGCTTCAATTTGGTTTTGCTTGAATAAAATGGGGGGTTTGCACGTATTTTATTGTTTAAATATATAGAAAAATCACGTCTACTTGAGCACATTACTACTATCTGAGTTTAAATTGGGCTTAATCTGGGTCATTTATAGCTGTGTAAAACATAACCCATTTTGAATGTCAGCAAAAACAACAAATTTCAATATGGCAGCCTGTGACATCATCTATTATGAGTGCCCACCATGGGCACAGAGTAGGTATATCTAATGAAGAAACCTAGTGATAAAGTTACTGAGTATCCCGGTAATTAATTGGCGAGTAATTATTACCACTAGCATAGCAAGCTGTGATTAATTACACAGCTGTGGCATTCGTAACATATTCTCCTTCAGTAATTTTTAATTGAGTTCCACCAATTAATTACTGAATGCACAGACTAATTGCTGGAGCACATAACCCACAGCAGCTCAAATTATTCACTAAATATCTGCCAACAAACCCTCAAACCCTTTGAATCTAGTGAAAGGGAGTGCTATCGCACCCCTTCTGTAGTGTCACTAATAGTAGCTAGTAGTTCACTTATTGTTAACTGATGGCATTTTAACGTTTGTAATTCCAAAATTGACCACTGGTGTTTATTTGCCAATGTTTTGAAATGAACTTTGAATTTTTTTTCCTGATCCTATGCAAAATCCACAAAACTGCTCTGGCAACTTTAGCATAGTTCTTAGGATATTAGCTGGTACCCTAAGGGCTTACCCATATCAATAAAGCAATAGTAATCATTTGTAGACATTCCCTAGAGGTACATTTGAACTCACCAACAACACTGATTATTTAGAGAATGATAAAACTTAATTTAAATTATTTTAGCTCCAAGAATAAGGGATGCTCAGAATAGTCACCCATTCCTACAACTCTCTAGGTGACATATGCAGGACAAAAAAAGTAATCACTCACCAAAATCAACTGGAGAAGACTGTTGCTATGTCATATTTCAACCCAAGTGACCAATGTAACTACAAAAAAGTGATTACGTTTCACACTTTTTAGGAAGTTATCACAATTTGCATTTCTCATCAATCAGGACATAAAGAATGAAATTGGGAAATGAAGGATATGGGTATACATTTGTATGATGAACTCTCCAATGAACTTTAAAATTGTAAGAGTATTGATTCCTTTAAGGCTAAACAGAAAAAAATATTTCATAAGAAATCTACAACTCTGTTGAAGAATACATGGGCGGTAAATCTCTTAATTGCATCAAGATTATCTTGTTCTTTCAGGTTGAACGTGCATTATACTTCATGAATTTAATATCATACTATTTTTATAAGTTAATTGCAATTACGCAATGCATGACAGGCCTTATACCTTGCATGCCTTTATAGTTGGTCTGTATCTTGATTCTCTGGGCAAATAAATTGATGCTGATACTGTTAATTAAATAAAATGGGTCGATTCTGATTCCCGATTCTCGGTCACACTGATTCTTTGAGGAATCAAGAATTGAAGAATCCAAGCCTTCAAAGCTGAAAATCTTAGTCTTAGCCAAAATCTTCGTCTTTGGGATGACTTTTTATCCTGTCCCAAATCATCCCAAGCCCTGCTAAATAGGAAGCATATTGTATTAGACATTTCCGAGAAGTTAACTTATGATGCCACGCTCACTACCACATAGGATGTGCACACGCCATAGCATCTATGACATCATGTGTGGGAATTCAAGGCCGGTTTGCAACCTTGTTTACTTAGAGAGCAGGCATAAATGGTTATTGAACTCCCAAAAGGCACGACCCCTTATCGCTGCCGAATTGACGTATGCTTAGGTCAGTTGTAGCTAGGGTTGCAGGCATTGTACTCAGACTGCTCACACAAACAGCACCTATGCGTCAGCTACCTTGATATGAGTCTCAGAAGTATAAAAAATTGAGATGCAAATTTTTCTGATCGGCATAGCCTCTGATAACTCGCCACAATCTTAACAAACCTAGTGGCTTAATGTCTAACTTTCTGATCAAACCTAATTCATTCGGATCCCATACACTGGCTGCATATCCAAGGTGGGGCTTAACTAGCGAAAAGGTACATCGCTCTTTTGTCTTCTCATCACATTTCCCAAGTACTCTTTTTATAAATCCTAGGTTTCTCTCGGCTCAGCCACTTATTTCCTGGATGTTTCTTCCCCATGATAAATCTTTAGTTATTGTTGCACCTAAATACCTCATAGTTTCAATGCTTTCAATGTTTGTGTTACTAATGCTATAGGATCCCTCGATCACCTTATTCCTCTTCCAAAAATTAATAACTACTCACTTTTAAGGTTACTCATAATTAAATTCAACAAATGTACTCATAATAAAATTCATTATATGTACTCATTATAAAATACAATATATGTACTTTCTAGACTAGAAAATGGCACTGAGTTGCCGAAACCCAGGTTGGTTATTATTAAAAATGACATGTGGAGTATTAATATTGTATTTTATTATGAATGTCAGCAACTTCCACAAAGTAATGCCTGAAATGACATCTTATATTTTAAGGTTACTGCCATTCTTCAGGTTCTTAATGCCATTTGTTGCACCACTCTTGAATTGCATCTAAGTCCTTGCTAAGCGATTTCCTGTCTTCTTCTTTTGATATATCTCTGTACACTACCGCATTATCTGCAAAAAGTCTAATTGTAAGCTTACTACATGTTAACTAAGGTGCCCAAATTGTTTATGCGAAGAAATAGAATTGGGCCTATTGCGCTGGGAAACTCCTGATGTGACTCTGATTGTGTCCGACTTGATACCATCTATAACAACCCTCTGCTCTCGCTCGCTTAACCCTTAAGTAGGCGCGTGGGGTCTTTTAAGACCCCAAGCATTTGCATCTTGTCTCATATATCCCTTTCGAAGCTATGACACCTTATAGTTCAACTAAAAGGAAAACATTAAAGTATGTATGTTGAATTATCATGCTTTGAATATTTAGTGTAAAAATATAGCAATGTAAAGTAAAAAAATTTGGTGAAGTTATAAACAATTCCGCATGGGTTATTAAAAGACCCCACGTGCCCACTTAGGTCACAAAGTGAGGTGCGCCTACTTGAGGGTTAAGAACTCTTTTATCCAGCATACAATGTCTTTATTTATACCAAAACTCTCTAACCTCAACATTAATTTTTTATGAGGAACATTATTGAATCCCTTTGAAAAATCAAAAAATAACACATCAACTTCAGTACCGTAGAATATTTCGAGCCTGCCGTGCGAACGGTGGTGAAATTCACATTAATTGCCATGTGGAAAAATTCACCTGGACCGGGAATCGAACCACAGACCTTTGGCTTTCCAGGCCACTGCTCAGACCACTACGCTACCCAGGATCCCTAATTCGCATGGCAATTTTACCGAGGTTCAAGGTACTAGATTTTGAGCCCTCTCGGTCCATCAAGATCCTTCAAGCACCTAGACCTTGGACCTCGGTAAGGGAATTAAGGATCCTGGGTAGCGTAGTGGTCTGCGGTGTGGCCCAGAAAGCCAAAGGTCCATGGTTCGATTCCCGGTCCAGGTGAATTTTTTCGCATGCCAATTAATGTGATACTTCAGTACTGTTTTCACCGTAGACTAAAATATCGTGTACAAATAAAGCTAATTGATACTCGCAAGATTTATCTTTCCAGTACCCATATTGAATGTTTATGAGTAATTCCTGACTATGTCAATACCCCATGATCGAACTGACTACTATGTGCTCAAATACCTTACAAGAGATTGACGTGAGTGAAACGGGTGTGAAGTGAAAATGAGTGCAATTATTATGAGCATAACAAGGTCTGAAACAAGATCTGAAATAGGGCGTCACTTTCACTCCACTCACACTTGAATTCACACTTAAGACTTTACTTAATACTTTAACACTTGAATTCACACTTAAGGCTTGAGACAATACACATAACTGCCCCAGGCATGTTACCTTGAGTGGAGACTGCCCTGCTCCTTACGAGGTCCACCTTGTTGCCCACAAGGATTGCGGGGCGTGTGCGCAGCAGGTCCCAGTCTTGCAGCCTCTCGAGTTCGTCCTCTGCCCTCTGGAAGCTCGCCTTGTCTATCACGGAATACATCACAACAAATGCATCCGGGGGATCTGTGGGATCTATTTCTGTCTGCGGGAGAGAGGAGAATCATCAAAGAGACATTTTTTAGTTTGCAATCTTTAAGTAAGTACAAGGCAGATAAAGGACACCACTTTTTACAGAAAATTTCTGTGCTCATTACATCATGACTGAAGAAGCCTAGTAATAAAATTACTGTAAAATGCTTTCGGGAGTCTTCTGTGTTGTCATTTGATAAAATCTCGATGTTTCACCCACTGTACTGCGGGTGTCCTCAGGCCAGGCTGAAGTGAAAGGTGCTTCGAAGTTGATGCTTATTTATCTTCTAAGGTGGCTGCTGCTCGCTGATTGGCTGTTGATGTTACTGTGAATACTCATTTCCACGTGTTGGAGAGTGGGTAGCTATCCTCTCTGTTCATATCGTTGGGCCTCTTGGAAATTTCGATTGCTTCCCTTATAATAATTCTAGGGAAATATCGCTTTTCTCTTGTGAGGATTTTTGGTTCCATTAAATTCACGGAGTGGTTTGGTTCCATCGATTTCCATCTGAAATTTCCAAGAGGCCCAACAATATGAAAAGAGAATATAGCTACCCACTCTCCAACACGTGGAAACGAGGATTCACACGGACATCAACAGCCAATCAGCGAGCAGCGGCCACCTCAGAAAAAGACTATAAGTAAGCGGCAATTTCAAAGCATCTTTCACTACATATAACCTCAGGATGCCCGCAGTAGAGTCAGTGGAACGTCGCCATTTTAACAGAATGACAATGAGGAAGACTCCCGAAAGTTTCTTACAATCATCGGAATGCCACAAAAACCTTCACCAGAAATTAAATTACTGAGTACCAGCAATTATGTTGAGATACACAATATTAAATGTTCCTATTCAACATTGGTATGTATCCAATCATTTGCATCAATATTTTAAATTCCAATAAATAACAACAATGCTTCAAGTTCTTGTTCAGTAATCATGTCCAAGAACTAACGTCAACTGAAGTTGCTGCCTTTTCATTATTTATTCTGAGACAGAAAATAACATTTAATTAAACAATGAATTAATTGGCAAGTACTAAAGTACTACTAGCAGTGATTGATTACTGAACTACATTAATTAGTTATTTTGCTCCATTTTTTTAAATTGAGTTCCATCAATTAAACACTGAAAAGCAATAATTAATGACTGATACAGCATTCATTTACTGGAGCATGGTAGATACCTACCCTCGGCTGCATAAATAATTTACTAAATATCCACAAATATGTACTTAGGGTGTCTTTAACCAATACCAATAAAACACCTGATGTAAATATTTCCTAGATACCAAAAAGATATTTGAGCTCACCAAGGACACCTATTACTTAGAGAAATGATAAAGCTTAAGTGGGTTACACTGGCTTAGTATTTTTACTCCTCTTTTGCCACTCATTTCACTATTTTTTACTGAAATCATATTTTGTATTTGTTTTTAATCGATTGAAAACATTTTACAGCCCTTATCATAGATTTTTTGCATTAACCCAAGTAGCAAAATCTTATGAATAAATTATTTTAAAATATGTTGAAAAATATTTTAAAATCATTTTAAAATTATTTTAAAATATGTTCACTTTATTTTTTTGGTGTTTAAAATATTTTAAAATTATTTTAAAATGATTTCTTCATAAGTTTAAAATATTTTAAAATTATTTTAAAACGATTTTTTCATAAGTATAAAATATTTTGAAATATACTTTAAAATATTTTAAACTTATGAAGAAATCATTTTAAAATAATTTATTATATTTTTTTCCAAATCTTTTATACAATATATGTATATATGCCATTCCCTTACGGCGTAAGCATAGTCGAAAAGTATCACTTATAATGATATGCTTGTATACCTTGCTCTACTTCAACAGCTTCCTCCATTCAGACTTAGCCTATCAAACCTTAAGTGTTTGCCTCTATTTACCCCTATATACATTGCTTCATACACACTCTCCACTTCTTAAGCCTCCTATAATTCATTCCTCCCCTTCAACCACCACTTTCTCGGTCCACCCCTACCTCACACACCATTCATTTAACACTTATATTACTGTCTCATCATTCGACAATCGTCCATTATCTTAACATGGCGAAATCAACAAAGCACAACCATCTCATTTGTCTATTACTGGAGCAGTATCGAACCCACATTCTTTCATGACCCACTCATTCCTAACCCTATCGATTCTACTTCTGCTACTTTAACACTCCTCAGAAGTTCAGACTACATTTAGCCCACTCTATAGTATAGTACACAATAGTATCATGCGGAGAAACCGGTTGAAGTAAAGACAGCAGATTTGCAGTCTTTAATTTGATATTACAAAACGGACTTCCATTAAGTGACGGCTACTACCTATGATCGTCCTAATAATAACTTTCAGGAACAACTTGAACGTACCATGCATACTTTTAAACAAAAAACAGCTGGATATTTATACATTTATTGGCACTACTTCAAATTTCAATAATTCACTTGCCTAAGTAGGACATAAAAAAATAAGAATCCACATTAGCAGTACTATCTCTAATAGCCAACGCTACATAAGCCAATGCCACACCACACGGCATGAGAATCAAGAGTTATGATCGACCTTGCTTCCTGCACAACACTACATTTTAAAAGGTTTATCCTGGTATTCAGTAACCAAGTGTTTTAAAAGAACAATGTTCCACTCTAAATGAAAAGTAGGTTTTTTTCAAGAGATAGTTATTTAAAATGTCATCGAAAGTCATCACTGCACTGAGGAAGACACAAATACCCATAACATTTTCACGTTTATCACAGATTTGAATCGTTGAATGATGAGCTGAACCCTCATTAGTTCATTCCTTATGTCCCAAAATGTTGCGCCTGAAAAATAAATAAACGTGGTCAATTCTTATGTCATGAGTTCAATCAGGACCATATAGAAGGCAGGTCAAAACATAAACAATGACAGATTTATGAACTTTCTTCGGCAGACTCGCTTTGTGAAAGAAAAATTAACTCGCCGTACCTTAATCGTAATTCCAATTTTGAAATAAGCTTCCATTGTAACGAACTTCATAAAAACGATGCGTTTCGAGATCACTTTCATTCCTATTGCTCGTCTCCGTGCTGACTTTACATGAACACATTCACGAACATGCTGACGCACATTACCTGTGTATTATAATCTTTGCACCAGGGATACTATATTTACACACGCCCTGCTTTGCACATTACTGCCATCGCTGCCATTTTGAATGTAGAAATCGACTTTGCATTGCGATTGTTGATATAGTCGATACTTTCCTCTATGTCGATACCTTTCCAAAAACCGCGAACTATAAAATGAATATTCCGGTTAAAGTTGTTGGTGTGCACCAAAGTTGTGATTTGTAGTCGATGATAATGCTATATTTTAAAAAAATACCTAAACTTTAGTGTGTTTGATCATCGGATCTTGAGTTTTATTGATGAAAATTAAAATGCAAGTGTTTAAACATTGTTTAAAGAGATGCAATTTTTGATCCTAGAATTTTATTTCCCATATTAATATTGTTAACATAGCAATGGTTTTAATTTTTATTGGAATTGAATTGTCAGTCCGTACTGCATTTTTCTAATGATTATCTAGGAGGTGAACAGGTGTACTTTCACTCACACCGATCCTCCTGGTCTTAGGAAAAATCTAAGTCCGATACCGGCTACGAGGGTCTGAAAAAAACCATCCGTGGACTCATGTTCAATCGCTTTCCCAGATCGAGAATCGCATTTAAAACCACACTTCAGGTGTACTTCCACTCACACCGATCCTCCTGGCCTTACAGAAATCAGTGGTACGCTCGCCGGAAAAATCTAAGTCCGATACCGGCTACGAGGGTCTGAAAAAAACCATCCGTGGACTCATCTTCAATCGCTTTCCCAGATCGAGAATCGCGTTTAAAACCACACTTCAGGTGTACTTTCACTCACACCGATCCTCCTGGCCTAATAGAAATTAACATTATTTCAATATTATTTTAAAATAATTTCATCATAATTTTAAAATATTTTTAAATAATTTTAAAATATTTTGAAATAATTTTAAAATATTTTGAAATAATTTTAAAATATTTTGAAATAATTTCAAAATTGTATTGAAATAATTTTGAAATGATATCAAAATATATTTAAATGTAAAATGCTTGCAACACCTTTTTATGCATTTAAATGTCTCAGTTAGAATTCCTATACATGTTTTCAACAAAATGAAAGAATGATACAGAACATTAAAAGAGCAGTACTTACTACATTATTTTAAAATTATTTTAAAAATATTTTAAAATTATGGAAAACTCATGAATTTTGCTATCTTATGACTTTTTGATTTTAAAATGATTTCAAAATATTTTAAAATATTTTAAAATCATTTTTCTATGTTTTTTTGCTACTTGGGAAGAGAATATTAATTATTCATTATTGACACTAAATGTGAAAAATCTGTGAATGATAAAAATAATGTAATAAATAAATAAATTGAGGTATTCGATGGTTCTTTAACGGATGGCCAATTCAGGCCAGCTGGCGGATTGCCGTCTCTTTAAGCCAATGAGTTAAATATATTTTAACTCCAAGAATACAGGATTCTCAGAATATTCACTACAATTGTCAGGATTTGGCAAACCAATGCTCACGAGCCAAATATGGCTCATTGGGTGTGATCAAATGGCTCTGAAGTGAAATGAAAATGAAAATAAAGTTATCATAGATTCATTCCTAAAACATCAATTGATGTAATTATTATAGTATTACTTGGCAACTCCAAGTTGTTATAGTACTTTAAATTAAGGACCACAAATTAAAAAGATATTTAATATGCATTGAAATTATTCTTATTTACGAAATTATAAAATAGATATATAGCATATAAAATAATCTTCAATTACATAAATAAAATTTAATCACACTAAATGAACTGAATGCCCTCAAGAAGTTTTCAATAAGCTTTCACCTCTTTTAACCTTTTGACTGATGTCAATTATTTTTTACCAATAAAATAGAGGAAGTTAATTCTTGTTTGGGTGGTAGTGGTGGCCTAGTGGGTAGAGCACTGAGCTACTGGCCAGAGAGTCCTGGGTTCAAATCCCGGGCAAGAGCCCTTCTGGATGCCCCCTCCTCAAATCCTAGAGTTAATCGATTCTCTGCGTTTCAGGACTTAGTAGGAATCGCAGCTGGCCCTGGGAAAGGAACTGTGCCCTTCCCCCACCCTGAATACGTGTTACATGCTGAGTACGGGACGAAATCTACCCTCACCTATCAAAAGCCAACCGTTGCTTTGACCACAACTTGAGAGAGAGAAATATATTTATTGCTCATTAATAATTTTAAGCGTTTGGGAGGGATAGGTTTTGGCTCTTTCGTCTCAGAAGTATGCCAACCCCTGGTCTAGGCAACAAGTGCAGGATTGAAAAAGTATTCACGCAATAAAATGAACTCAAAAAGAGTTGTGTACGTATTGTTGTATTGAGTACGTTTTATCGGTTGTTTACCTACTTGTATTGTACTTCATACTTATGTATATAAGTAGGTAATCCAAATATGTAACAAATGTAAGTCCCAGTGGTTAATTACTAAAGATGAGTGTTTAGTTACTGGAGACTTGTAATTAATTACTACCATAAAGTAATATTTATAATTACTAAATATTAGAAAATTAAATACTGCTGTTCAGTAATAATTTTCTATAAGGGTGGCATAATGATTTTGAAAATACTAATAAAATACCTACTTTACCCCTCACCCGGCTTCCCATGATGGAAAGTGCGTAATTTTAAGCGTTATGATTGTAACAAAATAATTAAAACTTTTCTGTTGAAGTTACTGGATTTATAATCCGATAAGGGGGTTGATTCATAAATCATTAATCAGGGACTATCTGCCTGCCAAGTTTCGTCAGCATCCTAACATCAGTCTAGCGTCAGAATCAGATACTGCCTTCGTAAGTGTTTAGACTTCTGAAAAAATATTTCAGGAAATTCAAGGAACAATATAATCTTATTAATCGGACATCAACAGAAACCAATTTTAACACATACCTATTTATATAGAAAGCTATATGTTTCAACCGAAAAATACAATAAGAATGCCTAACTTGTTCATCGCCTTTCGTATTAAGATATTAAAATTTGTGTAAAATTCGGGTAAATTGAGTTGAAGAGTTCAACTCAATTTACCCAAACAACCATGAGTATTGTTTAGGTAAATATGGGGATGCACCTTAGTCTAGATTTTGACCGAACCTACAGGAATAATTGCATGACATGTGCTGTATGGGTTTGATTTAACCTTATTCAGAATGCAAAAGAGAATTATCTTGGTGTCCTGTCATCCACTGTTTAGTTATCTAAAAATCCTGACTTTACCCTGTCTGTTCATCATGTTTGTTGCACCATCTGTCAAAGGCAACTTCTCAGATTAAAATCTGAGAAGTTTTCAAGTGTTTTCAAGAAGTTTTCAATTCAAGTGTTCGCCATCACTTCACCAGGAGGCATTGTGACATCCACATTATACCTACCCTATATACGAACAAGAAAATCGGCAATGGTACTACCTTCAAACATGGGTCTTCATCTTTTTAACAAACTGCTACAAGTGATAAAACAAATGGAATCAATTGAAAAATCTAAAAGTAATTAAAGAATACTTATTCTTAATAAATTGTACTACTCAGTAAATGAGTTCCTTGGTGACTCATTTTCTACATGGTAGAGTTTGGCTCCTTGATACCCTCTTGTATATTTTCACATAGGATTGGAATGAATTTTTTTGTATGTTCTTGTATTTATGTCTTTTCAGAATTGTGACAAACTTGTATTGGACTTTTTTATTCCTTTGATGTGTCTTACATCTTGTACCTTGATCTCCAGGCAAATAAAGGTATTATCATGCACTCTCTGAGTTGTTTTCATGTTTAGCAGCATGGTTTCGGTCACCCTCCTCTGTCTAATTGCATATAATTGGTTCTCAGCGATGGGTCCATACATAATAAAGGAAACCTCAATTTATCTCACCTCAAGTTGTGTGTATTCAGATTGGTGTTGAATATTTTTATCAACAAAATGGTGATTTGGGAAATTTTTTAAGGATGCCAAATTACCTAGCATTAATTCTTGAAAATCAATCATCACAATAAAATTAATGCCAGCAAGCAGCTGAATATGACCTCCCAAATACTATACTCTGTTAACCCCTTAACTGGGGTAAGCGACTATAGTCGCGAGCCATTATCTCATCCCAGGTGGGGTGTGCGACTATAGTCGCGCGCTGCGTAGTTATCTCTATCTTGCTGGGGAAGGCAAATATATTCGTGCGCCGTGTTCCTAAGGTATGCTATGAGACTCTGGTCTGTCATCTTTTCCTTTTTTAAACTTATGTGCATCTTAAGTGAACCATATATTTCTTTTATATTGGTTTACTCATAGCATGAATTTATTGCATTTGAATAGTGTATCGCCATATTTTCGCACTGTTCTGTCATGAGGCTATGAATTGTATTTGATCTCATGACTTGACATTTATTTAGACATATAATTGACACTTGAAATTTTAACTGGCAGATAATATTATTTATATTGCGAATTAGTACTGCGCTTTTATTTAGTACTGACAATAAATTCGAATTTCGCAAAATATTGTCTTTCGTATATTTTACTACTTGCTAATTTATCTCCGTGCTATATAAGACGTTGTAAATGATTGTTTCCCTTTTTCCTGTTATTACAATGATTATTTTGAATTGTTTTAAAAAAATACATATTTTACAGTCAGTTTGATGAAGAAATTCAATTTGTAAATGCCTATGGAGAACCTTTTGACGTTCAGCTTCTTTTTTTCGAATAAACCCCTTCACGCAGTTCTTTATCCAAGCCATCCAGATCATGGTCAGACGATATACACACATAATTATTGTTCTTATCACTATGCACTTATTATTACTGAAGTTTATAATATTCATGGCGATTCTTCTCGTGAAATTCTTTATGATTTTGACATTGAATGATGCAGCGTTGTTCCGAATTCCTGGCTGACGGGTACAAAATATTCGCTCATTTCTTATTCCACATTGCATCACTTGATAAACTATGGGATCTTCCTTGCTGTTTAGCTATTCTTGCCGTTCATGGTAAATTCCTCCTGGTTTTTTTTCAATCGCCGTGAAGTGAGCTTCCAATATTCAAGCGTATTATTTTGCAAACTAGCCTCGTTTTCATCACTCACGGGACCGGTGATGGGGGATGAATGTGTTGAGTTACCCTTCCCTCCTCCACTTCCCACTAGGCTACGCCTATTTTTTATGAAATTATTACAGAGAAAAGATTTTTTTGCTGCTGAAGTTTTTGTACTTTGCCAACAATGAGAAATACCAGTCCGATGCTCAAGTTTCCCCAAAACTTTATAAAATAAAACCTATCGTGGACAATTTGGTCTAAAAATTTAAGGAAAGTTACACTCCTGAGGGGATGCTATCTGTTGACGAAAGTTTATTGCTGTGAAAAGGTCGCCTAGTCCGAAAAGTATACATTCCAAAGAAATGGTCAAGATTTGGCATGCAATTCTTTAAATTGTGTGACTCCAAAACCGGGTATGTGTGCAACATGCTTGTATATACGGGAAGGGACACCGAACTCGCTGAAACAGTGAAAGGCTTTGGCATTTCAGGTTTTACAAGACCTTCCAAATTAGTACTCTCTATCAAGATTTACTTTCGCAATGGTATAGGTACAATAAGAATACATAATTACTTCAGTAGCTCTGAATTTTTTGATTTTTCACAAAGGGTGTGTGCATCTTGAGTACTTTGCATGATACCTCTATGGTAGATGTCCTAAATAGAGGACAAGGAACAAAATGGAAACCCCAGGCTTGCGTTGATTACAACGATGCAATGGGAGGAGTGGATTTGTCTGATCAGTGCATAGTAAAGTACAGTGCGGCCCAAAAGAGACTAAAAAAATATTATCAAAAGATTTTCCGGCACTTATTAGATATAATAGTATTCAAATAATTTGTTATATACAAAAATCAAGGTGGTGGTTTATCACAACTCGAAATCAGGATGAAACTTATTGAGGACCTGTCCCTCAAAATGGCAAATGAAATATGGAAGAGACGCAGCAGAGAAAGAGTCAATGATCAGAGAAAAAAGATCCAAAATACAAACACCTGGAAGACTCGCAGGCCAACAATATCCAAATCTAAAGCCACCATCAGACGCGAGAAAACCGTTTGCAAGGCTAAGGGACAAAGAAAAGAGACAATATTTTATTGCAACGAGTATGATGCCCCACTATGTGTGGCACCGTGTTTTCGATTGTATCATATATTACCAAATTATTGATTTTTCAAACAATATGAACATTTTTGTGAAAACATTGTGTGTCGCAATAAAATTGTTTAAATTTAAAATTCTTAAAATTTAGAGTGATAAAAAATTAAAGGTTTTACTAAGTAACACATGACATACTTTTATTTTACCAAAACATCATTTGATTCAGCAAAAGGTTTTGAAAATGAGCCATAAATACCTTGATTATTCCATAAAATATATGGTAACAAATAATGCCACAAAAAATGGCGAAAAAAGTTAAAAGGCATGAAAAAACCTAGAAGGACTATATTCATCCATTTTTGTATCCCAAATGTCGAAAAATTACAAAAAAAAATGTGTCAAAAAATTTAACCTTTTAAATTTTAAACATTAAAAGTTTAAACAATTACTTATTTGTATAGGAATTACATTTTAAAATTATATTTCACCTATATATTTCCTTTATTTTGAATCCAATTCATGTATTTCTGATTTGAAATACATGAGGGAATAAAATTATCAAATCTATATTTTATTGCGCTAATTACTATGAAATTTAAAAAAACAATCATTGTAAATTTTTGATGAAAAACTTTCTCAAAGTAATACAGCAAAATTAATGTTAAATGAATGAAATCCATTGTAACTATGACCACATGTATGTTTACTGTGTTATGAATACAGTTTTGTGATGCAAAAATTAGCAAAACTTCATTATTTATTGGAAAAAAAATTTTTTTTTTGAAAATTAACAAAAAAAAGTTCTGAAAATTGCTCTATTCTCCACTACAAACAGGAAAAATATCACTTTTTCCCAAACAAATTGGTGGATTCCTTCCCCACCAGGTGAAGGATAAGAAAAAATTGCTCCCCAACGAAGGGGTTAGCTGAAAAACAATAGGTACTCAGTGTTAGTTCATCTATAAAAGTAGGATTAGTAATTTAGGATGAGTTTGTAGGCATATGGATATAAAAGGTTTGAGAAATTTTATTTGTAAAGGCATACCACATCTTGAGTGAATTTTTTAAAATTTAATTTTCAATCGTTATGCGGGATTGAAAGAACTAATTTGGCTGATATGAAAAGAAAAAAAATGTAAGCTAGTTGGAAACAGTCATAACTACAAGAAACTAGTAACTTTGAAACAGTTTTTTTACAAGTAATAAGAACAAGCTGATTGAAGTGTTGGAGCTAGTTGTCATTTCAAATTGATGTCTTTTTGCATTTTGTAATTAGTGCACTCATGCACGGTTCTCTATTGTGATCTTTTAAAGGTTTAACAGCATTGAAGTATGAACGAAGCCGATGGTTTTGCCTGTATTGGATTTTGAGAGGCTGTTATTATGGGGTTTCCGAAGGTAGCCTATATTCGTTATTCAATCGTTCTCATCTCAACACCGACATCCGGCAAATATTGGGGTGAATGAAACCCCAATATTGGCCAATATTGTTTAGCTATAGTTGGGTAGACACTCCAAAAATACAGTTACTGGTAGCATAAGGATAATCTAGCAATGAGGACGAATTGTGATGCAATGGCTACTCCCTCACCTTGGAATTTGATACATTGATGAACCAAAGCTCCGACTCTTCTCCATTCAGCATTATGGACACAGACTGCTCTGCAGGTTCATCTGCAAGAACAAAAGAGAAATCTGATTAGGTGCTTGTTCAAGTGAGGGTAGACTTTCATCACAAAACTATGGATGCAGTTTGATTAGCACACCCTGATCACCTGGCTTCAGCAAGTACGTAGAACTTATTTTTAATACACCATAAACATACGTGATCTTATGCCCAAAACAGCAACACAGCAACACAGTGAGACAGCCATGCAATACATTTGCACATCCATCAAATATGGCATATGGTATGATGGATTTCACACTAAAAAATTAAAAATCTACTATCTAAACGAGGAAAATGGTGTCAGGCATGATGTGGAGTAGAATACATCCACAGTAATTAAAATATGCTGTAATTATATCCACAATTTGCTTTATTCACGTAAGTAATACCTTTAGATGTCAAAGCATCATCCTCAGGCACAGTATCTTCACCAGGTCCTGACTTTTGGGAGGGGATCCCTGAGAAGACATTAGTTACTATACAATGTAAAATACGCTGTAGAAAAACATTTTCACTTAAAGCAATCAGTAGTTGACCTTAATTCATCTAATAGAATGTAGTGATTATAAAAATTTTATATAATCACTATGGCTATAGTTCTATAGTTATTTGGAACATAGTGATTGATATATAGGTATTAATGGGGGCGTTTACCTGGAACGAAAATCGCAATTTTGTACACGAAATCGTTAAATATGGAAACGAAAAAAGAATTTTAGTGAAAAAATTAATCTTCTAACCACAATCATTCACTCATAAATCAAAAATTAAAATAAGCAAAAGATGACGCCCACCGAAAAAGCTGCTGTGATAACATTGACGTATTGACGTCATTTTCCTGCCGTCCTTGACTGCTTTTAGAGGAAAGGAAGGGAGTGGAAGGGGGGTTCTCGGAAGGACTGACACAGATGCTGTCGCAACTGCTCCTATTGGCAGAGTCAGCTGTGTCCCCCCATTGCGATAAGACAAAGTAGCTTCGCGGGCTCAGTTGTGATTGGACGAAGTCGATATACGTCAGAGGTTGCACCACGCCCACTTTTCCGAAAGGGTTAAAAACATCAGTTTTTCGTCGCTTATAACTCGAGGCATAGTTGAGGGATCAAAAAACGAAAAAATACGAGTCTTTTTATTTTACAATCCCTATCAGATTTGGCAAACAAAATATGTAAAACGACCCCATTGTAGTGATCATATACAGCGACTCTACCTACATGGTAATTATATACGATGATTTTAGGACTATAGAAATATATATAGGTCCATACTCCTATTACATTCAACCCATAACAAATTCACACGTCAAATGATTTGTTCGGGAGTATTTTTAAAGACAACTCCAACACAAATGTTCTAAATTTTGTTCATGTGATGTGTTGAATGGAAGTCACCGGTGTTAACTATATATACCAATTTCCCTTGGATGTGCCAAGCTCTCCGAAATCCCATTTTGTTCATTGGTAACATTTCGAAGCGTCGCGACGCGTCGCCGGCACCCGTCAGCACCCGAGGAATGTAGTTCATCAGCATTCGCCTTCCAACTTTTCGACACGTGCGCTGAAGCCAAGGTTGTTTCGATAAGTGGAGATCAAAAGCACAGTCCACAATATGAAGGCAACCTTAATACTGTAAGTTATTGAAAGTTTTAGCAGGATTTCACGTTACCTGTTTTCCTCAGTGGAAAGCATGAAGTTCTACATCACCAGCACACCAACCGACTCGACCTACGATTGATTACCATAATGACCCAGTGGTGCATTTTAGTCCCTTTTATTTGAAACGGTGTAAATTTCTATTTGGGCATTTTTTTAAATTCATTTTTCAAATTAACATCAAAAGAAAATTAATTAGGAATGCTTCACCAAAAGGAAAACACTTATTTCATATTAATAAGAAAAATAATATTGTTTCAAAAAGAGGTCATATTTTGGTCAACATTTTTAGAGCAGCGTCAAAGCGAAAATCACAATATTTTCACCTAGTACTATCTTTTAAGGAATTGCAGTGTCGTACAAAGACCGAAGAATTAATCACAGTTTGTATAAAAACCAAGTAGCGGTGATAAAATCTGGACCCAGCGGTGAAGAAGCAAGAATAAGGAAAGGAATGAGAAAAGGCTGTGCACTGTCTCCCGTAATTTTTAATGTTTACATCGAGAGAGCTATCAATGAAGCCAAGGAGAAGTGTTCTGGAGTGAACATCCACGGAGAAACAATCAGTATGCTACGATTAGCTGATGACATAGCTCTCATAACAGAGACAGAGGAGCTGAATAAGATGCTAACAACCATGGAAAGGACAATGGCCAGTTATCATCTGAAGAACAATAAGAAGAAAGCTAAGATATTGGTGTGCAGCAAGAGAGAAGAGGTCGAAACAAACGTTTTACCAGGAAAAAAAACTGGAAGATGTGAAATAGTTCTGTTACCTGTTAACGATGGACGAAGTAAGAAAGAAATAGTGAGTAGAAGAGCCCAGGCAAAGAGGACATTCTATCAAAAGAAGAATCTACTTACAGCTGGAAATACAAGCTTGGAAGTAAGGAAGCAATTCATTAAAACGTATATCTGGAGCATGTGTCTTTACGGCAGTAGGGCATGGACGATGACAGCAGTGTAGAAGAAAAGGGTGGAAGCATTCGAAATAGGGTGCTATCGACGAATGATGAAGATAAAATAGATCGACCGAGTAAATAACGAGGAAGTCCGAAGAAGAGTGGGAGGGAAGACAAGTCTGCTGAAAACCACCTTAAAAAGAAAACGGGACAACTTAATCGGCCGTATCTTGAGACACAATGGCCTGATGAAGACTATCGTCGAGGGAAAAGTGAACGGGGAGAATGGAAAAGGCAGGCCTCGTATGAGGTATATGGAGCAAGTTGTGAAGGATGTGAAAGAGAGGAACTACATTAATATGAAGAGGTTGGCCGATAGAAGAATCGAGTGGAGGGCTGCGTCAAACCATTCCTAGGATTGTTGAACGTTGATGGTGATGACTATCTTTTAGTGGAAAT
Source organism: Platycnemis pennipes (assembly GCA_933228895.1). NCBI lineage: Eukaryota > Metazoa > Arthropoda > Insecta > Odonata > Platycnemididae > Platycnemis > Platycnemis pennipes. Next base: position 8,831,815 of record OW121852.1, read on the forward strand.
ACGAACTAGACAAATACTAAAAGGTACGAAATAAATACCTCTGGAGTTGAAGTTGTTATAAGACAGCTAGGACTTGCCCCCTGGATGAAAGATCGAGAGGTTACATACATGTATGTACCTCTGGTACTGAAAGGGGTGAGAGAAAATTAGGCGAAAGTGACGGATGAACGAAAGTGCGCTCCGAAGACGTAGTGAATGCCAGAGAGACCTCTGGGACGACGGCGGTGCCCACTGACACTCGGCCGGGAACCCGTGGAGAGGACTTGATCGTTTCGTTGACCTCCTGCTGCAGTTACAGGCGCTTCAGACAGAGATGGGAATCTCTGTCTGAAGGAGAACACGGCTTAATGTCCCTTCCGACCGACGAAGTACTGAACCCGAAGTGCCCTCCACAATGCACTCAAGTGGGGGATTGAGTAACAATAAAAAAAATCTCTGCGGGATTCGAACCCGGATCCTCAGAACGGGAGTCCTCTCTTGAGCGCCACGCCTCTTGAGGAGAGCAGCGCAAAAGCAGAGAGCCTCTTTAGCCCATCGCGTCTTCACGTCCGGTAGCCTAAGTTTCCATGCAGAGGGCCAGGGATCGACTCCGAGTACTGCTTCGACAGACAAATATTTGAACGGAATTGCTGTTTCTGCTGGATGGAGAGAGGGTCAGTACACCGTCCGTTGGATGGGATGCTAAACAGGGGGACGAAGCAGGGTTCCCCAGAGAGGAGAATCCCTTCCCCAGAGAGTCCTGTATCCAATGACCAACCAATCCTTCGCGGCTCCCAAAACTTACTGTCCACCTGCACCTCACGAATCAAAGGGCCTTCGATTAGGCTAGTGCGATGAGTCGATTAATCGAAGTCATCGACGGCTAATGCCATCAACCATCGACTGAGATGAGTCGATGCGAATCATCCATGTCGATGAGTCGTGATGTGCTGCTGACACGACTACCTCTGCTGACTACATCTCTTCCTGGCGGAGCTCCACAAGTACGAGGAGGTCCCAGCTGTATCCAAATCATCTGACGTCCTACGTTGGTATAGGGACAGGAAGGAACTGTGTATCCCCGCCTTGTCATTATCGTCATTGAAGCATGTCGATGACCAAAATCGGTCATCGCACAAGCCTACCTTCGGTCGTCTCCCGCTGCAACGGTTGTTGTAGTGGTACACCCGGTGGTGTAGTGGTGTCTGGGGACAGGTGGGAGACAGCAGAAAAGCGCCACGGACCACGTTCCATCGGACGGACGGAGAACTAGACTAGAAGTGTTCTCAGTTAGGGACCGGTACACCGATGAGATATCCGCCTTGAGCGGGATTCGAACGAGGGCGCCCTGGATGGGAGGACAGAACTCTAATTACCAGCACACGATCTTCCGGTGGCAAGGGTCTCAGGTCGACATGTGGGGGCGTTGCCATGGAAGAACCAGCAAGACACTGTTCTCGTATAAGGGAGAATGTTTCTTCTTCACGAGCCAAGTGGAGAGCGATTACTGCTGCTTTTGATGTCCATAACACAGTTGCGTGTTTTCCTCTCCTGATCTCAGTGGGTGGGACAAGGCCTACGTAGGGGATTTGGTGGATAGAGTACTGGCCTCACATTCCGAGGGCCCGGGCTCGAATCCCAGCAGTGGCAGAGCTTTTTATTGTTCCACCATACCCCACTTAAGTGATTTGTGGAGAGAATTCGAGTACAAGTACTCCGTCTGTCGGATGGGACGTTTAGCCGTTGTCCCCATGGCGCCATCCGTCGAGAAAACCGATTAATGCCGACGTCGGATTCCCGTCCTTACCCTTCGTCCGTTCCCTGGGCAACCCCTGCCTCTGCACAATCCTATGCCGCAAAAGAACCTCCGTTTTCAGTCGCCTCTCCAAATAACGACTTATGTTAACGCGGGTGGAGCAAATTCTATTGTCAAGAACCACGATTGAGCAAGGAAGGAGGAGACGTGGAACTTAACTCATAGCCTTCGACATACAACCGTGAATGCTCGAACACCCACCCCACTCCAGTGAGGGCCCTTATTCTCATCATCATCATCAAGGGTCAACAATCCTAGGATTAGTTTGACGCAGCCCTCCACTCGATTCTTCTATCGGCCAACCGAACGTAGCTCCTCTCTTTCACGTCCTTTACTACTTGTTCTATGTATCTCATACGAGGTCTACCCTTTCCATTCTTTCCGTTCACTTTTACCTCGACGATTGTCTTCATCAGGCCATCGTGTCTCAAGATATGGCCTATTAAGTTGTCCCGTCTTCTTTTTATAGTTTTCAGCAGACTTCTCTTTTCTCCCACTCTTCTCAGGACTTCTTCATTTGTCACTCGGTCGATCCATTTAATATTCATCATTCTTCGATAGCACCACATTTTGAATGCTTCCAACCTTTTCATCTCCGCTGCTGTCATCGTCCATGCCTCACTGCCGTGAAGAAACATGCTCCAGATACACGTTTCGATGAATTGCTTCCTTACTTTCAAGCATCTATTTCCAGCTGTAAGTAGCTTCTTCTTTTGATAGGATACCCTTTTTGCCTGGGCTATTCTTCTCACTATTTCTTTCTTGCTTCGTCCATCGCTGGTTACTCTGCTTCCCAGGTAACAGAACTCTTTTACCTCTTCCATTTTCTGTTTTCCTAGTATAACGTTGATTTTGGCCTCGTCTCTCTTGCTGCACACCAATTTCTTAGTTTTCTTCTTATTGATCTTCAGCTGATGTATGGCCATTGTCCTTTCCATGGTTTTTAGCATCTTATTCAGCTCCTTCTCTGTCTTTGCTATGCGAGCTATGTCATCATCCCTTATTCTATGAACACAAAAAGGGAAAAGGCCTTCGCTGTGCAGAGGAAAGTTCGGTCAGCGTGTTTGCTCGGAGAGAAGATATCAGGGTCAGTTGTGAAGTAACGGCTAGATAGGGTGAAAAAGTTCGGTGATATAAAATATGGACGAAGTCGTGACCATAACGAAAGAATCTCCGTGTGGAAACTGGATTGTGCCGATATGCAGAATTTTCTCAATAAAATCCACCCGAACTCGAACCCGGGACTCAAACCCAGAAATCCCTGATCTCCGGTCAGGCGCTTAACCACTACGCCATCAAGGCTACCTAATCTCCTCTGGGTGTTCCATTACTGGGGTCTTAAATGGACAAGATGATGCCTGTCTCAGACAAGCCGGGGTCATGCGCGCACAGCGCCACCGTCCACGACGGCGACCTTAAACACTTAAGGAGGTTGATCCGAAAAGTGAAAGTCCTCACATTTTTTTATATTTTCAGCACGTATAGAACTAAAGTTCCCCTATCTAAGAAAGTAAAGATAATATAACCAACCTCAACTCCTTTTAGCACAAATCGCATTTGAAATTACATATGATTAACGTCGAGAATGGCCATCACATGGGAATGTAACGTTTAAAAATACCATAGTGACATATCATTTTTGCAAAAAACTCATATTTTATGCGTAATTTCACAAGGAATAAAATGACATGAAAAAAGACATCAACCCACCGTATTTTTCGCTATATCCACCAATTTCTGTGCTTTTAGCAGACGAAATCCGTTAGTTGACTTCAAGTGGCGCTGCGGTCACTGTAGTCAAAATGGTTGGCGTATGAATAATAGCATTACTAATGAGATATTAAAGAATATTTCAAGAAATACTATAACATAACGTTTGATAGTAATATTCTGGTTTTATACATTCGTAATTTCATTGAGTACATGAATTTATTTCTGCAAAGTAAATGCTGAATTGACTCCATCGTCTAGCTGATTAAAATTAACATAAAAAATTAATCCTTCAACTTTCCATCGTATTTCTTGTGATACTTATGACTTTCAATAGCTTATGTAATTTTCTTAGTGAAGTAAGGATCACTTAGCAGGCATATACTCGTACTAAAAATTAATAAGATTCCTTGGACAACTTGACTCAAGCAGTCGCAAGCCAACCTCCTCAAGGTATTTACTTGACATTTCTCGAAATTTAGATATGGTCTTATCGTGCGAAGGTATAAAGAAAAGTTTAGCGTGGAATTGGCTGCGTGTTCTGGGTAAAAGGGCTTATAGGATGGCGTTTGATAGGAGATGCAGGAGGCAGATATAATGATGTCGTCTGACATATAATAACAATAATAATGATGTCGTCAGCAGATATAATGGCGGTCGGATAAAAGAAAAGCAAATACCGCGTCATCCGAGTTCTAATGTAAGCAAGGAAGGCAAATTAGAAAGAGAAATGACATTTTGAATGTTGTGAAAGAAGACATAGTGCATTGTTGCTGGTCTGGAGGAAGGCGTCTTGTGCTGTTAAAGATTGACTCGGGGTACTTCAGGGAAACGGGCTCTCCGTCATCATTTACCCTACTTTTCATCTTTATTGATCAAGTGATTTTGATTGAACGTTATGAGAGGCATTTGGCAAATCAGGGCCTCGATCATGTATCTTCACAAGGCGTGCGCTAGCGTCATCGTTATTTATTGATCAAACTTATCCCAGAGAGAACGTGATATCCATTCTTCATTTTTCGTACAGCACTTCAAATCGCTTATTACAACTTGTGGAGGGAATTTTATAGACGGTTATTGTTAAACCTGCGCTATTCTAGGGGTAAACGTTAACGATAAAGATTGCGATAACGCGAAAGATAGATCCGTGATTCCACACCAGGAATATTGTTACTGGAGTAATGCACAGAAATTAACGATAAAATTATTAAAACAACAAATTTAAAAACTTAAAAAAAATTGAATATATAACAATCATAATGTTAGTTGAGCCCACAAATAAAAAACGTAAACTACTAAAAACAACAACAACCTGTTAAACCTAGTTAAACAAATATGGGTCATATAAAGAATAAAAAATTTCAGTAATACTACCTAAATAGTAGACGCTCAGTGTACTAATTGGTAAAGTCTCAAACATCACTGTGAACTTTATGATTTAAACAAATACTACAAGTTCACTTCCACTTACGAGTATACGCATGCATACTTATTACTAGTGCAAATGAAAGCAAAAGAGCTGTAGGACACTTTTTAAGCAGCATCTAACATATACCTTCCAATCAGGAGAAAAGTATTTAAAACATTCTAGTGGACAATCTAAAATACTCAGTTGGCGGGTACGTTTGAACAAACACGGAACAAAATGGTAACCTGTCCGTGACAACAGTTTATTTGCTAACATTCTGCTCTCGGTTTGCCAAAAGAATCATTTCTCCATTCAGGCAGTAGGTGTCATGGAGTTATTTATCAGAAGCTCTTTCTATGGTGACTGTCAGCCTCTAATTTTGTCCTAAAATCATTGAGATTAAAAATTATCAAACTCATTGCCGAGAAAATCAAGAGCTAGCCACGCGTAAAAATCCCTCAGTACTCTGTAGTTATCGTAGAGTGAGCTGCGCTTGCGCTCAACACGGAGCAGAAACAAACGCGGCGAAATTCAGCAACAAGTTATCAAGTTCCGAACTTCTGCTTCGGATAACCACTGCATTTGGATAATTTTGAAATAATCAATTAATCGCAATTCACTAAGGGATCGTCTGTTTTCACAAGACGATATATTTTGTACTTCATTTTTAGCACTGAGGTATCGGACGAAATTTGTTGTCTATTTCAGTTACATCATCCTTCACATGAAACACAATTTTAAAATAATAAAAAATGAATGCATGGCATTCATATACTCTATAATAATAATTTTCGGTAAATGTGTATTTCGGGGCAACATACATTCCGAATAGTTTTGTACGCGGATGCCTTGAATTCAAAGCACGAAAAAAATTAGTAATAAAACAAAAATTGGTTACATGTTAAGTCATACTGTATATTTTACTTTCAAAAATGTACTAAACAATATAAAAAATCGATAAAAAACTTCAGCGTAGGAATAAATTTAATCATAACAAGCCAGCATTGAATGGGTTAAAGAACTAATTTCGATTCAGTGGTGACCATTTTATTAATTTATATTAACAGCGCAGGCCGAGACTCCCCTTTTGGTTAAGTCTTGGCGTGATTTACCTGAGGGCTGCGGATTCGACTCTTAAATGACTGCTGTAGGGTTTAACGGTGAGATTCATTCGCAAAAAGCTATGTATCGTAGAATCCATTACAAGGTTTCCATGAATGCTTATTCCATTCCGAGGATGCAGGTAATTGAGTGTCGGAGCATCGACTGACTTCTGTTGAATTTGAAAATGTATTGTGAGAACTAAAAATGTTTAGCAGAACCAACTTCTGAATTGGTTGCTCCCACGTCCGATAGATGGCGGAAGTGATGGGAAGACTTCCTCCAGCCCAATTACTGCGCGGCGATAGCCCTTGATGATGGAGAGTGAAGCAGAATCGGATAAATAAAGAAATGAAATATAGGCTGCTCCAGGAGAACCTCAGTATGATACAGTACAACCTCAGCCTGAAAGGTGCCGTCAACGTCAAAGGTTGAGGATAACGGCTTTTAAAAGTTCCAGGAGTCTCACAAAGGAGTATCTTGTGTTTCGCCTGCTAAGTGGCAACCTTGTTTGACATCTCACAGTTGAAACTGCCTTATCATTAGGATAAAATAGTTTTCCATTGCGCTTTAGGCATCCAAAAAACCAGAAACAGTAGTCAATGACTGGGTTTTCGGTTGAATAACACAGGGAATTCCGTTAAATGTTAATATATGGGTTAATTTATGGAGGTTTGGTCGTATTTTTAAGAAATTACATTCGAAATTTGAAGTAACGATACAATTAATTGTTAAATTCATGCTTTATACTATCCATTTTAAATAATTTTATTTCACTCATTATATTTTTCAAACAAAATTTTATCTTGGTTTTCCATATATTTTTTTTATGTTGATTTTTTCATGTTGATTTTGTTACTAGGAGGAAGAGTTTGTTATTTTGTTACCATTGTCGCAGTAAGAAAGTTGTTCCTTGAGGTACTAAATTTATATTTGAAAACTCTTTAATCTTTGTAATATTATAATTTTTACCAACTGTATTCCTTGCATTGCACTGTAGCCCTGAAGAAGCCTTAATAAAAAGGCGAAACGTTGGCAAAGAAAGGAAATTGAATTTCTTAAAAATACGACCAACCTCCATAAATTTACCCATATATTATTATAGTGGTCAATAACCATCCAAAGAAGTTAAATGTTAAGCCCGTTTCACACAATACTTGATCCAGCAAAAATTCCTTGTGTGCTAACCACTTCTTGATATTGAGGACGGAATCTAGAATGATTGGAACCGTGCCAGGAGGAGGTTTCACACGATCATTTAACTTGTGCTTGCTATGAAGCGGATTTCGATGCTCACTTAAAAAGAAGAAGATCGCTCTGCGTCTGGAATGTGACATGATTGTTTGATACCCACTGGGTCTTACTTGAAGCAAACTAGCCGTGCATTAAGTATGAAATCAGGCAGATAAGCGAGTATCGTGCCTGTTAGCCAGCATACTGGTTCTATATCACACGATACTGGAGAGCTATCGTAGTATCGAGTACCCTCGACCTTGTGCTGAGTCAAGTATCGTGTAGAACTGGGCTCAAGCGATAAAATGGGTAACCGATTAATAGATTAAAATATTATTCTGCCCATCAGGGGCGCGACAACGGGGGGGGGGGGGGAGGAAGGGGAGGCATTGCCCCCCCCCCCAGAAATCAGGGGTTGTGGCGCTCACTTTTTTATGGAAACTCCCCGATCTGTAAACTTATTACCCGCGACTCCTCTCTGATTTTGAACGCTGCGCAAATTTGGTACTGTCCACAGCGAACTATCGTTAGGAAGACGTTCCTTGATAGCACATACGTTTTTCTCGTTAGCACGTCCGTTTCCTTAGTCCCGCGTAACAATGCATGTAAATAATACTGGTTAGCACGTTTTGCTTACCTCTTTGACACGTTCAATGGAGGCCCCAAACAAATTCGTCCCAGGAAAATAATCGCCATATTTGACGACGGGTAACTCGCAAAAGGTTTAAATCTTACATTAAAATGATTGTTAATGCTTGCAAAATATTTAAATAGGGAGAATATGGTAAAAATTGTTTATGAAGAATTAAAAAGGCACAAAAAAGCCCCACATTTAATCGCGATGTTCGTTTGTTTGACAAGTGTCGACTCGATACAAGGCCGTCTCGATGTACAGGCCTGGCACTCACTCCTATGACGTCACGAGAGTGATTCGACGAGAACTCGTAGCGCGGAGAAATTCGAGATGCATTTTGAATACGTTGACTCATTTAACACGGTAACTAGATCTGGTTTTAATTCCACTTGTGACATTCAAAACAACCTAAATATGATTATAATTTGGGCGCTTACGGAACACAACTTTGGCTACGTTTTGTAAAATTTTGCCGTTTCAATGAATCAATTTTATTTCTAAAGCAATAATTTGATATAATGTTGGTCATTGTCCCAATATTTTTACTATCAGCATTGTTTGTGACACTCAAACACAAACCTGTTCGACTTAAAAACATACGGCACACAGCGCTTTTACCCCCATCTGAAAAACGTAAGAATACTCTCTACTTTTCTATTATTTTCTTAAAAGCAAGCGATAGAGTAAATAATTTTATTTCTCGACATGCGAAACTAACAATTTACTTAAGTGGACCATAAATATTGTTTTAGATTTACCTAAATTTTGCAGTGTATTTTTTCATTTCAAGTTTATTCTGCTAAAATGCGTAATGTTACACAATATAACTTATTCATACACATGCTTGGGTAGACAACTTTCTAGCCAGGGCAGCTTTCACCGACCCTTTTGCCGGCTTCTTCGTATAAAACTCTAGCGCATCATTAAATTTTATGTGTTACCGAAAAGTATAGCAAGCGTGAAACATGAAAATTGTCGTCAGCAAAAGTTAGACATTCAATCAAGTCGGAAACTTCTTTTAGTTCTAAGCGAGTAGAACTGCATAATAATAACGCTACTGAAGTTTTCTTAATTTAAAATGTTCTCGGCAACCATTAAACCATGAATACAAAGTGGATGACAACGGTGATAAGAAACTAAAATAAATACAGCTGTCAAACTAACCTCAAGGTGAAGAATTCTAAGGAAATACTACCGCGAACATTAATAAAACAGATTAAGTTATATTAAATGACCACAGTTACCAGAAAACTGAAAGAAAATTAACTTGCAACTTAGTGCGCCAGGGTAAAGAATAAAATAGGCATCCTAATTTCCTGTATAATTTTGTTTTACTGCCGTGAACTTCACCGTCTTAGGATTTCAAAACCACAAAGAAACATTAAAAATAGTAATGTTGCAATAAAAAGGAAATTACTAACGCAAAATACTACTACCAAACATTATCACATACAATTAAAACAGCATGTTTCACACTCCCAACCATGAACAAAGAAATGTCAACAGTAAAAGTCCTATAAAAAAGCCGGTAAACAATTGAGGAACACCTTTCGTTCAGATTTTTTTGTGATGTAACCGAGATTTTCGTCCCATATAGCATGCATGTATAACGAAATGGCCTTGCTAGATGTCAAAACTGGGCGAGTACCGATACTTCCCGATATTAAATGTGAGAAAACTACTTATAATTAGCCTTTGGAAGGTCTGAGGTGAAAAGAAAATTATTAATTGAAAAGCTCAACCTTCTTCGAAAAGTAGACACAAATCAACGGATAAAGCGTGTTGAAATAGCGGCCAATATTGAAGTTCTGCCGTCAATACTGAATGCGAGATCATTCCACCTTCCATTTTGACCTTCTCTCCGAACTCGTTTTCAAAAGATATAAAATCAAATAAAGTATTGCAGCATGGTCAAGTGTTATGACGTTAATGGATTCTCATTAGAAATTTTAAATTGAAGGCGAAGGTGTTCGCGTGCTTCTAATGTTGCATACTTACAGAGAAAACCCGGTTTTGTAAATTTGCAGTAATAACTTAAAGGGAAATGAGTTAATCATCTGAAACTCAAAGGACATCATGAAAAAAGTACAATTCATATTCTACCGAAATTCCCCTTCATTTGTGCATTTCATGTTGTTTTGACAACCGCCAAAGTGACTCGAAAACATTTGGGCAATTTTTCATCCTTTCCATCCTTCATCATTTTTCACTGCAAAAAAATGCCACAAAAGTAATTATTTAAAATGAGACCTGCATCAAACGAAAGACAGAATTATCTACACGCTGACATGCTCTGTACGAATATCGCTTCTTACATTTTTGAGAAACTTCAAGTTGAGTCTTTTCTCGCGTGGCTCTATAATATGCAAGACGTGCTTTATGGTCATTATCGCCGTAATTAATTACTGAGTGCACACCAACGTAAGGTACCGTACGTATTTTCTTGAGAGGTCTTTTCTTAACGAACAACAGCGATCTACCAGATTGTTCCCCAGGGGGTTTGAGTTTGAAACCGTCGGGATTATCTCGAATAGGTAACCAAGGAGTCACGTGATACAAACACGAATGGTTTCAAATTTTGATGTGTCTGAATCGCTCTTTACAACACCATTAATTGTTTTCACTTGAGTTTTTCTCATATATTTCAGCCCCCAGTTAAGATATAACACAAGTTTAAACAAAGAATGAGGTTATAATCAGCGGTTTGAAGGTGGCTCCACCGAATCATGGAGTAGATGTCATTTTTGTGAAAATTTCAGGACACATCATTTTTTGGCCCCTCTATCGATTGGCAATAAAATAATTTGGCCTTTCCATAATATATTTGAAGAAAAAAGATGTTGAAAATCAGCTATTTTATACGTAGCTATACGGCAGAGCATGGCTCTTGCAGTAAAATTTACAGATTAATAATGTAAAGAGAAATGTCATTTCGTTGAAAAACTAATATAAGATGCGAAATTTTATGTATAATTTAGCATTGAAAAAAAGTGCTCGCCTTACGACACTTGTTTAATTGATATTAATAAATGTTTGCTCGAAAAAAAGCAGAAAAAACTTAGTTACATGAAAGTGGCGCTAGAGTATGTTGTTATCTTTGGCAACGGTACCTGAGACTGAATGTACTTACAAACCTATTTACTAACTTAATTAAGGAATATACCTTACCATGGTGCTTCTGATATTTTCAATGTAATTTAAGTATTTCATTGATGATTGATATTGTGTAATTAATACCAATGCTTTCAAATAGTAGCAGCGTCATTGTTGCCAATCAGTTTTCAAAAATATCAACATTAATAAAATTCAAAAAAAAGAGTTGTATTTGCAAGGAAATAGTTTAGAACTAAGTAAGAAATTATTTAACCTATTTTAGAATACGTATTAGTGGGATTGAGCAAGTATTCTCACTTCAAAAATTAAACGTGGCAATAACACGTCAGTCATTTTCTGAAGTGAAAATGAGTTAAAAGAGCTTGTAAAAAATAGAATGTAACTACAATGCGCTATAAAATAGCATACTCATACAATTATTGTGCATGCGTCATCACCCTATGGATGATTTTCCATATAGGTGTTTTTCTGGATCGGTATTTATACATTAAATAACAAACAGCTGTTTTACGGGATATTGAATCGCGGAGTCACGGTGGAACCTCCTTAACACAACAAGTTTGCGAAGCATTCGTGTTTACACCACGTGACTCCTTGGTTACCTATTCGAGATAATCTCGACGGTTTCAAACACAACCCCCTTTGGACGTTATTCAACTCACCACCCCCCCCCCCCCCCCCCCAAGCCCCGCTTATACATATTTTTCAAGGAGTTTGTCCCTCCCTCCTCCACCCCCACGATTCGTGGTGTTGTTGCGCCACTGCTGGCCATTGTAGTGGTCACGTGCGCTTAGACCAGAGCTCTCACTACCCATCGTAACGGTATTGTTTCATTACCACAATTTTTATAGTTTAGCGTTTCCACCTTGCGATTAATCTCAACTCCTGTTACCAGGTAGTTCTTGGATACAGCGTTGCACGGAGTAGAGGGATGATCGAGGGACGTCCACTGAATGCCCAGTGAAGCCACCTCGAGTGATTGTGGCAAAGGGTGGGTTGTCTTTGCAAAGGGTTGCACCACGTATGTACATGCGCCCAACACCAAAGCTTGCTACGCACCCGAGGACAGATTTCTATAAATAACGTTCAGGACACATATTACAAGATCTCTCCTTTTCATCCAATATGCCAAGAAAAATTTAAGATTTACTACAGACTAATATTAGTATTCCTTGATTAGCGGGATCAACTTCTGAATTGGTTACTCTCACGCACAACAGATGGTGACAGCGATGCTTCCTCGATCCGGAGGTATACGTATTTCTAAAACGAACAATAATGCTACATCTTCATGTCAACCGTTTGTTTCGTTATTCCTATTCAATCTAATGCATGCAATTTAATTTTCAAACGAGCATTCGCAAGTTGAATTTAGTTTGTGAATTCATTTTGGTGCGAGAAGTCTTGAAGTTGTCGCGGCCACGAATTGTTTGGGTAAAGTGCGAATATTTGTATTTGTCTGTGGTGCAGTATCCCGGTCTGTCGCTGCAGTGTGGGGCTCTCGTAGTCAACTCGTAGTGTAAATCCTCGTCACAGGAGAGGGATTCTGTGCCTCCTTACGTCAAGTTTGTGCATTCGGAGCGAAATCGCCATTTTAGAGGACTCTGCTTCAATAGTGAATATGCATGGAATTTGTTTCTCGAAGATTAATAATGTACTTGATGCGAAATTTTCTCACCAATTTAAATATATAAGCCAAATTTTTCTACGCCCACCACAAAGATTATTAAATGAATTTAAAATGTTCCCGAAAATCGACGAAAGTCACGTGACCTAAAACGCCTTCTGACGTCACTGCACGGTAGAGGTTCCTTATTGCTACGGAGATAGACATTTATTTTTAACAAAAAACGAAGTGAATATCTTGTTTTGAGGTTTTTAGCTGTTTCTCGAACGAAACGATCATTGAAAAAATACTTAAAAAAAGCTCATTCCGACAATTTCCTTTCGTTGACTCTCTTATGGCGGCGTTCTTCTTAAAAATAAACAGCGATTACATTGACGTAGTAGAAGTTCTTGGGCACTAAACAGGCATTATATAATTAATGGACGATTTGCTCGTTACAATCCATTAAACAAATGAGATAAATGCATGTGTTATCGCCAAGTATTCATTTAACAACTTAACTCCACGCATAAACAGATAAACAACACCCTTAGTGATACCGTGCCGTGACGTCATGCGATGACGTCGTGTTTTTAAGCTGCCGAAAAAGTACAATATTCAAAGAGTCATATCTTTGTAACGCAACTTAATTCTTCAGCAAAATTTTCGCCAAGCAAATTTCAGCTAATAAACTTCACATTCAAAGAGTTATAAAAAACAGTGCATGCTCCCCATTGTGGACGGTAAGGGAACGTTGCCAGGCAGAACAGGCGCAGGTTGGTGGAAAACAAGAGAAGGAGTTTAGCGACACTGTGTGTGTTGGGCTATGGCCGCTTCCGGTCCCTACTAAATTTGTATTTGTGCCCCGTCTTGATGGCATCCGTGAAATGCGTGTGTGCTAGACTGGGATTGAAACATCTTCGCGATTCAGGGATCATCAAAAGAGGAAGGAAGCTACGGCACGTGACTGAAGAATGGCTGATGGCTCGTTGGTTGGTTATTTAGGGGAGGCGACCGACAGCTGAGGTCATTTGCGCCACATAGGATAGGTGGGTAATTGGGTAATGGTAGGAGTTTTCAAGGAACGGAGGAAGGGTGGAGAGAAACCCGGCGTCGGCATTAGCAGCCTACTCTTAACGAAAGGCGCCAAGGGGACCACGGCTTAACGTCCCCTCCGACGGACGGAGTACTGAACTTGAAATGCCCTCCACTAGGCACTCAAGTGGGGACCGGTTTTCCACTGCAAAATCCGCCACTGCCGGGAATCGAACCCGGGCCCTCAGGATGGGAGGCCAGTACTCTAGCCACCACACCAACCCGATCCCCCTGATGGCTCGTGAGAAGGGAAGGTGAGTAGCTGCTAATAGAGTAAGAAGAAATTGGAGGTATCGATAGTCTTAACGATAGATGTAATGTAACGATGTCATCGAATATACAATGCCTTTTGAAATACACCACGTGGACTGTAACAACTGCTTCCATTGGCGGAATCAGTTGTCTCCCATATTGTGATTGGCGGAGGAGCTGCACGGTCTCAGTTGTGATTGGACGAAGCTCAGAGAGCATAACTCTAGAATGAGCTCTACAAGAGACCTACAACTCTAGAATGCGGGACTCTAGAAAGAACTCTTAGCATTCGAGATCATGGGGAGTCCTGGGGGCCTATTCTGTAAAGTCGAAAGAATTTCGGCTCATATGGAGAGTCGTGGGTCACCGCGACGAACGATTCGCGAACATCGTTCACCGCCGAAATGACGTATAACAGTTGACTGTTATCCAACGTTATGTCTATCCAGCGCGCCATTATTACAATGGAAGGAACAAGCTGAGGTAATTAACAATAGTTAATCAACACGACTTACTGTTGATGTTTGTAATCAATCTATTCGCTTTAAAATGTAACACTATATGCTGGTATGGAATAACGGCAGACTAATTAAGAAAGTGAAACTTCTGAAAATTGAAAGTGATTACACCTTTGGAATTAAATCACGAAATGTTTTGGTTTTATCAATTGATTGTGTCGACAGCTTCTGTAATGATATTGTTTTCTCGAGTGAATCATTACATCTTCGTGCATATATTCCTCCGTCCGCTATTGTTTCTATTTATGTAGTACATTGATTTGGAATGGATGATATCACAGTAGCAATTACATAATGCAACAACCGTTCAATATCCTGCGATAATTTACGCGTCCGAAGACCAAAGGACGTCTACATCTACATATACCCTGCAAACCACCACACAGGGGGGACGTCCATACAATATCAGAATTTGTCGGTAGAACACAGCCACACAAAGAAAGTTACTCATACAAAGCAAGGCAGCATAATGATATTTGCTCAAAGAATGTGATTTCCAACATGATAACATCTCCTCTCAATAATATATATTGCCCCTGCAGTAGCATTAAAATCTTACGTAGAAGTTTTACACGAATAACAATCCTATATGTCTACTCTACCTGACAATTTATTAATCAAAATTAAGCAAAAACATTGCATGGCGACATTTGAAAACAAAACAAATAGTTTTATATACTTCTAACTGTATAAGCGGCAAGGAAACGGAGACATGAAAGATTTAATCATTAGCTAGAATTAGATACATTCTCACCTTGTATTCCGCGCGATAAATATCAACAAGTCGTCTGCTACAATCGAAGCTTCTATAGGTGCCCACCGCGAAGGCAGCGCCTGCTCGCCAGAAAATATTTGGCGACGGATTATGAACGAAATGATCCGCAAAATGATCCGACTCCGTCGCCTTGAGCCTGGGAGACGGTCGCGGCATCAAGGGAGCACGGTTTGTACTACAAACTATGACGTTTTTTCCATATATGGGTATTGTTGTGACGTCGGAATCTCGAATTCGACTTTACAGAATTAGGCCCCTGTTTCGAAACTCACTGACGTCACGGTCGAGGCGATCAATTGTCAATCCTTGAGGTGCGTTTACACGTAGCAGTTGACTGCTATTGACAGTCAACTGCTAACAACTGTTACGCCCCACTCGCATGTGTCAATAGCAACTGCGATGCGAGTTCAGGTCGATACTGGACACATGTCGAACACTATCGACCATAGTTCGAGCTATTAGCAAAGTTGAAGCCCGTCTACTTTCCAGCGGAAATGTATCCAACACAATCGCAAGAATCGCCAACGGAAAGAAATACACGACGTCTGATATGGGGAATTCGGATAAAATAACAAGGATATCCCTCCCCAAAGGAAAGATTCTAATCTTTAAAGAATGGGAACAAAAGATAATCGTCAATGGAATTTATTGCTTGATGAATTTAATGAACATGTTACCGAAATTCAGTATTAAAATGAAACTCTTTTTATTTGCTGTGGCAACGCCTAAATAGCGGCTTTACGCTCCATAGAAGTTAACGCAGACGCATCATGGCAGTAGCGATATAGATACATCGAGCACCTCGCGACTGTCATAGCAGTCAACTGCTACGTGTAAACGCTGCTTTGGAGAATTAATCGTGTGAATATCTCGATCGAGCTCTCGGAGCGAGCGGTTGGAGTCTCCAACGTTTCGTTGAAGAGGCGAGAGGAAGTTCTTGCACGAGTTCCGCAAATCAGATGGGTATGGATTCCTCCATCATGGGAGACAAAAGAGCATGCTCGGCGCTTGAAGCAAGGGCGAGTTCGCAGGAGTCACGGTGACTATGCAGAGCGTGACGCTGAGTTATTAACAAGTAACGCGACAACCCTGAAGATGGTTGCCGTCGCGATTGATACCCTAGATATCTCTGGACGGAAATGAACCAGCGAAAATCTGGAGTTCATTGAAATGCACACTATTAAAGTCATCGCTGAAAATATAATATCATCCATCATGCGGGACAGTCAAAGTAACTTCTTTTTTATCGAGAAAAAACCACTATTTCAATAAAAAATGAACTAAAAATATTTACTTAAACGATAGGAACCATCTTGGGGGTCCAAATTCGAGTCCGGGCATAGCCTAAACTTTTATTCCTGCATTCATATGGAGAGCACTTTAAGTATAGTCAGAGCAATGACAAAAGCCCTTTTGCAAGTTTGGTAATCGATTCTAGGCTGTCAGAGAGGAAGGTCATGGTATCTAATTCTTAAAGTCTCATATTGTTCATATTTGATTGAATAATGAGGCACCATTTGAAATTATTCAGCTCTTTTTCACAAGGGATAAACTACGTCATTTATAGCAGAAATTCCACAAAGAAAAAATCATTCGCCTTGACCGGGATTCGAACCCGGATCCCCTGATTTCCGGCCAGGTGCTTTACCAGTTAAGCTACCGAGGCGTCATTTTTCCCTGTGGAATATTAGGGGCCTTAAAGGAGCTAGATGTTCTCGAACTGCTAGGCATATTATACCACAAAGCAGTCGAAGTCGTGCGCATGGCGCCACCGTCCAAGAGGTTAAGGCCGAACGTTAAACACTAAGGTGCTTACTTTATAACAAATCTAAGGTTCGCGAACTAGCCGCAAATTTGATACGTCATTTATGCTCTACAGCGTTATTAATTGACGTATTCGGCTAGAAAAATCTTTCCTCCACAAAAACTCGAAATTTTACTTTTCTAAATTTCTCTGAATAGCTGCTATGTGAGTAAAAGAAGACGACGCAGCCTTAAGGAGGAAAGAGAATTTTTGTAGACCTGGACATCTGTGTGATATTCCGTCAATTCTGGTGTTCATTTGTAAACATTCGGGACAGTATAAGGGCAAACTATCTGAAATTAAGGAGCAGTGCCTGCCGGGAAAGAGTTTACTTGTTAATCCGTTTAAGGATCACAAAAACAGCAGTTATGATCTCTGGCAGCTTCAGAACTCTCAGTTATAGGGATCCCAAGCATCTATTTGTTTCTTCCGGAGGAGAGAACTTTTATCATCGCCTTTACTCTTCAGCTGTTTGCACTCGGCGCTGAGAAATCAAAGTCCCTCTCCGAGTTGAGATCTGGAGCAGGTGGTGGCAGCGTCCTTTGGCAAGAGCGACCGTTCGCGAGCAGAGATCCGTCCAGACGAGAGAAGCATTTTTACGACCTCCCGAATAAAACCGCTCGCATCTGGGCTTTTGATACACTTCGCTATTCTTGTCCGCCCTTTTCATTCTCGAAGTCGAGCAGCACTGGAAAGTTTTGGGCCTTATGGAAAGTATGATGATGTTGTTGGGGGCGTTTACTCGGAACCGAAATCGCTATTTTGTGCACGAAATTGTTAGGTGGAAACAAAAAATGAATTTTAGTGAAAAAATTAATTTTCTAACATGAGCCATTAATTAATAAATCAGCAATTAACAGTAAAAGGTGACGCCCACCGATGTAGCTGCGTTAAGGATATATACGTCATCCTCCTTCCGTCCTTGACTTTACTGAGGGAAAGGGAGGAGAGTTATGCCTGAAGAGATCCTGTTGCAACCACTTCCATTGGAGGAGTCAGCTGTGTGTGTCCCACATTGAGATTAGGTGAAGGAGCTTCGCGGTCTCGGTTGTGATTGGACGAACTTGATCAATTGATCAAATGACGTACTGTCAATTGATTAAAACATTCGCGGTCCATGTCTACAGTGATGTGATTTTTCGGGGTTGCTCCGCGATGTCGTGGACCTACATCTACATAATACCCTGAAAGCCACCTCAAAGGTGTGTGGAAGGGGGTGAATTCTCACCGAAGATGCACTACATATCATGTATTTAAAAGGATTAGTATTAATATATTAGCCTAGACTGCAATATTTAAAAAGATAAAAATAGCAAAGTAAGCACGTGCTGTTAGTTGGGTTACCTTCAAGTCCTTACACCAAAATACAACTACCTATGCTATGGATTGAATCACTCGTACTGGATATATTTACCATTATTCATATCCCTAATAGTACGAGGAAAAAAGGACATTTTGAATCGGTCAGTTCGGCAATCAAGTTCTCTAATTTTATGATTGTAGTCCAGTCCACCATTGTAAGTTGGGGTCCGCAAAATATTTTTAACATCATCACTGAAAATATGGTCTTGGAATTTGTGTAAGAGATTAAGTCTAAATTTCAACCTGTGATTTGACAAGTATTCCCAATGTAATTCATGTAATAGACTGGTTACGCTAGTAGGGTTATCATACCGTCCCTTTACAAATCTTGCCGATCTTCACTGCACACGTTCAAACCGATTTCGTAGGGATCCCATACACTGGCAGCGTATTCCAAATGAGGTCTTACAAGGGAAAAGTAGCTGATTTCTCGTACAAGAACGTTTCCCCTCCGCTGTTGGAGGCCTCTTCAGGGTAGAATAATTCTACCCTGAAGAGGCCTCCATGGCTAATGTATCTCAGTTACGATTCAAAACTTTTGATCTTTAAATTTAACTAGCATATCCATATCCTGACCATGTTCAATCATTCGCCGTCTACAGTTTTCTACCTCCCACGCTTCATTTCGTCAACAAAATGGTTGCCGAAAGGACCAAAGTGATCACGAAAGAACTTTGTTATATCTTACTGACTTGTTGTCGGGATGCTTGGTGACAAAGGCTCCGAATCTGTAAGTGTTGCTATTAGGAGTGGCGACTGAATACTAGGATCAAGGGAAACCTAGGGTATTTCAGAGGGTACGAGGGAAAGGGCATACTTTGCTGCAGGTGTGCGAGATCCTTAATAAATCCTAATCCTTAGAGACCTTGGGTTGCAATTCAGATTCAATCTCTTAAATAAACTTCAAAAATATATTTTACCTGATTACATTTAAAAGAATTTCGAACTCCCCCTTACTATAGAAAAGAAGGACATTTTTCTCGCACAATTCGTTTATTCAGAACTGAAATCGCAAATTTGTGCACGAAATCGTTAGATGGAAACAAAGAAAAAATTTTAGTGAAAAAATTAATCTTCTAACCACAACCATTCACTTATAAATCAAAAATTAAAATAAGCAAAAGGTGACGCCCACCGAAAAAGCTGCTGTGATAACATTAACGTCATTTTCCTCCCGTCCTTAACTGCTCTTATGGGAAGGAAAGGGAGTGGAGAGGGGTTCTCGGAAGGGCTGCTCGCACAGATGCTGTCGCAATCGCTCCCATTGGGAGAGCCAGGTGTGTCCCCCCCTATTGCGATAAGGTGAAGTAGCTTCACGGGCTTTGTTGCGATTGGACGAAGTCGATATATTGCAGAGGTTGCACCACGCCCACTTTTCTGAAAGGGTTAAAAACATCGGTTTTTCGTCGCTTATAACTTGAGAAATAATGACGGATGAAAAAACGAAAAAATAAGGGTCTTTTTATTGTAAAAAACTCTATCATGTCCGGCATAAAAAAATATGGTGAACGACTCCATGAGGGATACGAAAAGTATGTTCAATATGGTGCTGTAGCCGTTCTCGATTGGACGCGGTCAAAAGGAGAAATAACGCGGAAAGGAAGACAATTCGTTAAACGTATGTGTTATTCGTCAGATTCTTCTAAAATGCATGGGTGAGCAAGCGTGAGGGTCTGTTCCCCCCTCCCTCCCAGCTTTTCTCCCCCCCCCCCCCCCAATCCCTGCTGTGACACCGAAGGGAGGAGTGTGTGTGTCCACCCCTGTGGTGGGATTCCTCAATGGTCCACGGTCCAACGGTGACTGAGGCGCGGAATCGTCCCGTTACGCAGGGACGTGTTTCCCTGACCTCCCCCCTCCTCGCATCCGAGCACACAAAAGGAGATTCTTGAAGATATTCTCGAAGATAGGCATTCTTGAAGACATTCTGGAAGGAATTATTGAAACGGCAGTTCCCGATGATCTTTTTAGTGGCTCTCTGAGACTGGGCAGGCAATTGTGAAGAGCAGAAAGGTCGTAGCAGTGTGATCCCAGAGGACGAGGACGATAGAGGGAGAGAGCTGACTCAAGAAACGGAGAGAAGTCGGTTGATGCAGAAGAAAACAGTCACAGAAATAGGCTCCGTGTCTGTCGCCGACTTTCTCCACCTGGTTGGGAGAGAGGGTTCTCGCCACCATCACGTCACAATGAGAACTGTCAACGCTTCCCCCGGTCCCCAGAAGAATCCACCAAATCGAAGAAGAACAGTGAAGACCCCTTTCGTGTCATTTGTCCATTTCGCCCCACTCCACTTGCGTGAATGTGCTTTCCACCCAATCCCTTCACTGTTCAATTCACGAGCATTGTAGCGACGCCAATTGTGACTGCTGTGATTGACCACTCAAGTGAAGGGAATCCAGTGCAGACTGATGAAGATGCACTGTCACGTAAAATCGTTTGCCTGCGAAAGTTCCCAATGTGCCTACTAGAGGCTGCTTGTAGTAATCTAAATTTCGGTTATGCCTCGACCCAGTTTCATTGTTATATTGTTCATTGATTAATTCAAGTCAGGGTTAGGATTCCTTTTGCTGAGCAGTTCCATTTGGTCACGCAATGATATTCCCTCTAATAGCAGTGATATAGTGTCATACAATGACCGAAGAATTATACACAGTCTGTACAAAAACCAGGTAGCTGTGATTAAATCTGGACCCAGCTGTGAAGAAGCCAGAATAAGAAAAGGAGTGAGACAAGGCTGTGCACCATCTCGCGTAGTTTTTAATGTTTACATCGAGAGAGCCATAAATGAAGTCAAGGAGAAGTCTTCTGGAGTGACTATCCACGGAGAAAAAAATAAGCATGCTGCGATTCGCTGATGACATAGTACTCATAGCGGAGACAGAGAAGGAGCTGAATAAGATGCTAACAACCATGGAAAGGACAATTGCCAGATATCAGCTGAAAATAAATAAGAAGAAGACTAAGATATTGGTGTGCAGCAAGAAAGAAGAGGCGAAAACCAATGTCAAACTAGGAAAACAAAAAAATTGACGATGGACATGGGCATGGACGATGACAGCAGCGGAGAAGAAAAGGGTGGAAGCATTCAAAATGTGGTTCTACAGAAGAATGATGAAGATAGAATGGATCGATCGAGTGACAAATGAAGAAGTCCTAAGAAGAGTGGGAGAAAAGAGAAGTCTGCTGACAAATCTAAAAAGAAGAAGGGAAAACTTGATCGGCCATATCTTAAGACACGATGGCCTGATGAAGACTATCGTCGAGGGAAAAGTGAACGGAAAGATTGGAAAAGGCTGGCCTCGTATGAGATACATGGAACAGGTCGTGAGGGATGTAAAAGAGAAGAATTACGTTAACATGAAAAGGTTGGCCGATAGAAGAATGGAGTGGAAAGCTGCGTCAAACCAATCCTAGGATTGTTGACCGATGATGATGAGTGCGGATTGCGAACCCTTAGATCTTCGCATCAAAGGGTTCCCTATTCTTCTCAAAGGGTGACCACATAATCTCGTCCGTTCCGATTTCAAAAGACTCCGTGAACAGTGCCCACAATGCATTGCAACAGCCTGTGTTCCGGTCCATCATGTCATTGAAATCCACTCGCGTCGTTCCTCGAGATAATTGGCCTCGTTCTCGTAGTCCGATATTTCCATTCTAAATCTATACCTACGTAAACACCATCAAGCTACCATTAAGGTGTGTGGCAGGCGGTGATTGACACCAAGCATCTCTCGTGCTGAAAAGGATAAGAAGCCCTCTGCTAGTCAAAACGTCACAAATTAAAAAATATGCCAGGAGGAAAGCAGGCATGCACAAATGTGTGAGTTTTTGAGCTAACGCTAACCACAGTCATGGTTTCAAGATATTGAACTTCACGAAAAGACAATACTGTGCTCGAACATCTCCTGGTGCAGACAACGAGAAGCTGAAGTGGTCGAGTTTTTCTGAGGAAGGAATTTTGGTGAATTGTCGAGACATTCCGATAGTCATGAAATACTTCGACATTAATGACAATTCAGAACAGTGAAGGTTGTTCAAAGATGCCGGAAAAGTTAGTTTAAAAGGTGTTTCGCATCAGGTCATATATCAAAGGATGATTGGATGCACATGAGCTAAATATGGGTTGTTGGGTAGGCGTGATGCGAGGTAGTGATGGGTAAAAATAATCGATCCTTCGTCTCTAGTTGCATGAGCCCCTATAGTTGCTTGTTTGCATGAAGGTAGTGCATGCTTGGTGATCTTCACCCCCTGCCACACACCCTCGTGGTGGCTTGCAGGGTATCGTATGGATGTAGATGAAAAGGAGCTCAGAAAGGGATCCACGATGCCACAAAACGACCCTTGGCCCATCCCTTCCGTTCCTATCCTTCCATTCCTATCCTCCGGGTCTGAAGCGACGTCTATTGGTGCGGATACAGACTTCAAAACACCCCCCAACCACAGTGCAGGAGGCGGGGGAGTTGCAGCCGTCTGACACCACCTGTGGTGGCTCGGTGGCCTTCATCTTGTGTGGTACGCATGCTGTCCCAGTTAAAAGTGCACGTATTCGTCAGTAGGCGATGTCAAGATGGTAAGAGGAGAAACGCCCGCGGTGCACCCGAAGAAAGCAGTCCTTCAGTACCTCCTAGACCTTTACTCCACGTGATAAAACGTGTATTTTTTCCGCGAATTATCCTAAATGTAATAGATGGAGGCTCTTGTCAATATTTGTATCTCGAAAATCTCCATAGTGGAGTGGATGCGGCTACAATCTATTCCACACACTTACTTGCAGGCGGGTTGGACCAGACTCGACCGCATGATCGATATACTAACGTGAAATTCGGTCGCAGACGCAAACGGTCGCAGCATCACTCATCGGATTAGCAACTATGGAAGCTTTGTAGAGTTTCCCCATATAAGTTACTTCGTGATGCTCGGCGATGCAATTTACTTTTTTTCTACATATATTAAAAAATTGACCAAAAATGAGGGTCGAACATTTTGTTTGCCATCTTCGGTAAATTATAACAAAAATGTAAGTAGACTACATAAAAAATAAGATAAAAAACTGTTTCATCTTATTACATCACCTTTTATTCCAATTAATCACCCATAAAGGTTCAGCAAGGGCCTGATTTTGAAGATTTCGTGAGAAAATTGAGTGTAGACCATTTTTGCGAAATTTGTGCAACTTTGACCTCATGTAAATTGTTAAATGTTGAGTACTAAGGAAAATACCTTGCATCATCGCATGCACAGGTCTTTTGAAAATATTTACCCAAAGTTCCAGATTTCTGGCTTTAAAAAAAATCACTTTTTGAATTTTGGCGATATATTTTTTATTTCAGCCCACTGTGCGACTGGCGAGCGAGTCCCGAGAGCCCCACTCCAGACTGCAGCGCCTCCCTCCGTCATTACGGCCGTCTCCCGCACGAGGATCTCTCAGCCAATCAGCGCCACTTCTTCTGCGGGAATTAACGCAACCACTCGCGCAGACGTTCACGAACGGGAATCCCTTTCGGCCGAATTCCCTTTTCCTCAATTTTTCGAAAAAAAACTGCTCCTATTTATTTTTATACTGTGGCATTTTTTGGTCCCCCCCCCTCTCCTCCCCCCCTCGTTGGACATTACCCCTCGGCGGACTAATTACCCTCCGGACTTAGCCGCAGGACTTGCTCGACAGGCGTAGCTAACGACAGGCGGAGCCAACGACGCCAACAATGCCTACGATTCCAAAATGCAACGATTTCGTCTGCTTCGTTCGTCAGCTCCGTTCAGCAGCTCCGTTCAGCAGCTCCTTTCAGCCGCTCCTTTCCCTCACCAGATGCTCTACCACTTATATAGCCCCCAAAGTGCGGATGAAGACCAGAAGTTAGGCCATCGTACGAGCCGTTATTTAGTGTTCGCCCGCCATAGTGAAAAAAGAGTCCCGGATGAGCCAATCCTAAACTTCCACCTCGCCCCCTTCACATCATGCCACCTTTTCCTCCCCTCAATTTGCACCAATGATATTCCACGTTAAACCCCATTGCACTTTGACCTTCCAGAAAATACCCCCTCCTTACCCCAGAGAATACCTCCCCTCTCACGCCCTCTGTTCCAGTCGAGACGGCGAAGAGACGACATCGAGGCGAGGTGAGAGGAGAGTAGTGTTAGTCGATTCTCCTTTGTGCGCCATGGACTTTCGGTGCAAGTTATTAGTGTTCCCGAAATTGGTGAAGAGTATTTCAATTTTGTTGGTTTGTACCTTGTTGTTTAAATACAGTGTTTGATTAGTTAGATTGTCTTACTTTTGTGGTTTTTTCTATTTCTGACCTCATCTTGCTCACCCGTCTTGGAAAGAATATTTGTCCTTTGGACAAGCGTTTCTCGTGAACTGCTGTTCTTCTTTCGAGAAACGCTGCAATACCTTGATTACTTTTTTGAAGTCCGCGCGCCCCTACAGCTTCTGTCATCAGGAACATGGCCGCGCGCGCATCGCCCTGGAAACGGATGCGTTTGCATGTGCGAAAATTTAATGCTGAACAGTCAATGTAAGTAAGTACATGTCCATCTAGTACGAACGTCATCATTAACAAAAATATATGATTGCCTACCTCGTATTTATTTACTTATAACCATACACATATATGATCGGTTTCTTATGACTGCTACTCTTTCACTGTAAAAACATCTCCAAGAGAATAAAATTGAAATGAATTGATGCCGTTGAAGCCAAATTATTCTGAAGTAGTGCTAATTGGCTGTTAGCTCTCATTTCGCGAAAGTGCAAGTGTTGTAAATTTCAAAGACACATGGAGAAATCGTCTCAAAATCGATCGATTAATCTGGAAAATTTCCACGTCCTGGTTTTCACCTAAAAAGGGAAAGTCTAAAAGAGCGGAAAGTCTAAAAAGGGAAAGTTTGCTGATTTCTCGTCCATGATCGTCTTGCTCCGTGACTGCTTTTTCTATTGTCGTCGTGAGCAGGCACGTCTCCTCCAAGAGAGGCGACCAATAAGGTCAGAGGCCGAGATGTTTCCCCTCCTCCAATGGAGACAGCGTCCTTTGTTAATCGCTTTTCGAGAGGGCGCATCCGCGAGCGACCCCAGCGCCCTTCTCCGGAGCGCCCTTTTCCTCTTGATGAGGAAACTCATCATTTCCGCGAAGGATTATGGGGGACCAGTGAGAAAATTAAGCTTTATTCCACCAGGAGCCGTGTGAAGGAAACAGTCGGGATTATCTCGATTAGGTAACCAAGGGGTCACGTAGTACACCAATGGATGGCTCGCAAATGTTGGTGTGTTTGAATGGCCACTACCATCTCACTTATTGCTTTCACTCCGTCTTATTCGGGGACTCGAGATGTTCAATACGAATGAGGAAGAATGAAATGAGAACGATGATTGAGATTGTGATGATTAAATCAAAAAGACCAAAGTTTGCGAACCATTCATGTTTGTAACATGTGACTCTTCGGTTACCTATTGGAGATCATTCCGGCTGTTCCAAACATCCAAATACAGGATATACATACCATATTTCAAAACGTATCTAAAAGTAATAATGTTACGTTAAACTACATTCTTATCACAAACTATTTCAATGTAGATTCCATTACATATCCAGAAATCACTACGTTGGGTACGATATTTATTTCTTTCAAACATTTCTGTTGACAACACTTACCGAAATTCAGTACTCTGCGGCAGTAATTACTTACTAGTCTCTAGTAATTTAATACAAGTCTTTATTAATTATTAACTATAAGGTATTTAGTTACATTGGACACATAATTGCATTGAAATATGAAATAGCAACACTTTTCTCCAGTTGACTTTAGTGAGTGATTACTTTTTCAATCCTGCACATTACATATACACATTAGTAGGAATCGATGATAATTGTAGGCATTTGTAATCTGAGCATCCTATGTTCTTGGAACTTAAATATATTTAGGTATGTTATATCATTTTTTTAAATAATCAGTGTCCTTGGTGAGTTCAAATATATTTTAAACATCTTGGAAATATCTAAGTACAAGAGGTTATTACTGTCGGTACAGAAATTATGTGCACTCGAGTTTGAATACGAATAACAAATTTACAGCCAGACCTACTAAATAATTTACACCATATAACCGTAACTTTCCTTAATTCTTTCTGCGCTATTGGGTGGCAATATTTAATTTTTAAAACACATTTTAATATTTTTAACAACAGTTGTAACGTAAGGAGGTTTTAGACGGTGTTCGAGTGAAGCGCCGACTTTGATGACTCGTAAATCAATATCAAGACGTTCAATTGAAACCAAAGTATAAATAATATATTAGGTATACATGTTTTTCATGGGCACTGTAAGTTTTCAGTGCATAAATTTGATAGAAAAAAGTTGTGATCAATTTCATTAAAAGTTAGCATTTCAAAAGTGGGGCGTCGTCGAATTTCGTTATTGGTCGCGTTATAATCCAATTGTCATAAACGTATCCAATATTTAATTGCCTAAAATTTCAAACATAAGTTTAATTTATATCAATTGGTATTTATATTGGCGATTTTGAGTTCCCTCGGTAAGCGATCGGCGCACAGTGGGCGGAAATTAAAAAAATCGTACCAAAACCCTAAATTTTGACTTTTTTTGGAAACCAAAAATGGTAAGTACTGTCTAAATTAAAAATGAGAAAAATAATAAAAACTTCAAATCGTAATTTCAGCTAAAATCGAGTGAGTCGTTAAGCTGCTTAAAATATATTTCAAGCAAAGTTTCTAAAAGAATAAACATTTCCTAAGAATTATACGGAAAAATTATTTTTTTTGTTAATATTTCATATGATCACTAAGCATTTAAAATTGCACTATTTTTTCCATGAAGGACAAAAAATCTTTATGTGGGCGACGAGACTCGATCAAAGAATTTATACCTGAGCCCGATGAGGGAATGTGATGAGGTAATGACTGCAGGGAGGATATTTTATTACCCTCATTCCTATTCATTCTCACAGAGACACAAGGAACTTGCCGCACTTGAACTCTTTTCAAACCAGAAACCCCTCCGACCTTGGGAAGAGGGAAAAGAATGAAAGCGGCCATTGCATGCCGGACAGACAGACGGACGGCAGTGGGGCCCTGATCCTATTCCACTACTCTCTTTGTTTAATAAGTAACGCATCTTGTGCTCTCGAATATTTCGTTCCTTAAAAAATGTGGTGCTCTTGAATATGGTATTTTGGAATTGGTCGTTCCTTTGAAAAGACGCCACTTACGACCTTAGCGCATGTGCATATCGGTTAATGTCCTCCAAAAGATGTCTTCTCTGGAACACGCGAGTGAACGTGTTAGCCAGCAATTTACAAGGCAGTTTTCCCAAATATACAATAGGTACTATTGCCTTGGAAAATGTCATGCCTCCTCAGGTTTACTCATAGGGTCAGTCTAATTTTAGTGGTGATCGTAGAAACATCGACGTCTTTTAGTCACTTAAGAGAGAGGAGTTCCCCTCGGTTCACCCATACTTTGGCTTCCGGTTGCCTGAGTTAATATTGTACTACAGAGAGGTCGTACATGACGGAGAGAATACATCAACTCCAGATGCAGGTAGGTTTGACACCACTAATTGTGGAAAGAATGACTATCGATAACGCAGAGCACAACGAATGACGGAAGAGACGCTTATCCAATTCAAAGCTGTCGTCGGAAATTTCTGGTGCGAAAAATAAATATTTAGATATGCTATTTTGTGTTTCATAGTCTTTGATTCAAATCAGCATGGTCAATGAAAATTGCATAGAAACAATATCTTGTCGTCACAATTTACCATACGGGTATTGATGAGGAGCTAAGCTAATGGATGTAACTCGATAAAATGTACTGCTGCACAAGCAATTAATCACTGTTAGTAGTAATTATTACTTGCCGATGAATTACTGTGGTACCTACTCGGTAATTTTAGATCTAGGAACCTTCAGCAATTAATTAATAGAAATTTTGAGTCGCTTATACCGTCACGTTCAGGAAATAACTTTCGAATAATATTTTGATTGCTACATAACGATGGCTGAGAGATTATATATTGAAAAATCACTATGCTTCAATGCACAAATAGTAGTTGATCCTTTGTAAAATGAGGATTGTAGAATATTGCTGAAAATTATTTTTAATGATCGCTGGATTCCCTTTATGCATCAATTTGGTGGAAAATAGATTCACAACTTCTGTCTAGGATATTTTTTATTGCTAACTGCGCACAAATGCTTAATTATTTGCCGGTGGACCACTCATTTAATGGACGAAGTACGATGCAGATTGAGGACTTGCTTTTCAATTAGTTGGCCAAGGTTTGACTCCAAGATACGGCGTGTATTTGGAAAACCAGTCTCCAGCAACTGCTGTAGAGTACTCCAAGCGCGACATTCCTTCAGATGGGACGAGAGGTTAGAACATAGATTAAATCCCATGCAAAATTAATAACGGATAGGGTCCCAATAGATGCTAGATTGAGAAATCCTGCATACAATGCTTGCAGGGTATTACGTAGACGCTGATGACGTCAATCTGTGGTTCCCTAGGCGCCATTCTTCTCTAAGCGCAGGCTGATTTCGTCGTCGAGTTTCTCTCCCCGTTTATTCGTTAGAAGTCTTTCGAATCGTGCATTACTTTGAGATGCCGTCATGTTGAAGTTGATTCGTGAATCCTACGCGAGACAATGACGTCATCAACAGAACAAAAGAATAGGAAAACGCGCACGGGAACGAAAGAAAAATCTTCGAAGTGGCAATCTCCGCCGACGGCAAGCAACGGAGGAAATTGAATCGTGAAGCGGAAAATTAGAATTAAAGTTGAATCAGCCTTAATCTGTTGTCCGCCGCTTTCCCTGCCGGCGCCAAGGACGTCTCTGGAGGCGCCGGCGCCGTGGGTGCGGAGCAGGAAGCGGCGAATTAAGCGAGGAGCGGCTCCCGTTAGCGGCGAGGGAGTTGGCCTTCACCACGCGTGCCTCGTAAAGTGTGCCGCTGCATTCCAAATCGTCTTTTGGTGGAGCGGCATGATTCTGCAAATTGACCACCAAAACTAAATGCTGTGAAGTACGCAGCGTCCATTAGTAATTTGTGTATGCCATCAAACACATTTAAGTCAAATAAATACATATGACTTAGTTCAATAGGAACATATGTGATTTCTTTTAAGTGTACCACTTTCTTATTCTAAGGAATGAGTCAACCCTGACATTTAAATTTCATGAGGTTATTGAAAAGGATATAGGCTGTGGCATACTTTTCTGAACCTTCCTCACAGAAAAAAATTCATTCAATTTATCATATTTTGATAAATTTTATCAAAACGTTCAGTTCATATGGAAGACTGAATGTCACAGTTACTTCTATCAAGACTGTTCGGTAAAAATATTTGGTGAAAATTATCAAAAGTACGATAAAATTTATGAAGAAAAACTAGCCTTCTTCGGTTAATTTTACCAACCTTGTTCGGTATTCTGGTGGGTATGATTAAATTTATTGAACAAAAAGTAGCCTTTTTTGTTTGTTTTACCAAACTATTTGAAATCAGTAAAGGTTGTAGGGTTAAATTTATCGAACAGAATAGTCATCGTGATTTATCATAATGTCTAAACTAATCAAACTTATTTAATATTCACACATAATCAAGTTTGAAGCAGTGGATGGCATTTAAATTTTATGACATCATTATAATATAATAAACCAAACATTAATAACTTAAAAAAGACTCCGCCAACTCCGGGGAACCCAAGGACTTCAGCTCCTTTGACTTAAAAACGAAGAAAGTCCAACTGGTCGGTGGAAAACTCAATCTTTCCCCATTCCCTTCACGACTATAATCGCTGTTGTTTTTTTCTCCGTGGAGGCGTAAAATATCTACAAATCTTAGCAACTCGACGAGAATTATAAGTCGATTATAAAGATACTTTTCTTCATAGTCAAATTAATTCTCAAGGATGAACCAGCGAATTCTTTTCTCGTACAATGCACTGTTTTTCATTCTTATAAAATATCAAGAAGCATGGTCTACTTGTCTACCTATATATTTCCCTCGTTAGTGTTGACTATTCCATACATTTGAAACGGTCTTGCCATACATTGCTTTAGGTCAATCACAGCTCAAATTAACGGCTCCAAGCTGCCGAAAGTCATCGTGAATTAATTTATTGATGCCTAATGTTAGTTTGCCGACCCTTCTCTATGAACATTCAGGGAGTTTGAGGCGGGAGGGAAGTGAAAGGAAACACGGCAAGAGCTTAGACTGGAATTCATCTTCATCTCCCACCCGTGACGTCACACTCCGTCTACACATCCCGGCAACAGATCACTGTCGGCAGTGCGAGTCTATTAATTTAAGGTGGCTGGTTCGGTAATCGTGAGTCGTTGAGAACTAGTGCTCATATAATTTCAATGGCACTAAAAATTGCTTGGAAATGATTAAATTACACAATAGTTTAACCCGATGCCTCAAATTCTCAAGTCATATTGAAACATGGCCCTTTTAAATTTAAATATTGACATGAATTTTGAATATAAAACTTGACTTGATTCTGTTCCTAGGCAACCTGAGCGTTGTCACTCTGTGCATATCCTTTGACATTGGAGATGTTGGTTTTAATGTATGGATTGAAAAGGTATGTAATTTTGTGCTATTAGTATTCACATATTTTGTAGTGACGAAATAATTGTGATTAAACGCTTAAACATCTTTAACATTTGTTTGAAACATTCATTTAATCTCTCTTTTTTACTCGGCAACAACGCACATCCAGAAATTCGGTACTGCTGTTGTGTAGGCAATTGTTTCTGTGTTTCAGCGGTCGCAACGGCAGGTGTCGTATTCGTCTATTCTCAAGAACTCTGTCAAGGGGACTACATTGTAATATTCGTCGACTTTGTGGTGTGATTTGTTGTGGTTTCCCGCGCGTTCGCTTTACACGATTTTGTTCGGTTGCTCTTGGTGAAACGGTGTGAAATCTGGCAAAGAGTTGCTTTGGTCCTTTCGAAGCTGTCTTGAAAACATTTCAAGATGTCTTCGTATTATAGGAGCAAAGGGAAGTTTGTTTCGAAGAAGGATTTTGAAAGGAGGGCTAAGCAATTCCTCTTCGTGAAGAAGCTAGGCGCTGAAACTGAAGATGCGGACGAAGAATCTGGTTTACTGATATTTAATGTGGAAGGTCGCCGAGTAGGAATCTTACGAAGAGGAATAAATTACATCACTTAGATGAATTAATTTCACTAGAAATGAAAAAATAAAGCTTAAACCAAGACTTCTGGCTTCTTACCTTTGATATTTTTTAACAATTGAAGTCGCTTCTAGTTAATTTTACTGCCTTTTCGGTAACTACTTCAAATTTTCAGTTATAACGTAGCATTTTATACGTATGTACTAGTGAACAAATATGATCGATTTTATATTAGCATTAATACACATGACCTGTTTGAATGCCAATCTAAATGACTCGATGAAAATGATAATTTCTTTACTTAAATATAATATTTTCAGATGATTCACTAATGATGGGCTGTCTGCTGAGGAATCCTGAATTCCCATCATTTCCCTCGTCTGATTCGACGTTGCCAAATGCACCTCAAAACTTCGCGAGCGATATTTGAAAATGCAAGGAATATCTTATTTCTTTCGTATATGCGGAGGAAATAAGTCGATAACACTGGTTGATTTTCTCAGAATAAAAATTGTTGGCTAATATCCACATCATTTCAGTTTTTGGTGAAAATCTTTATGGTAGAAACGTAAATAATATATAATTGAACCTTATGAAGCGGGGTGCGCCATAAGGCCCCATGTTAAAAAAAGGTTAAATATCTCAAAAACTACACAGAAAACCCAAAATTTTTCCCGTAGAATTTCAGACCGTAATCAAAGGAACAAATATTGCAATTACGAAGAAAATCTATGCACTTGTAAATTTCGAACCAGTCACCTTAAATTGTGAAAGGGAAAACAGCTGACGGATTCCCTGCGACGACATCACTTCACCCGTGATTATCCTTTTCGAGCACTGTCACAGTCATTTGGGAGAGGTGACCAATGGCTGAGGCCAGGGAGGATGGGTTGGTGGAAGAAGGGGTTTTCAGGGAACGGGGGAAGGGAAACCCGGCGTCCACATTAGCCCACTCTTAAAGGCAAAAGGTGCCAAGGGGACCACGGCTCAAGACGAAATACGACTGCCCTAAAACCGGTTCTACTTCCTGTAGCGGGAGGAATTGAGATTGCAATATAAAAATTTCAATATATGGCTGGGATTACTGCTTACATTGTCTGCTTGGCTTTAAATTTTAAAATAATCTTTTGTAACACTTAGAAAAGGTTAATATTCGTGGAAGTTGTAGTTTTTTACAAAAAATAAAACCAAGCAGATAAATATCATTGTTTCAATATCAAATTCCACTTAAAAATAATGTTACACCGGCTACTTAACAAGTTATTAGAAAAATTAGAGTTGAATAAAACTGCCCTGTCTGAGAGACTCTGGCGGCGAAATCGGGCAAGTATATGTAGTCGCTCAGGGAGAAGCTGTGGGATTTCAAGGGGAGGTGAAGAGTAGCCGTTTAAGGGGAAGGGGGGCTACTCTCCCCTCCCTCGTGCAGAGGGCATAGAATGGGCGGGGGACATCATTAGAGTGATCAACTCCACTGAACGACAGAGGGCCGTGAAAGGAGAAGAAAATGATTTTTTTTTTCGCTGGGAAGACAACGCGCATCGGAATTGCCTTGCAGATCTCGACCTCTTGAGATTTTTTCAACAGTATCGTGCGGTAAATTCTTTCGGTATTTATTACACCTTCGAAGTGCATAGATACCAATGGAAACTCCGACGGTGAAAGATCAGTGTAGAAGTAAGAAGGGGAGGCTGCCAGCCAAACGATAAAGGAAATCAGAAGATAATCTAAGAAAGTGGCAGTGAAAGTAAGTATTTGGCTTTAGTGAAGTACAATGCGCATGAAATTCAAAATTTTCAGTGCTTGAAACGTTCTCCTTCCACTTGGTTTCAGAAATAAAGTGATTGCTGAAGACAACATTGTGTCTACGACGCAGATCCAACCTCCGGATTCCGATGGCGAAAAGCGAGTACATTTAAGATAAGTACGTTTTTTTGAAAAGTTTCCCTGGTTTTCAGACACTATTGAAAGCCAAAGTGGGTGTTTCCAAAATATTCCTCAAATTTAGGATGAATTACTTTCCGTGGTGTTCGAGGCAGTGGATTTCTACGACGGTGTCTTCATTGAGCGTCTTCATCCTTCACCTTTGGACATTGCAGGAATGGAGATAACCTTTTGTTTTGGCATGGTTGGGAAAGTTACCAAAAAATTAACTGATTAAAGTTTAAGTTAAAAAAGTAACTTTTACGTTCAAAGTTACTTTTTCAGTCTTTTTGGCAAATTGGATGCAGTGGTAATGGAGGCCTTCATTGATTTTTGATTTGGCAAACAAAGGCAACTGATATTGTGGTTTTTTCCATCCGTATCTATTTGCTTAACATATTTGGAATACCGGACCTAAACAAAGGCATTTTGGAAGAAAAAACTGAGGTAATATTCAATTAACTAAATGGCAATAACTAAAGGACTACGAAATTTATCCTCTCTTCGTTGGATGTAAGGTCCGCTCTTCGTAGAAGGAAGCAGTTTAGGGATTGGCCTCAAATACAACAGTTACAATCACAACTCAACATTACATGTGTGTTTTCAAGTCTGTTTCATCGGTATTAGGCGCTTCAGACCGAGAGGAAATATGCAAGGATGGGGATGGAAGGAACCTCAATCAACTCAACATTGCTACGAATTCTCTCTTTTACTATACCCTTCCTCATCATTTATCGGCAAGTATTTTCCCGGGCGTGCCTTGGCCCCAACCCCCCCCCCTCGGATAAGTAATAATTGTCTCTACACATGAGACTTTCAATTCAAACATATTGTTTTAACTTTTGGTGGAGTTTATTCCGTTTATTCCCTCCCCTCCTCACATTTCTGACTGCTGCCTTGAATAACGACGGATGGAGAAACTTGAAGTAGTGCCACTAACCATGTGTCTATCAAGAAAAGATCGGGATTCCAATGAGAAAATCATCACCATTGCTGAGAATCGTACTCCGGCCCTCGACATGAAAAGCCACTACCCAGGGGACCATACCATATTGCTTCAAATGCCTCTTGCGTCTAATCATTAATGAAAAATACAAAATTGCGACTATTTAGGATTATTGAATTTTACTGATGTCACACATTAGTTGCTTGCTGTCAAGCATTAGCTGCCGAGCCTCCAGCAATTCTTTTAGAGAAGATTTGTGAAAGGCCCTGTAAGGAAAAGTTCCATCGAGTGCCAAAATTAATGCGTGGATTGATAAAACGAGTTGAGTCCTCTTCGATGAATCCGAAGCACACTCTCGGTGTTGCCTCTGAATGAGTTCCTTTTCTCCATTATAGTTTCTTTTGGAGTTAGACGGCATTTTCTTTTTTTTCCCCGAGGATAAATATCCAAAATATTAATTCCATTTTTTCGTATACTGCTGAACTGGTTTAATTTTCTTTAACAAATAGGAAACAGGGAGAATGATATTAGGAAATTGATGTTGATATGGATGGCAGTCATTAACTTTTCTCTTGTGTGTGACAATGTCATAATAAGTCGTTGACTTATCTTTCAGCCCATAGGTAGGAGGCAGTTGAGAAGTTTCTCTGAATATGGCTGTTAAAAGTCTGAAGTACTCTCAACTTAAGTTTGGTTTGTGTCGAGTGGGATCCCAGCCGCTAAAGTCAATTCCGTCGGAATTTCCACGATATTTGCTCCCAGGTGGCAGTACAAAAGCTGACTAATTCGAACTGAGGTGTAGGATGACGAGATATCCTGTTCGCCTCTGGAAAGGGAGAGATAAGAAGATAGATGTTACTTGATCATCTGTTTTCGTGAAAAAAATGCGCCCGCTCAACTACCCAGTGGCACATCTGTGAAGGTGTCAAGTTTCACGATTGCGAAACCGTCACCCGTCACCCGGAAGGGGATTATTTGAATGTTGTTGTGACCCTATCAATTTTAAATGATGGTTCAATAAATAGCTGATCTATACATGTAATCTCCTGATTAAAAAAATCATTTCGGTTTAGCTTTTCTTATATAGTAACTGCATCAAAACCATAGAAACTTGCCCTTTTGCTCAAAGTGATGACTTTGTTTGATGTCCGTTTTGATGTCATCGTGAGTTTTCGAAGGTGATCCATAAGTGAAGTCATCTTTAGCTCATCACGAGTTGTATGTTCTTCTTAGGCATGTTTTGAAGTTTCTCAAGGGTGTTGTATTTATTGTGTGCAGTTTTAAAATTGAATATGCTTGACCTGTTTACTTAAACCTAGGCCATTTGCTGCAAACCACTTATCTAGCTCTAATTCTGTATGCCAAATTATGATTGTAAGAGTCATTGGCCATTTTTTTTCACCTAATCACTCCAAGTATATTCCTAGTATTTTTATAGTTTTCTATGATGATTGCATTATGATTATGCAGGGTTGCTTTGCTGTTAGTAACATTTAATGTGTCTATGTTGCAGTCTGCAGCTATGAGGATGCTTTAAATTATTAATTAATCTTTATATTCTTAATTTCCTTCTAATTTAAAAGAACGAACATTATAATATCATATCTATTTCTTTCATATGAACCCCCTCTCCCAAAGCTATGGAAATACTGCCGAAGATTTTTTTCTACAGGTTTGTATCAAACAAGATTGATAATAATAAAACTAATTTCAACAGTGCCATTCTCTATTTTTCTATTGTGTCATATTTAACTGCCCACACTATCATAAATGCACGGCAATGGGTCAACAGCGTAGTCTTATACCATCGGTGCATGTATTCTGTACTGTTTTAAAATCTTAAATTGATGGCAAAACATGCAATGATAATAGTCGCTCGAGACGACGTAGTGAAGATTCCGGGCGATGCTAAATCTGGATATGAAGATTTGCACCCACCGATAGCCCTCTTTGGGATAGCGTCAACCAAGCAATCATCACTGCTAACTGAAAAAAAAATCCTCCGAAATAACTGCCATCTTCTCCTAGTCGCAATGCAATGCTTTCTCTTTTATGACAGTTGTCGGTATTATGGTAGTAATTGATTAAAACTAGCAGATGACGTTGAAATATCATCTTTTAATTTCATCAGTATTTCGTTTCTAAGCGTCTTAGTGCCAACAGTAAGTTTTAAAATGTTCAATGTATATGGAGTTTCATATTAATAGACAGGTTCTTGGTGATTAACTTCATTATCACCGTAAATTAATACGGAATTGCTGCTGTTACGTATAAAAGTCCATAGTGAATTTGCACTCCTGAACTGGTGGCGCCTCTATCGGCCTCCGCGGGAAACGAATTCTTTAAGTGAACATGCCTGGACGGCAAGTTTCCAGACCTTCTCTTCTCTACGACCGTGGCTTAGACGTAGGAGGGGAGTGAAGGCGGGGGAGGTGAGCAGTGGAAGGGGAAAAGATAGACTCGGTAGGGGAGGGGAAATTCATGCTCTATGCTTAGACGTAGTCCCTGAGATATCCTTAGGAGGTTGCGCTCAAGGTTTGCGCTCGTAGCCCCATCTAGTGAGGGAGATTCACACCAACTCCCAGTCGTATTTAGCCTTAACGTCTCATCCGACGGACAGAGTACTGGACTCGAAGCGCCCTCCACAAGTCACTCATCCCTAGGACAGTGAAATAATAAAAATAACACCGCCGGGATTCAAACCCGGGTCCTCGAAATCGGAGGCCAGTACTGAATTGTGCATCACTCTACCAACACGATTCTCTCTGTATTGGGACTGCTATATTCTAAGGAAAATATAGGCTGGCAATTTAACGTAACCCGGAAGGGGAACATAATTATTAATCGTTAGACATACGTTTCACGCAAAAAAGTAAAATTAGACTCCCAAGAAAACAAGTTGTTGAAGTTGCTGTTCCATTAGTACGACAGAGTTTGGCCGCTGCGTATGAATATATACAAATACAAATTTCTGTACCATGCTGTCCGTTTGAGCCAGGTGGAAATCTTGAAGGGTCTTCACAAACTGTGCCGAGTTCTTTATGTGATGCTCACATGTTCCCACGTAGGGAGCTGATACCCCGGTGAGATGTTTGGCTAGGTTGTAAGTGGGAGAGTCAATGGGGATGGGTATTGGGATCATCTCCTTAAAGAGGCCGTAGAAATCAGGCTGGAAGACAACACGTGTGAGCATCACATAAAGAACTCGGCACAGTTTGTGAAGACCCTTCAAGACCTGGCTCAAACGGACATCATGGTTAGTTTCGATGTCGTGTCCTTATTCACTCGAGTTCCATTGAAAGAAACGCTTCAGCTCCTGGAAGCCCGTTTTGACCAAAAGACAGTCAGTCTATTTCATCATGTGCTGACCTCTACGTATTTCCTCTACAATGTAAAATATTACGAGCAAGTTGATGGCGTTCCAATGGGATCACCACTCTCTCCTGCCATTGCGAATTTCTATATGGAAGACTTCGAAGAAAGAGCCCTGGCTTCAACCATGCTCAAGCCGAAGCACTACTTCCGCTACGTAGACGACACATTTATTGTTTGGTCACATGGGCCCAAGGAACTAGAGAACTTCCTTAAACACATGAATGAACAACATCCGAGCATTCAGTTCACGATGGAGGTGGAGAAGAATAATAGCTCACCATTTCTTGATATTCTAATCCAACGGAAGGAGGACGGTACTTTGGGTCACCGAGTGTATCGAAAACCTACACACACGGACTTGTACCTAAATGGCAAAAGTCACCACCATCCGTCCCAAAAAAGAGCTGTTATCTCTACGCTCCTGCATCGTGCAGACACTGTAGCAGACAAGGAAAGCCTGCCAATGGAAATAAAACACCTACGGGAAACATTCCGCCAAAATGGGTATACGGAGAGAGAGATTTCGCTGGGCCTAAAAAGAGCAAGTCGCGATCACAAGAAAAGCCGTGTTTATAGTCTCCTCAGTCCTGAAATGTCTCCCAAAGAGAAAAAACCCACTGCTAGAGCTTGTCTGCCATATGTTTCAACCGTTTCCGGAAAAATCTCTACGATCCTAGCGAAATGGAACTTCGAAACCATTCATAAACCACCGAAAAAACTGCGTGGCGATTTAGTGCGCGTCAAGGACGAATTGGGACTCAAAACACCTGGAGTTTACCGTATACCATGTCAGTGTGGAAAAATATACATCGGAGAGACAGGGCGCACAATAGAGACCCGGATAAAAGAGCACAGGAGATGTATTAGGTTGTTTCACCCTGAAAAATCTGCCTTAGCTGAACATAGCTTATCAGAAGATCACTTCATCTTCTTCGATGAGGCTCGCTTGGTGTCCAAAACAAATGGGTATTGGGATCGTCTCCTTAAAGAGGCCATCGGAAATCAGGCTGGAAGACAAAACGTTAAATCGTGATGCTGGGTACATCATCAGCAAAGAATGGAAACCGTTAATTCGAAAAATAACGGAAAAAAGGAGACAACAATGCTCCCCGGATGAGACGGCTATATAAGCGCGGGCGGAATGCCAAAGTAAGCTTTGTTGCTCTGAGGACGATGGAGGAGTATTCCATCGAAACGTTAGCAACAAAACATCTTACTCGGCTAGAAACCCGAGAATGTTTTTTAAATATAGGATTAAGTGTTTTGGGTGCGGAATATTTAAAATCGATGTTTGCAGGAAACAACGATAGTTTTAGGAATAAAAAGCTAAAATAAAAAGAAATAAAAGGATTGTTTTCATTGTAGTTTCAACGTGACAGAGTATTTTGTCACTCCACGATATTATGGAAAATTCATACAACCTTATATGGATGCAAATGACTAATTGGTAGAAATTTTATTTCTTGGAACAAGGGGAAAATGGATTCTGTCCAAGGAACTCTTAGAATGAACGTTGTGCTCATGTGGTGGCCAAGAATGCTTGCTTCCCATTCGGGGGGCCAAACCCTAGAAGCAACGGGATTATATTCAGGGGACTTCCGGTCCATAATAGGGTAGTTTCCTTCGTCAAAGAAAACAGACTTCATTACTTGCGATTCGTGCCCTGCCATAAATGTATTTATTTTACGCAAATATATTGGACTCAAAAATCCCAGTTTACAAGAGAATTAAATGTTAATTTTGAGGCCGTTTGAAAAGGCTCTGAAATGACGGGGTGAGCTGCCTTCTTGCTGACGTAACAGGTATGTAGTTTACGTCGCAAGGTATAAGAAAATTCGTCTCCTTTAACTTACCATTATTTTTCAGAGCCCCTCAGCTCTAGTGAATATTTATTGGTATTAGCCAGTGAAAACTATCAAAGCTCGAAAAGTCTTCTCAGTTAAACATTATTTTAGTCAGGTATTATCAGTCGTTTTACTATAGACTCAAGGACATCCTGCTCGTGGTGTCTTCTGCTACGACGAAGCATGGCGTGAAGGTCGTGCGGCGATGAGCGAACTACACGGTATGCTTTTCAAAGGAGTACTAACTGTTTTTAAATGAATCAACTGCATAAATTATATTAAATAAATAAATAATAGTTAATTATAATAAAATAACGGAATAACTATACCTCCGATACTAGTTAATAAACTTAAACGGAGTGCAGCGTCTACTTGGAAGCATCCGCAGCACCACCTGGTGGCACGTAGAGGAAATAGTTTGACGTCAAACGTAGGATTAACCGGCATGCAGTAGTTTGCCGTCACGTTTTCGTGCCATTGATTTTTTTTCACTTTTTAATTAGTGAGGAAAAATACTTATTGTCAATTAAAAATCGAACGGCTTAGAAAACGTACTCCAGAGGTTATAAACTTTCGATCAAGACAATAGAAAAATAATAGGAAACTACCCTATTGCCTTGAACATATAAGGTTCAATCCTCTATCCTTCTGGCGAGACGTGAAACATTGAACCCATTGCTGCTTTCCCCTTAAGGTGGCTCCACCGAATTATGAAGTAGATGTCATTTTTGTGAAACTTTCAGGAAACATCATTTTTTGGCCCTTCTATCGATTGACAATAAATTAATTTGGCCTTTCCATAATATATTTCGAGAAAAAAGAAGTTGAAAATCTGCTATTTTATACGTGGCTATATGGGAGAGCATGGCTCTTACAGTAAAATTTGCAGATTAATAATTCAAAGACAAATGTCGTTTTGACGAAAAACTAATATAAGATGCGCAATTTTATGTAGGATTTAGCACTGTGAAAAAGTGCTCGCCTTACCACACTTGTTTAATTGATATTAATAAATGTTTGCTCGAAAAAAAGCAGAAAAGCCTTAGTTACATGAAAGTGGCGCTACAGTATGCTGTTATCACCGGCAACGGCATGGTCCTTACTTGTGATGAAACGTGCTTACCAGCCTATTTACGGAATTAATTTAGGAATATACCTTATCAAGGTCCTTCTTATATTTTTTATGTAATTTAAATATTTCATTGGTTATTGGCATGGTGTAATTAATACCAATGATTCCAAATGGTAGCAGCGTCATTGTTGCCAAACAATTTTCAAAAATACGAATATTAATAAAATTCAAAACAAAGAGTTGTATTTGCAAGGGAATAGTTTAGAACTAAGTAAGAAAATATTTAACCTATTTTAGAATACGTATTAGTGGGATTGAGCAAGTATTCTCACTTAAAAAATTAAACGTGGCAACAACACGTCAGTCATGTTTCGAAGTCAAAATGAGTTAAAAGAGATTGTAAAAAATAGAATGCAACTACAACGCGCTATATAATAGCATACTCATAAAATTATTGTGTTTGCGTTATCACCCTATAGATGATTTTCCATATAGGTGTTTTTCTGGATCGGTATTTATTCATTAAGTAACATGGCTCTTTTACGGGATTTTGAATCGCGGAGTCACGGTGGAACCTCCTTAAGTGTGGGCTGAAGAATTCACCGCGTTTCGGTTTCTTTCTTTTCATTGACTTCCTTTACCTTAGCCTATAAACGAAGACTTATTACAAGACCCACTAATTGAGGGCTCAAATGGAAGATGTCAATGTATACTTCCTTCAAAAGCACCGCCATTGGTATTCACCCGCTGAAATTGTAATTTTCATTAGATCTTTAAGTAATGGAGCGCATTTTCTTGGGATTTATGGCAAGATTAGCGAGATTAATGTCTGATATGTCACATTTTGACAAGGTGAGGCTCTATAACAAGGTGAGAGTAATCAGAGAATCATTAATTTACTTTTCGTAGAAATGCATGTTTTAAAACTCTACATCTACGTGATACGCGAGCCGCCACTAGATGGTGTGGCAGGGGGTGAAAGTCACCATGAATGCACTACTGACATGCAAATTAAGAGCTAAAATGATACTCATATATTGAATGTAGTTTGGTATGGGTGTCACGTGCAACTAGATTGAAAGTTCCTGCGAAGTGACGATACGAAGTGATTACTGTATAGAAAGATTTCCACTTATTATATGCACCTTTATTTCCGTAGCATGCATAGATTAGTGATATTGAAACATGATTCATGCACCAAGGACCACTCCAAAATGTTTTACCCACCCATCCCTTTGCTACTGTTTCTTATTGCTCTCTTATGGTACGCGGGAAAAAAAGACATTTTAAATCTCTCTGAATTTGTTTATCTGATTAAATTTGCATAAAACGCAGGGGTTATATGTAGCGCCATCTGTGGACAAATCAGCTTCGAATTTACTTAAAAGGTTTAACCTAAATTTTAACCTGCGTTCTGATAGTAATTCCCATCCTAGTTCTTATATTAGACTCGTAACACTTATACAATTATCATAACTGCCTTTCAAAAATCTAGCACATCTCCTTTGCACACGCTCTAATTTTTTTATCATACCTTCCTCGTACGGATCCCATACACTTAGCGGCATATTCTAAATGAGGCCTGACAAGTGTAAAATAGCTTCTTTCTCGTACTCTCTCATCGCACTTGCCTAAAACCCTTTTTACGAATCCTACGGTTTGCTACACTAGTTATTTCTATGATATGTTTCCCTCATGACATGTCTTCAGTGATGGTGACGCCTAAGTATTTTATAGATTCTACGTTAGAAATTTTTAATTCTTTGATGGGAGACAACAGATGGCGGGTAGAAGAAAAAGATTCTCGCCATGCCTCCTGAACGTTTTGTTTGCTGATGAGAATCCTTAATTATCCATTCTCCTGATGTTTAACGGGTTGACGGATTGAAAATTATTTCTTAAAAATCTGTCTGCAGAGTTTCGGGCGAGCGAAGCCAAAGAATACTAATTGCTTGAGCCGCATGATAGAGATTGACGAGAGGTTTTGGGTCTCTGGAGAAAAAGAGAAATACGGCGTGATTCCGTTTATAATCGACTTAGTTCCGGAGCTGTCATTCGGAGCCGTTCCCTGGTTAGTTAGGGGATCCCGGATTCCACAATACGAGAGGGATTTTAATGAAATCATGATAGGAGCAATTTCGCTCGCCATGCTAGCGCCAGAAATCGGAACGTTAAATCGAATGACGAGTTTTCCACGCAGAAGACAATTGAATCACGATCCCCGTTGGATGCGCAGCGGCAGGTTGAAATTAGGTGAGCTT
Source organism: Platycnemis pennipes (assembly GCA_933228895.1). Lineage (NCBI taxonomy): Eukaryota > Metazoa > Arthropoda > Insecta > Odonata > Platycnemididae > Platycnemis > Platycnemis pennipes. The sequence goes on from OW121852.1 coordinate 8,874,791, forward strand.
TCGAGATATGCTGCGACTAACCGGCTATAGATGTTTATGATGGCTGGAGAGCGATTCTTGTCCATGTCCACAGATTCGCGTGAAACATTATATAGGTACGCGTCCATTTTAGTATAAAGCCATGGGTAAAAGTGTAAACAATGCATAATGATTCTATTTTCCGGCAATTAGATCCTTTTTAACACGCAACCTTATGGAAATTGACGCATACTTCGTTACAATTCGATAACATATGAAGAGAGTTTCTTCTAAACGTAAAACAAAAAATAGCATGTTAACTCCTAATACGTGTAATGTTGTTACACTAACTCTATAACAAAAAAGGATATTTAAATATAACGTTCACCAAAATTTCAAATACAGTGCCAAAAAATATCAAAAGCAATCATGATATTTTTTGTTGTCATAATGAAGCCATTAAATCTTTTATTAAGAAAAAACATTCAATATAAAAGTATTGTATAATTTCCCTCGCGGCTATGCTTAAAGGCACCGAGTGCGTCCACCTGGTCGACCTCTAGATATAGGGGTTTGCTGTGAGATAAGCGAGATTACTCGTCGAATAAGCAGTCGTGGACAAAAAGCGACGGCATTCCGAGGGGGTATTGGGGTATCCTTGGGTAAAATACTTGGCGACGGGAGGCCGCCAATAATTATGCTTCCTAGCACCCGGAGGAGAGGGCAGCAGCTCTTCTTCACATGAGTGAAGGTGGAGACCACAGTGGTCGGTAGAACGACACTAAATTCACTACAGTCGTGGTAACACTTACTGTGGTAATGCCATATGGAAGGCAAGGGGAAACCACCAAATCATTATCCCGAGGAGTCGCAGCTACTCCACTCTTTCCTTTATTATCAGACGTGATGGAACCCTCTCGAGTAAAATATTCCGGAGGTAAAATAGTCCCCCATTCGGATCTCCGGGCGGGGACTACCAGAGAGATTACATCAGTCAAGTGTGATAGATATTTTGGGGTAGGGACGTGGAACGTGCGATCACTTCATACCTGCGGAAGACTGGAGAACCTGAAGGTGGAAATGAGGAGAATGGACCTCGATGTATTAGGAATCAGCTAAATGAAGTGGCCCGAAGAAGGAGACTTCTGGAGCGGAAGATATAGGATTATACATACGGGATCATTAAATGGAAATTCTGGGGGAAGGCATAATGCTCAGGAAGAGCGCCGGAATGCGTGTGAAGAGCTTCCTGCAGTGCAATGAAAGGATAATTATGGTGAAGATGGAGACCAAACCTGTAGATACCGTAGTGGTGCAGGTTTACTTGCCTGCGTCGGGCTACAGAGATGAAGAAGTGGAAGACATCTACGAAGATATTACAGAAGTTATAAAACACGTATGATGAGAGGAAAACTTAATTATTTTTAGAAGATTGGAACGCGGTCGTCGGCGAAGGTCAAGATGGCAAAATAAATGGGAAATATGGATTGGGAAACCGAAAAAAAGAGGAGAAAGACTTTTGGAGTTCTGCACACAGCATAAGTTGGTGGTTGCCAACACATTGTTTAAAAACCACACTCTAAGAAAGTACACGTGGAAAATGCCAGGAGACAGAGGAATATTTCCAATAGACTACATTTTAGTGAAGCAGAGATTAAGGAATCAGGTGAAGGACTGCAAAAGCTACTCTGGGGCAGACATGGACAGCGACCATAATTTAGTAATGATGAAATGCCATCTAAAATTCAAGAAATTGAAGAAAACGGTAAAGAACATTTGGCAAGTAGAAAAACTAAAGGAGATTCAAAATCAGCTGGCATTTCAGGAAGCAGTTTGGGAACATTTTAGGTAGGTTAATGAAGATATTTCTTATAATCATGAGCATTCCTCAATTTTGAGTGAACTATTGAAATCAGCGACTTCTTGCATAAAAATATCCTATCTTTGTTAATCACATTGTTGTTAACAGAATTCAAAATGGCAACGGAGACTGTGTTTTCGCATGCATGGGTTCAGTGTTGTGTAATTATGATCTTCACAATTTCTTCAATTTTGTAACCATCAATTAAGCCTTGACCTTCTCTGTATTTTCATTAATGGCGCACTCATTAATGAGTTAAAGAGGAGACTGCAAGCCATGGATTCCACCCAGCAGGAGGCAAAAGGAATAAACGTGTGTGCTAATAAAAACTGGAAATATGCTGATAAGAAATAAATAAAAAATAGAAAATTTGAGTTCTTTTTAACTATTCATTGTGTTTTCATTAATCATCACTGTAGTGATTTTATATATATTATCTCTGGTGTACCTCAGGCTTCAGTCTTAGGCCCTGTATTGTTTCTGGTATATATTAATGACCTTTGCTGCCACGATTTTCGTGGTCAGGTTACTGCCTTTGCGAATGATTTTGCACTATGTTACAGTAATTTTGCATGGGAACGTCTAAGTCATGATTTGCAAAATGACTTAAATTACCTAAGACTGGTTTTTTCATTACAAATTATTTATGGATGTACATAAAACTAAATTCTTGTGTTTTGATATTCGTAATGGCAGTTCAATGGAATGGAATTTACTTTTCCATGATGTTAACTGTGATTTAACAAATTGTCAAAACTGTGTACCTGTGCTTAAAGTTGATACATTTGGTTACCTTGGAATAATTTTGGACCATTCACTGAAATGGCACCACCATATTTGTTTAATATCAAAAAAGTATCTGCGATGTCAAACCAGGCGGAGAGTATGAGTGTGAGCCAGGCTCTCGACACGTATGGTTATTAATTATTATAATAATGAAATAATTATAATAATTATTTCATCTTATCATGGCCATCCAGACTAAAGCACTCTCCGCTTGGCTCCCGACAGGTTCTGACCTGTTTTGCCTGACTCTCTCCCCGTTGACGATTGCCTTGGCAATCGAAAAACCGGTTTCGTTGATATTGTTTTCCATGGAATTTTTCTAGTCTTCGGACATTTTCAGAATAAATTGCGTAGGACGATCGCAGAGAAGCGGGGGGGGGGGGAGGAAACGGAGGTCACTTACCCCTGGACTGTCGGTCGTACGCGTTGATGCACTCCGAGGTCATGAACTGACTGATGAGGGCCGTCTTGCCCACCCCTTGGATGCCCACCATGGCCACCCTGTAAGGGTCGGGGGCGGGCGCCCCCTCAGGCCGCTGACGGTGGTCCTCGGGGGCGATGGGGGCCTCGGCCACGTCCGCCTTGGCGCCTTCCGGAGGCAGCAGGCTGTTGCTGCGGGAGCGCCGGCGCCGAAAGGAGTCCCCGCGGTTCACCACGCCTGCGACAGAGCAGAGAGACACATCAGGGGGGTTATTTTGTAATCTCACCTTTTTAATGACTCTTTTCGGGAAGGCGGGAGACCCGTTTCGCTCTCTTAATGATCGGCTCACGAACGGATCGTGAATTGTCGAAGCTTCTGTCGTTGAATAAACAAACAAGTGCCTGGCAACGGCGACCGCTTTCTTCAAAAATGGAGGAATATTACGTGAAGGTGAGTGAAAAATTGTTTGTCCCTATCATTTTAATTATTCGGATGGTCTGTCAAGATAATTCATGTCCGATAATTTCCTTTATACCAATATTGGAATTTGCACTTGTTTCTCGGTACATTTTACGTTAATAGTATTTCATCATTTTTCATTTTCTCAATAGTGTTTCATTCAAGAAATCATTTTTTGATAATACAATTCATGTTTTAAGAAAGTTTAAGTTCTTCACGTTGTGCAAATTCCAAAAATACAATTAAAAATCGATTGTATCTTTCTCGATCTTGCCTTTTTTCCAACTCAAGCTTCAAGTTCAAACGATGGTGGCTCCATTTCACGTTCTTTATGACGATGAGATGGGAACTAATGGCAGGCGGAGATAATGAAACGGATCAAGAGTCGAAAGATACGGGTCAGAGCGGATGAATCGTCTAAAAGACCGGCACATGACCGGCAGTTCACAGCTTGAGATCCGAAGATGGTCACACCGCCTGGGTGGCGGAGTTTAACTACGAAAAAGTGACAATTTATGACGCATTCTCACTAAAGTGAGATTACAAAAAAACCCCCCAGACATCAGAACACTCCTTTGCCAACGGCTTTCCATTCGGGAGACTCACTTCGTGTGAACTAGCGTCAACTTCGAGTCAGCTACGGATGGAAAACACTCGTGCGCAGTAGACGATGCGCGTCGATCACGAGTTGAACGAGTGGGAATCTTAAACAATAGTTTAATATTTCTGAAGAACTTGTATATCTGCCAGTTAACTTGTGGTAATCTTCATTGGTTTCCACAATGGGGTGGTTTACCATATTTTTTTACCGCCGGACCTGATAGAGTAAATAAAAAGACCCGTATTTTTCCGTTTTTTGATCCGTCAATTATTTCTCGAGTTACAAGCGGCGAAAAACTGATGTTTTTAACCCTTTCGAAAAAATGGGCGTGGTGCAACCTCTGACGTATATCGACTTCGTCCAATCACAACTGAGCCCGCAAAGATACTTTGCCTTATCGCTATGAGGGGGACATAGCTGACTCTGCCAATAGGAACGATGCGACAGGATCTGTGCGAGCAGACCATTTGACCTTCCCCTGAAAGCAGTCAAGGACGGGAGGCAAATGACGTCAATTATCAAAGCAGCTTTTCCGGTGGGCGTCACCTTTTGCTTATTTAAATTTTTGATTTATGAGTGAATGGTTGTGGTTAGAAGATTAATTTTTTCACTAAAATTCGTTTTTCGTTTCCATCTTACGATTTCGTGTGCAAAATTGCGATTTCGGTTCCGAGTAAACGCCCACATTACTTTATAAGAAAACAATGTAAGTAATTCAGAATGATGATTTGGAATGTTTTTGTTGAAATACTGCGCAGTAGAATCCATAGTCATCATAGTTATTCATTTAAATAAACGTCTTACCTAGAACAGTTGGCACGAAATTTTCCAATTTCGTGCCAACAACGCTTGCGCGAATCTTCTTGCCGATGTCTCAAACTCAGTCGACTCAGCTTCCCGTCAGAGTCAAAGTGTGAGTCAGCTTGTGTCGGTAACTCACGACGACGAATGGAAAGCAGTAAACACAACTTGTGTCGATTCTTGTCAGCTTGCGTCGACGGATGGAAAGTCCCCAGTGTGGAGCTCCGCATTTTGCTTGAGACCAGGGTTGCCAAATGCAGGGACTCTCAAAATGAGACCATAGAAAATAATACAGGAAAAATCCCTTGCTCAGCCTGTTTCTAAATCCGTTTCCGCACTAATAGGCGCTTCAGAGAGGGAGGAAAGGATGGGGGAGGAAAGGAGGAAGGGTGTAGAAAAAACCCGGCGTCACGTCGCGACGCGTCGGCTCTATGGCGAAAGGCGCCAAGAGCACCACAGCTTAACATCCCATCCGACGGACGGAGTACTCAACTCGAAATACTCAGAAACCACTCAAGTTGCAGACGGTGATACAATGAAAAATCCACCTGGGCCAGATAGTGAACCAGGTCTCTCTGGATGGTATCTGGATGGCCAGGTCTCTCTGCAGTAATATAACCTCTACCAACAGGAATAGGTGAATAGATCAGATACTTTAGTGCAATGATTCCCAAACTTTTAGCCTGACGGCACCAAACGGACAGGTCTAGGTGCACCCTTCTTAGATTTATTGTATCCGATAGGGTTTGCGGATAGGGCTTTGTGCGATAGATCGATAATCCGCGTTTCGCACCAATCAGCCCTTGAGGTGCTTTTACACGTAGCAATTGACTGCTATGACAGTCAACTGCTAACAACTGTTAAGCCCCACTCGCATGTATAAATAGCAACTGTGATGCGAGTCGGCGGACATGGACGCAATAACCCCTCTGGTGGAGGACGCGAGAAACCTTGACGCAAATTGAGGATATTTCTTATTGAAATCAGAGAAGGATTATTCCTTTAATTATTTGTTAATCAAATCGGCAGCAAGGCAATGGCCACGGTACTAGATGAGGCAGAAGGGCTTTCGATTCTGTTTTAGCGAATCACTTTCTTCGCAGAGGGGCGTATCGCATTCTCAAGCATCGAAAGCCGCGTCACAAGAAGCTGTGAGATCCTATGTTGCACCTGGCCACGTATTCGGGAGTTACGATCTGTTCCGAAGTTAGCTCTGAACTCTTAGATTGCTTGTTTTCTCACTTTTCGGGAAACATTTCCGACATCTTGTTGGTGGCCACATCTGTGGCTCACCACTCAAAGACTCGAGACATATTCTTCACCCTCTCCGTCTTAAACCATCGCTTGCGTCACTGGAAGCTGAGAGTGGCAATTCGCCAATCGTCACTTCCGGAACACATCGTCTTCCATAGAATGAATGCATAAATATTGCCATCACACTAGAATTCCTTTCAGGAGGTCGACAGGGCACATAAACTTAGTTTTCCGTAAGAAAGTAAAATACGTCAGTTGAAGCAAATCTGTTTTCGACAAAAGAAGAAACAGAATTGCACTTTACCACAGCTTACAAAACAAACTCATTACGACCCGGGTCAGGCACGTAGCCAGAAATTTGCTTCGGGGGGGGGGGGGGAGTCTTGCGTATCTTGAAACGAATCAGCCTTGCCCATTCTGTGCCTACATGTTACAAATCTCTTCCCTTAGTTTTCAGTGCTTGGTAATTACTTTTACAGTGCCCAAACTTATCTCTTCTCACTAGTAAAGTCCACTGCTAAAATCAGAAGAAAAATTATTGGGAAAAAATTTCTGGGGGGAGCTGAAGCACCAGAAGCCCCCCCTTGGCTAGGTGCCTGACCCAGGGTACAATGACACTGCATCATCTTCAGGTCCTCTTCATCTTCTTCACCTCAAGATGAAGCAGTGTCATTGAAACCTAGGACGCAAAAAAATTGTACTTTTTTTAACTGTGGTAAAGTGCAAATCTGTTTCTTATTTTGCTAAATATGCTCATATAGGTACAACGCGGAATCATCAGATTCTTCCGACTTTAAACTACTTTCCTTTGGAACTTAAAATGATAATACCTTAAGTGCTCTAATTCTCAAGCTCATAGATGCAACAAGAATATAACCTACTGAAGAGCTAGAAACATGAAATATGATTTATCTCACAGATATGCCAAGTACTAAGATAAGTAAGACATGTGAATGGATGGTATGTCAATTATTTGCGTAAGCAGTCTATTAGAAGAACAGAAATGGGAACAATAATCAGACCCGTAGGTTGAAATTTAGACGTAATATCTTAAGTTGATCCCAAGACTGTATTTTTCATAATTAGCAGTATTTGAGTTTCCTACAATTCTAAACTTAATGTTCTACTTTGCTTGCACACCGCCTCCGGCACTACCGACACGATCGTGGCGATTGAGTTGATATCCTTGCCACGCAATTGGCAACCTTGCCAACCATAATTCAGGGACACCACCAACCACATTATAATCATTGTTCGAAAAACCGACACGAAAGTCATCATTATTCGCTGGAAGAGACTGGATGGCACAGGATTAATACGACATCAGGCGGATGAGTCATCAGAGGTATAGAACCATAGGCCGGGTGGCACGCACGTGATAAATGTCACCATTGTCATTTCAAGAACTACTAGTCCGCCCCACCACAGATTATTAGACGTCCCTCTCCCATGCAAAATATTCCCATCCAGAATCCACAGGTATTTAAGTTCACCTTATTTTTTGTATTCCCTCGCCAAGGTAAGATTTTACGATTGGTGGTACTAAGGCAAATAAACAGTATGGGTATCACCACAATCTAGATCCTTAGCAGTGAGGTTTCGACAAACGCATTTTGCTGGGGATAGGTATATAGGCTGAGGTAGCATTGTATAGGTAACCTCAACAAAGGTTTTTTTCTCCGTGATTCACCAGAACGTTCAACTGGAGCATGTTCCTTTACGGCAGTGAGGCATGGACGATGACTGGAGCGGAGAAGAAAAGGGTGGAAGCATTCGAAATGTGGTGCTACAGAAGAATGATGAAGATAAAATGGATCGACCGAGTAAGTAACGAGGAAGTGCTGAGAAGAGTGGGAGAAAAGAGAAGTTTTATGAATACCCTAGAAAGAAGACGGAACAAATTAATCGGCCATATCTAGAGACATGATGGCCTGATGAAGACGATTCTTGAAGGACAATTGAAGGGGAAGAATGGAAAAGGCAGGCCTCATATCAGATATGTGGAACTAGCGATGAAGGATGTGAAAGAGAAGAAATACGTAAATATGAAGATATTAATGGAAAGAGGAAACGAGTGCATCAAACAAACCTCAGGATTGCTGAATGATGATGACAGCATCTTGATGCACATATTTTACGCGATAATAAGTCGCGAAAACTGTCAAAGTATTTTTATGCATGTACTCTATGATGCCTTCTATTGCGAAAAACTCATTACCATTTTTTTATAAGTGATTACCAACTTTACTAAGAGCTTTAGTTATTTATTGAAGGCATTCGAAGGCTTCGGTTACGTTTTCAGATGGAGGAATAGGATAAGGGAGGGGATTTTTCAGAGGATGAGGGGTGGAGAGAAACCAGACGTCGGCCTTAGTCTGCTGTTCGCGAAGGGTGACAAGGTGTCTACGTCCTTTCTGACGGACGGAGTACTGAGCTCAAGTTGTCCTCCACACAGCACTGATGCAGGAACAGGCATTTCGCTGTGTGGTGGGAAGCCTCCAACCGCCACGACGGTGACGTCATCCTATCAGGCGGGGGCCGTCAGCACGCATGGTCAGGACATATGGCCTGACACCACACGCTCAGCTACGAATCGCGTTTCTTTTTGTAGGTTCGTAGCAACGGGAAAAAATGATGAACCAATGAAAATTAGGGTCACATTCTAACCAAACAATGCGACCGACGAAGGCGTTACGAAATAATGGCATCGGTGCTGGGATTGGTACACCAAATCTGCTTAGGAATTAGATTTAATCAGTTGTAATTTCGTGCCTAACAAATCACATTAATAATAGTGGAAGTGAAAATCATGCCGTTATAGTTCTGATGTAATGTTTCAAAAAAAGAAACTATGTTTTGAAAATGTATGGCAGATGTGTTACGAACTCAATCCTCTCTATTTTGTTGCGTTTTTGATTTCTCGGAAAATTACTTTAAAATGAATCAATCAGTTTTATTTCCGTTGGCGTAATGTCTCATTCAAAAGTTCTGGTAATTCATCAAAACAAAGTTATTAACAGAACAAAGACCTGTAACATTCTTTTAAGATCTCTACCACTACGGAACACTTTCCAAATTGTCATTAATATGTGTCGTTAAATAATTACCTCAGCAATTCAAGTTTGCGCTTCTGAAAGCATTTCCCAACACCTTTACGCCGATGAAACTATGTGTAGGTAGTAGGAATTGAATGATTACTCTAGTAAATTTGAAGATATTTTGTGATATTTGTTCAGGGAAAAATCGTTAGCGACGTTTCCAAGGTCAAATTTACTACACTAGTATCCTTTATTATTTTGGTGGCATTATTTGATCGTCGCAGCACTCATCGTATAAGCAGATAAAATGTATGAAGATTTAATAAATCAATAAACCTATGCTAGCTTCACTATTATATGAAGGCTATTCATGGCTATCGTACCCTTTCATACAATCTACGTAACTTGGCAACCATATTGATTCACATTAATTGCTATGCGAAAAAAATCATCTGGACCAGGAATCGAACCACGGCTTTCCGGCCCCTGCGCAGACCACTACGCTACCCAGGATCCCTAATTCGCATGGAAATATTACCGAGGTTAAAAGTACTAGATGTTGAGCCCTGGCGATCCATCAAGGGTGGCAACGTAAGGGAGAAAGGGCTTCAAAGAAACCACGACCAAAGGTGAACCCTATCCAGCGCTAAAACCGCGCTTGGCGGAAAACTCATCTAGTACCCTGAACCTCGGTAAAATTGCCACGCGAATTAGGTATCCTGAGTAGCGTAGTGGTCTGCGCAATTAACCGAAAAGCCGTGGTTCCATTCCCGGTCCAGGTGAATTTTTTCTCGTGGCATTTAATGTGAATTTCACCGCCGTTCACGCGGCAGGATTGAAATATCCTACAACCATATTGATGTCGAGTTAGAGAAAAAATTCTAATATGCACTGTGAGAAGAAGTGAGAAGTCTTTCATTAATTAATATGGAGTTAATTAGGCAAGTCCTTTGGAATTAACAATTTATTCCCCGTACCCGATGCACGTACCTTAAATTACGCTTCTCATTTTCAGTCCCTGGCGCCACACGGCGGCTATCGCTGTCATCACCCTATACGCTGTTCGTATGACGTTGCCCTAGACGTCACTCTCATCCTAACCACAACAATAGAAACCTGGCCCTAGCAACACTGACCAGACAGATTTCTCACTCTGCCTGACTATCTATCAACTGCACTTGGTGTCGCCAGTGGTTTTGGTGCAGTGTAATATTGCTACGCAATGGTGCTATGGAATAGTGCTCTGCAATGGTGCTGTGGAATGGTGCTGTCCGGGACTTCCCCCCTCCTCGCGCCGGCCATGAAAACTGGACAGTAGACTGGGACGATGTGATGCGATGCCCTGTGAAGTGTCCCATCCCGAGGGCTTCGGTTCAAACCCCAGAAGCGGCAGAGATAGGTGCGCTTGGGCCGAACTTGAGTGGTGTTCGGAGAGCACTTAATGCACAGCACTTCGTCCGTCGGATAGGACGTTAAACAATTGAACCTTTTGGCGTCTTTATTTAATTATAGGCAAATATTGACGCCGGGTTTCACATTACCCTCGCTCCGTTCCCTGAAAAATTCCGACCTCAACCCACGAGTCCAAAATGATCTCAGCTGCTTGTCGCCTCCCTCCAATTGCCTGCACTCTGGAACTATTCAAATAGACTAAACATATTAACTCTGGTTGAGGTTAAATTACGACCTATTGTGTTACGACCTATTTTATTTTTTTTGGTTTGGTAAACTTCCATCTTTAAGGCTCACCGTTTGAAACAATATCTCGTTATCTCTCCTTCTCCAGCTCTGAATGAGAGGTGTCTTCGTAATTTTTTTCTGGATCGCCGAGAAAGGGAAGATTGTGTGTCCACTTATTAAGAGATCATCGTCGTAACGTAATAATTAAGACACTTCATCTTTCGCTGATGTGAAAAATTCAACTCGGATTTTACTGACTGCAGTGCGAGTATGAATTAAGAAATTCAGTTTCATTGGACAATCACGAAGCCTATGCGAAAGGCTTCAATGCTTAAAATTCGCAAATTGAAAGGTAATGACACGCAGTCGCTCTCATGATTAGTTGAACCAGCTGTGTTCTTCCGATTCCACGGTGGTTCACCTCTGCTTTGGGACTTCTCAACGCCGTTACATCTGACAGGGGATGTGCTGGTCGAAGAAACCTCGCTACAAACGTCACCAGGATTCAAGAACATTAATTGACAACTAGGGTCGCCATTGGAGATTCAAGCCACCTAATCTCTTTCGTCTCGCAATTTATAATTCCTTCATTGTGGAAATGTGCTCGCATTTTCCTTACTGGATTATCAGTAGACTTTTAGGTTCTACATTTTACCTTTTTATGAGCAGGCTAGGAAACGTAAGATGGGATTTGATACCCATTAGGCAACTTCATGTTCGATGCATATAGATGGACGACTGTTTCACCAAAGGTAAAGGTTGGACAAGGAAGCTGTTAATCCAAGTATTAGGAGCAGGATTCTGGAAATTGGGATTTTATGTTTCCTGAAAAAACACGTGAGCCCAGAGCAGGACACTCCGGCGGCAACCCTGCGCTATTTCTGCACTGTGTTTTTTTCAGGAAACATAAAATTCGATATAAAATAAGGTTCTAACTTCAGATAAATGATAATATCTGATTCGCTCTGGAAATTTAAAGAGGAAGATGACAGTTTTAGTCTCTTGGCGCCATGATGTATATGTGCCGAGAAAAAGTGCGGTTATAAATGGAATAGCATGCCAATAAGTGCTAACGTTAAAGCCTTGAAACATCGCGGACGTAATCATACAGATATAATATACCTTGCGTTAAAAATTGTTAGTCAAACGTTTTTCTTGGAAGTTATTAGACGTCAAATTGACGCATTGCACCATAGCCGTAAAAAAATGGGCCCTTTTTTACTCTAACGTAAGAAACAGGTCCAATATTTGTTTAAAAAATTAATCTTTCAATGCAGTCAGTCAAAAAAAAATTATCTAAATTACTATGTAAATGTCGTGAAAATCCGATGAACGGTTTTGGAGTTATTTAGGTGTAAACTCGAGTCTACAAGATTTTGGCGCGGACAGTAGTGTGAACAATACCGGCCTCGGTGTTGCCAGGGTAAAGTCCTCGCTTGCTGTAGCTGGGGTTACGGGTTCGAATTCCCCTTGGATCGGATTTTCACCACCCAGGGCACGGCTGTGTGAGTCGTGTATCAGTTATTTGTTATCGAGCTCGATTTGAAATGATGATATGAGCGGCATTCGGGTCCATGGAAGTTAAAAAGAACATGATTGGATTTTATGGAACATTCATTACACATGAGTAAAAGCAAGTTCTAATTTCGTTGCACACCACAGTCGAATGCACAACTAATAACACGCTTCTCTTATTAGTAATGAACCGCTTAGTTGCATTCCGGCGATTGTAATTCACCCCCTGCCACACATTCTTTCGAGAAGTGGCTAGTAAGGCACTCACTGGATGGAGATCTAAGCCGGTGAAATATTAATTAATTCGTGATGATGATTACCACCTGTCATACTTCCACCACTGTTGTTTCTATTCCGTCCAAAGTGTCATTTCATCGGTCAACTATCCTAAGATTCGTTTGTCCTGGCTCTCCCTTCTCACATCCGCTACTCTCTTTTCTTCCACTCCACATCCTTCCCTACTCATCGCATATATCTTAAATGCTACGTACTTATCCTTTATTCTTTGGGGGCTTCACTGTTTGACTCTTCCCTCGAAGGTTGTCTTCAAAATGCTATCATGTCTTGACTACATGGAAGATTACATTTTCCCGGCTTCCTTTCCAAGTTTCCAGAAGTCCTCTCTTTTCTCCCACTCTTCTGAGGACTTGCTCGCTCCTCACTCGGTCGAGTGCATCTTGTCTTCATCATTCTTCAGTGGAACCACAATTCGAATGCTTCCACCTTCGGCTTCTCTGCTGCAGTTATCGTCCTCCTTTCCACCACCAAGAAGCATGCAGTGAGTGTATGCTCCAGTGAAGTCTTTCCTAATATCCAAGCTTGTGTTACCAGCTCTAAGAATGAAATTTGTGAGAATGAAATTCTACCAGCTATGGTAGAATTTCATTCTCACAAAGACAATGGGAGCGTTTACTCGGAACCGAACGTTTTTTGCACGAAATCGTTAGATGGAAACGAAAAAAGAATTTTAGTGAAAAAATTAATCTTCTAACCACAAACATTCACGTATAAATCAAAAATTAAAATAACCAAAAGGTGACGCCCACCGAAAAAGCTGCTGTGATAACATTGACGTAATTTTCCTCACGTCATTGACTGCTTTTCGGGGAAGGGAAGGGAGTGGAGGGGGGTTCTCGGAAGGTCTGCTGGCACAGATGCTGTAGCAACTGCTCCGATTGGCAGAGTCAGCTATGTCCCCCCCATTGCGATGAGGCGAAGTAGCTTCGCGGGCTCAGCTGTGATTGGAAGAAGTCGATACACGTCAGAGGTTGCACCGCACCCACTTTTCCGAAAGGGTTAAAAACATCAGTTTTTCGCCGCTTATAACTCGAGAAATAATTGACGATTCAGAAAACGGAAAAATACGGGTCTTTTTATTTTACAAACTCTATCATATTCGGCAATAAAAAAATCATGTTAAACGACCCCATTGTTGTGACAGTTTCTTTCCTACTTGGTCCACCTTCCCTACATAAGAATACTCTATCACATCCTCAAGCTTTTATTTTCCTAGTTTAGGATTGCTCTAGGCCTCAATCTCCTACTGCATACCAATACTTCAGTTTTCTTCTAATGTCTTTGGGTGATATCTTACCATAATCTTTCCCCAGTTTGCCACAGTCTCTTTTAAATGCCTTTTTGTTTCTGCCATGCCCGCTACGCCGACGGCGATTGCAGCATGCTAGTTTTCCCCCGAGGATTTTCTCCCCTGAAAACTTTTCTTTGATTTCATTCATAGCTCTCTTGTTGAATAGTTCGGGAATGGTGTCATTTATATGCTCACATTTCTTTCCGGCTTAATCTTCACTTTCCCTCCTCACTTGAATGCTGGACGTACGGGAGGGTGGACCGTCCGTTTTTGTCCGTTTTTCGTCTGCGGCGTCCTGGAGGGCGGATTTTGGCAATTTCACTTCTGGAAAACGGTCTATCTTGTACGGTGTATTTTCTTCTATAACAGCTACAAACCTTTCAAGCCATATGAGCATGGAAAGTATGTTATTATGGCCGTTTTTTGGAAAGTGCGCTTCTGGTCTATTTAGTCCCACGGTGGGGCTGAATGAACCATAATGTTTTTTAAGCGAAATGAGTGTTTCGAGGCGGTTTTCGAAAGGAGAAACAGAAAAAGAATTAAAATTAAAAGAAGGGATTTCGCTAACAAAAGTCATTTATTAATATATATATTTAGTTCCTCGACAGAAATATGTTCGACTTTATTTTTGCGTGGATTTTTCGCTAGGGATCCGCGCTTCTTTGGAGCTGAGAGAGCACTTTTGCCGGTCTCTGCGGTATCCTGCTAAGCCAATAGATCCTCATTGACTTCCTTCCCCGTGAAAGCAAAGAAGACGCCAAAATCCACGCTAAACATGCGGTCCATTTAGCCCCACAGCAAGTTTTGGCAGTGGGGAAGGCTCACAACAGATATCCACGAGTTGATACCCTGAATTCCATTATTTTACTAAAGAGCACTACCTACTTACATATTGTGCCAAAATTCACAATGAAAGCTTCACAAAAACTCTCAGCAATCAAAACGGCCTCGTCGGCCTCGGTGTCTCGAGTCCTCGCCTGCTAACCTGAGGGTCGCGGGTTCGAATCCCGCCTGAGTTTGTTTTTTCACCACTCAGGACATGGATGTGTGTGATTGTCCGTTGTTGATTGTTAAGTACCCCGATGTAAAAGGCCTATCAGGTGCTGTTCTCGGTGGTAGTGGAGAATTAAAAAAAAAAAAAAAAACCTTCGGAGCACTAAACATTTTGAGTGACCACGCGATAACAAACACCAAAGCATAAATGGGTTTGCAATGCCACAAATGGCAAATAAAACGGCTGACGTACCTTTGCAGTGCCTAGAGCCGTCTACTGTAAAAATTTGAACTCTCTAGCTCAGGTGTTCCCAAACTTTTTTATACTACGCCCCCTCCTGTGAAAATGGCAAACCTCCATGCCCCCCTTCACATTAAAAATTTTGGGCATGTGAGAAAAAAATAAGCATTACATTGAAAACAAAACAATTATTTTTACTATCACAAAATACAACATTTTAAGTTTCAATTTAAAAAAACACTGTTAAGAGGAAAACATCGACAAAAAGCTATTTATATTTTTGCTATAAAAGAGTCTTATACAGGTGGATTGTTAAGTTTTCTAAACATCAAGGTTGATTTTAAAAATCTACACCATAAAATTAGTTAAAGAAATGTATTGATTTTATTTACTTAGAGATTGTTATTTTCAACTGGTCTCGCGCTCACGCCCCCCCCTGACATGTCTTCACGCCCCCCTGGGGGGGGGCCCGCCCCCCAGTTTTGGAACCCCTGCTCTAGGCAATCAAAAATGAGCGAAAATTAAAATTGAGAAAATCAAATGCGGTCCATTCAGCCCCACTCTCCCCCACTCACGCTGGAGTGCTGACCAGGAGCTCACAACCCCTAATTACTCAGAGTATAATTAGAGTGCAATGCGCGTAACAATGAATGTAATCCCTATTCTTTTGCAAATAAAATATAAATGAGAATTTCAAGACGATAGCCAAATATTTTAAACTTTGCAGAGCTGTATCATGAACAAAAGACAGTGTAACCGGTCTTAATCTATAAGAGTATATCCTGTGTTGTCAGTGGCCAGTGGTGGTATCAGGTTCCAGGTCCCTGAGCGTGTGGGAGAGTCGTTGGTTTGGATTCGTAAATTCCTCGACAGTTCCCGTTGGAGGCTCCAGTCTGTGCTTCGTCCGCTCTATTAATAGGGGCTATTCGATTTTAAGAGGTGATGACGGCCAGGAAGCAGGCCCTGTCCCTTTCCGAACCCGATTCTCGACTGGCGTCCTAAAAATAGCTGCAGTGTATTTTATTCAATACAATGCGCACTTGAGGGAGAGGAAATGACTAGTACCCGATTATTTTCGACCGACCCTACCGGCTATCTTTTCAATCTCCTTTGTTGGATTTTACTATTGTTGTTATCGCTATAATTTTCTTGAATTTGTTCTAGGACTGCCCATTAGAAGTTAGCATGTATTTTGCTACTGAATGTATGTACAAGGCAGCGGGCACACGAAGTCAATATTTCTTGAGGCATGCGGGCAATTACAGGAATTATTCTGATCAGGCAAGGTGGAGAAGTTATCAGCCTTTTTTTTAGGATCGGTGCCAAGGGATAACCCGGTTCCTCGGGGAGGAAGGTCTGGCCTCTACACTATCTCCATATCTCCTAGCCGAACCGCTTTCATTGCTTTCGCGAAATGTTTAGGCAAGAAAGCTGAATAGTATGGAATGGATATTGAATTTGTCGAAGATAAACTACAAGTGATCATGTTGCACGCACTAACCGGCACGACCCATGGAACCAGCCTTCGGGTTCAACACCCACTCAGTGTCCATCCCGAAGACTGCTTTAATAGGTGAGGATGAAGCTTCCATTTCATATCATGCTTACAAAGGTTCAGTGACTACATTCTAGCCTTACCTTATTAATTTAAAACAGATTCTAATAGTTTGTATTAGTAGGGTCAGCTTAAAGTCCTTACACCAACGTGCTTTCCTTTTAATTCTATTGTTATATTCACAACTATTCATATCCCTAACTGAACAAGGAAAAAAATACATTTAAAATCTGTCAGACACTCAGTTTTCCTAATTTTATGTTCATTGTTCAGTCTGCCGCAGTAAGTTGGAATTCGCAAATGCTTTTAAATTCATCAGTGAATATTTCTATTGGATATATTCACAACTATTCATATTCCTAATATTACCAGGGAAGAAGGACATTTAAATCTGTCTGATCGGCAATCAATTTATCCAATTTTGTGATTATGGACCCGTCTACCATAATAAGTTGGAGTTTGCGAGATCTTTTTAATGTCACCAGTGAAAATATTGTCTTGGAAATTATTTAACAGAATAGGTCTAAATTTTATCCTCAGATCTGCCAATGATTCCCAACTTAATTCATTTAATAGACTGGTTCCGCTAACATAGTTATCGTACCGTCCCTTTACAAATCTTGCCGATCTTCACTGCACACGTTCCATATTTAGGCCTATTCCGCAAGGACCCCATATACTGGTAGCGTATTCCAAATGAAGTTTACGAAGGAAAAAATGGCTTATTTATCGTGTATGATCGTCACATTTTCCCAGTGCACTTTTGCTAAATACCAGTCTACGATTAGCTTGACCAATTACTTCACGTATGTGTTTACTCCAAGATAGATCACGTGTCTCGAACCACTTCCGTCGAAACATATTATAACCGGCAGGACACTAATGCCAAAAATATTGGCGTCCTCAATGATGCCTCACCTAAGCCCCAGCTGTGATTGGATGCGTGACGAATAATTGAACACCCATATATAATATTCCAATTTTTTCCATGAAGGAGTAACCCTAATCTATATATGCTTGTTCATTTCAGTGAAATGAACACCATAAAGAAAATATTTACGCTGTTAAATTACAATTATACGCCTGCGGCCATTATTATTCGAATATTTCTATCTCAGTGATATTACTTATTCCGCTGGTGCAAGTGAAGTCGAAAGTAGCTCTTCAAGTTTTTTTTTCCAGCTAGGGCAAAAGAAAACTTGTTCTAAGTTAATCAAATGTAGATACTAACCGTGTAGTGTACACCAACCATTAGATGCTGACAATCTATGAGCGCTTGACTCTTGTATTTAACTCGTTTGTAGTAGCATTGTAGCTCTACGCTGGATGCAATTTAGTGCATGTTTGGCGATATTCTCCGAGGGTGGTCTATAGGGTGTACACTTAGTGGATCGGAATAAATATTTTCGGCAAGAGAGGATCCGGTTTCGTAGAAAAGTTCCTCGGCCAGAGGAGATGTCGTGATCTAAAGTCGTTCTCGCAGTGATATCCAAAAGGGACGTGATCTCCAATTCACTTCATTCGCTATCCTCGGCTCCTGCGTGTCCAAACTTTCTTCAAATGGAAAGTTTTCGAGTTGGAAATTTTCAGGTGTGAAATTAATTGGGACAAAAAATTGAAAATCATTTGCTATAGAATGCCTAAAAACCACTTAAAATCCTTCATTAGGGCAGTAGCTGGAGGAAAAAATGAAACTAAAACGGCTCTCTACGAGAAAAGGAAGGAAAAAAACTGGTGGTAGTATAAGCCTCAGATTTAGAAAATATTTAATCAGAACAGGATAATGGGGAAGCCCTTTAAAGGCATGGCACACTCGAAAAAAAATAGCTAAGCTCGAGGTATTTGAAATTATATGTTGTAGAAGAATGATTAAGTTGAAATTGATTGACCGAATATCATATTATGATCTGATCTTATTCTGATTGTATATAATCTGAAAGGTATATTTTTCAAAGAATGTGCAAGAATCCGGCGAGATGTGTTTGTTGAAAAGAGTCGTATGAGAAAGGGAAAGGGTGATCTCGTAAGATGTAAGAAGTGAAGAATGTAAAAGTGCAAGACCATGCAAATATGAAGTGGTGAGGATTGGGTTGGGTTGGAGAGGAGGTGCTTCTCTTGACTAAACACCATCGGTGCTGACAACAAAGAAAACGTAAGCTTTAAACTACTATTAAGATGCTTTATAAACGTTTAACTTGAGGCGACATAAGGACATGATGTGAAGGATCACTCAAATTTAGAAATCGTATTTGAGGCCTTTGGAATAATAGGGGATGCTCAAAACACACCCTTCCTCCCAAGTTCAGAGTTTTTTGAAATCAATTTATGCGGGTAATGCACAAGTTCGACGTGGAGTTTTAACCTGTG
The DNA here is from genome assembly GCA_933228895.1 of Platycnemis pennipes. Classification (NCBI taxonomy): domain Eukaryota; kingdom Metazoa; phylum Arthropoda; class Insecta; order Odonata; family Platycnemididae; genus Platycnemis; species Platycnemis pennipes. The sequence goes on from OW121852.1 coordinate 8,893,909, forward strand.
CCCAATTCTGCAATGCGTATTTCTATTGGCTGGCTCATCTGTGACGTGTGAAGTGCATAGAAAGAGGAGGCAGCCCAGGGAATACAGACAGACGCGAGTTATTATGGCCAAGGGCGGGGGTGGCAAACCAACGGCACGCGTGCCCAAAGTGGCACGATTATTTCGGCACGCGGAGCTGGGAGGTCGCTCGATCGATACCTCTGTCTCACTCGATGGGTTGGCACGCGAGTCGAGCGAGTAATATACTCTTTTATTTCATGAACTTTGGCACTCAATCAGCCAAAAGGTTCGCCACCCCTGCCCTAGGGGGAACAGAGTGTTAACCTTAAAAAGTGTGTAGCTATCAATTTTTGGATGAGGAATAATTCGATAGAGCGTACCTATAAAATTAGTAACACGAAGGTCGAAAACGTTGACACCAAAAGATATTTAGGTGTAACAATCACTAAGGATTTATCGTGGGGAAGACACATTAGGGAAATATGCGAACGAGCGAAGAGAAAGCTAGGATTTATAAAAAGAGTACTTGGGAAATGTGATGAGAAGACATGAAGGCGATGTTACTTTTCACTAGTTAGGCCCCACATTGAGTATGCAGCCAGTGTATGGGATCCGAATGAATTAGGTTTGATCAGAGAACTAGACAGTGTGCAGCGTAGAGCAGCTAGGTTTGTTAAAAGGTGTTACGACAGGTTGAGTAGCGTTTCAGAATTAATAAAAGAATTAGGGTGGGAATCATTATCAGAGCGTAGGTTAAAGTTCAGATTAAAACTATTAGAGAAATTTCTATCGGATAGCTTTACTGAAGATGCTAGACACATACAGGTATTAAAAATCCAGCGTATTATGCTAGATTCGACCAGATAAATAAGATTAGAGAGATAGATTGTCGTACTGATAGATTCAAAATGGCATTTTTCCACCGTATTATAAGAGAACAGAATAGGCAGCATAGTAAAAGGATAGGTAGGGGAAATATTTTAGAGTATTCTGTAGTGCATGATGCATGTATTAACACCTCAAATACTATAGATACTAACAATGTAGTTGCATGAGTTCCTATAGTTCCTTATTGGCATGTCGGTAGTGCATGCTTGGTGATCTTCACCCCTTACCACACACCCTCGCGGTGGCTTGCAGGGTATCCTGTAGATGTAGATGTAGATGAGGGCTAGCGATTTTGGTGTTTATCGGCGATTAGAGGAATTAACCGACTGTCTCTATACAAATATTTAATATAGTCCTCTTTATGCGACGTACGACGCACGCAACATACGTTTGTCTCGCACTCATTCCAATGCACACACGGCCACGTTTCCCACTTTAACTATTTCTGAGACTTGTAACCAACTCTTCAAATGCATTCCATTGGCAAACAACGGCGATACATCATATACATACCACGTCATCAACAATGCGTCGCCTGAGAAATTCGTTTTCGTTGAGAATTTTAAATCAAAACTTCAAGCAGCTGTAGGAGTGAATAGTTATCTGGTTCCCTGAGGTTAAAACTCAGCAGTTGTGACTCATTTACAAATCAAAGATTACAATTCAATCGTAATCCTTAGTATCGTGACGCTTCCTATTTTTAGATGGGCTAAAAAATCAATGGATACCTCGCATTCATGCGGAGTAATGTCGCATTTTGGGCAAATTAAAAACTGTACTCTTAAATGAATTGCATTCTTAAAGATAGATCGCCTTAAAGATAGATCTCAGGAAACTGATTCTTTAAAGCACAACTCCTTCGGGTGATCTCAAAGACAAGAAAACAAATGACAAACGGCACGCGGGTACAATACCCTCCCTCATAGTGGTCTCACCGTCTTTCAAACAAAACGATGTATTTTACTTTCCATTGATATTATATGATAGGATATAATATATTATATTATAATATATAATATGATATGATATAAATTAATAATGGCCGTTCAGAGTAGTCACCTGAGTGGAAAGAGGGGAATGAAACCACTGTTTTATTTGATTACCATCATTTCATCAATTGCCAAAGACACGATCGGAGAAAAATAGAAGCAGGATATGACCTGTCATCTGTTTGGCGTTCAGAGCACTTCACTTTAAAATGTCATCACCTTGTGATGAGCCTTCAACATTGCATTGCCCGGCGTTTTAAACGATGATTCTTATTAACGTTTTCACCTCAAGACCTGCATCGAATATCACCGGCCAAAAATGACAACAGATGGATTGTTTGGCTACAAGGTGTTACCAGTGGCAACGGCGATGCACTGGTTTCCCAAATGCCTGGAATTGTTTCTGGGCTGTTACTTATTTCACGGGAGAAACATTTGCTTGTTTTGAATATGCTCCCAGTGTATGGGATCCCTACGAAATAGGACTAAATAACGAACTTGAACGTGTGCAGCGAAGATCGGAAAGATTTGTAAAGGGACGATACGATAATCTTATTAGCGTAACCAGCCTATTAAATGAATTAAATTTGGAATCATTGTCAGATTGCAGGTTGAAATTTAGACTAAACCTCCTAAATAAATTCCAAGATAATACTTTCAGTGATTACATTAAAAATTTTGCGAACCCTAACTTACAAAGGTAGACTGAACACACAAAACTAGACATCACAAAATTAGAGAAATTGATTGCCGAACTGACATATTCAAAATATCCTTTTTTCCTCGTACAATTAGGGATATGAATATCGGGAAATATGTCCAATACGAGTGAATCAATGTATAGCATAGGTAGTAGCATGTTGGTATAAGAACTTGAAGGTAACCCAACAAACTGTATGTTTTTGCATGCTTAATTTGCTATTTTTATCTTCTTTAAATTGTGATGCTTAGACTTATATATTAATACAAATATTTTTTTTATGCCTGATATGTAGTGCATGTTTGGTGAGAATTCACCCCCTGCCACACACCTTTGAGGTGGCTTGCGGGGCATTATGTAGATGTAGATGTAAGAAGTTCAGCCGGCAATGTAAAAGTTCAGTCTACACCATGTCGAAGGCGCACTTTCCACATGAACTAGTTTTCTCACTTCAAAATGCTTCGCGTCGTAGGAAGGCTGCGTCGTCTAGCTGCGACATTAACCTCAAACGAGACCGAGAAGGCAGCTTCATGGAAGGCTTTCATGCTCGACGCAGTGGAATGAACTCACGGGGACCGTAATACACGTTTCCTTTGTTTCCCAGTCTTCCACCTAAGAGCCGTCGGGGTCGACACCATCGCGGTGCCTTCTATCGAGACCGTACACGGCACTCTGGAGTGAATGCCGTATTCAGAGGCAGGGGAAAAGATCCCGAACGTAGTTTCCAGTTATTTTTACACCCCAACCTTCCTTCGCTAAAATTCGCCATCCACCTTATCACCATTTTGAAGCGTAGTATATAGCAGCCTACGGCAATCATAGTGAGCCAGTATTTCCAACGTTATGGACCGAATGCAGAGACGTCCATGTAGGGGCAACTCTACCGATATGACTTTTAAAGTAGGTCCGACACTGATTCCTTAGTCGACTGTGTATGTACCTACGGGCCAACTTTATTACTCGGGTCAACTATTTAAGAATTTCTTCCCTTCCATCCTAACAATTCATTCCATAAACCTCACCCGAGGCCTTTCTTCTCCATTCGTCCAGTTAACTTGTCTTCATCAGGCCGTCGTGCCTCAGGATGTGACCAGTTCAATTGCTCCGTCTTCACTTCAAAATTTCCAGCTAACTCCTCTCATCACCCACTACAGTGAAACCTCGGTTAGCGAACGCCTCTGATAACGAACAATTCGTATAACGACCAAAACTTTGCCTCAGATAGCGAACAAAATGTCGGTTAGCGAACAGATGTGTAGCGGCCATGTTTGTGTTCGGTGCTGTGCGATCCCAAATGGATACAAAGTAAGCTGTGCGATCGTGAATCCTTCCTCTTTAGTGATTTTTTTACTTTATTTTAATAACCATCAAGCCTTCAATCATGGCACCAAAGAAGTTTAAGATAGATGGTAGCAGTTCAGTGAGAAGGCAGCGGCCAACAATTGAATTGAAGAAGGAAATGATTGCCAAGTATAAACGAGGCATGCGTGTATCGGATATCGCAAGAGAATACGGCATGTCAAAGTCGACAATCTCGACGATTTTAAAGAAAAAAGCGCAGCTTGAAGAAGCTAATGTGTCATGAGGAGTAAGTATTATAACAAAGCAAAGGCCTAAAATAATAGACGAAGTAGAAAAGTTGTTGCTTTTGTATATAAATGAAAAACAGTTAGAAGGTGCTAGCATCAGTGAGGCATTTATTGGTGAGAAGGCGCTGCAAATCTACGAAGATTTGAAGAAGAAAACCCCAGGGACAAGTGCTTCGAATGATTTTGTTTTCAAAGCCAGTCGAGGCTGGTTTGAAAATTTTAAGCACAGAACAGGCATCCACAGCGTCATAAGGCATGGGGAAGCAGCTAGTTCCGACAAGGCAGGGGCACAGAAGTTCCTCCTAGAATTAAAAAAAATCATAGAAGAAGGAGAGTACGTCCCGCAACAGGTATTTAATGCGGATGAAACAGGACTGTTTTGGAAGAAGATGCCGAATAAAACGTACATAACGAAGGAAGAGAAAGCATTGCCAGGGCACAAACCTATGAAAGATAGGCTAACTCTTCTATTGTGCGGTAACGCCAGCGGGGATTTTAAGCTTAAGCCACTGTTAGTCTGCCATTCGGACAATCCAAGAGTATTCAAGAAGCACAATTTAATAAAACAGAAATTGCCTGTTATGTGGAGGTCTAATTCTAAGGCTTGGGTGACCCGCCAATTTTACGTCGAGTGGGTGACCAAAGTGTTTGCCCCGACTGTGAAATAAGTGTCTGTGATATCTACAGAAGAACAAACTTCCCCTCAAATGCCTTCTACTGCTGGATAATGCTCCAGCACACCCTCCAAACATCAGCGAGTACTTAGAAGAAGAGTTCGACTTTGTTCAAGTTTGTTATCTGCCACCGAACACAACCCCCTAGCTGCAGCCCATGGATCAACAGATCATTTCAAACTTCAAGAAATTGTACACGAAAGCCTTATTCAAAAAGTGCTTCGATATAACGAATGATACCAACTTAACTCTGAAGGAATTTTGGAAGAATCACTTCAACATTTTGAATTGTGTTCATCTTATAGATAATGCATGGAACCAAGTGACCTACTGTACTATGAATGCAGGGTGGAGGAAACTGTGGCCATAGTGTGTTCCAGAGCGAGATCTTGAAGGAATCGAACCAGAAATTGTTGATAAAATCGTTTCCCTCGGCCAAAACATGGGGTTGGAGGTGGATAATGACGATGTTGAAGAGCTTGTGGAAGAGCACAGCAATGAACTCACCACTGAAGAGTTGCAGTACCTTCAGGCTGAGGAAGAAAAGAATTTGGCTGAGGATATGTCTTCGGATGGGGAGGGGGAAGAGGAAGTCCCAAGTTCGGTGATTAAAGAAATGTGTGCTAAGTGGGGGGAATTGCAATTGTTTATAGAAAACTCTTTCCCAAACAGTGCGATAGGCAATAGGAGCCTAAACATGTTCAATGACAATGTGATGTCGTATTATCGAAAAGTGTTACAAAAAAGGCAGAAGCAACAGACACTGGATAGGTTTCTTCCTTCAACCTCAAAGCGACAGAGGACTTCGTGTGAAGTTCTCAGAGAGGGGGATTCCCCGTCCAAGCAGTAATTTCACCCCTTCCTCCCCACACCTCCATCCACTCACGCCATCACATGGCAGTAAAAACGGTTAGTTTTTTCTACGTTTCCTTATGTTTAAATGCTTTCTTTAATATTTTTATTTATATTTAACTCAATTTGTACTGTATTATAACTATTCTCATTTAAAAAAGCATACCTATATAGCCTGTAACTTTCATATAATAGCGAGTCAATAGGAGCTAGGAACCAATTATTCCTATTATCTTTATTTCTTATGGGGAAAATTGTTTCGGATAGCGAACAATTCGGATAACGACCAGCTTTCTGGAACGGATTGTGGACGTAATCCGAGGTTCTACTGTATTCCAAAGACTTCTCGTTTGTAACATGTGCGATCCATTGTATCTTCTTCATTCTTCAGTGGCACCTTATTTTGAATGCTTCCCGCCTTCACCTCTATTTTCTGCTATCATCACTTCAGTCAGTCATAAAAACTATAAATTATAGCAAATAAAAGTGATTCAAGTAAAGGGAGTGAATTTTTTGTCGTTGGCGCTTCTTGACACAAGACATCTATGGAAGGACAAAGAAGGACTTTATTTACCCCTCTCCCCTCTGCTAATTCCTTCTGTTTACAATGCTTTCTTTTGCCGATCAGACTGTTGGCTGCAGGCCTTGGCCTCATCCCCTCTTCCCTCTTCCTCCCAAGTACCTACTTTCGTGGCAATTATGACTCTTCCAAGCGCCTAGCGAGGGCACTTAACGAGGCCGAGGGTAGTTGGCGAAGAAAGGCGGTGTGGAGAGTTGGGAGTCGCGACAGGGGGTGGCATTCTCATCGGTGGCGGAAGCAGGGGAGTTTGGGGAACTTTGCCCTGACGAGCGTTGGGGGTGACGAACTGGCTGACTCGCACCAGAGCCCTGACCTTTGCCACACCAATTCCCCACACCCACCCCTCGAATTCCCCCTAATTGTTTTCCGATAATAGGCAGAAACAACCCTTATCTTCAAAACACTGATCATATACGTTTAGTTTCTCTGTTACGGAAGTCCCTGAGTTGCGTTGCTTCTTCTTCGTGTTTTCTTTGTGAATATTTATAATGCTTTGGCACCAGGCGTATTCGTATGCCAGGTGAAGTAAGTCAAGACCCCGATACAGAATATTCCGAGCATCCCTCGAAGCTTCTGCTCTCAAGCAATGGAAACGCGATGGCCTCTGGTTCCATTCAGTGCACTCCGGAATAAATACGTTATTCGGGAGGCTCGGAAAAGACTACATCCTGTCGCGGTCTCCCGCTAGGTGCGGGCAAACATCTTCTTCCCCTCGGAGGATAAACGCACCAGGCAGCCTGAGAAAACAGACGGAAGGGCAAGGTGATCGAAGAGTCTGCGTTGTTTGCTCGAGAAAAGTCTGTTGCTGGGAGGTGAACAGTAACCCTCAAAGTGCTTTTAATTAATGACCGCGCAGTTTTTCTTCCAAAGGGTCTTCAACGAGTATTCCTAAATCCTGAAAAAAGTGTGGCTGAAGAATCCAACTTTAGTTGAATAAGTTGGCGCGAATACCAATTTTAATTGACGCTGCAGCCAAAGTGATTGGATAGGCCATCCAATTTAGTTGTATGCGTGCTATGCGACCATTGTCATTGTCCCCTCTAACAAAAGCCTACTCCAACTAGTTACTAGTTGGGTTTAGCGAAGGGCATAAATAATCGATTTTTTTCACATAATCGACTATTTACGTCCGATTCTTTCAATTATTGGATCAATTATGAAGTACAAACTACATCATGTAATCGATCATTTCATCCCGATTATTGGCCAGCAATATAGGAATTGTTTTCAGAGATGTAATGCACTCCACGCGACTTGATGGAGGATATATTAGGTTGATATTATTAAAGGTCATTTGCGAAAGTATTTTCATGAGAATTCCTAGGGTAAGAGAGCATGATGTCGTATATGCTATCGAAACATGAGGAAATGCCGCAAATTCTTAAACATGGCATGCATGGGGATTCCATGAGAAATAAGCTCTATGGCTGACAAAATGTTTTGCATCGCAGAAATTATGAAGATTATGTGCTCTTTGATGTCTCTGAAGCGAAATCTATGAATCATTCTTCAATTATAATCAGTAACATTCTATTGCCAAAGAAGATTTTGATGGGATGTAATTGGGAGACTGCATTGCAAGCAAAATAGAAATCAGATGGAGGTCCAGTGGAATATTTTGCAGTGGACGTTGTATTGTGTGTGAGTTGAGTTTTGTTTGGGTGGAAAATACCATGCATACGAAGTCGAGAAGACAATCTGTGAGGATACTGGTGATTTACTGTATCTCTAGAGAATGGTGGACAACAATTTGCGTGTGGAGTGCAGTCATGAGTGCTCAATGAGCAAGCAAGCGAACTTTGAGGAAACGGAGACCTAAGTAAACGCGTCCTTCTTAGGGAAAAGACAATAGACGGTGGAATACCTTGGGCTCACGTGTGAATAGCGATATTGAATGCCGCTCTGAGGAGTCTTAGAAGGAGAAGTCGTGCCATCAATTATTGGCTGGCTTCTTAGGAGGGGGATAGGAACGGCCAATGGCGAAGACATTATCACTCCCCATTCCTCCAGAACAGGAAACGCAGTGTGCATAAAAGGACATGAAATCTTCCAGCTCAAAGGGTTCACGGGTTGGACCAGCACCTCAATCTACGACTCAATAAGAGAAATAAGCAGTGATTCGTTTTCAAACGAAAGCATTGTGGATGGATCGCAAATTTGGCAAATAAATGGTAACGTGAACTAATTACATCTGTGAAATGGACAACTGAATTAAAAGCGCCCTCTTATACGCGTCAAACATGTTAAATAATTGATTCTGTGTCTTTTAATGTGTCTGCGAAGCCTTATAAGGAAATTTTACTATTTCAACCCCAAAATTACTAACCGACATGACGACGTTATCTATGGTAAAATAAAGAGCAGATACCATTTACGAACATCAGTTACATTAATTTATATAATTAGCAATAAATCACAGTTTACTTGTTATAGAAAGGAGTGTTGACATCGTTCAGCTGCGAGAACTTTGATATCGTCCGAATGTCCTGTTGACGAGAATGGTAATGCCGGATGTTAAATTAATGTTTATAGTTGTGAGCATATTTATATTTGTGGAAAAAACACTAATACAATTAGCAGCAGCCAGTTCCTTGTAAAACTGGCTGATGAATTTTCAAGAACTCAATTCCGAACGTTGAAGAAAGAATTTTTTAACAGTTATTTACTGGCCATGTAGAGGACTCTTGCCAGTACTAGTCTAGAGGATCAGATGCCATCCTACCTACGGTTGACCTATACTGAGCTTCGCATTTTTTGTCATCCTCACTCAGATAATGCGTGACTGGAGGTTCTTCTACCTCCCAAAATTTTCTAACAAGGGCATCCAATAGACTTCATAGACAAACAAAATAAATCTAGTCGATCGGTCGGTTGCTGGACCTTCCCCACTAAACAATATCCCCACAGAGTCTCTATTGCACCCGGAGTACCTTTTGGACCCGTTACTGCATTTCCAATCATTACCGTGCCCAACCATTCCAGCACCCAACAAAATACCAATAGCCTCGGGCCTATAATACGGCGGATCCGCCAGCGTAAGATTACGCAGGTGCGGACACCTGTCCTGTCTGTTGCACCTCTATCATTGGGCAGCGCGCAATATTTTCTATTACTGTGGCTTCAACTTCTAATGGCCCACCTTTTGGAGTGGGTTCTTATGTACGACCATCACTTTTCCGTGAGCTACGCCAACCGCTCCTAAGGAGGTTGACTCGCGACTGCTTGAGTCAAGTTATCTAAGGAATCTTATTAATTTGAGTACGAGTATATGCCTGCTAAGTGATCCTTACTTCAAAAAGGAAATTACCTAAGCTATTGAAAGTCATACGTATCACAAGAAATACGATGGAAAGTCAAAGGATTTATTTTTTATGATAATTTTAATCAGCTCGACGATGAAGTCAATTCAGCATTTACTTTGCAAAAATAAATTCATGTACTCAATGAATTTACTAATGTATAACACCAGAATATTACTGTCAAACGTTATGTTATAATATTTCTTGAAGTATTTCTTAATATCTCATTAGTAATGATATTATTCATACGCAAACCATTTTTGCTACAGCGACCGCAGCGCCACTTGAAATCAACTACCGCATTTCGTCTGCTATAAGCGCATAAATTGGTGGATTTAGCGAAAAATACGGTGGGTTGATGCCTTTTTATTCGTGTCATTTTATTGCTTGTGAAATTTTTCATAAAATATCAATTTTTTGCAAAAATGACATGTCACTATGGTATTTTTAAACGTTATATTCCCATGTGATGGCCATTTTCGCCGTTAATCGTATGCCATTTCAAATGAAAGTTGTTCAATAAGGAGTATGAGTTGGTATAACTATCTTTACTTTACTAGATCGTGGAACTTCAGTTCTATTAGTGCTGAAAATATAAAAAAATGACATGACTTTCACTTTTCGGATCAACCTCCTTAAGGCCTAAACCGAAGAACGATGTATCTCCCTTTTCAATAGGCAATCCGAAGCGTTGAGCGCATTCCTTAAGGCCTCTATACACGGTACAATTTCTTGTACAAGATCTTATACCATAAATTGAACGGCGAGATTGCACCAAGATATTGTACAAGAAGTTGGTTCACGGTCGTACACGATCAAAGATTTTCATGCAATTTGTGCGCCAATAACATGCGCAGATATCGTTTTCTGTCCAACAGCTGAATCGCAATATCCGATGATGATAGTATTTTGAAAATACTGCCATGGGTTACAATGATTTGCTACCATTAATCCTAGCATTAATAAAATGAAATTATACGATTGGTTACTTGCACTCCTTCATCAGCTCATGAAACCCATCACTTATCCTCCAAACATCATGTTTTTGCTTGTTGCATATATTTATTTTTGGTTCAATAATGTCATTTTAATTTCATCGAGGTTTAATGTTTGCCAGTGTGTCCAACTCATATTTTGAGAAATAGAACACATCCGACGCGACTGACGAATATCACAATATGGAAGTAACAAAGAATATCACGATACGTACAACAAAAATGGAAGTTTTGCCACGTTTACAGGAATAAAAGTGATCGCAAACAAGGAACACCAACCTTACGAATACTAAACGAACGCATCACTACCGTCACATGTCATGCGCAGAAGCTACGGGGTGGATCTTTGATGGTTTCATCAAATAATATAGAGCATGATCTAATTTCTTGTACAAGAAGTTGTACGAACCCCTCGTACACGATACAATTTGCGCATTGTACAAGTTATTGTACAAGAAATTGTACCATGTACAACGGTCTTTAGTGATGAAAGACCCTTGGCTCTCGCTGTCGATCAAAATTTTCGCCCTTTGACAATTGCCATCTTGGTCTCGGACCAGACCCTGAGCTGTGGATAATAATGGAACGCATTTTGAATATTTTACAAAGACCTTTGATTCCACGGGAGTAATCCAATCAGATATTATCACGATAAATCCCTCGCCAACATTTCCTCAGCCCTTGAAAAATGCTTTTTAGACCGGATAACTCAGCAAAATATGAAAAAACATTGGTCCTTTTTTCCTCAAAAAAATTTCCAATGCTAAGTAAACTGCTTCGTTTGATCTTACTCCTACCGGAGAATCTCAATATTTAAGCAGGCATGTCTACCTAATGATCTAATTTCCTTGGAGTTAATGTGATCGATCTCCACGGCCACAATTAACTTGTCTTTTATATGTCTTAGGAGCGCGTTTTCAAGATAAGTATGCCGAGCTTCCTTTGCGACGCTAAGAAAAGGCCAGAACTCGAGCCGACCACAGGGAGGAGTGGAATCATATACCTCAGACGGAGGCAGGTTTCGCGAACTGTCTTGTCTCTCCGCCGCTCCCTTTCTCTCTCCTCTCATCCATCTTCAAGACGCCGCTCTGAAACCGCACTCTCTCCTTTGCCTCCCGTTGAAAGACTCCCCCTCACCCCCCTCTACACACACCCCCTCCAGGGCGGGGTGCTTGACTCTCAACCCCCTCTCCCCCCCCCACCACAAGAGAAATAAATCGGCGTCATCCCATTGGAGCGAGCGGCAGGCAAACAAACCGTCTCCAGGCGTCACAGCTCCGAAGCAAATCGCTCGTTGCGACAGCTGACGAATGTCCATCATGGCAGGCGACGGCACCTCGACTATAGAGCGACGGCACATTTGACTGAGAAATGGCGCAGAAGCGAGAGTATCGACGTTTTGCCTACAGTGGAATAGGCCAGCTTTGCTTCGCGCGTATTTACCGAGGCCCAAAAGAGGCGAGGAACTTGAAGCTCAACTAGAGCTTCGAGTGAAACTTTGAGGAGTAATGAAGGTCTCCCCATCCATGGGCCCAGAAAACTTTCAGGGTAAATACCCACAGTAGAAATAATACGTAGAAAGTGGCTAGATCATGAGCAGACTTTGGTTGGTGTGGTCGCTAGAATATTGGCCTCCCATCCCGACAGTCTGGGTTGCATCCTAGATCACTGGAAAAAAAATCTTTTCATTGGTATACCGATCTTGCTTCGGTTGTCTTGACTTGGTGTCCAGTACTCCGTCCGTCGAATGGGACGTTAAGCCGTGGTCCCCTTGGAGCCTTTCGTAAAGAGCGGACCAATGTTTATGCCGGGTTTCTCTCCACCCTTCCCCCCGTTCCATGGAAACTTATGCCTTCCCCCACTCACACTAAAATGGCAAAAATGGCCGCAAAAGAACAGGAACAGATTCACGTCATTCGAGATATCTTCTATGAAGCAGGGTTTACACGTAGCAGTTTACTGCTATGACAGTCAACTGCTTACAACTGTTAAGCCCTACTAGTATGTGTAAATAGCAACTGCGATGCGACTTCAGGTCGATACTCGACACATATCTAACACTTACGATCCACGCTCGAGCTATAAGCAAAGTTGAAGCCCGTCAACTTTCCAGCGGAAATGTATCCAACACAATCGCAACAATCGTCAACGTAAAGCCATACACGACGGAATTTGGATATAATAACAAGGATATAATAACCTCCCAAAAAGGGGAGATTCTACTCTTTAAAGGATGGGAACAAAAGATAACCGTCGATGGAATTTATTACTCGAATAATTTCGTGAAAATTTAGCATCAATCACTGTTGAAATAAACTCTTTTTATTGGTTGTGGCAACACGTAAATAGCGGCTTCAAGCTGTATAGACGCATCATAGCAGTAGCGATATATCGATACATCGCGCATCTCGCAACTGTCATAGCAGTCAACTGCTACGTGAAAACGCTGCTTAAGATGTCAGTCACGTTAGATATATAGCTTCACAACGTGGTCTGTCGGAGCTTGTCTACAGTTTTGAAATTCTCGTCTGTGAGTATTCTGAACGCATTGGATCATATCCGGGAATCATAAACCTCTTATTACATTTCACTAACATCATATTTCCCCTCATGTGACATCTTTAATTCCGCAATGGGGTCGTTTACCATACTTTTTATTGCCCAATCTGATAGAGTTTGTAAAATAAAAAGACCCGTATTTTACCCGTTTTTGATCCGTCAATTATTTCTCGAGTTATAAGGGGCGAAAAACTGATGTTTTTAACCCTTTCGGAAAATGTGCAAAAAAGTGGTGCGACCTCTGACGTATATTCGTCCAATCACAACTGAGCCCGCGAAGCTACTTCGCCTCATCGCGAAGGGGGGGAAACAGCTGACTCTGCCAAAAGGAGTAGTTGCGACAGTATCTGTGTGAGCAGATCTTCCGGGAACCCCCCTCCACTCCCTTCCCTTCCCATAAGAGCAGTCAAGGAGGAGAGGAAAATGACGTCAATGTTATCACAGTAGCATTTTCGTTGGGCGTCACCTTCTGCTTATTTTAATTTTTGATTTATGAGTGAATGGTTGTGGTTAGAAGATTAATTTTTTCACTAGAATTATTTTTTCGTTTCCATCTAACAATATAGTGCCAAAAATTGCGATTTCGGTTCCGAGTAAACGCCCCCATTGTTGACCCTTGATTATTGCGCAGCACATTCGGACTTTCTTGTTTGTTCTTTCAGCGCATATTAAGTATCAACGAAAACCAGATGCTACCTAAGTACATCTCAGTAATCGGTACGACTTATTCTTTTCTCGTTAATTTCGAGTCAAAAATATCCGTTAGCTTCAAGTACTCATTAGATATTCATATTCCCTTTGTTATTTTCATATTTACATCACTATGGTTACCTATTTTAATGGGACGCAAGGTAGTGTTGTTGGCAGACCTTCGTTCTCATAATCCTCCTACAGTAGTCATTCAGAGACCCCCGTTCAACCCCAGTTGCAACAAGAATTTCTTCAGTTAAATCAAGTCTGACACATTTTAAATCTTAAATGTGGATCTAGCAAGACTTGAGATAATATTCTCAAGTATGTATTTCAGTCGGCTACTCTTTACGGGCAAAAAGCTAGCCTGCCAAGCGTAGGCACACTTTGCATCGTGTTCAACATATATTTTTGTATTTCATGCAGGCAAATGTACACCTGAGGGATGATTGCAGTTCCGAATAATATTATGACTAGCGGAAGTTGCCGTTGAAATTCAACTGAAGTGAGAAAAATCAAATGTGTGCATTGTGTTATGAAATTTAAGCATTTTTCATTGAAGGTGCGAAAAGAAACTTGCCTTATGGCGGTACCATCATTTCAGTCTTAAAGCCTCTATGATTTCCACAGAGAAAGATGACGCCTTGGTAGCTCAACTGGTAGAGCACCTGGCCGGAAATCAGGGGGTCAGGGTTCGAGTCCCGGTCATGGCGAATGATTTTTTTTCTCTGTGGAATACTTGCTTTATTCATGTCGTGGTTAAATTATCTCAAGTTCGGCACCATCTCAATCGAAGACGATTCCAGAGACGAGACGAATGGACGAAAGGTCTCTTTTCATCCATTCCAGTCAATCCAGAGCCAGTCTCTCTGTTTAGCGTTGCCTGGGAACAACCACTCATTCATCGCGACCCATTTAACACGTTGCCGTACATGGGAGCGCCATAATTACGTGACGGCCGCTGCGGGAACTGATTTCTCCGCTGGAATAAACGACGCGTCTTGTGAGGCTGCGACAAACGCTCAGAAACAAAAAAAAAATCAGTCGACATCCTTTGAGTGATTACGAGTGTGAACGACTTTAATGATATTAATCTTTGAAGATAATGGGAAGAGATTTATGAGGAAACATTTGAACATGAGTGATGGTGCCAGTATACTTTGATCACAGGAAACATTAAGCCGTAAAAGGGAATTGCAAATGGAATGAAAAAAACAGCGAAATCAGGGAATCGGCCACGATGATACGAAACGGCGAAAATGGCTGCTCTACTCATAATTGGAGAAGTACAGATGATTACAACGCCAGATGAGAAGTCCACTACCAAGATTAGAACCCGTACCCTCCCCGGGTGAGAGGGCAGCGGCCTTATTCACTAATTGTTACCGAGAATTCGGAAACGGAAGCCACCGAGACCGTGGCTCCGTCACCGAGACCGTGGCTCGGTCACGGAGACTTTCTGACGCGATTCAGTAACCAATTCGGAGACGACAGCGCCGCGTCCGTGGATGAAAGAGAAGATGGCCAAAGTTACGAAGATCTACGTCACGGATATCATGACGCAGTTTCTCCTATCCAATGAAAGAATTCCAACCGGCAATTGTTTTTATCCAAATGAAAATGGACCGCGAAGGTAAGTGAGCACTTTATTAGCATTGTTTTAAGATATTATTAGAAGATATGCGCGAATCGATCAATTTCATCACTTCAGTTAGACTTAAAATATTATATTAATTATGGCATGGTGTTGGGCTTTCATATTCAAGGGTATTAAAAACAGTTACCATTACATCAAAACAGTACCATCTTTAATTGAGTGAATATATATTGGTGTATCTCAGATAATTGGGCAATTAGGTGGGTTGGTTGAGTAGCTAATCTAAGATAATATATTTCCGGACACTGCGAGTTTTGCTAGGTTATCATTGTAGTCTCTGGACAGACGTTTACATTTCTTTTCTGTCAATATTATCATGTAGTTGAAAGGTGAGCTGATAGTTTTTGCATTATTTTCGTCAAAATTGTTTATGTTACGAGAGTTTCTAAGGATAATTTGCATTGTTATTCTTAGCCTCTCACTATTAATGAGCACTTGAAACGAGCTTAAATGATCGTAATTCTCTGTTGCAGATATTGATGAGATAATGGCTGGCAAGGTTGGTGGAAATCAGAGGAGTACGTTGAACAACGGGAGGTGATGTTGTAGTTCTTGGTAGATCACCCTGGGATTGGCCACCAACAGCTTCACGAGTCGGAAGGAGCCATAATGAAGCATCGCTTGTGGACGACGAAGCATCGCTTGTGGAAGCAATTTAAACGTCTGTAGTATAAGGGCCCGTAAAACCAAGGAGAAGTGGATCGAGGTAAAATTTTTATCTCACATATGCATGTCTTTTACCCGTAACTCAGTCTCTTGCTATAATACGCACGATGATTTACACATCTATCTTCAAGTCAGCTCCATATAGGATTACTCGACCACTAAAACAGTAAAATTATTTCTCATAATGTGTGAATAAACAGTGAGATATGAAAATATGGCTATTAATTTAAAGTAGTCCTCATTCGTTACACATAATAGGTGAAAAACCCCATAGGGATTTCCTTGTTATATTAATAATGAATGCCTAATAAGAAAGTCTAATAAAAGGTTTGGGAGTGATATTGATGAATGAGCTAGATTTTGAAAACCATATCGATACGGTATGTAAAAGAGCAAATCCACTTCTTGGATTTAATTAGTGATTTACTATGGACTTCAAAGATATTTCAGTGCTTAAAAAGTATTACCCTCAGTTATTTTGCCAATATTTCAATGCAGAAGTGATATATGGTCACCCAATCGCTCTTGCCATAATGTGAATATAGAAATTGTTCAAATGAGATTTACTCGTTTGTGTCATATCTCCTTAAAATAACATATTTTTAACTCAAATGTGTTGTGCGTTGTCTTGATATTATGCACTTACTTATTATTTAATTAGGTAGCTGCCCTTATTTGCCTGTATCTGTACACATATATGTTCAATAAATAAATATGTAATGTGGCATTTTGCATGCAACTCGCAGGTGTGGCAAGGCTGGCGTTGCGGCATCCAGCAAAAGGCCGCCAGGATTAAAGATTCACGCTGGTGGTACCAGTGAAGGCCCCTTGCTGACGATAATGATGGCCCTCCCGCCCTAAGAGGATTCTGCTGGGCATTCTTGGACAGGCCTCGGTAGAGAGCCTTGAAGTGCATTTTTCTATCATTTGTGTGAAAACCCTGTTCCTTATAACTATAGATTGAATTCATGAGTTATATTAACTTCAGAAGTAGTATTTATGTCATCATATGTAAATATAGGAAAATATAAAGATTTTTTTTAACGTTACAAACTCTAGCCATCATTGATTTCCATCAGCACTTCTTATATATAATCTTGCCTTCAGGAAAATGTCTTCAGTACTCTTACATAAGGAGTCACGATGTATTACTCTTACGATGAATACTTGGAAAATATCAGGTATCTTAATAAAATGATACAGATTGCATTTTCAGTTGCCGATAGGTATATCAGAATTAATTGTAATTTAAGGAAATCCATATAACATTTTACTATCAAGAAGAAATGGAAATTCCTTAATAATTCTAACTATCCTTCCTAACAATTCCTAATTAGTCAGAACACCATTATCATGTGATTAGTCGCCTTCTTATACCTCACCATAAAAGTGAAACTAGCGAATTGTCAGTAGAAATGTATGAAAAAATATTTATCCTAGCTTTTTCTTTCGTCCACTACCCATTATTTCACTTGAATATTGGAAGTGCATATGTAATGTTTAGACCATCCCTTTACGGCTAATTGAACTACAGATATTACGCTTGCAATGCATATAATTAAATTTGGTCGGTGAGTTAATATATACCTAGCATGCATATAATTTGGTGTCTTAGTTGACATGGGTAACATTATGTTTAAGGCTAGCAAACATAAAAACCAAATGCCACCAAGCTCGCAATATCAGTGATTTTACCGTAAGTACGCATTGCTTTTACGGAAAGGGAATGCAATGAAATGCTATATAATACGCGTCGAAACTATAAAAGCTACACGTGTACCAAATACGAGGTTGACAACACAAATGACTAGTACCGGGTAAGTGACATAAAATAAAATAAACGAAATATAGTAAACGAAACCCACTCTTCCATTTAACGTGAATATCACTTAATCTGCATTGCAAATGTAATAAAACTTATAATTCCGGCATATGAGTCGTGTTTATACATAGCCATGTACACGGAAATTGTAACCTACAGGGAAAAGTGGGACAAACAAATCATATAAACCGTATAAAAAAGAATGCGTGGATAAAATCGTATTTACACATATCTGCAATGCATAAGAGAACCGCTCATGTCAACAAAATACCTTAGAATAGAAATATCTACTTTGTAGTTCACTGATAAGAGATGAATTGGACACAAATTCCCATTCCGTGATGACTTTCCGAGAGACTAGCTCTCCACGGCGACGGAATACAAAACTGTCGAGACGGAAATACCGTGAAAACCTTACTGAATCGCGACTTGGGTATTCTTCCGAGAATGTGACGTAATTCTGAGATTCGACCACGGAATTTCCGTGAAAAATCCTTAGCGAATAAGGCCGCAGGACTCTGACCACATCACCGCCTGCAGTAACTTTGGACGTCACGTGTGAAGAGAAAGCACTGCATAGCAATGTCACTGAATCGTCATCTTCTTCGGAAAATCAAAAATCGATTGTCGCAGTTGGCAATAATCGATTCCAATCAGAATTAAAATGAAGATCTCTCTCAGATTGTGAAACTCTCTCAGACAAATTAAAGACATTGAATTAGCAAGCTCCAATGTATATAAATAATAATTTTTTTTCGGTTGCTTGTTAAAATAAAGTAGGGATATTATTCTCTTTACCTTGATATACTTACGAAATCGGTACCCAAGCCTTCATGTAAGAACAGAAAGACGAATCTTGCACTGATGTTTATTTCATACCTTAAAAAAATGAAGACACATGTTAGAAAAATGCTTAAACTATTGTAAGATTATGCAATAACACACTTCAAAGGAATTCTTCCCAATGAGGTGGACCTCGCTGTTCGACTATTTTACCAAAGCTTGATGATCGGCGAGCCAAACTGTATAACAGCATACTTTACAAAATCTTCTCTTCTGAATTCCATGCACTTCCCCACTGATTACCCAAGAAAATTACATTACAGGTTGGAAACCCATATGGGTCACTCCATTTTAAATCAAGAAATGATTCTAGATTCACCATCTTAGATGTCAATGTATGCACATTTGCCCATAGATAGTGGCGCCAGCCAATCTATGACCTTCTTGAGCCAAAACCACGGACTTTGAACAATCAGGACTGTCCACTTCCCGCTATCCTTGTCGCCGCCACTGTCGACGAGGAGAAGTTGTTCGAATAGATGGCAGCACTGTAGCTTGCCCTAGAATACTTTGTCGTCGAATGGTGAGGATACGTCAAATTTTCGTGTTTTTTTTTAATATTGCCAGTAGAAGCAGCTTTGAAGTGCTCATTATTTCAAGTACTCAAGGAATTATTTTGCGAGGATTAATTTATAAGGGTGCCAGGTCATCGTTGTACCGAACCAGTATGTATGTCGGGTTAAGATAGTAAACCGGAGATGGTCCGATTGTTAGTGCCCGAAAAACTGGTAATTTTGAGGAAATGGCCCCATCTTAGGAGAAATTTAGTTTTCAATCCTTGACAAAGGGTCTGCCAGAAACATTTTTCGCAGGAAGAAATCATATGGAAGAAGCTGCTGAATTACCGTAATGGAAAAGTGAGACATCTATATAGTAACCTGTACAAACGCTCTGTTCGTTTTAATACCTTAAATGTCTCATACCAACAATGCAACTACCTATACAATCCATTGAAACCCTTGTATTTATAAAGTTGTAAATATATGTACAGCTAAGCATATGCCTAATTCCATGAGGAAATAAGGGCATTTTGAATGTCAGTTCGGCTATATTACATTAGTTTTTCGTCAAAACGACATTTCTCTTTATATTAATAATCTGCAAATTTTACGGCAAAAGCCATGACCTGCCGTATAACCAAGCATAAAATATCTGATTTTCAACGTCTATTTTCCTTCAAATACATGTGTTATGGAAAGGCCTCACTATTTCATTGCCAATCGATAGAAGGGCCAAAAAATTGTTTGCCCTGAAATTCTCACAAAAACGTCATCTACTTCATAATTTCGGTGGAGTCTCCTTAATTCGATGCCACTGCTATATATCGAGGCGCGTATAGAAGGAGGAGGAACAACTTGTGTTCCGAACGACTCCCCCCTTCCCCACCCCCATTTCACCCCAGGAAATCATTCCTTCTCTGGCGGAGGGGGGAGGCCTTGTCAGGGGTGGGAGGAAAACAGGGTATTATCGTCATGGTGACGATGATTCGGGCGACTGATTCGTGGTCGTGGAAGAGGGTGTGCTTTCATTAGAGGTATTTCCGTAAATGTTGGTTTTCTTTAACAAACATATTGACTATGGGAGACCACACTGTAACAGAGGAGAGAGCTTTATTCATTATGCAGATGTAAGCAAAGAGTGGCCTGCCTCACCGAATTGGCCGAATATGTCGATGTCCGACGGGACTGTCTTCTTAGAGGAAAGGGAGAGAGTCTCCTTGGGATTAACGATAGAGAGATATTTTAAATGCTCAAACTCATGCATATACATGCATACAATGAATGAAAAAACTTGATCCTTAGGTAACACTCAAGGGAAAAACCTGAATAAAGCTACCATCAGAAAACAATAGTGTTAGAATTCAAATACTGCACAATCAATAGCGAGGTGTAATAAAAATATAAAAAATGCAAAAATTAACAAAATGTAACCAAAAAATATGCATAAATTGACATAACAAGGTTGGCAAATAATATTTTTGAATGATATACTTTGCTGTACATATCGTTTTCTGCATATATAGTTTTCTACAAATTCATACACATAGAACATATAGTTTTCTGTTCATTCATAGATAATTTGTCATGAAAAATTCATAGTCTTAGGTAATTTAAGTCATTTTGAATATTATCTTACAATTAGACGTTCCCATGCAAAATTAATGTAACATAGTATAATCGATGGTCGGCAAGTTGACTTTGTGGAATTTAGACGTAGCGAAAAAAGAAACTACTTAGTTAATTCCACGGTTTATTATGGAAGACTCTACCGGTTTCAACCTTTGCAGGTCATCATCACTCCTGATACCGGTAGAGTCTTCCATAATAAACCGTGGAATTAACTAAGTAGTTTCTTTTTTCGCTAATGTAACATAGTGCAAAATCACCCGCAAAGGCCTGACCACGAAAGTCGTGTCAACAAAGGTGGCCCTATTACTACTAAACTATACTATTATTACTAGGTGGAACTACCAAAACAATATAGGGCCTAAGACTGAACCCTGAGGTACACGAGAGGTAATACATATAATATCACTGTAATGATTATTAATTAAAACACAATGTGACCTCTTTGTTGGGTAACTTTTGAGTCATTTTTTATTTTTTTATTTTCCATTACCGCCGAAAACAGCCAAGTGGCCTTTACATCGGGGTATTTTTAACAACGGACGAGCACACACAACCATGTCCTGAGTGGTGAAAAAAACCTCTCAGGCGGGACTCGAGCCCGCGACCCTCAGGCTCGCAGGCGAGGACTTAACCACGCCGCCAACATTTTGAACCTATAGAGTGCAGATGTGCAAAGTGAGTTAGAGTGAAGAAAGGGTTATAATACATGGATTTAAATCTTTAAGGAATATTTATTCTCCCGTGCTCCATGCTATCGATTCAATTTGGCGTGGTCGAAGCAAGCGATTTGGACGACTCCAATCAAATATTCTCGAGTCCTACCGACTGGTGTCCCGCCTACGCGACCGTCGGGTGTTTGGGAAAAACGTCTCCAAGGCAACCAGAGCTTCTAGAAGATTTCACGGCGTCAACGAAAAGCCAATAATTAGCTTTAGAACGAGAAAACGAATCTCACTCATTGTTTCAGTTCAAATGGCCGGTGGGTTTTTTCCCTTTTCTATCTCTTCTCTATCCCTTGCGTCCATGGTAACCCCGGAAAATAAACAAAAGTGGGAAGTTCCATGTTTTTCTCTTGCTACGGAACTACAACTTGAGTGGCCATCGCTCTGTGGTCAGAGTTGCAGCAGCCGACAGCGAATAACAGCAACGGGCGTGGACCATACAGAGTGCGCCTCTACTGTTTAATATGTCAAATGTGTCCAACCTGGAGTGATTTTCGTTGTTCTCTTTAAGTGCATCTGGTGAGAGCAATCGCGGCTGTCCAATTATGAGGTGCCAACACTCAGTGAATTCATCTCATTACTTATTAAAAGGAGTATTGAAAATTCACTAAAATAACAGAAAGAAATGCGTCAGCCATTCGGAAACCTAAGCAGTGTTCCCAACATCCAGATTCAACAACCAGTAAGGAGCAGTGGATAAGGCGTTTCGGTGAGAGAGTCTTTCGAAAACAAAAGGATGAATGAGGACGAGGACGTAATAATTTGGGAAATCTGGCGAAGTAAACTTTCTCTGCGAAGTGGTGTTCACTCATCAAGTGTGATGAGGCTTTTGATTGTGCTTTTTCCAAATCTCCTCTAAACGAGAGGAAATTTATAAACATTCGAATATTTTTGCGGAAACTTTTTTCGATTCATTTAATGAAGGCATGAATATGGAAAAATGAATAATCATTTTTCCGAGGCCGTGTATGTCACATATTTATCCATTAATTAACATGAGTCTACCTTTCATGTACATCTACACGATACCCTGCTGGTGTTACCGCGAGAGTGTGTTGCAGGGGGTGAATATCACTAAGCATGCACTACTAACATGCTAACAAGGAACTATAGGGTCTCATGCAAGTAGATTGCTAGTATCTATAGTATTTGAGGGGTTAATACAGGCATCATGCACTACAGAATACTCTCAAATAATTCCCCTACCTATCCCTTTGCTATGCTGCTTATTCTGTTCTCTTATAGCACGGGGGAAAATGCCATCTTGAATGTATTGGTACGACAATCTATCTCTCTAATCTTATTTATCTGGTCGAAACTAGCATAATACACTGGTGTTTTTAATATGTGCCTAACATCTTCAGCAAAGCTATCCGATTTAAATTTCTGTAAGAGATTTAATCTGTACTTTAACCTAAGCTCTGATGATGATTCCCATTCTACTTCTTGTATTAATCCTGAAACACTACTCAACCTATCGCAACACCTTTTAATGAACCTAGCTGCTCTAGCTTTCACGTCGCAATCTCATGCAATTTTTGAGTTTCTCCGAGTTACCTTCGCTCCATGGCAGTTGGGCCATAAAGACATCGCTGACCAATGGTGGGGAGGGAGGAGTGACCATCGTGAGCTGAACACTTGTGCGTGAGTCGATCACGCGCGTGATTGACAATCTTTCTCATCCGAAATGAAATACAAGAGTCGATGAGACCATATAACACTTCCTACTTGTAGGAGGACCTTTCTTAAAGGCTTTGACAATTGTTGGGAAATACCTACCAGAAAATTACCTTAAACAGGTAGACAATGTTACATTCACTTTGCAACTCATAAGATACGCTAGATCAGCGACAAATATCAACAAAGAGTGGATTTTGTTCTATACGATTTGCATATATTTCAAGGGTGCACATTAAGAAACCCTCGTGACGCAAGGGCCAATCAATGTCACTGTCAACTTGAACTTTGAATCTGGTGACGCAGTCACATAATGAACATTAACCAGGCATCTTCTCACTGAAACTTTCGCGCAGAAAGATGCTATTCTTCATTTCACAATAATTAGCCCCCTTTATTATCAATGTTTCTCTTCTGTTTTGGCACATTCACACTTGGCTCGCTCACATCGGCTCAGTTGGCTACATAATCCCTCAAACACCAGGTTTCCCTTCGCCCACCTTTAAAGCCATTTACTATCGGCCACCAACCCACTTTGAGAACTTCTGAGATTGTCGTCTTGCTGTCCGTAGACCTAACTCACCACAATTCCGTTATCTCCTCACAAACAGGAGATTAGAAAATCGTCAGTGGTTACATTATTTTGCGACTCTTCGGGTTTTCGCTGTGTTTTCAGATGAAAACATATGAAGTCTGCGTTGTGAAACCATACACATTTTTTAAACATCAACACAAGTATATTTAAACTGAGAAGTAATCACATACTTATGACAAAACATCTTCATCTGTTAAATGGTAGGCAAAAATATCCAGCGAACTTTGGAGGCTTTTTTTGTGTTTAGGAGAGGTACCATCGACGGTTACCATCTATCAGTCACACGAATGATAACAGGAAGTCGTTTCAGGCGTAACTTTGTGGAAGTTTTTAATATGCATAATGAAACTCAATGGTAATGCTCCACACTAATTTAATAATAGTCGACTCGGGTTTCGGCAACCCTGTGCCATTTTCAAGGTGAAAAAATGGCACCTTGAAAATGGCACTGAGTTGCCGAAACCGGAGTCGAACATCACTAGATTAGTGTGGAGCATTACCATTGAGTTCCATTATGCATAACAGGAAGGTAATATGTTCTCTCCGCGTTCATTTACTCAAGCACTGACTCCTTAATGGCTCACTTCGTTCTCTGCCTTCCTTCCTCCATCGTTTAATCGCTCCGTTCACCAGCTCATCCTTTGGAGACGTTCGCTGAGATATCGATTATTAAATCTGGCCAACGTTTCCTCCCAGCCGCTGTCAAGAATTCTCGAGCTGAAGACGCGAACGGACGCTCCGGAAATTGGAAGTGAAGGCCTCAAGGGGATAAGCTCATTTGCAGGGTGGAATTCAGAGAGGAGAAGAATTAAAGGCAGCGATGGAATAGGGAGAACAACGGGGGTATGTGTGGAAGGGGCGCCAACAGGGTACGAGGGAGGGATTAGAGGGGGGGGGGAAGGATTTAGGGTCCAGCCACAAATCCCCACGAAACTTCCGCCTCTCGAATGGGAATCCACAATCCGTCTAGCGTGACCACCTTCTTCCATTCCATCCGTTTTTCACGACACCATAAATAAAGCGCATCATTTGCAGAAAACACATTTGTGACCAGAACTATCAAAGCACTATCATAAAAAAATCCCCATTGTCCGACAAAAAGGCAGAAGCGGGGAGAGTAGCTCAACAAGTAACGCAACAGGGTATTGTAACCCTTTCCCCGGTTACCCTACTGTGTCCGTCCTCCAGCTCGCTCAATTATATCTTACCTTCCACACACACAGTCTTACACATAAGTCACATGCATATATCAATGCACTTAAGTCACTCGTAATAACCAGTGATCAGTTGAGGAAAGATTAATCAAAACACTATTTATGTCATTCACGCATAACAAATAAGTTTTAATTCCTTTAAATAAAAGATTGGGCCCAATTTACAAGATTTATAGGTACACTTATATTAACCAATAATATAAAAGAAGACCTTGAATGATATTGTGTAATGGACTCAATTTCTATGAATAAAATTTTGGAATATGTTCCAGTTCCTTTCCACTTATCGTAACTGATGCGACTCGTCCTCCCTCCATGATCTTAGTGTCTTAGTATCAGCCTTTCTTCGCGGGTGAGTCCTTTCCCAATGGTTCCCGGGCCTATTATTCTCCCGATGTTTACGTCTCCTTTGTGTTCACTTCCTTCTCTCTCTCCCTGCGTCCCTTTTCACCACTTCCCTTGTTCGTTTTCACGTTAATACTGACGCTTTCGTCATTCTTATTCTTGCCAATTATTACTATCGCGTTCATAACCCATTGTTTGGCCGAGTGTACTGCCAACCTCCAGCGTTTAATCGACAACCTCTATTGTTGGCCGCGCGTACTGCCAACCCGTGGTGCTTACCCTGTAGGTTTACAATATAGTTGTAGAATCACACTATAGGATGTCACGGACGGCATGTAAAAGGCGAGATAACCACACGCAAATCGGGGATTGCCGCTAAAATCCAAAGATTCACGCCGTCGTATAATCATCAAACAATTGAAAACGATTAAATCAAATTACGTTGAGCTCTTCTAAACGGATGCATTTCGCTGGAGCCGTACATTTCCCGAAGGAAAAAGTGATATTGGAGAATATGGGAATAATATGAAATTACATAATTATTCTTGATTCTAAGAATGAATGGTTTTATCAGGAGTTTAGGTCCTTGTGATAATGATGAAATTGAACTATTTGGCCGACGCTTCGGAAATTATATCTTTTCCTTCATCAGGGCTTTAAGGATGTCCCACCGTAACTCCGTGATTCAAACTCAAGCAAAAGAGCTATGTTATTTAATGGATAAATACCGATCCAGAAAAACACCTATATGGGAAATCATCCATAGGGTGATAACGCATACGCAATAATTGTATGAATATGCTATTATATAGCGCGCTGTAGTTGCATCCTATTTTTTACAAACTCTTTAAACTCATTTTGATTTCGGAACATGACTGACGTGTTGTTGCCACGTTTAATTTACTAAGTGATAATACATGCTTAATCCCGCTAATACGTATTCTAAAATATGTTAAATATTTTCTTACTTAGTTTTAAACTATTCCATTGTATGTGCTACCCTTTGTTTTGAATTTTATTAATAATGATATTTTTGAAAACTGTTTGGCAACAATGACGCTGTTACCATTTGGAAGCATTTGTATTAATTACACAATGTCAAAAACTATTTAAGTATTTAAATTGCATAAAAAATATTAGAAGGACGTTGGTAAGAAATATTCTTAAATTAAGTTAGTAAATACGCTCGTAAGCACGTTCCCTCACAAGTAACATTGCCACTGATAACAACATACCGTAGCGCCACTTTCATGTAACTAAGGCTTTTCTGTTTTTTCCAGCAAACATTTATTTATATCAATTAAACAAGTGTGGCAAGGCCAGCACTTTTTCTCAATACTGAATTCTACATAAGATCGCACACGTATCAATCTGCAAATTTTACTGCAAGAGCCATGCTCTGCCATAAAATGTCTGATTTTCAACGTCTTTATTCTGCAAATATATGATGGAAAGACCTCATTATTTTATCGCCAATTGACAGACGGGCCAAAAAAAATGTGTCCCGAAATTTTCACAAAAATGACACCTACTTCATAATTCGGTGTAGCTGCCTTTGGATCTTTTGAAGTGAATTGTTCAACGATTGAACAAGCTAGCCAATTCTTGATTCTATGATAAAATAATTTTCTTTACAAAATACTTTGTCACATTAGAACTCTCTTCACGAAGGGGGTAGACATTGTACAACAAATCTGCATTTACTCATTGCTTGCGGTGATCTTCAGTAAGCGAAATTCTGATTACAAGTGTAAAAACTTCGTTGTTTCTCTTGGCTTTAGGTCCTCTACGAGGTCACTACAAGATAAGGAAGAGAGCCGAGGCCAGACCCTTTGTGCAAAAGACTAATGGGAGGCATCAGTTCACACTAGGGAGGCATTTATCAACAGGATAGTGAACTGGCGACTGGCGTTTATGACCCTCCTTTAGTATCAATCGCAGATTGCGCGTAATATTAAAACACTGCATTCAATACTGCAACAACGGGTGAGAGAGCATCACTTTGAACCTCTGCGATCCTGATGCTGCACTTTTTCTTTTGGTTTTTTTCTGAGTCATACAAAATTTCCATTTTCACGTTTCACAACTTCCTGTTGGCCGCCTGCCGAACATTCCTTAAAAGGGTAAATCAATTGTCGCCTGTGCTTTATTTGTGACGAAAATTAACTATCACGATATCATGTTAATCTTTATAGAGTTTACTTATGTCTGACTGATAAGCCATTCTGTTATTTTGTCTGCGTATTTTCTCAATTGTTTCTTGTAGACGGAATAATAACTGAAATACATTACTTGGAACATAGCAGGTAGCAACAGGATCTTCCCAGGAGATTGGGATCGTGACCAATTACTACCCTTTTAATTGAGGTTGCTTTTGCGATATCCTTCATTTTCTAAGTGAGGTTGTTTCGAAACATCAGCTAATTATGTATTTTATGCATACTAAGAGGCAAAAACAAATTAGCTGAATGAACTTAGCTCGGAGTTTTATTAAAGAGCGAACAATCCATTAATTATCGTAAGCCGGCTACGTGAACAGCGATCTAAATACTCAATTAACAAAATATCCACTCACCTCCCATAAACAGTTCCGATAACTCATGAAAAATACAGCATCACCTAGATTTGGGTTTTTGAATTACCTTCAGTAATTACGCAGTAATTGTTTGAAGTAAAATTGAAGAGGGAAATGTTGCCCTTCTAATAAATTGAGCCAAAAGTCTACAGGGCTCAAGAAAATCGTCCAACTCGACATTTATTTTCAAAATTATCCAATGTAATACTCTTAACTCAAAATTTAATACTTAACTAGCAGATCTGCGGCCTGCTTTGCAGGGAGTCTATTGTTTAACCTCAAGAGATCGTTATAAGGCCGATTACTTAAAACATCCTGGGAGGCTCGCAAAATACGCCTGGAAGGTTCGCAACCCGCGTAAATATATTTGAATTATATTTTTTGGGCGGGAAGGAGGGACGAAGAAAATATGAAACTACTACCAAATCATGAAGGCAGATAATCTACACTCAATGCACTAAACCTCACTATTCTAGAGAAGATTGACCTTTCACGATATTTTGAAACCCCAATTAGATTGATAGAGAAACAACACTTTTAGAAGAAGGCTTATGATATATTTAGTGCAGAAATGGGTAGATAGCCTTTTTGCCAACTGAGAATAATGTATCTTTAAGTTTTTAAATCATGCTTCACTTTAATCACTTGCGATGAATGAAAATATCCACCGTTCCACGCTTAAGTCCATAAATTTTGTGAATGTCATGTATGCAACCTTCTCCTTACTTCGAAAGGAGTAATTTTTCAAACCACTCAGTATAATATAATAACAAATGAACAAAATAATTATTCAACATACTTACGAATCATTAGATTATGCCTTAATGCCGTAGATGAAACTAATTTCGCTTTCTGTAACTTCTTTCACGTTGTCAATTAGTTAATGCACATTTAGAAAAACATGTAAACAAACATGCATAGCGAATGTGGCACGTGTACGAATTTGCATATCAACTCTTTTCCCATGTTAAAAGATGGTGGATACACTCTTTTTAACACTTAAAATTTCACATTTTTCGATTCGTTGACAAATATTTAAATACATCTGTTCCATGTGCCAATATTTCTTCTTTAAAACGACACCACTCCCGCATCCATCAGGTAAGTATCTTTGGAGTTTACCTCAAATTGATGCAGCGAGGTCGAGCGTTAAAACCTCCTGGGAGGTTTGCAACCCGCAAACAAAATATATTTTTTATAGTTTTTTGGGCGGGAAGGAGCTAAAAAGGAAATCTTAAACTACTTATAAGTTGTGCGTGGACATGTTCTGCATTGAACGCACTTTTATACACCTCCAGAGCTCTCAACCACCGCGAGAAAACACAATAAAACCGACTGGGCTGACGGACACCGCTACAAACCTAATTATACTAATGTTTTCACTCCAAACAGTGTCATAGCTTTATCGGGAATAATCCTAATTTACCGGCCTCGAAGTTCAACTCATTATCGAGTAAAGGGGCGATTCTCGAGCGTTTTCAACTTCCAACACATCTCGCCTGGTTCTCCACAGTTGGGTCCATAAGCAATTAAGAATGGCGATCAAATCTTTAGCTGTCATCTCGCTCGCCGGAATTGCGTGTGAGCACTTCCTCAGCAAGGATCCCAGGGGGCACTCCCTCGCCTTGAGTTCTTCTCTCTCCGAGATGGCGCTTCCAAGAGCGCCGGCGCCTTTAGTGAGGAGTAATGTAGGTCACGCCTCTCGCCTTCCTCGGAGAATAGCCCTCCATTCCTTCAAGTGGGAATGCGAGAGATCATTAGTGCGTCTCTCACTTATTCCTTGGCCAAACACATGCAAAGCAGGGCGGAGTGCACAAATGACTAAGTTGGCCACCCTGGACTGCAGGCAGGAGAAGAGAAAAAGTTAGCCCCCTTTGAAATGGCTTTAATCGTGGCCCGCAAAAAATTACGTTCACTGAGATCAATTGGTCGGAAGTCATTCGACTCTAATCTTGGACTTTTAACTCTCTTTCGCTGAGCTTAAGGAGGTTCCACCGATTCAAAATCCCGTGAAAAAGCTATGCTATTTAATGAATTCATACCGATCCAAAAAAAAACCTATATGGAAATCCATCTATATAAGGTGATAACGCATGAACAATAATTCTATGAGTATGCTATTATATGGCGTGTTGTAGTTGCATTCTATTTTTTACAAGCTCTTTTAGCTCATTTTGATTTTGAAACAAGACAGACGTGTTGTTGCCACGTTTAATTTCCAAAGTGAGAATACATGCTCAATTACGCTAATACGCATTCCAAAATAGGTAAAATATTTTCTTACTTAGTGTTAAACTATTCCCTTGCAAATAAAAGTCTTTGTTTTGAAATTTATCAATTTCATGTTTACGAAAATTGTTTGGCAACAATGACGCTGCAACCATTTGGAAGCTTGGTATTAATTACACCATGCCACTAACCAACGAAATACTTAAATTACGTAAAAATATAAGGATCTTGGTAAGGTATATTCCTTAATTAAGCTAGTAAATAGGCTTGTAAGCACGTTAAGTCACTAATACCGTTGCCAATGATAACAACATATTGTAGTAACTAAGGCTTTTCTGTTTTTTTCGAGCAAATATTCATTAATATCAATTAAACAAGTGTGGTAATGCGAGTACTTGTTTGCAATGCTAAACCTCTACATAAAACTGCGCATCTTATACTAGTTTTTCGTCAAAAAGACATTTATCCTTACATTTTCAATCTGTAAACATTTTCTGCAAGAGCCATGCTCTGCCGTATAACCACTTATAAAATTGTGGATTTTCAAAGTCTTCTCTCTTCAAATATATGATGGAAAGACCTCATTATTTTATTGGCAATCGATAGAAGGGCCAAAAAATGATGTATCCTGAAATTGCTACAAAAATAACATTTACTTAATAATTCGGTGGGGCCTCCTTAAATTGCCCGAGAAAATTTATCCAATAAGTCATTTATCGAAAAGTTGTAGCAAGGAGAAAAAACCATTTTGTAAGATTTCACAAATTTATTAAGACACCGACCTAGGTTTCGATTTTAGTACAACCATCTTCAAGGTAAGCGTGAAGAGTCAGCAAACTCCTTATATAAAAAATCGAAAAATATCTAAATTAAAGTATCGAAAAATTAACGCAAAATATTCCTTCAAATCGACGCAGACAAAAATGATATCAAATAAAATATCAAATGGTGTGAATGGGTTTTATCAAACAAAGCAGCAACTGATCTATGCCTAAAAATAGTAACTCTGATGTGAAAATGAGTAATTAAATTGGTATAAACGGGAATATATGATGCTATTATTAAATAACAATGTAAGAGTTGAATGAGTCAAAGAGAGTAATTATTCGGACAAATGTCTTTCCAATCATCGATTTTCTTTACTATGCATTAATGTGATACTATGATTACCATGCATGGTACCCATATATATTCATTTATATTCACGTGACTCTGATATCTAACATTTATCTATTAAGTAGTAGACAGCATTGTGGCTCCTATTGCATCACAATAAGAAGAGAATTTGTGCTGATAGTACACCCTCTGCCACGCACCCTCACGATGGCTCGTAGACTATTGCATTGATACAGATGAATTGATCCATAATGAATGTTCTATCTAACTATACGGTTTCAATTTTCGGATTATTGCGGGTAGATTAGATTTTCACTAAATAGCGTTCTTCAAAAGATTGCTTTGAAGACATTTATTTAAATTCTCGATTTTTAATAAAAATAAATCGAGGCTAGAATTAGTTTGTGTAGTACGTAAACTAGCATAATGTAATTCCGATGCTGATGGACGAGCTTAGCCAGCTTCTTTATAAAGGACCCTGATTTTCTCTGATTGATTTTAATTTCCAGACGCCAAGCTATCCAACAATTTCACACTAATAGAACGCTTCAGACCAATAGGTCCTCATTTTTCTGCATCCAGGCGGGATGAAAAGAGCTCGCATGTCATTAAACGTATTCAACCAGTTCTCTGCGTATCTCAACATTTCAATAGCCTTGCTCACAGGTGGACTCGGTGGTAATCGCTAGTGGGAAAAACAGCGGCATCTCAACTAGGAGGTCTCCAATTTGAGGCTTCATTTTGAGACGAAATGGAGCAGTGGTCTCTTCGGACACCTCGCAATTCGATGACCCCCAAACTGGGAATATGCATGAAATTTGTTTCTCGAAGATTAATGATGTACTTGATGCGAAATTTTCTCACCAAATTAAATATAAAAGCCAAATTTTTCTACGCCCACCACAAAGAATATTAAATGAATTTAAAATGTTCCCGGAAATTGACGAAAGTTACGTGACCAGAAACGCCTTCTGACGTCACTGCACGGTATAAGTTCCATATTGCCACGGAGATAGACATATATTTTTACCAGAAAACGAAGTGAATATATTGTTTTGAGGTTTTTTGCCGTTTCTCGAACGAAACGATGACTGAAAAAATACTTAAAAAAAGCACTTTCCGACAATTTCCTTTGGTTGACTCCAATATGGCGGCGTTCTTCTTAAAAAAACCAGCGATTGCATAGACTTGGTAGAAATTCTTGGGCACTAAACAGGCATATAATGCCTGTTTAGTGCCCAAATATAAACAGGCAATGGACGATTTGCTCGTTACCATCCATACTACGTAAATAAAAAATCGAAATACAATCGTTTATTGCATGAAATAAATTAGACAAATACATATGTTATCACCAAGAATTTATTTAACAACTTACCTCCACGCATAATCAGATAAACAACGCCCATAGTGATACCGTGCCGTGACGTCATGTGATGACGTCGTGTTTTTCATAAGCTACCGAAAAAGTACAATATTCAAAGAGTAATATCTTTGTAACGCAATTTAATTCTTCAGCAAAATTTTCGGCAAGCACATTTCAGCTAAAAAACCTTCACATTCAAAGAGTTATAAAAAAATAGTGCATGTTCCCCATTCGGTGGTCAAGGTTAGCCCTCGTTCTTAACTACCTCTTCGCACGGGAAGAAGTGTTTTGTTTCCAGCTTCTCTGCTCGCGAGAGGAGAATGTTTGTCCAGGCACAACGCGTCCCTCAGGGCCGCATGCTTGGCCCGCCTTCCTTGACCCCTTGGACAGGAAGCGCCGCCGTCTGGCGTACAAGAAACGAAGCTTCCCCTCGGCAAATAAGCCGGAAGGAACTCAATGGCAGTCCGCAGAACAGAAGTAGGAGAAACCGGCGGCTTGATTGGGAAATCAATGAGCAGCCTCAGAGCGAATTAAGTGGAGAGTGGAAGGAAGGAGAGTCACTCGAGGGCGCCACCATTCAGAACATTAATTCCCACTTCGCGCCGAATGGTATTTCTTTTTCATACAGAGTGAGATTAATGATGCAGAGTGAGATGGGACATCGGGAGGAGTTTTGGAAAGAGAGTTGAAGTACAAGAATAGTGGGAGCATATTAACTTTTCCATTTCAGATCTCATTGAAGTAAATGATGGGGGCGTTTACTCGGAACCGAAATCGCAATTTTGCGCACGCAATGGTTGAATGGAAACGAAAAACGAATTTTGGTGAAAAAATTAATCTTCTAACCACAACCATTCACTCATAAATCAAAAATTAATGCAAGCAAAAGGTGACGCCCACCGAATAAGCTGCTGTGATGACATTGACGTCATTTTACTTCCGTCCTTGACTGCTTTTAGGGGAAGGAAAGGGAGTGGAGGGGGGTTCTCGGAAGGTCTGCTCGCACAGATCCTGTCGCAATCGCTCCCATTGGGAAAGCCAGCTGTGTCCCCCCCCCCTTTGCGAAGGCGAAGTAGCTTCGCAGGCTCAGTTGTGATTGGACGAAGTCGATATACGTCAGAGGTTGCGCCACGCCCACTTTTCCGAAAGGGTTAAAAACATCAGTTTTTCGCCGCTTATAACTCGAGAAATAATTGACGGATCAGAAAATGAAAAATACGTGTCTTTTCATTTTAAAAACTCTATCAGATTCGGCAATAAAAAAATATGGTAAAGGACCCCATTGTCTTGAAAAGCAACTGAGGTTGAGATGTGGGATTTGAGGTGGCATAACCAGGAAAATGATGAAAATCTCATAGGTGAGAATCGGATTACCTTATTAATGTACTTGGGAAAATAACACTTTCTTTTTGATTATATTTCACGTTACTCACCTTTTTAATCACCATCGTGTTCGAGCTAATCTATGCGTAGCTCACCAAATCGGTATCTCAAATGAAATTCAAGCGTAATTGATAATTACGGATATGCAAAATTGCGGTGATTCATTTTTTATCTAACCAGAGAACATATGGCACACATGAATGATTAAATTAGGCAATGGATGTAATTTGCAGTTGGAAATGTTTGATAGAATCAAGAATAATTGATGAATAAAAAAGGGTAATTCAAAGGGGCGAGGAAAAATTGGTAGAAATTGGGGGATTGTAGGACAAAATAAATTTAGCAATTCCTGAAAAGTAATAGATTCCTGTAAGCTGATTTCGAAGGAAGAAAGATGAAGTGAGAAGAAATAAGGGATAAATAATTTACTTGAGCATATTTGGTGAAGGTGTGAAGAGCATAGTGCAGGGATCCAGTAATTTGATTACTTTGTGGTTTGCTTTAGACAAGAACTGTCCACCGTCACTTCCAACGAATTAAACATGATGATGTACATATTATTATTTCACGTAACTCGCAGTTTCAATTGCAACTTACATTGCAGGTATATACCTACTTAAACTTTCGATTCCAGAAGATGTAAGATTCCCCCCATACCCACGAAAGAAGAAGAAATATACGGATGAGTTTTTAGTTTCTCCGTGTATCAGAGCATTGGAATAAATGAGGCTCAGGGGGCCTAGGACCTTTTGCAGGACGTTGAATTATAACATTAATATCTTCCAATGCTAAGGCCGAATGGAAAGGGTAATGCTTGTACAGTTCTAATGCTCTCTCAGCGCAAATGCATATCCTAGAATTGAATGAAAGCGCACTGTTGTTACACCTGAAGTTTAACACGCAATGGATGCATATGGAATCCCATTACTGTTAAAAGCGTGGATCAGATAAGCAGAAATCACAATCAGGAAGTATATGTTGGGATGTGGAGTAACTGGAGCACACATTAAGGAACCAAACATAACACTATATCAAAGATGTTTTCTTTACATCCAGCCAAAAATATTTAATTTTATCCCCAATGTTATAAAAAAAGAAAAAACACAATAAAATTTTTGCTAGAGGTAAAAAATTGGTAATTAAGCATAAGGGACACTGAACTTTTACTCAGTAATCTCCATGTGGTTAGTCTTATACTAAATACAAAGTGATTTCTAAATATCAGATTTGTTTACGCATTTTGATGTATTTTGATTGTAAAAATGACTAACATATAATTATGATGACAAGTAAAAATATGATGGTAAATAATTAGATATATTCATAGATGTATGTGCATTGTATTATGTATATGAGTTGAAATATGTTTATGTATGTATTTATATGTAAACAAGGGCGTATTATTTATATGTATATGTTTTTTTGCGCAGCCATGTGCGGCAAACAATGAAATTATGCCTTTTGTTGTTTTTTCACAGTACATATTGTTTTCTTTTTTCTCTTTTCTCTTGTAACATTCAATGTTTTCTACGAAGATTTATTAATATGTTTTTAATTTACCCTCTGTTGTAACATGGTCAAAAAGATGGTAGTCCCACAACAGGTACACCTTAGGGGCTATCAAAATGCTTCATTTTTTTCTAATGTTATACTTTTGTAAAGATTTACTTTGGAAGCAAATTATATTAATTTTTTTTATTATTATTACCAAGAGATACTTAAGAATTCATTCGCACCGTAGATTTAGCCTGGCCTTGATTTTTTCCATTCTAAAATTAGGAACTCATCGTACTAATCACTTTCCGTCCATCGCTCTCTCTCTCGCGAAAACTCACTTCCGTCGGGACGTCAGCGACGTCCACACTTTCCCCTCCCTTTTGCGCGGAGTACGCGAGGAGAAAGGCCTTGGCCCTCGGCCGTACTTATTTCAGCACAAAACGGTTAGAGGGTCACCCACCCGTCAGCAATTTGAACGGACGGACCGTGAGCAGCAATAATGTGCTTAAGGAGTAGTCAGTAAGATTTAAAAAACAGGTAGCGACGATAATGAAATTAGTGATTAGTCTGGACAAAAACCAAGTTGCTGTGATTAAATCTGGACCCAGCTGTGAAGAGGCAAAATTAAGGAAAGGAGTGAGACAAGGCTGTGCACTGTCTCCCGTAATTTTTTATGCTTACATCGAGAGAGCCATCAATGAAATCAAAGATAAGTTTTCTGGAGTGACTATCCACGGAGAAAAAACAAGCATGCTACGATTCGCTGATGACATAGCTCTCATAGCAGAGACAGAAAAGGAGCTGAACCAGATGCTAACAACCATGGAATGGACAATGGCCAGATATCAGCTGAAGACAAATAAGAAGAAGACTAAGATATTGGTGTGCAGCAAGAAAGAAGAGGCGAAAACCAATGTCAAACTAGGAAAACAAAAACTGGAAGAGGTGAAAGAGTTCTGTTATCTAGGAAGCCGTGTAACCAACGATGGACGAAGCAAGAAAGAAATAGTCAGTAGGATATCCCAGGCAAAGAGGACATTCTATCAAAAGAAGAATCTACTTACAGCAGGAAATACAAGCTTATAAGTAAGAAAACAGTTCATCAGAACATACATCTGGAGCATTTTTCTTTACGTCAGTGAATCATGGACGATGACAGCAGCGGAGAAGAAGAGGGTGGAAGCATTCGAAATATGGTGCTATCGAAGAATGATGAAGATAAAATGGATCGACCGAGTGACAAATGAAGAAGTCCTAAGAAGAGTGGGAGAAAAGAGAAGTTTGCTGAAAACTATAAAAAGAAGACGGGACAACCTCATCGGCCATATCTTGAGACACGATGGCCTGATGAAGACAGTCGTCGAGGGAAAAGTGAACGGGAAGAATGAAAAAGGCAGGCCTCGTAGTAGTTATATGGAACCGGTCATAAAAGGTCGTGAAAAAGAGGAACTATGTTAATATGAAGAATTTGGCCGATAGAAGAATCGAGTAGAGGACTGCGTCAAACCAATCCTAGGATTGGTTTGACCAGGATGATGATGATGATAATGATGAAGTGTAATGGATGAACTAAGATGGAAATTACTATCAGAACGCTAGCTAAAATGTAGGCTACGCATTTTAAGTAAATTATTACAATCTGATATTTTTTCAGATGACGTAGGACAAATATTGAGACCCCTGCGTATTATGCTATATTTGACCAGAGAAATAAGAATAGAGGGATAAATGGTCATACCGATAGATTTAAAATGTAATTTTTCTCTATCTCCATCGGAGAACGTAAATTGCAGCATAGCAAAGGGGTAGGTAGGTGAAATTTGTCAGTCTGTAGTGCATGATGAATGCTTATGCATAAGTAACCCATGCATGAAAGGGAAATAGAAATAAATATATCAAGAGGAATGATTTCATAACCGGTAATCACTTCATTACAGCGTAAATACTAACTCATTCTAGTTGAACGTGACTTTTATATCTAACCCGTTTTCATGAAGTTGAAGCATATTATAGCTCTTACGTTAGATGCATGTAAGCAGTGCACATTCGGTGACCTCCAATTTGCTGCGAATAACTTTAGCCGCAGAAAAGTATGTCCATGAGTGAATACCTACGGATTACAGACTTAAAGAAGGGCAAAGGAGGTAGGGACCCCCGGGGATTAATCACTCGCTAAACAAGTGTTGAATCGTATTTCTCAACAACCATAACTGAATAAGACCAAACATATGAGTTTTTGGTATTAATATATTGCCTATAAATGTTGCTTAAATATACGAAAAAATACTATGAACGAATTGTAATAAAAATAATAAATAAGTGAATATGTTATAATAAATGTTATAACAGATACAATAATATAAATAAAGTTATGATATATAAAATAAATAAATGTATAAAATTGCTGTACTTCTGTGAAAATCTTACTGATCTTTGAAATCCTTGTTATAAAATCGGCAACATCTCTTAATTGAACAAGATAAATACTGAAGAGCATGTTTGTTTTTAGGCATTCTCTTATCGTTCCTAAGTTTAATAGCATTGACCCTCAAAGGTCATCGGCATAATATAGTAGACAGCGATTTTTGAAGACACGCAGCGCTGGAAAATGAATGGTAAATGGAAAGGTGGAGTTCAACGGAGTCAAACTTAAAGACAATCTACGTTGCTGTGTCACATTCAGTCAGAGTCGATACAGAGGTTTTAAAAAGAATCTCAGAAACACACAATATATCTTACTCCTCAATACTAAATAAGGAAGGAAATCAAAAACCGTAGGAGTCACTTTGCGATAGGACGTCATAATATTAAAATGAGTTCACCTTCCACATATTTTTGCAGCGTTAACCGGTTTCGACTGTCAAGCTATCTTCAGATGTGTGAAAAGTATTATCAACTTTATTCAATTCACATATTTTAAACTTATATTACTGAACAATAACAATATTATCAAAATACTATTTCCTCACATTCGAAACTGAGGAGTAATTCCACATATTGACGTGGAGAATTTTTCCTCCTGGAAACAGCGGAATACTAAGGAATGAACCATTTAACACCAAATATGTCTTCCCAAGTCCATAAAAGGCATAAAGTACATCATGATCTAGTTTTTTGCGTCATTGATAGAGGAAAGTAGAAATGTACGATATCTATTCGTTTTCGCCAAATGGTTAGCGAACCTAATAATGCCCGAGCGGTGCATTCGGTTTGAAAGTCGATTTTATTTTTTGAAATAATTGATCGAATGTTGAGTAAGGACATTCAAGGGATATTTTTCAGTTTATCTTGATGAATGATCTCATTTTACGAAATTTAATCCCAAAACAGACGCCTGTAAACACACACTATGAGCTGGAAATTAAATACGATCAAGTATTTGAGCAGATATCAGCTTCAAGCTATGGATTACGAATTATACGATTAACGAATACTAATCACCAAAATCGTGCTCATCTGCATGAAAACATAGGTGTTAATAAAAGGAGGAAACGATGAATACCTGATAATATGAAAATCTTAATGCAACATTTGCAAAATATTACCACTCCGTTTTAGGATTAATGGAATTAAATCCACAATCAGTAAAATTATTGAATTTATATTGAATTGGTGGAACTTGAATTCAAACTAGATCCTTAATGACAAGAAATCAATGACTGGGGTAATGTCTGGACGAAGTGAGACTGGAAACTTGTCGCTGAAATACCATTTGGCGAGTCGGTCCATTTCCGTATTCAGAGTGTGCTGACCTTTGCTGACGCTGTGGGTGCTGAAGTTTATGAAAATTTGAAACCTTAGAAAAAAAATTATTTCGGCTAAATTCCCGGGAAAATAGGAAGGTAAACAGAAAAGTTGTACCATTGACGAAGGAAATATTCAGAGTCACCGATGAATCATAATATCCGAAATAATTTTAGTACTCTTGAGGAATATCCAATTCGGCAACTGATAAAGGCACTGATTTCTGAATCCATCCTTAAAAGAATACTAATGCATGGCCATCGACGGCCGAAATGCCCAAAAAGATCCGGTAGCAAGCCAACAAATATGTCCATTTCAAACTCAGTTCTAAGTAAGCACCTTAGTGTTTAAAATTCGGATTTACCTCGTGGACAGTGGCGCCTTTCGCACGACTACGGCTGCATTGTGACATGATATGTCCCGCAGTCCGTTAACACCTAGTTCCTTTAAGCCTCGTTGATTTCCACAGAGAAAGAGGATGCCTTTGTAGCTCAAATGGTAGAGCACCTGGCCGGAAATCAGGGGGTCCGGGTTCGAGTCCCGGTCAAGGCGAATGATTTTTTCTCTGTGGAACATCTTGCTATAGTGCCTTTTCTTCTCCTCTGCTATCATCGTCCATGCCTCACAGCCGTAAAGAAATATGCTCCAGGATATTGATACTTGACATAAATAATAATTGTCATTATTTCTCACTTTATCTTATTTCTCAGGTCTTTAGACTGATGTCATCTAAGATTCTTTTCGGAGAAAAACCAATGGAAAGGGAAATTAAAAATCTGCATGTAATTTTTATCTCGGTCACAAGTAAAACGACGGAGATGGTGTGGCATTCATCCTTCAGTCTGACCTCCTGTGCAGACGTCCTGAGTGCTTTCCAAGGTTCACACCGCCAACACAGGTTCCCGCTCTGATATGACACGGCAGCGAATTGGGCCGCATCCTCCTTGGAAGGTTCCGGGAGCTCCGACGTCTCCTTATAGCCTTCCTTCGTCGCAACCCACCTCTTGGCAAGACACTTAACGTATGCAACCCCAAACCGCTCATCTAAGGAGGGCCCCAGGGAAGTTAAGGGAGACGGTCTCAATTATTCAGGGACTGCTAAGACGAGGGAGTAAGTGCTCCGCTATCCAACCGACACTTCCTCCTCTCCTTCCCCTTCTCACTCTTCACATTCCAGGGAAACGCACTAATATATGCCTCCTTTGCCGCCTCGCCCAATTCTCCCCCCCCCCCCTCCTGACAGAGTATCCACTCTTCTAATACCACACAATACCCCAGCGAAGATCGGCAAGCTTTGTAAAGGGACGGTACGATAACCTTATTAGCGTAACCAGTCTAATAAATGAAAAAATTGGGAATCATTGCCAGATCGCAGGTTGAAATTTAGACTTAATCTCCAAAATAAATTCCAAGATAATATTTTCAGTGATGATGTTAAAAATATTTTGCGAACCCCAACTTACTATGGTAGAATGGACCATAATCACAAAATTAGAGAAATTGATTGCCGAACTGACAGATTCAAAATGTCCTTTTTTCCTCGTACAATTAGGGATATGAATAACGGTAAATATATCCAGTACGAGTGTAGCAATGGATAACATTGGTAGCTGCATGTTGGTACAAGGACTTGAAGCTAACCCAACAAACAGCATGTTTTTGCATGTTTGCTTTGCTATTTTTATCTTTTTTTAAATAGCATAGTTAAGAACAGTATCTATATACTAATCCTTTTAAATGCATGATATGTAGTGCATGTTTGATGAGAATTCACCCCCTGCCACCCATCTTTATGGTGGCTTGCAGGGTATTATGTAGATATAGGTGTAGATGTACTCTGCAAGCCACCGCAAGGGTGTATGGCAGTGACTTAACTGTCACCGGTCATGAATCTTCAATCTCGTAGAACACTAATTACCATGCATGCATGCGACAAATACTACCCTGTTTGAGGATTACTTATGCAATATCAAGAGTCTCACCCTGAGGAAACTATTAAGCACTCAGTCTCCAGGCACGTGAAATCTTAGCTATAACTCACACCAAATGGTTACCTTATGCAAAGTAATACCATAGTTTTTAAAAAAAGAAGTTATATCTATAAATAAATTAAATTACGAACTTATATTTTTCAAGTACATGCATGACTTAGTGGCGTTAAAACATTGTGAAAATTATTTAAAAAATCACTAATTTCTGATTTCTACGTCAAATTCTATAATGCCTATTCTAATTTACCCATTCCATTCGCTGTATATCTATTACTGTCCCAAAATATACGCGGGAAAAATGAATGAACTATCACCAGACACCGTGAGTGAAGCGCAGATCGTAAGAAACCATTTAAATCAGATTTTTGGAATAAGTTCATGGCTCTGGATAATTTCAAGGAGCTTTGCGACGGAGCAATGTTATTTTTCCCGCAGCTGAACGAGTGTTCTCTTCCCTCGTTTTCATTAAATCAAAATTGGGAACAGGAATCATCTCCTACGATACTTGAGAGTACTCTCTCACAAAATGCAAACGAGACGGAGATCAGTCTGTAGCACGTGACGAGCTTTCCTCCCTGAATCCGCTGGTTGACGACAGTCCAATCAGGACTGACCACAGGTCAGTCCTGCTGGCCTGATGTTTTCTCGGGAGATTCTGTGGCGATTACGACAACGCTCATGGGGAAGGGTCCTTTGATACTTCTTGAGACCTGAGGAGT
Source organism: Platycnemis pennipes (assembly GCA_933228895.1). NCBI lineage: Eukaryota > Metazoa > Arthropoda > Insecta > Odonata > Platycnemididae > Platycnemis > Platycnemis pennipes. The sequence continues at coordinate 8,936,014 of OW121852.1, forward strand.
GTCTCTTACAATTAGAGGTCGTTGATTTGTCGTAATTACTGTGGGGCATCTTCTTCGATCCATTCATCTCACTCTTGAGAACGGTTACCGACTATTGCGAGTCTATTAGAACAGTTCCGGATCTGAAAAATTAGTCTTGAATGCTTTCTGAGACCCACTCAAAATTCTCCTCGCAAGATAACTAGGAACTAACATGGAACTCATTATCAGACCGTTGCTGTCGTGAAATTCAGACTAAAGCTCTTATGGCAGTAAAATATCTTTGTGACTTCCACACTTTTATTTTAAGAATGTAAACCGGTTTCGGCAGTTACGATTGGCGTGTACGTCATGATGGCGTAACTGCCGAAACTGGTATACAATCTTAAAATAAAAGTGTGGAAGTCGCTAAGATATTTTATTGCCATAATGGCATCCTTCCACAAATCGGAGCTTCGTCTTTCGACTTTAAAGCTCTTAAGTAAATTCAAAGACAATATTATTACTCATGATGTTAAAAGATTTTTTTCGAGCTCTGACTTACTATGGTAGACTGGACCATGAGCATAAAATTAGAGAAATTTATTGCCGAGCCAACAGATGTCTTTCTTTCCTTCAATCTATCAGGGATCCGAACAACAGTATTTATATCCAATAGTATATACTTAACTTTATCGATATGAAGACTAGACAGTGTATGTTGGCATAAAGACGCTCAGCTAACCCAACTAGCACAATGCTTGCATTATTCCTGCGTCAATATTTAAATCTCTCTTGAATCGTTATGTTTTCACTAGAATATAGCTACTAATCATTTTTAAGCTTAACTTGCAGAACACGTTTGGTGTTAAATACACCCCCGGCCACACACCATTATGGTGGCTTGCCGTGTATTATGTAAAAGTATATTAAAGTTTACTTGTCCTTAATATTCATCCACATCTACTATATCTACTTCAACACAATATACCCTGCAGTGCATCCTTTGGGCGTGTGGCAGGAGGTGAAACATCTTAGGGCATGTTTATATTTACCTGCAGGCTTGGAACTTTAAATAAAAAGATAAGTAAATGTATGCTTGAATATCATTTTAGAATGCAAAATATCTAGTCTGCACATATCCTAGATGTAAGCTACCCCTCCCATTTATACCATATTTCACTCGCAAGCCCTGACGTGTCCTGCCTTCACACTTGTCCCTCACCTAATTTTCCATTTCGCAACGGCAGCTTTCTCTGCTTGTGACCATTCTCTCGTGACTTTTTCACTCTCCTTATTTTCTCATCACCCTATAGCAATTTCCTCTTACCTCAGGGTCTTTAAGTTCATCCTCGAGCTTTCGTGGAAAACCTCCGGGTTCCGAATTTTTCCAGCGCTTAAGATAATTTTGGTCTGGAACAAGGAGGGAATGACACGCCAGGCCACATTCTGGGCCGCTTGGGGCCTCTCTTTCGCCCCAAACGAGGGCCCCTCTTGAAAGCCAGGGTCGAGGGATGAAAGCCACTCCCCCGTGGCGAGGAGCGAAAGCTCTCCTTGAAGCAGAAAATGAAAACAGCGATGCTTTCTCTTTGAAGCGAGTGATTAACGGGGCACTTCAAAAAGCCACGCTGACCGCCTTTCTACGGAACACGGCCTTTTCATCTTAAACGCATTAATTACTTCAAATTTCTACCAACATGTTAATATGGCTCTAGTACAAACGGAATTTCAAAAGCGGTGGTAATTATTTGAAAAGAAACATGAGTTTGGAAAGGAAAGCAAAATATTTTCGCACATCTTGTTTCCATCATTGTAACCAGATACATTAGTGGAAATTACAATTTATATTTTGAATATTTATTCAATTAAATAAATTTTCAAACTATAAACACTATTTACTAAACTAAAACTATTTGAAAACTGGGATACATTAGTGAAAATTACAATTTATAGTTTGAAAATTTATTCAATTGAATATTTTATACATCACGTAGTATTTGTCAGAGCACAAATTATAATATGAAACAGAGCACCAATTAAACAACTTCAGTTCAACAAATCCCTTGTTATCGGTCAACTTCCTGATATAGTGTGCAAAACACTAGCATTTGAAACACAAAAGTATAAAGGCACATAAATAAAAGACACTCACAAACATAGTTTTCCGATATTTCGGTGGCCACTACCACCTTTCTCGAAGGAGAGCAGAGAAGTGACTGAGGGGGCAAGGCAGGTCGAGGAAACAAGTGAAAGGTTGAAGTAAGAATGGTAAAGATGAGTGGGGAGGGAAAGGGTATGAGAAAATGCATGAGAAAAAGAGAGAGAAAGACAGAAGATTCCTTTAATGAGCCGTGTTAATTCCCTGTTTGCGGAAAGCATGGAGGAGCCAAATTAAAGATTGCCCCAACGTTTTAAGTTGGATGGGAGACGCTGAAGGTGGGAGGGAGGCCAGTATGCCCACTCTTTGAAACAATTGTTGAAGTTGGATTCGTGGGAGGAGGCATGTATGGCTACCGGGAGAGAATAAGAATCGGAGGAGGGATTATTCCAGGAAGAGCGGTGACCATTCATACGGATGCATAGCGGGGTGGTGGAGAGGCCGATGTAGAAAGCGGGACAGAATTGGCAGAGTAGAAGGTAGACGTATTTTCAGTGGTGCAGGAAAGTGAAGGCATGGAGGGAAGCGAAAAAGAGAGGAATTGTTTGGGGAGAGGCTGGGTGATAAGGATAGGACAGGTGTTGCATCTAGCGCGATTAGAGGGGGAAGGGGGTGTTTTGGGAGGGAGATGGAATTTGGACAGAGGTCTGGTTGCTCTCAGAATACCAGAGAGGTTGGGGGGACGTTTGAAAGTAAGAGATGGGCATTTATGGAAAATATTGGTGGTGATAAGGTTATCAGAGAGGATAGGGAATAGGTCTTTGAGGATGTGTTTGAGGGACTGAATACCAGGGAAGTAGGTTGTGCACAAGGAGAGGTTGTCTTTGGTTTTGCGAGGAGTTGCGAGGAGGCTATGGGGGAGTAAGGTTTATTGGAGATTTTTTTGTTGAGAAGGAGCACAGGTTTACCTCTTCGGAGGAGAGACTGGTGTAGGTTAGTGAGGAATCTGAGGAAACTCACGAGATCTCACCTCAATACTTGTGGCATTTTCAGAAAGAACTTCTACTATGGCAAGGGAAAAACAATTTTCGAAAGTCTGATTGTGGTGGGCAGTATGTTTAGGGATAGGTTCATGGAATGGAGGAATTTTGTTGGAATGCCGGTGGTTGTTCATCCTGATAGCTTAAGGTGTAGTGCACTCTCCAGTGTAGAAGGAGGGGCAGAAATTGCAGGAGAGGCGGAAAACTACGTTGGTGGAAGTGCAGGAGGGTGAAGAGGAGGATTTGTTGAGGACCGATGAGGTTGAGCGGAGTAAAAAAACAGCATTTGCATCTCGAGCGTTTGCCAGGTGAAGAGAAAGAGGAAGGAAGGGGAGCATGTTGAAGAGTGGGTCGGGTGGATCTAAGAATGATCCTAAGATTGGGTGCTTTTTGTATGTTACGAAAGGGCAGGCGGGTAGGAGACGTGATGTAGTTTGTTTGGAGTTTATGATGGGATAAAGATCTCTCAGGATACTTTTTATTTTGTGTGAGCCTGGAAAATATGTGGTGTTGAAATTCAATGGGCCGGGAGGGTTAACTTTGATACGGGGTGTTTAATTAGCGGTAGGGGATAGAATTTTCTTTCTGAGGAGAGGCTCTGGGTACCCACGCTTCTGGAGGGCGTGATGGAGGTCATCTATGGCTTGGTGTAGGGAGGGGGCATTGTTGCAAAGACGGTGATCCCGGACGGAGAGAGAGTATGGGATGGATTGTTTGGTGTGCGGTGGGTGACAACTAGTATAATGCAGATATTGTTCGTGGATGGTGGTTCGTGGCTTTTTGTGGATGGAGGTGATGAATTTGTTGTCTTCAAGGAGAATGTTGATATTCAGGAAGGTGGAGGATGAATCAGACATTCAGGCGGTGAACCATATATCGGTACACATTATAAATCTGACAGAACACTCGCTACCACCAAGGCATGCGAAAAATACATCCCCAGTTTGCACGCTACTTATATGAAACCAGGAGCTGTAATGCTGCCACCCTGAGGGGATTTTTAGGCAACCAAAAGGAAATATGCATTAAATTTGTTTCTCGAAGACTAATTGTGTACTTGATGCTAAATTTTCTCACCAATTTAAATACATAAGCCAAATTTTTCTACGCCCACCACAAAGATTATTAAATGACATTAAAATGTTCCCGGAAATTGACGAAAGTCACGTGACCAGAAACGCCTTCTGACGTCACTGCACGGTATAGGTTCCATATTGCCACGGAGATAGACATTTATTTTTAACAGAAAACGAAGTGACTATATTGTTTTGAGGTTTTTAACCGTTTCTCGAAAGAAACGATGACTGAAAAAATACTTAAAAAAAGCCCATTCCGACAATTTCCTTTGGTTGATACCCTTATGGCGGCGTTCTTCTTAAAAAAACCAGCGTTTGCATAGGCGTTGTAGAATTCTTGGGCGCTAAATAGGCGTTACGTAATTAATGGACGATTTGCTCGTTACCACCCATACTAATTAAATAAAAAATCGAAATACAATATATTGTTACAATTAACAAATGAGATAAATACATACGTTATCGCAAAGTATTCATTTAACAACTTAACTCCACGCATAAACAGATAAACAACGCCCATAGTGATACCGTGCCGTGACGTCATACGATTACGTCATGTTTTTAAGCTGCCGAAAAAGTACAATTTTCAAAGAGTAATATCTTTGTAACGCAACTTAATTCTTCAGCATAATTTTCGCCAAGCATATTTTAGCTGATAAACTTCACATTCAAAGAGTTATGAAAAATAGTGCATGTTCCCCATTACGAGCAACGTGAAATTTTAGAAATAGATGATGCTAAATCGGAACTTAATACAAATATATATACCTATATCAGATTTTAATAGGGTTCATTTCTATAAATAAAAGTCAATTATAAAGTTAAATTTCTTACAGAGCTATAGGGGTGTTTTTACCTATATTATCGCGAGTTTTATGTGATCTTTCATCCATCAAAAACATTGAATTGCTCGAGATGGGTTCCTTCAACTTTGGCAAGGCAAAAGAGGGAGAAGGGATAAGGGGAAGGCTTGGGTTTAAAGGGTGCGTTCCCAGGGCGATTAAGGGCCTTTGGCGAGTAGTGCGTGGAGATCACAGGGAGGAGGAGGATTTGGTCCTCCGAGCGACCCTCCCCGAGGAGATGTTTCGACCTCAGTGAGTTCCGATACCTGACGCCTGAAGTTAAGCCGATTCCAACCAGGGCTCCGCACATACATTCTAATTTTTACGCCTGAGAGAACTAACTTACTTTGGGACTGCCAGGATCTTTGAGGAGCCGGAGGGGAAATGCTACTCTGAAAGCCTCTATCGGAACTTCGGTTACAGTGAAGCCTGAACCCGCTGTAGAAATCCTGGTTCCTTTGATGAAGATGGTGAAGCATATTAGAAATTAAGCAGTGTGATATACTAGATTGACGGTAGGCAGATGATGGATAGTAGGTTGCAATATGAACATTGTACAATAAGCGACAGTAGTAGCTTAATAGAGGTAAAATATGTAATTTCAACAGTGAATTCAAGTGAGATTAAGACTAGCAGATTTTAACAAAAGGAAGTAATATGCAATTCGTTTTCTTTTTGATATTTTTACCGTGCATCGTTATGGAGTAACCTGTAAGTTTAAAAAGTTTTACAGCCACTTTGAAATAACATGTGTAATATCATTTTCGATACCTATAATTGATTTCGTTTATTTTTCCACAAAGATGCCTCCATTTCATCTACATCTACATCATACCCTGCAAGCCACCATTAAGGTGTGTGGCAGGGGGAGAATTCTCACCAAACATGCACTACATATCATGCATTAAAAAGAATTAGTATTTATATACTGTTCTAACCTTCACTATTAAAAAAAGATAAAAATAGCAAAGCATATATGCAAAAACATGCTGTTAGTTAGGTTAGCTTTAAGTCCTTATACCAACATGCAGCTACCAATGTTATCCATTGCTACACTCGTACTGGATATATTTACCGTTATTCATATACCTAATAGAACGAGGAAAAGTACATTTTGAATCTTCAGTTCGGCAATCAATTTCTCTAATTTTGTGATTATGGTCCAGTCTACCAGAATAAGTTGGGGTCCGCAAAATATTTTTAACATCATCACTGAAAATATGTTCTTGGAATATGTTTAAGAGATTAACTCTCAATTTCAACCTGCCATCTGACAATGATTCCAATCAGAGTTTAAGTCATTTAATAGACTGGTTACGCTAATAAGGTTATCATACATCCCTTTACAAATCTTGCCGATCTTCGCTGCACACGTTCAAGTTCGTTATTTAGACCGATTTCGTAGGGATCCCATACACTGGCAGCATATTCCAAATGAGGTCTTACAAGGGAAAAGTAGCTGATTTCTCGCACATGAACCTTGTAGTTGTAGTTGTACATTTCCTTGTAGATGGGATGATTGCTGAAAAGTAGTTCACATATGACGTGGCTGGTCTATATCGGCGAGAGCTGATAGCCAGCAAGTGACCAAGCTCAGTGTTCTCGTCCTGAAGTCTGTTTAAATTAAAAAATGACAAGATTTCAAACCTGACCGGAACACAACCAAATTGAAAGAACGGTGCAGATTAAAAAAAAATCTTTTGCAGTTTTGAACGCTAGATATTTTCTTATGCTGCTTGAAAAAATGCTGCAGTATACCACTAACTCTTTTGGAAGGACTGGTATAGAATTATTTGAAAGTCTTGCATATTTATGGGAGGTGAATTCTGGTGACCAAATATTTCGGGTGTAGACTTCAATAGATGGTCATCATCTTTCACGTTCCCCTGTCAAGGTTTTACGACTCGTTGCTGTTTAAATAGCAACTAAAGATGTAAAATAGTGTCGGAGTACAACGAGTAATTTGGCTACAAGAACGATGCTCCTGTTAAACAGGTCAGAACTCCAGATGCACTTCTGAGTGTCTGTCTCTATTCGGCGGTGTCTTTCCCTCATCCCCCTTCATTTCCTGCTCCTTGAATGAGGATATACTGAGAGATATTAATTCGTCTCCTTGCCATCAACAGATGATATTCCCGTCAGCGCACTGCCTGTCTCGACAGTTCTCCGAAATCTTCGCCTCGCTCGATAAACGGTCGCCCACTCGTCCAATTCAAAGTCCATCCCTATCTGCTCACGTTATTTTCGCTCGGTATCCTTCAACAGGTGCAGAACGCTGGAAGTATAAAGCTTAATGCCATCCATGTGTGAAAGATATATGACCTATTTATTCAAATTTGACAAGACACTAGACTTATATCCCTCTCTTAGTATTAATACATTAATCTAGACTGCAATATTTAAAAAGATAAAAATAGCAAACTACGCATGCATAAACGAGCTGGTAGTTGGGTTACCTTCAAGTCCTAACACCAACATGCATCTACTTATGCTATGGATACAATCACTCGTATTGGACATATTTACCGCTATTCATATCCTTAATTGTACGAGGGAAAAAGAACATTTTGAATCTGTCAGTTCAGCAAACAATATCCCTAATTTTGTAATTATGGTCCACTCTAACATACTAAGTTGGGGTTCGCAAAATATTTTTAATGTCATTACTGAAAATATTATCTTGGAATTTATTTAGAAGATTAAGTCTAAATTTCAACCTGCTATCCGAAAAAGATTCCCATTTTAATTCACCGTAGTAGTAATTTTCACTGAAAATATTACTACTTATAGCTTACTGACGCTACTTCCAGCGAAGGCATTTTAACGATGAGACTGGATTACAGGGATTGCAACACAAGTTAATGCACATTATATACGGTTCAATATCCCCTAGTATCGATGCTATCGGAGTGATTAAGGTGTTGGAGTATCGAAGGCGATCGGAGTATCCAGTCAGAGCCAGGGTATGCAGGGGTGTGCAGGGATATATGGTTAGGAAAGGAGCATCCGCCGAAATGGGTGAAAACTTCCCCGTGGCAGTGGGACGAGGCTAATTGAGTGGAAATAAAGGGAAGGCTGGGGGGGAAGAATGGGTTCTCAATGGTCCGGAAAGGGAGAGAGTTATGACAGGGCGCTATCAAGCAAATTGCAACGAAAGATTAGTCGAAGGAGGGGAGGAGGATCTAAGGCGAATGAGGGTGCCGATATCTTCCCCTGGACCCACTGCTCTCACTTCCCCAAGGCGCCAACACAATAGCACCCTCTCCCGCCCTCCAGAATCTTCCCTCCGAGATATGAAACGAAACGGAGTCTCCCACTTCTCAGGAGAAAACCCGAGATTGCGCAGGGGAGGAGTCGTAGGAGCAGTCACTGCGCCTGGATTTTCATCCCCAAGCCAAGAAAGGAAAGGAAAAGAAATAATTTTGATTCCAATGTTGTGGTTCGAAGTGCCCCTTGCTTCATCTCTTTATTTCCGAAGATGGCATAAAATTTTGAAACCGTGGTGGAGCGCAAATATTATGCCATTAAGAAATTCACAAATTAATGTGCGGTGTTTTCTCCTTCCCGCACTGGAATTGAGTGATAAGTACTCCTGATGCTATATACTGCTGTCTTATTACAGTTTTTCCCAATCAGAAACTTGGCATCAATTCCTGTCGCGGGATTTTAACCCGTGTCCTTGGCCTAATAATGAAGTTACGGCATTGAAAATGTTCGAAGGCTATAAAATGCAAATGCCAAATTAATTATGGAAAACGATGACTCCGAACCCGGTTTGTCGATTGTCTAGGCAATCATCATCAGCGGGGAGAGAGCCAGGAAAAACAGGTCAGAACCTGTCGGGAGCCAATCGGAGAGTGCTTTAGGCTGGATGGCCTAGTGATGGAAAGATGTCGGTCAAAATCAATTTTTCGAGCAATCGATTTTTAATCGAAATGAAAAGCTCGGCTTTTCAGCAAAAATCGAAATTTGAACCAAAAGATCGATTAATCGAAGAAATCTATGGTTCATTTTTGAAAAAAATGCAGTTGGTACTAAAACATGTATATTATTCATTTGAAAAACGCTCATAATACATATTTGAATGATATAAAAAATCCCTAAAAATGTACTTAGAAAACATACTTAAATTATTTGTCGTAAAAATTTACAATTTACTTTAATGTGGATCATCGCTTCGAACCATTCGGCTCCACTAAAATTTTTAGGAAAGATCAACCGATTGAGATGCTTTCTTGATGATGCCTTTCCAATTTTACCGGCCTTAGAGAAAAGTCTTTCACATGGGACGGATGACGTTATCATGCTCAGCACTCTGATCGCGAAACAGTACGTGTTGGGGTATTCACCCTTTATCTCCTCCCAGACTTTCAGAGGATTGGGGTTGACTTTCCTATCGACGGGTGGCCTTGTTGAGGGATTGCCTAACTTCTACTGGCATCTACTTCTAACAAGAAGTGACCTCAGTGCCAGTTCATCGAGGACCTCTACTGACTACTACGCGCTGCTGAGATCATATGAAATGGTCACGATCGAAGTTGAAAAATCGAGTTTGGATCGAAACTCGAAGACTTGAAGCTCAATCTCGATTTCCTCGATCTTTGACCATTAAAACTCGATTTTCGATTTTAATCGTAATCGATTTTTCCATCACTAGGATGGTCATTAGATAAAATAATTATCATAAGTATTTCATTATTATAATAATCAATTACCATTATCATTATCGAATAATTATAATGAAACAATTAATTTGGCATTTGGATTTTCTATTTTTCGGACATTTCCATTGAAGCCAAATTAGATGCTCTCATTATTTCATCTACGTTACATTGTCAATTTTTCCATTGTGTAGAGAGGCCAACTGATAACAATTTTTCCGGCGTTGCAAAGATAGTTTTTCATCGATGAAGTCATTTCTTCTCTTAACCCACTGGGAAAAGTAATCAAGTTCCTGACGAGGCAATACCCTCGTTACTTAAAGCCAAACATCTACAGTACAACCAATTCGAATCATATAACGAAATTCTCCGGCAACGGTAAAAAAAACCTATTATCTCTCGTTTCTCCTCGGATAATCAATTTCCAGCGTAGTTTTACTTGAAAGTAATCACATGACCTCTGCGCTGCAGCGTCGGATGACCCAAATTAACCTCCACTGGACGAGAAGCAGACGATCGGGTTTTGAGTTCTGTGGGACTCAATTTGCGTTTTTCGCTCCACTAAGCGCACCATGCCACTCTTGCCACCATAAAAAAAATTCACTTGTCGATCCAGGCTGCCATTTGTCGAAACAGTATAAATTTAAAAACCTAATATAAAAATCTGATATTACGATACGCGGAATAAAATTTTATAAGTAGCTCGGAGAAGGGAAAGCATTGAAGCAATTAAAAATGTAAATTTATTGAATATGTTATGAAATAAAAGGAATACATTTTTAGAAAAGAACATAATTATGAACCGCCCAATTCATCATGATTAATAGGTTAAACAATTTCAAGGAAAAAAAAGAATTTTTAATTTAAGGAAATAAGCAGACGATGTTTGAATAATTCTTTAAATAGATTTTTGAGATGAATGTACACTTAATGTGCATATTGCCTATTAGATACATATTGCAAGTAGCATAAAATTCGAGTGCGTTACATCTAATTCCTATCTGAAAAATTTGATTTTGCTATAGCACAGAAAAACTTTATTATTTATGTAACTGAGCTATAGTGCATTTCAAATGATATCCTTGGACAAGAAATCTACCAACTTTATATGAATACCTGTGGAATTGGATGAGTTTTTCTGCATCTATCCCTTGGTATGGTGCATATAAAGTGAATACAACTCCTATTAGGGCTTTTTCTGCGGGTTAATAATCCTTGCCTTCTCCGCGGTGCAGAAAAAAAGAATATATTGCAGTTCTTGGAGTATAAGATTTAAACAAAATCTTTGACGCGAATCCAACAGCTTTTAAGAAGTACCTGCCTTGCATCTCGCTTTGCCTCAACTTTGTCAATAGTGGCGCCTTTATGCATTACAGGCGCCACCTCAACCACCGCCCCAATTTACTTGAACACAGAAATAGCGCCAGGTTTTCTTCCGGGTGACTGCCGTATGCAGCACGGACACACCCTCCGCGCCACTGTCAGTCGATTGATCGATCTCTGGCCACGATAGGTCGAAACCGGACGACGGCTAGTGAGCTCTGGAGATAGGTAGTGAGTGAGCAGGTAATTCCTGTCGTAAACAACACAGCGAGGTCTTCTGCGATATGTGGGAAAAAGCGTCGAAATGAATCAGTTAGATATAAAATCAAATAATGTTATTGACAACGAAGAAGGGGAATCGGGATTTCAATAAAACATATCCAGAGCTCTCGGGGGTTGAACCCAATTCCTGTGAATGAAAAGCCGCAGTCCAATACTCCTACTCAAAAAAGATGGTGGTTATCACGTGTCTCCGAGTGGTAATACTTACGGAAAAACCTTTTTTTTATTAAAAAAATGACGCAGACAAGCTAAGTAAAACACATAAACATTCACATGCACCCTGAAAACAGAACAATTTCTTCTCTCTCAAAATTTCCTATAATTTTCACGTATCATAATGTTATTAAAAACAGGACCATTTATCGTTATGACTGCGAAACATAATTTAAAAAAACAGCAGTAAATATTCCTATGCCACCATTGAACGTGAAGCTATATTGCTTATACGCTTATGTATCTGGCATGAATAGAGTCTCGCCCGCTCTTTAGATACAAAGCCTCAAATCCTTTTTACACTCTCTGCTAGGACAAGAGGTTTACCCTCGCTGAAGACAGTTGCTAATAAAGGACCCTGCCCATCTTTAAGTCCGGATACTACCTCTAGAAAGTCGTTTTTCCCTTTTAAAAACGCTGTTACGTAACATCACTGAGCCAATCAAATTAGTTAATCGAACATTCTCTCTGGGGAACCTTTCTAATTCCTTTAAAACTCCTCTGTACATCTCAGGATTCAAGGAAAGTGCAAATCGTTATCAACGCATTATGGGGGCGTTTACTCGGAACCGAAATCGCAACTTTGTACACGAAATCGTTAAATGGAAACGAAAAAAGAATTTAAGTGAAAAAATTAATCTTCTAACCACAACCATTTACTCATAAATCAAAAATTAAAATAAGCAAAAGGTGACGCCCACCGAAAAAGCTGCTGTGATAACATTCACGTCATTTTCCTCCCCTCCTTGACTGCTTTTCGAGGAAGGGAAGGGGGTGGAGGGGGTTTCTCGGAAGATCTATTCGCACAAATTCTGTCGCAACTGCTCCTATTGGCCGAGTCAGCTGTGTCCCCTCCATTGCGATAAGGCGAAGTATCTTCGCGGGCTCAGTTGTGATTGGACGAAGTCGTTATATGTCAGAGGATGCACCACGCCCACTTTTCCGAAAGGGTTAAAAACATCAGTTTTTCGCCGCTTATAACTCGAGAAACAATTGACGGATCAAAAAACGGAAAAATACGTGTCTTTTTATTTTACAAATTCTATCAGATTCGGCAATTAAAAAAATAAGGTACCCGACCCCCCATTAGTGTTGCAAATTGCATATGCACCTCCAAACTGACATTTCCTCTCGTCTGAGCGAGCGAATCATTCCGAGTTTCTTCTGCAACCAGACGAAAGGCGAATGCATGTATCTTAGCGCCCAGCACTTCCTTGCTCCCTTTGTGTGTCTCCCATTCCACTCGCACGCCCTCGGTGTCTTGGGGGGATCGTCTTCCCTTTGTCAAACTCGGGCTCCTGCCGGAAGCCAAGATAAATGCCGAGCAAGTCCTTTGGGGCCCTTGGAATGGAGACCCTGTCACTCCTTCCCCGCCCATCCCCCATCAACCCTTCACATCCGACATCTTATTCCAGCACTGATTAACTTCATTACTTCATCAAACCTTACTTGATTTACTCCAGCATGGAACGAAATTTCCCGCAAATGCAATGTCCCTTTTTCAAAACGTAACCAACTGCTAGGTAGATGAAAAGAATACGAATGCTTGCTCTCTGCTTTGGGTATCACTGATTTAAATTCGAACGAGCACGAGCTTTCGCAGACCCTTCCGCCATCTTCGTCAGGCAGCAATAAATGCCTTACAAGGGGAGTGTCCGAGTTTCGGGACTAGGATTTTGACGAAATTTGCCAGGCAGGTATTCCTTGATTAGTTATTTACGAATCACCCCCCATATAGGGTTATATATCCAGTAACTTCGTCAAAAGACGAGTTTGAAATATTTTATTGCCAATATAAAGCTAATAATCAATCATACTAAAACAGTGCAGTTTGGGTTAGGTCGCTTACTCGCTTAAGTAGTCGCTTTCCAATGTCGACGTCCCTGGTTCGAGACTCTCCATTTCTAATTTCTTTTTCATCGCAGCTTCGTTGTACGACTGTCCCTGGTTTTACATATTTTTAATCGGTTTACCCGGGATGCATTTTAACTATTTTACGTACTAATTACGTAATTTGCATTTGGAAGAATTTTAGAGTCGTCTGCAGTGCATGATGCTTGTATTAATAAAAAAATCCCCTTATTACAATGTAGGTACTAACAATCTAGTTGCCTAAGAGCCTATAGTAGCATGTCTGCATGCTTTGTGATCTTCGCCCCCTGCCACACACCCTAGCGGTGCCTTGCAGGGTATCGCGTCGATGTTGATGAAGCGATTTCTAACAGTCATTGCGGATTGAGGCACGCTGTCATCCTACTGCTACATTCATGATTTCTGCATTTTACGTTCTCTGCATTTTTCTTCTCTTCCAATAATGTGCTTTTTCACATTGACACACATTGCACTGTAAATAATTATTATATTGTAGCTATGATGGCATACTATAAGGCACTATTCCTGGCACAATGATCCGTTTACCGTATTTTTTATTGCCAAGTCTAATAAAGTTTATAAAATAAAAAGACGCTCATTTTTCTGTTTTTCGATCCGTCAATTAGTTCTAGAGTTGTAAGCGGTTGAAAACCCTTTCGGAAATGTGGGCGTGCATGCGACCCCTTCAGTCATCCACTTGGTCCAATCACAACTGAGCGCACGAAGCTACTTCGCCTTATCGCAATGGGGGACACACAGCTGACGCTGCCAATGGAAGCGGATGCGACAACACCTGTGCGAGCAGACCTTCCGAGAACCCCTCTCCACTCCCTTCCCTTCCCCTAAAAGCAGTAAAAGATGGGAGGAAAATGACGTATATGATATCAAAGAAGCTTTTTCAATGGGCTTCACCTTTTGCTTATTTTAATTTTTGATTTATGAGTGAATGGTTGTGGCTAGAAGATTAATTTTTTTCACTAAAATTCATTTTTCGTTTCCATCTAACGATTTCGTGTACAAAATTGCGATTTCGGTTCCGAGTGAACATCGCCCCCATTGGCGATCGTCCCATCTTCAGGGCTCGAGAGATGAGCTTATTTCCTCAGAATTCCTCCTCTCGTAAGTCTGCGCTTCAAAGATGTGGAGGAATCTCGCAGTTGAGAGGACAAAAGCCTTCGAGGTGGAGAGAAGTCATAAGGTGAGCACCTCCGTCGGACGGGGAAGATAGGGGCGAAGGGGCAATCCGGGAGTGATTGATTAAGGGGGTGGTCTGGAAGAATCGCCCCCACTGGCAGCGTGTTGTCCGATTGCCAAATATTGAGCCCTTAATCATTGCGGCGTATTGAATTAAAGCTTGTTAAACTAGTTATTTAAAAAAAAGTCAATGATAGGGGGGGGGGGGGGGGAAGACTACTTATTCCAAACTGAATATTCAAAATGTACATCTACATCTATCAACATCTACATAATACCCTGCAAGCCACCACGAGAATGTGTGGCAGGGGGTGATTTCTCACCAAACATGCACTACATATAATGCATTAAACAGGAATAGTATTAATATAGTAGTCAGAACAACACTATTTAAAAAAAAGATACAAAATGCTAAGCAAACATGCAAAAACATTCTGTAAGTAGGGTTACCTTTAAGTACTCAAACCAACATGCAGCTACCAATGCTATTCATTGCTACTCTCTGATAGGACATATTTACCGTTATTCGTATCTCTAATTGTTCGAGGGAAAAAGGACATTTTGAATCTATCAGTTCGGCAATCAATTTCTCTAATTTTATGAATATGGTCCAGTCTGCCATAGTAAGTTGGGGTTCGTAAAATATTTTTAACTTCATCACCGAAAATATTGCCTTGGAATTTGTTTAAGAGATTAAGTCTAAATTTCAACCTGCGATCTGACAATGATTCCCATTTCAATTCATTTAATAGACTGGTTACGCTAACATAATTATCGTATCGTCCCTTTACAAATCTTGCCGATCTTCGCTGCACACGTACATCTACATCTACACGATACCCTGCAAGCCACCGCGAGGGTGTGTGGCAGGGGGTGAAGATCACCAAGCATGCACTACTAACATGCAAACAAGCCAATATAGGATCTCATGCGAATTGATTGTTAGTATCTATAGTATTTAAGGGGTTAATACATGCATCATGCACTACAGACTACCCTAAAATATTTCCCCTACCTATCGCTTTGTTATGCTGCCTATTCTATTCTCTTATAGTACGGGGGAAAAATGCCATTTTGAATCTATCGGTACGACAATGTATCTCTCTAATCTTATTTATCTGGTCGAATCTAGCTTAATCCGCTTGTGTTTTTAATATGTGTTTAACGTCTTCAGTAAAGCTATCCGATTGCAATTTCTCTAATGGATTTAATCTGTACTTTAACCTACTCTCTGATAATGATTCCCACAAATGATTCTTTTATTAATTCTGAAACACTACTCAACCTATCGTAACACCTTTTAACGAACCTAGCTGCTCTATGCTGCACACTGTCTAGTTCTCTGATCAAACCTAATTCATTTGGATCCCATACACTGGCTGCATATTCAAGGTGGGGCCTAACTCTCCATTCATTTCACTATGGGGATTCATTTTCTCTCGAATTTATTCGCTGATATTCAACCTGGGTCTGTAGGGTGAACTGTTGGGTGTATAGGCTGAATTAAGACATGTGAGGAAGCAAGTAAGGGATGAAAAGTCATTACTTCAAGGGAAGCAGAGAGGGTGGATGGTTGAAGGCGATGGTGCACTGAATGGGAGGGAGGGTATTAAATGGGCTCCAGGGTTGTGATGGCGACCCCTTCCAGTCCACTGGAGCCAGGGTCGGAAGGTGACATTGTGGTCCCCTCGTGGCCGGAGGGATCTCATTATCCGGAGCCGGAAATGTGGTGGGGAACGTGTCAGGGGAAGGCCCCCCCCCTCCCCTTTATTCTCCCCCCCTCCACCAGAAGACTCTTCAGGCCAGGATGAAAGGATGGGGGGAGGGGAGGGGGGTGAAAGGATGTAGGGGTGGGAGAAGGAAAGGCGGAGAGAAACCCGGCGTATGCATTAGCCTGCTTTTAACGAAAGGCGACAAGGGGACCACGAAAAACGAATCATAACAATTAAAAAGTTGTTTTACTCCCGGGATTCGAGCCCGGACCCTCGGGGCGGGAGTCGAGGATCTCAATCCACTAACACCAACCCGAAACACCTTCTTGGAATTCCCCAAAACTGTTTTTGCAGACATTTCATGCGATTAGACATTATTTTATCGCTATAAATATTGCAGTATACTAGCAAATTTTCCACAGAGAAAAAATCATTTGCCTTGACCGGGACTCTTTCCCTGTGGAAATTATAATTATAATGGGTCCGGGTTCGAGTCTCGGTCAAGGCAAATGATTTTTTCTCTGTGGAAAATTTGCTATTGTGCAATATCAGCGGGTAACGCCGTTAAAGTTTCCACGGCTAGTTCGTGGACCTTTGAATTGCAGTATACATTTTCGTAAAGTCTTTTCGGGCTTCCCAAAAGGTTAAATATTTATATAACACATATATATTTATATACATATATAAATGTGCTATATAAAATATTTGTTATATAGACGTATGTATTCTTATATGCCTCAACGGCTTTAATTTACTCACTCGCCCTGAAGACGATGGACGAGTCGTCCGTTGAAACGTTGGTGTTATGTAAAAATTTAACCTAGTGGAAATCCCGAGTAAACTTGACGAAAATAATTTGCCCGGAAAGAAGTAAATCATATTTCAGTATAAATTTGTTTAATTGAGTGTGAACAAGGGAAACATAGGGAGTGAGAAGGATAAGACCTTATCATTTCCGAATAAAAGAAACCTACAATGGAAGAATGAAATTGTTGGTAAAAGAGCAAAGGCAAATATACTTCTGAAGCGTATGTAATTTTAAATAACAGTTTCCAGCAAGGGCTGGACTGGTAGTGTTTTAAACTATGTGATTCGGGAGAGTAAAGAGGTTTGAAGGCGGAGTTGAGTAACGAGAGCGAATATTCTACAGAGAGAGCGCCGCGTTGGAATTAAACGGCCAGCAGGAGGGGGCAACCTTATCGAACTAACGTTGTATATCGAAGACAGCAGTCGAGGGAATGGCAAGTCAAATTATGAGATGTATTGGGGGGAGCGCGCATTGAAGGATTCCAAAGAAAGAAAGTATGGAGAGAATGGAGCAGAGCAGATCATCATCATCATGGATCAACAATCCCAGGATTGGTTTGACGCAGCCCTCCACTCGATTCTTCTATCGGCCAACCTTCTCATTAGAGCAGCTAGGTTACTTTTCACTAGTTAGGCCCCACCTTGAGTATGCAGCCAGCGTATGGGATCCGAATGAATTAGGTTTGATGAGAGAACTAGACAGTGTGCAGCGTAGAGCAGCTGGGTTCGTTAAAAGATGTTACGATAGGTCGAGTAGCGTTTCAGAACTAATAAAAGAATTAGGGTGGGAATCATTGTCAGAGCGCAGGTTAAAGTGCAGATTGAATCTATTAGAGAAATTTCAATCGGATAGATTTACTGAAGATGTTAGGCACGTATTAAAAACACTAGCGTATTATGCTGGATTCGACCAGATAAATAAGATTAGATAGATAGATTGTCGGACTGATAGATTCAAAATGGCATTTTTCCCCCGTACTATAAGAGAACAGAATAGGCATTATAGGAAAGGGATAGGTAGGGGAAATATTTTAGAATATTCTGTAGTGCATGATGCATGTACTCACCCCTTCAATACTATAGATAGTAACAATCAAGTTGCATGAGACAATATAGTAGCTAGTTTGCATGTTAGTAGTGCATGCTTGGTGATCTTCACCCCCTGCCACACACCCTCGCGGTGTCTTGCAGGGTATCGTGTAGATGTGGATGCAGATCATCACCACCTGATGATGAAATAGTCCATCAAAACCGGTCGATTTAAAGTTTACTCTGTGGAAAAGAGATGTAATGATAGGAGAGCATTCGTGTAACCAAGTTTGGAATGCCCTCTCTTGTGCCGTTTTTATGTTTGTTGTCGTCGTCAAGGGAAGGGTTTGACACGAGCTGTAAACACGTCAACAGATGGACGGAGATATCCTTGCTGTGATAAGGGGGTTAGTGTAACTTCATTGCTTGAGGAACTGGGATAGATGAGCCTTCAAATACGAAGACAGCAAGGAAGAAAACGGCTTTTACAGAGGTACATGGCTGACCAAGTTCACCTCCAACATCCAGTTATTTTTATAAGAGCTTCACACTTCATTGGAAGACAGAACCACAATAAGATAAGATAAGAGTAATGCACTACACCACAGACATATTCAAATGTTCGTTCTTTTCTCAAGCGTATTGTGGCCATAATAACAGCAAGACTTCTCACACTATGGTTTCTTCATGTGGTCAATTTATCTGCATATTAAAATGAAATTAAATACATTACATTATTGCTAATTAGTGAAACCAACAGAGGTGAAATTGAGATGTAGTTTTATTTATTTTTAGGAATTATGCATGCTTGCATGTGAACCTAATATGTGCAATGCATGCACTTCTTAAATGTTTCATTGCACTTTGGATGAGAAAGTAGACCTGGTAATAGTAAGTGTCCCGCATGATATAAATAGAAATCTCTCATTAGGTAGCATAAGTAGTCATTTGTGAGTGCTTGGTGATAATTGCCACGCACCCCCCTTTAGGTGACTTGCAGGAAAGTCAGTAGCCATTGATAACATTAGCACAGAGATAAGTCATGTGGCCAAAAGGTAAGCATTTTTAGAAACGGCTCGGCCAAACAATGGAACGAGGCCTTTATAAGTGACGAGTGGATTCCTTAAAAAGGACAGAGTCATCAGCTGAATTCGAGGGCGACGTATTTAACGTGTCAACTGAAGACAAATGAAGAAGTCCTAAGAAGAGTGGGAGAAAAGAGAAGTCTGCTGAAAACTATAAAAAGAAGAAGGGACCATTTAATCGGCCATATCTTGAGATACGATGGCCTGATGGAGACAATCTTCGAAGGAAAAGTGAACGGGAAGAATGGAAAAGGCAGGCCTCGTATGAGATACATAGAACAGGTCGTAAAGGACGTGAAACAGAGGAACTACGTCAATATGAAGAGGTTGGCCGATAGAAGAATCGAGTGGAGGGCTGCCTCGCTAAGCAACCTTAGGATCGTTGACCCTTGATGGTGATTGGAGAATCACATGCGATTTCCAAAAAGCTGCAAAGTATCTTGCTTTTTGCTGATTGGAGCTTTAAGCCCGGTTCACACGGTGCGTTTCTCCCGGATGGATTTCTTGCTTGGAGTGCTGATGGGTGCCGTGCTTGCTGGAAACGCTGACTGCTGTCCGGCTGTCTTGACGGCTAGCTTGCTTGATTTCGAGGTCCAGGTCCGTTGCTATTTTCCTTGCGTGTTTTGCTGATGGCTATTGTTGCCGGCCAATCATCGTTCAGCTTTATCAAAATAAAGGTTCTGCCTGGTGCTGCCTTTGATAGCATTGAATGGTCGATATTGTGCTTAAAAATGAGTGCCAATCTATAGAGTAGGGATCAAGTTTTGGTGCCTTTCGAAGCATATATGATCAGATGAAAAGAAGAATTGAAGGACAAGTGAACGGGTGGAACGGCCTTTTATCATGGCTATTAGTAACCTCCAAGAAGTGAAGCCTCAAACGGTCAGTTGCAGTCTTAGACGTATTTGAAGAAAGAAGGAAAAACAAGAATGCCAAGAATAAAGAAGGAAAACTCTGCTAAAAAATATTGAAACGGTTCACCTTGCTCAGAAGGACCGCCCCCCCCCCTTCCAATACCTTAATAATTAGAGGGACAAGGGTACGCGGAACAGCGCCGATTCACTGTCCTACGACTGGCAGGCCAACCCCTGAAAGGAAACCGCACATACACCCTTATGTAAAAACTACTAAAGTAAAATATAACCGGTTCCGATAAGAAACCAGCTCCTTCCTTGATGGGAGTAAAATGCAGGCCAAAGGCTTACAGAATACTCGCACAGCCCTCGTTCAAGGCCTCCTTCTGACACGGCATGCACTCCGGGACGACGCCAGGGCAATGGACCTTTTTAACACGTTCACTGCTGGGCTAAATTTCTTTAGTCGTCCGGATGGCTGAAACGTTTTTGTTCTTAAATACGCTCCTTTTTACATATGCTTAATATTGCAAAGGTATTTTTCGTATTTTTGGTATTGTTTATAAAATAAAACGACTTGCGACACAGTGTCGACTACCGCCGTACGAAAGCCCCTCAAATAGGCGGTGCTTATGCAGTCCCGCAATGCACAGGAATGCCTGCTTGTTTACATTTGCTATGGCATACGCAGTTTGTGGTAGTTTTTTTATTTATTCAGTTTCTTAGGAAGTTTATATACGTATTCAATAATTATAGGTTGTTTTCAGTGCGAATCATTTTTATGCTTGCGCAAGCGTTCGTACGTGGAATACGATTATCTGTGCGTAGATCTCCGCCTAGAGAGCGTCATAGCTATTTTGGGCACACGTAGAATATATCTCATAAAAAAAACAGGAATCCAGCCGTGAATCGCTTTAAAAATGGTTAATCCGGGTTACTCGCACACGTACAACCACAAAAACATGTATGCATGAAAAATAAATTATTGAGAAAAAACGTCAAATATAAAAAAATTACATGTTGCCTCTTGGATTTACCAATGATCATACCTTTTCGGATTCTCTCTTTAATCATGTTAGATCAATAAAACAAGGTTACTGTAAACTAAATATATATATTTTAGATCCAGATCGATTGTACAGTATGCACATTTTTTTATGATCCTTTTCTTTGGTCCATTGAAACCAAGTATCTTTCCAGAAACATAAACATTCAGACACCAAGGAGTTGTACATTACTCAGTATACTTAATTTTTTTATCACAGAAATATTGGCAAAAATATTGTTCAGCAATAAAAAAAATTGTTACAAAGAACAATATGTAAAAAAGTGGTACAGTCTTTCATTTATAGCCATGGAATCGTGAAAAACAGCGTTCAAGACATAATCCTGGTTTGCCTGGACATAGATCGCAGTAATAGCTCGACTCTACACGCATATTTGAATTTTTACAAATAATGCATCTCTTTCTAATTTTTCTATTTTTTTCATTTCTGGGAACTTCTTTCGGTATGTGGGTGTTTTTTGACCTGGGATTTTCTACCCATGATTCTAGAGGTGGACAATGTTGATATATTAGTGATTGAATCACACTATCTCGAAATTGCAGGAGAGTCAATTTTTCATTATTGCTGAATTTGTTATACAATAGAAAGGCATTGTTAACTATAACATGGAATATATGAAGGCCCACTTTGGCATACCAACGGAGAGTTTTTCTTTCGCAGGGGTAGTATGCTAATAATTGGTCACATCTGTCGACCCCTCCCATAAACTCGTTATATTTTAGGACAGCCTCAGGTTTTTGAGTAACCTTACCAGAGCGGGATTTGTGTTCAGACATACGGGCGCCAAACTCTGAGGACACTACTAGAACGTCACGTTTGTCTCGCCATTTTAGAACACAGATGCCTTTATCAGTATAAGTTGCTTCTAAATTACCAGGTTTCAACTTTTTTTGCACTATATCTGACGGGTTACCTTTTCGGTTCGCCTTCAAAGTTCCTGTTACGTATGTTTTACGATCTAGAAAGTAATCTGTTAGACCAACCCCAGAATAATAATTATCCATGTATACTGCATGACCTACATCTAAGTGATCTTTCATAAGGTGTTTCACGACCTTTTCAACATGGCCCGATCCACCTACTACCTTGTCAGCCGAACCACAATATATTCTAAATTTCAATAAGAGACCGTTTGGCTGTGTCAACATGTATAGTTTGACGCCATATTTGTTCCTCTTATTCTGGATATATTGCCTGAAGAAAAGGTGCCCGCGCCATAACAACATGGACTCATCTATGCTCAACTCTTTAGTGGGGTAATAAATGTCTGACATTCTTTGATGAAATAACTCTACCAAGGGGTTAATTTTGAAAAGTGGGTCTGACGGTTTTGGCTCACCTTGCTGAGGATTTCTCGCAAAGTGAAGAGTTCTAAGGATAAGTAAAAACTTGTCGCGCCCCATGGCATTTCGGAAGAGGGGGAAGTTATATACTGAATTTTTCATCCAATAATGTGCAAAACTGGGTACATGAATATGACCAGAAAGATAAAGCAAACCCAAAAAAACCTCAAAATCATCACGGTTGATATCTTTCCATCCCTTTATGCGAGCTTTCGGTGAAACATCCTTAGACGATAAAAGTTGAGCCTGCAAATTTGTCTGATGCAATACTAAATCAAATATTTGATCGGAAAATAACAAATAAAAATAATCTAGAGGTTTATTTCATTGAGGAATTATTTTCAACCCAGAATTTCCTGAAAAAGGAATTTGTGCTGAAGGCTTCGCGTTTTGAAACCAAGTGGATATTGATGGTTGCTGAAAGCATTGTCCTTCTGCAGCTGGTGGTAAATTTACAATAGCCGCACCGCGATTTTGGGACACTTGAAACCCGGGAGATGGTACGGGTGATGGGCTAGCAGACATCACGGTTGTTACGGTAATAGGTGGAGTTGCATTTGGAACAAAATTAACATCACCTGCCTCTTCTTCATTAACATCACCTGCCTCTTCTTCATCATCATCACCTTTCTCATCTTCATCGGTGTATTCCACTGGGCTGGATTCTGAATCAGAATTGAGATCATCCTCCCAGTCAGAATTCTGAAGCGCATCGAGTAGCTCCTCGTCTGTCCACTGCTTTTTGACCAGCCCAGGGGATTTCTTTTTCTTAAGTGAAGGTGATCCGGACAGCAGGCCTCTTGATGAGGGTCCAGGCGACGTCAGTGCAGAGAAAGTGCCAGGAACAACGGGAGATGGGTCGTCATGATAGTTCAACGAATTAGAGAAATGCCGTTTGACGCCATTCTTTGGTTTCTCCATCCCTTAAAAAATCATTGAAAATTACTCCAATGTAATAAACCCTTAATTCAATGAGCAAAAATATATAGAATAATACTTCAATCTTACTCGTTGCAAAAAGAGACCCTGATATCCCATATTAGTTTATCAAATCACTCCAAATATACGTAAAGAAGTAGAACTTACCGTTGAATAAGTGGACTGAGCAGGAAAGAAAAAACTAGACGACGGCCGTCAGCAATATCCTTCGGTCTTGACGAGGTCAAAGCAAACAATGAACTAAATATTTCTCCAAGGCTGAAAGGGTCGGGCCTTTGAAAGTGGAGAACACAACACTGACACATTTTGTATCGATGTCTGAAAAATACCTACACGAAAAAAGTGTGAACACTTTGTGGAAAGCCATTAAAAATACAAAAATGTTACTCGCCACAGGAAAAAAAGATGAAATTGAATACAAAGTAATACCTACCAAGTGAATGAACTGAAAATAATATGTATGAGGTAATCAAATTCGACAAAAAAAATTCAGGAGTAAGTGAACTCACCTTACAAAAAGAGTACACTTGGCTGGCAACAAAAACCCTAAACTCACGGCGGAAACCAACGGTACTATCTGTCGACCTTTCTGGGGGCTGAGAATACATTGAAAAGAAATTCCCTCCAAGCGAAACAAATTCGGGCACTATAGAAGTAAGGCAGTCAACAGCGACACACTGTCGCCGCCCGCCGGCCGAAACACACTTGCCGCGCGACACTGTGTCGCAGGCCGCAGTGAACGTGTTAACCACGGGACCATGCCATTTGAATTAATAAAGTGCATCGTATCCTCTAAATAACCCAATTTGATAAACCATTCACACAAACACAAAGAAATGGTACCTTGGAAAGTTGAAAGATGAAATGAAACGCATGTTGGAAAATGAGATGACGTGAACAAGGATGAGGAATCGTGAATGAAATTGATAACCAACAAGAAATAACAGGAATGATCAACTATGGCCAAACGATTCACACAGGTTTGAATATGATTCAGCGTACAGTTCACAAGAAAATGAGGACCAGTTATTACAATTACATTTATGGAAGTTCCAAAAACTTCCTTCTAGACTATTACAGGCTCAATTCGTGAATCAAGATATTTAATCTGAAGGATTGTGCGCTTGGCGCATTACTCCGACCTTGAAAGACGAGTTAGAGAGACGAGAGGAAGACAGAATGCAGTTCAATTCCACGGAGAACATCTCTCCGTTATTAACGACACAAGCAACAGGCACGAGAGGTGGACACTCGCAGGCAGACTGCTTCACAAGAAGCTGACCGATTCTGAATTTTCTTTGGGGCTTACGTGAACATAGCAGTCAGGCGAGGCGTTTGCGGAAGAACTTGTTACACCGGTGGGCACCTCGACCCACACGGACCGCCGCCTTTAAGAAGGTTGATCCGAAAAGTGAAAGTCATGTCATTTTTTTAATATTTTCAGCACTTATAGAACTAAAGTTCCTCTAACTAATAAAGTAACGATAATTACACCAACCCATACTCCTTTTTCCACAAATTACATTTGAAATTACATACGATTAACGACGAGAATGGCCGTCACATGGGAATATAACGTTTAAAAATACCATAGTGACATGTCATTTTTGCAAAAAACTGATTTTTTTAATTTCACAAGAAATAAAACGACAAGAATAAAAATGCATCAACCCACCGTATTTTTGCTAAATCCTCCAATTTCTGCGCTTGTAGCAGACGAAATGCGTAGTTGTTTTCAAGTGGCGTTTCTGTCGCTCCAACCAAAATGCATGGCGTATGAATTATATCATTACCAATGAGATATTAAAGCATATTTCAGAAAAATATTATAGCATAACGTTTGATAGTCATATTATGGTGTTATACATTAGTAAATTCATTGAGTACATGAATTTATTTCTTTAAAGTAAATGCTGAATTGACCTTATCGTGGAGCTGATTAAAATTATCATAAAAAAGAAATCCTTCGACTTTACATCGTATTTCTTGTGATACTTATGACTCTCAATAGCTTATTTAATTTTCTTTGTGAAGTAAGGATCACTTAGCGGGCATACACTCGTACTTAAATTAATAAGATTCCTATCACAAAACTTGACTCAAGCAGTCGCGAGCCAACATCCTTAAATGTCGATGAGGACTGCCTGGCCCACTCCAAGGGTTCACGGCCGATATCCGTTGTTTCCCGGGAACCCTTTCTTATCACGTCTCGTGGTAAGATTCCCGTTGGTCCGTCCTCACTTTCTGCGTCTCACCATCTTTCCGACCGCCTGTACACTCTCAATCCCCCTGATATACGTATATCGCAAGCACAGCATTTGACACACGAAAATCATACGCACAGACACAGACACTCCTCTATGGGAGTCTCGAGGAAACACTTCGACTCCCATGCGCGGGAACATAAACACACCAAGAAAAATCACCATACTCATTGCGTTAATAGCGACGAAAATAATTTCGTTACAATATGAAATTAAATAAGTCGCCAAGCGAGAAAATAAATTCGTTCGCGGAAAGATGTAAACAGCCAAGAGGAGAGAAAGAATTCACTTAAAGAACGGAGCGCAGGTGTTACGCCGTAAATGACAAGAATGGAGAACTTTTATTTGAAAATACAGATAATTTGAATAGGTTAATTGGAGCAACTTCACAATGGAAGTAATCTCAGTGAGGAAATAATGGAAGAGGAAAACAAGATCAAAAATGATGACATGCAAAATTCACTCCTCCGATAAAAATTTGACCCATCAATAAGAAAGTGACGGATGAATAAGATGAAATTGGTGATATTCCTGGTGAGCTAATTAAAAATGCTGGAGAAGAAGCATCGTCGGTCTACACAACAATATGTGCAACGTCTAAATAGCAGAAGGAATACTTACGTGCTTCGTTAAGAAAATCATTCCCAAAAAGAAAAAGGTGTAGAGTTGGGAAACTTTAAGGACTATAAATCTGGAAGTACCTCTCTCTCTGGAAGATATTAACAAGGTTATTTTGGAAAAGAATAGAGCAACGACAGAAGAGTTTCTGGAGTGCATCAACTTTGGTTCGTGATAAATAACGGCCGAAAAGAAACCATTTCGATCCTTAGGATCTTAAACATAGAGAAAAGATTTGAGAAGAACAAACCGACGCACAGAGGGCTGAAATTGAAGAAAACATGGCCAAAATCGAAAAGTGGTTAAAGACGAGATTTTCATAAATTCCTGCAGTTATAAAGTGTAAATTGTATAAATATTAGTTATTCTTAAATGTTAGCAAATTAAATTTAAAATGAACGTAAGGGTTTGTAGCAATTAGAATAATAATATTTACGGGTAGTGGTGTTGCATACGTACATTGTTTCGCCGTGTCGGATGACATCTTAAGAGGCCATGAAAAAAAAATTTTAAGAAAAATATTTCCCGTGTGTTATCGGCAGTCGTCGATATCAAGGCATCCTTTACATATCCAAATCTGTTGAAAACTAAAAAAAAAAAAACTTCCGTCACCCGGAGCACCAAAGATTTTTTCGGCCGCATGGAATGTGTTTATTTCAGCCATGAATTCGAAATGTTTTATAGTGGTTCCTAGTTGATCGATATGACATATGGTTTAACATGACATTTTTACCCGATTTTACTCGTAGAAAATTAAGTAGAAGTTGACAAAACCTGGCAAAAAACGGCCGTCTTCAATTTTTCTTGAAAATCAAGCAATGCTGTCTCCTAGGAAGATAGAACTCTGGAATTGAAAATGATACCAAAGTGAATAACAGTGAGTGTTTATAGGTTTGTGCTGAACACATAGTTTTTCGGTCAACTACACATACTTTTTCTTCAATTAGTAATATAGTTGAAGGCTTCATCTACTGCTGCTATTGAAGAATGATGAAAATCAAATTGATGGACAGAGTTGCAAACGAAGAAGTGTTAAGAAGAAGAATGGGAGAAAAGCGACGCCTTAAAGAAAAGATTAAATCGTCCTTAATTTGAGACACGATGAAGACAATCCACGAGGAACAACAGAACGGAAATAATGGCAAGCGAAGACCTGGCATACATTTTCAGAAATGG
This sequence comes from Platycnemis pennipes, assembly GCA_933228895.1. Lineage (NCBI taxonomy): Eukaryota > Metazoa > Arthropoda > Insecta > Odonata > Platycnemididae > Platycnemis > Platycnemis pennipes. The sequence goes on from OW121852.1 coordinate 8,963,467, forward strand.
AAAGATAAGAATTGTGTGAATACGAAGAGGTTGCCTGATAGGAGAATGGAGCTGAGATTATTGTACCGACATGATTAATAATTACCTTTTGCATGACGTACTGTTGGGGGAAAGAATTGTTGGAGTCCTTCTCTCCACATCTTAAAGGATTTCAATGAATCGATGCCTCTCACTGTCGTGTGCAGCGCGTCTTCACGATAACTCCCTTTGCTCCCTCTGGCGTGCGAGTTCTGTTTTTGGGTCCATATGCAGGGAAATGACGACGTTTACAGATTGGGTTAATCATTGCTCCATTTTTAATTTTTGATTTCATAAAGGATAGCAATGTTTTGCTGCACAGTCCATACACAAAGCCACCGTTGATCACATCAAGACATAAGAGTGCTAAATGGTTGAAAAGCATAAACTGCTTATCAACCAATCCTCCTGGCACAAAATATTTTGTTGTATGTTTTTTAACACAGGTCAAGCCAACAATGGGGTCGTTCACCATATTTTTTTTATTACCGAATCCGATGGAGTTTGTAAAAGAAAAATACCCATATTTTTCCGTTTTTTGATCCGTCAATTATTTCTCGAGTTATAAGCGGCGAAAAACTGATGTTTTTAGCCCTTTCGGTGCAACCTCTGACGTATATTGACTTCGTCCAATCACAACTGAACCCGCGAAGCTACTTCGCTTTATCGCAATGGGGGGGGGGGGACAGCTGAATCTGCTAATAGGAGCAGTTGCGGCAGCATCTGTGCGAGCAGACCTTCCGAGAACCCCCCTCCACCCCCTTCCCTTCCCCTAAAAGCAGTCACGGACGGATGGAAAATGACGTCAATGCTACCAAAGCAGCTTCTTCGGTGGGCGTCACCTTTTGCTTATTTTCATTTTTGATTTATGAGTGAATGGTTGTGGTTAGAAGATTAATTTTTTCACTAAAATTCTTTTTTCGTTTCCATCTTACAATTTCGTGTACAAAATTGCGATTTCGGTTCCGAGTAGGTAAACGCCAACAATTACCTCCTCCGGAACAAGCCGATGGAAGATTGTGTCTGTGTTGTGCCGTTGCTAAGAGAACGATCTGGCCTCCAAGTCGCCGAGATCATGCTAGATCCACGAGGATACGCGAAAAAAGTGATCCATTCCAAAGGGAAGAAAGGGCGCTCTGTGAGGGACATCCGAGCCTGTCTTCTCTGGGTAAGTCGGTATTTTTGGATTATGATCTTACGAGAGGGGCTAAGGAGGCAGATTATCGCCTTTCGGAGGCCGTGCCATATATTTATCAAAAGGAGAAGAAACGGATTTCGACGAGTCCTTGAAGCTTTTGATCCTGCCGTTCGGAGGATATTTGGATATGATTGAAATTAAAAACCGTTCCTCGGAGGCGAAAGGAGTTCCAGGGGTAGCCCGGTGTAGGGGAGCGCCGAACGGGAGATGCCCTCACGTTGATCACGCTGCAATCACGCTGCGGCAGCTGGTCGCAATGTTGAAAGGGGAAACGGACTCACTCAACAACACGGCGCCTTGTATACCGCCTATACCGCATAGACTGTGCGGCGCTAAATTATTCATTGCCATTGTACCTATATATTCACCTTGTAGTCGTTATTAGGCCTCAATAGTGTAGGATATCTCAATCCTGCTGCGTGAACGGCGGTGAAATTCATTAATTGCCATGCGAATAAATTCACCTGGACCGGAAATGGAACCACGACTTTCCGGGCCACTGCGCAGACCACTACGCTACCCAGGATCCCTAATTGGGTCATCTAGTGCCCTGAACCTCGGTAAAATTGCCATGCGAATTTAGGGATCCTGGGAAGCGTAGTGGTCTGAGAAGTGGCCCGGAAAGCCAAAGGTCCGTGGTTCGATTCCCGGTCCAGCTGAATTTTATCTCATGGCAATTAATTTGAAAGTCCTCACCATTAGAGAAATTTAAATCGGACAGCTTTACCGAAGATGTTATGCACATATGAGAAACACCAGCGTATAATCCTAGATCCGACCAGATAAATAAGATTAGAGGGATGGATTGTCGTACCGATAGATTCAAAATGGCATTTTTCCCCCGTACTATAAGAGAACAGAATAGGCAGAATAGCAAAGGGATAGGTAGGGGAAATATTTTTGAGTAGTCTGTACTGCATGATGCATGTATTAACCCTTTAAATACTATAGATACTAACAATCTAGTTACATGAGACACTTTAGTTGCTTGTTTGAATGTTAGTAGTGCATGCATGGTGATCTTCACCCCCTGCCACACACCCTCGCGGTGGCTTGCAGGGTATCGCGTAGATGTAGGTTCATGTAGGGTGTAGTAGAGTACTGGCCTCTTACCAGGAGGGTCCGGTTTCGAGCCCCGGCAGTAGAAGATATTTTTCAGTGGTCCCTACTTGAAAGCATTATCGAAAACATTCGAGTACAGTACTCCGTTGTTCGTCAGGTGGGACGTTAAGCCGTGGTCCCCTTGTGGCGTAGCAACGCATATTTCAAGAGAAAACCAGACAACGAGAGGCGCCACTCGCGTCTTTTTTTTCCCTGCGTTGGCGACGAGATGAGTGACGGAGAGCGATTGAGCGGGAGGACAGGACTTGGGAGACGCGGCGAGGAATCTTCCCTGCGAGCCCACGTCGGATAAGACACCGCGGGCAATCTCGAAATTATGTACTCCTCGTGAACTGCCTACTTGTATTGTTCTAGGGGCAGGCACGTGGCCATAAATTTGTTTCGGGGGGGGGACTAAGTTTAGTGCAGCGTAACTTGAAACAAATCACCCTTGCCCGTCCGGTTGGACATGTTACAAATCTCGGTTACAGTAGGGTTTTATCGAATCGCCAGTTTTTGTCGGACGATAGCCAAAGTTAGGATTTATCACTTATTTCACATTCTAAACAAAACTAGGTGAGGAAGAAAGCGCTGCGACAACAATTAAAGGATGATAAATACGGTATTTATCTTGATAGGGATGCGGACTTCAACCATAATGGTGAGTTTCGCGCCTCAATTGTTTTATCTCTCGTTTGAAATTGCTCATTTCACGCTCTGGATTTTCACTGCACGGACGAGGTTGGGTTTTACCTTCTGAAGGACTTTGCTTAAGAACGCGATGTCGTGAGACGTTGGGTTTTACCTTCTGAAGGACTTTGCTTAAGAACGCGATGTCGTGAGACGTTGGGTTTTACCTTCTGAAGGACTTTGCTTAAGAACGCGATGTCGTGAGACGTTGGGTTTTACCTTCTGAAGGGCATTGTTTAAAACGCGATGTCGTGAGACGTTGGGTTTTACCTTCTGAAAGGCATTGTTTAAAACGCGAACTTGTTGATTCGATCGTCATCTGTCGTCCGTTATGGCTGCCGAAGCAGACTAGGCCCCCATCCCTAATCAAGATAAGTACAGTATTTTTCATCTTTTAATTGTTGTCGCAGCGCTTTCTTCCTCACCTAGTTTTGTTTAGAATATGAAATAAGTGATAAATCCAAATTTTGGCGATCGTCCGACAAAAACTGGCGATTATATAAAACCCTACTATCATCCAAACCTCTTCCCAAATCGATTGGAGCCAAATTCCATTTTCGCGATTAATGTTTACTTTCATAAACATGAGCAATGTTTGGCTGCACAGTCCACACACATATCCAAAAGTTTCCATTCCATGTTTTCCATAACAAGTTTTCAGTGCTTAGTATTTACTTTCACAGTGTCCATTCCTATGTCTTCACACTGGTAAAGCTCACTGCTTACCTTTTTATTAAGCAGTTAATTCGACCGGCCCCAGAACAGAAGTTCAACACATACCTACACAAACATATCAGATTGAAAAAAATAACCTAGTAACCACACCCATGCATCAAAGTAGTGATCACGTTTTAAGGCACTTGACACTTAATGACTCTTTGCGGGGAGGAGGGATATCCTTTTCGCTCTCTTAATGATCGGATCACGAACGGTTCGTGAATTGACGAAGCTTCTGTCGGTAGCGGTGTTGCCGATCTCGGTGTGCTGAATGTTCTTCACGTTGCGCAAATTCCAAAAATACAATTTAAAATCGTTTGTATCTTTCTCGCTCTTGCTTTTTTTCCAACTCAAGCTTCAAGTATAACCGATGGTGGCTCCATGTCACGTTCTTTATGAAGATGAGATGGGAATTAATGGCAGGCGGAGATAATGAAACGTACAGGGGGCCGATTGTGTAACTCGGCTAACGTTCGATCGTTAGTGACCCGTTCACTCTCGATCGAGCTCACCGTCTTCGAACGAAGATGAAAAGTGCGATTGTATAAGCTCGATCGTCAGCAGGCAATCGAAAGTTACGGTGTTGTCAGATTTACAGCATATTTCGCACTTGTTTCTCTTGTACGCATGCGCAAAGAGCTTATTTTGAAGTAGTTGCATTTGTTTTGAATATCAAGAATTAATAATAAACATTACAATGCCTGAAAATTTAAGATAACTTCCTCACGAGTATTATACAGTGGCCTCAATGCGTTCCCAATTGATAAATTAATTCATAATTACTTGTCATACCCTGACTTTCACAGATAATTATCAAAAACGTCTGCTTAATTCGCAACTCATAATATTTCATTATCACTCAAATTTTGTTCTCTATTGCTGATAATGCATAAAAAATGGTACGTCATGTTGAAATTCTATATTATCACTCCGGATATTCTCGTCATGTAATTTAACTAATGTGCTACGGTTCACTGTAAATATCATTTAGCAAAACTACGCTCAACGTATTGGTATATATGCATCTTCAGACAGAAATTAATTAGGTTATTTATAGGTACACAATTAAATACTATCCTCAATCTAGTCCCCAGCATTAAAGCAATAGTCAACTTTTATTACTATTGAAACACTTTCACAGCGTTCTCCATCACATCAAAGATAAATACCTATGAAACTCACTTTTAAAATTCCGTGCCGCCTGTCTCTCTTGTAGCATACCTATTTTCCCATAACCAGATTTCTTGTACGTAGGTACACGATAACCTACCGTGAGATATATAAGGCAGCATTAAATAATTTACACAACTTCTCCAGGCACACACAGCGGCACACAAATAAAGGCACAATCCTATGGCTAATGACATCAAGGCGAGTGAATGAAAAGATTATCTTTTGAGTAGGCAAAATTTAATGAATAAAGCATAACGAGACAGCATGTGTTGCATAAGGCGACAAAAATCATCACCCTTTCACTTGGAAGTAAACAACAACAGTCATAATTTAAAACACTCTCAAACAACACAGTAATCCCTTACGAGGGCAAATCGTAATGCTTATTGATAATTAGACATTACCTGCCTTAAACGTAGACGGAATAATTATTTCAACACAATAACATTGGACACCACTATGCAATGAAATAAAAATATGTCACTTGGGGTGGGAAATTTTACTGAATGAAGAATAACAAAGCACTACACTGTTTATCCTTTCACCACTTTCACTGGGACGTAAACAATCACACTTACAAGACAAGAGAAATCCCCCTCACTTCAATTCACATAGATTGCAAATCTTAATTTAAGGCAATAGGTGAAACGACGAAATAATTGCCGACAACAATTTTCTCTGACATCTGTATAGATACTATAATACATGCAATCCATCACAGTTTACTAAAAACATTGTCAATCGCTGAATTGCCACAATGTGTAGTCACAACACACGCTATATCTTCACTATGTATTATTCTCACCGTAAGTGGCATTGCTCAAGTGAAACTGTTGATGCCAATGCTGAAATTAAAAGTTGAAATTATATGTAACAGTCCGATAGCTTGTTTTAAATTGCTATTCATTACATTCACCCACCAAACGTTGCTATAATTATTCTAATTAATTCACTCTGTCACATCATACACAGCTTTTTAAGCAATTTGATACTTCAAATTACATTCTTATTCCGTAATAGTTCAAACAACGTTCCTCACAACGATAATTTATCACTTATACATGAAAATGCAAACAAAAACAAACCTTCCAACGATTGAAAATGGCCGTAACGTCAAGTATATAGCAGTCGACGGGTTTCCTTCGATCGTGAGCCGAAAAACCTTCGACCGTAAAGTTACACAATCGCGCCTTCAATTGTTTTCGAAGAATTACCCACAACACCACGGAATACGGCTCTTTACGTTCGAACGTAAAGTTATACAATCGCCCCCCAGGAGTCGAAAGATACGGATCAGAGAGCGGATGAATCGTCTAAAAGACCAGCACATGACCGGCAGTTCACCGCTTGAGATCCGAAGATGGGAACGCCGCCTGGGTGGCGGAGTTTAACTACGAAAAGGTGACATTTTATGACGTATTCTCACTAAATAAGAGATTACCAATAACACTCCAGACTGGCTTCCCAGACTTCGAGACCCGACGGTGGCAGGGATCATTCATGGCAATGTGGATTGTGTGGAGAACAGTCCATCACTACCTCCGCACGCAGTGTAACGTAAGCATAATGTAAAGCGATGGTGCCTTTCGGTGTTTCAAACCCCACCTCCCGAAAGAGAACATCCAGTCCAGACTTGCTCATGCGTCCGAAGAGGTAGTACCTTAGCTGTGGTACTTCTATCACAAATGGCCATTGTGGCAGATACTTCACAGGGATTTGCTAAGGCTATGGGCTGTTTTTAATTCTGTGTCAATTAATTTCGTTCCTCAACCGATAATCCTACCTAATATTGTTGTTGTTTTTTAAAAGTACGACCTACAACATAACATATCGTGCAAGAAAAACACTACATAATACAGTTTATTCGAAATTAAAGAGTCAAATTCCAAAATATTACAAGAGTAACATTGTTTATAGCATACTTGCCAAGATTGTAATAAAATTTATATTGTGCAAACTGCACAATACTTAAAAAATAGAATCAATGGCCATAAGTCTTCAATTAAAACAAATACTGGAACCTGTGCCTTGGCAAAACATTCTTTGGAAAACAACCATTCCTTTATATTTGAAGATGCAAAATCGATCGATTTTGAATCCAACCTTCAAAAGAGGCTTTTTAAAGAAATGGTTCATATAGTAAAAAATCCTACTGCATGCAATAATAGAACAGATATACAAAATTTAAGTAAAATATACCATAACATTATATTTACTTTACAACTTATACAACTTTATAAATATATCTTACTCAACAATATCTTCAACTTGTAAATTAATATTCATTCAATATTCAATATTGTTATTTAAAAGAAAATATATATATACATACACAAATAACTATTGTTTATGCAATAATTTTATAGTTTTGGTTGTTTTTAATTTTTATATAATAAAGTTTGTGATGAATTGATGTAAACAAGAAGCGTAACATTGCTGTTGTTGTTAATAAAAAAATTGTCACCAAAAGGTATGTAACAAGAATGCTCTGTAATCATTTTTTTCCTCTCAATTCTGATCTAAGTCTGTAAAAAAATTAATGAAAATGTAAAAACTTACATTGTGCATCAAATAGCCCTGATGAAGCCGCAATATAAAGAGGCGAAACGTCGGCGAAAATTGGCGTTTCTCTTAAACGACCAAACAACTCCAGACAACTAATCCATTTCTAGACAATCCTACCGGAATTCATCTCTCTGCTGATGATTTCAGCAATTATCAGCAATTTCCAGAGGGTATGATTTTTAAACTAGAGATTAACCGCGTAGCAAACGAGGATAGGCTTTAACGGAGGGCTGGGGATAAATTAGGTGAGGATGTAAAGTTTGGACCACCCCACGAATAGCTACGATATGTCGACGCCTCATAAAAAGGTGATCAGCACTGCAGATGGAGGCTATCACCTGAGAATCCATCGATGTCATCCATGGATGCCTTCTGAAGTATTCCAAGCCAACCAAAAGCCACAATAATAACGCCCTGAGAAAAATATTAAGCATGCATTCAGGAGACACGCGAAAATTCAGTTATAAATGGCACTATATCGGTAGGTAGTGCAAGGTAGTGTAATGGTTTTTAATAAGGTAGTCGTTTCTCTAGTGTACCCCATGTACCTTTACTGTAATCCATTACTGCCCGTAATAGTGCGCAAGAAAAAATGAATTATTGACCCTCTCTCCCTGCCTTACTCCCTCTTATTTTATCGTCGTGATCTATCCTGCCTTAGTACGATGGTGTCGTTAAGATCTCTTCAAAATATCTTCGGCCAACCTATCCGTTTGAAATTTACGCACGATATTCAATGGTATTTTTACCTATGATCTGATGATGATTCTGATCATAATCATTCTAATAATTTTGTTACAGTTGTTAAAGCAGTTAATTGTTCCAATAGATTTCTCAGGACACGCGATCGACGAAGTGCTTTATTGAAGGCGGTCGCCCATGGCAACGGCCACGTTCGCGCGTCACCGAATCACGCGACTCTCGTGATAGCGCGTGCGGTGGAGATACGGCGTTTGTTTTCTCACCGAGGTGGTCATGAGCCTCTAGGCCAATGTTCAGAGCTTACTAGGAGGTATAGATCTCTCTGCAAGTTTTACCTCATGAGAAAATCGGAAAACTGAAAGGAAAAATACACTGTGCCTTGCTAACATTATCTGCCAACCGCTAACTATATCCGATCTTAAGACAGCGGACTCCCGTTTTCTTCAACTTAAATTATGGGAAGATTTAACCCGTAGAAACATTTTCACTGCAGTAATAACTCGATCAGAAGTCATTTTTTGAAAATATTTATCTTTTCCTTTTCATTCTGAAGTTTTTTTGTTATAAAATATTAAATATCACGATACGGAGAAAAGAAAAGTGAACTCCACGACTAAACAACGAGCTCAAGGAATGTAATTTTAAAAATGGTGTAAATAATAGGGCATAAGCGTGTATTTTCTGAGCTTTTACTCTGCAAAGGCCGTTGTACACGGTACAATTTCTTGTACAAGATCTTATACCATAAATTGAACGGCGAGATTTGCCCAAGATATTGTACTAGAAGTTGGTTCGCGGTCGTACACGATCAAAGATTTTCATGCAATTTGTGCGCCAATAACATGCGCAGATATCGTTTTCTGTCAAACAGCTGAATCATAATATCCGATGACGATAGTATTTTGAAAATACTGCCATAGTTACTGGTTTACAATGATTTGCAACCATTAATCCTAACATTAATAAAATGAAATTATACGATTGGTTACTTGCACTCTTTCATCGGCTAATGAAACCCATCATTTATCGTCCAAACATCATGTTCTTGCTTGTTGCATATATTTATTTTTGGTTCAATAACGTCATGTTAATATTTGATCGAAGGTTTCCGCGGCGCGGGTTAGATGCTCTCTGCATACTTTCGGGTGATCGTCCGCGTCCGTTGGTTGGTAGACAACAGTTTCGCTGACTGTCCTGTCAGCGTCTTCAGGTCGAAGGTGTCGGGAAGTGATTTCTGCCTTGCTTATATAGCGTTCGCTATATAAGCAAGGAGACGGAGACGAGGAAGCTTCACGAAAAATACACGTCACCATTCCGTTAATCGCAGGAACTTCCGAAAAGATCGCCAGGATACTTCGTAAGCACGACGTGGTCACTAGATATAACTGTGTGACAAAGATAGCCAATTCCATACCCGGCCCCAAGGACGCCATTCCGCAGGAGTTATACGAAGGAGTGTACCAGGTCCCTTGCTCCTGCGGAAAATCTTACATCGGAGAAACCTGCAGGTCGATGAACGTGCGCATTAAGGAACACACGAGGGCGACGAAAAACAAACAATTCCGCCTCTCAGCCATCGCCGAACATGCTTGGTCGGAGCCGGGACATGACATCAAATTTGACGAGACCAAGCTATTGGCCAAGGAAAAAAGATACTTCCCTCGGCAAATTAGGGAAGCAATAGAAATTCACAAAACGAAGTTTAACTTCAACAGAGAGGACGGGTATCCTCTACACAGCGCCTGGAAGAGAGTCATCAACCACAGCCAATTGGAGAGCAGCTTCCGATCAGCCAATCAGAGAGCAGCACCCGGACAGCGAACGCTATATAAGCAAGGCAGAAATCACTTCCCGACACCTTCGACCTGAAGACGCTGACAGGACAGTCAGCGAAACTGCTGTCTACCAACCAACGGACGCGGACGATCACCCAAAAGTATGCAGAGAACGTCATGTTAATTTCATTGAGGTTTAATGTTTGCCAGTGTGTCCAACTCATTTTTTGAGAAATAGAACACTTCCGACGCGACAGACGAATAACACAATATGGAAGCAATAAAAATATCATAATATGGAAGCAACAAAGAATATCACGAAATGTACAACAAAAATGGAAGTTTTGCCACACTTAAACAGGAATAAAAGTGATCGCAAACACAGAACACCAACATTACGAATACTAAACGAACGCATCACTACCGTCACATGTCATGCGCAGAAGCTACTGAGTGGATCTTGGACGATTTCATCCAATAATATAGAGCATTATCTGATTTATTGTACAAGAAATTGTACGAACACCTCGTACACGATACAATTTGCGCATTGAACAAGTTCTTGTGCAAGAAATTGTACCGTGTACAACGGCCTTAAGAATAAGTTTTATAGTTTGCCATAATTATTACGGAGCATTTAAGGGATATGCGTTTATCGGTAAGAATAATCTGGATTCTGAGAACAGCGAAGTATTCTTTTCTTCGAAGAGTTACTCGCGGGATGATGGGGATATTCTTACGGGGTTTTCGCAGCTGGGGGCAATTTTCAGTGGATTCACTTGCAATTCCAGTATCCAAGAGTTCCAAACTTCAGTTGATCCCTTTTGACCTTCGTTTTGATTTACACACAATGTTTTAGCTTAAAAATGTCTCAATTGTTCTCGGCCCTAAGAGAAAAGACGTTTTTAAGCACTATCCTTTGATCTCTTTGATCAGATAATTCTTTTCATGTAACATCTTCTAGGTTATGGAATTCACTTCCTGATGGAATAAGGTCTTCCGAAAAAATTTGCATGTTTAAAAAGCGGTTGCACTCACATCTTATGCAATGTAAATAAAATAATTTATGTATGTATAAACATAATAAGTAAATGTATATGCTATATAGTTTATGAATGTACTATTTTATTTGTCGACACTCTTTATTGTTAAATTGGTTGTATTATGATATTATTGTTCAATCATTGACACATTGTATTGAGTGCTAAGTTTTCTAAGATCGTCGATGCTTACTGTCGAGGAAAAAAGTCATGACACTCGAGTTTACAAGTCAATGACAGTTGTACGCGCAGTCCCACATGAAAACATGTTATATCAAAAATTAGCAAATTTAATTCTGCGTTTAACTGTAGAAAGTGAAAATTTTTATTTTCACTTGTTAAAATTTTATTGTCTGCGAAACAAAAAAAGTGCCGGTTTTTTCACCGTTTTAAACGGAATGTTCACTTTAAAAATTCATTACTTTAAAAGTATTCATTGGATCGTAACCAAACTTTAATACGAAATAAAGAAACCTGTTTTTAATGTATGTACGAAGTTTTAAGATAATCGAAGTTGAAATAAAATTGTTCTTGTAAATATTGTGAAACAACTTTTTCTCAGTACTGCGTGGTCATATCGATACGAATCTTGTTCTGTCATGGAGCTTATGGTAATACAAGGCTAATCGGTTCTCCATATTTAGAATTTATTTAGTTTTTTATTTTATGTGCGCTTACATTTAATTCAGTGTTTCCAACAACAAGAGGTGTGAAGCGAACGAGAGGAAACGGACGCATGACCTTGGAAATCCGTGCGACGTTGCCGCGAACAAGATTCGTATCGATATGACCACGCAGTACTGAGAAAAAGTTGTTTCACAGTATTTACAAGAACAATTTTATTTCAACTTCGATTATCTTAAAACTTCGTACATACCTTAAAAACAGGTTTCCTTATTTAGTATTAAAGTTTGGTTACGATACAATGAATACTTTTAAAGTTATGAATTTTTAAAGTGAGCATTCCGTTTAAAACTGTGAAAAAACCGGCACTTTTTTTGTTTCGCAGACAATAAAATTTTAACAAGTGAAAATAAAAATTTTCACTTTCTACAGTTAAACGCAGAATTAAATTTTCTAATTTTTGATATAACTTGTTTTCATGTGGGACTACGGGTACAACTGTCATTGACTTGTAAACTTGAGTGTCATGACTTTTTTCCACGACAGTAGACAGCTACTCTTTTCTAATACTAATATTACCCTGTTGATGTTGTAATGAGACTATGTAAATGTTTTATGCATATGTTTCAAGGGACATTAATGTAATGGATCAAATAAATATATCTAACTATCTATCTCCACCCTACCTCTTCACTCCTTCACTTGCAATGAGATGCGTTTGTGGACGCGCTTCTCGAACTCGCGTCTTATTTATAGAAATATCATGGCGTCATGATTAAAAAAAAAACATGTAATTACACTTCACTCTGACAAGTGAAGGTGATTCGCTTAAATTTCTAAGATGTTGCCCCAATTTTTTTCAAGACGCAGCTCTCTGTTTTTTTCGTTCTGACAACAATGGGGGCGTTTACTCGGAACCGAAATCGAAAATTCGTACACGAAATTGTTAGATGGAAACGAAAAAAGAATTTTAGTGAAAAAATTAATCCTCTAACCACAACCATTCACTCATAAATCAAAAATTAAAACAACCAAAAGGTGACGCCCACCGAAAAGGCTTCTGTGATAACATTGACGTCATTTTCCTCCCGTCCTTGACTGCTTTTCGGGGAAGGGAAGGGAGAGGAGGGAGGTTTCTCGGAAGGTCTGCTCGCACAGATGCTGTCGCAACTGCTCCCATTGGCAGAGTCAGCTGTGTCCCCCCCACCTTTGCGATAAGGCGAAGTAGCTTCGCGGGCTCAGTTGTGATTGGACGAAGTCGATATACGTCAGAGGTTGCACCACGCCCACTTTTCCGAAAGGGTTAAAAACATCAGTTTTTCGCCGCTTATAACTCGAGAAATAACTGACGGATCAAAAATCGAAAAATACAGGTCCTTTTATTTTACCAACTCTATCAGATTTGGAAATTAAAAAAATATGGTAAACGACCCCATTGATCTCACTATTAGTACCAGAGTGAGACTTTGATCCTCACATTTCATTGTGCAACTAGGGATTCTCTGGATCATCACTGCGTCAGGTTTTCCACCGTCATCGAGCTTCTGATGCCAAAGTTGATCATCGTTCCCGTGGCTGATTCAAAATGTTTGCAGCCATGTAGAGACACAGAGGTCGAGTGAATCAACCGACTGCAATTTGCGGGACAGCTTCAGAACGTTCCTCATTGAATTTGCTGGATAAGTTTACATTTATTAAATCATTGCCACGAGTTAAAAGTAGCTCCCCACCCGAAGGATATATATCAGCTTACCTCTACATGTTTACGCATTTCTCTTCTTCCACTACATCCACAACTTGTTTCATTAAACGGTGCTTTCTGACTCCATTAAACCATCTCCTTCTTCCACCTATCTTCCCTATCCACTTTTTTCTTCAAGGATTTTATCCATCACATCTTAAGATATTGGCCGATTAGGTAGTCGTATCCTTATTTAAAAGTGCTTTTAGCTCACCCGCGGTATACCGAGGGAGATAGTGGAAGTCTCTTTATGTTGAGAAATATATAGTGACCTGGGAAGACATTCACCCGTCTTTTGCAGGTTCACAATTTTTAGTTTTAGTAAGATAACGATAATTATTCACGATCACATGGGTGTTACAATAATAATGCTACAATGTGCTAATAGTGCTACAATGCTACAATTCGCTAATAGTGCTACAATGGAGCTAATTATTGCGGATTAATAATGCTAAAATGTGCTAATAGTGCTACAATGGTGTGCTAACACCACAACTTGGGTGCTACATTAGACTTCGCAACGTATCAGACATTACTTTGTATCAGTATAACTTTGCTGTGAATATGTTCGGAAGAATCCTCTTGCATGTTAGAATAATGAGAAATACGGTATGAGCTTTTTGCTATAACATAAGGATTTCGGATATAAGGATAAAGATTTTCACGTTGAACTTAATTTTCGTGTGGATAGGGGTTATTGATGTAATGTTATGGTCATTGACAATATTTCGTCGGACGTGGACATGGAGAGAGTATATTATTTCGCGAATAAATGAAGGTCCAGCTTGGAAATTACATGAACGCATGATTCCTAGTACCTCTCACACCGAAGTTTTCCTCTCTGGACGTTTGCATGCACAACCAGCTGCAGTTTTTTCTTCCTCCCACGTTTTCCTAGTCTTCCAGTGGACGCAAAATTCGAGCAATTCGCAGTCACAAAACACGCAAAACCTACATTGCGTATTGACCGGTGAGAATACCGCACCAACTCCAGGTATTAATATTTATATGGTATGAATGTGTGATGGAGTGAGGTCAATATCACGGGGACTAGTTATACTCTCCGCTGGAAGGCATGGTGAGCAATATTCATGAAGAGGGACGAAAGAGCTGTGAAAGTCATGAAAGGGACATGAGCACGGAATGAGGCACTGATATTAATTCGACGAGATGCCTCGACGAACAGGCAGAATGTGATGCTGGAAGTATGAAGAAATATCAGAAAGATTCCGCATTAAGCATTGGTAAACGAATTTTAATGAGTCACCCAGAATATTTCGCCCATTCTCTTGGATAATGTTTCGAGGAAACTATTTCCAACTCCGCTGAAAACGGACAAGGGTCTACATCTACATTATACCCTACAAGCCACCATAAAGGTGTGTGGCAGGGGGCGAATTCTCACCAAACATGCACTAAATATCATGCATAAAAACGATTATACGATTACTACTTATATACTTTTCTAAACTTCACATATAAAAAAAGATAAAAATAGCAAAGCAAACATGCAAAAGCATGCTGTTAGTTGGGTTAGCTTCAAGTCCTTACACCAACATGCAGCTACCAATGTTATCCATTGCTACACTCGTACTGGATATATTTACCGTTCTTCATATCCCTAAATGTACGAGGGAAAAAGAACATTTTGAATCTGTCATTTCGGCAATCAATTTCTCTAATTTTGTGATTATATTCCTGTCAACCATAGTAAGTTGGGGTCCGCAATATATTTTTAACATCATCACTGAAAATATGGTCTTGGAATTTGTTTAAGAGATTAAGTCTAAATTTCAACCTGCGATCTGACAATGATTCTCAATTTAATTCATTTAATAGACTGGTTACGCTAATAAGGTTATCGTACCCTTTACAAATCTTGCCGATATTCGCTGCACACGTTCAAGTTCATTATTTAGACCGATTTCGAAGGGATCCCATACACTGGCAGCATATTCCAAATGAGTCCTTGTGAGCTATCCAATGGCAAGGCATTTAACGTATTCAGTACTGTGAGCTATAGACCTTATTAATTATTTTCATTTTTTTTACTGAGAGAAAGCCTAGAAAGCCTAAACACTCAAATCTTTGCCAATGTTTCTGAATATGTTTCATTCCATTTTCACGGCTACCAAAGGATAATGCAGATGAAGGTCCACTCCTTTTAAATATAAATACACACATATAATACGTCTGACATGTACCCATTGTACATACGTCAGATTAATCCATCTAAATATATTTTGAATTTTTGTGCTGAAAATTCTTTCGTATAAGGCGATAGGGAACATTGTTTTCGTGACAATTTAACAAAGAATGAGTATCAAAATGATCAATGAGCACTGTGCATGAAAATCATTACTAGCGGAATAAATGTCATTTTGAATGAAATAAATTAGGTGTCCCCTTTCACAACACGATCCTTAAATGCACCTTTAAATATGAACCTTAGTTAATTATGACGCTATACACGATGCACTTAAAGTCGGGGTGTGTACGACACCCTAGTTAACAATATCTGTCCGAGTTACTCGAATACCCTCAAATGAAAAGATATTCGTGGCCCAAGTTAAAAAAAATACATCTACGCTGCGAAATTCCCGCTGTAGCATAACAACTGTCCCGGTGTTTACTCAACCACCCGCGAGTCACCGCGGTTGCCATAGAATCTCTGTAAATAAATAACGGGAGGCAAAAGAGTTCGGAGGGAATCCGATTGTTATCGCGTAGCCACCGAGGTGGAGTAAACAAGCAGCATGGCCGAGAAGAACAGGCGCCGATAATGGTGACACGGTGTGTGAGTAAACCTAACAAGCGATCCGATTGGACGCAGAATAACTTTGTTGTATTTCCCGGAAATAACAATTGGTAAAGAGTAGCGGAAACGTTAAAATATGTTTAGAGCTTTGAATAGCATGTAAGCTTATAGGAGATGAATTGAATTTTGAATAATCGGCTACACCATGCCAATCAGGGTCAGTGTTTCGATTAACTCTTTCGACTGTTCCAGGATCAAAATTAGCAAGGAGTTCTATCAAACCATGCTTCTGAAAATAGTAGTCGTATCCAAAAACCAAGTATGCTTCGGCAAAGCATTCTTGGTGATGACATATTGCTGACGTACAGTGAAGCATGCTTGGGAAAGAATACTGCATACTCGGACAGTCTACGGTAAGGAGCGACGCTAAGCAGTAGTGGCAACATAAAAAACCACTAGGTATAGTGAAATACGATAGAGGGCAACATCTATCAAATGTTTAGATCGTTAGAAAAAGAGCGATTATGCGTATATTAACCTTTTCATTGATCTGTATATTAATAATTATGCAAATGTATTATACAAAGTAAAAAATAGATACTACACACATTTATAAACTTAGCCAACGGCTCCGCCATCTTTTGTTATTCTCGTCAACAATGCTTCGAAGCCTTTAACAATGGAAGCGTACTTCTGTGCTTTGGCTTCGTAGCATGCTTCCCCCAGAGTGCATCGCGTTCGGACATACTTCGGGTGTTTCCGACGGTACCCCCCTCCACTTGCAAGCAGGCATTGTAGTATGCTTTGCGCTAGAAGAACACATTTCGGACAGGGCTATTATCTCGCACAAAGCACGAGTATTTTCTTCGTGCTTTCACCGTGTTCATGCTACTCCTTGGCAAGCAAGAATCTCGCCAGCAATTCTCTTCCATTCCCTCCTCTACTTGCTCTCCAAAGGCTTCCATTTCGCAATGTCCTTATCTCCCTCCTCTTCCTCCTTGATTTTCAGCAGTGCCTTCGCATCTGCTGCGTTCACTCTGCTTTCATTGAATTCTGTGCTTTCCTTATTGATTTTTAAGAGTCTCTCTTTCATGTCTTGCTTTACTCATTTATGAAATTCAGATTCTATCTGATACGGTCTCTTATCGAAGGCTGTATTTTCCGGGTTCCAACCAATCGTCTTTTCTATTCAATTGTTTTGCTTGCAATTCAGCAAGCGTCTTCATGCACAAGTGCTCAATGGTTCGATTTTGATCTTATACTTTTTCCCTTTTTAGACCTCGTTTTTAACACGCTGCCAGTATATGGGATCCATACTAAATCGGTCTAAATAATGAACTTGAACGTGTGCAGCGAATATCGGCAAGATTTATAAAGACACGGTACGATCAACATATTAGCGTAATCAGTATATTAAATTAATTAAAATGGGAATCATTGTCAGATCGTAGGTTGAAAGTTAGACAATCTCTTAAATAAATTCCAAAATAATATTTTCAGTGATGATGTTAAAAATATTTTGCGAGCCCCAACTTACTATGGTAGACTGGACCATGATTACAAAATTAGTGAAATTGATTGCCGAACTGACACATCCAAAATGTCCTTTTTCCTCGCACAATTACAATATGAATAGCCCTAAATATATCCAACAGTATAAATACTGGTGCATCGATTGATAGCATAGGTAGCTGCATGTTAGTATGAGGACTATAAGCTAACCCAAATAACAGCATAATATTGCCTGCTTGCTTTGCTATTTTTATCTTTTGTTTTAATTTTATGTGCAGGTGCACCATAATCTAATTACTGATCCTTTTCGTCTGATCTGCAATGCAATTTTGATGCGAATTCATCCCCTGCCACACACCTTTTAGGTGACTCGCAGGGTGTTGTGTGGATGTAGATATGAGCGGAGAAAGGAAATACAAAGACCGTGGAGAGTAAGGACTCTTTCTTAGCTCGGCGTCGCGTAATTGCGAACGCGAGCAGATCAAGCGAGCTTCCATAGCTCAGGGTTGCGGAAACAAACGAAAAGCGATAAGCGTTTCGATAAATCAGATGCAAACTCACTGCATTTCTTTACGCATTGCTTTAGTATTTGATTATAACTGGTTAAGCCATGTCTACATAAAATAAAATAAATATAAAAGTATTAATGAGTCGCCAAGAGAATTCTTGCAGGTCCATCTGCGCACTCGTTGACTTGGAACACCATTATTTAAATAAGTAACCTCAATGATTCAAAATATTAACTCAAGTCGCCTAATCCGGTTATTTGCTAATATTAAGTCAGTGTGGAAGGAGAATATCATACTTAAGACTTAATACTTTAGGTGGTACTTAGTCTTTGGAGGATCGCTCTCCAGTTTTCTTCCTCTGGATCTGGAACATGGCCGCTCCACGCATTTGTCGCATTGTCTTGCTTCGTTTATGAGTCGGACTGCATTTTTCTTCGGGCTTCTTTTTTCTATTTTTCTTCTTCAGCTAGGAGACTATTATAATACCTATGCAAGTACCTTAAGTATTAGCTAAATTCAAGAGAGGAGTGCTTTCTTGCGTGAGTAGAAAGCAATTTTGAGACAAAGGTCAAAATTTAGAATTTTTTTATATCAAGGTCAGTTGAAGATACGTATTATTGGAACTCAGGAAAAACTTAAGATCGAGAGGTAAACCCCGAAACGACATTAATGTCACCACTTAGGATCAGCATTCGTATACTTTCATTTGTTATACTTGCCATTTATGCATGAAGAAACGCTGAATAAAGGAGTTGGGGAAATGCATTAGGGAAGTATGTTGCATACAAAGCACACAAGTGTGAGTTAGCGAATCCTGGAGTCTAAATACGGAATTGTGGGTACGCGGGCATCGTTGCCAGTTTTAGCGCCATAGCTCAGGTTATAGCCTCCAGCAGAAACGTGGCAACAAGGGCAACAATGCGTATTGAGCACGATCAATTCAGTATTGCGTATTTTCATCAGAATTTCACAGAGTTTACTGCTGCAATAATGGCGATTCCGAGAAATGTCACCTCGTCGCCAATTGAAGTCTTGAGATAACACTGAAAGAACCTCAGATTAGGATACCATTCACGTGAATTTTTGGAGACGAAATGAAGCGGATACAGAACGGATCCGACAGTTACATAATCTTCAATTCTAGCTAGAGTGTATCCAGTTGTCTCTTTCGGGAGCCGCCGCGTGTGGAGCTGTGTCGTCCGAGCTTTCGCGTCCATTGCAGGCCGCATCATCAGGGTTAAAACCTAAAAAGAAGTATCATCTCGGCTATTTATTGGGAGACATGCCCCCCCTCCCTTGGCCTTGTTTGGCATTGTTTCTCGCGTCCCCGCTTACGACATGAGGTGGTGACTCATCCTGGACCCTCGGTGTTTTAGAGGACTCTCCCTCGGGTAGCGGACGGAGAATTCTCTTCCATGCGGCGCCGAGTTTAATGCCGTCGTCACGATTGAAATTGTTCAGCCGTTTTTCGATTTCGACCGGATCTCTCCGACACACGGTGTACCGGAAGAAAACGCACACCGACCGGTACATGCACGCAGCCTCCCATCACCATCCCAAGCAGAAAGCTGCTCTCATCAAAACGCTGGTGCACAGGGTGGTGTGTGAAGAATCCTCACTAAAAACTGAAGTGGACCACATCGTGAGAGCACTTGGAAAGAATGGCTACTCTGAGTCTTTCGTCAGGGGCAACATCAAAAAGAAGGCGAAAATTTCCGATGGAGATCGTCCCAAAGCGACGGCGCACGCCACCATCCCTTTCAGAAGGAGGCAGAAGTTCAAGAAGGCTTTTGACAAGGTTTCTCATAGCAAACTAATTTTTAAATTAAAAACTTATGGGTTAGACAGTAACATTATATCATGGATTAATGATTTTCTGCATGATCGGGTGCAAATGGTTGTTTTGGACGGTGTTTCCTCACCGGCAATTAAAGTCACTTAGGGTGTCCCACAAGGTAGTGTGATAGGTCCACTCCTATTCCTTTTGTACATTAATGATATCCAAAAGGTGGTAAAAAGTAAGCTTCGTCTATTTGCCGATGACGCAGTAGTGTACAGGGAAATTCTATGCCCAAACGATAAAGAATATTTAAATATTGACCAACAAGCAATTGAAACTTGGTGTGCTACATGGCAGTTAGAATTAAACTTTAAGAAATGTCTTGTAATGAACTTTTGGAAAAAGAATACCTCTCCTCCTACCACTTACAAAATAAGTAATAATGAATTAACAAACGTGGAATCCATTAAATATCTTGGAATAAGACTGACAAATGATCTTTCCCGGGGTAAACACATTCGTGAAATAATGGGTCAAGTTAATCGTAAACTGGGTTTCATCAAAAGAGTATTGGGTAAATGTGACGATCATGTACGAGAAATCAGCTACTTTTCCCTTGTTAGACCTCATTTGGAATATGCTGCCAGTGTATGGGATCCCTACGTAATCGGTCTAAGTAATGAACTTGAACGTGTGCAGCGAAGATCGGCAAGATTTGTAAAGGGACGATACGATAATTATATTAGCGTAACCAGTCTATTAAATGAATTGAAATGGGAATCATTGTCCGATCGCAGGTTGAAATTTAGACTTAATCTCTTACACAAATTCCAAGGCAATATTTTCAGTGATGATGTTAAAAATATTTTACGAACCCCAACTTACTATGGCAGACTGGACCATAATCATAAAGTTAGAGAAATTGATTGCCGAA
Source organism: Platycnemis pennipes (assembly GCA_933228895.1). Taxonomy (NCBI): domain Eukaryota; kingdom Metazoa; phylum Arthropoda; class Insecta; order Odonata; family Platycnemididae; genus Platycnemis; species Platycnemis pennipes. The sequence goes on from OW121852.1 coordinate 8,984,304, forward strand.
CTGACCGATTCAAAATGTCCTTTTTCCCTCGCACAATTAGAGATACGAATGACGGTAAATATGTCCTATCGGAGAGTAGCAATGAATAGCATTGGTAGCTGCATGTTGGTATGAGTACTTAAAGCTAACCCTACTAACAGAATGTTTTTGCATGTTTTCTTTGCAATTTCTATCTTTTTTAAATAGTGCAGTTCTGACTACTATATTAATACTATTCCTTTTTTATGCATGATATGTAGTGCATGGTTGGTGAGCAATCACCCCCTGCCACACACCCTTGTGGTGGCTTGCAGGGTATTATGTAGATAGATAGATAGATCCCTTACGTGGCCGGCATTTCCGAACGCATTTCCCGAATACTTCGGAAAGCAGACATTGAGACACGGTTTAGCACGCTAACCAAAGTCAAAGATGTCCTACCATCGCCTAAGGATCGGCTACACCCTTTATTAACGGAGGGAGTTTATGAGATCCCCTGTTCATGCGGAAGGACATACATCGGGCAAACAGGGCGCTCAGTGGCATGTAGGCTCAAAGAACACCATAGGGCCATCAACCACGGCAACACTAAGGATTCTGCAGTCGCCGAGCACGCAGCCTCCGGAGGTCCAGACGTCAGGCACAATATTTTAACTGACAAGACACGGGTAATAGCGAAGGAACCGCGCTATTACCCAAGGTTAATACGGGAAGCAGTCGAAATCGAAAAACGGCTGAACAATTTCAATCGTGACGACGGCATTAAACTCGGCGCCGCATGGAAGAGAATTCTCCGTCCGCTACCCGAGGGAGAGTCCTCTAAAACACCGAGGGTCCAGGATGAGTCACCACCTCATGTCGTAAGCGGGGACGCGAGAAACAATGCCAAACAAGGCCAAGGGAGGGGGGGCATGTCTCCCAATAAATAGCCGAGATGATACTTCTTTTTAGGTTTTAACCCTGATGATGCGGCCTGCAATGGACGCGAAAGCTCGGACGACACAGCTCCACACGCGGCGGCTCCCGAAAGAGACAACTGGATATTCTCCACGCTGCGAAAGCCTACGCTCCACTAGCTAGAGTGTGTTTCGGTCTGTGAAGCCTCTTGAGACAACTCTCAAACCACTAGAATTTTCCATCATTTATTCGAATCACCGCAACACCTCGTCTTGCAATTACTGATCGTCGTTTTTGGTGTTAGATGTAGGTACTTAGTTTAAGGAGATTAAAAAAAATATCGCAATCACTTGGTGGGCATGGTCACAGTTCTACATCAAATCATAATTTAAAAAGGATCATCCACCAATAATGCAAACTGCTCCGAAGTAGGACGTTTTCATTAAACCGGAGAGGTTCACATTTGAGTTATAATTTAATATTTATTTCAGAAAAAATACCAAGCAAGTTTCCTCAATGACATCTCTCTCAACATATCACATATATTTTGTTTCATAAATGTATGGGTCATTCTGAAATTAAGTGGAAATATGAGCCCTTAGCCTTTTTTTACTTTACTTAATTATTGATTTTATTTAATAAATTTTTAAGTATTAGTAATATAGGAATATTAAAAAACAAAGTGTCCTAATAAACCGAATTTAACATATTTATAGCAAAAATAATTTGATTAAGCATCTAAATGTCATGGGTGACCCACGCCGTGTTTTTACTTAAATAACTGTGAGAAAAACTTTTTGTACCGGTAAATTAATTTATTCAACCATCGTATAATTAACCAAACCATTAGCTTAAACTTTGGGCTACAAATAGAAAATTTGAGTTCCATTTGAGATAAATATAAAGATTGAAAGTTATGTCGCTAACGTTCACATCACCTCCATGGGAAAACAGAAAACGATTTATAAAACTCCATCAGAAAGCAGCAAAAGTTTTAATGTTTAACTGCAACCATTTAGCTTGTAGTGTGTGTTTTTCTGAACAGTAAGTACATTTGGCCTATTTATTTCTGCTTTTAGGTGTAAAAACATCGAGTTATTTTATTGCATGTCACCTCCATGTCGTCCATAATATGATAATGATAACCTATAATCAATAATGATAATGATTACCTATTTAAGAATTTCTTTAGTTGTATGGCTTGTTGTCATTAAAAAATGTCTTGAAATCAAAGCACACAGGTACACGAATTTTATGTGGTGTTTAATTGTGGTAAAGTCTTGATTATGTCACCTCCATGGATGTCAACTCCGTGGGACTCATTGGATATGGACGTGATCAGGGAACCATGGGGTTGACCGAATGTAATTCATAATTACTTCATTAAATAAATGAGATGAATAGTTCATTATTTATCACGTCAAGGCTAATTTTATACTATATAACAATAACTTTTTCTCATTTTAACCTGAAATATAAGGATATAGCTTATTTCAGGCTTATTTTCAATGCCTCAATTGCAGCCTTCCCTTAGATACTTTCCTTTCTATAAGTTTATTGTTTATTTAATTATTTGTTAGTCTTACATATTTTAGTAAATTTTATCGACATGTCCCCCTATTAATTTCAGCTCGAAGCTTATTTCAAATGAGATTGTCACCTCCGTGGAAAATTTGTGTCACGTCCGTGTTTTGAGATAGTGTAAATTTCAATTTGTTTAGCTATTAACGTGTTCTTGACCTGTGTTAAAATGTTAGATCACTAAATACATTAACTACAACACTATTACATATAAAAATTCCTAAAATTTAATAATTGAAAAAATAAATTTTTTCGTTCGTAAATTTCCACTTAATTTCGGAATGACGCATATGCAACAGCAATAAACATATATTTAATATATATGGAACAAACTATCGGAAATAGTGAACAGGTGCACATTAAAATTAGACTTCCTAAGAACAGAGTTTAGAAATGTGACGCGGGATGACAGGATGAAAGCATTCGCCATCCGTTTAGCTTTCGCATTTCACGTCGAGTTTGCGAAATCAGAAGCAAAACGGTCCCCTCTCAATTAATGGGGCAAAGGTTAAAGTTCAGGCGCGACAGCTGGTGTCGCAATGCGAAAATATTTCTCCGGATAAGAGCGGACACACTTAAAAAATGAGTTAAAACGCCATCAAGCGCCCGGCCGTCAAAACACAAATAGAATGCTAAGGATATATTTCCCTTCCCATGATTCCCACGCACTAAGTCACTTAACGTATGAAATCAAAATAAACTTTTCAATTTGAAATGTTGTGGAAAAATCCACGCTTTCAGTCTGGATTTCAGGAAAAGTAAGAATATCACCGAGAGGGAGGACCATTGGGGGTTAGATGGCCATGTGATCCCTAAACAACTTACTCGTTGGAACTATCGAGGAGACTTCGTTGAGCCGATGTCTTAGCAGGTGTACATTGGGTTGATAGAGCGTCCCATTTACAGGAATAAGAGATTCTGGTATTCACATTGTCAAAAATCATACCTGGAAGAAGAATAAGAGATGTAATTTTACTCAAAGGACACTAAATTGCACAGAATTAAATATTAAAATTCAGGATAACATGTAATAACTCTCCATTAATTTACACTGAGTGTCATTAAATGTCCTGTCAACATATAAAAGCTTATAAAAATAATTTTATGGTACTAATATCGCTCATTTACAGTTTAGAGCGATATCTGAAAGAAATCAACAGGGACTAATAATTAAAACATTACATATTTCATAGCTGATAACTTCAGGCTTAACTATGTGATACCTTTCCATAATGGAAAAGAATGAAACTTTATTAGGTTCACTTTATATTTAAATAGGTACGACCCTGGTTTCATAACATACTTACATATTTTACCTGAAGATATGTATATGTAAATATGTTATGAAACTCGGGTCGTGAGTATTTAACCCTTTCGCGCCGGAGTCCTACGCAGGAAAATGCTTGCCTTCTCACGGGTTCCTCTAGAATATTTTTCCACTCCCTGTACGGAGCTCTCTTGAAGCAAGGCTTCGAGCAGGTATGTCTTTCCCCCGCTTTGGGACCGGACCCAGCGGGGTTCCCGACCCTTTCCTCGGACACTGACCAGAGATTATCTTCGCCCTTTTCCAAATGAGAACCCACCTCGGCTTCTGTCCGCGGTCAACTATTTTTAATTCAGTGATTTTTGTTAAATAAATAATAGTAAGACTTTAACTGGGGGTTAATACACAAATAAATTCCTGTTGTTATAAATACCATTTAGAGATTTTAAACGAAATTCTAATGTTAATATTAAGATATTTAGACAATAGACATAATATCAATGGTTACAATAATAATTATTTCTGTTGTTTCGCAATAGAAGACGTCCGCGCATAATCCAACCATACCCGTGTTTTATATAAAAGCACATGCACTTTTTGGTGCTATACCTTCATCAGGAAATATTTTTATGTAAATATATTCGCAATGGTAGCGCGAGATAGATTTTTCTGCCTAGCAATTATTTATTGTATCTCCCAATATTCCATCACGCACGCATGCGGTTTTCTTCTAGTTTTAACATAAATGATTACAACATAATTATCACTCTTAGCCACATTACACAGAATAAATTTGAATGCTGAACACCAAAAAGATTCAGTTACAAGAAAGTAAAGTTATTGACTGCTAATAAATTAGCATAAACCATACCCTTCAGCGGGATTTTCAACCTATAATGTAGATATAATAGATTTCGCGTTATGTTGTGTGGTATTACCATTACAGTTGTTTTCCAATATATGTTCATAAACAAGTAAAACGGAGAGAAAAATATCGGTACTACCTTATCGTCAAATCATAAAAAACATACGTCTTTGTTCCTCATTGCAATGAAAAATTCTCCAAAATCGATTTGAATCTCATTGACAGGTGAACTCTGTTAATAATAACGTTAGAGTTCCGTTTAAAATTTCTAGAGATTCAAAAAAACATAAGGAATTAACTTCTGGAACTCAATAATGCGATTTAGAAACAAATATGATTTTGGTTTTTCAAATGCATAAACAAAAAAGTGACCGCGAACAACTGCCGAGGGTGAGGCTCGCGCTGCGAAGAAGGGTCGAGATAATCCCCGCCTCTAAGCCGAGGAAGGGTCTTCAGACCCGCGAGGAAGGGTCCTTTATGACACCTTGGACCTTTTCTGCCTACCTGACCCCAGCGACGTTTTAAGACGCCCTTCGTTCTCTTGCGTAGAAAAATCTGCGGCGTTTATAAACGGCCTTCGTTCACAGGAGTGAAAAATCTGCGGCGTTTATAAACGGCCTTCGTAGCGAAAGGGTTAAATATAAAGTGATCCTAACGAAATTTCATTCTTTCATTTCCCATTACATATTTTAACCAATGCCCTCCAACGAAGATTGTTTGGGCATTTCCCATGGGGATCACACGTGATGACGCACCCTGGCAACGCATCATAATTTAAAGGGTATACGACTTTTGAGAAAACTTACTAACGTGGCAGGAATCGTATAGTCCCCAATTTTTCCGAGAGTTTCAAACAATTCTTCCATTCTTACTTATTCTCAGTGGAGAAAGAACCTCCTGTCTGTGACGAGAGCAGATGTCCGGCCTCAGTAAAACACCTCCTATTGGAAGTGCAGTTTGGGTTAGGGGTAAAGTACTCGATTCACAAAGTGGACGTCCCTAGTTCGAGAATCTCCGCTTCCAATTTTTCAGTCTATTAAATGAATTAAATTGGGAATAATTGTCAGATCGCAGGTTGAAATTTAGACTTAATCTCTGAAACAAATCCCAAGATAATATTTTCAGTGATGATGTTAAAAATATTTTGCGGACCCCAACTTACTATGGTAGACTGGACCATGATCACAAAATTAGAAAAATTTATTGCCAAACTGGCAGGTTAAAAATGTCCTTTTTTCCTCGAATTAGGGATATGAATAACGGTAATTATATCCAATACGAGTGTAGCAGTGAATAACATTGGTAGCTGCATGTTTGTATAAGGACTTAAAGCTAACCGAACTAACAGCATGTTTTTGCATGTATGCTTAGCTATTTTAATTTTTAATTACAAATTTCATGCATGATATGTAGTGCATGTTTGGTGAGAGTTCACCCCCTGCCACACACCTTTATGGTGGCTTGCAGGGTATTATGTAGATATAGATGTAGATGTATTGGAACGCAAAAGATGTGAAAATGTACGCATGAAGTATAGCATAGAGGGTGAACTGAGAGATAATCTTGGGGACGACCCCGAGAAAGTGTCTAGAGTTATTAAGTTCTTAAAAGAAGTCAACATATTATCAGCCATATAATACCAGGCGTTTGATTACGATGCGATGGCAGTAGTAGTGGTAGTAGTAGTATTATTGGTTCAGGGTGCGCCGACGGCATGGTCATTTTGCACCTCTACTCCTTACTTCTGAATCATTATATACAAAACGTTCACAATTTTCGCTCAATATTTTGGTTTGTGTGATAAAATTTCCGCACAGCCATTTCAAAATTTTCATTGTCTTTTCGTATTGTTCGGCATATAAAAAAAATAAATAAAAAAAACTTCATGCACAAGGAAAATATATTTCGAGGTCTTGATTTGAACTCAGGGCGTACGGTGAAACCCGACACCTTAACCCACGGAGCTATTTGCTTAATGAATTGAAATGTTCTTTTCACACTTCACGCTATTGATTTTTTTTTCTCAAATTAAATTTCAAGTTAAAACTCATAGTTCCCTAATCACTAAATTTTACATCACAGGGACTGTTTCACTTTCCTTGTAGCACATCAAATCATATTGCGATGGCATAATACAGTGTCACGTCAGGGAAATCGTACCATGTTACCCAAACATATGACAATAGCATGGCGGCGAAGGTGCGAAATGACCATTAGTTGTCGAAGCACCAAAAATCCATAACACCTAGTTTCAAACAAAACCCCGTTTCTATGTGATGGCCATTGTCTTTCCAGGAATGCCGGAGAAGGTTGAGACGAATGAACAGGGATATAGAGAGCACGGATTTAATTACTGAGCAGGAGGATCGAACGGCTGCAGTCAACTGTTCCTGGATCTCAAAACAATGAATGAAAACCACCTGACAACTGGGTCCACTTTCCAGCACATCCGCGCGACTTGGCCGGAATTTGACGACAGGCTCTCGCAACTTTGACTACAGGATGTCCTCTGTAACGGGAGATTGAGAGAGAGACTGTTTTCACCTGACTTACGCAGCTGTCTCGAAAGCTTGAAACAGATAAAAAACGAGATTCTGTGGCAGCCAATGCTCACAGAACTTCCGTGATGCAAAAGGTGTCCCAATGGCGATGCTGCACGCCAATGACAGCGAGTGACCGTCCCCCATCGGCCAAGTCACGAGCCTCTGCTCTCATCTATATCTACATAATACCCTGCAATCCACCTCAAAGGTGTGTGGCAGGGGGTGAATTCTCACCATACATGCACTACATATCATGCATTTAAAAGGATTAGTATTAATATATTAGTCTAAAATGCAATACTTAAAAAGATAAAAAATAGCAAACTAGGCATACAAAAACTTGCAGTTAATTGGTTTACCTTCAAGTCCATACACCAACATGCAACTACCTGTGCTATGGATTCAATCACTCGTATTGGACATATTTACCGCTATTCATATCCCTAATTGTACGAGGAAAAAAGGACATATTGAATCTGTCAGTTCGGCAATCTATTTCTCTATTTTTGTGATCATGGTCCATTCTACCATAGTAAGTTGGGGTCCGCAAAATATTTTCAACATCATCACTGGAAATATTATCTCGGAATTTATTTAGAACATTAAGTCTAAATTTCAAACTGCGATCTGACAATGATTCCCATTTTAATTCATTTATCAGACTGGTTACGCTAATAAGGTTATCGTATCGTCCATTTACAAATCTTGCCGATCTTCACTGCACACGTTCAAGTTCGTTATTTATACCGATTTCGCAGGGATCCCATGCACTGGCAGCATATTCCAAATGAGGTCTAACAAGGGAAAAGTAGCTGATTTCTCGTATATGATCGTCACATTTACCCAGCATCTTTTCACGAATCCGCGATTCAGTTTACGATTCGCTTGACCCATTATGTCACGCATGTGTTTCCCCCGGTAAAGATCATGTGTCAGTCTTATTTTAATCTGCTCTCGTGCCGCCTCGAAGGATATGAGCGATCTTAAATCCCGTGTCTTCTTACTCTCATGCCTTAGCCAAGATGTCGCTCCTATGCGCATTCTGCTTCTTCACTTCTCATCGAAGCGAAGCGAGCGCCCGCTAAAACAGTCCTATCACAAAAGCAAAGGACGGCGAGGGAGAAGTTTCAAATCACACAGTTTTATCTGGCATTTTCTGGCCTCTCCTAGAGCGTCCAAATAGGCAATTAAACGGGTTGGACGACATTATTAGCATTTTCTTCATCGACCTCTACTTTGCTGCGCCCTACTAAACAGCCAAGTCTTAACAGAGCATGTTTTTTTCCACGGAGATTGCCTCTATCTCCGAGCCCCGAAAAGCTCTTTTCCAAACACAGGAGGCCAACCCCGATTCTTAGGACACTTTACACAAAAAGAATTAAGGACCAAAGCTTCCATTCCATTAAACAGCGCTTATCAAATCAAAATTTTGGTCGCAGCGAATGTGTTTCAGGTAAATTAGCCATTCCCTTGCTCTGGTCGTGCGGAATGTAAAGAATTCTTCATGTCTTTCAAACAACTCAACTATCCGCACTCTAAAAATATATTAAAATCCTATTTAACATTGCGAAAGTCTGTAGTATTCCACCATGTTGGAAATCTAGAGACTTGAAGATTATAATAGAAAAGAAAATTCTCTAAGAGAACTCAAATGGCGTTTACTTGGAACCGAAATCGCAATTTTGTACACGAAATCATTAAATGGAAACAAAGAAAAAATAAAAGTGAAAAAATTAATCTTCTAACCGCAACTATTCACTCATAAATCAAAAATTAAAATAAGCAAAAGGTGACGCTCATCGAAGAAGCTGCTGTGATAACATTGACGTCATTTTCCTTCCGTCCTTGACTGATTTTAGGGGAAGGGAAGGGAGTGGAGGGTTCTCGGAAGGTCTGCTCGCACAGATCCTGTCGCAATCGCTCCCATTGGGTGAGCCAGCTGTGTCTCCCATTGGGTGAGCCAGCCTCCCAATTGCGATTGGGCTAAGTAGTTTCGCGAGCTCAGTTGTGATTGGACGAGGTAGTTACACGTCAGAGGTTGCACCACGCCCACTTTTCCGAAAGGGTTAAACATCAGTTTTTCGCCGACTATAACTCGAGAAATAAATGACGTATCAAAAAACGGAAAAATACGGGTCCTTTTATTTTACAAACTCTATCATATTCGGCGGTAAAAAAAATGGTAAACGACCCCATTACTCACCTGGTGTATATTAAAAGCGCAACTTGCTACGCTAACAGGTGATTTCTGATCGCTAAGCGGACTTTGAACGGGAATGTATTTTTTGTGAGAATCCACCGCAAACGAAAGTTGTTTAGTGACACCATTGAATTATTTTTGCAATTATACGATGTGCTCCGTATTTTATTCTCCAGAATATTGCGTATATCAACTCCATGGAAGATTAAAACCAAAGTATGAACGGATAAAATAGTAAGTAACATTAAGTAATCAATAAAAATCTTACAACTTTTTTTATACGAAAAGTGCTAAGGCATCCACGATTCCGTCTTACGGTCGGAAGAGTGTTCCAATATGGAGAACAAGATAATGAACTCCAAGTGCTGTCCAAGAAGTGATCTCAAGCAGAGAAAGGTATCTCGCTGAAGGATTCGAAAGTGCCGGGATTTCAAAACGGGGCCTTTCACTGCTAAAGCCTCATTCCTTCAAATACCCAACCCGCGATTCTAGACCGACAGACACGTGAATCTCGCACTAATTCTACTCAGAGAAACTATTTTTAAAACGAATGTCTCCTTTTGAATCTTAATTGTAAGTTATCGCAATGATTACAATACCATATTTAATCATGGACCGAGTCTGTTAAAAGCTATTTGCATCAGTGAGGATTTTTGCATTAATGATTATATTACATACATTCGCGAAGGGTAAAAATGAGTGCTGACGGAATACAAAATAATATGCTATAGGAGAACACATCTTCACCGTAATTAATAAAAAAGTTTCTCTCGTAAAATCTTACGATTAGTAAAATTTAGACTGGAATCTGAACTCTCACTATGCTTACAAGAAGACGCCCAGAGATTTAAATGGCCATTTTTGTCCACAGCAATAGCAAAGTAGAGAATTAAAACAATTTTTTGGAGGAATAGATATCGGGTTTCCCACCTGGTGTTATTATTCCATAATTTTGCCTCACTGACATCGATGAATCAGAATAGAATGCACCCAGCGTAAGAAAACATCCAGTTGCAATGCTGAAGCCATCTCACCAACTAGAAACTATGCAGCATTATAAGGGAAAACTTGATTTTTCATCCCCTAAATTTTTCCATTACTTTTCGCTCACAATTCTGGAGAGAAAAAACAGTATGATACCATAAGTATGAAGCATGTATATTGAAATTTAATTCTAGCACGGAAATAGACAAATGCACTTCTAAGCCGAGGCTAGCATCTCTAAATGACAATTCTAATAAGGAAGAAATACAATGGGGTCGTTTACCATATTTTTTTTATTGCCGAATCTGATAGAGTTTGTAAAATAAAAGGACCCGTATTTTTCCGTGTTCTGATCCGACAATTATTTCCCGAGTTATAAGCGGCGAAAAACTGATGTTCTTAACCCTTTCGGAAAAGTGGGTGTGGTGCAACCTCTGACGTATATCTACTTCGTCCAATCACAACTGAGCCCGCGAAGCTACTTCGCCTTATCGCAAAGGGGGGGACACATCTGACTCGGCCAATGGGAGCGATTTCGACAGCATCTGTGCGAGCAGACCTTCCGAGAACCCCCTCCACTCCCTTCCCCCTTCCCCGAAAGCAGTCAAGGACGGGAGGAAAATGACGTCAATGTTATCACAGCAGCATTTTCGGTGGGCATCACCTTTTGTTTATTTTAATTTTTGATTTATGAGTGAATGGTTGTGGTTAGAAGATTAATTTTTTCACTAAAATTCTTTCTTCGTTTCCATCTAACGATTTCGTGTACAAAATTGCGATTTCGGTTCCGAGTAAACGCCCCCGTTACGTAAACTTTCGGGCGCAAGAATTGTAAAAAGACAATGTCTGTGAATATTAAAAGCCAATAATCCACCATTAAACTGAGATCTTAATGAGACAGTTGATGATAATTGATTAAATGGCAAATAGTCGCGTCAAGCTGGTGGTACCTATGTTGTCAATATAAAATTACATTCCCGCGAGGCAACCACAGAGTTTTTCGTCGTTTTCGTGAGACTTGGCCAACATTGCGGCTATAACTACGCTCCTGGTGGTCCATCCTATTTCACCAAGGTGATGTATATTGCCTACAGTAATTGCAATTGATCCATGGATTGAAAAGCGCAACTTGCATTTTCTCCACCGGTGTCTTAAATACGATAATGAGGTAACTTAACAAAATCCACTCTTAGATTTCGAGAAGGGCTCAGCATTTGGACAGAGCCGACTTCCAGGTACTGGACGTGGAAATTTCGTAGGTTAAATTTTGCACGACTCAGAGAAGGTTTCGAAGAAGAAAGCTAAGGCCAGAGAAATTAATGGCCGGGTTAGCGAATGCGTCCAGATTCGTCAGAAAAATCTGCGAAGCGGTCGGAAAAAAAACGTCCATGCTTGAGTACACTCCGGCGTCAGAAGCTCGTTTAAAAAAGGTAAGGAAAAAATGTGGAAGCAGGAGTCCTTCAAGGTTTCGCTCTCTCCAACTTATTGAAACGGTGCAAGCTGGAAATCCTACCTGATAGTGAAGTATCTAACGAACCCAGCATATGAGTGGAAGCTCGTGAGTTTACCGTACGAAAACTCAGTTATATTAAGGTGCATGATATTGAGAAAACCCAGTTGAATTATTCTTGCGACTAGTTTAGTTATTGACAATAGCATTACGGTGGCAACCTTAAATATTTAGAAAAATTCCATTTTGACGGATTTTATGTTAGCGCCAAATAATGCGTAATTGGTTATAAAGTGTCTTAGGTGGATTTTAATTTCCAACGAAGTGTAGATGAGACGCTAGTTTAAATTGTGAAGAAATAAAATATACTTTTTCATGGAAAGAATAAAGAAACTCCGAATCCATAGATATAAGGATTAAAGGGAGGCAAGAAATGTCGTTGAAGAGGAAAAAAGTAAAATCATCATGCCCATTTTATCCAGCGAATTGTAGTTCTCAAATTTTAATATTGTCAATTTTTCAGAAATTTTCTGCTGTAACTGAAATAAATTTTGAAAACCTGAAATCTCTTGTTGGGAAAAGGTAGTTACTGGTTGGTCAACAGTCACCTAAATGTAGAGGAAAGCCCTCTAAGAAGGTTCCAGAGAGTGGGATCTGGGTAAGATTGAGTGACATTCAAGTTTCCTTCAGATGTCCGCAATTTAGCCCTTTCTTCGATTAACGTGATCTTGACCGAAGCATACGCTGGCCCAAAAAACATAAGTTACGTACTCATTACGGAAGAACGCTCATACATCCTCTTGTTATTCTGCCTTAAAATTTCAATTCGAGGTTACAAGGAAACGAGAGACACCAACACTCAACTCACCAACACTAAGCAAGCTAAAGAGTCTTAAAGCTAGGAGCGAGCTTATTCTTTAATCCGAGACTCACTGTCGTCGTATACACAATACTGCTTGACCACACCTGCATCTACATCTACATAATACCCTGCAAGCCACCTCAAAGGTGTGTGGCAGGGGGTGAATTCTCACCAATCATGCACTACATGCACCAATCATGCATTTAAAAGGATTAGTATTAATATATTAGACTAAACTGCAATATTAAAAAAGATAAAAATGGCAAACTAAGCCTGAAAAATCGTGATGTTAGTTAGGTTATCTTCAAGTCGTTACACCAACATGCAACTACCTATGCTATGGATTCAATCACTCGTATTGGATATATTTACCGTTATTCATATCTCTAATAGTACGAGGAAAAAAGGACATTTTGAATCTGTCAGTTCGGCAATCAATTTCTCTAATTTTGTGATTATGGTCCAGTCTACCATAGTAAGTTGGGGTTTGAAAAATATTTTTAACGTCATCACTGAAAATATGGTCTTGGAATTTGTTTAAGAGATTAAGTCTAAATTTCAACCTGCGATCTGACAATGATCCCCAAATTAATTCATTAAATAGACTAGTTACGCTAGTATGGTTATCGTACCTTCCCTTGCAGAGAACAATTCTTTTTCCAAAAATTCATTACCACACATTTTATAAAATGTAATTCTAACTGCCATATGTGACACCATTTTTCAAATGCTTGTGGGCCATCGTTTAAATATTCTTCATCATTTGGGAATAGAATTTCCCTGTACACAACTGCGTCATTGGCAAATAGTCGAAGTTTACTTTTTTACCACCTTATTTATATCATTTATGTACAGAAGGAATAGGAGCTATGGCCAGGAACAAGGGCATATCACACTACCTTGGGGGACACCTGAATTGACTTCAATTGCTGGGAAGGCAACACCGTCCAGAATAACCCTTTGTACCCTATCATGAAGGAAATCATTTATTCATGATATTATATTACATCTAACCCATAAGATTTTGTATCCACATACAAGAGATAAACAAAGCACATAGTGATATCGTGCCGTGACGTCATATGATGACGTCGTGTTTTTATAAACCGCCGAGAACGTACAATTTTTTTAAAAGGGTAATATATTCGTAACACATTCTTTATTCTTTTTGCAAAACTTTCGCCAGTCACAATTTAGCAAATAAATAAAGTCCATAGACGAAGCTCCGATTTTGTGGAAGAATTTTTAGCAAATAAACTTTACGTTTAAAGAGTGATAAAAAATAGTGCCCGTTCCCCGTGCCTTCGCGAATACCGGCCAATTGCGTCTCGTCCGCTTGATTGCAGAGCTGATGCTCCCCTCCTCGCGGAAGAAGACTTGGGTCTTCCTTTTGATCCTCCTCAGATCCAGCTCCCCGGATCTCTCTAATTCAATACGCCCGAAGTTGTGCAGAGGGAGTTGGTTGTCTGAGGGGAATTCGGAGTGGATAGGGCCTCCATTGTGACGTTGTCCTCTGCGGAAGGAGGGAATGGAATGAATTGGTCGTTCCTGGACTGCAAGTGCCACTCCATCGTGTGTCTGGAGCTGGAAGGGTTTTCAACAGGGAAGCGATGGATTCAGATTGGACAGAGTTGGAGACCATAACTGCTTCCAGTGATTTAATACTTTTCATTTCCTTCACAATCTCCCTCTGCTACAACCCGACAGAAGACGGATTAAAAAGAATTTAGTCAGGCGTGGAACTTACGACAGTTGTCTATGTTTGTACCTTGAAAGTGACGCCAAATGCGTCGAAATCGATTGGTTATTAAAATCCAGTGTGGAATAATACCAAGTGTGTTTGTCATTCTGTCAAGGCGGTACACAGTCATTTCTTGCGGAAGGGTTTTCGTAATGAGTTCCGCTCCATTAAACGTCTGGTTCACTGCATATAAGGCCAGCAAACACTTGTTGTTCTCTCCGTTACGAACTTCACTCTCTTTCATCTACATCTACATAAATACCCTGCAAGCCACTTTTTCGCCCTTTCGGACATCTTCACGGAGTCATATTAGTACTTGAAGTGATTCAAAACATCCCCATTGAGTCGTGGTGTGGGAGCAGAGTGAGAGACTGGTCTGGGAGACGTCTTTGCTTCCCAATTCGCATTCCTTCCATGAACTTCTCTTTCTTTTAGCCTCTGCTTTTTCAGTGTCTAATTTCAATGGAGGATGTGTGTTGGACGGCTGACGTGTATCGTTTTATTTTCAATAATCCCTGAATTAAACCCTCAACAGCTGGGACCCTTACCGCGCACTGCGTTTAACCGTCGCATTCTTTTAAAATTCTATTTCTAAATATCTTTCATTTTGGTGTCAAGGAATGCTTCCTGATATTATCAATATAAAATACATAAGTACGTCGTGCCATCATACTTGGTCAACAATCCTAGGATTGGTTTGACGCAGCTTTCTCCCAAAGAAGTGGCGAGTATGTGAATTTTTATTAAAGACTATGTAAAAAAGGAATTTAGCAGACTAAATCTGGGATAGAAAAAGTCTTCTAGAATCGCCTTAAATAATGTTGCTAAAAACTTTCGCACGAATAACTGTAATAAATGCATTACTCAAAAAAGAGGCGAATAACTGAATTATAAATGAAAAATCTGTGAATAAGGAATATAGATGACTATATCTAGAATTGAAAAAGTCTTGTAGAATCGCATTTAATCATCATCATTGGTCAACAATCCTAGGATTGGTTTGACGCAGCCCTCCACTCGATTTTTCTATCGGCCAACCTTTTCATTGTGACGTAATTCTTCTCTTTGACATCCTTCACAACCGGTTCCATGCATCTCATACGAGGCCTGCATTTCCCAATCTTCCCGTTCACTTTTCCCTCGACGATAGTCTTCATCAGGCCATCGTGTCTTAAGATATGGCCGATTAAGTTGTCCCTTCTTCATTTTAGAGTTTTCAGCAGACTTCTCTTTTTTCTCACTCTTCTTAGGACTTCCTCGTTACTTACTCGGTCGATCCATTTTATCTTCATCATTCTTCGATAGCACCATATTTCGAATGCTTCCACCCTTTTCTTCTCCGCTACTCTCATCGTCCATGCCTCACTACCGTCAAGAAACATGCTCCAGATATACGTTTTGATGAATTGCTTCCTTACTTCCAAGCTTGTATTTCCAGCTGTAAGTAGATTCTTCTTTTGACCGAATGCCCTCTTTGCCTGGGCTATTCTACTCACTGTTTCTTTCTTGCTTCGACGTTGTACCAACAATTCATTCACAGTTACCTACATATTATGAATGTAATTCATCATCTGACTAACAGGAGACTCCGGATCGTCGAGTACTTGGAGTGGTTAAACTTCATCCTTCTTCTTGTACGAGGTGTGCGAGGGAGGCCTCTCCACTGAGACAGTGTTCCCTAACCACGGAGTTCTCCTTGGGGACCCCCCCCCCCCTCCCATTCCCTAAGCCCCCAAACTCGCGGCGGGGACAATTAAAAGTTTTCGCTGACGTTCGAAGGTGGAGCCACTAGCTGGGGAGGGTGCGGCGGCGAGAGCCAAATTTGGAGGGGTGTTTCTCCTTCGTCCCCTCGGTTGGTTACCCTGGCAATGGAATGCAGGGGGCGGGCAGGCTAGGACATTGAGAAAAAAAACTAGATGGGGGCACCGTACCATTTTTAGGCTCTACGCAGAAGTGAATGGGCTCCGGTCACGTTTTTGCTGCAGAAAACCCCGTCAAACTTGGAAACTACAGTGATCAAAAACTGTTCCTAAGATCCCATTTACAAAGTTTCCAGCGGAGAGCGAGAATGCCATTTTAAAATCTACTCCGGAGTGGTCATCATTTCGGCGTAATTCATGGAACTGCAAAACATTCGGAGAATGATTTAAGTACGATCGAAAAACGCTCAGACCCAGAATGTTTATGTTGTTCCGGCAAACTATAGTCGTCTCATGAAAGTAGTACTTCGAAGCGCAGGTTCTGTCTTAAGGAGGTTCCACCGTGACTCCGCGATTCAAACTCCCGTAAAAGAGCTTTGTTATTTAATGAATAAATACCGACCCAGAAGAACACCCTCATTTAAAATCATCCATAGGGTGATAACGCATGCACATCAATTCTATGAGTATGCTATTATATGGCACGTTGTATTTGCATTCTATTTTTTACAAGCTCTTTTAATTAATTATGACTTCGGAACATGACTGTCGTGTTGTAGCCACGTTTAATTTACAAAGTGAGAATACATGTTCAATCCCGCTAATGCGCATTCTAAAATAGGTTAAATATTTTCTTACTTAGTTTTAAACTATTCCCTTGCAAAAAAACTCTTTGTTTTGAATTTTATTAATATTTATATTTTTGAAAATTGTTTGGCAACAATGATGCTGCTACCACATGGAAGCATTGGTATTAATTACACCATATCAATAACCAATAAAATATTTAAATTACATAAAAAATATAAGAAGAACCTTGATATGGTATATTCCTAAATTAAGTTCGTAAAATGTTTCGTAAGCACGTTCCGTCACAAGTACCGTTCTCAATGTAACAACATACTGTAGCGCCACTTTCATGTAACTAAGGCTTTTCTGCTTTTTTCGAGCAAAAATTTATTAATATCAATCATACAAGTGTGGTAAGGCGAGCACTTTTTTACAATGCTAAATTCTACATAAAACTTCGCATTTTATATTAGTTTTTCGTCAAAACGACATTTCTCTTTACGTTATTAATCTGTAAATTTTTCTGCAAGAGCCATGCTCTGCCGTATAACCACGCATAAAATTGCTGATTTTCAACGTTTTTTTTCTTCAAACATGTGATGAAAAGGCCTCATTATTTCATTGACAATCGATAGAAGGGCCAAAAAATTGTTTGTCCTGAAATGTTCACAAAAATGACACCTACTTCATAATTCGGTGGAGCCACCTTAAGGGCCGCCACGTAAGCCAGGCAAGTCACGACTTCATATTCGTGGAGAACTGGGTAATGCTATGTTACCTGCGGGGTAGATCAATTTCTTATTGCCTGATTAATTCACATTCCGGAATTTAACCTTCTCGCTAGTTGCGTTGCCTGCAAATATTATTTTTTTAATGAGTTTGACGTATGCATTGTAATGCTCAATGCAATTATGGTAGTGTTTTACGCAGTGAGAAAGTGAAATATGTTTGCGAACACACTTCCCTGATATTACTATTATGTAACAAAAATTCTCTGTGTTTATTTACCGTTAATATTAATATTTTCTGGTTATTCACTAATCATCTTCGCGACCCGTGAATCATTTTTGCAACAATGCAGATGCACGGGGGATGAGGGTTGGGGACGAAAGACCACAGGGGATATTGAAATGTAAATCAACCCGACAGAAAACAGGTGATTGTAGGTTCTCTTACGATGAGTATTTTAAGAGTTCGTAATGTCCTGTCTTCACTCGCATATAGATAGGAATATTTGTCTTAACTCTAGACACACACTCAGGTTTTACTCAGGGTTCTTAAAACTATGACATAAAGCCCATCTTTTAGTCAGAACTATTCCCATGAGTCCCTTCAATTGATAATATTTCTTGGAGAAACCGTTGTGTGTATCCACCATAATTTTAAACGGGTCATATACGAGGAAACTCATGAATATTTAATTAGACCTTCATTAAATGGAATGTAGATTTGGGTTTGACGTTGGGCAGGTTACTTTCCAGGAGAGATGGAATGAGGATCACGACTCGCTTTAACAATGCTTGGTCACGAATTCCCGTGAATCACTGAGAGGTGTGCTGAACCGCTGCCACCTTCCCCGACTGACTTACCCTGAACCCTAAGACGTCGCCCAAAGTTCCCCGTCCGAGTTTGGCGGTGGCGCCTCCAGGCTGAGGAAGCTTAAACTTTTGACGTGTTTTCGAGGAAGGATTTTGTGGGCGGACGGGGTCTACTGAAGGTGACCTATGGAGGAGACGGAGGGAAAGGTGGAATCGCCCACCAGAATCACGCTCTCCCTATATCCGTCTACAAAATACAAATACAGTGGAACCTCGCTTACACGACCCTCAATAACACGACAACCTCAATTACAAGTGCAATTTTCAAATCCCCTTGAGATTGCCATAACACATAATGTTAAATTAACCTCTGTAACGCGACTATTATTATCCAAACAACCTCAACAACACGGATTTTTTCCAATTCACAACGTAACTCAGAACCTCTATAACAAGTCGTTTTGAGAAGTCAACCTCGATAACGCGACTCTATACATGAATGGCCGTCGGATACCACTGCCAAAAACGCTTCTGCAGAGGTCTACGCCTCTTGACTTGAAGACTCTACTTCGCTCCTTAATCAAAAGTTATGTGCACAAACTTCGAGAAAGATTGATCTAGTAAATAAGTTTAGTAATTTTTCACTCGTTGCTTTTCTCATAATTCTGTAGACCTCAGATATACGCAAATTTTGACGAAAATATGCTGATTTCCATGACGTGTATGAAGTTAAATTCCGAATATAATGACTACTTATTACACTCTTTAAAAGCGGGAACCCTTCATCTCCATGTGGGACCAAGAATTCGTATTTCTTACCTTGAAATTTAATACGTGAATTTTATTTCCTAACCTATTTCAAACTGTGTTACACAATATAACAGTACTATGAATTATACATTAAAACCAAAGGTGTTAGCAAGGGTCGCTCTAAAATTCACTCGTTATAAAGGGATTTAGTGATTCCATTAACCTCGATAACACGACTGATAGCCAAAATAACCTTGATAACACGACCCTCAACAAAAAGAGCACCTCGATAACAAGACTGTTTCCCTAATGCCCTTGAGACACTTCTTATGGGGGTTCTACTGTAGAGTATTGCTCCTCTCCTCTTTCAATACGTTATTATCAGAAACTTAAGGAATGTTGGTAGCATTTATACCCACAAAAAACTCACTATCACCGATGTTCCAGCTTCGTTTACATATCAGAGGCAAACACAATTATTGCACGCGAGTTAGTTAGTTTGGGCGCATGGAATCGACCAAAAAATCCTTAATTGCATCACGTCTTTCTTTCGCGTATCTCACTCGAGATAAGGAGAGAAAGGAGAGGAAACAGCAAGGAAAGGTTGTATCCAACCCATGAGGAACAGAAGATCGTTAAAGGTGACAGGGGATTGGACTTGACTTCACCTGACTTGAGTTTTGTTTTACCTGGGCGGGATAGGATGTCAACGTCCTCTCCACCCCCCACCCAGGGAACAATAAATACATGCATGGGTCGTATTATATTATTAGCTAAAGAACAAAGTAAAAATTTAGAGTCATGACATTGTAAAATCTAAAAAAGAAAAATTATAAAACATTTTACCTTATAAAAATCAAAGTTATTGCATGCGGGATTCATTGAGTAGCACATGTGGATAAAAGAATGTTATTAAAAAAAGGTACGTTTGTGGAAAGGGTATCTACCCTTAAGTAAAAAAATTGAAAATATTAAATATTACAAGTACGTACATGGTATCAAGTGAGTACAAAAATAACAGAAATTCTTATTAAACCTAATGAAAATAAAACAGCGTATCAAGGATGACATCCAGTGGAGAAAAAACTATGTGAATATACCATAAATAAAATCTGATTTTATCAAAAATAAATAAAATAAAACTTATGAATGAAAAAAAATTAACATTAGTAAAATAAAAGATAAAAATATATGGGGATATGAAACAAAGTAATAATTAAAGTAGAAAATAATAATTGATGAAATTCAAAGGTGTATTTTCACGAGATGTAAGTAAGGGGAGACAACAATGAAGCAGGTCAGATTGTTGCAATCGCCATGCCATTATTCTGAATCGCAGCGTCGTCGTCGGGGATATGAGTGGGCGGGCGGAAAGAAGTGAGGAGTTGAAGATGGCGGCGGAGAGAACAAATGAGGGGTGGGATGCGATCTGTGGAGGTCGCCCTCTCTAAGAAGTGATAAAGGGATACGAGGGGGTGGGGGGGGGGAATCCCGAGGGAGGAGGGGGTGGGTGGGCGTAAGGAGGGTTCCCCAGAGTTCGTGGAAAAGGATACCTGGGGTCACATTTGATGGAGAGGAGTTGAGATTGGAGGAGGAGGGTCGAAAGCATATCTGAGCAGAAGGGATTCCGTCTGGCCATTGCGCCTTTGCTGGCGGCGCAGTCCAACATTGAGTAGCAACACACGACTCCACTCACTCAAAGCTACAAACGTGTAAAAATACAAACTAACATTCATTTCTAAATAGCTCCACCTATTACCGCCAGTGACGAAGTTTATATTCTCAAAGTGTCACTCTCATATCATCATCCCGCTAAAAAAAAAACACTTTTTTTAATTCTAGGAAATGGAATGCATTGGATTTAATTCACACTCATCAATTTCAAAGAGCGCAATATGGATCTAAATGTATAGATCTCTCAATGTCAACCTACTAATGGTATATTACCAAGTGTACGATAAAATATCTCCAAAATGCGTAAACTTAAAAGTGGCAACCAGGAAGTAATACCTACTTATTAGGTTGAAGGTTGGTGCGATGGAGGTAGGCGACGAGGATTGTTATTTATTTTTTGGTAACCAGCCAACCATTCACTCATTATGTCATATGTGTCACTCTTTATTTCTATAATGGTCTTCTGTACTGTTTGGAAATGTAACTGTGTAATTTTTTAACTGGGAGAGTGCATTTATGTCATAACTATAACATATGTTGAAATTATAGAACATAATATATCCCATGTTCTACGTGATGATGCACTAACTAAAGGGTGAAACAGGTCGTGGCAGTAAAACGGACGAGTGGAAGGATATAGCTTCAGTTTACTTTTCCTATTTACGAGACAGGACTCTGTATTTTTTGGTCTGCAGCCTGAGACTGACTCACATTATTATATCAACAAGTGCTGAAATAGTCCCTACACCATTAATTCATAGAAATAAGTGCTTAGCCGGAACAATACACTCTCTAAATAAATGCCGCCCAAGAAATAGAACAATCGAATCCCATTGGTCCTAATTTAAAAGACCATAAAAGCATAATCGGAAAATACTGAATTGTGGGGCTTAATCCCCTGACTCAATAACACACAATATTGTCTCGTACCATTGAAGGATCAATCTCTGTACGTAAGTAATTTTTATTTCGGAAACGGATCGAACTCTTCTTGCGAAACTTCATATATAGAGGCTTCTAAGTGCCAAAAATTGATTGGGCTTGTTCTCATAACCGCTGAAAACCGGCCTTGGGCTACAAAGATAAGGGATTCATCTTCAGATGGCATTAATAACAAATGCATGGAGAGTTCGTTTTTATCCCGTAAAGATTTTATTTCTTTTTAAAAATTAAATAAGAAAAAGAAACGTTCCTATGAGATCGAGATAGGAACCATTAGAAGAGAAAATACGTAAAGATTATTATTCAGGGATTATATTTTTCGACTTAAAATTTCCATTAAATATGTAAAATACACGAAAATTTCGTAAACATTTCGTGTATTAACCAATATACATTTTTGATTGCAATGTATGAGAATTTCATGTCCAAATAGAAGTAATAGTAAGCCGACAATAAACTTAAATATATTTCTAAAAATAAATTCCTGATTGCAATATATGAGAATTTCATGTCCAAATGGAAGTAGTAGTAAGCCGACAATAAACTTAAATATAGTCACATGTATCTACATTTTAATTCTATACGATTGATATAAATGGGATCAACGGGATGGAATAAAGGTTGACCTAAACCTTGCGTTTAACGCCCAGAAATCTCTGGTTAGTGAGGGTAGAGTTCACTAAATACTGAACATAACGGTAGTGAAATTCACGAACCAGGGTGTCAGGGCGAGCAATTGCATTTCCTGTGCCTCTTAAGGTTTCCCAGAATGATATCCATAAAAAAACCAAGTTTGGGTTCGCCTTGATATGTTTGAATACCACTCATAGGATTAGCACCTTGAACCTCTGTTGTAAAATTCCTGCCTAGCACACTACCAGCTGAGTACTTCTCAGCTCAAGATGTATCGTAAAAATAAGTAATATGATCAACTCATTTGTAAATGTAATTAAAGTAAAATTATATTTCATGAGGATTCGAGGAAGACTTTGTTCATCTTCTTCATAACAATGGATGTCGTGTCTAGATTTCTAGCCAGTAAACATGTGTAGTGATAATGAATATAATTACAAAAGAAGTGTCGCAACTTCCAACGACTTTTTTAATGACGGAAACATTCAGTTTTACTCCAGGAGAAGAAAATTTTTCTGAACTTTTGTCAAGACTTGGTGGAAAGGCTCTAACGAGGCCATATAATGAATGGATTTAACCTCCGCACTCAATCTAATGACACTCTAATAGATAGAGTATATGGAGGTGGTTGTGATAATACTTAATTCAACGTTGCTGACAAGAGATTCGAAGACATGTAAGATGTAGTTGATCAAGCTCCTTTTAACAAAGCAGTAGCTGATGAAAAATTTGAAGTTTTAGACCCAATATCAGATTTTCATAAGGAATGAATACCTACCAATCTGAAAGCTCTCAATAGGCCTCTTAACTTCTTCATTCAAAACGCAACCCCTCTCTTCGGAATCTTTCGGCTAATGCACTGCTCTCGGACCTTGATCCTTCAGTGCAACGTCGGCGCACACTTAGTGACCTCAAGTTTTTCCACGGAATCATGAATGGCCGCTTCAGGTCTAAAGACCTTCTCCTCATGTTCTCTCTCTCTTCGCGTAAAACCCGGAATTCGTTTCTATTTCATCTACCTCACCACCGTTTATCTGTGACTCCGAGATCCCTAACCTACCGGCTGCCTCTTACCTACAACTCCCTCAATACCCCTTCCATTGACGTAACATCATCCATTTCATCATTCACAACCGCTATCAACAGACTTCCTTCCTAATTCCCCCTTCCTATCTTCCACCCTCCCTAAATTACCACAATGGATGTAGATGTAGATTTCATTCAGTGGATATTATTCAGTGTTTAAGTTTTTCAAAGTAATAATTTGATTCTACTTGTTTTATTTTTTGTCCTATGTCTTATAATTGTGTTATTTATCATTTGTAAAAAAAGTCTAATTTAAAGATCTATTTTTTGTTCAGCTGTTTTTGGATTTCATGTTAGATAAACAAATAAAATATAAAGAAATAGCAATAAGGAGGAAATGTCTGAAAAGCTACATTAAAATAAAAAGGTTTATTAAAAGATTTTATTCGATTAATTCCTGATTAATTGAATTCTCTGACTTATCTTAACTAACTTATCGCCACATGAGCTTAAAGAACATAATATCATCATTATGAAAGCAAAAATTGCATATAACCAAAAGAAGAGTATTTAGAGCTGGAATGCGAGCAAGAAATTAAGGAGACAGTTAATCATAACATACATCTGGAGCATGCGTCATAAGTAGCAAAGAGGATAAGACTGGAAGCATTATAAATGTGGTGCTACACAATAACGATGATGGTAAAATAGAATGACCGAGTGACATAAACGAATAAGTGATAATATAGTCCCATAAGAAGAGTTGGAGAGAAGAGGACTATTTTGAAAGCGTTGAAAAATCCACATCTTGAAAGATCATGACCTGACGAAGACAACCGTTGAGGAATATGTGAACGGGAAGAATGGCTAAGGAAGGGCTCTCATGAAATATATGGCGAAAGTTTTTAAGAATTTGAAAGAGAAGAATCATATGAATAGGAAGAAGTCAGCTTACAGGAAATTCAAGTGGAGGACTACACCCAACCAATCTTAGGATTCATGACTGAAAATGCTCTTGAGAATCTTAGATAGATAAATCAGAAAGGCTCTTTAATGGGACTAGATGACTTGGGCAAAAACATCACCAGAGCGATAATAATTACTGGCGATCAATCAGGTACGTACTTACTCCCAGAATAAATTTGGGGAGCTTGGAAACATCCTGCAACGACATCAGGTTCCCGTAACACCAACTCTTGTCATGACAGTACAAGAGACCAAAGGACAAGCATGTCAACATGTCGTCGTGGATATACGAACAATAATGTTTATGAATGGAACGTTATATTTTGCATGCGCTCGAGTCAAAAGATAAAAACGGTTTAAAGGTGCTTTCAACGCCAGAAAATATTAGGCATACAGTCAATGTAGGCATGTATAGATATTTTAAATCGCAGTATAATAATAATGAGAGTATTAGAATACAGTTTTGGATATTAAAAACGATATAAATGATTTTCATATCACATTAGAAAACGCCATTAATTTATTTTTTGAAATAAAGTTTTTTGATTTTTCTAAAATACATTTTTATATTATTAAAACCTTTTAATTCTCTAAAAATGCTACAAATAAATATGCTGGAACCGACCAAATCTCAGTTTCTCAGGGACTCGTAACCTATCCTTGACAAAGGTGACATCCAAGATTGAGGTGGCATTTGAATTGCAGCTTTACAACACGAACCTGGCTCTCTTCCAACACAGTGGCCCTAAAAAGCCCTTTTAAAATGTCTTTTCAAGTCGCTTCCAGAAAACCGGAGTTTATAGAGCGTTAGAGGTCAATGAAGTGCCTGGAAATGGTCACGAGGAAACCAATAATGGAGCAGGGATTGCAAGAGCGCGATGACTGTTCCGCCCGGAAAGATCCAAAAGTGCGTCACGTCCGATCGGAGAGGTTTGATTGATTGGAGGAGAGGAAACCCGGCGAAGAGAACTCTTCGGAGGTAGCGTAAGAGAAACTTAACTTTGTATTTTTCCACACTTTTATTGAGAAACCCTACCGGTTTCGACACTCCCGTGTCATTGCCAAGGGTATTCTGATATTTACAAGGTGGCAAGTCCTTACATATACTCGAAATGAGGGAGAAACTGCACGAGTGGTTGGGGAAGGTTAGATGGTACTATGTGTTGAAGGTCAGGATGACGGGGAAATGCTTTTTAAAGGTGGGACGGGAACATGATACAATGGGGATAGATTGAAGAGTGCAATTTCATTTAACAATTATGGTCCCAAAGCATTGGAAGCGGATACAATCTCAAAATTTTCTAAGAAATCCAGCTTTGCACCCTTGTCATGAACATATAAAATCTCTACTCTAAAATCAGACAGGTGATTAAAACCAACAAAATTATGAGCAAAGAGTGAATTGTTGTCACCATGAATAAATGAATTAAAATGTTCCTTTGTCCTAATTTGAAAACTTCTACCCGTCTGACCTATATAAAAAAATTGCAGTCCTGAGTATCACATCTGAACACATACACTCCACTTTTGTCTAAAGGATTAAAAACATCTTAAGAATTAAAGAGTAAATTTTCAATAGACATTCTAGAATAAAACAAGGCTTCAAATTTACATTGCGAAATATTCTCTTAATACTGTTGGACATGGGGTCTCTTATAAGCGGCACCTTCGTCCACTTCCTGTCTGGGGGAACAATTTAAGAAAGGCTGATGGATGATGAGGTGGTCAACCTTCTTTGTCTCATTTTAAGAAGCTTGTCAATGAGAGAAGACCCATAACCGTTCCTGATCGCAAGGAGTTTAATAGTATTCAATTCTTTGTAAAACTCTTGACCTGTCAGCGGAACAAAAGTCAAACGATTTAAGGAAACAAAGAAGGTTGACCACCTCATCATCCACCAACCTTTCTCAAATTGTGCCCCCAGACAAGAAATGGACGAAGGTGTGCACTGAAAAAAAGATTTTCTTAAATCGAGAGGCGCCCTCTTGATTTAAGAGTAGATCCCACATAAATAAATAGGTGCCCAGTATATTTTCTTAATTTAAGAGGGGATCCCACTAGAGTGGTAGCCACAAGAAAAATATTCTTAAATTAAGAATATTCTCTAAACATGGAATAGCGTCCTGTATTCTTAAATTAAGAATATCCTCTTGGGAGATAAGTATCTCAGATAGCACAATTGAACAAAGGAGCTGTACCCATGTACCTAGTGAAAGAAATTAGTTTTCACAAAAAAAATCACTACTTGCATGAGTACAACTATAGTATCAAAATTTAAAAAGAAAATTATTATTACAGATTAACTGCAATTTTAATGTTAGTGATCCATAAATGGGGTTTGACATATTGTGTAGGGTAAGGAATTCATATTCTAAAAATAGAGGATACAGTAATTATTGGAAGGTCAAAAATAGTATTGATTATTTTATATTCACGAATTGGGATGCCGTAGGAAGGGTTAAATTTCGGTCAGCTACAAGCACCGAAAAGTTGATATCCACAGTATATATACATTATTATTATTTAGAACTATGTCACAATTGTCAACATTATTCTACAATCCTTAAATGGGTTTGACGCAGCTATTTTAACCAATCATCCTCTTAAATTTGGATAATTCTTCTGTTTCGCATCCTTCACTACGTAGTTTCCCACACACATTCACTCAGCGATTCAACCCGAATGTTGGTCTTTGATAGGTGAGAGTAGAGCTCACCCCGTACTAAGCCAATGGCGTGTGAAATTCACACATATTCAGGGTAGGGGAGCCAGTTCCTTTCCCTGAGCCACCTGCGATTTCCTACGAAGTTCTGACACACAGAAAATCGAATCGCGAGGATGCTAGATGGGGGTGTCTCTAGAAAGGCTCTTGCCCGGGATTTGAACCCGGGACTCTCCAGTCAGTAGCTCAGTGCTCTACCCACTACTCTACCCACCATGACCCATGCCTCACCATGGCCTTAGTAATCATTAGACTTGGGCTGATACCGAGAGCGAGTATCGGCCATTTTACCAATACTTCGATACTTTCGAGTATTCAGTTTTTTCTGATACTTTTACTCGGAAGTATTCTTTCGACGAACAGCATCCAAGTACCATCTAATTTTAAAATCCCACCTTCTTCAACTGACTTATCGACGTGTCACGTCTTTGTTTACTTAGCTGCGGTCTTAGTGACAGTAAAAGTGAGACAAGTGCTTAGAAACTGGCCATGGGGAAGCCTGAGGCGAAAACCTCAAACTCCTCCGAAAAGTAGACGAAAAACCATGTACGAAGAAAGTTCTACAAATATTACGGCTTGCTAATTCATGAGTAATAAATCTCTTGATAGGTAGTGCCTGTTTTTGAAGGCTCATGAAATATCTTTATGGTGTCTTGCAGGATACAGTGTAAATGTAGAAGTAACAGATTTTACGTCAGGCAAGTTTACGGTTTGGGGAGTTTGCCCGACTACTCACTAAGCACTTAAATTCTTCCCTCCACTTTTCCAGGCTGTCCTCGGCTTATTTATCCCCACTTTCCCTCCTCTTTCAATACCAAATTCTTTTTAAGCAGTTTTGCAAAGTGTTTTTTAATGTAAAATGAAAATCATTTATATCGTTTTTAATATCCAAAACTGTATTCTAATACTATCATTATTATTATACTGCGATTTAAAATATCTATACATGCCTACATTAACTGTATGCCTAATATTTTCTGGCGTTGAAAGCACCTTTAAACCGTTTTTATCTTTTGACTCAAGAGCATGCAAAATATAACATTCCATTCATAAACATTATTGTTCGTATATCCACGACGACATGTTGACATGCTTGTCCTTTGGTCTCTAGTACTGTCATGACAAGAGTTGGCGTTACGGGAACTTGATGTCGTTGCAGGATGTTGCCTAGCGACCCCAAATTTATTCTGGGTGTAAGTATGTACTTATATTGATCGCCAGTAATTATTATCGCTCTGGTGATGTTTTTGCCCAAGTCATCTAGTCCCATTAAAGAGCCTTTCTGACACATCTATCTAAGATTCTCAAGAGCATTTTCAGTCATGAATCCTAAGATTGGTTGGGTGTAGTCCTCCACTTGAATTTTCTGTAAGCTGACTTCTTCATATTCATACGATTCTTCTCTTTCAAATTCTTAAAAACTTTCGCCATATATTTCGTGAGAGCCCTTCCTTAGTCATTCTTCCCGTTCACATATTCCTCAACGGTTGTCTTCGTCAGGTCATGATCTTTCAAGACGTGGCTTTTTCAACGCTTTCAAAATAGTCCTCTTTTCTCCAACTCTTATAGTTCTCTTCTCCACTTCTTATATTATCACTTATTCGTTTATGTCACTCGGTCATTGCATTTTACCATCATCGTTATTGTGTAGCACCACATTTATAATGATTCCAGTCTTATCCTCTTTGCTGCTGTTTACGTCCATTACTTATGAGGCATGCTCTAGGTTTCAATTCAAATTGCCATACGGAATCCAAGATCCCTTCAAACCACCTCCTAGTAATAATAGTCTCGATATTTATGCAATCCAATGGTTGAGGTTTTATCGCGCCCTCTAACGAGTTCCAAGGACGAACACAACTCTCATACCTCGTTCGGGATTCGAACCCCCCAACTTTAGGGTGTGGGTGGTGCGTTCCTTTACCTGGCATCTTTCCTTTCCTTAGAGTGCCAAGGCGCTATCGCCAAGACGAGGCCTCCCACCGACATCCTCGTCGTGTCTTCCCTTGACTCCATCGCAATTTCTCCAGCCTTAGGTATCATAACCCTCTTTTCCAAAGAATGCAATATTTTTTTTCCATTTTCTTTCACCACGGCTCACATTTCGGAAACATATCATGAAAAGCTCAGTATAAAAGTTTTTAGTCTCTTATTTTTATGGCATTTTGCTAGGTTTTCTCTGGTCGTAACTTCTCTGCAGTCAGTCGTAAGTTCTTCTCTCGGCTGTTATAATGTTGATCCAGATGCGTTCAGTTACTGCGGCCCCTTCGCCCGAAACTCCGCCCATAAAATAAAAATGAGACGCCCCTTGTTTACGACCTTCCCCTTCTATATTAGCTCGGTCTTTTTTTTTTAGAATTTCATGACTTCATTTTTTCAAATAACAGCGAAAGGTCCCAATTTTTACAGGGTTCATTGAAATCTGATAGATAATAGACGCCTAAATTTAGTGATTATCAAGTAGGTCTGGAGTATTAAGTGTCTGGATAACATCTATATTCCGATTCACACCTTGCTCTATGTGAGATCACACACTAATGTGTACACAAATCCGTCTGCCTACTGCAGGAGTTTCATTAAATGCGTTCCTGGAATGCTATGCAGATGCTATGTAACGATCTTTGTATCCTGTAGAAATTAAGTAATTTGAATTATCATGTCGAACAAAGTGGAATTTAAAAATAAGTTGAAAATATAAAAACCATACGAAAAAGACAAACAGCAGAGAAAATATTAGGGTGCAGCAAGAGAGAAGAAGCCAAAATCGACGTTAAACTAGAAAAAAACAGCTGGAAGAGGTGAAAAAGTTCTGTTACCTAGGAAACCGAGTAACCGACGATGGACGAAGCAAGAAAGAAATAGTCATAGTCATAGAATAATCCTGGAAAAGAGAAATTTCTACCAAAAGAAGGATCTTCTTACAGTTAGGAATACAAGCATAGAATTAAGGATACGATTCATCAAAACTTACATCTAGAAAAAGTGTCTTTACGGCAGTGAGGCATGGACGATGACAGCAGCGGAGAAGAAAAGGGTGGAAGCATTCGAAATGTGGTGTTACAGAAGAATGCTGAAGATTAAATGGATCAACCGAATAAGTAACGAGGAAGTCTTAAGGGAGTGGAAGAAAAGAGAAGTCTGCTGAAAACTCTGAAAAGAAGACGGGGCTTAATCGGCCACATCATGAGACATGATGGCCTGATGAAGACAATCTTTGAAGGACAATTGGATGGGAAGAGAGGAAAAGGCTGGCCTCGAATCAAATATATGGAGCAAGTTGTGAAGAATGTAAAACACGTAAAATTTACGTTAATGTGAAGAGGCTGTCCGATAGAAAAATGGAGTGGAGGGCTGCGTCATACCAATCCTAGGATTGTTGACCGATGATGATGACGAATATAAAGTATTACATTTGATGCCTTTCTGCGAATTAAACTTTATGAACGGCAGTATTGTCAATTTGTAAAAATCAGATAAAACATTTCCGAAAGTTGATGTGAACTAGGTGATGAACTATTTAAAGTCAATGAAAAAAAATCATATAATCATAAATCTTTACAGGGCATCGTGAGAGTAAACGGCGATGTGGACGACCCAACAAACTGCAATCGTTATGGAATAGGAAGCAAACCCAACAGAATATAGGTACACCGGCTTCGCTTATAAGATCTCTAAATGTACAGACGAAGGCGACATCTTATGACAGCGTAGCTTCCAGTTTATTCCAAATACCCAGCGTAACAGACCCTATGCTAATATTACTGGGTACCTACCACAATACATGCCGGATCGCGACAAGAGCTAACCCACGCATGCACGCAAAGAGATCCGAATGAAGCACAAAATGCTCCAGCCTTCCCAAATGATTTTCCCCCTTATATTATGATCGCCTAGCCACCTTTTCCATAGATGTCTAAACTCCCTGTCTCCTTAATGTGCGTTTACATGTAGACTGCTATGGCAGTCAACTGCTAACAACTATTAACTCCACTCGCATGTGTAAATAGCAACTGCGATGCGAGTTCAGGTCGATACTGGACACATGTCAAACACTATCGATCCCAGTTCGAGCTATTAGCAAAGTCGAAGTCCGTCTACTTTCCAGCGGAAATGTATCCGACACAATCGCAACAATCGCCAACGGAAAGAAACACACAACTTCTGATATCGGGTATTTGGATATAATAACAAGGATATGCCTCCCCAAAGGAGAGATTTTACTCTTTAAAGAATGGGAAAAAAGATAATCGTCAATGGAATTTATTTCTTGAAGAATATCATGAAAATTTAATTAAACTATTGAAATAAATCTCTTTTCATTTGTTGTGGCAACGCCTAAATAGCGGCTTTAAGCTGTATAGAAGTTGGTGCAGACGCATCATAGCAATATAGATATATCGCTACTGCTATGATTCGTCTGCGTTAACTTCTATGCAGCTTAAAGCCGCTATTTAGGCGTTGCCACAACAAATATAAAATGTTTAATATCAATAGTGATTGATGCTTAAATTTTCATGAAATATTTCAAGAAATAAATTCCATTGACGATTATCTTTTGTTCCCATTCTTTAAAGAGAAAAATCTCCCCTTTTGGGGAGGAATTTTCTTCTTGTTATATCCAAATTCCGTCGTGTGTTTCTTTCCGTTGGCGATTGTTGCGATTGTGTTGGGTACATTTCCGCTGGAAAGTAGACGGACTTCAACTTTGCTAATAGCTCGAACTAGGATCGATATTGTTCGACATACGTCCAGTATCGACCTGAACTCGCATCGCAGTTGCTATTTACACATCCGAGTGGGGCTTAATAGCTGTTAGCAGTTGACTATCATAGCAGTCAACTGCTACGTTTAAACGGACCTTACTATTTTCGATCAATGATCGATCGCGTGGTGACTATATCGCAACTCATCAATCGGTCGGAATGCGAACGGACTTCTCTGAATCGAAACCCACCTTCTTTCTCCTTGTGGGGAACCGCATAACGAGAGAACGTCCCCTTTAAAAATGCGCGTGCCATATCGCCCCAAGTGTCGACTCGTGGGTTGCCAACACGAGAGTTTGGAAGCCGGGGCTGCCAACATAAGGAGGGTCTTCTCCCCCCCTCCCTCCCCCTCCTCTCCCGTGGCTGGGCCCTTAAAGGCCCCCGCCAACCGAGGAGGGGCCCTTCCTCCACGGGATATACCGGCATGCGTGCGAGGAGGTGGGAGAAACAGCTGCGTGGAGAGATAACGTTTGTGGGGGCGACGTGAACACTCCATAGCAGTGACGAAATCGATGACACCTGGTGGAAGATGCAACCATAATAATGGAAATACATATTAGAGGATGCTAGATGCAGGCTACAAATTGTAAATTTTCAGCGGAAATAAAACTTTCCGTGGAGACAAATAATGTGGGCGTTCACTCGGAACCGAAATCGCGATTATGCGCACGAAATCGTTAGATGGAAACGAAAAAAAAAAAATGAAAGTGAAAAAAATAATCTTCTAACCACAACCATTCACTTATAATTCAAAAATTAAAATAAGCAAAAGGTGACGCCTACCGAAAAATCTGCTGTGATAACATCGACGTCATTTTCCTCCCGTCCTTGACTGCTCTTATGGGAAGGGAAGGGAGTGAAGGGGGGTTCTCGGAAGGTCTGCTCGCTCAGATCCTGTCGCAATCACTCCCATTGGCCGAGTCAGCTGTGTCCCCCCATTGCTATTCGACAAAGTAGCTTCGCGGGCTCAGTTGTGATTGGACGAAGTCGAGGAATAACTGACAGATCAAAAAACGGAAAAATACGGAAAAAAATCTTTTTATTTTACAAACTCTATCAGATTCGGCAATAAAAAAATACGGTAAACGACCCCATTCCAATAATTACAACTATTACTTCTCTGCCGGTCTGAACGGGCATTTAATTCTACCCTCTTCCCCTCATCCCCTCTTCAGCCCTTCCCATCATTCTATCTGTTAACCAACCGTTCTTCTCCTCACTCTTCCCCGCTTACCCAACATTCTTTCCTCAATTACGTCTTTCAAAACACCCTCGCCCTTTCTTACCCTCTCCATTCACACCTTCTTTCTCGCACTTAATCATTCGTCCTCCTTTCGGCTCACAGTACTTTCTTCGTCCTTCTCCACACCACATCCCCAAATCCCTTAATCCTACTTTCATCACCTTTCCTTAAAGACCATGTTTCCACGTCATATAGTGCCACGCTCCATATTTAACTTCGCAATAGCATTTTCTTCACTTCTCAACCCTACCTCTCAAACAAAAATTTTCTCAACTCACACTCAACCTTACATTCCCCTGTCATTAGCTCCCGCCTACGAGTGAAACCATCTTTTTCCCATGCGATTCTTCTTCTGACTTCATTTTATTAATATTAAGACTTATTTTTTATTTTTCTTTAAGACTCTAAACACGCAACAATCTTTCACGGCACTGTTCCGAGCATCTTTGACAAGACAAACCACGTAGATACCTTGGAACTATTTCCGCTTCTTCAGAAGTTATCAGGGGAAGGGGACTTCGGTACAATTCAGGGCCAGAGGAGAGGGATGGCAGAAGATAACAAGCGCTCAGAGAACAGATGAGAGAAACCCGGCGTCGTCGCCTGCTCTTAGCGGAAGGCATGACAAGAGACTCAACGACAGATTCGATGACCTCTCCTCATCACACTCAAGGATGAAAAACCACTGCCCCTGCCGAGATTCAAACCCGGCTCATGAGGGAGGAAGGTTCGGGATGGAGGATTAATTATAAATGGTGCATTCTGCCCTTCTGCTCGTTGTTTTTATTATTGTTCTACCGGTTAAGGCTTATGTGAGTATTACATTTATTAGCCTGCTGCGTAACTTCCACGTTATATCCTTCTTCACCTAATGTCTACGCTTATGAAAGCTTGCTGGGTATTATGTAGATGTAGTATATTCTGTGAAATGTAGGGGATGGTGGGACTAAATGGGCCGTTTTTTGTTTGCGACGTCCTGGTAGGCGGATTTAGACAATTTTACTTCCGAACATTTTGTGCTCTATAACTACTACAAACTTTTCAAGGCACATGAGCATCGGAAGTATGTCTATATACCCATATTTTGGGAAGTGCGCATCTGGTCCATGTAGCCCCACGCTAAATGGACCATTGGTGGGCTCAATGAAGCACAGCGTTTTGTAAACGAAACGAGTGTTTCGCGGCGGATTTCGAAGGGAGAAACAGAAAAAGAAGTGAATTAAAAATAAAATGAGCGATTTCGCTAACAAAAATAATTTATTAATATATATGTCGTTCATCGAAAGAAATATGTTCTACTTAATTTTTGCGTGGATTTTCCGCTGGGCGATAAGCGCTTCTTTGGAGCTGCGGGTACACTTTTGGGGGCCTACGCGGCATTCTGCTCAGCTAATAGATCCTACATGTATTCCTTCACCGTGAAAGCAAAGAAAACGCCGAAATGCATGCAAAACACGGGGTCCATTAAGCCCCACAGCAAGTTTTGGCAGTGGCAAAGGCTCACAACAGAAATCAACGAGTTGATCTCCTCAACTCCATTTTTTTCCAAAATAGCACTATCCACTTACCTACTGTACGAAAATTCACAATAAAAACTTCACAAAAATCCTCAGGAATCAGAACCTTCGGAGCACTAAAAATTTTGAGTGACCACGTGATAACCAACACCAAAACACAAATGGATTCGCATTGTCACAAATGGTGCAAAATGGCTGACGTTCCTTAGCGATGCCAAAATTCATCTACAGTTAAAATTTGAACTCTCTAGCTCATCAAACATGTGCGCAAATTGAAATTGAAGAAATCAATTGCGGTCCATTTCGCCCCATTTTCCCCTACACTCTGTAAAATCGTCAGCTGAATCGACATAATCCCCCACATAGACGATATGTGCTAAGGGCGGTAGAACATCTCCAGTCTACTCCATCTTGGTCCGGTCAGCTATATAACAAGTAGTGATTCATTTTTGTGAGTTAATAAACCCGTAGTGCACAAAACTGATGTTAGGAACGAAAGGAGTTTCCAATCGACAGGAGTGCAAGGGCACCTCACAATCCGGCATCAGTATCGGTCGGGTCACCCCTGCCACCCACCCACGCCGCGCCGTGGCTCTAGTCTACAAGCCAGGGAATAAAAGACAGAGAATCATGAGCGGCTGCGCAATAAATGAGAGGCATCTAGATTTGCACCGCAAATGATTTTAATCACGAAAAAGATCATAAATATATTATTTGGACGAATGGGACTAACTGACATCCATCAGCGCACACAACATTGATATTTGTATGCAATGACAATAAAAACCATTGAAACATATTTCTTGACACATAATTTACTGACTTGCTAATTTTCCCCAAATTATAATCGGTTTTTCCATCGACACTCGGTGCTTCATCTTACATCTACACGGTACCCTGCAAGCCACCGCGAAGGTCTGTGGCAGGGGGTGAAGATCACCATGCATGCACTACTAACATGCAAACTAGCAACTATAGGGTCTCATGCAACTTGATTGATAATATCTATAGTATTTAAGGGGTTAATACATGCATCATGCACTACACGCTACTCTAAAATATTTCCCCTACCTATCCCTTTGCTATGCTGCATATTCTGTTCTCTTATAGTACGGGGGAAAAATGTCATTTTTAATCTATCGGTACGACAATCTGTCTCTCTAATCTTATTTACGTATTCTATTCTATCATAATACGCTGGTGTTTTACTATGTGTCTGACAACTTCAGTAAAGCTATCCGATTGAAATGTCTCTAATAGATTTAATCTGTACTTTAACCAACGCTTTGATAATGATTCCCACCCTAATTATTTTATTACTTCTGAAATGCTAATGCTAAATTCTAGTGCTTCCTTCGCGATATTTAATAAATAGGTCTCCGCAGCCATAGAGCCCTTACGTATCACTGAGGCTGACACTGACATCCCATTCAGCTCTGGATCGGTAGCTCAGTCATTGTCCACCATGGCTTTGCGTAACCAAGGAAATGCCAAAAATATTCATATTGGACGGAAGAGGGGATTTAGCATTTTTCCGCTTGAATTTCCCCGGAATTGGATCCCGTGAGACTCCACGAGAAAATCCTGTTAGAGCGCCGAAGAAGGAAGGCTGGGGACACAAAGGGTCCATTTATGTGGGCGGGGGAGGCTTTCCTCCTTCCCACGGAAGAGGGGTGGGCGAAAGGGGGGAGGAAGCCTTTGGATTTGATGCACGGACTCACACACAGATTGATTTCGCACTCGGAATGAAATATTTTTGTCTTTCAAATTCATTCCTGTGGAAAGGGCAAAAATGTCTGGGTCAAAGTTTAGTGCCCAAAGTTTAATTTTCCAGAGATAAGAAAATTGGGAAAGAGTATATATGAAAACACTTCCTTGACTGCGGTGAAATCTTACAGAGTCCCTGTGCCTCCCTTTTAAAGAGACGTTTATCGGATGAAAAATGAGAACGAGTCTCCTTTTGATTTTATTTATCTTTTTGCCTCAAAGTTTTGAGGAGAAGGCAGAGGAGATGGCGAATTCGTCTCCACTTATTTTCCTTGAAATATCGTCTTACGGTTATTTGATGCCAGACCGTGACGTGACATTAAGCATTCCTGTGTCTTTGCTGCCCGAAATGACGAGGGAAAAAGGAGGCGATTCTTATCTCTACGGCCCTCGACTCCAAGATCCACTCTGTTTACTACCTTGGGTTAGAATCGTTCACGAATGTGGCGACAGTCGATAATTCAACATGGGTACGTGGGCATTGGGGCTCTCACCGTTCTCATTGAGAAAACTACAAGTCAAATATCTCTTAGACTTGTTAGATAGTTCTCACTAGGCTTATTATACCCTGATAGTTTCTGGGACAATCAACGCATGCATATTTAATGGGTTCCACGTTGGCTAATTTGTTATTCTTAATGTAGTAAGCGATAGAAGATGGACTATTCTTTTCCAGACATTCATTACCACGCATTTTTTTTTCAAACTTAATTCCTAATGCCATGTGCATCACATCGGTTTCCAATTGCTTCGAGGTAACTATTCAGAAGTTTTTTTTTCGTTTGGCCCATGGATTTCCCTTTTCACTCCAACGTCAACGGCTAATAGAAAGAGATAAGATTTTAACACCATATCGGTTTCATTTATGTCCAGAAGAAAGAAGAGAGGACGACCTATCTTGTGGCCTCCCTGAAGTGACTTCAAATGCCAGGGAGGTAACACCGTCCAAAACAACCCTTCACACGCGATCATGCAGAAAACCATTAATCCATGATAAAATATGACGGTCTAACCCAGAATATTTTAATTTAACAATTAGTTGGCTATGAGTAAAAGAGAAGAATTACGTCACAATGAAAAGGTTGGCTGATAGAAGAATCGAGTGGAAAGCCGCGTCAAACCAATGCTATGATTGTTGACCCATGATGATGATGATTGGCTTTGAGACACCTTGTCAAAGGCTTTCTTGAAATCGAGAAATATAGCACCCACTGGAATATTATTTTCGTCAGAAACTAAAATATCGTGGGATGAGAGCACAAGTTGAGTTTCACATGATATGCTCTTCTGGAAGCCATGCTGAACGTAGGTCAATAACTTCTGGTCGTCCAGGCGACCCTTGACTGGACTCACGATTATACTTTACAGGACCCTTCATGAGATGAACGTGAAGGATATACGCTGGTGGTTATCTGGCTACTCATCATTACCACTTTTAATAAATATTAATTGCATGCACCAACCGCTGAAAGAGATAGATTAGAACGACTGTTAATAGTTCCCTGTCACCCGCTAAAACTAAAAATAAAATTAAATGGTTTAAAATACCTTTCATAGGTCCCTTATCATATGCGGCATTAAAGACTATCCCTGGAGACACTCTCAACCCTTTTTTTTATAATACCCATACCTTGGGCCGTTTGTTAAATAATTCTAAGGATTTTATTGGACCAATTTTAAGAAGTGGAGTATATAAATTTGCGTATAATAACTGTAAAGGATTTTATATCGGCCAAACCGGACGTAATTTTAAAATTAGGGCTAAAGAACAGAGAACGTGCTTCGAAAACAAAGACGATTCTTCGGCATTCGCCCGGCACCTTCTTGAATTGGGCCACCAACGTGACATCCACCCGGAGGTCATTCAATACGCAGAAAAGGGACGAAAATCGTACGCCTGTGAGCAGCAGCATGAGGGCGATCGGCCTGGCGAGGAACTGCCTCGTGTCAGCGACCACCTCACTTTGTACCAACAGCAGTCTCCGTTGCTGCTCTTCACCTCACCTACCCCCTCTCCCCACCCTCAACCCCTTCATCCCCCATGACTATATATGCTGGGATTGATTCAACTATTGTTGCCATAAGATGGCGTAACTGCCGAAAACGGTCGATTGTGAAGTAAAATTCTGTGGAAGTGACTAAGAGTACTCATTAATAGACATAACGACAGTCAAATTCTCTAATAGTGAGTTAAAAGCGAAACATTACATAAAATTAGAGAAATTGATTGCCAAACTGATGGATTTTAAATGTTTTTCTTTCTTCTTACAATCAGAGATATGAATAGCTTTAAAAATATTCAATATAAACCTCTCCATTGACTTCCAACACGTGTAAAAGTTACAATTGCTAACCCCTGACTAATCCTCCCCCCATTTCCCTCCCTTTTGCCGTTATTCCTTGCCGCTTTCCTCTATTCCCTCCAGCAAGGCATTGCCTCTCACTGGCAACCTAGATGCCCAATGTATGGGAAATTCCATACCAAATCCACCACGTGATTTCCTTTAGGTTGACCGAATTCGACTAAATTTGGCAAAAAGTCGTCATATGATCGGAAAATGAAAACCCTAAAGCCGTTTTGCAATTCAGGCAACCGCTTTTGAGAAATTGCAACGTTTTGCAAAATTCGAATTTCGCAAAGTGAGTGCACATTTTTCGGTACATCTCGGAGACCATTCGAGCTACAGATGAGGGCAAAAAAGGACTCATTGAGCAGGCGAAGTACGCGCATGCGCCTACGTATCTAGCACACTGATTTTCCTTGCGTAGCATCCTGACACAACGTATCCAGACGATGCTGATCTCACGCTGTTAAAATATTTCGACCATTACACTTGTGAATTGGGAATTACAAATGCACGGAAATCACCAAGCGTTTTAGTGCATCGAATCTTGATTGAAGTAGTGAAAAACTTGGGTACGCCACAATAAGATCAAATTTAATCTGAAGGAATGCTGTGGGTAAGGTTCATATTTAGTTCTTTTAGTTCACTAGAACTTCTAATTCTTTGAGTCCATTTTGCTTTAAAATGCATCCGGTCTGAATTCCGGTCTTCATTTACACATTGTTCTGGGAAAAGATTTTTATCCCACTCATCTTAGAACGTCTTTGTTAGCTATGAACTTGATAACCAATGTTATGAACAACTTCTTTTAAGCCA
Organism: Platycnemis pennipes; assembly: GCA_933228895.1. NCBI lineage: Eukaryota > Metazoa > Arthropoda > Insecta > Odonata > Platycnemididae > Platycnemis > Platycnemis pennipes. Next base: position 9,023,861 of record OW121852.1, read on the forward strand.
CATTTAAAATGCTTACAGTCTTTGCTTTCTTTGTCACTCTTACTATCTAACACTAACAGCCAACAAGAAGCACGCTCTATACGTCAGTTTGAGTGAAGAATTATCCATGGCACTTATTACACATTGCATTCGGGTAGAATGCCTTTCTGACCTGGGTTGCATTACTGATATTATCCTCCAAATTCAAAGCTCGCGAGCTAGCCGCGAAAAACTTTTACGGAGTTACCCGTTGAGATGCGCGATAGCAACATATTCAACAGAGAAAAAAAAATCATTCGCCTTGACCGGGAGCCGAACCCGGACCCCCTGATTACCGGCCCGGTCCCGGTCAGGGCGAATGATTTGTTCTGTGGAATATGTTGCGATATTATCCTCCTCATATCGTCCGTTGTCTCCCGAACAGCAAAAAGCTATCACCAAGTGAGGCTTTGGTTTAACGTAGACATTATTTTTCTGCTATGGAACTGTTCATTGCAATGCATTTGACAATTTTAATCACACACAATTAATTTTTTTTAAGTCGTAGATAAAAAATTCACGATTATTCCAGAGGAGAAATGAATAGGTTAATGCTTTTGGAACTCTGTCAGAGTCACAATGAAAAAAGAGCCATTGTTCGTCTCAGCCAATGAGAGCCGGTGGAAGCGAAGCGGACTATTGGATGGGCGTCCACGCCAAATTCCGACCTAGGGGAGAAGACGAAGGAGGAGAAGGGGGGAGAGAGGGACTTGAGGAAAAAACACCCTTGAGAAACGGGAACAAAAACTTCTCCTGTCGTCGTTTCGAGGGGACGGAGAATATAGCAAAGAGGTGGCAGCAGCAAAGTGCGTCGGGGTTGAGGGCCGGGGGCGTAAAAGGGGTCACTGCGAGGAAGGGGCCCCAGGGCCTCAGCCTCGGCCGGCGACGGGTAAGCGCCTGGAGTGGACGAGCGCCCCACTCTCCTCCTCATCTCAACAGCGAAGGCCCGTGGAAAAATCAATTCCACCCCACTTCAAAGTTCACTTCTTCTTCATTTTGGCAAAGAACGTCAACCAAACAAAATATAATAAAATACTTGCTTCACTGTATTTTTGCAATTGCAACATCGCCCAAAGCCAGTACTCCTCTCACCCAGAGGCTCCCCGGTTCGACTCCCGGCAGTGGAAGGTATTTTTCATTAGTAAATTGGCCCCTACGTGAGTGCTTTGTGACGAGCATACGAGTACACATCTACATCTACACGATACCATGCAAGCCACCACGAGGGTGTGTGGCAGGGGGTGAATATCACCAAGAATGCACTACTAACATGCAAACAAGAAACTATAGGGACTCCTTCAACTAGATTGTTAGTATCTATAGAATTTAAGGGGTTAATACATGCATCATGCACTATACAGACTACTCTAAAATATTTCCCCTACCTATCTCTTTGCTATGCTGCCTATTCTGCTCTCTTATAGTACGGGGAAAAATGTCATTTTTAATCTATCGGTACGACAATATATCTCTAATCTTATTTATCTGGTCGAATCTAGCATAATACGCTGGTTTTTTTAATAGGTGCCTAACATCTTCAGTAAAGCTATCCGATTTAAATTTCTCTGATAGATTTAATCTGTACTTTAACCTACGCTCTGATAATTATTCCCACCCTAATTCTTGTATTAATTCTGAAACACTAGGTACTCTACCTATCGTAACACCTTTTTACGAACCTAGCTGCTCTACGCTGCACACTGTCTAGTTCTCTGATCAAAACTAATTTATTCGGATCCCATAAACTGGCTGCATACTCAAGGAGGGGCCCATCTAGTGAAAAGTAACATCGCTCTTTTGTCTTCTCATATCATTTCCCAAGTATTCTTTTTATGAATCTTAGCTTTCTCTTCGTTCGGCCGCATAATTCCCGGATGTGTCTTCCCCACGATAAATCTTTAGTGATTGTTACAGTACTCCGTTCGTCGAATGGGACGTTAATCCGTGGGCCCCTTGGGAGCCTTTCAATAAGGGAAGGCCGGGTTGTAGACGCCGGGTTTCCCTCCACCTTTCCCCCGTTCCCTGGAATACATTTAGCCACCTTCTTCCCTCTCTGTCAGAATCGGCCTCAGCTGTCGGTCGCCTCGCAAACACGACTGCAACTACTGCAAATTCGACGACGCGACCTCGTAGTTGAGTAGCCGCTATGTAGAGAACTATGTCACGGGATAGTAATGCATATCAGATTCGGTATTTTCTAGCCTTATCGAGGAATGAGAGCAAAGGAGATGGACGGGATTTATCTTTCCAGGACTAGGTTAAAGAGCAGGTTTCCTAGCAAAGCTTATACGAAGATTATATTTAGATAATGATTTTGAATTAGAGCCAAATTTTTTCACCAGCAAAGCATGTAATTTATAGGATGATGTTGAAAATATTCTTTTAACTGCCTCATGTTTCATTGGATTCGAAAAGGGAAATGCAACTGTTAAACTTTGAAATGCAGGAAAAGTGTTCATATGATACTTTCCGCGCCAAAATCTTGTAGACTCGAGTTTAAACCAAATTGTAACTCCGAAACCGCTCATCAGATTTTCACGTTATTTACGTATTAATTGAGATAATTTTAGTGTTGAGTGAATACATTCTTAGAATAATTAGTACTTATTGGTATGCAATTCCATTTATAACAGAAAATTTTCTCGGGAAATATGCATCATGGCGCCACGAGACTAAAACTTCCATCTGCCTCTTTAATTTTACATAGCGAATCTGATATTATCATTCAGCTGAAGTTAGCACCTTATTTTATGTCGAATTTAATGTTTCCTGAAAAAATCCCAGAGCAGTACACTCCGCCGGCAACGCTGCGCTTTTTCTGACGCATGGCGCCGTAGTGCTAAAAAAATGGGCCCTTTTTTATGGGTCCAAAATTTGTTTTTAAAAGTTATTCTAGCAATGAAGTCAGTCACCAACGAACTTATCTAAATAACTATGCAAATAACGTGATAATCCGATGCACGGTTTCGGAGTTCTTTAGGTTTAAACTCGAGTTTACAAGATTTTGGCGCACACAGTAAGCCAAAATTGCAGATGCAGTCAGTCACTCTTTTTCTAACGGCGATGTCAGTAAATTCACACAATACCCGCAAAAAAAGTACGGAAGCTCAAGAGTTAAGATTTGCTCTTGGCAAGATCTTCCTTTTCTTCTCGCAGACGTTTGACCCACTGTAATCTTGGCCACACATCTTGTTCCGCGAAGGGAAGGGAACCTTTTTGACGAACTCCCAAATTTGAATTTTATGGAGAACGGAAGCCGAGGTGTCGGAATCCAGCCTGCTGTTTGCTTTCGTCACCCTGGAAACCGCCGCAACAGCTGCCGCTCGAACAGCGAGCGACTGACATTCAAAACGAGACGAACGCCTCCTCTCCATCGTCGTCGTTGTGATCCGAGACGAGAATGTTTCGCCCGCCCAGCGAGGGGCCCCAGGGGCCCCGTCGCGATTTCCCCAAGGCCCTAGGAGGAGGGCGGCATGTCCTCGGAATGGCTGCAGCTGGACGAAGAAGAACGATTGAAGAGCTGGTGTGGATGGACTTGGGAGGTCCCCGGTTCACACCAAGAAAGGCGGGTCTAGCGACACAATGGGGATGAGTTACTTCCTCGTAACTAGGTCCTTCTGGGAATGTAAATTGAATCGGTTACACCGATGCGGTCAGCGGATTCATCAGGACACAATAATCAGTCCTTTGTGCACTCATCCATCATCAAACTGGTTGGCCTTCGAGTAAGACACCATGGTTTAGCGTAGACTCTGAGTTTTTACTCGCTATGGTGATGCCACTGACAGAGAATAACACCAAAGGAGAAATTTCTCTTCATTCATCACTTATAAGTGGCTGAATATCTACATCTACACATCTGTACCCACATCTACACGATAACCTGCAAGCCAACGTGAGGGTGTGTGGCGGGGGAGGAAGATCACCAAGCATGCACTACTAACATGCAAACAAGAAACTATAGGGTCTCATGCAACTAGATTGTTAGTATCTATATTATTTAAGGGATTAATACATACATCATGCACTATACAGACTACTCAAAAATATTTCCCCTACCTATCCCTTTGCTATGCTGTCTATTCGGTTCTCTTATAGTACGGGGGAAAATGCCATTTTGAATCTATCTGTACGACAATCTATCTCTCTAATCTTATTTATCTGGTCGAATCTAGCATAATACGCTGGTTTTTTCAATGTGTGCCTAACATCTTCTGTAAACATATCCGATTGAAATTTCTCTAATAGATTTAATATGTACTTTAACCTGCGCTCTGATAATGATTCCCACCCTAATTCTTGCATTAATTCTGAAAAACTACTCAACCTATACCTACCTACACCTTCTAGCTACCTAGGACCTAGCTACTCTACGATGCACACTGTCTAGTTCTCTGATCAACCGTAATTCATTCGGATCCCATACACTGGCTGCATAGGTACTCAAGGTGGGGCCTAACTAGTGAAAAGTAGCATCGCTCTTTTGTCTTCTCATCACATTTTCCAAGTACTCTTTTTCTAAATCTTAGCTTTCTCTTTGCTCGGCCACATATTTCCCTTATGTGTCTTCCCCACGATAAATCCTTAGTGATTGTTGCACCTAAACATCATATGGTTTCAACGCTTTCGATTTTCGTGTTTTTAATTTTACAGAATCACTCTATCGCATCATTCCTCCTCCAAAAATTGATAGCTACACACTTTTTAATGCTAAGTTCTAACTGCCATTTGTCGCACCACTCTTGAATTGCATCTAAATCTTTGCTAAGCGATTTCCTGTCCTCTTCGTTTGATATACCCCTGTACACTACCGCATCGTCTGCAAAAAGTCTAAGGTTACTACTAACTACGATACCCAAATCCTTTATGTATAAAAGAAATAGAAGCGGTCTTATTACTCTACCCTGGGGAACTCACGATGTGACTTTGATTGCGTCGGACATGATACCATCTATGACAACCCTCTGCTCTCGCCCACTTAAGAATTTTTTTATCCAACATACAACGTCTTTATTTATGCCAAAACTCTCTAATTTCAAGATTAATTTATCATGAGGAACTTTATCGAATGTCTTTTAAAATCTAAAAATATCGCATCAACTTCAGGTTTTCACCCTTGACTAAAATATCGTGTAAGAATAGAGCTAATTTTATCTGGCAAGATCTATCTTTACGGAACCCATGTTGACTGTTTATGAGTAATCCCTGACTATCCAAATGCCCCATGATCGAACTGATTACTATGTGCTCAAGTATCTTACAAGAGATTGAGGTGAGTGAAATGGGTCTGTAGTTACTAGGTTCTTCCCTATCACCGCTTTAAAAAATAGGTGTCATGTCATCTACTTTCCAATCCTTGGGTAATGTGTGGTTCTTTAGTGTTTTATTGAATATTATTTCTAGATAGGGGGCTATTTCAGAAACTAATGTTTTATATACTCTGGAACGAATTTGATCGGGACCTGGTGATTTGTTTTTACTTATGCTTTTTAACTGCTGCTCTATTCCGCGACATGAAATTTTTAATTCGGGCATTTGCTCACTGAATGTTTTCGGCGGTGGTTCCACTGCGTTGTGTGACGACGAGTTTAATACGCTTTGGAGGAACGTGTTTAAAGTATTGGCCTTTTCTAAACCCTCAAGTGACTCTAATTCCTTTATCACTTTTAAGTGTGTGTACCTACTGTGGGCCTATTTCCCTGAAGTTCTCTCTCTCACATATGACCAAAACGCTTTAGGATTGCTATCTAAATATTCTCCCAACATCTTGCTCTTGAAATGTGATAACGCTATCCGACATGATTTCCTTGCTAATGTTCTCGATTTTTTATAGTTTTAAACTAGCTCATTTTTTTCCTTTACCGATAGACCCCGTCCTGAATTTTTCATCTTAGCGTGGCATACCCTTTGTCGCTTTAGTGATTTCCTAACCTCCGCGTTATACCACCTTGGCTCTGTATTATCACATATCAATTTACTTGGTATGCATTTATTAACTGCTTTACGGGTGACCTCAAGAAATTCTCTCCACGAATCCTCTGTATCTAATCCTTTGCTTTGTTCGCTAAATACATTAAACGCTTCCCTTAATTCCTCTTTCATACCGTCGTAATAAGTCTTGCCAAATACGTATACCCTCCTCCTTGGTTTATGTCTTTCAACACCTAGAATACATTTCTCATGCGCTATTTTATTATCACTAATTCCTGTGTCTGTAACTGTATTTAGAGCTCTTTCGGGTATATTTGTTGGTAATAATTCTAGAATATTTTTTCCCCTGGTCGATTCTTTTACTAGCTGTTGTAAAGGTTGTAAAAGTTGTTGTAAAATATATAAGAAAGAGATGGTTATTTCCGTATTCACGCCATTTTGAGCACGCTACCCTAGCGTTTATCTATTTTTCAGAACGACAATACTTTCCGTCACTGGCTCCATTAATTCCTTAATCAAAAAATCGGTTTTCTAAATTCAGCCAACAGAATTTGAATAAAAATATTTACCTTCACACAATACGTATTACTTTCTGCCATAGCATAAAACAACATGTCTCCGCAGGAAAAATGTAATCGTTGGAATTTGCTTTCATTCAATTGTAACAGAGATACATGAACTCTCCTTTTTAGGGGTCACACAGACACACAGATTTTCTATGTGAGACTGTCTGCACGAGATTTTGATTCATAACTATGATGTCCAATCTCAATGTTGCCTTTGCTTCTTTGTATTCTAACTCTAAGAATAGTTTTCCATGATTTCTCTGTCTTCTGCAATTGTCTCCTTTCACTCACGCACTCTCCAGGTCTGTTTTTCCCTCGGTTTCTCCGCAGTTCCCTTCTCATCCCAGGTGAATGACTTTTTTTTTCTACCACTCTTCCATATAGTACATGCCTACCTTCCCGCCCTATTACCTACCAACAAACGAAGCAGCCAACTTTACACCTCTTGGAAGCTCAAACTTCCAGTGTCAAAGCCAATTTAAAAGCTACACATCACGCAGAGAGTGCTGACGAAAAATAAAAGCGAATGCTAAATATTAATCAATGCACCTTAAAACACATCTTAAACCTCCACTATTCAATATTTTTTCTCTGGTTCTGTTGCGCTAGACGTTTCGTTGGTTGTCTAGCTTTCGTGGCCTTTGCAGGGCAATGATATGGAATCGGAAAACGGAGATGTGTCTATACTTTCAGGTCACCCCCTCCCTTTGCCGTTGGTGGGGGGTTCCTCTCCGATCTAAATTCACATAAAAACTCCTGTTTATAGTTTTGGCGGATGAATAAGCGCTAGTGTGATGTGTTCTGGAGGTCCTTAAATGCATCGTGCATTGAGGATGGATTTTTGAAATTAAATTGGTGCAAATAGAATCTTATTTGGATGGTTATCTGCCTCTCCGGACAGAATTCAGCCCCCAAATGCATCGAAGAGCTGATGCTCTCTGTCATTAAAATTTCCACAGAAAGGACAGAAATAGACAGCGATCCAGCACATTATGACGTGTCATTAGGCCTGGACAGTTTTCCTGTTGGAATCTCTCAGCGACCTAGGAGCCATCTCCAAATCTCCAGATCTAATCACACTATTGAGTGCGCAGCCGTGACTATGCATGATTTGCCTCACCACCGTGAAGTAGCTACATCCCTCTTCACGAAAATGCCCACGTAAAATACGCAAATGGTATGACGGCCAACATTAGTAAGAGCAGCTTAACTATACTTCATCCATGGCAATCAATTTCCCTGAATATAGTACTTTCTATTATAGACTTGCTTAAATTCCACGAATAGAAGGAAGTTGTTAGTGTAACTAAAGCGACGCAAGCTAAGCCAAAATTCCGATCATCTCCAGCCACATTTGAAACATGAAAGTGATATCATGGAATGAAAATCTTTTACATCAGAACGTATAAAAATAATATTTCCGGTGTGTTATGTCATAAGTCCTCGGGATTTCAAAGCTTTACGTCAAATGCGAGAGAAAATATGTTTTAAGTACGCAAGCGTTTTCCTTATGCTACAGTATCTTACATTTTTATTCATTTAGTTTACCAGTGGAATTTAGGATCTGTGCACTTGAAGTCCGAGAGTGTTATATTTTATGGCAGGAGTCAAAATAGAAATAGTAATTTTCATGCTGTAAATATATCATTTTTCGCAACATTCAAGCCGTAATAGGTACATACATACATTTTGCGTTTTACTTGGCAGTGTAAGTTTCCATTTTCGCTTGTCGATCCAAATTCGTCTCTCGAACAAAACTTCGATATTCAAATAAAAATGGAATTTCTTCTTGGGGTCAAAGCTCCGCTCAAATACTGGAATAATATTAATTATGCTTTCATACGAAGCAGACGCTGATTGAGTCTATACAACCTCTCGCCATAATGGTTCCAGGGGAATAATCACGCTATTTTAAATTACATTTTGATTATTAAAAATACATTGGCTGGGAATTTTTTTGTCTCCAACAGAAAGGTAAAGCATTTCCCATTCAATTTAAACTTAGTAACATTATATTTGGAAACCTGGAAAATACGAAATAGGCTTATAAGCCAAGAAAAACCTTTAAAATCGGACTTGAAACGGCGACCCCTTGTTTTTTGGTGCATTTCCAGCTATCTTGAATAACCCAGATTGGTTCAAAGTTTTATTCCCCGATCTGGGAATCACACGAATAGCTTTCAGCGTTCCCTTGATGATCGATTGTTGGGGCCTGACCGTGTCACAGAGCGGGGACACAAAGGAACTTCGGATGCGATTATGAATCAAAAAGATTTTATCCCGTGAACACATTGGGATTTGTCATACAGTGCTCGGACGAGCGAAGCTAATCAGCAACATGTACGATTCCCAATTCCAATCAGCTAAACAGAATAACATCAATATAAAGTCTTCTCTGCAGCAAGTCAATGCTTTGCGCTATTTCACGCAAAATGGAAAGGCGGTGATTTACCAATTGATAGCCATTAATACTCGTATGGATAGCGGAAAAAATCATATGATCATTATTAAGCTTGTCCTTCCTCTATTCTCCTAAAAAGGCCCACAATTACCGAATATTCCATCTCATTCAGATCTATATTGCTCATTGCAGAGTTATGAAGGATGAGTTCCTCCCTGATGAAATGGAAATTGCCATTCAATACTCAGTGGACCAAATATTCAGCATTCATTCTCTGAAAACGCTTTCGCGTGATCACGAGGAACAGCTTTCCTTCTCCACGGGTGTGGCGTGGCATTTCAATACTTGTCCAAATTCTTCCAACAAGTAATTGAAATGGATAAATGCTATTTAAATTACTTGTTGGAAGTAATTACCAATACATTTATTAAACTTACGTAAATTTCGCCGTAAAGGAACATGCTCCAGATATACGTTCTGATGAATTACTTCCTTACTTCCTTATATCAATCAAATATACTTGTTTATAAATATATTCCTAAACAAATTCCGGAAGTTTACTGCAAAATCTATTCATAGTAAGTCATTTTTAATATTTCTCCTAGGGCAACAATTGGGTGACTTGAATGCTTAGCAAATTTTAACTTATGAACCAATTCTCCTAAATATATTTTGATTTGTCGGTAGGGGGATCTCAGTCAGTGTCAGTATATTTACTTTCGCGTAAATCAAGAACTCAGCTTCTAAAATTCCCCCACCATGGCGTTAGGCGTTGATTACTGAAATACTGCGACAGCATAGTGATCAACCATACACATACGTACTTTTGCAACAAGATGTGAGAAATACGTGGTAAGCATGATATTTTATCCATGATTTGGAATATTTAAACAGTAAAAATGCATTTTTCTTACATTACACGCATGTGTTTTTCACGTGTATAATTAAGAATAGTTGGGAGGCAAGTTCGTTGAATCGGAGGTCAATCCCAGGTTCTATCTATGAGTGGCACATGACCCAGGAGTGCCGTATTTGTGAAGAACTTGAAGAGTGTTGGAGGAGGGTTGGATAGGGAATCACTCCAAGGATTGAGATGAACATCGTGAAGAAATTATTGGTGGACTTATTTTCTGATTGTGTAAAACATGCATGATATGTAACCCTTGAGAAAGTGAATCGTAAATTAAAAGTTGGAGGGAATAAATCAACAGTGAAACAGAAGGTTCTGAGAAAATGAGGGATTTTGCGATGGTACGCAGATTTCACCTACATCAACATCTACATCTAAACGATACCCTGCAAGCCACCGCGAGGGTGTGTGGCAGGGGGTGAAGATCACCAACCATGTACTATATACATGCAAACAAGCAACTATAGTGTCTCATGCAACTACATTGTTAGTATCTATACTATTTAATGGATTAATACATGCATCATGCACTACACACTACTCTAAAATATTTCCCCTACCTATCCCTTTGCTATGCTGCCTATTCTGTTATCTTATAGTACGGGGGAAAAATGTCATTTTGAATCTATCGGTACGACAATCTATCTCTCTAATCTTATTTATCTGGTCGAATCTAGCATAATACACTGGTGTTTTTAATATGTGCCTAACGTCTTCAGTAAAGCGTTCCGATTGAAATTTCTCTAATAGATTTAATCTGTCCTTAACCTACGCTCTGATAATGACTCCCATCCTAATTCTTGTATTTATTCTGAAACAGTACTCAACCTAACGTAACACCTTTTGACGAACCCAGCTGCTCTACGCTGCACACTGTCTAGTTCTCTGATCAACCGTAATTCATTCGGATCCCATACACTGGCTGCGTACTCAAGGTGGGGCCCATCTAGTGAAAAGTAACATCGCTCTTTTGTCTTCTCATCACATTTCCCAAGTACTCTTTTTATAAATCCTAGCTTTCTCTTCGCTCGGCCGCATATTTCCCGGATGTGTCTTCCCCACGATAAATCCTTAGTGATTGTTACACCTAAATATCTTATGGTTTCAACGTTTTCGATCTTCGTGTTACTAATTTAATAGGATCGCTCTATCGAATTATCCCTCCTCCAAAAATCGATATGATTGATTTTAGGTACTTTAAATACTTTTAATAAAACAACCGTAAAAGATGAGGTTAGGGTCAATGAAGAGTCTCTCTCGCATGATGGTAGGTTAACTCTGCTTCATTTCTTAGAAACATTTATTAAACATACGACCTACTTAAAGAGCACGACGGCGAATTCTTAACTAACCTTATAGGTGCGTGCACGACAGGGGCATGTTCTTGGCGTGAAGCGACTCTTAACTTCGCATACACTCGCGATTCCTTAAATGCCACCGAAAGTTGGTCAAACAGGCCTTAGGTCAAATGACTCGCGACTAGGTACGTCGAACGTTGCCAAGTCGGCACATACGTCGTGCTTGCGGTGGGAGTTTTTGAGACACGAATCTGAGGAATTCTCATTCGACAGCCTCTCTCCCCCCGTGTGCCTTTATTCTCTCTCTAGCGCCGTCCGAACCCTTTTTCATTCGTCCATCACCCTGAAGGGCCCCTCCCCCTTTTGAGACCCCCGTCCCCACACCCGGGGCCCTTAATCTGGCGTCAAGGCAGCCAACCCCTCCCCCCGGAATGTCTTTGAGGAGTGAGAAGAGGGGGGGGGGTCCATTGTTTCTCTCGGATTCCTCCGTTGTCCGCCGGGAGCGCTGCCTTCGACCCTTTCTCGGATCTCCGAATTCTCGTTTGGCGATGCGATGTTGAAGGAGACTTCCGTTCCATCCCCGACTTTAATCCTCTTTCTCTTTCGCCCTGTAGCCTTCTTTCGCCTTTCTTGCAGACATGTATGCTTTACTTTCTTTTTACTTTTTTCAAAAAATATGACGTGTAGAACATTCATTTGGCATTATCACATAGGTTTGCAAGGAAGTAATTTTTCTGTGTAAATTATATTGGCGATGCGTTGAAAACCTTGAGCTGATTGGTCGTTCGAATCAGACAATTCACACGAGGGTTGCGTTTCGGTGCCATTATCGTTCTCAATACTGCCATCAGTGCACTTCTCACTGCCTTGGTATTTATTTCCATATATTTAAGGAAAAACTGCTCTAAGAATCATTCCCTCTAACCGGTCTTAAGACCGTCTAGCCGGTTTTGTTACCGTATAGCCAATACCAGCTCATCTCGCGGTCACGTGCTGTTTGTGTTTTCTTTTCGCGATATTTTGATTGCCAACTGCTGCCTAAACCCCAAATATATTCATAATACAATTAAAATAGCATTAAAGTCTCATCCATCACCTATTTTTTGTAAACGATGTATTATAATAGCATAAGTTTATTCAGTTGGGATGAAATGTACTTAATTAATTCGTATTTTGTATTTGAGGTAGAAATCCTGTATTTGAGGCAGCATACGAACAAATGTACACAGGAACAGCACGTGACCGTGAGGCGAGATCCTATTGGCTGCGATTGAACAACCAGAAGGTTAGATTATAAGCGGTTAGTGGGATTGGAACTGGATACGCAAACCTTAACCAGCAGCGGCTATTGTGATACGCCTTAACCGCCTTCAGGAAATAGATTCTAAAGATTAATCTAAATCTACATAATACCCTGCAAGCCACCATAAAGGTGTGTGGCAGGGGGTGATTTCTCACCAAACATGAACTACATATCATGCATAAAAAAGAATTAGTATTAAAATACTAGTCAGAACTTCACTAATAAAAAAATAGAAATTGCAAAGCAAAAATGCAAAAACATTCTGTTAGTAGGGTTACCTTTAAATATTCCTACCAACATGTAGCTACCAATGCTATCCATTGCTACTCTCCGATTAGACATATTTACCGCTATTCTCGTACATGATCGTCACATTTACCCAATACTCTTTTGACGAATCCCCAGTCTACGATTAGCTTGACCCATTATTTCACGTATGTGTTTACCCCAGGAAAGATCAGTCTTATTCTAAGATATTTCATGGATTCCACGTATGTTAATTCATTATTACTTATTTTGTATGTCCTAGGAGGAGAACTATTCTTTTTCCAAAAATTCATGACTACACATTTTTTTAAATTTAATTCTAACTACCATGCATCACACCAAATTTCAATTGCTTGTAGGCCCACCAATCTATTAATAAGGAGTGATGTCCTGCCTAGGGATCACCTCTGTGCACCCTGGTCACACAGTCACGTGAATCGCTCTGCGGTCAACACACTAACTGGATACAACACGCAGAGTGACACATAGTGTAGAATCACGGATCTATCTTTCACGTTATCGCAATCTTTATCGGTGACTCTTACCCCTAGAGTAGCGCAGGGTTAACAATAATCATCTATAAAATTGGCTCCACAAGTTGTTAGGCACATATTAAAAACACCAGCGTATTATGCTAGATTCGACCAGATAAATAATATTAGAGAGATAGATTGTCGTACCGATAGATTCAAAATGGCATTTTTCCCGCGTACCATAAGAGAACAGAATAGGCAGTACAGCAAAGGGATAGGTAGGGGAAATATTTTAGAGTAGTATGTAGTGCATGATGCATGTATTAACCCCTTAAATACTATAGTTACTAACTACCTAGTTGCATGAGACCCTATAGTTACTTGTGTGCATGTCAGTAGTGCATGCTTGGTGTTCTTCACCCCCAGCCACACACCCTCCTGGTGGCTTGCAGGGTATCGCGTAGATGTAGATTGGTGTAGATGTAATCCTTGAAGAGATTCGCCACTTGGATGGTACTGAGATCACCATCGCACTCCCTAGTTCTTCTACTCACTCACGAAGACACAGTATGCACTTTCACTCTTTTTTCTTAAGTCTCCGAGCAAAGGTTTTAATTTGATGCATCACAAAATACTGTTTCAGAAGTATGAGAGGGCTATGGGCATGAGGGGCATAGATCATTGCTTTCGGAGCTGTTTTTCCAATCGAGAAGAGTGCGTCTACCAGAGCCTCCTTTTATGTTTGTGGCCGTTCATGTCGCGAGAGCTGAAAGAGGGGAACGGGGGAAGGCAGCGTCGCGGAAGCGAAAGATGGGAGGAAGTAATTACCTCAAGGTATTTCATCTGCATTGTGGACGGCGCGGCGTATTTCCTCATTTCGTCGCTTCTCCGACTGATACGCAGAGGGATTTCACGTGAACCATCCGCGAATTCCATCGAGTGTTGAATTCATCAAGTAACTTCAACTTGGCGTGCAGCCTCCAGAGATATCCAGTCTCGCTTTCCCGACGTTCCAAATCCACTATGTTAAGGTTCGTTGGAATGTTTTAGTGGAAACGAAATGCGCTGCTTCTCTTCGTATATTTTCTAGCTGAATCCATACGCATATCTTCTGGGAACACGAAACCGACTTTTTTAGTTACGAAATAACACCCCCTATTTTGTTTAAAGATATTTTTAGTTTACTCGTTGGAGTACCTTCCCTCCGCCTCGTTGCAATATTTGTAGTCTCTTCAACGCATTCCAGAGATGCTTATTATAAAAAAAACTTAGGAAAAAATATCCACAGTAGTACATGAATTCTATTTCACTCTCTGAGCTCAAAACTGTTGCGCAAGCATCAGAACATCGGTGTGATGGCATTTTCTTCTCCGTTCGCCTTTGAAATTACATTTTTAGAGTAGATTCCATATCCACAGGCCAGATCCCGAGATTTAATATTGCTGAGATAAAGGGATCTTGCATCAAAATACGCTACTCGATTTGTTCCTGGGTAGATTGTATCATCGTCAACAAATAATGTACTCCTGTAAAATAAAGACGCTCTCTTGACGCGAATGAAAATGGAAAAATATTGATGCATCCATCAGGAAGTATAATTCAACGACGTCGTGTACAGAGATATATACCCAAGAGATATGCACATATATAATGAGATGATGGATAGTAGGAGAGCGGAGGGGAGAAAGAGAAAATAATGACGTGATATCTACATCTACATCTACATAATACCCTGCAAGCCACCACAAGGGTGTGTGGCAGGGGGTGATTGCTCACCAAACATGCACTAAATATCATGCATAAAAAAGGAATAGTATTAATATACTATTCAGAACTTCACTATTTAAAAAAGATAGACATTGCAAAACAAACATGCAAAAACATTCTGTTAGTAGGGTTAGCTTTAAGTACTCATACCAACATGCAGCTACCAATGCTATTCATTGCTACTCTCCGATAGGACATATTTACCGTTATTCGTATCTCTAATTGTGCGAGGGAAAAAGGACATTTAGAATCGGTCAGTTCGGCAATCAATTTCTCTAATTTTATGATTATGGTCCAGTCTACCATATTTGCATACAGCTCTGTTTGCGCACATGAAGACACGAGGTTCTTTTGGAATGTCTCTGTGTCAGTGACTTTGATTGACTCACGTACTTTTATTAATTACAAGAATATCTCAAGTAGATGACATCTCACCACAGATTCCATGAAATACGTGTTATAAACGAGGAATGGGTAGGAAATAGGGCAGAGGTACAAGAAGGACGCTTTTGCCGTCGTTGAGCATTATAGATCGGGAACATTGAGGAGACAAGTCAAAGGAATAGCCGAGAGGCTAACAAGACGAGAGAATATGAATCACAGACGTCACGCGGCACGGAAACACATTAGACCGGTCATGTGGTTGCTCAGGAAAGACTCTGGATTGTTGAACCCCTAGGGTGTCTATTACGTCTAGTGACACCAACCCAGTTCCAATGTTGGAGGCTTTGTTCAGTGAGAACGCGAAATGGATGGGCAGGAAAAATGTAGACGTCAAACGCGCGACAGATTCAACTATTTTGGGGAAGCTATTGGCATCGTCCGGTCAGAAACGGCCGTTTCGACTTGACCACTTCCGTATGAGAATTCTGACTTTAAGGAGGTTGATCCGAAAAGTGAAAGTCATGCAATTGTTTTATTTTTTCAGCACGTATAGAACTAAAGTTCCTCTATCTAATGAAGTAAAAATAATTATACCAACCCATACTCCTTTTAGCACAAAATGCATTTGAAATTACATACTATTAACGGCGAGAATGGCCATCACATGGAAATATAACGTTTAAAAATACCATAGTGACATGTCATTTTTGCAAAAAACTGATATTTTATGCGTAATGTCACAAGTAATAAGATGACACGAAGAAAAAGGCATCAACCCATCGTGTTTCTCGATAAAACAACCAGTTACTGCGCTTATAGCAGACGAAATGCGTTAGTTGACTTCAAGTGGCGCTGCGGTCGCCCTAGCCAATATGTATGGCGTATGAATAATATCATTACTAATGAGATATTAAAGAATATTTCAGAAAAATACTATAACATAACCTTTGATAGTAATATTCTGGAGATATACATTAATAAATTCATTGAGTACAAGAATTTATTTCAGTAACGTAAATGTTGAATTGACTCCATCGTCGAGCTGATACAAATTATCACAAAAAATAAATCCTTCGACTTTCCATCGTATTTCTTGTGATACTTATGACTTTCATTAGCTTAGATAATTTCTTAGTGAAGTAAGGATCACTTAGGAGGCATATACTCGTACTTAAATTAATAAGATTCCTTAGACAACTTAACTCAAGCAGTCGCAAGCCAACCTCCTTAACACTTTCAGTGCGGCTTATATAATTTGTAAATTGTTGCTAGTGGCTGAATATTTTTTTTTTCATTATTCGTTTGTAGAAATGTATGTAAATGTGAAATTCAATAATCTTTTTTGTTTTTTTGTTTTTAAATTTATTACAAAAATTTTTTTAATCATGACGTCAATTGACGTCATCCGCCACGGAATAGAACCTTTAATAAATATTGCGGGTTGCATAGCCACCCCGTAAATTGCTTAAGTTTTTTTTTCGTTCAATCTTCATTCCATTACGTTTTGTTTCTCATTATTTGATATAGTTTGTCAAAACCTTATAAATAAGCAATTCAACTCGTTCAATTTTTATTTTGTTTTTGCTATTATAATATCGCCCTTGTTGTTCAACAAAGACTCTCCCATATGTCTTACCCATGTGTCTCATTTTTTCTCCTCAACTTTTCCTGTAATGGAATGAACGAGGTCGTTTACTTTGCTTGTGTTCTCTCATACGAAGTTTTTTGACGTTTAATAAAAAAATTGGTAAAAACGGAAACAAATGTATGTCCCCCACTTTAGTAGAATTGTCTTCATACACACCTTTGTGGTATTATTCATCAGTATTAGCTCTGACCCACCATTATTTTACATGGAAGGCCCTTATAATATATACGTAATTTTATAATGCATTTATTTAATAGTTAAATCAAAGTAACAATAATATTTTTTTAATGTGAAAGCAATTATATATACTGAGCTAAAGATATTATATTACTGAAAACCCACTCAAACTTCAATCGCCCTCACTACTCAATTCAATTCAATATTAATTCAATTTCGTTAACTCTTCCTTTGCAATGTTCGGCATATGCTGCTTTTCTTGTTGGTGATAACAATTCAGAAACCTCTTTTTATATTATCTTACCCCATACCACTCCCAATGCACCGAGTGACGATCGCCACCACAGGTTATACACGGCAAATAGAGAGACAGATAGCCGTAAATGTGGCCTATTTCTCAAGGCTAAAACATCGTGCCACAAGCCCGTTGGGTGGCTAGCAGGGTGTAATGAAGATATAACCGTTTCCAAACTCACCCTCCAAACCTTTGACACCCACAACTCTTTAGAAGTATTATCCATTACATTTATGGAGAAAGAGAATAGACACGGCACTAAAAACCATATAAGAGGAAACAGATAGTGTCTTTTAATAGCCCCGATGACAGAAACAACATGAAAAAGGAACACATTTAATTCCCTTTAAAACTATTTTAATTCCCTTTAAAACTATTGTAAAATTGTATCATATTTTCTTTTCCGAATTTTACGTTAATTTATGCATCAAAACACATTCTAGGCTTTAGGTTAAGTAAAAAAGTTTTCAAACAACATGTGAACATTATTTATTTATTTGATATATATACAAACAATAGAATTTACTAATTGAAAATATACAAATTAAAAATACAAAACTTGAAAATATACTAATTGAAAATATACAAATGAAATATATACAAATTGAAAATATACATATATATAAAATTTTCAGATACAAAAAATGATTTTGACTTTTCCCTGTGATATTTTTGGAAACACGGGCTCAAGCAAAGAGGATGTGTCCCCTCACATGCTGGACAAAAGTAAATTGTGTCCTGGCGAACCCCGCTTTCATAACACTCCCGGCACCTCTTTTGTGGTCGTCGTTTTTGTTTTGAGGGATCGTCTATTATATGTAACGTTGGGAAGTGGTCTGACAAAGTGTGTACTCTGGAGGGGACAGAAGCTGGGGGTGGGGTAAAGGCGGGTAGGAGGAGAGATCTTATTACTGCATTACGAAAATCGAAAAGGGATAATTTCGGGTGGATTCTATTGTAAAGAAAATGGCTATTGAGTAGAAGAATATGAAAGATGTGGATGCCCAACTTCTTATACCATTTTAGCGTCTTGCGTTCAATTGGGTAATATGCCATCATTTGATCAGCTCGATCAATGCCTCCCATTGCCTCGTTGTACCTGGCCACCGCCTCCGGCCTGGAGACTGTTCCTCGCCCTCTGCGGCGGGGAACATCAATAGGGCGACTTCCATACTCGGAGCTGATCATCAGTACATCCCTTCTGTCTTTCCACTTCAAGACGAAAATGCCATCATCAGTAAAGGCATCCACAATCTCTCCTTTCTTTAGTTTGCACTTGGTGATAGTAGGGGGGTTAGCCTTTCGGTTACTCCTGAGAGTGCTGGTACAATACGTCTTCCGTTGCAGTAGTTGGTGGGCCAGATTGACACTGTTGTAATAATTGTCCATAAACAATGAATGGCCGACATCAAGCCTTCCCTCCATTAGTTTATAAACAACATTGTCAACATGATCTCTGCCTCCTACATCAGCATCAGAAGACCCAGTGTACACGAGAACTCTCAGGACTAATCCGGAAGGTTCAGTCAGCATATACAATTTTATGCCATACTTGTGCTTCTTCCCCTTCAAAAAAATTCTAAAAATCAGTCTGCCTCTCCAGAGTACCATTGACTCGTCAATGCAGAGTCTCTGCTCCGGAGTCACTAGTTTGCCCATAGTCTTATTGAAAATGTCAATCACAGGTCTTATTTTGTGGAGTCTGTCAGCTGATTGATTTGGTTCACGGCTTTTTGCAAAATGCAAGGATTGAAGAATGCCCATGAACCGATCCCGGCTCATGCAACCCCGAAAGCAAGGAACATCAAAAAGAAAATCCCTGCTCCAAAAGTTAGCCAGCCTTCTCATGTGAAGGAGAAGCCCAAGAAAAACTAGGAACTCCTCCTTGGCTAACGGTTTCCATTTTATGATCCTTGCTTTCGGGGATACATTAGCCTCAAGCAGCTCGTCGGCACATTTATTTGTCTCTTCCACCGTAAGGGTAAGAATGGGTAAATAAGTAAAAAGTAAGGGTAAAAATACTACTTGAATGACGTACCACAAATGAAAACTTAAGCAGCCAACTGAACTCCGACAAATACCGAAAGGGCGCAAACTAGTCCTCCTCTACCAGTGATTCGTGTACAACTGAGGAAACGCTTGAAGAAGCCCTTCCAGAGGGGTCGCAGGATGTGCGAAACCGTTATAAATTCCTCACATCGGAAAACCCCCAAAACATTTTCCTTCCCTTTGAATACCCCAAAAGACACCAAGGGTAGCTGCATGTTGGTATAAGGACTTGAAGCTAACCCAACTAACAGCATGTTTTTGCATGTATGCTTTGCTATTTTAATTTTTAATTACAAATTTTATGCATGATATGTAGTGAATGTTTGGTGAGAGTTCACCCCCTGCCACACACCTATATGGTGGCTTGCAGGGTATTATGTAGATGTATATGAAGAGACATTACTAAGCGATGCATTAAGAACTTAAAAAGATATTAGAACAGAAATAACAAATAAAATACATACTTACAATCTCATACCTACCTTTTACATTACCGTGTGTAAGGCTAACAACGAAGATTTTATCATAAATAAAATAATTATGATTCAGAAACTAAACTTGTTCCAAAGCAGATTTGAGTCAAATGAATGACGGGAAGCACACACAGAGTTCGTCCGAGGCGCTGAGCCGGAGAAAAGCGGTCTTGAAAAGAAAGGTACGCATGACTTCAATTGACGTCATGCCGCCACTGGACCTAACATGCTATGACGTCAATTGACGTCATGCCGCACTGAAAGTGTTAAGTTGACCGTAACTTTTAAACACAAGAGGAGAGTTACTACAGACACAAAAGGTGTTGAGCCACGACACGCCTCTCGCGGGCGTATGCTACTCACCGATCGCGGGCACGACCGACCGACGGGTGTGCGGCAGGCAGCAGTAGGATGCCTCCCCGGCGGCGGTTCTATCACGATGCACACTGCACGGCGTTCACAGGTAGACTCCAAACACACTCATGCATCATTCACTCACGACACACAAAAAAAGACAAACGAAAATCCAAGTCTAGTGGCACCGCCAAGTGGTGGCGCGGCTCAACCTTGATAAACTTATAATTTGAAAACACAACTGAATAGGACTCATGGAGTCAAGTCAATATGCAAGAAAATAGAGCTCCAGAATACAGGAACCACAAAACTGTTCATGAAAGTGGGGTCAGAAAAAGGGAATAAAATACTTAAAGCAGAGTGGGGAGGAACGCGCAAGAAAGAGCTTAAAATCCAGTACTGAAAAAATGAATCATCTACATCTACATCTACACGATGCCCTGCAAGCCACCGCGAGGGTGTGTGGCAGGGGGTGAAGTTCACCAAGCATGCACTACCGACATGCAAACAAGCAACTAAAGTGTCTCATGCAACTAGATTGTTAGTATCTATACTATTTAATGGGTTAATACATGCATCATGCACTACAGACTACTCTGAAATATTTCCCCTACCTATCACTTTGCTATACTGCCTATTCTGTTCTCTTATACATCTACATCTACATAATACCCTGCAAGCCACCACGAGGGTGTGTGGCAGGGTGTGATTTCTCACCAATGCACTACATATCATGCATTAAAAAGGGATAGTATTAATATAGTAGTCAGAACAACACTATTTAAAAAAAATACAAATTGCTAAGCAAACATGCAAAAACATTCTGTTAGTAGGGTTAGCTTTAAGTATTCATACCAACATGCAGCTACCAATGCTACTCTCTGATAGGACATATTTACCGTTATTCGTATCTCTAATTGTTCGAGGGAAAAAGGACAGTTTGAATCTATCAGTTCGGCAATCAATTTCTCTAATTTTATGAATATGGTCCAGTCTGCCATAGTAAGTTGGGGTTCGTAAAATATTTTTAAATTCATCACTGAAAACATTGCCTTGGAATTTGTTTAAGAGATATTTTAATCTTATTTATAGTACGGGGAAAATGCCATTTTGAATCGATCAGTACGACAATCTATCTCTCTAATCTTATTTATCTGGTCGAATCTAGCATAATACGCTGGTGTTTTTAATATGTGCCTAACATCTTCAGTAAAGCTATCCGATTTAAAATTCTCTAATAGATTCAATCTGTACTTTAATCTACGCTCTGATAATGATTCTCACCTTAATTCTTGCATTCATTCTGAATCACTACTCAACCTATCGTAACACCTTTTGACGAACCTAGCTACTCTACGCAGCACACTGTCTAGTTCTCTGATAAAACCTATTTCATTTGGATCCCATACACTGGCTGCATACTCAAGGTGGGGCCGGACTAGTAAAAAGTAACATCGCTTTTTGTCTTCTCATCACATTTCCCAAGTACTCTTTTTACAAATCCTAGCTTTCTCTTCGCTCGGCCACATATTTCCCGGATGAATGAACATATCCAAAGTCCCCTCCCGAATTCCAACCCGGGGCCTCATGTCAAAAGCTCAGCTTTGAAATATCTGATCATTGCAATTTGCTGGACGATTGATAAAAAATAAATTGGTATTTAATATATGATGTGCTCGTATATCCATGTTTTGCTTTCAGTCTAAGGACTATGCATCGCTATAGTTTGCACTCTGAAAAGGAAATCAGTTTCAACCTGACCTGTTAGCACACGAGATATCTCTCTCTCTAGCAGTAAGTTGAAACATAGACCAATTAATTTTTAAGGCAATATTTTTACTGATACATTTAAAAAAGTTTTGCGAACTCCGACTTAATACGGTAGACTGGAAAGTGGACACAATGAAATAAAATTATTTCAGAATCGAAAGATATAGAATGTCTTTCTTTCCTCGTACAATTGCGATATGAATAGAGTGAATATATTTACATAGTATTCTAATAGACTAAGGGTTTGGTGTGCAGCAAGAGAGAGGAGGCCAAAGCCAATGTTAAACTAGGAAAACAAAAACTTGTAGAGGTGAAAGAGTTTTGTTACCTAGGAAGCCGAGTAACCAACGATGGACGAAGCAGGAAAGAAATATATGTATAGTAGAATAGTTCAGGCAAAGAAGGCATTCTATCAAAAGAATAATCTAGTTACAGCTGGAAATACAAGCGTAGAAGTAGGAAGCAATTCATCAAAACGTATGTCTGGAGCATGTTTCTTTACGGCAGTGAGGCATAGACGATGACAGCAGCGGAGAAGAAAAGGGTGGAAGCATTCGAAATATGGTGCTACAGAAGAATGCTGAAGATTAAATGGATCGACCGAGTGACAAATGAATAAGTCCTAAGAAGAGTGGGAGAAAAGAGAAGTCTGCTGACAACTATAAAAAGAAGAAGGGATAAATTAATCGGCAATATCTTGAGACACGATGGCCTGATGAAGATTATCGTCGAGGAAAAAGTGAACGGGAAGATTGGAAAAGGCTGGCCTCGTATGAGATACATGGAACAGGTTGTGAAGAGTGTAAAAGAGAAGAATTACGTCACAATGAAAAGGTTGGCAGATAGAAGAATCGAGTGTAGGGCTGCGTCAAACCAATCCTAGGATTGTGGACCAATAATGATGAGTATTCTAATCGATTCGACTCATCGACTCGAATCGAATCGAATCGAATCGACTTTGATTCAGTCAGCGAGCAAGACAAAACAGAATCCAGAGAAGGTCCAATCTGTGCTATGACTCAACGGGATCGCGACACGGAATGAAGTGGATTTTAACGGTCTCTGTTTCGCAGATACACACTCGAAGACGACGCGGGAAGTTCAGCCTTAAACTCCCAGCAGCGAGGGAGAATCCTACCCAAATGTTTTCTCGTCTTCCAGAGCATGCATGAGATTGGCACTCTGTTGGAATGTCTCGAAGAATTATGGCTTAGAAGGTGGCATCTCCGACGCAGGCAATGAGAAACAATGAAAACTTAACGTGATGAAACGTTCGCAACTCACGACTGTCAAAAGAAATGAGGAATTAAAGTAGACGAGATCATAAGGATGAAATTGAAGAGATATATAGCACAACGTGTCAAGAGGAAAAAGCCTTCAATATTTTTCCTGAGGGCTGTTCGGTGTGATGATGGAGGAGAGCGAAGTCGTCAAATATGTTGTTATCTAACGTTGATTTTTATTTTTAACTGGAAATTTATAGTGCAATATTGAATTGCATTAAATATATTCTAGGACATACCTGGTGTAAACTTTCAAACAAGATATACCCCAAACGATTTTTTAACTTCTTCAAAAACTTCTAGTAGAAGATCTATTAGATGTGAAGCATCATTTCATTCGTATTCCTCTCATCTAATGTATTAGACTTGTCGGCAAAAGAAGCAGCAATATATGTACTTACTAGGGATTGGAATAGTCAATTGGGGATGTACACTACCTTGGTAGTCCCTGGTATTTTTCTTATTGGAATGAAATGCATAGGAAAGCCCTTGAGCAATCATCTAGGAATTGCAGACGTATCACACAACCACTCTCAGGAATGAGGATTGATTTGAAATTTCCTTCATGGACTTTGTGGTGTGATTTGTTGTGGTTTCTCGCGCGTTCGCTTGCCCTCGTCTGATTCCACGTTGCCAAATGCACCTTAAAACTTCGCGCGCGATATTTGAAAATTTAAGGAATATTTTATTTCTTTCGTATATACGGAGGAAATAAGTCGATAACACTGGTTGATTTTCTCAGAATAAAAATTGATGGCTAATATCCACATCATCTCAGTTTTTGGTGAAAATCTGTGTGGTAGAAACGTAAATAATACATAATTGACCCTTACGAAGCGGGTGCGCCATAAGGCCCCATGCTAAAAAAAATGCTTAAATATCTCAAAAACTACACTTAAAATCCCAAAAAATTTTCCCGTAGAATTTTAGGGCATAATTAAAGGAACAAATATTGCAATAATGGAGAAAATCTATACACCTGTATTATGCAAGCAAGCAAGATTATGTAGTGTAGATGTATTATGTAGATGTAGATGTAGAAGATTTACCTCACTAAGGCCTCACTAACGTAGCCGTCGGTCGACAAAAGTCACCTCCCCAAATGATGACAGTCGATCGATTGCTGTGAAATCGCAATCGATTCTCTCTAGGCGCGTTTGCACGTAGTAGTTGACTGTTATGACAGTCAACTGCTAACAACTATTAAGCCCCACTCGCATGTGTAAATAGCAACTGCGATGCGAGTTCAGGTCGATACTGGACGTATGTCGAACAATATCGATCCTAGTTCGAGCTATAGCTAATATATTAGCAAAGTTGAAGTCCGTCTACTTTCCAGCGTAAATGTATCCAACACAATCGCAACAATCGCCAAACACGACGGAATTTGGATATAATATCAAGGATGCGAAGCGGGGTGCGCCATAAGGCCCCATGCTAAAAAAAATGCTTAAATATCTCAAAAACTACACTGAAAACCCCAAAAAATTTTCCCGTAGAATTTTAGGGCATAATTAAAGTGCCCGTAAGTAAGTAAATTAATCCTCCCCGAAGGAAAGATTCTACTCTTTAAAGAATTGAAACAAAAGATAATCGTCAATGGAATCTTTTGCTTGAAGAATTTCATGAAAAGTTAAGCATCAATCACTTTTGAGTTAAAACTCTTTTTATTTGTTATGACAACGCCTAAATAGCGGCTTTAAGCAGTAAGTTGGAGCAGACGCATCATAGCAGTAGCGATATAGATATATCGCGCATCTCGCGACTGTCATAGCAGTCAACTACTACGTGTAAACACTGCTTTTCTCTGCGGAACAGCGGTTGGCAAAGGAGAGCTCTATCTCTGCGGGAGCCAAATAATACAGGACCACTATCAGTGCGTCCCTCGTGGAAATAGCGAGCATCATGCATCTCGGAGGATCGCCGCCGACGGGTGACTACCCCAGCGTCAAGCGCACCGCATCACCAGTGAAGCACCCGGGCGATAATTGATGAGTGCCTGCGATGCACCACCTCGGCGCAGAGAACAATAGAGGATGTCGAGGGGGTGGTGCTATTCATCCCTCGAATCTCGCTTGCGCCTTTGCACCCTGGAGGGTGCTCGGAGCAAGGCGGAGGTCTAAATTAATTTCGGAGAGGGTGAGTGGGAATAGTAGGGTCGAGGAAGGCAGTTCATGAGAACAAAGGTGGATTCATTGCAGCAGGGACAAGTCAATACGAATCCCCCTTAGCATTTCATGAAATCGACGACCAATAAGAACGCAAACACGACAAATTTTCGACAGTTCTCTTTATCCAGCGCTGAAAAGAATGACTAATTTCTTAGCCACACGGATGACTTTACACCTCGTACAAGTTTGTAACCAACATCCTAACTCAACAGGTATTGGGATCGTATTCACCAAATTGCATGTCTGTGATAAATCGTAAACATCTTTTTCCTGACCAAGTTTTCTAATGCATTTTCTAGTTCCATGAACAGTAGGTGTCAAGTCTCTCTCTCTCTCTGGACATCTACGTAATAGTTTGCTAGACACCGCGAAGGTGTGTGGTAGGGGGTGAAAGATTACCATTACAACTAATAGGTACATCGAAAATACTTAATGAAAATATGTTAGGTATGCATTCACGAGTAACGTACATATAAATAGTTTTTATCTGCATAGTAATGGTATCCATAGTGATTATCAATTATTCTAGCATTTATTTTAATATATCAAGGTATGTTTCCCTAGAATGCATAGGTCAGAAGAAAGAAAAAATACTTAATGAACTTCAGATGCACTTCTATTCTACTTTTTCAAATCAAGGTCTTTTAAATAAGTCCTTTTGCATATCTGTAGCATTAGTAGTGCCGGAGATATCCCATCAAATGTGCAGTCACTTTTGTAAAATTTGAATTTAGCAACGTTGCCATTTCGCATAAAGGGTCTCAGGTATTACAAAATGGCTTTGGGGATTACATTTTCTTATCCCATTATGACAATTTCTCAAATTTGGTCAAAATTGGTTACCCTAAGGGCAATGGCCTGTCCGAGTTGACATGAAATGACCCAGCTTTATATCAAGTCATAAAAAATTAATGGTAAGAAGAGGAACGTCCAGACACACCTTAGAATATAAAAAAATGATTACAAATGAAATTTTGCTCGATGAATTATCTCCTGGACATTAAAGTGTAGCATTAAAGATACAACAATTTATATGTTTTTAAATGTTAGGTAAAAATCCTAAACCTTAAGTCCTAGGCTACGTCTACCAAAATCAGTCATTATGCAATGTGTTTTTGCTAGCATATTCAGAAAATGATCTGAATAAGATGCTAACAACCATGGAAAGTACAATGGCCAGTTATCAGCTGAATATCAATAAGAAGAAAACTATTATATTGGTGTGCAGCAAGAGAGAGGAGGCCAAAACCAACGTTTTACTGGGAAAACAGAAACTGGAAGAGGTGAAAGAGTTCTGTTACCTGGGAAGCAGAGTAACCAACGATGGAAGAAGCAAGAAAGAAATAGTGAGTAAAATAGCCCAGGCAAAGAGGATATTCTATCAAAAGAAGAATCTACTAACAGCTGGAAATACAAGCTTGGAAGTAAGGAAGCAATTCATCAAAACGTATATCTGGAGCATGCTTCTTTACGGCAGTGAGGCATGGACGATGACAGCAGCGGAGGTGAAAAGATTGGAAGCATTCAAAATATGGTGCTACCGAAGAATGATGAAGATAAAATGGCTAAGTGACAAATGAAGAAGTCCTAAGAAGAGTGGGAGAAAAGAGAAGTCAGCTGAAAACAATAAAAAGAAGATGGGACAACTTCATCTGCCATATCTTAAGACACTATGGTCAGATAAAGACAATCGTCGAAGGAAATGTGAACAGGAAGAATGCAAAAGGCAGGCCTCGCATGAGTTACAAAGAACAAGTCGTAAAGGACGTGAAAGAGAGGAGCTACGTCAATATGAAGAGGTTGGCCAATATAATAAATGAGTGGAGGGCTGCGTCAAACCAATCCTAGGATTGTTAACCCATGATGATGATTAAAAAAATATTTCCACCTTAAATTTCGGGAGGAGTTTCAGTCCATACTCGGATCACTCCTCTGTGCCATTTCACGAACTTAGCCGCCCCCTGACCGATACCAAAATGCATCCCTGTTCATCCCTTACACTCGCAGAATATTCTAGGAAGGGCAAAAGAAAATTAATACCACTCTTTAGCCTTCTCATCTTATTCCATGAAATATTCCTTTAATATCCTCACTTTCTGTTGGTTTGTCCCAACATTCCAGGATGCATTTCTCCACTATAATAGTAATAATAGTGAAGAATGGTGGAACAGTACCTCCTTCTCATTCCGCTACGACTACTGTGGTACATAGCTTGATTCGTATGTACAACTGTAGGCCCCCGTGCATTTGAATCCCTATTTTTCCTGAGAACTTCATTGCCCAGGAATGTTTTTGTTTTTACGTTAAGGTTATGGCTGGGGATTAACTATTCACTGATCTTCATTTTCCTTAACATATTTAAAACTGACGCAGATATATAATGCCACATGATACTCATAGATATGAGTGTCATATGGCATTAACATATTCATATGGCATACACATAGATAAGAGATATCTCTTTGTGTTCTTCAGTAATCCGGGAGGCACCCCATTGTCCTTAGATCCTAAAACTTGCTTTATGTGCATCCTTGGTCGTTTCCGGATGTTATAACGAGTTCCTCCCTATCTTGGCCAGAGGAGTTCTCCTTGCAATTGCCTCCGACGACTTCCTTTCCTTTCTTAATACTGTGCAACACAGAATACTTTGCTCTGGGTTGTTTCATTCTTGTTTACATACAATCTGTCCCGAACGATAGCTAGTCGTTAATCAGCTAGGTTCGTTAAACGTGTTACAATAGGTTGAGTAGAATTTAAGAATTAATACAAGAATTAGGGTGGGAGCATTTATCAGAGCGTAGGTTAAAGTACAGATTATATCTATTAGAGAAATTTCAATCGGATAGCTTTACTGAAGATTTTAGGCACATATTGAAAACACCAGCGTATTATGCTAGATTCGACCAGATAAATAAGATTAGAGAGATAGATTGTCGTACAGATAGATTCAAAATGGCATTTTTCCCCCGTACTATAAGAGAACAGAATAGGCAACACAGCAAAGGGATAGGTAGGGGAAATATTTTAGAGTAGTCTGTAGTGCATTATGCACGCATTAACAACCAATCCCTTTATAACTATGTAGATACCAACAATCTAGTTGCATGAGACCCTATAGTTGCTTGTTTGCAAGTCGGTAGTGCATGCTTTGTGATTACCACCCCCTGCCACACACCCTCGTAGTGGCTTGCAGAGGATCGTGTACATGTAGATGCAGATTAACATTCCTATCTATTTATCGTATCCCTGGAATCCACAAATACCTTGGTTTCTCCTCATTGGTTGTTTGTAAGTCGTCACTCCCGGGCACCGCGGCAGACCCATAGTATTCTCCTGCCGATCAACCGAGTAGGAACCCTCTCTACCCTGGGAGTAGACCTCCATCACCACCATCACCACCCCACCAAGGTCACGGGCAGGGTTTTCCCTCTCGCAACATTCAAGGTCAACAGCAGAAATCGATGGAAGTGCACTCGTGACTGCTGGATGAGGAGCGGTAGGCTGGGTGCCGTAATTCCACGGGAAAGAGCGGAAGCGTCGCGGCGCTATTTGCACTGTCGTCGTCTAAGCGTCATTCCAAAAGGGAAATGTCGGAAACTTTGCCCGTCATCAGTTCACAGTCCTGAGATCAGTTTGACGCCGCCAGTCTCCTCCCCTATCAGCTGGCACCTTCATATTTTCAATCATTCACCTCTTTCACATCTTTCATCTACATCTACAGAATACCCTGCAAGCCACCATAAAGGTGTGTGGCAGGGGGTGAACTCTCACCATACATGCACTACATATCATGCATAAAAAAGGATTAGTACTTGTATAGGTACTGTTCAAAACTACGCTATTTAAAAAAAAGATAAAAATAGCAAAGCATACATGCAAAAACATGTTGTCAGTTGGGTTAGCTTTAAGTCCTTATACCGACATGCAGCTACCAATGTTATCCATTGCTACACTCGTATTGGATATATTTACCGTTATTCATATCTCTAATTGTACGAGGAAAAAGGGACATTTTGAAAGTCAGTTCGGCAATCAATTTCTTTAATTTTGTTTTCATGGTGCAGTGTACCATAGTAAGTTGTGGTTCGCAAAATATTTTTAACATCATCGCTGAAAATATGGTCTTGGAATTTGTTTAAGAGATTAAGTCTAAATTTCAACCTGCGATCCGAAAATGATTCCCAATTTAATTCATTTAATAGACTGGTTACGCTAATAAGGTTATCATACCGTCCCTTTTCAAGAAACCGGCCGCTCGGTTAAATATCTGTGGGACCTTGCCAGTGCTATTCCTTTCTGAATCATTAAGAACATAGTTTCAAGTACACCATATCAAAATTCCAGCAGCTAGCTCCCTATCGCGTAAGCCCATGCACTGCCCTATGGCACACCTTATGGCACCGAAGCGTAGATACCATAAGAGTGAAAATAACTCCGATTCACGGGAATTAGCTGTTTGCTTTAGGCGGCGATCGAGGCCAAGTATTAATATACTTGTAATGACAAAAAAAATTGCTTTAAAGGAAATTCCTTTCTGTAGACGCTTGAACGTAGAAAAGAACTGATCAGCCGGTTTAAAGCATATAGTGCCGGAAATGCTCTTCTAAGTTTAAGTCATTGGGGTAAAGCCCTGGTTATTCGCCGTTCACGTGATGGAATCCAATGTTCTGATGCTATTCTTTTTAATAAAATAATAGCAATATTACATTGATATGTACCACAACTCTTGTATTGTATTCAGTGAAAATAAGTATTGAAATATTTAATGCATAAATAATTTTAATTGCCAAAAAAAATTTTTAAAAATTCTATGTGAAAATTTTAAGAAAAGTAAATAGATGAAATCGATTGTACTACCAAATGAAATCTGTGAAAATTTCCATAGGTTGCATCTCCTCATTCAAATTAAATAGAGTTTAAAGGGCAGAAAATCCTTGGAAAATTAAGAGGCGAACGGATTTACATCAATGTAATAGTAAGCACCGTCTTTATTTACTTACGCAATAATAATAGTTTTCATGCTTTTAAAACCAACTGGAGGGCTTAAAAAGGTTCGATGTGCACATCTATTATTAGAGTGAGGCTCCCTAAGATCTGCCTTCAGAGTACTTGCCACTATGCTCATTCCATTTCTAAGCAGCTAGTTGCAGAACTAGCTGCATTATGTCAGTGACAATATACCATTCAGTAGCGGTAATACCGTCAGTATATTGCATAATGTCAAGATCTGTTAAGTAGCAATTAATTGGACGTGAAAGATGCGATAAATTACCACCATTTTGAAATACGTTTTAAGCCATAGTCTAAACATAATAGTGGAGACCCTAGGAACTTCCTAGGTGCACTAGGAAGTGAGCTTTTCGCTCCCTTCCTTACATGACCACCCTCGACGTCCCGTGGCCTCGTGACTCATTCTTTGCCCCCTCCCCTTCGCCTCGTGAAACTTTCTCCCCACCACTCCACCTCAGCATCTTCACTGACCGTCGTCCTCTCTGGCATAAAGGCCGTTTTACGCGGACATTGATACTGCGCAGGCTGTTGCGAGAACACTTGCGCAAGAAATATTGCGCCGTGTAATAAAGCGACGACTTGCGAGGACAGGCAGCGCCACTGCGCGAACGCTTGAGAGCAAATTAGAACATGTTCTGATATGATACATGCGTTCGCGCAAGTTTGAAGTTTATTTCTATCACTAGATGGGGCAGATGTAGCGGCGACGACCTGCCTGGGGAATTCTAGAAATTAAATAAGTTGTTGACGATTGAGTCGGGTGTTTTTGTTTGCACTCAACTCCTTAGGTGGTGAATAAAGTGCAATAATGATGAGCTGGGCAATTAATTACGTGGAAGCTTAAATTTCGTCCGTAAAGGAAGAACCAATTACCTTGGCCCACATCCGTTCGTTCGTGGTGCACATTTTGGGCTACGTATACGGGACTAGGGTCTCCACTACTATGTTTAGACTATGGCTTAAAACGTATTTCAAAATGGTGGTAATTTATCGCATCTTTCACGTCCAATTGATTGCTACTTAACAGATCTTGACATTATGCGATATACTGACGGTATTACCCCTCCCTACCTACCTGGGGTCTTTTTTGACCCCAGCTCACAGAAAAAGTTGAATAACTCATTAATTTTTACAGCTTTATGCATCATATTTTAGGAATTCTCCGATAAAACACTTTTGTATCGACTCCATTTTTCATTTTTTAAATATTTCTGACAATAAGCCTTAAAAAAAATAATTTCTTGCTTGGGGTCAAGTTTGACCCCAGGTAGGGTATGTGGAACTAAAATATACCCGATCGTATTTTAGTACAAGGAGATGAATTTACATTTTCCTTTAGAAATAATTGAATAAATAATAGCTTTTGTCATGACTTTGTCATGAAAGGAAAGAATATTAGCATTTTATGTGATAAAATGAGTAATGCACTGAATGTTAAAATTATTAGAAGAGAAGAAATTGTTGAGCTATGGATGTATTTCCCTCGCATGTGACACCAAGATAGATATTCCGGTAGTGTACACAGTCGTATCAACGTTACAACTTAGTGAATCAAATAGAGGCTTAGCTATTCAATTGCAAAATCTATTAAATGTCAGCAGTTTCCAAATGGGTAAACTTGGAGACTAACGCATAATAAGTCGTTCACATTCACCTAACCCCATCACATAACAGAAGCTGAATACTGCTAAGTGATTGCTAGCGTACTATGATTTCAACTTGCTCTGCAGATTCTAATCCAACTATTATCTGCGGACAGCGGATTCGTCGTCAACAGTGTGTTTTCTTTGTAATCAGCAACAGTCAACGTTTTTTGACTTCGTAATTTTTGTCCTCTGTAACGAGCTTAGCTGATATTGAGAGAATTAGTAACTTGTGGTGGCTCCTCCGACGATTTTTGAAGCCATCATTGCTCTCCAACTTCTAATCTAACTGTTATCTTCGCAGAGCTCATCAACAGAGTCATCAATGCTGTGCTTTCTTTGTAATCAGCAATAAGTCAGAAATAACAGTCACTTTTCTCCACTTGTATTTTGACTTCGTAGTATTTGACCTCTGATACGAGCTAGGCTTTTACGCTGAGAATCGTCACTCGTGGTCACTCCTCCGACGACTGTAGAAGTCATATCTTTCCTCGCTCAAGCGTGCATCCCGCACTGGAGATCCCGATGGGGAATTATTGGCGGTCATACTAGAACAATAACTGATTATGGCAGCCTTTAGAGTCAAATTTGCTCCTGGATACAGCGAGAACGAAGCCATTAACGATTTATTAGAATCGAAAGATTAACGATGAAGAAAACATTCAAAATGAGAGTGATGGAAGTAAAGCAGAGGCAGGCAACAGGGAGGTGGAAATAAGGGACCAGGAGGAGGACGAGCTTCATGAGGAAATCCTAGGTGTATGTATCAAAGAAGACGATCCACGGGGAGTGAGGAAGGAAAATAAAATGGGATGCTATAGAACCAAAGTCGACTGGAAAAAATACTATCCAGGAATATCATCAGGTAGGACGCCGGTTTTTATTGTCTGCTAAACATAAGGCATTTGAAATTTGTTGCCCTGAAAAGAATAAACGGGAAGTGATTTTGTATTACAACTTTGCAAAATTCGGTGTGCATACTGTAGATCAAATTATTCTGTAAAAAGAGGGAATATAAAATGGCCATTGGCTATTTTTTTTGTTATCGTAGATCTTGCAGGTATAAATGCATACCACATGTATTCGAGAAAATACCCATCTTTCCACGGGAAAAAAATTCTAGGCTGCGATTCCTTTTAGAATCAGCAAAAGAAATGTTAGCACCTGAAATTCATCGCTGAGTAGGAAAAACCGGATGCCAAAAAAATAGATTTCGGACTGCGATCGAAATTGCTGGGATTGGCGGTATTCTGCTTGTAAATGACAGAGAAATTGTGTCCAAAAAATGGGTGGCAGATGTTCCATTTGTCCTCGTAAGAGAGACAAACAACCAATGATCTTTCTAATGCTTGCAACAGATACATGTAAGGTGATCATGTTCATCAGAGAAGCGTCTGCAATGTGACATTAGTGAGTGTGTAGATGGAGATTTCAGATTAAAAATTTGGCACAATTCTTTTGAGTCATGAAATTATGTAATTGGTCATCACGTGTTGGCACTATGCTGCAAATGTTTAAATATTTTAAATATTATATAGTATTCAGATATTTAAACTATGTACTTAAATACGTATTTAGGTAAATTTAATCCTCATTATTCAAGACTATACTATGAGTGTCATCTAAAAAATTATAATATTTTTTTCTAAATTATGCAATGCATATTATACTGTGGTATTTTTCTGTTAATTTATCTGAAATGTATTTAATTAAAATACGAACGAATATGAGTCATTGGAATAATATTATCACTTAAAATAATTAAAATTCACGATGGGGTCAAAAAAGACCCCAAGTAGGGAGGACGTGATTTTTTTAGTAACAGGTAGCGAGGGTTACCACTACTGAATGGTATATTGTCACTGACATAATGCACCGACGATTGCACAGTGTAAAGCTGTCAAGCAAGCGTCCTCGCAATTTTCTACGTCACGGACATTCGCAGACGACTGCTCAAACGGATTAAGAATCAACTTGCGCAGTTTCAATGACCGTGTAAAACGGCCTTAACACACTTCCTTCAACCTCCTCTCATTCCAACTTCCGAAACTTGACTTCATGCGGACAATTTCACACTCTTTCCCCAGTGTCTACGTCTCAAGGCAGGCAAAATTAACACAGCAATATAAATACCTTTTCACAACTACGTAGATATTTTTGGAATGGATACTTAATGAATAACTTAATTACACACTTTTAGCCTTCCATGCTAGACAAGAGGGATCAGATTTACACTCTAATTTGGAGTTTGAAGATGACGGGCCTACAAATAATGAAGTTTTCTTTCTTACTCTCTCACAGACGCGGATTTGTTAATACTTTGTCGTGGTTATTTACACGACGAGCTATTTTCACATCCTTCTCCCAAGTCACGCCTGCCTTTGAGTTATCCGCGGTGATTTCGCGAAGGGGACCAAGGGATAACTGACCCGGGGGGGATCGCTTCCATCGCCAGTTTCGTCCCACCGCACAAACGGAATGCCTCGTCCACACGATCCTATTTTAGTCGATCCCCGAAAACACGGAAACAAACTCTAAAGGCGAGGCCTCCAAAGGCGTGGAGCCGTTTCACTGAAGCGTCTTCTTCTGTTCTTTCGACCGTCTGCCCGGCAGATGGAAAGTGGAACCTCGCTCCAACCTGCCGTCTCCTCAGTCTATAGCAGATATCTGTTCCGGATATCTAAAAGCTTAAAGAAAGATGATACTCGATCTGGGGAGATATTTTGTAATCTCACTTTAGTGAGAATACGTCATAAAATGTCACTTTTTTGTAGTTAAACTCCGCCATCCAGGCGGCGTGACCATCTTCGGATCTCAAGCTATGAACTGCTGGTCATGTGCTGGTCTTTTAGACCTTTCATCCGCTCTGGGCCTGTATTCTGTATTTTGTCGGTTCCATACCGATCGGTTTACCTTTTCACTCAACCGACCGGAACAGATTCCGTACCGACTAGCCCTCCCGCACCGACAAAACCATCTCGATAGATTCTGTATGGCTGTCGGTGGCAAACCCAGTCGGTTTGCTTCCCCTTCCCAGGAAAAAAAGAAGGAGAGGGAGCAGATTTCCGAGTGTTCCCGAAGGTCGACGTCACGTGCTACGTATCTGCCAACCGGAGGCAGAGGAGAGGAAACATATGAAGACTGAAATACGGCGAGCAACTTCTACCGCCAAAACATATCGCAGCGTAAACAATGGAACGCAGCGGTACGTAATGAATGCTTGTATCAATATTTACTTGCTGAAAGCTCTGATTTAATAAGCGTAATAATTTTTGATTGCATATTTACTTGAAATATGGATTTATAAAGTGCTCTGTGAAAATATTGCGAAGGAAAGTATGATACTTCCTCCAAATTGAGTGGAATATGTCTTAGAAATAAATGTTGTGTGAGGGATAACTATATGATATATCCATTGTTTTTATATTACGGAACGGAGTTGCCGCGAGTGTTAATTCTTGTTTTAATCGATGGCATTAATTATTGTTTTAAGTATTTCATCACGGTTACGTAGAGTTGTTAATAGCCCATAGTGTCACTTTGCCGTTGTAATATCCATTGAGAATAAACCTAAAGTTGTAAAATCGGTAGTTATTTATTAAATTGGGTATAAATGTCTACGCTTATTTAATTTAAGTGTTAACTCAAGTTGTTAGGCGAGTAAGATTTGATGGGATATCGTAATTTAGGCCTACGCGGATGTTTACTTTCATTTTACTGTGCCAATTAATGAAAGAGTAGCCTTATAACTCAACAATATAGCGAGGGAGATGTGATGAAGGAATAGTGTAAGATGATCAAGACATGCATATATCTTATACTTCATATTCTTTGTGGGCAATCAAGTAGATGCCATGGTTGATATTGATGTTAATGTTTATTATGCTGTTGGAAATTACATACATAGTTTTTATCCAAATGGGAGCTGAGGACAAACTGAAATCCACGTTGTGCCATACTACTGAAATGTACTTCCAAGTGTTTACAATTTTCAAGACAATTTCAACACTTAGCGATTTAATATACATTTACAAAGCAACGTATGTGAGAGCCGAAGACTAATTGCGTCAGAAAGCATTATCTTGATAAGCTATTACATCATAATAGCACTGTTCAATAAGAAGTATGCACTTTATTGACGACAGCAAGCGATAATACCACATTCAGTTGTCATTTAGTTATTTCTATCATGGTAATGAGTTGAAGTTGGTGTTAGATGCCCGACAAAATCGTTTTTATAAACTTTTTACATTAGGTAGCGTAATTACTCATGAAGTTATAAAGAGAATTTAACACTGCTATCTTTCACAATGAGAAAGTTTTGTTGGTTCATCTATAGGAAACCAACAATAGAATTTCCCAGTGGATAGTCAATGAGGGTGCGAAGACCGAGAAAAGCAATATGCCATTGAAGCAGAGCGGAAATACATATACGAAAATAACGGAGGCAAAAGCAAATGCACCGCATATAAAATGACACGTATTGCTGCCGTTCACCGATGTGTACACAGAGAAAGATAATGCAAGATTTCGATATACTTAATATCGTCTGCTACGTTACATAAAATGTTGGCGCAATAGTAAAATGATGTCTTGTGCATAGTATTCCGGGAAAATTATCAATATTAGTGATATATTATTACCTTTTTCTAATTTTCACTTGTATTGTTCTTGGCAACATTTTACATTCTCAGTTAACCTCCACTCACGTTAAATACAGAATGATTATGTTGTCAAGTAAACTTCGTGTAACTATTATAATATATTTTCAACATTTTATATCGCAAATATATCCAAGAAAAAATGATAATTATCTCCAATAACCTCGCCTTCAAGTATAGGTATAGCGGTAAACAAGCCAAACCGACTGAAACCCGAGCGTACCGACAGCAATTAGGTGTCGGTAGGATTCCCTGTTTCGCACCGACTGGAGGTCGCCGCCGCACCGATCGGTTGCGTACAGAATCGCACCGATGTTCCCTCTTCGTCGGTTTGCCATCCAAACCGACGGAAGGTCTCCCGTACCGATCGGTTTGGAGATACAGAATACAGGCCCTGGGGGCCGATTGTGTAACTCATCTAACGTTCGATCGTTAGTGATTCGTTCACTCTCGATCGAGCTCACCGTCTTCGAACGAGGATGAAAAGTGCGATTGTATAAGCTCGATCGTCAGCAGGCAATCGAAAGTTACGGTGTTGTCAGATTTATAGCATACTTCGCACTTGTTTCTCTTGTACGCATGCGCAAAGACCTTTAATTTGAAGTGGTTGCATTTGTTTTGAATCAATTTGAAATTTATGAATTAATAATAAACATTACAATGCCTATAAATTGAAGATAACTTCCTCGCGAGTAATATACAGTGGCCTTAATGCGTTCTCAATTGATAATTAA
Organism: Platycnemis pennipes; assembly: GCA_933228895.1. Classification (NCBI taxonomy): domain Eukaryota; kingdom Metazoa; phylum Arthropoda; class Insecta; order Odonata; family Platycnemididae; genus Platycnemis; species Platycnemis pennipes. The sequence goes on from OW121852.1 coordinate 9,061,447, forward strand.
TTCATAATTACTTGTCATACAATGACTTTCACAGATAATTATCAAAAACGTCTGCTTAATTTACAACTCATAATATTTCATTATCACTGAAATCGTGTTCTCTATTGCTGATAGTGCATAAAAATTGCTACATCATGTTGAAACTCCACAATATCACTCCGGATATTCTCGTCATCTAATTTAACTAATGTTCTACGGTTCACTGTAAATATCATTTACCAAAACTACGCTCAACGTATTGGCACATATATACATCTTCAGACATAAATTGACTAGGTTATTTATAGATACACAATTGAATACTAACCTGAATCTAGTTCCCAGCATAAAAGCAATAATCAACCTTTATTACTATTGAAACACTTTCACAGACTTCTTCATCACATCGAAGATAATTGCCTATGAAACTCACTTTTACAAGTCCATTCCGCCTGTCTCTTTTGTAGCATACCTATTTTCCCTTACCCATATTTCTTGTACGAAGGTACATGATAACCTACTGTGAGATATATAAGGCAGCATTAAATAATTTCCACTATTTCTCCAGGCATACACCGCGGCACACAAATAAAGGCACTCCTATAGCTAATGACATCAAGGCGAGTGAATGAAAAGATTATCTTCTGAGTTGGCAAAATTTACTGAATAAAGCAGAACGAGAAAGCTTGTGTTGCATAAGTTGACAAAAATCATCACCCTTTCACTTGGGCGTAAACAACCACAGTCATAATTTATAACACTCTCAAACAACACAGTAATCCCTTACGAGGGCAAATCGTAATGCTTATTGCTAATTAGACATTACCTGCCTTAAACGTAGACGGAATAATTATTTAAACACAATCACATTGGACAACGCTATGCAATGAAATAAAAAAATGACACTTGGGGTGGTAAATTTCACTGAATGAAGAATAACAAAGCACTACACTGTTTATCCCTTCACTTGGACTTACACAATCACACTTACAAGACAAGAGAAATCCACCTAACTTCAATTCACATAGATTGCAAATCTTAATTTAAGGCAATAGGTGAAACAACGAAGTAATTGCCGACAACAATTTTCTCTGACATATGTATAGATAGCATAACACATGCAATCCATCACAGTTCATTAAAAACATTGTTTATCGCTGAATTTCCACAATGTGTAGTCACAACACACGCTATATCTTCACTATGTAATATTCTCACCGTAAGTGGCATTGCTCAAGTGAAACTGTTGATGCCAATGCTGAAATTAAAAGTTGAAATTATATGTAACAGTCCGATAGTTTGTTTTAAATTGCTATTCATTGAATAACAAGGCACATTGATATCATCCCTATTCATTGCTACGTATAACATGGAAAACATTGACCCACTCAACGTTGCTATAATTATTCCAATTAATTCACTCTGTCACATCATACATGGCTTTTTAAGCAATTTGATACTTTAAATTACATCTTAATCCCTAATACTTCAAACAACGATCTTCACAACGATAATTTTTCACTGACACATTAAAATGCAAACAAAAACAAACACTCTAACGATTGAAAATGGCCGTAACGTCAAGTACCCAGCAGTCGACGGGCTTCCTTCGATCGTGAGCCGAAAAACCACGCGAAAAACCTTCGAACGTAAAGTTACACAATCGCGCCTTCAATTGATTTCGAAGAATTGCCCACAACACCACGGAATACGGCTCTTAACGCTCGAACGTAAAGTTATACAATCGGCCCCCTGATCCGTATCTTTCGACTCTTGATCCGTTTCATTATCTCCGCCTGCCATTAGTTCCCATCTCATCTTCATAAAGAACGTGAAATGGAGCCACCATCGTTTCCACTTGAAGATTGAGTTGGAAAAAAAGCAAGAGCGAGAAAGATACAAACAATTTAAATTGTATTTTTGAAATTTTCACAACGTGAAGAAATTCAGCACACCGAGATCGGCAACACAGATAGCGCTACCGACAGAAACTTCGACGATTCACGAACCGTTCGTGAGCGGATCATTAAGAGAGCGAAACGGATCTCCCGCCTTCCCGCAAAGAGTCATTAAAAAGGTGAGATTACAAAATAATCCCCTGAAGAGAACACTACGCCTCCCTCCCTCCCAAGAACAGATTTCCAAGATCCGGGAGCAAACTCCTGTGATCAGCCAAGAATCCCACTTCCCTCCATGTCACCGCGCAAGTTAAGCTCTTTTGTTATTAAGGAGGCTCCACCGAATTATTAAGTAGATGTCACTTTTGTGAAAATTTCAGGACAATCAATGCTTTGGCCCACTTTCGATTGGCAATAAAATAACGAGGACATTATGTATCTGAAAAAAAGAGACATTGAATTTCAGCAATTTTATGCGTGGTAACTCGTATGCGACAGAGCATGGCTCTTGCAGTAAAATTTGCAGATTAATAATCTAAAGAGAAATGCCGTTTCGACGAAAAACTAATATAACATGCGCAATTTTATGTAGAATTTAGCATTGTGAAAAAGTGCTCGTCTTACCACACTTGTTTAATTAATACTAATGAATCTTTGCTCGAGAAAAAGCAGAAAAGCGTTAGTTACATGAAAGTGGCGCTACAGTATGTTGTTATCATTGATACGGTACTTGTGACGGAACGTGCTTACAAGCCTATTTACTACCTTAATTTAGGAATATAACTTACCAAGTTCCTTCTTATAGTTTTTATGTAATTTTAATATTTCATTGGTCATTGATATGGTGCCATTAATAACAATGGTTCCGGATGGTAGAAGCGCCATTGTGCCCAAAAAAATTTCAAAAATATCAATATCAATATTAATAAAATTCGAAACAAAGAGTTTAATTTGCAAGGGAATAGTTTAAAACTACGTAAGAAAATATTTCATCCTATTTTAGAATACGTAACAGTACGAATGAGCAAGTATTCTCACTATATAAATTAAACGTGGCAACAACACGTTAGTCATGATCCAAAGTCAAAATGAGTTAAAAGAGCTGGTAAAAAATAAAATGCAAATACAACGCGCCATATAATAGCATAGTCATACAACTATTGTGTATGCGTTATCACCCTATTGATGATTTTCCATATAGGCGTTTTTCTGCATCGGTATGTATTCATTAAATAACATAGCTCTTTCACGGAATTTTGAATCGCGGAGTCACTGTGGAATCTCCTTAAGATGGTGTTTTTTTTTAATTGGAAGACATAAAAGTTCATCAAATGGGGTCAGGGGAGATTGCGCATAAGTTTCTCATAATTTTTTACCCTCTGATGTAAAAACGTCTATGTCTGTAAATATCTCAGGGGTGTACGTATATGGGCCCTTTCAGGCATTATACAGCAAGCCTATAGCATTTTTGAGATGGATTAATTACTGCCAGCAGGTGAGTATTCACAAGCCTTTCATATACACTGACATATTGCTAGAATTGAAAATTGCACATAGGAAAAGACACCAGCAATGTCATAAATTCGTTTTCTAAGTTGAGTAGCACTGTTAATTTTGTAAAAACCTTTTCAGTAATTTAGAAAATGTTACTGGCCAAATGCACATTTCTAATTCGAATACCAATTAGCAAAGTTTAAATTAAGCTGACTCAAAGTGCGCAAACATTGAATTTCTTTTGGGCAAGATAATAAAATGTTGAAGCTAATCGCAACTCATTTTTGTACAAGTGCTTCCATAAATATTATCCCCTTTATTCATTACCAAAAACTTCCTGTTCATTTTTACGAGATTAAACATACAGTTGTCTCACCATGCCACCATACCACTTTTGTCAATAATCCATTTGTTTTAAACCGCATATTTCTTGTAATGCAACGCATAAGAAGAGCCATCTACATCTCTCCTCTGACAGGGAATGGCAAAAGAACAGGGGCGTCGGAACTATTTTCGCTGGGGGGGGCCAACCTTGAAAAGTGCCCGGCTCCTATGAAAAGGGCCCGCATTTTTTTGCGGATAGGAGGGGGTAGAGATTAGAATTCCGCTAAGAGTGCATATGAAGGTGGTAGAATATGCGTCAGAAGGGAATAGGCAAGCTGGAAACAAGTGAACTTCAATTTTTATTATTAAAGACTCATTTCTCAAGGGCCAGGGGCTAATTCTGGTGGGGCCGATTGCCCCCCCCCCCCCCCCCCCTGCCCCCCATTTCCGACGCCGCTGCAAAAGAATATTTAGGTAACTGTGATTAGACTGATAAATAAACTATGTTCGCCAAGAATGTTCTTTAAATGATGATGATAATAAACTGAACGTCATGTTCTTCCAAATTGATGAAAGCAGGCAAGCCGATTAAAAATTAAAGATGAAAGCAAAAACTTTTTTTTCCACCTCCACTCGGATATTTTTCAATTTTCAATATTTTAAGCACGGTGCGGCGTGCACAAAGAGAAACTTCGTCCAGCTCTTAATTGAATTTATCTTTTTAATTAATCCGTGGTTATAATGACGAAATCATGACTTTACGCATTTTTCGTCAATGAACTTGGCTACACTTGGCCTCGTCATATCATACACATTCAATTTTCAATAAAAGATAAAAGCAAGATATGAGGAGAATGTTTCAGTTATGTATTCTGATAATAGATTGATATTACTTATTCAACATGAGTTACATGGGTTTATGTTTTATTATTACATGATATATATTTATAACTGTTATGAAGTTACCCTCATGTGCTTAAAAATGCTGCTTTTTTTCTGTTAATGCAATGGCAAGATGTCACTTTAAATCTCTCATATTTAAAATACACTAAAACTAAATCAAAACGATGAATATTCTTGGAAAACTACCCAATGGTGTTTGTTAGGGCCATAGTTTATGAAATACCTTGAACAAGGTTCACTTTGTGGGTCTTGGAGGCCCCATGAATATTCAAAGCGGCAGACTCCTCTTCTGCAGTGGACAAACTTCATTCGATCGCTATCCTCCGCGTTTTATCTCCAAAGCAGCCGTCTCGGATGAAATATTCAGCATGCCCTTACAGCCGCGTGGAATTTACAACATTTACAATATTCAGCTGGGATTTTCAGAAAAATGACACGCAATCTTCATGACAGACGATTGGGAGGAACATTCTCTCACACCACTAGAAAATCTGCTAGCACTCAAAATTGACTTTTTTACATTTGTGGCAAAACTGAACTTTTTGCACTTCAAAACATAATACTTTAAGTACTGATTGAACTGGATCAATGTAAGAATCAGCATAACTAAAATGCCAGTATTTGGTGTTAACAGTCATGAAGGAGTATCATAAATAAAAGTCAGAGCCATCATGCATAAAAGTCAGCTTGCTTCTAAGTTATTCTGAAAAAATTGCATCCCAAATAGTTTAAACTACTATTATAATTATAACTGGCATATAACTTATTTATTTATATGCATTTCATCCCGTTTATTTTTCAGAATTATTAAACGGAACGGTGATTTTCTCCCCCTGCCACACACCCTCGTGGTGGCTTGCAGGGTATCGTGCAGGTGTAGATGAGTGTTAGTATATAGCTGTTTCCATTTAATGGGATTTAACCCTTTATTTGCTACATTCTTTCTCAGTTTTACATGCTCTCAATGCTGAATTATAAACATGAAAATATTCACCCACTGCTGAATACTTTTTTTGCATATCTTTCTATGTTAGGTAGTTTTTTTGCAAAATATTATTTTAAAAAATTATTATCTTATTATTTTAACGAACTATTGGGGATTACAACTTTTACGCGTGTTGCGGGTTGCGGGTTGCGGGTTGCATAACACCGTATTTTATTTCCACCTGATTTTTAAGCTGGAAGAAAAAGTAATTTGTAAATAATAACAATGATAAACTGATAATGCATTTAATTCTTAATATGCTGATGCACAAATACAAAAAAGTAAGGCTTATCCAAATGTTAAAATGTCTTGTGTGTGTGATAGTTTTTAAAGCAGGGAGTTACGCACAACCCCACATCACAATCAGGGCAACAATACCTGGATTCTCGTCTCTTATTACTCTTTTTACACACAACACACCATTTCCTTTTTCCTTCAGGAACTGCATCAATGAAGTGTCTTTCCGTTAATCTGAAAGGCATTTCTTCAGATGATCTTCTCCCACCTCCAGTCTTCTTCCTCTCCCTCCAAAATTTTTTAAGAAGTTCTCTCACAACACTGAGTTGAAACTTTGACAGTGGAATTTTCCTCTTCGTGTTAATTCTATACAACGTATATGCGTTGAGAAGTGAAATGTCCAACAGATGAAAAAATAGTTTTCTATACCACTTTCTCGATTTTCTTATACATTCAATGGAGCTAATCATCATATCACTCCTATCCACAGCCCCCATTGACTTGTTGTAGTCTACAACTATGTTGGGCTTCAACACTTCAGCTCCTGTTATTCTATCCATCTTACCCGTTTTCACAAAACCTGGCTCGTGGTGCGTGGATAACATCCAGACCTCCCTTTTGTCACACCACTTAATAGAAATTAGATCTTTCGATGTCTGGAAGGTCAATTCACCTTTCTTTAATTTTTCTTCCATTTTCGGCATCTCTTTTCTTGTACGTCTTACAGTTCCACAAGCATTGGTTGCTCTGTTATAGAGCCAAGAAAATAGCACCGGACTCGTATACCAATTGTCCACAAATAATGTGTGGCCTTTATTTAGGTAAGGGCTGATCAGGGTGGCAACAACATCTCCCGACTTACCAAGCTTGTGGTCCTCTGTATCAGTTGTCGATCCAGTGTAGACAATGAAATCTAGCACATATCCTGTCTCACAGTCGCACATAACAAATATTTTTATTCCAAAGCGATGCCTTTTGCTGGGAATAAACTGTTTCAAAAACAAGCGACCCTTGAAGAGCATAAGACTTTCGTCAATGCACAAATTTTCCCCTGGAGAAAAAGATTTTTTAAAAACATTCCTTAAGTGGTTGATGATTGGGCGAATTTTTACCAACCTGTCCCCCTCATGAGGATCACTGTTAGCAGAAAAATGAATGAATCGGAAAAGTAGGAAGAAGCGGTCTCTGGACATAATCTCAGAAAATATCGGTGTAAGCAATAATTTATCCCTGGACCAATATTCATTGACGTCAAGTTTTTTTACCCTTGCCATCAACATGCATACAGCAAACAAAATGTAAAGCTCATCAGAAGATGTCTCAACCCATTTATGAACTCTCGACTTCGCAGTCTTCTGCTCAATCTTAGTTTGAGAAACATAGTATTTATTTGTTTCTTCCGATATTTTGGCCATAATTTGTGGAGGATAAAATACGAGGAAATAATCTAGAAAACTGGATACCTCAGGAATGTTCACAATGCAGCCGCTCGCTCCACCTACAAATGCGTGTCGCTTAAGTTTTCTCCTTACATTTCTCCAGATCCGCTCTTCTGGTTCCTTTGTTGCTTCAGTATCAGCATCCAAATCATCATCAGAGGAAGATTCCGATGATGAAGCTGACGAAAATCTTGATCGGGATGTTGGAGTACGCTTGATGATGGCAGAAGACGTTGAAGCAACAGGATCAGAAACATTCTCTTCATCAGAATCAGGTTCAGATGAGGGGATATAATCATCATCGCTATCACTTTGATCCAAAACATCAAGGATAAATGACTCGGAGGTAGATCTTTTCCTCTTGGGAGCCATTTTGAAGCTGAAAAATAATATGTAAAAAATATATAACTGCAGATATTATAGTAATAATCTATGATTAAATTAAATATTTATTTATATAAAAATATTAAAAATGAATCCACTTCTCTTACTTTACAAATATTGAAAAGTACTCACATTTTAAAATACACGAAAGAGGAAAACGCGTTCCAATAGACTCAAGCGTCCAGCAGCGCCGTATTCGTTACTCCTTAGCGACGCACTCTTCTCAAAATTTCAACTGAAACTGAGGAAAACTTTTGCACACTGTGCTAGCCAAATACCAAGAACCGCTAGGTATTCAGAAAGATAAGGGCAGGGGAGGGTACTACGGAAAAACCCGTGGTAATCAGTCCAAGGAAGAGGACTTAAGAGAAAGAAGAGGGCCCTCAAATAGGAACTCAAAGGGTTAACCCTTTCGCGCCGAAGCCTCGTAGAGGGAAATTTTTCTTCGTTACGAGGCTCTAGAAATTTTTCTGCACCCTCCTCAACGAAGTTCTCTCGCGTTGACCGAAGGCAGAGGTTTGCTCCCTTATCGTTTTGGGACCCAACCCAGCGGGACGCCGACCTTTTTCCTCGGCCGCTGTCCATGACCCTAGAAGGATTAAAAGCTCCCCATAGCTCCAGTCCACGGTCAACTGACTGAAATTTCAATGTTTTATGTAAACAAATATTTGATGTTCGCATTGACTTTTATATATTTTAAATGAATTCCTAGTGTTTATCTGGGCGTGTATAAATTTTAAACGAAGTTCTAGCGTACATATTGACGGATTTAGATTACTTCTATATGTTGAACCACAAGTTTTTCCAAATGCGTACGTTAATGCCTTTGTCGATTGACATTCTATAACTCCGTTGATATTAACGTTAGAATTTCGTTTGAAATTTCCATGTGATTAGCAAAAAAAGAAGATTTCATTTCTAACTTTAGATTTCTAAGGTAGACAACAAATATTTTTTTAGAAAAAACACTGCAAATAGTTGACTGCATGGAGAGGAATCGGCCGAAAAAGACTCGCGCTAAGCTGGGTCTCGAAATCCCCGAACAAGCCGTCTTCATGTCCTTGGGAGCATAGGAAAGGCCACGCGGTGACCATACGTCTCTACGACTATAAGCGTGCGTAGCATTTCTGAGGAAACTCCGTTACGCATAAAAGCGTGCATAGCAGTAGGGGCACCAAAACACATTTACGCATATAAGCGTGCATAGCATTAGGGGCACCGAATCATACTTACGCATATAAGCGTGCATAGCACATAAAGGGTTAATGTTACCAATAATTCGAGGAAAAAATGAATGAAAATTTTATGCAAGCATTTGGTTGTAAATACTTACATAATACGAAATGATCGTATTATATTTTAACTTGGTTATCATACAGGCCTTGACTAGTGCGTTGTAACCAAGTGAAGCTTAAACTTTTTCCATCAATAATACGGTACATTTCACCAGCATAAGAGAACAAAGCAATCATAAATAAAAGTCAGCTTGCTTCTAAGTTTTACCGAAAAAATTCAATCCCAAATAATTCCAAACTACTATTATAATTATCACTGGCATATAACTTATTTATTTATATGCATTTAATTCTATTTATTATTCAGAACTATATCCATTACATGTGAACCGCATTTTTGCTATTTTATGTTTCTCGCAGTGCCATTGTGACAAACTTACCAAGATATGGCTTGTGGTAATCGTACCTTTCCAAGATCATTCTTATTTTTCTGCTGTTCACTACAAGATACACTAAAAATACACTGAATCCATGTAGTGTAAATGGTGTTTTTCTCTCCATTGGGCAAAATAGTTATCCACGCGCAAGTCTCAATAAAAAAGTCCTCTAGACTCTGATTCCCTAACTTGAAATATTTGTCTGAAATTATTCGTTTGAAGGGCATTTAGGCTCATTAATAGGACTAGCATTTCAACAGAAGAAACAGGATAACCGTGGGTGATATGTGTCCTACAAGTATTTGCCTCTTTTGCAATTCGCAGATGTTTTTGAAAAAATATTCACGCTCTAAAAGTACAACTTTCCTAATGGTTCCGGTGAATGATTTTAATTATAATATCAGTCATAAATTATAAATAGAATTACTACTCTGCTCCAGTGACTTCCATGGACTCAATGCCGTTTACTTATAAGCGTGGAATGAAGAAAAAGAGGAAGCAAAGAAGTGTATTCTCCAAATAAAAGAGTGTGCTCGCAAAACAAAACCCCCCATGAATGAGTGGAATGCCATAAAGTCCATCGTATCCCTGAAAAATGGAAGAGCTAATCACTCCGAAGGCGTTTCTGTAGAACTATTAAAATATGATACAGAACTGATGTACATCAAAGTGGAAGAATGTTTCAACAAATGTCTATAAGGGGAAGAGACTACGAAAGAATGGAAGTTTTACATGATCTCGTAAATAACTTTGCCATAATCCGTGGAATTAGTTACTTTAATTATTACCAGAGTTTACGGAAAATTTGTTGGAAATATATTAGAAAAACATACAATGATAAACAGGAGAAAAAAGGAGCAAGCCGGGTTTGGAGAAGGGAGATGTTCATGGTCCGACTCTTCTTTGCGGAACATCAATCGACTTTCTGTTGGCAAGTAATGAGAAAATACATCTTTTATATTCAGATGCTATTAAGGTGTGTGAAAAGATGCCATAGATTTAGCTGTCGGAGACTTTGAAAGAAACTACAACATGCTTTAACATAAGATAGACGATTATAATTAGGTAGTGAAATAATTAGGCACAGATTAAAATGAGAAAACGTGTTCTTAAGTGCTTATGAAGATGACGGACCAAAGCAGGAATGCTTTCTTCCTTACATAGACATTGTTTAAAATATTTTAAGAACAAGTGGTAAAAGACCGGAAAAAGGAAATGTAACACAATGGGCTACAGAAAAAGAACGGTACACAGGTTAAGATATGACAACGATCAACTTCTTATATCACAAGACTATTTAGCTTTAAGGGT